>OZ018330.1:118430134-119689903 GCA_963969495.1 Ceratothoa steindachneri | reverse complement strand
GAACGACACCTTATACTCCTCGAGAGAATGTGCAGTGTGATAGATATAATGCTATAATCTGGAAGCACATAGCCCTTGCTCTGGCATCCAAGAACCTTCAAGGATGTCAATGAGAAACAGTGCTGCCTGACGCCCTTCATTCTATTAGATCTCTGCTCTGCAAGGCCACCAATGGTACGCCACATGATGCTCTTCTCGTACCAGCGTCGATCTCCCAGTGGCCATTCGTTGCCAACCTGGTTATCTGTTCCTGGACCCATCTTACTACGACGTCTCGTTCGCGCGAGTAAATATGAACCACTCGTTGCTGAGGTTTAGTTGTTAGAGGCAAACCCACAATACGCTCATGTAAGATTTGCCGATGGACGTGAATCAACGATATCAGTGCATGACTTGGCTCCGACTGGTACCGTATCATTATATGAGAGGCAAGAGGTTCTCAACGTCTATTCCTCTACAGAGACTGGTTTGGTGGAGATTCTTCCGGTACCTACTGTCGTTTCATCTAAGTTGAATTATTCTATTGCTGCAAATGATCAGAGTATATTCATCAAGGAAGGAGATATGAAGGTGGATTCTCTTCCGGCCCGGGTATCTGGTGCTCGAGCTAATCTTCAACCTAGGGATGAACCCTCCTCCCATGCGCATGCTGGCCCGGAACAACTGCGCCATTCCACGCGGGAACGGTCTGGTGATCCAGCTAATCTCCAACGTATGGATGAACACTCCACCCCTGCGCATGCTGGCCGGAACAACTGCGCCAATCTACGAGGGAACGCCACAAGACTCTTCGCTATATAGAATAATGATTCTTCAAGGGATGGGAGAATGTGGTGATCTAAGTTTCATGTAACCTTATATGTATAATTAAATGCCTGATGGGTTACACTATATTACTTTGTTTACTTAACCTTATTAGAATGGGTATGTTTACTTATATTGTTTCTCTTTTATTTTCAGACTGTATTGATGTTTTGTTAGTTGAGTAAAACCTAGAGAAAGGTATTGGCGCTTTATTATGATTACCACACTAGGTATAGTGTATTATTATGTTTTTCTCATTATAAATGATGCAAAATGCATAATTCGGTAATGCCGGAAGGAAAATGGCGGCCATTGTTGCCACGAGGCACTTATGTTATAGCTACGTTTTTGAAGATGTTCAAGGCCTCAAATTGTACAAGTGTACCAAGGTTCACAAGATATGTCATCTACATTTAAAGTGTAGCGACGATCTTTACTCCAATAAGCCACAAATTTTGGCTGCAATTATAGCGTACGAGAAGTGCAGGCGAGTGGCTTAAAAGCTTCTTTTGAATGAGTCTTTTTGAGAGACTCATGATTGCAGAGTGGATTCGCCGCTGGCTAACAGTGGTCCAGCGACGCGGGAAGCTGTTCGCAACTCGCCTATGCTATTATTTTTTCTTTGCCCCCCTTTCCTACTCTCCTCTATCTACAATGGTGCCCAGACCCGAGAGGGGGAACGTTAGCCCTTAGATAACATTTCCAAACGGGCTCTCTTCATTTCTTCAAAATACGCTCCGCTTCTAGGAGGGTGGTTGTATAGCGTGCGAGAAGTGCAGGCGAGCGGCTTAAAAGCTTCGTTTAAATGAGTCTTTTTTGAGACTCAGGATCGCGGAGTGGATTCGCCGCTGGCTAACAGTGGTCCAGCGACGCGGGAAGCTTTTCGCAACTCAGCTACGCTATTATTTTTTCTTTGTCCCCTTTCCTACTCCCCTCTATCTACACAATGGAGCCCATTCCAATATGTATGCCAAAGAGAATATTTATTTCTTAAGACCAACCAGCATGCAGGCATTTTCCTTGCTGCTAGGAATAGTAAATATTAGTATTCTCTTTGCAATTTCGCATAATAATTTTAAGGCGGCATTAGCTCAGAAGTCCCGCTGTAGATAGAGGAGAGTAGGAAATGAGGCAAAGAAAAAATAATAGCGTAGGCGAGTTGCGAACAACTTCCCGCGTCGCTGGACCACTGTTAGCCATCGGCGAATCCACTCGGCCATCCTGAGTCTATAAAAGACTCATTTAAACAAAGCTTTTAAGCCGCTCGCCTGCACTTCTCGTACGCTATACACCCCCCTTGCTAGAAGCGGAGCGTATTTTGAAGAGATGAAAAGAGCCCGTTTGGAAATGTTAGATAAGGGCTAACGCTTCCCCATCCCGGGTCTGGGCACCATTGTAGATAGAGGAGAGTAGGAAATGAGGCAAAGAAAAAAATAATAGCGTAGACGAGTTGCGAACAGCTTCCCGCGTCGCTGGACCACTGTTAGCCATCAGGGAATCCACTCGGCCATCCTGAGTCTATAAAAGACTCATTCAAACAAAGCTTTTAAGCCGCTCGCCTGCAATTCTCGTACGCTATACACCCCCCCTTGCTAGAAGCGGAGCGTATTTTGAAGAGATGAAGAGAGCCCGTTTGGAAATGTTAGCCAAGGGCTAATGCTTCCCCATCCCGGGTCTGGGCACCATTGTAGATAGGGAAGAGTAGGAAAGGGGGAAAATAAAAAAAAATAATAGCGTAGACGAGTTGCGAACAGCTTCCCGCGTCGCTGGACCACTGTTAGCCATCGGCGAATCCACTCGGCCATCCTGAGTCTATAAAAGACTCATTCAAACAAAGGTTTTAAGCCGCTCGCCTGCACTTCTCGTACGCTATAACGCCATTATCACCCTTTTCACATGTGCTTTAGAAACAAAAACCCCTTCCACCCAAGTGACTATTGTGACTTACCTGGTATGATGTTAGAGGAATTTGTTCATTTTCATCTTCAGGAGATTCAATTTCTTTAATGAATAGTTTAATGTCAGGTCATATTTCAATTACCGTCTCATCATATGATAAACCATCTAATTAGACTAATTTCAATCTCTATTAAGTACTGTTTTAGTTAATATGCACTATTATTGGGCAAATCAATCAATCAAGTACCGCTTAATAAATCATTGTAGTAAGCGTTCCATGTAAATGGAGAGAAAATGTCTATTTTATATGATATTCAGTAAAATTAAAAGGCTGATATTTGCTTTCATCTCCCATCGACATTTGGCTATAAGGTAAATATATCGATCTATTCAATAATTCTCTTGACGAAAGATATTTTTCTAAATTTACTTGGACAAATATCAGATTACTTAAAGTCTTGGTAATTCTAGATTGTCTTAGGGCATTTGGATCAAAGAAATTATGTTGATTCCAGTAAAGCTTTTGTTTACTTACTTTAGGATATTAGTTGATAAATCTTAAATGTATGGATTTTGTGGGGATATTTTAAATATAGAAATCGAAGTGTAGTTAGTTAGCACTTAATGGAAAGACCAATGAAGGGATAAGTTTAGTCCATTATTATTTTTAGATTATTTTAATGATCTAAGAGCGAGCGTTAAAAGCTTTTAATTAAATGCATCAATGGGGGAATTTTATAGTGGAGTACTGCAGGAATAAGTTGGGTCCATTATTATTTTTAGATTAATAAAAGCAAACATCAATACATTTTATTGGCTCTAAGCTGCCAGTGTAAAGGAGATGCAGGGAAATTTGTGATTTTGATGCATTAGTTGCATAGGCACAATTAGCAGATAACATCCAAAAATGTTTTCCAAATTACCAAACGGGTAAACCTGAAGATCCATATCCCACGAACTTACCCGTTCTCGTTCCCATAATATTTTGTCCACTTCCCAATATGTTTCACCTAACTGTCTCATTAACTTGCGTTTTACTACTTCAGTTTTACCTAATGTTTTACTGTGTTTGGTTACTGGTAGCCGATTTTGAGCCGTACTATGGGTTGTTATATGTGTAACCCTCCATACCCCTCATTCGCCCTCAGGGACAAGTATTAAAGGACAGTTAATGAGACAGATGAAACATATTGGGAAATGGGTAAATATATAGATTGGCAGTTTGAATGATGGGACGTAAACTATTTTGTCCGTGTTTCAATATGTTTCACATTTTTGGAGTAAATTTAAGGGGATGGCTCGTGTGGGGGTAAACACAATGGGGGACCACCCTACAATGATCCTGAGTTTCAATCAATTGGGGGGGGTCTAGGGGGTATAGCCCCCCAGTATAGCGTTTCTTGTTTGGTTAGTTTCGGGCATTTTTATAAAAAGAATGGCGCTGGGTATATTTTAAATAGGACTCCAATGCCCATGAATATTCAGGCAGGGGTGAACGAAATATAAACAAATAAAATTCCACTTTTTCGGCTGAGCTACCAATCTACACGTTTACCGGGAAATGGACAAAATATTATGGGAACACGAGCAGGGAAGTTCACAGGGTATGGATCTTCAGAATTTAAATTTGCTGTTTTTAGTCCTCATATCAAAAGTATGTAGCTTCTCAAGCAGACGTCAGCCAGGGCAAGCCCCAACTTCCCACCGTGATACCCAGTCATGCTGGTAACCTCCCTTAGTAAATAATGTCAGCTTAAAAAGAATCTGGATGTAGATTCAAACTGCCGACTGAGCAATTGCCGGGCAAGCATGCTAACCACTATACTAGCTGGGAGGCTAGTAGAGTGGCTTGGTGGTAAAGTTGAAGATAAGCTGCTCAGCTGCTAATTTATATTTATAGATTATTCGTATGTGTCTTTAGTTACTGAAAGCTGGTTTTGAGCCAGACTATGAGTTAACATAAGAACATAAGAAAAAAAGGAGACTGCAAAAGACCATTCATGGCCTACACTTGGCAGCTCCTGTTCCAGTCAACACACAAAAGATTTCTTACCAGAGAAAAGTCATCAACATTGTCACCCTTTAAGGAGTTCATCAGATCTAATCTACAATATACATAAAATGCATCCAGAGGATTATGTCCATTCATGCAACCACAAAATATAATCTCCCCACTCCTTTTAAAAATATATACATATGTACATAAAAAAAAAGTCAGTCCCATCTAGCAGCTTCATCCATATATTTATCTAATCTATTCTTAAAACTACGCAGAGAGGAGGCTTCTATCACATGTCTAGTGAGCCTATTCCATTCATCTACCACACGATTTGTAAACTAATTCCTCCCAATCTCCTTCCTAAACCTATACTTATCAAGCTTAAACCCATTGCTACGTGTCCTGTCATGTTCACTAAGTATAAGAACCTTACCCAGATCCCCTTTATTATATCCTTTTACCCATTTGAAGACTTCAATCAATTCCCCTCTGACTCTTCTCCTTTCCAATGTATGTAGATTTAATTTTCTGAGCCTTTCACCATAAGGTAAGTTCCTTAGCCCACCAATCATCTTTGTCATCCTTCTCTGCACAGACTCAAGCAAATCAATATCCTTCCTATAATATGGTGACCAAAATTGTACTGCATAGTCTAGATGAGGCCTAACTAGTGCCAGATACAGTTTTAGAATGACTTCAGCACTCTTATTGCTTACACTCCTCCTAATGAATCTCAATATCCTATTAGCTTTATTCCTAGCATTTAGGCATTGCTTTCTAGGATGAAGGTCTGAACTTACCAAAATACCCAAGTCCCTCTCACACTCGGTCCTCACTAAAATTCTCCCATTTAATTTATAACTATTCAGTGGATTATTTCTACCTATACTAAGTACACTACATTTGTCTATGTTAAACTTCATTTGCCATTTCTCGGCCCAATTGGACAGAATGGTCAATTCCTCCTGCATTACAACAGCATCAGAATCAGCCCTAATGGCCCTACCTAGCTTAGTATCATCAGCAAATTTACTCAGGTCACTACTTATACCTATGTCAAGATCATTAATATAAATTAAGAATAGCAAGGGACCCAAAACAGATCCTTGCGGAACTCCACTGCTAACACACCCCCACTCAGATTTAACTCCATCTATACTAACTCTTTGCTGTCTGTTACCAAGCCATGACTGAATCCACCTAAATATACTGCCATCGATCCCGTGTGCTTTAACTTTGCTCAGAAGCCGTAAGTGTGGCACTCGATCAAAAGCCTTACTAAAGTCCAAGTATAAAATATAGTTTTCATCATTATCTGCTGCTTCATACACCTTACTATAAAAAGACAGCAAATTAGTCAGACAGGATTTACCCTTACTAAAGCCATGCTGTGATTCTTTTATCAACTTATGCTTATCCAAGTAATCTCTAATATTCTTTGCTATAATAGATTCCATCATTTTCCCTACCACTGATGTCAAACTTACTGGTCTGTAATTAGACATATTTGTTTTATCCCCTTTCTTAAATATAGGTATCACATTAGCTTTCTTCCATGCCACTGGCACAATGCCACTCTCCAATGATTTTCTAAAGATGCATGCTAGGGGCTCACTTAACACATCCTTACATTCTTTCAAAATTCTAGGAAAGACCTCATCAGGACCGGGTGCTTTACTACTTTTGATTTTATCAATTTCCTTTGTCACCATCTCCTTTGTGATCAAGATATCCTTTAATTTCTCTTCATCATTACCCCGAAAGATCATTGACACCTTGGGTATATTTAGAGTATCCTCCTGTGTAAATACTGAGAGAAAAAAGTCATTTAGCATTCCAGCCATTGAGTCCCTATCACTCACTAATTCTCCATTGGAATCTATAAGTGGGCCTATTTTATCTCTAACCTTAGTTTTGTATAATTGATAAAAACTTTTAGGATCTTCCTTTGCCCTATTTGCCACTTTAATTTCATAATTTCTCCTTGCTACTCTAACTAACTTTTTAACATCTCTTGCTAGTTCATTATATCTCTGCCTTAAGTGATCCTCTCCATTTTTTATTTTCCTATATAAATGCCCTTTTTAATGCCAATATAATGCTTAATTTTATCTGTCATCCATTTTGGGTCATTATTTTTAGTCCTAATCTCCTTATATGGAATGTTAATCATCTGACCTGTAATTAATTGCTCAATTATTCTTTCATACTCCTCTTTAATTGTAATCTCTTCCTCCTGGTGATTATTGTCTCCACTAACTGATATCATTGAATATATTCCTGAATTGATTTCATTGCCTGGTTTCTGTACAACTGCCTCCAGGTAAGTCCTTAGCCCATTATATGGGGGGGGGGGGCTATGCACCCCCATACCCCTCAGCTTGCTCCACTCACCCTCAGGAACAAGTAGCCAAGCAGCTTATCTTCAACTTTACCATGCTTTTTGCTTCTGATGCATTCCTGTGAATGGTTTAAATTATATATTTTAGATGCATGATCTGACACAATCCTATGGATCAAGTTTTTGTGAGTTTTTTGATGGATGTGGATGACCTTTGAATAGCCCTTGCAGTTTTTTTTTATCCGTGAAATTATGAACTACTTCCATAGGTCTAAAGACTAGGTTTACCCCCTAGGTCATTGAAGTTTACCAAGCAGTGTGTAGAAGCCAGAAATAAAGCCATAGAGTAATTAGGTTTAGTTAATATTGAGTACACAGCCACATTGTTAATTGAAATCGCATCATCTGGTATTATATATCATTTTGAAGGGAATTTTTTTCTGAATTAAAATATGATATGGACATTTTATATCACTTAATATTAAAGAAAATATGATTGATTATACATCTGAATTCATGAAACATGGCATAAAAACAATGAACATTAGAGCACCTAATAACATCCTGCAATACCCTTTCTACCCTTTCAAATCTTTTCTACCTTTTACATATAATTTGATAGTTGATTTTGCCAGATGAAATTGTTAACGTTTTCTATGAGCCTGTAGTCCTAAAAAAAATGCATATATTGCACCCATTTAAATGGGCAAAATGGGCAATGTTCATTGTTTTTATGCATTGTTCCCCCCTCTAATGGGCAGAGCTAGAAAAGTCATAAATTTAAAAAAAAAAATCGGTGGCTGTGTATTCAAAGCTTACCTTGGGTTTACAACTACAATGTTGTCATCCATATTTTGCTTTTGGATGAGATCCTCTGGCTGGATAATGAAACCATTTTAAACATCACTATCACCAATGAGTAAAAAAGTGGAGCTTTAAAAAAAACTAGAAATGAGTTTAACAGGATAATCACCTTACCCCCCACCCTTTCCACTCTTTTTTAAGGTGGTCAGCGCTCCTAGGAAGGCCCCCCTCCCTACTGGCTCATTCCACAGATCATAAGATAATTTTAAGCTGTTCCAGAAGCAGGTGACATTGAATAATAGAAAGGACTTTTGTGGGTTGAGGTCGATAAAAGTGTGGATCAGTGCCAGAAGAGGTGGTTTGTGCTAATAGTTTAAATATCTTAAAAAATTAATTAGAAAAATTCTGGGACTGTCATCCTGGATTAAAATATGATGATTTTAAAGCTGGACTGGCAGCGTCACATAAGTGTAAACAGTCACCAAGTCTGCCATAGAGGATCCATGAGGATCCTACACTGTAAATCAACTCTTAGAAAAAAAAATTCAATGGATGAAAAAAGCCGCAAGGCCTATTATAGCTCATCTGATTCAACATTCACCCCATAAACTGTATCCACAAGAGAGCATCCAAAATACTGCTTAATCCATCCGTCGCTAGAGGGCCTTTCAAGGCCACTGACTCACTTCTCTTGCCAATGCTCTACTTACCTATAATCATTCACTACACTTGGAAATAGAATGTATCTTGAAAAGGTCGCATACTATTGACAGTGTGCCTTTGCTCTCAGCTGAGACGCATAATCCTTGGGCAGATGGGCATCCAATATATTTTAGCGAATTCCGCTGATTACTCAGCACAACCCTCTACATAAGCCCCAACTCGATCCAAAGATCTTGGTTAGTAATCTTTCACTTATCCTCATAAGTGGCATGAAGGCAAAATTAGTTCTGGATTGACTTATTGAGGTCACTTGCCAAACTCCAGGGCACTTTGCTCAACCAGAATCAATTGTACATAAGAAAGTTGACACTATACAGGTTCCCTACATTCATTATAACTGTGATAAGAGGTAACACATTTGCGCAATTTTCAAATTTCGGAATTAGTGAAAGTGACGAGCGTTACTCAAGTTCCTTTGGGCTAAACTTTCATTGCCCTGAGAAAGAAATGAAAAATTTGCTTTTATGTTTACATAAATGAAACTATTGGCAAGAATACATCCAGTATAATAAAAATTAATCAGTGTTACGCAAAACAAACAGAACAATAAAAGAGAAACCATGCAAAGCATAATGTATTACCTGAGAGGGCCTAGTAGAAAATAAGCGCAGCCAAAAAATGCAAGCAGACTAGAAAAATGATTTGGCAAGCAAACTCAGTCAAATCATGCAGGGTTGCACACACAACAGGACATGTGGACGAGTGTTTGAGAGAGAAAGGGGATGATATTGTGTATGTGGGCATTTTGTGAGGCTGTGCTCTTGGAGCCTCTTTCTCAGGGATGAGCATGGACTGGACAAGTTACTATGAAGGGCCAATTTTTCAGAAAAAATAATGGGTGACTTTGCACCTCATAGTGTATAAAGGGATGGAAGCATTGATATATACTGACCCGCTTTGTATGAAAGCACTTGGAGATTATGTAGTGAAGTGTTACTTCTGAGTTTCCAGCTTACTCTATAGACTTTTTGAGCACTTATTTATACAATTTTTTTGTTTCAGATTTATGTCAAAATACAAATAGTATACTTAGATGAGCTGAAAGAGTAATGACCACCATTTCAACAAGCAGTATGGTATGTATACATCAAGGTTTTATGAATAAAACTGACTTAGCCTGCATTGCATAGGCTAAATTTAGATTTAACCTGGAAAGATGAGTAATTTTTTCAGAAATGCTTAAATACTCACTCATCAGTTAGGCTCTGCAAACTATTTAACAAGTGAATATGTGTTAACAACATGTGATGTTTGTTTATTGAGTCTGAAACTTTCATCCATTCCAATAAAAATTGCTTCACTGCCAAATTTTGAAAGTTGCTCACATAATCTTGTTCCATAGCATTAAATAATAGAACATAATTTAATTTATGACAAGAGCCACCAGGGTGTATCAAGTGTCATCTGAGTCAATCAACCAGCCACTGTATGTAACATCCACTTTGGCATGGAAAAATGATGGGGAGCTTTATGCTGCAAGATTGTGTCCAAAAAACTGCTTCAAAAGTTATCACCTATTAAGGCTTGTCAATAGCTTAGTCGTGCAAATGCAATATATATTATCAAGTTAGAATGAAAGTAAGGCCTAATTTTAGGGTAGATATTATTAAACATGAAAAAACTTATTACTATGGAAATATTTAATCATATACATAACCTCCATTGCTTTCTCGAACCTCATTCCATCTGTCAACAAGCTTATAAGTGCCATGCTTGTAAAACTTTTTAGGTTTTGATGCAAAATATGAATCAAAGTCATTTTCAACCTCTTGTCTTGATGTCAACCTAAGACCATCCAAATGGTCCTGTAATCCTTTAAACAAGTGATAGTCAGAAGGAGCAAGGTCAGGAGAATATGGAGGATGAAGCAATATTTCCAAATCAAGCTCCACCAATAGATCTTTGGTGATTCAAAATGTGTGAGGATTGGCATTATCATGCTGGAGGATTACACTCCTTCTCTTGACTAAGGAGGCTGCCTCTGGCCCAAAGTCCCTTTCAAAATGCCCAATTTGATTGTAGTAGAGATTGTCATTAATTATTTGATTGTTGTTAACAGTTTATAATGGATACTTCCTTCACTATCTCACTTTTCACTCAACATGATCTTTTTTGGATGAAGTCCTCTTCTCGGTTGTAGGAAGAGTCCCTTGAATGATCCACGAATGGTGGCATTTAATGTTATGATAAAGATCCACTTATCAATAACAATCCTGCTGTGGAAAGTTTGTGAGGGACCCATTTTCCAATCACTGGAACTTTTCCAAACTTTTTCAGTTGGTCTAGAACACTCCTATAGGTTACTTTAACTTGTTCTGCGACTTCCATAGAAGTTGTAGCAGTATTTACTGTGACAACAGTTTCCAACTCTTTGGAATCAAGTTCTTTTGGTCTGTCTTTTTGACTGAAATCCCCACTTTGGAAAGGGAAAAACTGCCCCCAGGAACATCTTTCATTTACTCTTATCATTCCCATAAGTGCTCAGAATGGATTTTGCCACTCTACTTGCATTGTCCCCTCTATGAAACACTTAAGAGTAAAACATCTCTGATGGGATGAACATAGGGCTGAATACTGAAGAAGCTTATGAGCAATATTTTTATAATCTGAGAGAGAAAAAGGTATTAAGTACTCATTGTCGCATTCGTAAATGATACCAAGAGCCACTAATTTAACTGAAACTTTCATTCTAACCTGATGTTACAATATATTGATTTACACCCCCAAAACAAAATTCCACCCCCACATTCCTTCTCATATACACATCTAGCATGCATTTGAAAACACACATGTGCACTTCCTACAACCTCCTTCTGTAATTCATTTCATAAATCACCTGCAAAGGGGTGTACTGTGGAGACTTACATCTGGGATCTGGAGGAGCGATGCACCCTCCTTGCCCCAGTGCATAAAGGGGTGTTATGTCTTGCCCATGTGTAGCATGGGCAACCATGCTGCAGCTCTGGAAGATTGTGTGCCTTTCAGCCCCAACACCTGCAGTTTGTGCCTCCAGGAGTATATCCAGCTGTATATCTTTCAAACATATTCAATACTTTCTTTACAGATCTCTCCTTGCAACCCACCTCTGTATGGGGGTACCCAGTGTATACTGATACACCCAGTACTTGGAGAGGAGGAGCAGTAGGTTGTTTCAGCCCAAGTGCCAATAGGGAAGGCTTGGCTAACTAGTTTGACATGAAAACACTTGACAGGGCCTAGTAGAGCTGGTGCATTTCCCCCTTCTTTCTATGCACTCACCCTTTTTTCAAGGAGTTTTCCCTTCTTTATTTTCCCCAGGGTTAAGGACCTGACTGGCTGCCTCATGCCTTGTCAGAAAAGAGGCTTTATATCCTCTATAAATAATGCCCTTGAACACCCGCAGGTTATAAGAGACCAGGACTTTAAGGGTTCTTGGTATTTGGGTGTGATTAATAGGATTGGTTTTGCCCTAGTAACACCCTCCCCCCACTCTGCATCTAATAGACTGACCTTCCCCCCCCCCCGTCCCTCTTGCAGCCTATTCTCATCTGCAAGGCTGTAGTGCTTATGATGGGTGAGCTTTTACTGCCTTATTGGCTGTCAGGGCCCCTCTCTGGGTCTGTCACATGACATCTTCAGATCCTGGCCATCATTTTGGAGCAACTGTTCACTGGACAACCTCCAGTCACTATGGTGCTCAGGGGCAAACATTGTGGTAGTTTTGTTTTCTCTTCATGCCTACTCTAATGCATATTTTTTATTTCAGGTTTTGGTGAGGGATGGAAGACAAAGCTGTCTAAAAGCACTGTCAGACTCCCATCTTTCACCAGAGTGATTTTTCTTTCCTTCCCCTTTGCCCCCAGGATACTTGGTAAACCAGGAGATATTTTAAGTGCGAAAGACAGTTGAATTGTAGGCCATTTGACACATGCCCAAAAGAAGCAGAGCTGGAAGACATAGCCAGGTATGAGTGAGAAATGTGTGTGTGTGAGGGGTTATATGTGCTAGGGAGTGGGGATCTGTCACATCCTTGGGAAAGTGAGCAGGGAGTAATTTTCCCCTTTTTTTCATCTCCTAAGGTTCTTCTGCCTTCATCTTGGAGTGAGGAGAAGGAAGTGTGGAGCTCTAATTCATCATTGTGTGGCATGATTTAGGGACCACAACCATCTATCCCCCTGGTCCCCTGTGAGAGAGAGAGAGGAGACCATGAGACTGCCCTTTTCCCCACTCCACACACAAGGAAAGCAAGAGTACCACCTCAAATGTGTGAAAAAATGCCCCAGGTCATCTTAGTAACCATTTAGTGTAACAAGCCAGCTCGATTTAAAGTTTTGTGGTGACTGATTATTGGAGATGGAGAGAGAGCACACACAAGTGGTGTGGTATATAATCCATTATTGTTTTTGTTATATTAGTATATATTTATTTTAAGGGTATGTAGGTTGAATTTGTTATTTATTGATATTTACTGTAATTGTATGTTTCTGAATAATTACTCTGGTTTGTAATTGCATTGGGTAGTGGAGAATTATATTTAATAATAAAGAAAATAAATTTCTGCCTCTCCCTAAGCCTCCTTCCAATCTAGCAGGTGTCTCATGAGTGAGTGAGCAGACCTTGGATGTGGGTGGTTACCGGAACCATTGGCTACAACATACACATTAACTCACTCAAAGATAGAGCCTCTTAAAGGTAAAAATCTAAGACAGGATTGGATGGAGGATATAGCCCACCAACTTTCTTTTTTCTCTTCCTATTGGTCACAGCTTCAGAAATTTTCACCTTCATTGGTAAGTGTCACAATTTCTATATTTCAAGCAGTAAACCCCTCACTGCTTTTTCATTTGACCCTACAATCTTCTCCCATTGGAGAGGGGTCTTCCCTCTCTCCTAGGGAAGCTGCATCACTGGGCTGACTTGAACACTCTGATGGGTCCTGGGAGAGTTATTGGTGCAATTTTTCCTTTGCCCCCAATTACTACTACTTTATCTATTTATTAGTATAATTATTAGTCAGCCCTACTTTACTTTTTATTCTTATTGTTATTATCATTCTTATTAATATTTATTATTATTTAGTATTATTATAGTAAAGTGGTACCTTGATTTATGAGTGAACCAACTTACTCATTTTCTGAGATACAAGCTGTTGCTCGTTGGTTGATTTTCTGCTTTGTGGTATGAGCCAAGATTTGAGGTACAAGTTAGAAGTGAGCAACTGAGCTTCACATACACCACCACTAGGTAGCATAGCGAGTGTGCCGCCACATTCACACAGCATAACATAACATAACATAATTTCTGGATGACAAAAGCCACAAGGGCCTATCAAAGGTCATCCACATCTGTCAAAACCCACCCACAAAAAGCACCATCGCCAGGGAAAGACAAAATCAAAGTCCCCTACAATATAATCTAACAGATGACAAAAGCCACAATAATTACAAAGAAGGTATGGTCACTAACATAGATTATGATTCACCATTGGGTATGAGTGATCATGTGTGTTTAATATATGATATGAATCTTTATACTAATATGCAGAAAAGTGAAATGAAAAGATACAACTATTTTAACATAACATAACATAATTTCACAGATGACAAAAGCCACAAGGGCCTATCAAAGGTCATCCGCATCTGTCAAACCCCCCCCACAACATAATATAACAGATGACAAAAGCCACAAGGGCGCATCAAAGGTCATCCAAGTCAAACGGGCTCTTTTTTAAGGCACCCAAACTCCCAAGAAAACTACATCCAGAGGATTGCATCCACAAACAAGGGTATCACCAATCAAGGCTTGTCAAGAACTAAATCATGCAGCTATAGATATATACAAACAATATTAATATATACAAAACTTAGGAACCATCACAACCTTCCCTCCCCATAAACTCATCCAACCTACCCTTAAATACATCGCTCAGGTGGTTACCTTGCTGTGTAAGCACCTGTTGAATCACTTGCTTTTCCATCGTGTTTTGTACTTTCTATATAGTTATTTCATTGTACTGTACAGTATTAACCAGGGATCCTAAGAAAGTGAGTGTCAAAGCCAGTTGTGAGAAGAAGAAAAGGATGATATTCTTTGGAATTAAAGCACAAAATCATTGAAAAACATGAGTGAACTGTGGGTGTTGTTGGCTTGACGACACTGTAAGAGCATAGTACATCTACAATATGTAAGATTTTGAAACAGAAGGAGTTGATAAAGGCTATAATGTCAGCAAAAGGCATCAAGATCATTTCAAAACTCTGGACATATATCTGGCAAAAAGTTGGTGTGGTTGACAGAGAAGCAGCTCGCAAAGATACCATTGCCAAGAGCATCATCTGCAAGAAGGCATGAGCCATTTATGAGGATTTGGCGCAGCAAATGGCAGGAACATCAACGGATGAAGTGTTAGAAGAATCATTCAAAGCCAGTCGCGGATGGTTCGATAATTTTAAAAAGAGGATTGGCATTCACTCCGTCATCAGGCATGGTGAGGAGGCAAGCTCAAATTTGAAGGCAGCTGAGGAATTTATTAAAACTTTGGCCGAATTGATAGAAGCTAAAGGATACATCCCCTAGCAAGTCCTTGAGGGGCTAGCACATTTGTTCATTAGTCACTTTTCAAATTGTGTTGTTTAAAATTCACATTTTTTGGTTTTGTATATCATTTTATTGCAAATTTTATGCACTTTTTATGGTATAATTATTTTTTTAGCAACATGACTAGAACATAGGGAAAATTAAGATAATACAAAATTGTATACATTTGCAGAAAACTTTTCTTAGATATTTAAAGTTAATTTGTAAAAAACAAAACTACACCTTTGATTTTTATATCATTTTATTGCAAATTTTATACACTTTTTTTTATAGTATATATTTTGTTTTAATAACATGACTAGAACATTCGTAGAAATTCTCGATAGATTTTTAAAGTTGATTTGTGAACAAAATGCAAAACTATACCATGCAATTTTAAATATTTGCTAAAAAAACCCAGCACCTGAGAAATGGTTTATATTTTTGGCATCATTTGAATATAAATTGAACTAAATTCCAGGGCATTCAGAACAAAACACTACTATTCACCTAACATCCCCTTTTCCAATTCTCCGAATCGGACACACTCGTGTGACGCATCGCTATCTGGTGGAGCGCTTGCCTGCGCCCTATTGTGACGACTGCATTGTCCCCCAGACTTTTCAGCACATTCTTGTTGAATGTCCCAGTCTGGGTGATCTTCACGCAAATTATCTGTCCCGGTACCGGGATGGGCGAGGTCGCTACTGCCTGTCCCTTGTACTTGGGACGAGTGCGTGCACATTTACTGGTGAACTTGTTGACTTTTTGGGGGAGGCCGGCCTTCTCCCTATTATTTAACCAGGTTTTTTTTACCCTTATAAGTTGCACGCTCCTGCGTCCAGGGGACCTTTTCCCGGGAGCTTGCTTACTACCCGTTTCCTTTTTCCTTTTTAAAATTTCTGTTATTGTTTGGGTTTTTTTTTGTGTTATTGCATTAGATTTTAAAGTAACCTAGTACTAGGCAGTTTTTAATACGGCGACTAATGCCCAAGTAGGCAGTCGCCAGTTGAGCTCTTAAAAAAAAACTTTTCCAACTGAGAACAATACCTATAGTTGACCTTGTCTGAAAAATATGTTTTAGTCCATCATTAACACAAATTTACATGGAACTAAAGTAAACTGATTTCAAATGATAACAATCATATGTGCATTGTTTGCTTGTGAATTCAATTTGAATGCTTAATTCTTAGTAATTCTATAGCTATTTATATGATATCAAGTTTCAAGGGTAAGGGGGTTCTAAAAGAACCCCCTATATCTCAAAAACTGTACTGTAGGTTATGATTTTGACAGGAATAAAAGGGCTTTTAATGACCTTTAATCTCATATATGATAATCTAACGTAGTAAAAAGTTGAAAAATGAATACAGTATCCCCTTAATTGTGATGAGACAGGGCTGCTTATTAATATTAAGGTCATCTCTGTCTGATTTATTATTTTCTTAAGTATTATTTGTTATTTATAAAGTACATTTTTTATTATTTAATAACTTGCACTATAAAATATTGGTGTGGCTTTTGAGGGGCTTTGATATTTGAGCAAATTAAGTTACAAGCTCAGTCACAGAACAAATTAAACTCTTAAGTCAAGGTATCACTGTATTATTTATTATTCAATAAGTATTATTTATTGTTATTATGGCTATCCCTCAACCTTTTTACCTGCACTTTGTACCAGGACAACTGTTCCCACCTGGACAGAGTTTGTTCCAGTAGCCATGGTGGACTGCATGCCATGCTGGGATCACCTAGCACTAGAGTATGATAATAATAGGTGATCATACGCCCTACTCATTAGTAGACCCACCTATCCATACTTCTTTATTACATACCCTCCTACCCATTTCCAAACTTACTCTTCTATCCACAGAGGTTCTGGCTGCTTGGTACTATTTCATCCTCCTATGAGCCTTAGTTGAGTGGTAATATATACTGTGAGGTCCCTACCTGCTGCCAGGGTCAAAAGTCTGCTGGCTAAGGCAAGTATTAGGTACAGGGTATGTTGGGCTGTTGACTCTACTCACCTTCTTCCAGTACATGTATTGGGTTGAGGAATAAGTTCTTGCAGTTTTATCAAATTTATTTATTTCATTAACAATTTTAGAAAAACTTCATTTTTAATTGATAACAATATGCAATTTAATCAATAATGTATTCTCCGTTGTTATTTACGACTTCCCAACTTTCAACTAGTTTTTTGATGCCTCTGCAATAAAAATCTCTGGATTTTGACTCAAAGAATTCGTCTAACTAGGTTCTTAATGCCACATCAGTATTGAATGAAATGCCGTGCAAATTGTTGGAGAATGATTGGAACAGATGGAAATCTGATGGAGCCAAGTCTGGCGAATATGGAGGATGCAGCAGGATTTCCCAATTAGGCGTTTGGATGTCATCTTTTGTTATATTGGCAATGTGAGGACAAGCATTGTCGTGTTGCAGAAGGACTCCATAACGTCAATGAGGTTGCTTTTCACGAATAGCTTCGGGTTGTCGATATATTTATTGAATGTAGAGTTCTGCATTGACAATCTCATTGTTCGCAAGGAACTCATAAAGAATGATGCCTTCACAATCCCACCATACATACAGCATTGTCTTTCATGGATGAAGTCCTTGCTTTAATCGTGGTAGTGGTTAATTATTGGGGCTAAGCCATTGTTTTTGATGGTTCATGTTGACATAAACACACCACTTTTCATCGCCAGTGATGATGCATGTCGAAATCTGTCCTTATATCCATGAGTAGCCTTGTGACAAATGAGCAAACCTGCGGCAATCGTGGAGCATTGAAGTTTGTTGCTTTCACTCAAAGCGTGCGGAACCCATGCACGGAGTTTTTGAACTTTCCCCATTGAATGAAGGTGATTCACTACAGTTTTCTCATCACACGCCAATTTTACAGCCAATTCTCTAGTCAATTGACGAGGATTTTCATAAAAAAGGTCGTTCAATCGATCTTCATCCAACTTAATGGGGCGACCAGAACGTTCTTCGTCATTAAGATTGAAATGACCGTTTTTGTAATGTGAAAACCACCATTGAGCTGTCCTTTCGGATAAAGTATTTTCTCCGTACACAGCACAAATATCGCGACGAGCTTTGGCTGCGTTTGCATTGTTCCTGTCTCGATTGAAAATTAATAACAAGAAGTGTCGAAAATGCACCTTTCTTTCAACTTGACATTCCATTTTGAGGGTACAGAACAAAAATTAAATTAACACAACTTTTAAATAAACCGCAATGACTTATTACTCACTTCAAGACGTAGCCTAAGCAAAAGCCTAATAGTCTACGCTGTTAAGAGACATAGCCTAACCTTTGCAAATTTTACTCTCATTATTATTGTTTCTTAATATGTGCGCAAACCACATCAACAAAACTTAAATCAATACATTAAAAAAAATGCAAGAACTTATTCCTCAACCTAATATAAGGTGGTTATGCCAGCACCATACTTTATGGTTAAATCACAAGGACAATTTTGCCTGAATGGCGGGCTGAGTTGTCAAAACCCATCAATGCAGGATCTGTGGACTGAGTATGTGTAAATAATCACATCTCAGAATTTTCTGATCCTTCAGAGACTTTTCTCAACCTCCCAAGGCATTGGGAGGTCATAGTATCTATTATCTGTGTTCTTTTTTCTTTCCCATAAATATAGTTACATAGAAGGCAGTTGTGGGATGGAGCATGTAGATCCATTTCCAAGCTCAGCCTCACCCTCCCTAGGTGACAGAGGCTGAAGAAAATTGAGACACCCCTTCAACTGGTGGTGAAGCTACTCTCTCACTATTTGTGTATGGCAGAGAGGCTTGGGCTTTGCCATCTTTAGAGCTACCCTTGGGCAGCTCCACCTCTGAAAGGGTAGGGGGGGGGCTTAACCCTTAGGCCTACTGGTAGGATAGCTTCCACCTCACCCCCTTTTATTTAGGCGATGCCCTTGTGCGCTTCTATCTCCCTACCAGCGGCAGTCTCCCCCCCCCCCCCTATTACAGGGGATGGAGTAATTTGTAAATGTTAGACTAGCTTTTTTTCCTGGACAGTGGAGCCCACCTGTCTTCTTAACAGAGCGCTTCTGCAAGTTCTACTTCACATTGGATGCTTTGCTATGACTGGAAAAATGCCTTATGCAAGGCCTTCCTTCATAGGCAGAACTAATCCAGTGTTTTTCAATCTGGAGAAGGCCTATATGCTGCTTGGTGACACAGCATCATGGAGACTCCACACAATAGGGGGGAGGGGATGCCTCCCAATCCTTATTTTTGAGTTTCTGCGAGATCATTGATTCCAGCTACAGGTGGGGGGGGGGGGCCCTCTTCAGTCGAATAGATCAGGAAGGTGTCCTCTGTATCAATGGTATCACCTTGGTGCTGCTGGAAGATGTTCTCACTACACTACATATATGATCTTTTGATTTTTGGCATGGCCCAGATGGCAACTCTGGAGCGTCATCTCCAATAGGCATTAAACCTCGTCTCTTGTTATGCTGAAGCACACAGGCTTCAGTTTTCCTTGGCCAAGACTAAGGTGGTAGACTTCTGTCACCATCCATGGCTCCACTCTGACCCAGACTTGTTCCTAAACTGGGTTTGCCCGGAAGTGATGAATTTGCACCATTTCCTTGGTTGTGTTTTCAACTGACACCTCACCTGGGATGCTTATATTCACAGCCTTATGGTCTCTTGTACCCACACCATAGACATTTTTCATTATGTGATGTTCAGCACCTGCGGTTCTGATAGATATACTATTGCCTTACTTTTTTTATTGATCATTTGGTTTTTCAAAACTTGACTACAGATGCGAGTTTTTTGCAAATACAGCCGTGGGTGTATATATGGAAGGTGGACTCCATCCAACAGACCAGTCACAGCCCCGCAACTGGTGCCTTCTTCATCTCCCTGATTTAGGGTCTACTTGTTGATGTTGGGGAGGTTCCAGTCACTCTGTAGCATGCACAGTGCATTATGCACCACTGTTTGTGAGCCTTGCATCTCCCTCAATAGCCAACTGAGAGATGCTAATCATACCTTAAGCCCTTTGAGTTTAGGGCTATGAAATTCTGTAGAGTGCTCAGTGTAGCTCTTTTACAGGTGGCGCCTCTGGCTATGCCCAGGATGCCACCCTTGGGGGTACCATCTTTGACTATTTGTCACCACGTTCTGATCCCAAATCTGCCATAGCACTGGTAGTATTGCATTTGACCCTTTTAGAGCATACTGCATCCCCTCTATTTGAAGTCAGCACAGCAATGCTCTACCATTTGCTGTGTCTGTTTTCAGGGCTGTGCTGGTTGCAATACACTGCTCGGTACAGGATATAATGCAATGTGCCTGATTTAGAGTGGTTTATGATCTTTAGCAACTCACTAAGCACTCTGAGTACTCTAAGGGCATTGAAATCTCCTCACACCCTGTTCATGGTATCTGTGATGCCATGGTTGCAGTGAGCTGGGTGGATATTGAGATTATCTTCTGCTAGTTTCCTGGACATGTAAGAATTGTAGATAATTAGTACACCTATGAAGGCGCCAAAGAGTCTCAAGGACTGACTGATCACACCAGCATTTCGCTCTTCCTAACACTGAATACATGGTAGTAATTGGGGTTGCCCTTTGTGATATCTGGCAAAGAAGATGGGAGATAGCCAAAGGTAACTTAAAGTTGCTTGCCATTGCACTGCAACTGTTGTATGCAGGATGCACTGCATTTGATGGAATGTTCCCCTGCACCTTACTGAGATAACAATATTGTCCCCCAGACAGTTTCCCACATTATTGTTGAATGTCCTAGTCTTGGTGATCTCACATTACCCGTCCCCGTATTTTGATGACTGGGGTTGCTACCGCTTGTCACTTGTACTCGGGATGGGTTTGTGTACACAAACTTATGGAGTAGCTGACTTTTGGAAGAGGCTGGCCTTGTCCATTTTATTTAAATCTCTTTGTGGTAGGTCACATGTTCCTGCACTGCCAAAACCTGATCCCTCTTGTTTTTTATTTTTGTCATTCACATTATTTTTTTTTTTTTTTTCAAATTTTAGAATAGTTAAGAATTTTACTTAGTCTTATATGCCCATGAAGAAAGTTTCTAAATGGGCAAATTATTTTTTTTTCTGCAATTTTAAGTGAGGTAGAAAGGTCCAAAAGTATGATTTCACACATTTTGAAGTTATACAATGAAATCAAAACCTATAAATCTCCTGTAAAATTTGGTCAAATAGCCTAGAACAGCGATGGTGAACCTTTAATAGTTGGCGGGTTACTTTTAGTACATCTAAAAATTTTAGAAACATAAATGGATCATGCATATAATTACCACTATATTTTTAATGAGAGACTTGTTGCTGATTTTTAGCAGCCAATGCTTTAATTTGAGGTTCATATTTTGTCTTCATCCTAATGCAAGCACCACTTGTATCCATACCAAGGCGATTCCTGGTAGTTGATTTTATATAATTCATGGATTAAAACAATGCTTCACATGAATATGTAGAGCCAAACATTGTCACTATTGTTAAAGCCAATTTTTTCATTAATGCAAAAGAGTTAGGCAAAGAATTCCATTCTGCAAGAATGAGGTTCTCAGTCATGCTTTATAAGGAATTGTGTTCACTTGATTCATGGTTGTTTTATTTCATTCTGTTGCAATTTTGAGTTACGGTCAATAAATTTCTCTTCCATACTGCACAGTCTTGAAAATCTATTAATTACATTACAAGCTACTAAAATTAAGCCAATCAAACTTATTTAATTGAAGCTTTTTTAACTAAATTTGCATGAACTGTAAGGTATAATAATCCAGTTCTTGAAATTGAGAAAACCTCTACTAAAGTAAAGTTTGGGCATTGTTTATTATGAATGAATACTTGCTATGTGTAGCTTCTTTTTCTCCTGCATTCTCAATTGCAAAACTGGAGGTTGTGCTTTTCTAATGATGGAAAAATATTTTAGCTTGTTTGCTTCCATATTTTTGTAAAATATTTCTAGTCTTCCAAAAGCTTTAATATGCCTTAAAAGTGATGGTACAACACATCCACTACCTTGTAATTTCTTATTATTCAAGTTATTGTAATGAAGTGTGAAGTTAGCCAAAAAATGTAAGTAATTCAGCTACTTAATATCAGTCAGCTCTGGAAATTCCTGTCTTTTTTCAGTTTAGAAATTTTTTTTCTTCTAATAACTCCACCATGGCTTAAGCATCTGGCATTGTTGAACAAAAGTGACCTGAAAAAACTCACTATCAGCTTCATTGAGTAGATTTGTGAATTAGTGTTTAAGTGTATGAGCAGATATATATAATAAATTTATAGTGTTTTTTCTGCACAGATATTCTTAAGGCAAAATGTGGTAAAATGCAATTAAATTGTGGGTTACTTCCTGTTACAGGAATTGCACAAAGCCACTATTTTTTCCAACCATGCTTGGAGAACCATCAGTTGTCATAAGAACAATTTTTCTGAATTCACTGCTCTTTCACTAAATTCCTTTCTCAATTCATCCATAATATCTTGACCTCTAGTTTTTTTCTGAAGGTATCATTAATTTAATCAGTTCTTCCTTCATTATGTTTCCTGAAAGGAATCTTAAATAACTGCTAAATGGACAAGAGATGGGATCTATGTATTTTCATCCAAACAAATTGAAAACATGCCAGCCTTATTTAAATCTTGTATTTTGTTGATCAGTTACATCTTTTTCCATAGCAATTATTCCCTCTTTCACTGTATTTCTAGCAAATGGTAACTCATTAATTCTATTGAGGATTTTGTCTTTATTTTAAAGGTCTTCAAACAAATGATCTGAGCACTTTAAAATTGCCTCTTTTATATAATTCCCATCAGAAAGTGGCTTACTATGCTTAGCAATACTAAAAGATAACTGAAAACTGCATGCATAAATATTGTTCTTATTTTTTTTGTTTAAACAGCCTTTTGTAATTATTACATTGTTGATCCTGTTGATTTACTTCTCTCTGAATAATTTCTTGTCTTTCTTTCCTCTTTCATTAAACATAGATTCTGGATTGCTTAATATTATATGAATACACAGTAATTGACTTCTTGCAAATGCAACTAAGTTCTTTTTTATTATGCTCAATAACACTGTAATTTTCACTCCATTCTTTATGAAACAGCCTATTTTTACTACATTTTGAGCTAATTTTTTCTTTGTAGCCATTCTAATGGGTTATAATTTAGACATACACAAAAATTATTACAAACTAAATTAGCATAATCACAAAGAAATGAGTAGATATAACACTAATCATTGACAATTGATAAACTGCAAAGAGAAAAACAATCAGAAACATACATGGTGTATAAATTATTTCATAAATGTTTCATTATTATTTATTTTAAATTTTTTTTTTATAACAGTTTATCACTGCAATTGAACAAAACATTGTGAGACTAGCCAAGGAACGGATGGAAGAGTTAGAAACATCGTCATAAGTTTGGTAATATTGCATAATTTCTGAGAAATATCTCATTCCCCCCCCCCCTCAATTTAACAAGTTTCCTCCTCGTCTCATGGGTCACTGAAAAGGTCACGGTGGGTCAGTGGTTTACCATCACTGGTCTAGTATAACAATAACAAAACCTATAAATCTGCAAAAGTAATAGAAAACAAAGGCTTCAACACCTCATATTATGCCCCGTAAGGGGCGCGGCGATTTGCCATCCTGGCCGCCGTGCTGACGGGATCCAGCGATCCGTCCGGCCCCAGCTTAGCCTCTCTTCCTTCCTTCAGATAGCCCGATTTCTCCCCTACCTCGTCGCTTTTCATACAACCTCTCCCACAACTTTCTCTGGTCAGCCTCTAATTTCACAGGGTAGAATGCTGACCTTCTTCTCAAGCCAACCACCCCGGATCGGGGCTGAGGGGGGGAGGGGACATTGTTCCCTAACCCCTCAGCTCCGGTTCGGGATGGGGTTTTTTTAACAACCTGCTTCATCCCCACCCACATCTTCCTCACATCCCTTTTCCTCTCCTCTTCACAACCTATATTTTTTACGCCGTGTCCAAGGTGGAGCCGCCATGCCGAAGGACTGCCAGGCCACCAGGCGGGAGGGGTGGTCCCGAATGGCGGCGCCTGGCTCTGCCGGGCTTGTAAGCACCTCTCGCAGTGCGGGCAACTGCGAGAGGTGATGAGCTATTGCGTCCCGTAATCAAAAGAGGGTCACCATGCCCATGTATGAAAAAAAACAAAAACCCCAACCCCCAACTTCCCCAAAAACATCTACGGAGCCGCCCTCGGGCAGCTCCACCGAGAAAATGGAGGTCCCCCCCCTTGTGCTTGCGCAAGGGACCCTCCATAATTTTTTAACCGGAGAGGAGGCTTACTCCTCTCCTACGCCTACGGGTGTAGGGGACTCCCCCTCACCCCCTTCTCTGGAGGTGCTTTCGGGCACCTCCCTATCTCCAGCGGCAGTCCCTCCTTTGCTTTCTAAGGGGACTGCCAAGAAAGCCAGCAGGCAGCCCATTGCCGACCGCCCCTCGTGCAAGCGGCTCGGTAGGGCAAACCCCCTTAGGGGGGAGAGGGAAGCCAGGCCCCTTCGGTCGCTTCCCTCAAAAGACCTGCTGGCAAGAATTTTGAACCTTGCTGGGGTCAAGGCCTGTGCCTCCCCACACCACCTGACTAGTGACAATACTGCCAAGGGGACCTGCGATGTCCTGGGAGGGGATGGCCAACTGGAGGCCCCTCCTGTGATAGACATGGTCCTTGAGGAGACCCAGCCCCAGACGGTAGGGCCTTCCATGGGGGGGAATTCGGGCTCGGCGCCAAGCACCGAACCCGAATCCGCCCCTATGCAAGGTCCTCCTCAAATGGCTGAGGGCTCCGAGGCAGTAGAAGGAGGGGAGGGATCTCCTCCGACAGGTGCCCCTAC
The DNA here is from genome assembly GCA_963969495.1 of Ceratothoa steindachneri. NCBI lineage: Eukaryota > Metazoa > Arthropoda > Malacostraca > Isopoda > Cymothoidae > Ceratothoa > Ceratothoa steindachneri. The sequence continues at coordinate 119,664,881 of OZ018330.1, read as the reverse complement.
GACAACCAGGACCTTCTCCATTTCGGAGAGGGACCTGGCTGAGGCTGGTCCATCTGGCCTGGGGACTTCTGCCGGCGGAGGTGAAAAGCGGGTTCATTCCCCGCCCTCCTCTCCTAAAAAGAAAAAGACTAAAAAGACTCAAAAGACGAAGAAGACTCGGGGCTCCTCTCCATCCGCGGGGGCTGCGGGGACGGATGGGTCTGCTGCCACTTTGGTAGGCGACCAAGCCAAGATCGGCACATCCGGCCCCTCTACCCCCTCGTGTGCGGAGCCCATGACTACGACTAAGACCAAGAATGCACAGGGCGGAGCCTCGATGACATCGGGGCCCCTGATTCAGAGGTTACCTGGCGTTTTCGAGCCCACTGGCTTCAAACGCTTCCTCGTTATTCGCTCCACTGATGGCACCATGTTGTCCAAGGGCAACATGATCCATCAGAGGAGAGGATTAGCTAGTGCAATTGGTAGAGAGCCGAAGGTAACCCGTTTCTCGGACGGGAGCCTTCTGGCGAATGCGGCGAATCCCGCCGAGGCGGCCAAGATAAGTGCTCTTCGGACACTTCATGGCACCCCGGTGAGTGTGACGCCGCACTCTACCATGAACTTTGTGAAAGGAGTAGTTTATGCGAGGGAACTCGTTGACTACTCCATTGAGGACATCACCCTAGAGCTGGCCGACCATGGGGCGGTCAAGGTCGAGCGTGTGATGAGAAAACAGGGAGGGGCCTCGAGACCCACCCCTACACTCTTCGTCACGTTCGACTGTGACAAGCTCCCTGAGTCGGTGCGTGCCGGTTGGTACCGCTACCGCGTGAAGGCATTCGTGCCACTGCCGCGGCGGTGCTATTACTGCCACCGCTTCAGCCATACGAATCGATCATGTAGACGTGCAAAATCGGGGTCACCCGAAGTCTGTGTAAATTGCTCCAAGGTCGCACACGATAAGTCCAAATCGTGTGTGGCCAAGTGTGTCAATTGCGGAGAGCCGCACCCTGCTTCTTCGAAGCAATGTGGTGCATATCTCCTTGAGAAAGAAATCCTGGCCGTTCAGGCCCAGGATCGACTCTCATTCCGCGAGGCAAAGGACTTGGTCCTGGCGCGCCCGGCTCTGCCTGGGACGTCATATGCCTCAATAGTTAGAAAGGCACCCTCTGCTCCTGGCCCATCCAGGCCAACGAGCACGGTTGTTTCCGCGCCCATTCGGAGCCCTTCTGTGGGCTCTACCCAACCTGGGCGCTCCCCTGGTAAAGCTGGCGGCAAAAAGGGTTCATACCCTGCCCCGGCTAAAACCAGGGCTCCCCCCTCTTCCCCCAGCGTGACCGTTTCGCGTAAAGCGAAACGGCCACGCGCCTCCACCGAGTCGTTAGACTCACAGGAGGCAACACCCCTGAAGATGGTCGCTAGGCCATCTTCCGGGGTTCCTAAAGCTGTTCCCCGAAAGGAGGACAGCAACAAAGGAGCTTCGGCCCCTTTGCCCACGCCCCGAGGTGGAGCGAGTGGCTCGGAGACGGTGGTTCCTCGAAAAGAGTGCCCCCCGCCTCCGAAGCCGCAACGCCCGCCTAAAGTTTCGAGGCGGAGGGAGGAAAAGACTCGCATGGCGAGCCCAACCTCCCCCAATAAGTCCTCGAAGGCGACAGCGCCTTCAGCGCTTTGTCCGGCCAACAGCGCCCGGGGTTCTGCCCCCGGGAAGCGTACGGCCATTCCCGTGAGGGTCTTCAATTCGAGGAGGGCCCCCGCGTCTCCTCCGAGCTAGGCCTGGAGGGCATATTCCTTCAATGGAATTGCCGTGGACTCCGGGCCAACTGGGAGGAGCTGCGGAGGCTCGCCTCGTCCCGTTCCCCGTTAGCTATTTTTTTGCAGGAGACCATGCTAGGCGCGTGCCCCCTGCCTGCCCTCCCGGGGTATAAGGGTCTTGCGACCCAACCACCGCGGGACGGCCGGGCTGGGGGATGCGCGGTTTACACCCGGCATGATGTCTCCGTTCTTCCTTTCTCTTTAGATACCTCCTTTCAGGCAGTGGCTGTGCAGCTGCACCTGGATAGGAGTTATACTATCATTTCTGCGTACATTCCACCGTCAGCTGACTTCGACGCGGGGGACTTTCGCCGCGTCGTGGCACGGTTGCCGAGGCCCTATCTCTTGCTTGGAGATCTGAACGGCAGGCATCCTCTCTGGGGAGATTACACCATAAATCCCAGGGGACAAGTCCTTGCCGATCTGATCGAAGAGCTTGAGATGGGTGTCCTAAACGTGGATGAGTTTACGCATCACTGTCCGAGAACCGCTTCATTTTCTTGCCTTGACCTATCTTTGTGCTCTTCGGATGCACAGCCTGATTTTGATTGGGGGGTGGTCGATGACCTCCATGGTAGTGATCACTTTCCCATTCAAATATCATTTTCAGGGCAACTGCCGCCTGAGAGACCACCTCGGTGGTGCTTGGCGCGGGCGCGATGGCCTGCATTTCAGGAAATGACTGAATTCTCTATCTCAGTCAAGGAGTTTAGGTCGGTAGATGAGGCCGTCGAGTTCTTCTCCGGCAACCTCATCGCCGTGGGCCTGACTACTATTCCTAGGACGTCTGGACGTTTTGCACGCCGACCACTCCCATGGTGGTCGGCCGAGTGTGAGACGGCCCTCAAACAGAAGCGTTATGCCTACATGCGCTATAAGCGCCGCCCGAACGATTTCACCGTCGCTGAATTTCGTCGGGCTAGGGCTAGGTTCCGGTATATTTCGAAGCACGCCCGCCGCTCTTCTTGGCGGGCATACGTGTCTTCACTTAACGGGAAGACCCCTTTAGCTGAGGTGTGGAAGCGAGTCAAAAGGATTCGGGGCAAGTTCTCGCAGGACCCCCCTCCCATTCTCCAGGAGAATGGGACCGCAATCTCGGACCCCGCGTCCGTGGCGGAATCCTTAGCGACCGCTTTTTCCGCATTCTCTAGCCGTGATGCTGCTCCGCCAGCATTCAATGCACGTCGTGATGTCGCGGAAGGCCGCCGGCTGGACTTTACCTCCAGAGGCGGAGAACCCTTCAACGACAAGTTTACTGTGAGTGAGTTGCGTTCCGCTCTCGCTTCGTGCGCGGACACCGCCCATGGTCCGGACGATGTCCCGTACGCCATGCTTCGACACCTGGGTGAGCGAGGCATGGCCTTTCTATTAGATTTGTTCAACAGGATCTGGGTGGAAGGTCTCCTCCCAGACTCCTGGCGAATCGCTACTGTGCTCGCCTTTCGCAAGCCGGGGAGAGATCACTCTACTCCGACCGGTTTCCGCCCAATCTCTCTAACCTCTTGCGTGTGCAAGTTGATGGAGAAATTGGTAAATGTTAGATTAGCCTATTTCCTGGACAGCGGAGGCCATCTGTCTTCTGCACAGTGCGGCTTCCGTAAGTTCCACTCCACGTCGGATGCTCTGCTCCGACTGGAAAATGCCGTCTGCGAGGCTTTCCTTCGTAGACAGCACTACGCCACGGTGTTTTTTGATCTGGAGAAAGCCTATGATACCGCATGGCGATACGGTATCATGGAGACTCTCCACACGATGGGGGCGAGGGGACGCCTCCCAATGTTTATATCTGAATTTTTGCGAGATCGTCGATTCCGCGTACGGGTGGGGGGAGCCCTCTCCGGCCCAAAGGAGCAGGAAGAGGGTGTCCCGCAGGGAAGTGTCCTCAGTGTCACACTCTTTGCCCTGAGCATCAACGGCATCACCTCGGTGCTGCCGGAAGATGTTCTCGCTACGCTCTACGTGGACGACCTTTCGATCTCTTTTGGCGCGGCCCAGATGCCAACTCTGGAGCGCCGACTCCAACAGGCATTGAACCGCGTCTCTTGCTATGCCAAAGCGCACAGGTTTCGGTTTTCTTTGGCCAAGACTAAGGTGGTGCACTTCTGCCGCCATCCACGGCTTCACCCCGACCCAGATTTGTTTCTTAATGGGGTGCGCCTGGATGTGGTTGAGTCGCACCGTTTCCTTGGTCTTGTATTCGACCGACGCCTCACCTGGGAGGCTCACATTCGCAGCCTTAGGGTCTCTTGTACCCGCGCCATGGACATTCTCCGTTCCGTGACGTTCAGCGCTTGGGGCGCTGATAGGGCTACCGCCTTACTTTTTTATCGATCCTTTGTTCGCTCGAAGCTCGACTACGGATGCGAGTTTTATGCATCCGCAGCCGAGCGTTTATTGCGGAAGGTGGATTCGATCCACCACACCGGCCTTCGCCTTGCGACCGGTGCCTTCCGCACTTCCCCCATTGAGAGCCTGTTGGTCGATGCTGGGGAGATGCCACTCGCTCTGCGCCGCGTGCAATGCATCACTCGCCTGTACGCGCGAGCCCGGCGCCTCCCCCAGTCGCCAACAGCTCTCACTGCATCCGCAGCTGATCTCGATGGTGCCTATGCCGCCGAGAGACGCCAGTCATACCCTAAGCCCTTTGGGTTTAGGGCCAGGAAACTCCTTCGAGAGGTAGATATAGCTCTCGGGCCGGTGGCGCCCCTGGTTCTGCCCAGGACGCCACCCTGGAGGGTACCACATTTGGCTATTTGTCGCCACGCCTCTGCTCCCAAAGCTTGTACTGCGCCGGGAGTATTGCGTTCGATCTTTTTGGAGCACACATCGTGTCACGCTGGTACCGTGCCAGTGTATACGGATGGCTCCAAGTCCCAAGAGGGGGTCGGCTTCCACGCCGTATCCCCTCTGTTTGAAGTCAGCGGGGCTCTACCAGGCGCTGCGTCTGTCTTCACGGCCGAGCTGGTGGCAATACACCACTCGGTACGGGAGATTACGCGACGTGCCCGGTTCGGAGACCGGATTGTGATTTATAGCGACTCACAAAGCGCCCTGAGTGCTCTCGGGGCATTGGAATCTCCGCATCCCCTGGTTCGCGAAATCCGTGACGCCACGGTTTTGGCGAGCCGGGCAGATGTCGAGATTATCTTCTGCTGGGTTCCTGGACATGTAGGAATTGCGGGGAATGAGCGCGCCGATGAGGGCGCCAAAGAGTCCGCGAGGACTCTGCGACCGGACCAGCGTTTCGCTCTTCCTCACACCGACTACATGGCAGGAATACGGGCAGCTCTTCGGACTGCTTGGCAAAGAAGATGGGAGACGGTCGAGGGGAACTTAAAGTTGCGTGCCATTGCGCCGCGACTGTTCCCATGGACCTATCCCCCAATGCCGCGGCGGCTTCAGGTTGCTTTCTGTCGTCTTCGAATCGGACACACTCGTGTGACGCATCGTTACTTGGTGGAGCGCTCGCATGTGCCCTATTGCAACGACTGCGTCGTCCCCCAGACTGTTCGGCATATTCTTGTCGAATGTCCCAGTCTGGGTGATCTTCGCGCACGATACCTGTCTCGGTACCGGGATGGGCGGGGTCGCTACCGCCTGTCCCTTGTACTCGGGACGAGTGCGTGCACCATGACTGGTGGACTTATTGACTTTTTGGGGGAGGCCGGCCTTCTCCCCTTTATTTAAGGTTCCTTTTTTTGTTATTGTTTTGTTTTAGATTGCACTCTCCTGCACCGGGGTGAGGGGGACCTCCCCCCGCTGCCGGAGATTGCTTCGATTGTTAAGTTTTTCAAATTTATATTAATTGTTAAGTTTTCATATTTTAACTTTAAAGTAGCCTAATTCTAGGCTGTCGTGTTTTTCGGCGACTTATGCCCAAGTGGGTAGTTGCCAGATGGGCTCTATAAAAAAAAAAAAACCAAAAAAAAAACCTCATATTATGTGTTTGAAGTTTCATCATTGTCAAATCGTGCCTTGTTTCTGCTGTATTTGTTTACTAAGCAATTCTGTGAATGATTGTTCTCTTATTTTGCACATATTACTATTTTATTTTGTATGTTTATTTACATTGCCTGTAAAAAGTATCCGATCACCCCCAAAATTTCTATTATTTTCAATGATATTCACAGATGCATAATTCACTTTGTTCTATCAACATCTGGTAGCTTTCATATAATGCTCAGATATGATAGCTTTCCAATGCAATCTTAAGTTAGTATTGTGGTAGCATTTGTTGTATGTGGGTGTGCATCAAATTTGTCCAATTTCTTGTTTTTTTCCATTTTGTTATGTAATTCTTTTACAGAAAGTGGTCTAAATAAAATTTATTTCTAATGTGTGCTAAGAAATAACTCAAGAGTGAATGTTGAGGTGCTATTGTTGCTCTTCATAAATGTGGGAAGTCTCAGAGAAAGATCGCTAATGAATTAAACAATGCTAAAAACAATGTAAGCCAGTACCTAAAAAATGATCTGGCAGATTGAGAAAAATAAATTTCCGAACAGACATGCTTATGAAACGTTTACTAGTGAATAATCCAACAATAACTGCGAAAGAACTAAAATTCAATATGAATAATTTATTAGCTGATGTTTCTGAACAAACTATCCAGGAGTAGCTACACAAAAAAACTCAGATTACCATCTCGCCATGCTGCAAAGAAACCATTCATTAATGAAAAAATGCGTAACAAATGTGTCACATTTTGTAAAAAATATATTCATTAGACTGTTGAGTAGAAAAGTTTTATTCAGCCATGAGTCAACATTTTTAACATTCAGAAACTGTCAACTTTCGTTAAAAGGTTTGACAGCTCATTGGCTCAAATAGAATGAACCCTAAATACACCTAAAAAACAATGAAACACCCTCCAATGTAATAATGATTTGGGGTTGTTTCAGTTTCCAAGGGAGAGGCAGCATATATTTCCTTCCTAAGAACACAACTATGAATGGTGCACGATATTTAGCAATGTTACAAGAGTAATGACAATCCATGAGACAGAAACATTCATGCATGATGGGGCAGCTTGTCACAAGACTAAAATTGTGACAAAATGTCTTACTGACAATAAATTTAATATTTTGGATTGGCCTGGTAATAGCCCAGATCTCAATCCCCTAGAAAATTTATGGCTAATAATTAAAAAAGGTTGAAGGCCAAGGCACTGGCTCCATTAAAAAATTAAAAGAGGCCATCATAAAAGTATGGTGCAACAAAATATCAGTGGAAGTTTGTTAAAACTTTATCATCCATGCCGAAGCGTCTACAACAAGTCATCAAATCCAAAGGATAATTTCCTAAATATATAATTGTATCTTATGAAATCTCATAAAATGTAATAAATGCATGTCTTTATGTGCCATGGAAATTTCATTTACTTCCTCATATTTTTCAAAATATTTGAATAAAGGAAAATCATTCTTTTATTTTGTTCTGTTGTGTAAAACTGCTTGTATCTTTGAAATCTATCATCAAAATACATTCATAGTCCCCAAAATGGTTGCCATCAGTTTCTTTGACAGTGACAAACAAGCCCTTTCTTGGGGGGCCTTCACTGGGTTAATGCCATTCCATCGATTCTCTTTTCTATAGAGGATCATACTACAGCACCATGGTTTCATTTCCGATTATAATAGAACAAATAACATCACTTTCCTTAAACAAGAAAGATTTAAAAATTCTTTGCAATATTCCACTCAGCACACTTTCTGGACTAAAGAAAGAAGTTTTGTGCTCACTATATGAAGATAGTCATGCAAAATGTGAAGGAAAGTTGTTTTAGAAACATCAACTCTTGCTGCTATGTCATTTGCTTTAAGAGGACAATTACTATTCACTTCTCCAAGTACTTCTCACCCCATATGAAACAATGCTGCCCATTCTTTTTAAAGTGATATATGAAGGAGAAGAATTGGTGTAAAAAACACTTATAAGGCATTAGATTTCAGTTAGGGTAACAGCTTTTTTGTGATGAATTTAATAACTGCTTTGTGCTCAATATTTACCATTTCAATGGAAGTACTCATGGCTCTCTATTACTGATAATAAAAGTGGTAATGACTGTGTTTAAATGATGAAATTGCTTAATTATATCATTATGAGGCTGACACCCTTTGTTCCTACCCTTGTATATTGCATTGATTCATGTCAATGCCCCGGTATTTAGCAGTGCTTACTGTGAAGATTGATGTGTGAAAAGATTATCTAAAGAAAGTGTCTTTATTACAGGAAAATGGTTTCTATACAAATTGTGAAGAGTTTAAGTTATCAAACAATTGTGCTGCTTTTGATAAGAACCCTGAGATTCCTCTTTTATTCATCCAGGAAGTAAAGGTAAGCTATCTTATGCTGTATGTATTTTGAAGGTTTATTGGTTATTCCTAGACATTAAATATGTTTTAACGTGTTTTAATGTAATAAATTTGTAATATGTGGTAACATGCCATTGATTGTTTTGTTGGTATTGTTTTACCACCAATTCATAATCTGAGATCTAAACTAGTGGTTGACACTGTATTATTGAATTATTAGGACTCCATATGCTAAGTCATCTTCCATCCACTCCACGCTATCATCCACAGTTCGCCCCCGCCTTCATAGATCACATATTAAAAAAAGAGTCAAGTGGTCTGATTTCACATTATCTAGAGAAAAGATCCTATTCAACTTTTCCCTTCTTCTACCAAGACCTCCCCAACTTCACCTTTACAATCTACCAGCCATTCAAGAAATTCACCCCCAAGGACAATGGAAATACTCTACCCCCGATTTCACACCTGAAATCAACAATCTCATAAAAGAAAGAAAAGCAGACTCAGATAAAGAAGAGCTCCTGCTGCCGAACAACTCAAACATAATCATAACCTCAAAAGATGAATGAATCCACATTCATTACCACCAATCAACAAGATAACTACAAACAGTACCTTCAAACGTTCAACCATAAAACAAATGGCTCCAACTCTTACAAACAATAAGGAAAATAGACACCTCACACACACAACCACCTTTGCATTTGAATCTCTTCTCACCAGAAATAATAAAAAAATAACCTCTCCCAATCAACCTATGCAACCTACTCATGACCCACTACTCAAAAATCAGCCAACTACTTATCAGCTTTAATAGGAAAACACTCAAATTACACACGCAAACCTCATATCTTAACCACTTTTATCTCATGAGAGACTACACTCACCATTACACTTCAAGCAGATCTGCCATCTTAAGGCAAAAAGCATTAAATGCAAAATTGTCAATTTTGGGAAAACGCAAAAAACGGATTTCGGCCTCAAATAAGGATCTGATAACATTAATCGTATTTTTTTTTTTTTTTTGGTAATTGTAAGCATTCATCTATATGAATCTTGCAATATAATTTGGTTTAATCAGTTAATAACTTCAATATATTCAAATTTGTCCAGTAAATTTTGACTTAATGCTTTTTACCTGAAAACAGTTATAATAATTGGGTCATCTTATAATAAAATGATTTTTGTGGAAAAATGGTATAGGTATACCTATATCTAAATAATTGATAGGTACCTATTATATCATTAGACTCTATTGGTAAATACATATTTTATCATTTTAACTTTTACCAGAAAAGTTTGGAAAGGAAAATAAAAAAGATACATTGTAAAGCAATATTATTACAGGAAACAGAAAGAAAACATTGTAGACAACATAACTAGGTAGGTAATTGAAAATATTTTTTCCTTAGTTAATGCAGGAAACCTAAAAATAAAAAAAATCTTTGGTAAAACCTTACTTTTCCTACATACCTAATTGCAGCAAACAAAAGACAACACGATAATGAAAAAGAAATATTTGCAAAAATAATGAAAATTATGGCAAATCTTATAACTGGATAATAGAGCAAAAATAGTTCAAAAGTATACCTAGGTATATGAATAGAGCTACCTACCTATACGTAAGAATATCAATTTAATTTTTTTTCCAACAAACAAAATCTTGCAATTATTGAAACCTCATTGCTGCATACGTAATGTCAGCAATCAAAAGAAAAAAAATTGGGGTTTATACGCTTCCAAGAAGATCTGGGCTGTTCTTGCTTTCTGGTAAATTGATCCAAAATCTTTTCCTGTTTTCAGGCATTAAACTTACAAGCTTGTCTAAAATATTTTCTTTCTTTTTTGAAGATAAGCCTCTTGGGCAATCTGACATAGGTTTTTCCAATAATTTTTTTGTGAAATTTAAACTAGCATGAACAAAGTCTGCAACTTTAAAGTCTCCCTTGTAGTTGGTTTTATATTTTAAGATACGGCTACCCTTTTCAAATTTTGCTTCCACAATCTCTGCTAACAATGGAAGGTTTGTTTCTTTTATCCCTTCATGAAGCCGAGTTTTTCTCTTGACCGAAATATCCGGAATATCGTTAAAACAGGCACTAAAATTAATATCTAATACTTTCAAATTTTTAACGGATGCATCAATAACTGATTTCAAATCTTGATAGTCATAGATATTATCCTTTTTCCTAATATTTTTTTCTATGTGGCTGTGGATGCCATCGGCGGCCATGAAGGTGTGCCCAGGCACTAGATACTTAAAGGTGATGCTATTGACTTGTTCACTGGTGTTAACAAGGATTATCATTGCGCTGTAAAGTGCCCAATTCTTATTTTGTGCGGCGCAATTGTCAGCCCAAAAAATGAAATTAGCAGCATCTCTTTCTGTTCTTATTAAGTCTAAATAAGCATTGGCCACATGTTCCTTGTTTCGGCCAGCAATTGATTCTGTCCAGAGGACTGCATAATGATTATAAGTTGATTTTTCTTTTTGGCCGATACATGCAAATGTCTCATTAAAAATTATCAGGCGTGGAGTAAATACACAAGTTTTTAAACCTTTCATAATAGGTAAAAGAAGTATCTTTTGCATATCAACAGCAAAAACTTGGGTTGTAGAATCCCATTTTTGAGAGCAATCGTAATCATATGCTCTTTGTGCATCTTTTGCAAGTTCATTATGCAAAGTCCATTTTGCTTTCAGTGATTCATCTAATATACCTGAATAATTTTTAAAATATAAACAGGTGTCGCAAAGATCAGTAGAGTCAGTTCCAAATCCAATATTTAGCTTGTTAAACACTCTTGAGTATGTAGCGTAGGAGCAAAAATCAGGGTTCTCTTCAATAAAGGTTTTATATAAATCCTTCACTGTTAATTCAGGGGATAAATATCTTCTTTTTGGAGCGTGCTCCCTCCTATAATGCGAAAATTGGGGGATTCATCTTTTCTATGTGATCAATAATGATTTCTTCATTTTTCTTGTTGCTAGCTAGGTTCATGTTTTCCCCTCATATCAAAAAACTCAAAATCACTTAAAGAATTAGATCCACCTAAACTAGTAGAAGCTTTTTTAAACACATCCAAAATAATGCGATTACTTGAAAAGCCTATTGTGTGTAAAAACATTGTCTGACACACTTTGAATTCTGACCCTGACTCATTTAAGAAAGTGTATACGAAGGTGCATGACTATGTAAAGCATGAGGAATTGGAGCGTCTGCGCTCAGTCGTGGGGTTTTTCTTTATTCTTCCTAAAAGCCACTGCTTTTGAACAGATTTGTCCATTTTCCAAAACTCACTATGTATGGTATTCCGCAATTCAGGAGAAGTGGATTTAGTACACTGTTGCTTACACAAATCTTTGCAGGGAGGAAGCAATGGATATTTTTCTCTTTGAGCTTCTAATTGAGCTTTAGCTGTTCGTAATCTCTTTGATTTTTTCTTTCATCAGCTGCTGCAGTTTCTTGACTATTTTGTTCAGGGGGAAGAAGTTGAATATTCTGAGAGGGTTCTTGGGGGCTTTGTTCCAGGAGAAGAAGTTGATTATTCTGAGAGGGTTCTTGATGATTTTGTTCAAGGGGAATTTGAATGTTCTGAGAAACTTCTTGATGTTCATTTTCATCTATACTCCTATTTGATTCAGCATTATCATCATTTGGAATTACTCCACTGTAAAGGAAAAAAAAATTTATTAGCTTATTAATTATATAGAAAACGATATAGAAAATTGAGCTATATATATTATATATGTATATACTATGATATAAGTCTGATCTTATCTGTGTGTGTGTGTGTGTCACACTCTGCAGAGCCTAAATGGGAAAAAAAATATATATATCATCTTATGTAATTTGGGGCTGCGGGGTGCTTAAAACTATTTCCAAGTCCGTATGACCAATGGTTAAAAAGTTATGAACCAAAAACTTGATCTATATATAACTTTTACATTCACAGAAAGACATCCAAAACTCTATTTCACATAAATTTTAGTATATTAACCTCACTAATTTAAGAGAAATTGTACAAAGAATCATGTTGTGCTCAAACAAAGGAAATGATTTCTCGGAAAAGCACTTTCTTTTGTTAAACAGCTGTACAATTTTTATTTCTTTCATTCTTGAAAAATACAGGGTGGGCCAAAAAAAAGGGGTATTATTAAAAAAATTACTTAAAATTTATTTTTATATTTTTAAAACTAAACCGTAGATAATGTTTAGTTTAAAAATAGGTATAGAAAAATTATGTTTTAGTCAGTCTTTTAATAATGGCCCCTTTTTTTGGCCCAGCCTGTATATTTAAAAACAAAACAAAAAAGTTAGGTTGACATTCAACATTAACATTAGCTATAGAATTTAAACATAATATCATCAGTTAAAAGAAGTTACTCACCTTTTCCTCAATTCCCTAAAAACGGCTTGTGCACTGGTAAACATTACAAAACAATTTATTCAGACCTTTCAATTAGAAGGACAGAAGTGAAATGAAATCCCTCTTTCAAATTATGATCGAGATATAGGTACCTGAAATTAATCATGTTTTGCTTTGTTCAAACAGGTCAGAACCTGCAGAAACATGACGGAATTGCAGCTCAGGCTGAGTTCTCAATGCGAATCATATTGTATAATCTACTTAATGCATTTTGTCTGCAACTTGCTATGGGAATTCACATTGACATTTGCAGGCAAAACGCATTATCTAGCTAAAATTTTGTACTTAATGCTTTCTGCCTGAAAAAGCATTTTATTTTAGGTGGAGATAATGCTTTTTGAGCTCTCTTAAAATTTTAATGAATTAAATAGCATAACTGGCAACCTTCTAGTTAGATGCGTCTCGTCGAGACGAATCCAACGGTACCGAAATCTCAAAAATCGCATTTTTGCAGTTAATGCTTTTTGCCTTAAGACGGCAGAGATGGCCCTGACCACATCTATCCAAAACATCTTTATTCCACTGCTATATTTGTACTCGGGCATCTTCAACCACTCTTGGTTACACATCATCTCTCATACCAAACAAATCCCCAAACCTCCCCACTTCCTACAGAAAAACTAATTGTCAAAAGAATTAAACCCATCACACCTCTCACATACCTAATATGACTTCAGAACAAAACACTATGCAACCACACTATTGAGCCCCCTGCCAATACATATGTTAGAAGGCATAACCAAAATTTGTCCCCCATAATTCCAAAGTCATGTTACACCATACCCTCTTAGAAAAAATACAGGACACCAAGTTGCTCAACAGCAAGAATGGATAGCAAACTTCCTCTCCAATAGTCCTAGTCAAGTCCTCCAACACATGGCAAAATCCAAAAAGGACAACTTCACTACAGGGTCCCTCAAGGCATCATCCTTCTATTTAACCACAAATAAGTAGTCTGGTAAAGAGAATCGATCCTTGAAAATGTTGAGACCCCTCATTTAGAGGTTGCTAGCTGTCTTTGAATCCGCTGCTTCAAGCATTTTTAAATCATCTATTTGACATTGAACAAGATTGTCCATTAGACACATTCTCCATTAGTGCCAGTGTCTAGCTTCATTTCTTATAGTGAACCGAAGGTTTATGCCCTTTCAGATTCAGCCCTTCTGGTTAGTGTGGCAAATCCTGTCCAGAGTGCCAAATTGAGTGCACTCAAAGGAACAACTGTGTAGGTAACCCAACACTCTACCAACCTTAAACTTTGGATAAAAGATGTAGTCTTTGCCAGGGAGCTTCAATACTACTCCATTAAGGACATTACGGAATAGCTAGCTGACTGACCAGGTTCTGAATGTGCGAGGAAGGAGGGAAAGTTCTCTAAACCCTTCCCAGCATTCACTGTCTTTGAGCTAGATGCTAGTCTGTGCATGCTGGCTGGTATTGCTGCTGCTTAAAGGCATCATGCCATTATCACCGTGTTGTCACTGTCACTACTTCAGCTATACAAATAAATCTTGCCAATGTGTGAACATGAGTCAACACAATAAATTTGTTTAAATGGCCCCAAAGCTGCACATGACAAAGCTCTTTAATGTACAGCTAAGTGTCAATTTTGGTAGATTTTGCCCTGCTCATCTAAGCATTGCAATTCATATTTGTTTGTTTGAAAATGAGGTCTGGCTGTAAAGGCTCTGGAATGTATTTTGTTTAGAGAGGCTAAGGAGATTGTCCTGGAACATACGGCCATTCCTGTGAGGATCTCGTCCTCAAAGAGATCCATAACAGCTCCTTTAGGATAGATCCAGAGGGCCCATTTCTTCAATGAAACTGCCATGTAATTTGGGTAACTACCTGCAATGGGATGTCATAGGTATGGAAATAAACACAGTAGTATATTGGACTACTTGCAATGGGATGTCGGGTTGGGAATAAACACAGTAGTATATTGGAAGCTTTATTTGCATACTTTTTTTTTGAGGAGTTGACTTCCATCCATCAGTGCAACAATAATTTTGAGCTCTCATAGAGTTTACTTAAATATTTAGAATATGAACATGAGCTCATTTATTTGGGGTGTTCTTGGACACCCCGTAAGGGGTGCGGCGATTTGCCATCCTGGCCGCCGTGCTGACGGGATCCAGTGCTCCGTCCGGCCCCAGCTTAGCCTCTCTTCCTTCCTTCAGATAGCCCGATTTCTCCCCTACCTCGTCGCTTTTCATACAACCTCTCCCACAACTTTCTCTGGTCAGCCTCTAATTTCACAGGGTAGAATGCTGACCTTCTTCTCAAGCCAACCACCCCGGATGGGGGCTGAGGGGGGAGGGGACATTGTTCCCTAACCCCTCAGCTCCGATTCGGGATGGGTTTTTTTTAACAACCTGCTTCATCCCCACCCATACCTTCCTCACATCCCTTTTCCTCTCCTCTTCACATTCTATCTGTTTTACGCCGTGTCTAAGGTGGAGCCGCCATGCCGAAGGACTGCCAGGCCACCAGGCGGGAGGGGTGGTCCCAAATGGCGGCGCCTGGCTCTGCTGAGCCTGTAAGCACCTCTTGCAGTGCGGGCTACTGCAAGAGGTGGTGAGCGATTGCGTCCCGTAAAACAAAGAGGGTCACCATGCCCAATGATGAAAAAAAAAACCATCTCCCCTTAATTCCCCCTAAAACAATGGAGCTGCCCTCGTGCAGCTCCACAGAAAAGATGGAGGTCCCCCTCCCTGTGCTTGCACAGGGGACCCTCCATATTTCTCTAACCGGAGAGGAGGCTTACTCCTCTCCTTCGCCTACGGGTGCAGGGGACTCCCCCTCACCCCCTTCTCTGGAGGTGCTTTCGGGCACCTCCCTTTTCCCAGCGGCAGTCCCCTCTTTTCTTTCCAAGGGGACTGCCAAGAAAGCCAGCAGGCAGCCCTTAGCCAGCCGCTCCTCATTAAAGCGGCTCGGTAGGGCAAACCCCCTTAGGGGGGAGAGGGAAGCCAGGCCCCTTCGGTCGCTTCCCTCAAAAGACCTGCTGGCAAGAATTTTAAACCTTGCTGGGGTCAAGGCCTGTGCCTCCCCACACAAGACTGACGACACTGCCAAGGGGACCTGCGATGTCCTGGGAGGGGATGGCTAACTGGAGGCCCCTCCTGTGATAGACATGGTTCTTGAGGAGACCCAGCCTCAGACGGTAGGGCCTTCCATGGGGGGGAATTCGGGCTCGGCGCCAAGCACTGAACCCGAATCCGCTCCTATACAAGGTCCTCCTCAAATGGCTGAGGGCTCCGAGGCAGTAAAAGGAGGGGAGGGATCTCCTCCGACAGGTGCCCCTACGACAACCAGGACCTTCTCCATTTCGGAGAGGGACCTGGCTGAGGCCGGTCCATCTGGCCTGGGGGCTTCTGCCGGCGGAGGTGAAAAGCGGGTTCATTCCCCGCCCTCCTCTCCAAAAAAGAAAAAGACTAAAAAGACGAAAAAGACTCGGGGCTCCTCTCCATCCGCGGGGGCTGCAGGGACGGATGGGTCTGCTACCACTTTGGTAGGCGACCAAGCCAAGATCGGCACATCCGGCCCCTCTACCCCCTCGTGTGCGGAGCCCCTGACCAAGACTAACACCAAGAGTGCACAGGGCGGAGCCTCAAGACATCGGGGCCCCTGATTCAGAGGTTACCTGGCGTTTTTGAGCCCGCTGGCTTCAAACGCTTCCTCGTTATTCGCTCCACTGATGGCACCATGTTGTCCAAGGGCAACATGATCCATCAGAGGAGAGGATTAGCTAGTGCAATTGGTAGAGAGCCGAAGGTGACCCGTTTCTCGGATGGGAGCCTTCTGGCGAATGCGGCGAATCCCGCCGAGGCGGCCAAGATAAGTGCTCTTCGGACACTTCATGGCACCCCGGTGAGTGTGATGCCGCACTCTACCATGAACTTTGTGAAAGGAGTAGTTTATGCGAGGGAACTCGTTGACTACTCCATTGAGGACATCACCCTAGAGCTGGCCGACCATGGGGCGGTCAAGGTCGAACGTGTGATGAGAAAACAGGGAGGGGCTTCGAGACCCACCCCTACACTTCGTCACGTTCGACTGTGACAAGCTCCCTGAGTCGGTGCGTGCTGGTTGGTACCGCTACCGCGTGAAGGCATTCGTGCCACTGCCGCGGCGGTGCTATTACTGTCACCGCTTCGGCCATACAAATCGCTCATGTAGACGTGCAAAGTCGGGGTCACCCGAAGTCTGTGTAAATTGCTCCAAGGTCGCACACGATAAGCCCAAATCGTGTGTGGCCAAGTGTGTCAATTGCAGAGAGCCGCACCCTGCTTCTTCGAAGCAATGTGGTGCATATCTCCTGGAGAAAGAAATCCTGGCCGTTCAGGCCCAGGATAGAC
The DNA here is from genome assembly GCA_963969495.1 of Ceratothoa steindachneri. Taxonomy (NCBI): domain Eukaryota; kingdom Metazoa; phylum Arthropoda; class Malacostraca; order Isopoda; family Cymothoidae; genus Ceratothoa; species Ceratothoa steindachneri. The sequence continues at coordinate 119,647,984 of OZ018330.1, read as the reverse complement.
TCTCATTCGGCGAGGCTAAGGACTTGGTCCTGGCGCGCCCAGCTCTGCCTGGGACGTCATATGCCTCAGTAGTTCGAAAGGCACCCTCTGCTCCTGGCCCATCCAGGCCAACGAGCACGGTTGTTTCCGCGCCCATTCGGAGCCCTTCTGCGGGCTCTACCCAACCCGGGCGCTCCCCTGGTAAAGCTGGCGGCAAAAAGGGTTCATACCCAGCCCCGGCTAAAACCAGGGCTCCCCCCTCCTTCCCCAGCGTGACCGTTTCCCGCAAGGCGAAACGGCCACGCGCCTCCACCGAGTCGTTAGACTCACAGGAGGCAACACCCCTGAAGATGGTCGCTAGGCCATCTTCAGGGGTTCCTAAAGCTGTCCCCCGAAAGGAGGACAGCAACAAAGGAGCTTTGGCTCCTTCGCCCACACCCCGAGGTGGAGCGGGTGGCTCGGAGACGGTGGTTCCTCGAAAAGAGGCCCCCCCACCTCCGAAGCCGCAGCGCCCGCCTAAGGTTTCGAGGCGGAGGGAGGAAAAGACTCGCATGGCGAGCCCAACCTCCCCCAATAAGTCCTCGAAGGCGACAGCGCCTCCAGCGCTTTGTCCGGCCAACAGCGCCCGGGGTTCTGCCCCCGGGAAGCGTACGGCCATTCCCGTGAGGGTCTTCAATTCGAGGAGGGTCCCCGTGTCTCCTCCGAGCTAGGCCTGGAGGGCATATTCCTTCAATGGAATTGCCGTGGACTCCGGGTCAACTGGGAGGAGCTGCGGAGGCTCGCCTCGTCCCGTTCCCCGTTAGCTATTTTTTTGCAGGAGACCATGCTAGGCGCGTGCCCCCTGCCTGCCCTCCCGGGGTATAAGGGTCTTGCGACCCCACCACCGTGGGATGGCCGGGCTGGGGGATGCGCAGTTTACACCCGGCATGATGTCTCCGTTCTTCCTTTCTCTTTAGATACCTCCTTTCAGGCAGTGGCTGTGCAGCTGCACCTGGATAGGAGGTATACTATCATTTCTGCGTACATTCCACCGTCAGCTGACTTCGACGCGGGGGACTTCCGCCGCGTCGTGGCACGGTTGCCGAGGCCCTATCTCTTGCTTGGAGATCTGAACGGCAGGCACCCTCTCTGGGGAGATTACTCCATAAATCCCAGGGGGCAAGTCCTAGCCGATCTGATCGAAGAGCTTGAGATGGGTGTCCTAAACGTGGATGAGTTTACGCATCACTGTCCGAGAACCGCTTCATTTTCTTGCCTTGACCTATCTTTGTGCTCTTCGGATGCACAGCCTGATTTTGATTGGGGGGTGGTCGATGACCTCCATGGTAGTGATCACTTTCCCATTCAAATATCATTTTCAGGGCAACTGCCGCCTGAGAGACCACCTCGGTGGTGCTTGGCGCGGGCGCGGTGGCCTGCATTTCAGGAAATGACTGAATTCTCTATCTCAGTCGAGGAGTTTAGGTCGGTAGATGAGGCCGTTGAGTTCTTCTCCGGCAACCTCATCGCCGTGGGCCTGACTACTATTCCTAGGACGTCTGGCTGTTTTGCACGCCGACCACTCCCATGGTGGTCGGCCGAGTGTGAGACGGCCCTCAAACAGAAGCGTTATGCCTACATGTGCTATAAGCGCCGCCCGAACGATTTCACTGTCGCTGAATTTCGTCGGGCTAGGGCTAGGTTCCGGTATATTTCGACGCACGCCCGCCGCTCTTCTTGGCGGGCATACGTGTCTTCACTTAACGGGAAGACCCCTTTAGCTGAGGTGTGGAAGCGAGTCAAAAGGATTCGGGGCAAGTTCTCGCAGGACCCCCCTCCCGTTCTCCAGGAGAATGGGACCGCAATCTCGGACCCCGCGTCCGTGGCGGAATCCTTAGCGACCGCTTTTTCCGCATTCTCTAGCCGTGATGCTGCTCCGCCAGCATTCAATGCACGTCGTGATGTCGCGGAAGGCCGCCGGCTGGACTTTACCTCCAGAGGCGGAGAACCCTTCAACGACAAGTTTACTGTGAGTGAGTTGCGTTCCGCTCTCGCTTCGTGCGCGGACACCGCCCATGGTCCGGACGATGTCCCGTACGCCATGCTTCGACACCTGGGTGAGCGAGGCATGGCCTTTCTATTAGATTTGTTCAACAGGATCTGGGTGGAAGGTCTCCTCCCAGACTCCTGGCGAATCGCTACTGTGCTCGCCTTTCGCAAGCCGGGGAGAGATCACTATACTCCGACCGGTTTCCGCCCAATCTCTCTAACCTCTTGCGTGTGCAAGTTGATGGAGAAATTGGTAAATGTTAGATTAGCCTATTTCCTGGACAGCGGAGGCCATCTGTCTTCTGCACAGTGCGGCTTCCGTAAGTTCCACTCCACGTCGGATGCTCTGCTCCGACTGGAAAATGCCGTCTGCGAGGCTTTCCTTCGTAGACAGCACTACGCCACGGTGTTTTTTGATCTGGAGAAAGCCTATGATACCGCATGGCGATACGGTATCATGGAGACTCTCCACACGATGGGGGCGAGGGGACGCCTCCCAATGTTTATATCTGAATTTTTGCGAGATCGCCGATTCCGCGTACGGGTGGGGGGAGCCCTCTCCGGCCCAAAGGAGCAGGAAGAGGGTGTCCCGCAGGGAAGTGTCCTCAGTGTCACACTCTTTGCCCTGAGCATCAACGGCATCACCTCGGTGCTGCCGGAAGATGTTCTCGCTACGCTCTACGTGGACGACTTTTCGATCTCTTTTGGCGCGGCCCAGATGCCAACTCTGGAGCGCCGACTCCAACAGGCATTGAACCGCGTCTCTCGCTATGCCGAAGCGCACAGGTTTCGGTTTTCTTTGGCCAAGACTAAGGTGGTGCACTTCTGCTGCCATCCACGGCTTCACCCCGACCCAGATTTGTTTCTTAATGGGGTGCGCCTGGATGTGGTTGAGTCGCACCGTTTCCTTGGTCTTGTATTCGACCGACGCCTCACCTGGGAGGCTCACATTCGCAGCCTTAGGGTCTCTTGTACCCGCGCCATGGACATTCTCCGTTCCGTGACGTTCAGCGCTTGGGGCGCTGATAGGGCTACCGCCTTACTTTTTTATCGATCCTTTGTTCGCTCGAAGCTCGACTACGGATGCGAGTTTTATGCATCCGCAGCCGAGCGTTTATTGCGGAAGGTGGATTCGATCCACCACACCGGCCTTCGCCTTGCGACCGGTGCCTTCCGCACTTCCCCCATTGAGAGCCTGTTGGTCGATGCTGGGGAGATGCCACTCGCTCTGCGCCGCGTGCAGTGCATCACTCGCCTGTACGCGCGAGCCCGGCGCCTCCCCCAGTCGCCAACAGCTCTCACTGCATCCGCAGCTGATCTCGATGGTGCCTATGCCGCCGAGAGACGCCAGTCATACCCTAAGCCCTTTGGGTTTAGGGCCAGGAAACTCCTTCGAGAGGTAGATATAGCTCTCGGGCCGGTGGCGCCCCTGGTTCTGCCCAGGACGCCACCCTGGAGGGTACCACATTTGGCTATTTGTCGCCACGCCTCTGCTCCCAAAGCTTGTACTGCGCCGGGAGTATTGCGTTCGATCTTTTTGGAGCACACATCGTGTCACGCTGGTACCGTGCCAGTGTATACGGATGGCTCCAAGTCCCAAGAGGGGGTCGGCTTCCACGCCGTATCCCCTCTGTTTGAAGTCAGCGGGGCTCTACCAGGCGCTGCGTCTGTCTTCACGGCCGAGCTGGTGGCAATACACCACTCGGTACGGGAGATTACGCGACGTGCCCGGTTCGGAGACCGGATTGTGATTTATAGCGACTCACAAAGCGCCCTGAGTGCTCTCGGGGCATTGGAATCTCCGCATCCCCTGGTTCGCGAAATCCGTGACGCCACGGTTTTGGCGAGCCGGGCAGATGTCGAGATTATCTTCTGCTGGGTTCCTGGACATGTAGGAATTGCGGGGAATGAGCGCGCCGATGAGGGCGCCAAAGAGTCCGCGAGGACTCTGCGACCGGACCAGCGTTTCGCTCTTCCTCACACCGACTACATGGCAGGAATACGGGCAGCTCTTCGGACTGCTTGGCAAAGAAGATGGGAGACGGTCGAAGGGAACTTAAAGTTGCGTGCCATTGCGCCGCGACTGTTCCCATGGACCTATCCCCCAATGCCGCGGCGGCTTCAGGTTGCTTTCTGTCGTCTTCGAATCGGACACACTCGTGTGACGCATCGTTACTTGGTGGAGCGCTCGCATGTGCCCTATTGCAACGACTGCGTCGTCCCCCAGACTGTTCGGCATATTCTTGTCGAATGTCCCAGTCTGGGTGATCTTCGCGCACGATACCTGTCTCGGTACCGGGATGGGCGGGGTCGCTACCGCCTGTCCCTTGTACTCGGGACGAGTGCGTGCACCATGACTGGTGGACTTATTGACTTTTTGGGGGAGGCCGGCTTTCTCCCCTTTATTTAAGGTTCCTTTTTTTGTTATTGTTTTGTTTTAGGTTGCACTCTCCTGCACCGGGGTGAGGGGGACCTCCCCCCGCTGCCGGAGATTGCTTCGATTGTTAAGTTTTTCCAATTTATATTGATTGTTAAGTTTTCATATTTTAACTTTAAAGTAGCCTAATTCTAGGCTGTCGTGTTTTTCGGCGACTTATGCCCAAGTGGGTAGTTGCCAGATGGGCTCTATAAAAAAAAAAAAAAAAAAAAAAAAAAAAATCCTCAGTGTCACACTCTTTGCCCTGAGCATCAACGGCATCACCTCGGTGCTGCCAGAAGATGTTCTCGCTACGCTCTACGTGGACGACCTTTCGATCTCTTTTGGCGCGGCCCAGATGCCAACTCTGGAGCGTCGACTCCAACAGGCATTGAACCGCGTCTCTCGCTATGCCGAAGCGCACAGGTTTCGGTTTTCTTTGGCCAAGACTAAGGTGGTGCACTTCTGCTGCCATCCACGGCTTCACCCCGACCCAGATTTGTTTCTTAATGGGGTGCGCCTGGATGTGGTTGAGTCGCACCGTTTCCTTGGTCTTGTATTCGACCGACGCCTCACCTGGGAGGCTCATATTCGCAGCCTTAGGGTCTCTTGTTCCCGCGCCATGGACATTCTCCGTTCCGTGACGTTCAGCGCTTGGGGCGCTGAACGGATGCGAGTTTTATGCATCCGCAGCCGAGCGTTTATTGCGGAAGGTGGATTCGATCCACTACACTGGCCTTCGCCTTGCTACCGGTGCCTTCCGCACTTCCCCCATTGAGAGCCTGTTGGTCGATGCTGGGGAGATGCCACTCGCTCTGCGCCGCGTGCAGTGCATCACTCGCCTGTTGCGTTCGACCTTTTTGGAGCACACCTCGTGTCATGCTGGAACCATGCCAGTGTATAGGATGGCTCCAAGTCCCAATGTTTGAAGTCAGCGGGGCTCTGCCAGGCGCTGCGTCTGTCTTCACGGCCGCACTGGTGGCAATACACCACTCGGTACGGCAGATTACGCGACGTGCCCGGTTCGGAGACCGGATTGTGATCTATAGCGACTCACAAAGCGCCCTGAGTGCTCTCGGTGAATTGGAATCTCTGCATCTCCTGGTTCGCGATATCCGTGACGCCACGGTTTTGGCGAGCCGGGCGGATGTCAAGATTATCTTCTGCTGGGTTCCTGGACATGTAGGAATGGCGGGGAATGAGGGTGCCAAAGAGTCCGCGAGGACTCTGCGACCAGACCAGCGTTTCGCTCTTCCTCACACCGAGTACATGGCAGGAATACGGGCAGCTCTTCGGACTGCTTGGCAAAGAAGATGGGAGACGGTCGAAGGGAATTTAAAGTTGCGTGCCATTGCGCAACGACTGTTCCCATGTACCTAGCCATCAATGCCGCGACGGCTTCAGGTTGCTTTCTGTCGTCTCCGAATCGGACACACTCGTGTGACGCATCGCTATTTGATGAAGCACTCGCCTGCGCCCTATTGCGACGACTGCATCGTCCCCCAGACTGGGTGATCTTCGCGCACGTTGCCTGTTCCGGTACCAGGATGGGCAGGGTCGCTACCGCCTGTCCCTTGTACTCGGGTCGAGTGCGTGCACCATGACTGGTGGACTGATAGACTTTTGGGGGGAGGCCGGCCTTCTCCCTTGTATTTAACTTTTTTTTGTGTAGGTCGCAGGCTCCTGCGCTGGGGGGAGGGGGACCTCCCCTCGACGCCGGGGCTTGCTCCCTGATTGTTTTGTCCTTTTTATTGTTTCTGTTAAAAATTTTATTTTAAAGTAGCCTAGAACTGGGCAGTTTGTTTGCGGCGACTTATGCCCAAGTGTGCATTCACCAGATAGACCCTTGAAAAAAAAAATCTTATAGAAACAGTCCATTGTTTTGGTGTACATGGCAAATGCAAGATACTGCTAATTTACATAATTGCAGAGTTTGATTGATATATAAAGAAATAAAAATAATAATATATTCCTTTTCTTGGTTTGCCAAATTGTAATATATCACGTTAGGTGACACATAGTCACATATTATTATGAAAAAATTCAGAGCAACACACAATTATGGTGGGCACACAGCTAAATATAAACACACTGAGAAGCAAACTGAATGCTTACACAAGTTGATTGGCTGAGAAAACATTGGCTCATCTAGCGACATGCGTCCCGCCCTCTCCTTGGTCGACTGAGACACACAAGTGTGGGGAGATGGGAAATACATGTGTACGAATTACACATTTATAGGCATACACACCTATATTTTTATGTATGCATACTGTATATGCACCATATGTATTAATACTCATACATACATACACAGACTCAATAGAAAACAATTCATTGTTAATAATTCATTCTCGAATTTCCTCTTAGTCTGTCGGTATAGTAAGCCAAAGGTGCACATCCTATGCATGCCCCACCGGTGGGAATCACCGCCCTAGAGTGAAACTGTGCCAAAGTTATAATGTTCCAATTTCCACAACATATTGGCACCTAAACAGGGGGCCCGAGTTGGGGAGCCAGAGCAAAGAGAAATACAAGTCTTATTTTTCTTCTCACTATTACTAATGGTGAATGTTGACAGAGTAGAATATGAGAGATGAAATTGTAAAACTGAGGATGGAATTGAGAAGGATAGAGCAACTAGAAACTAAAATGGAGGACAAAATGAAGGAAATATATGCATGACTGGGAATGGGTAGGAAAATGGAAGAGACAAGCGGGTCCCATGGAAAAGTAGCTGAGAATACAGACGTGACTGACAAGATGGACATGCACTGGCAGAAAGCAATTAAAGGGAATGGAACTCCAGAGGGATTCTGATAGAATGTCCCTGGTAAAACAAATACTTCATCCTTGAATTTGAATATGACTATGGGTGTAAGAAGGCAGGAAAGTGTGATTGAAGAAGTGTATAATAGTGAGAATGATTTTTGGACTAAAGTGAAGAGTAAGAAAGGAAGGAAAGCGAGAATTGGTGTACAAGTGATAAAGAATGAAGTTAATGAGTAAAGAGGACTGTGACTGGTCGGTAAGTATGAATGACAGTTTGAGTGTAAGTGAGATAAATGTCATGAGTGGCATTTACATCCACAAGATGCTGAGGATGCGTAAGTATGATGTTTATGGTATGAAATAGATGAGAGAATTTTCTTGAATAACAAGAAGTATTGGGTGAATGAGTTGGGAGAATGGAAGAAAGAATGAAGGAATTTTTTGATGTGATTGCTGGTGTGGGAGAGCCCATGTATGAAGTTGTGGGGGAATGAATGGTTTTAACAAGTGAGATGGATAAAAGATGGAGTGAAGTACTGGGGAGTGAATGAATTTGGAAAAGCCAGGATGAATAAGAATGAAAGGGCTGACATATATGCTTATAGATTAGAGAGCATGGAAAGAAAGCAGGGTACATAGTGGAATGTATGCATGAGAAGAGAAAACAGAAAATGAGATGGGTGGGTGAGAGATTAATGTGGGATGATGGAAGATAGACAATATGAGGAGTATGACAGAAGAATGGATGATATGATTGATGAGTGAAAGCATGTAAATGTAGGGAGGAAGGGATCAAAGGGACCTTATCAACCTCAATTTAAGAGTTAACAAGATCTCATTTGCAGGTCAACATGAGAGAGGTAATGGCCAGCTTCCTTAGTCAATATAGTGGGAATAAGCAAGGAATGTGGTAGAATGAATGAATGAATGGTACATAAAAGGCAAATGCTGCATAGGTCCAAATGGACAAACTCGCAGCCAGTGGTAGAATGAATGTAAGGTCTTATGAATATAGTATGACAGTAGATGAATAGCAGAAATGTTAGATAGATGACTGGTATGATTGAAGGAAGACAGATATATGGTATGGATGCTGTGAATGGTCTGATGTGCCATCAGTGCAAGAAAGATAAGTGTTGACACTGTGTAAATGGACAACCAGTGCATGCTTTGGATGTGGTATGAAGGGGCATATGGTTAAGGATTGCAGGGTCTCTGGGATTGGTTCTTATGGTTGTGATGAGAGTGGTCATTGGGTGCGAGAATGCCCAAAGTAACAGATGGGTTCAAATGCTAGAGGCTCAAATGACAGTAGGTATGTATGTGGTAATTGTGGAGAGAAGGGGTACTTTGCATGTATGTCTACAGAAGTGAGGCAGCTATGTGGACACTGGCAGAAGTGGCCATAAGATCAAAGTTGCTGGCATGCCAGAAGGGTATGGCTAGCCAACCAGGGGGCATTGGGAATGGAGGGACTGCTGTATTGGGAAACTAGAATGTGACAGGATTCATGGTAAGATGTTTGTTAAGTAGGATTAAAATAGTTAGTTGCGAAGGAGACTGTAAGGTTGGATAAGGAAGGTGTGTCTGTAATGAAAGTAAGATGAGATTATCATTGGGGAATGATGTATTTGATGAATGGTAAGACAAAATCTATATAGAATATTGTTTGAATGAAAGGGTATGATGAGTAAGGGTGATTTTGATTTTGCTAGAGCTCGGCTACTGGAGTTTAGGATTATTCTCAGAGATGACATTTGATCCATCAGAGGTCCCCAACACCTCCTTCATCCGGTAGTTGATGAGATCAAAGAGTAATGTAAGGAATTAGAGCAGTTGGGTGTGATTGAAGAAAGTAAAAGTCCATGTAATAGTCCCATTGTCCCGATACAAAAGCCAAATGGAAGATTACTGTTATGTGTGGATTATCAGAAGGTGAATAAAAGAACTTTTAAAGTGTGTTTCCTGATGTGTGTGGTGAAAGTGTGTGTGTGTACATTATCATATGTTTACAAAGTTAGACCTTGTCTAGGGGTATTACCCATTGCTGAGCATAGTAGGCCGGTGACTGCTTTCTGTACTACAAGAAAGCACTATCAATTTAGAAACCTCAGATTTGGATTGGCAAATGTTCCTGTTGCCTTCCAACCTGCCATGAATGTGGATTTGCTAGCAGGAATGTGATTTCATTTTTTGATGATATTTTATTTATAAATAAAAATTTTGAGGAATGCAGTTAGTGAATGAGGTGTTATATACTTTGAAGCATTTAGGGTGAAGGTGAAGGTAAGTAAGTGTGAATGGTTTGTGAAAGAAGTTGAGTTTCTTGGGTATAAGGTTAGTGAGAATGTGATATGAAAGTCAGATAAGTTTATCGAGAATTTGCAGTGTTTTCCTAAGCCTTTGACAGCAGTGTGGTTGATGGAATGAGTAGTGACAGTTGTAGAAAGCAGAGATAATAGTAGAACTATATATGACAAGAAGGCTGACCCAGACTACTCGACATCTGACAGACTGACCTGCTACAGTGATGTGTGTAGTTAAGGACTTGTGGAAGGGTGTGAATGGGTTCATAATGATCTATTAGAGTATCATACTTAGTAAGAATTAAAGTGTGTGAGTATGATAGCAGAATGAGTCTGGCATTGTAGATACTGAAGTGCGAAGGCTTCCAAAGAGTTAAGAGTAAGTCATACAGGTATTATATGTTATGAACAGTGCCCTTATGTGTGATATAAAAATAACTGGTAAGGATAAATTACTTGAGACTACCAGTGTACCATATATGGCCCAACTTGTGGTCAATGTGTTAAGGAGGGAGGGATGTAGTGAATGGTGACTGTGTATGGTTGATGTGTGTGTGAGGACCATTCTCCCCACTTTGTCTACTATAGATTTTCAACACTGCCTTTGTCCTTTTTTTTACCTTACTTTTCTTTGTTTATGATAGAGAAGTGAGTGTATTTAGCTAGGAAGAGGGGTTTTGATAGATTAAATAGTTATTTTGACTTTATGTATTGTTGTAATTTAATTTTTAATTAATTCTTTACAGATTGTTTTCTTAATAATTATCTAAGATACAAAAATTATGAAGTTTTTGTAATATTTGTAGTGTTATGATAGCCTGATATGCCCATATTTAAAGGTGAATTGACAGGAAACATTGTGAACCACCACAGTGAAGTCTTCTATGCCCCTCAGACTAACATAAGTGATCCCAGAGCTCATTTTCCTTGTTTTTTGAAACTTCCTGAACTGAGAAGCAGAGAGTCACAGAAGACATTCCCAGGAACTGTTAGAAAACCATTGCCACAAACTACCGCTCTCAATCTCATCTAAGGGGAATGCCCCATGAGACAGTCTAGTGGATGCGGTCCATGACAGGAGAATGTCCTACCCTTCCCATTCTTCCCCCTCCCTTTTTTTCCTTCCCCTTCCTTTTTTTTTTTTTACTAAGATTGTTTTTTTTTTAAGGCTAAGATGTAGCCAAAAGATTTTATGTGCATACCATTTTTGCCTATAGTATTTTTGTAAATATATTTGTGTAATCTTTGGTGGTTATTTTATTTAGCTAGGCTGGCGTGTTTGTCCAATATATCTCGGCTAATTCTTGACGACTGAGGGTTCCATTATAAACTTTTTATTTTGTCTAAAATTGAAATCTTTTCAGCTGGTCAATTATTTTCTTGTTATAGCCATTATGAAGGACAAAACTCATTTAAAGAAGGATGTTATCCATTAATAGCTGCAAGCTGAATGAATGAGGTGACTCAATGGGTTGCATTCTAGTAAACTTGCATTCCAAGTCCCAAGAGGGGGTTGGTTTAATGCTGTATCCCCTCTCTTTGAAGTCAGCGGGGCTCTGCCAGGTGCTGTGTCTCTCTTCATGGCTGAGCTCGTTGCAATAAACCGCTGGTACCGGAGATAATGTGATGTGCCAGGTTTGGAGTCAAGATTTTGATTTGTAGCAACCCACAAGGCATCCTGGTTTGCAATATCTGTGATGCCACAGTTTTGGTAAACCAGGTGGATGTCAAGATTATCTTCTGTGTGAGGAAGAGTGAATGCTCTTCCTCAAACAGATTACATGCAGGAATATTGGCAGCCTTCTGGGCCACTTGGCAAAGAAGATGGTTGAGAGGAGGAATTTAAAGTTACATGCCATTGCGCCGTGAATGTTCCCATGGACCTACCCCTCCAAGTGACTTTTGCCCTAGTAGGCAGCCACTAGATGTGGTCTCAAAAAAACAAAATGTGCAAAAAAACACAAAGGTACAGTAAAATTTTATAGTATAATTTTTCCTCTTTATAAACTCATAAAACATTAAAAGTACAATTATCTGGGTTGCTAACACAGATTAATTAATTATATATTCACCAAAATAGAAAAATGGGCTTGGAATGAATTAAATTCCAAAGTTGAGGTTCCACTATTTGCATTTGAGATTCAGGAGCTTAACAGAGTAAATATAGTTCTTGATAAAACCACTGCATTCAGATTGTGAAAGTGCAGGCTTCCTCCCCTCCCCCTCATTCGGTGTAGCCATACTGTCCATCAGTGCTTTACAATTTTATTATAAGCTCCACCCACCAATTTGTAACTATTTATACTGTTATTTATATCTTATTTGCTGGAAACAAGCTCTGATCCACTAAAACACTCATTCATCCTCCAATTCATCATTTCTGGGTGAATAATGGTGCTTGCTTCTTATTTTGTTGTGAGAATTGAGATATAATTAAATGATTTTGCACTGATTGACACTACATTTATACCTGCTATCAAAAAAATCTATTTCAGGTGTGACATATTAGGGGATTACAGACAAGAAGAATGAAAAATGCTGAAGGTTGACCAATGTGAGTTATTTTGGGTACTGCAACAAAAATTATGACCTTGGGGTGCCACTCAAATTTCCCATGCAGCAATCTTCAGTGCAACTTGCAACAAGATACTTCTATTTTCATTATTGTGGCTCATCTGGCCTCTTAAAAGAATCTATATGCAGTCATCATCATGAGCAACCACACAGAATTGGCTATGGATGGCAAGTACGACATTTGCAATTTCCCTGCCTAAATTTCCAACTGCTTCACCTCGCTCTTACTTTAATCTGGTTGAATTACTCTTCTAGTCATTGATGTTCTATCATCTTTGTTAAAGAGGCTATCTTCATCCTGAGGAACTTATGTAGAAAGTAAGGGACACCCTTAGTAGCAATATCAGTCCTGGCTTCCTGAGCCAGAGCTTGTAGCCGAGAGTGACCCTCTTTAACCATTTCAAGAGCATATGGAGGCAGTGTTGGCCCTCCTATCAATGAGGTGTTCACCAATTGATCACAGCCTCTCAAAGTTGGAAAGATCTAGTGGCCATCTCTGAGGACTCGTGTTTGTGATACCCTCATTATCTCTGATGGAGAATGAATCAGGCCTACTGCTACTTGTCCTGATGCCAAGAGAACTTTCGAAACTCCAAAGGGGGACAGCATCTCCCCGTCTGTATATTATAGACCTCGTCACAGAAAGTTTTTAACTTGATACCCGATCCATTATATCAATAATCTCTGTTACCTATGATGATCTCAACAGGTGGAAACCATCCTATTTCAGACAACAGGAGGATCCCCCATACGAACATTCGGTGAACAGACACTAAAGCTTTCATTAGGATTGGCTAAATCTTGAGTGGAAATTTTTAGTGGGGGATATTAAGTGTGCATGCAATATTAGGGGCTGATTTTCTATCTCATTTTAATATTCTAGTTGATTTAAAACATGCATGTTTGCTAGATGAAATTAATATGGGCTCTTCAATAAAGTACATTCTTTCCTTCACTCTAATTTTTAATTTCAAGTGTTTCACCTTTGCATCAGTTTGCTCAATAATTATAATAAATTACATAAGCCAAATAATCAGTGTGCCAAAAAGCTATGGAAAGTGTTCCTTCTTGCCACCATATTATTACCACTGGCCCTCCATTTGAAGAGAGACCCAGTCTGGCCCCAGCTTAGCCTCTCTTCCTTCCTTCAGATAGCCTATATTTCTCCCCTACTTCATCACTTTTAATACAACCTCTCCCACAACTTTCTCTGGTCAGCCTCTAATTTCACAGGGTAGATGCTGACCTTCTCCTCAGCCAACCATCCCTGATCGGGGCTGAGGGGGGAGGGGACAACGTTCCCTAACCCCTGAGCTCCGGTTCAGGATGGGGGATTTTTTTAACAACCTACTTCATCCTGGTCCATACCTTCCTCACATCCCTTTTCCTTTACTCTTCACACTCTATCAATTTTACGCCGCGTTCAAGGTGGAGCGGCCATGCCGATGGACTGCCAGGCCACCAGGCGGGAGGGGTGGTTCTGAATGGCGGCACCTGGCTCTGCCAGGCCTGTAAGCACCTCTTGCAGTGTGGGCAACTGCGAGAGGTGATGAGCTATTGCTTCCTGTGAAAAAAATAGGGTCGCCATGCCCTTGTATGAACAAGCAAAAAACCCCCAACCCTCAACTTCCACCTGTTCTATCGAGGGAGCCGCCCTTGGGTAGCTCCATGAATAAAATGGAGGTCCCCGCCCCCCTGTGCTTGCGCAGGTGACCCTCCATATTTCTTTAACTTGAGATGAGGCTTACTCCTCTCCTACGCCTATGGGTGTAGGGGACTCCCCTTCACCCCCTCCTCTGGAGGTGCTTTTGGGCACCTCCCTGCTTCCAGCGGCAGTCCCTCCTTTTCTTTCCAAGGGGACTGCCAAGAAAGCCAGCAGGCAGCCCATAGCCAACCGCTGTCCATCAAAGCGGCTGAGGAGGGCAAACCGCCTTAGGGGGGAGATGGAAGCCAGGCCCCTTTGGTCGCTTCCCTCAAAAGACCTGCTGGCAAGAATATTAAACCTTGCCGGGGTCAAGGCCTGTGCCTCCCCACACAAGACTGGTGATGCTGCCAAGGCGACCTGCGATGTCCTGGGAGGGGATGGCCAACTGGAGGCCCCTCCTGTGATAGACATGGTCCTTGAGGAAACCCAGCCTCAGATGGTAGCGCCTTCCATGGGGGGGAATCCGTGCTTTGCGCTAAGCACCGAACCCTAATAGGCCCCTATGCAAGGTCCTCCTCAAACGGCTGGGGTCTCTGAAGCAGTACAAGGAGGGGAGGGATCTCCTCCAACGGGTGCCCCTGCGACCACCAGGACCTTCTCCATTTCGGAGAAGGACCTTGCTGAGGCCGGTCCATCTGGCCTAGGGGCTTCTGCCGGCGGAGGTGAAAAGCGGGTTCATTCCCCACCCTCCTCTCCAGGGACAGATGGGTCTGCTGCCACTTTGGTAGATGACCAAGCCAAGATCGGCACATCCGGCCCCACTGGGTCCGGATCCTGCGACTAAGACCAAAAGTGCACAGGGCGGAGCCTCGATAACATCGGGGCCCCTCATTCAGAGGTTACCTGGCATTTTCGAGCCCGCTGGCTTCAAACGCTTCCTTGTTATTCGCTCCACTGATGGCAGCATGTTGGCCAAGGGCAAAATGATCCATCAGAGGAGAGGATTAGCTAGAGCAATTGGTAGAGAGCCGAAGGTGACCCGTTTCTCGGACAGGAGCCTTCTGGCAAATGCGGCAAATCCAGCTGAGCTGGCCAAGATAAGTGCTCTTCAGGCACTTGATGGCACCCCGGTTAGTGTGACGCCACACTCTATCATGAACTTTGTGAAAGGAGTAGTTTATGCGAGGGAACTCATTTACTACTCCATTGAGGAGATCACCTTAGAGCTGGCCGACCATGGGGCGGTCAAGGTTGAACGTGTGTTTAGAAAACAGGGAGTGGCCTCGGGAAACACCCCTACACTCTTCGTCATGTTCTACTGTGACAAGCTCCCTGAGTCGGCGCGTGCCGGTTGGTACCGCTACCGCATGAAGGCATTCGTGCCACTTCCGCGGCGGTGCTATTACTGTCACCGCTTCGGCTATACAAAGCTTTCTTGTAAACGTGCAAAGTCGGGGTCACCCGAAGTATGTGTAAATTGCTCCAAGGCCGCACACGATAAGTCTAAATCGTGTGTGGCCAAGTGTGTCAATTGCGGAGAGCCGCAACCTGCTTCTTCGAAGCAATGTGGTGCATATCTCCTTGAGAAAGAAATCCTGGGCGTTCAGGCCCAGGGTCGACTCTCATCCTTTGCTCCTGGCCCATCCAGGCCAACGAGCACGGTTGTTTCCGCGCCAATTCGGAGCTCTTCTGCGGGCTCTACTCAATCCAGGCGTTTTCCCGTTAAAGCTGGCGGCAAAAAAGGGTTCATAGCCAGCCCCGGCTAAAAACCGTTTCTCGTAAAGCGAAACAGCCACGCGCTTCCACCGAGTCGTTAGACTCACAGGAGGCAACACCCCTGAAGTTGGTCGCCAGGCCATCTTGCGGGGTTCCTAAAGCTGTCCCCCGAAAGGAGGACAACAAGAAAGGAGCTTCAGCTCCTTCGCCCACGGCTAATGGTGGAGAGAGTGGCTCGGAGACGGTGGTTCCTCGAAAAAAGGGCCCTCCGCCTCCGAAGCCGCAGCGCCCGCCTAAGGTTTCGAGGTGAGGGAGGAAAAGACTCGCATGGCGAGCCCAACCTCCCCCAATAAGTTCTCGAAGGCGACAGCGCCTTCAGCTCTTTGTCCGGCCAACACCGCCCGAGGTTCTGCCTCCGGGAAGCGTACGGCCATTCCCGTGATGGTCTTCTGTTCGAGGAGGGCCGCATGGTCCGGACGATGTCCCGTACGCCATGCTTCGACACCTGGGTGAGCGAGGCATGGCCTTTGTGTTAGATTTGTTCAGCAGGATCTCGGTGGAGGGTCTTCTCCCAGATTCATGGCGAATCGCTACTGTGCTCGCCTTTCGCAAACCGGGGAGAGATCACTCTACTCCGACCGGTTTCCGCCCAATCTCTCTAACCTTTTGCATGTGCAAGTTGATGGACAAATTGGTAAATGTTAGATTAGCCTTTTTCCTGGACAATGGAGGCCATCTGTCTTCTGCACAGTATGGCTTCCGCAAGTTCCACTCCACGTCTGATGCTCTGCTCCTATGATACCTCATGGCGATATGGTATCATGGAGCTTCTACACACGATGGGGGCGAGGGGACGCCTCCCTATGTTTATATCTTAATTTTTGCGAGATCGTCGATTCCGTGTACGGGTGGGTGGAAGCCCTCTCCGGCCCAAAGTAGCAGGAAGAGGGTGTCCCGCAGGAAGTGTCCTCAGTATCACACTCTTTGTCCTGAGCATCAACGGCATCACATCGGTGAGGCCAGAAGATGTTCTTGCTACGCTCTACGTGGACGACTTTTCGATCTCTTTTGGCGCGGCCCAGATGCCAACTCTGGAACTTCGACTCCAACAGGCATTGAACCGCGTCTCTCGCTATGCCGAAGCGCACAGGCTTCGGTTTTCCTTGGCCAAGACTAAGGTGGTGCACTTCTGCCGCCATCCACGGCTCTCCCCCGACCCAGATTTGTTTCTTAATGGGGTGCGCCTGGATGTGGTTGAATGCACCGTTTCCTTTGTCTTGTATTTGACTGACGCCTCACCTGGGATGCTCATATTCGCAGCCTTAGGGTCTCTTGTACCCGCGCCATGGATATTCTCCGTTCTGTGACGTTCAGCGCTTGGGGCACTGATAGGGCTACTGCCCTACTTTTTTATCGATCATTTGTTTGTTCGAAGCTCGACTACGGATGCGAGTTTTATGCATCCGCAGCCGAGCGTTTATTGCGGAAGGTGGATTCGATCCACCACACCGGCCTTCGCCTTGCTACCGGTGCCTTCCGCACTTTCCCCATTGAGAGCCTGTTGGTCGATGCTGGGGAGATGCCACTCGCTCTGCGCCGCGTGCAGTGCATCACTCGGCTGGACGCGCGAGCCCGGCGCCTCCCTCAGTCGCCAACAGCTCTCACTGCATCTGATCTCGACGGTGTCTATGCCGCCGAGAGACGCTAGTCATACCCTAAGCCCTTTGGGTTTAGGTCCACGAAACTCCTTCGAGAGCTAGATATAGCTCTCGGGCCGGTGGCGCCGCTAGTTCTGCCCAGGATGCCACCCTGGAGGGTACCACATTTGGCTATTTGTTGCCACGCCTCTGCTCCCAAAGCTTGTACGGCGCCGGGAGTATTGCGTTCGACCTTTTTGGAGCACACTTTGTGTCACGCTGGAAAGTGCGACTCACAAAGTGCCCTGAGTGCTCTCGGGGCATTGGAATCTCTGCATCCACTGGTTCGCCATATCCGTGACGCCCCGGTTTTGGTGAGCCGGGTGGATGTCGAGATTATCTTCTGCTGGGTTCCTGGACATGTAGGAATTGCGGGGAATGAGGGCCCCAAAGAGTCCGCGAGGACTGCGAACGGACCAGCGTTTCGCTCTTCCTCACACCGACTACATGGCAGGCTGGAATATGGGGAGCTCTTCGGACTGCTTGGCAAAGAAGATGGGAGACGGTTGAAGGGAATTAAAGTTGCGTGCCATTGCGCCGCGACTGTTCCCATGGACCTATTCCCCTATTCCGCGACGGCTTCAGGTCGCTTTCTGTCGTCTCCGAATTGGACACTCGTGTGATGCATCGCTATTTGATGGAGCGCTCGCCTGCGTTGTCCCCCAGACTGTTGGGCACTTTCTTGTTGAATGTCCCAGTCTGGGTGATCTTTGTGCATGATACCTGTCCCGATACCGGGATGGGTGGGGTCGCTACCGCCTGTCCCTTGTACTCTCGAGGAGTGCGTGCACATTGACTGGTAGACTTGTAGACTTTTTGGGGGAGGCCAACCTTCTCCCTTTTATTTAACTAGGTTTTGTTTTGTTTTTTGTTATTGTTGTTTTCTTTGTAGGTCACACGCTCCTGCGCCGGGGTGAGGGGGACCTTCCTCCGATGCCGGAGCTTGCTTCCCAATTGTTTTCATCATCCCTTTTTATCGTTGTTTTGTTTTCATATTCTTATTTTAAAGTAGCCTAGAGCTAGGCTGTGTGATTGTGGCGACTTATGCCAAGTGGGCAGTCGCCAGGTAGCCTCCTAAAAAAAAAAAAAGATTTGTTGGTTATGATGAATAAAGTTCACATACTAAGTATGACGCCTATCTGTTCATTGTGGTCATATTTATGACCAGATAAAATTTTGGTCAAACTGACTTACCCCAAACCTTTGAGAGGCCATAACTTTGACCAGAATTAACCAATCTCCACGATTTTAATACAAAAATATTCAGGAGAAAGAGATCTTTCAAATGAGTGGAAGAACGATGTTTCCATGACAATTTTTGACATGATTACCTTTTTGTAAACTCTTTGACCCCGGCCAAAGTGCCACTCAGATCATCCCAATTTTTTTTCTAAAGTTACCTCTTTTTATCCTCCATAGCTTCAGAAAAACTAAAATGGGATCTCCATGGGTTTAGAATCTATGGGCATTTATGTGACACTGGGTATACCTACTAAAAGTATTATTGACCCAGAAATTATGGTGATATCACATACCTGCGTAACTCCTAACCATGGCATGGCCATATACCTCTTATATAATCTTTTTGAATCAATAAATAATACATCACTGCCTATATACATCTTATATACCTAGGTACCTACCTTATATAGGTAATCT
Organism: Ceratothoa steindachneri; assembly: GCA_963969495.1. Classification (NCBI taxonomy): domain Eukaryota; kingdom Metazoa; phylum Arthropoda; class Malacostraca; order Isopoda; family Cymothoidae; genus Ceratothoa; species Ceratothoa steindachneri. Next base: position 119,629,192 of record OZ018330.1, on the reverse strand, counting down.
TGCCAAATCAATGTAAATAAAAAGCAGTCTTTAACTGCCTTTCATTATCCTTAACTAATTAATGTATGTTTTTCAGATACCAATGTGATTTATGTCTTCAATATATAAATTAAAATAATTTCAAGATATCTTCTGAACTACCTACTTAATATTAATTGAGATTATCTGCAGATCCTAAAATAATTTACAGGTGTGTAATTGTGTTATTTATTTTTGATAATTTTGAAATACCTAATGATTCTTATACAGCTACCTACCTACCAAATTATTATATTATGAAAAAGAGGAGAATGATTTATTACTTATTAGGCATCTAAAATGAACACCCATTAATTAATAGTGACTTTTGATTGATCACATATTTTTACTATGCCAAGCAATTTCAAATGAGAACAAGCAATTTTCACCAAATCCTTTAATTTGATCATACCTTAATGTACCTATAGAATATAAGTAGCCATACCCTCCAAAAATAGGTATGGAAGAAAGATTAAACTAAGAGTGTGTACTAAACCTATTCTCAGCAATGCATTATGATGTAGCCATTAGCTAACTTAATAGCTATTAGGGTTGAAGTTCTGGACTGAGAAAAGATGAAAATAATTAAAAATAATGTTGATCATTGAATAGGTACCTACTCTTTTCTTGTGTTTTGTCCACTTCTCTGCGAATTTATGAAGAATCAAATCTTAAAAAGCGCTAATGGAAATGTTTGTTAGTTATAAACCAGTCTACCATGTACAGCCCTCTGCACCTAAACTTTGACCTATTTCTACTAAGATATAATACTTGATGATTATTATGCATTTCTTTCTTTGCTTACCAATTTTCTAGGACAATGCAATGATTAAAGCAGCTATATTGATATTGTATATTGGCAATTTTAAATATAATTGTTTGGATCATTTATATAGGTGTTTATTTTAATTAATTTATTGTATATTGTTTATAAACAGTAATTTACTATTTGGATCTTTTTCAGGCTTTGTTTCATTAAGATGGCAAATCGAAAGTACTGCAGCAATCTGCTGAAGATCCATAAATCCCTGCAAAAGAAAGACTTAAGAAATGTTCCTGCTCAGCTTTTGCAGAAGTTCTCATATCTTCTTAGCAAAAATGATAAGCTTTGTTCTGTTTGTAGGAAGAAGCTTTCAGAGTTACCAATGGAGCAAAATACTCGAGAGGAATCTGGAACTTCAGCATTTGAACAGGAATTCAATGAGATGCCTAGCCAAAAAGAGGATTCAGATGTTGTGGAGGTTGAAGTTGACTTACTGAACCAATCATTGTCTTTCATCGGTGAGAGCCATTTTTATAAAAGGAAAGTTGAAAGGCATCCGACTTATGTACCTGAGAAAAGGTTAAAAGTTGAAGAATCTGTTCGGAGAAAGTTGGATTTGGAAAACAAGGAGATGTGCCGCAAAGATGTAACGTGAACTGTATGTCAGAAGTCATCCAGTCTCTAAAGGAAAAATATCGGCAATCGAGCTGTATGGATCAAGTCAGCATTCTAACCATATTTGCAACCAGTATGAGCATTGAAAAACTCATGAATGAGTTTGATTGCTCTCAGAGAATGGCTGTACAAGCTCACCATATACCAAAAGAGAAAGGAATGTTAGTTTCACCTAACCATAAGCTCGGCAGAGTGCTTTCTGAGGAACTAAAATCTTTAGTCCTTGAATATTATCGTAGTGATGACATGAGTCAGGTTTTACCAGGAAAGAAGGATTGTCTAGCAGTGCAAATTAAAGGGGAAAAGCAGAGGTTACAGAAACGACTCGTTCTCAACAATTTGAAGGAACTTCACAGCAGTTTCAAAGTGAAGTACCCTGAGGTAAAAGTATCATTCTCAAAGTTTTCCTTGCTACGGCTACGTGAGTGTGTTCTTGCGGGAGGCAGTGGAACTCAATCAGTATGTGTATGTACAATACATCAAAATGTAAAACTGATGATGGTTGGATCCAAGATGTCTGATATCACCTAGTTGCCTGTGTTGTATGTAATCCAGTCCATCCAGCATGCTACATTAGATCTTGTGAGTACTGTCCACCTGTGGATCAACTAAAAGCAAAACTATTTGGGTTTTATGAACAAGAGAATGTGGATATTATTGAATTCAAACAGTGGACATCAACTGATAGATCTGAGCTGGTAACCATGGTGATTTCATGGATAGATTTTGTGATTGTGTCAAAACTTTGGTGCAACATGATTTTGTTGCAAAATCACAAGCACAGTACTTGGAAACTGTGATAAACAATATTGCAGATGGTGAATTTGTAGTAATTGGTGATTTTTCAGAAAACTATTCATTTGTAATACAAGACGCAGCCCAGGGATATCATTGGAATTGCACACAGTTGACAATACATCCTTGTGTGTTTTATCACATTAAAGATGGAAAACTCTGTCATGACTCATACACCATAATTTCAGAGTGCAACATCCACGATAATGTGTCATTGCATCTATTTCAGCAAATGTTGATAGAGTATCTGAAATCAGTATTTGAAACAGTAACGAAAATTTACTACTTTTCTGATAGATCTGCAGCACAGTATAAAAGCTGTAAATCTTTCCAGAATCTTTGCTGGCATAAAGAGGAATATGGTATAGAAGCAGAGTTGCATTTTTTTGCCACTAGCCATGGGAAAGGCCCACCAGACTGCGTAGGTGGCATCATCAAAAGGGAGGCTACTAAAGAGAGCTTGAGAAGACCCTATGACAAACAGATTGTATCACCAAGAGATTTGTTTGTATTCGCTGAAACTCTTGGGAATATGAACAGGAGGAAGAACTTTTGAAAACCAGTTCGCCCATTTAGTCTCTGTGAGACTTTTAGATTAGAATCAGTCACAAAAAATATTTTATGTCCAGTGTTCAATGGAAAACTTGCAGACTATGTCACTGTGATTTATGATGGACATTAGTGGCTTGCTTGCATAACCGAAGCTTTTCCAGTCACAAGAAGTGACTGTAAAATTTCTTCACCCGCATGGCCCCTCTCACAGTTTTGCTTCCCTGAAATAGAAGATTCTCATACTATGGACATCTCTGACATTTTGGTGTCAGTAGAACTAAAAACTGCAACAGGAAGAAGCTACACAATTAGCAAGAAGGAGTCTGATGCAACAAACAAAGTGATGGCTCTGCTCAAATGAGTACCTAGGTATTTATTAAATAATGTTTTGTCTAAAAGGTTTTGTTTAAATTTTTGTCTTAAATAATCTTTTGTCTAATGTTTTGTATTAAATAACATTTTGTATAGGTAATAAAAATTGTAAATTTGTAATATTTGAAAGGTATTATGTTGTTTGTCTCACATTTCTGAAATGCTAAAAAATAATCTCTTGTTTTAGTGAAAAAAGGCAGGACAGCCTAGGAAGGGGAAGAGGTTGTGTTTGGAAAGACTGAAATATGATGACTGTGTCAAGATACATCAAACTTTCTCAAAACCACTATTTACTAACACTGTCTGATGTCATAAACAGCCCCAATAGAGTGGCCTGACTGAAAATGCCTTCCACCTGATTGTATATAAATGCCCATGGATTCAAAACCCCATGGAGATCCCATTTTGGGAGGATCGAAGTTGCACTTTGGCCAGGGTCAAAGGTCAAAGAGTTAAAAAAAGGGTCATCATGGCAAAAGCTGTCCTTTGGAATGTCATTCTTCCACTCATGTGAAAGATCTTTTTCTCCTGATCATTTTTGTACCAAAATAGTTCTGATTGGTTAACTCTAGCCAAAGTTATGACCTCTCAAACTTTTTCGGTCAACCAGTTTGACCAAAAATTGACCTGACCATAAAAATGGCCATGGGTGACCAGATCAACTTTTCTAAACCAAAGTGACAGTTTTTTTTTGGGGGGGGGGGCCTCTGATTATATCCCCCACAGTTGTTTGATTGAATGTTCTACTCAGTTCATAGACATTGTATGCCATATTTGTTCTTGTTGTATGGCTACCCAATTTATTTGGTCCACAACAGACTGGTAAATAATTTTTCCTTTTGACTGACTTCATCATTTCTCCTATCTTTGTATGACTTGATTATTTTTCTCATGTCCCTGCTTTAGATAATTATCTTGATTATTCCTTACACAGTTTCTTTTTGTTCTATTGTTATACCCAGGTACTGGAAGCAATGTCTCTTCAGATCCGCTTATAGTTTTTCTATCTCTCAGATCACAGTCATCTTAAATTTGCTTGATCCACTCCAATAAAGATCATCTACATGTATGCAAATTATTTCTTGAAGACTTCCATCATTATGCCAGAAGAACAGTGCTGGTTCCAAGCCACATATTGAAATATCCAATGTAATTAATTCCTTTTTTACTTTTCCATACCATGCTCTAGCTGCATCATTTAAGGCATACACTGTTTTCTTTCATTTCCATAACCCGAGTCCACCCCTGTGCAAACTTCTCCTTAGATGGCTCTGGCCCCTCTGACAGCCACGACCTCCATTTCAAAGAAGGATCTTGCGGAAGCCAGTCCATCTGGTCTAGGGGCTCCTTCCGGATGAGGAAAGAAGTGGTCTTCATTCACCACTCTCCTCTCTTAAAAAGAAAAGGAACAGGAAGGAAGAAGACCAGAAAGATTCTAGGGCTCCACTCCCTCCATGTGAGCCGCATGGCAGACAGGTCTGTTGCCGTTTGGGTAAGTGACCAAGCCAAGATTAACATGTCTGGCCCCGGTGCTTCCCTGGGTGGTGAGTCTCATACAAAGACTAAAATTGTAAGTGCACAGAGCAGAGCCTTGACTACGCCAGGGCCCCTCATTCAGAGATTACCTGGTATTTTTAAGCCCGCTAGCTTCAAACACTTTCTCCTTATTTGCTCCTGTGATGGCATCATGTTGGCCAAGGACAATGTGTTCCATCAGAGAAGAGTAGTAGATAGCGTGATTGGTAGAGAGCCGAAGGTGACCCATTTCTTGGATGGGTGTATTCTGGTGAATGCATCAAATATATCCGAGCCAGCTATGATTAATTTCCCTTGGACATTTGATGGCATACCAGTGAGTGTGACGCCACACTCTACCATAAACTTTGTGAAAGGAATAGTTTATGTGAGGGAACTCGCGGAGTACTCCATAGATGCTATCACCTTAAACCTGGGTGAGACCCACCCCTACACTTATCACATTCCACTCATTGAACACAGTGGGATGGTTTTTACAATAACTATCCAGTTATCTTTATCATAAGGTTAATGGGGTGGAAATTTTTTACAACTGAGCCAATGTGAATACATTTTGAAGATAGAGGATACTCCTACCTTGGTATTATTAACCAATAGCATATATTTCAAGGTGATTAGAGGTGGAACCAGACAAGGTTTATCTAAGAATCTGTCTTTTGCTATGAAACAGTGAAACCACAAGAAATGAGTCAGGGGTATTAAAGAATTTTTCTACTTAAGAGGGAAGATTGCTTGTTGATGCCATAAGGGTTAGCTGAAGCAGGGGGGATGGGTCAGTAAGAAGCGGGTTAGGAAAATGGAATGCCTGCGTCAGATACTGCAGTTTTAGCTTCGGAAGATAATGTACATTTGTGTAAATTTCTAAGCTCTTATTTCATGCCTAGCTAATGATCTTTTAATTATTATTATTATTTGCATTATTTATATTATTATTGCTATTATTATAATTATTATTATTATTATTGTCATCATTATTATCCTCATTACTATTATTATAAATAATAATAATAATAATAATACAACAAATATTACATTAGTAAAATATAAACACATTGCTTGACCTGGAGTAAATATATTGGAACAAAAATACTATATAGCTATAATATATAATGAAATAAACTAAATTAATTAAAAATCTGAAGTATACATCAATCTCTAGTCTAATCCTCTGTGTGCTTATTCAGAAAGGAAATTATGTTTACTTTATGAAAGACCTGCTCTAAACAATGACTGGTTTAGTAAATATAGGTGCAGCTGCACATATATTATTAAACTTCTTTCTTCTTGACCTTACACATAGGATGCCAATAGCACATATAAACCTGCTACATAATGTGGCAGTGGAAAAAGTAATTGAGCCTATATTTATGTTACATATAATTGATTATTATGATAAGTATTTAAGTGATCATCCCAAGTTCATGCATGCAATTTAGGAAGGATGGTTACTTGATAGGCAGATATATTCAATGGGTTAAATTAATGGGTTTGGTTGGCTTCAAAGTTTGGGAGAGGATAGGTCTGATTAAGAGTTATCCTGTGAAGGTTATGGATTTTGAAAGATTCAGTGCGAATGGAGCAACCACTAAAGATTAGAAGAGGTGATACAAATTTAAACACAGAATGATTTAAAAAACAGGCGTATTTTATTTGCGGTGTTCCTTCAAATGAAACCCAAATTTGGCTGCCAATGTTAAGTTGAATTATCTGATCTGATTTTACAAACGAGTATGGACACATGAGTGGGTGGATGTGTGATTTTGTGATTAAATAGAGATGATGGTACATTTGGAGAAGATTGGTAATTGTTTCTGTAATTTTAGTAAATTTTCTTGGAATGTTGAATGGGCTGTAAAATCTAAAAGTATGTCTGCTTTTCTTCTCAGTAGTTTTCCTCTACTTAAATTTTCTACTAATACTCCAGGGGAGATGAAGGTTTGATTTCTTCAGCTAGGATATGGATGTTCTTAATAAAGTGTGCAAGCTGGTTTTTAATAATTTAGGGGGCTCCTAAAGTCTACAAAAACATTTGCAAGGCCTTTGATCTGTATACAAACCCAAAAAGATAATTGCAACAAAATTTAGCAAAGATCTAGAAGAGGGTGGGTTGTGTAATCCAATCAAGGAAGAGAATTTGTATAATTCTTCCGAGAAAAGAGACATAAATGAAATAGCCATACATGCAAGGCAGCTTCCCAGCTGCCTTGCATGATTCACTAAGGGGAAGGAAGCCCACTTGGTAAGAGGCTAAACAACAAAACTAAAGTTTAAATGTTGTTATATATAGAATAGTTCATTTATTAAGAATAATAGACATATAGTAAATATGAATGTAAGAGACAAGTTTTCACCAAATTAATTGAATTAAATCCTAAGGAGACAGAATATAAAATATATAAATAGAGATGAAAAAAATTGACATCAGTATTTGTTATGTAATGAGGGTGGAAAATGTCATGGTAAGCAAACAAGTAAAAGTGGTTCGAAGTGAATGAATACTTTGAACTGAGAAATCCAATAATACATTAAAACAAAGAATGCTTAAAATGTGATTAAGAGTTTCTATCTAAGCAATAAGGTGAAGATGATTTTTTTTTTTTTACAGATGCTAAATGATATGGGAGTGAGGCAGGTATGTACCATGTCTCCCCAACTTTTAATCTATTCATTGATGAACTACTAAAAAGATTGCAGTGTATCAGAGGAGTATGATGGGATGATAATAAACAAAAATAAAAGATCTGTAAGAATAGCTTGATGTCACCGCAGATTATGGGAATGAATCAAAGATAAAATTTATTCAGAGTAACTAAGTGCAAGGAATGAAATCATTTTTGGTGAAGGTATGAATGATAGATGGGTCTGAGGAAATGAGTCATCAGCATTTGCAACATATTAAATGCTTGACCATCATAAAAGAATGCAGTTAGAGGCGTTAAAAAAGATTGGAATGTTAAGGTGGGTTATCACAAAACAGGCAAATGGATATATAATTGTAAGTGAGCTATGTACGGCGGTGAAAGTTGCACGCAATTTTATATGTATATAAGGTACATAGGGTGAGCAAAGGTAGAATAGATAAAAATTTGAACAATTCAAAATAAGGTGGCTAGAATGTGTTTGGGTGCACAAGAGTTTGTAAGGGTGAAATATTGAAGGAGAGGTAGGGTGGATAGATGGCATGAGAGAATTGCAAAAATGAAAATGTGTTGCTTAATGTACTTGGAGAACCTGAATAGTGCAAGCTGGGTATAATGGACACAGAATTAACAAAAAAAAAAGCATGGAAGAGGGAAATTGAGAAATAACTATGAAATTGTGACATTGTAGTTAGGCAACTGGTGCTGTAATAGATGTAAGAGTAAACGGATCGGCACATAGAGAACAGGTGGAAGGGATTAGGGGAAAATGAATCATACATATAAAAGTGCATCTTAACTAGAATAGAAGAATATTTTGAAATAAAGACATAAAAGGTAAATACTAAAGAATGGATGTACTAGCAAAAACAACAAATGAAACAGAAGTGAACGGAAGATACAAAACTAAGATAACAATATATTTTTTTGAACAACAAATAATCATGGAAATGGTGGTAAAAGAAGACAGATAAGGGACTTAACTCAAGTAGAAAGATGTAAATTGGGATTATAGCAAAGAACAGATGGATGCAGACGAATGAATGAGTCAGTGCTCACATAGAGACTCCTTAAACATAGAAAATGACTCAGCTGTGAAACTGAGACTAAGCAAATGGATGAACATAATATTGTTCAAGGTCATGAGACACTCAGGCGTGGAATAAAACAAAGCCAAAAAGAATACGCTAATAAAGACTTAAGAAGGGAGAAAGTGTATACATGGGGAATATTCCTTGAAGTAAGGGAATATAATTGAATTAGAAGCAATAAAGAAAATGGAGGATAAATTTATGGCATAAGAAAAATTACTTAGCCGATCCCAAATTATGAGAAAGTGGAACAGAACAGATAGAAAAGTAAATAGCCAAAAACATCTACATTTTCCGGAAAACAATTTCCTTTGTATAGTTGTCCAGTTCCTGTATGTACAGGAATGACAAGTACTGAAAAACTCTCTACCAGGGTAGCAATGAAAAATGAATGAAAGGGATTTAATCCCAAATGGTTTAAGAGTGGGAAACAATTCGGGACAGTAATTTGATTTAAACATCAGAAGTCTATGCAAGGGTGTGTGTCCCATTTTTCTTTGATACTAAAATCAGAGGAGCTGACCAGGGGCTGATTGAGGGTTGAATGACTCCATGCTCAAGCATCTCCTCAACATGTCATACAATTTTTAATTGAGAAGGGGGGCTGCGATAAGGAGGTATTTAAATAGGCTTTGCACCAGGTTCTATTTTAATTTCAAAATAGGTGCATTCTAATGGGTCTCCAGAAAGAGCAAACACATCCTTGTTCTTAGTTAAAAGATCAAGGAGTGCTTCCAAAGCCTGAGGGTTCTAGAGCTCATGAGACTTCTGAAGGGAGTGTTAGAGACAGCCTGATATCTATATCTTAACTAAAAGGGTTAAGTTGGTAGAATTGGTAATACGATTAATCTTACAGCTATGGTTGCCATCTAAATCTACAGCAAAGGTATGGCCAATTGCTTGGTTTTTGGTAAGGCAAAGAAGATGGGAGACCTACCCACCAATACCACAATGGCTTCAGGTTGCTTTCTGTTATCTCTGGATTGGACACACTCACTGGATGCCCCGCCATTTGATAGAGTGCTCACCTGTATCCTTATTGTAATGACTGTGTTGTTCCCCAGACTGTTCAGCACATTCTTGTTGAATTTCCCAGTCTGGGTGATCTCCATGCATGTTACTTGTCCTGGAGCGGGATTCTGCTACTTGTCCCTTGTACTCTGGACTGGCTTGTGCTCACAGACTTGTGGACTATATGACTTTTTGAATGAGGTTGGCCTCCTACACTTTATTCCACTTTTTTCTTATTTCGCATGTTCCTGTAGATGTGACTTGTAGCTTACTTTCCTTTTTAAACATGTACATTGTATCCTTTATAAAATTCAAAATCATGCCTCCACGTTTCATAGCAGATCTACTCATCAGTTGTGGGATTCTTAAACCAACTAAATCAGATTGAACCGTGACCTTTACTCCATGTATGTAGCAGAATATATTCACAATACCTTTAGATGTTACATATTCACCATCTCCAAATTTAAATGATGTTTTTGACTCTTCTGTTTTTATTAACTATATGTCATCTGAGGATAATGTATCTATGTATTCCTGTAACCAGTCTTCACCACACACAGTTGTAGAACACACTGAATCATGAACCAATATTCCCCAATTTTCTGACATTGATTTTTCTCTTCGGTCAGCACATTCTGATAGCAATGTTAATTGCACTTCCTTATCTATAATATCATCTACAAATTCCTGATTTTCATTTTTTCTAGGACAATCTTGCATCCAGTGTTTCATAGAACCACACACGAAACACTTCATAAGATTACCACCTGGACCCAGTGGATTTCTTGTATCACTACCAATTGCACTCAAGACTCTAGGACTCCAGAATCTGTTAGATATAGGTCTATCCAGATCTTTGACCCATATAGCTGCCTCAAAACTTTGTCCCACCAACCTGTAAGATGGGGTCAGACATCACCTGCACTCTGTCACTGTACATTTCCACTTAAATTATGATCTACAATTCCACTTACAAACATTCTGTGCAGTCTCTTTTCATCTCATCAAATGTAATGCTGTTGTTAACATTGCCTATTGGCATGTCTATACACACTCATCCCTTTCTTCACACTAACTTATCTCCAACACTGTTTATGTCACTCCCCTTTCTGGTGGCCATCTTGTTTTATGTTTTATCAGTCTTTTTGTATCCACTTGTTTAATTTTTTTATTGACGACCTTAGAACTAACATAGGAGCTCAATGACAGCATCACTGTGACTGTTTTAGAGGCTTCTCTCCAACCTTCTAACCTTCTGATTGCGGCATCCTTGGGTAACCTCTGTGGTGTAGGTGGCCTCCCTGTGCTTTCTCAGGGTCCCCACCAAGATGCTTCTAGTGGAGAGGGCATTTCTCCCTCTTGCTGATGGGTTTGAGGTTTCACATGTAACTCCTTTTGTAGAGTTGTCTCTGGTCAATCCCCCATTTGCTGCAAGTCCATCTTTGCTCTCTCAGGGGCCTGCCAAGAACACAGCAAGACAGAGGATGTACCACCTCAGTTTCGAGGTTCAAGACCTTGATGGTAGCCGGCATGCCCCTCCCCATTTTTTTCTAATTCAGGTTGGCATGCTGTACCCAATGGCATAAGTAATGGGCCATAGACCCTATCCGAACCTGGTTGAGATACTAGACACCTTGGTGAGGGGGATTGCCAGGTGGAAGCCCCTTCCTAGATGAACTAGAAGGTGCCACCAAGCTAAATGGCAGGGTCTTCTACGGCATACCTGGGCTTGGTGCCAAATATTAAACATGAGTCTCCCCATCCACTTTTATCCTCAGGTGTCATGAGTCCCCAAGGACTCACACAAAAGGGACACCCTCCCCTGCCTGCTGCCCCCTTGACAACCAAGATTTTCTCCATCTCGGTGAAAGATCTGGCTGAGGCTGGTCCACCCTGCCTTGGAACCCCTCAAGGCAGGGTGGACCAGCCTCAGCCAGATTAGTGAGAATCAGGTACTCTACCCACCATCCTCTCTCTCAAAAAAGAAGAAGATATTGGGTTCCTTCCTCCACCATGGCTGTCAGAATGAAAGGGTCTGCTGCCATTTCAGGAAGCGACCAAGCCAAGACTCTCACATCTGGCCTTGATGGCCATCATGTGGGGAAGCCCTGTGATGAGTGGAGCCTCAATTACATCATGGCCCTACATTGAGACTACCTGCCATTTTTTAGCCTGTTTGCTTCAAACACTTCTTAGTTTTTTGCTCCATTGATGGCAGCAAGTTGGCTAAAGGCCACTTGTTATATCAGTTAAATAGTAGCAAGGCCTCTGGCCCAGATGACATTCAGACTAGGTACTTACAGGTGTGGAAAGCATTTCATTAGCTCAAAAGAAAATATATATTAGATGATTAAATTTAGAAGTGCTGAATGATTGGAAAATAATGAATGTAGTGCTCCTTTTTAAGGAAAGTAAAAAGGACCTAGATAACTTTAGACTAGTAAGTTTAACTTGTAAAATTCTTGAAGTTAATTAAAAGGGGTATTTCTGAGCATCTAAAGTTGTAGTTTAATCAACAATGCTCAGCATACATTTAGAACAGGTAGATCATTTTAACAAACTTAGCCAAATTTATGTATTGTGTAACAAAGCAATTGGATAAAGGAGAGAATCTAGATGTAATTTACTTAGATATTAGCAAATCTAAGTTTTTCCTTTTTATTTCAAGCTATTTTTTTTTTTACAAGTATCATAGCCTATATTTAGACTGACATTATTTTTTCTACAACCATGCCCCTGCAGGCTGTCACCAGACGTTACCTGAAAAAAAATCCCTTTTCTATAGAAGAAATTATTCCTTTCACTTCTCTCTATTAATTCATGGGTGAACTAAATATTCATTTTAAGTCTTAATTACTAGAACCAAATTGATAAATTTAATTTCCATAAGGGTTAATATTATGCTTTTTTTCCACAGAACTGTAATATTTGTCACGATCCTATTTCACCTTTTCAAGTTACTGTGAAGTGTTCCAATCTTTGTGGAAAGCAGCAACATTTAAACTGTATACATATTAGCGATGATATAAATGAAGCAGATGGTGCTGGAATTGTGTGGAAGTGTATTGATTGCTGCATTAGTGACGAATCATCAAAAATGAATAGATACACAAAAACCAGTGAAACGCACTCAAATAAGAAAAAACCAGTAATCAAATTAAATGAAAATGGGAAGCATTTTGTCCATTCCTCCCTTAAATTCATGGAAGGTTTCCAGGCAGAAACTTGCCCTGAAAATAACAAATCTATGTTTTACCTTGACAACAAACACACGGAGGATCATAATATAGATATTAGTGGTAAGTCAATTGAGGGAACAGTTAAGTCTGCTCAAGTTTCATCCACCTCAAAGCAGATATTTTCCTGCAAAGATACTAAGCAAGAACCCCCTATAAAAGATAAGATCAATAAACACATAGAGTACATTGTATTGAAAAATGGAAGTAAAAAAGGTAAACCCAAACTCTATGACAGCATGGGCTTTTCTTACACCATCCGTATAGTTAGAAAATCATATACTGTTTGGCAGTGTTCACTTAAAGATGGTACCCAACGATGTCAAGCATCTGTCAAACAAGTGGGAGCTGAGTATATTCAGAGCAAAAAGAAGCACCATCATCCCTCAAATCCAACACTGTATACTAAGGCTTTTGGTTTAAAAGTCAGTAATTCCAAAGATGAAAACCCTGTAGATATTAAAGATGATTTTATTAGCTCACAAAGCTCATTGATTCAATTGAAACAAGACACTTTCAAAATGCATTCCAAGGAAACTAAAATGAAAAAGCAATCGCCTCTTCCTTATGTTAGGAAGGTTACACTTCACAAAAAGTCATCTTTTATTGAAGTTATTGATGAAAGTGCAGAAAACCCCTTTCCCAAATTAATTGATGTTGTATCAGGCTTCTCATATCAATTGAATAAGATCTCCGAAAGAACCCAGCTATGGTTATGTACTATGTCATTGACCAAGAAATGTGAGGCATCTGTGAAGCAAGTTGGCAGCCTCTTTATTCGTTCCACACCAAAGCACACACATGCAAGTAGTAGGGAGGATATTGGCCAAGCTAAGAAACTAATGGTTAAAGACAGATTACAAAAAGTAAAAAAATTAAGGTGAGATTGTTTTGAGTTTTTGTTTTAATGTATAATCTATCAGTGTTGAGGTAAAAGGATGTAGGGTATCTGTTGAAATGGTGCAACCAACTAGAGTTTAGTTCATAATTTACCATTCTTACTTTTCCTTTTACTAAAGCTCTCCACACAACACCTACTAGGTATTCAGAAAGTGTTATAAATGCATGAGAAGATGTGTGAAATGTCAGAAGGAGAAGGGAAGTTTGGGCAGGTGTCTCATTAGCAAGGAATGGTGCATTGGTGTACCCAAGTTTAGATTAGTTTATATTAAGTTAAATTAGATTTATAATCACTTGTTTAGGGTGGATTATCCTCCTTTTTTATTGTTTTTTTTTTTGTTGGCTTATGTTTGTTTTTTTGTTTAGTGTTTTTATTGACTTGTTTTTTAATGTAGCCTAGTATTAAGCTAAAAATTGATTATGAAGATTTTTATACCCTTGGTAGCTGTTGTCTTCAGTTAATAGGAAGGCGCCCCCTTGCAGAGGTCTAGTGGTAGTGTGTCAAAGGTATCGCTGGAAAGTTCTCATAGCACCCTCCTCATCCTCCAGGAGCATGGGACCATATATCTGTGGCACTCTTTGGTGACATGTTTCTTCAGATTTTTTTTAGCCAGGATGCTGCTTGACTAACATTTAAAACATATCATTGGCTCACTGAAGGAAACTATCTGGAATTTTCCTCCAGAGAGGGGGAACCCTTGAGAGACCTGTGCATGCTAATTGAGCTGCACTTCATTCTTGTTTCACGCATAGATGCAGCCCTTTGTCAGGAGGATATCCTGTATACCATGCTTTGACACTCAGGCTGTAGCAGCAGGCTCTGGACTGCCTGCCACTCGACTAGAGCCACCTGGGTGTTTGAAGGGACAATGAGGGGTAATCTAATTCTAACCTTATGTATTTACTAGGAAACTAAAAACAGAATAAAATGACAAACCCCCAAACAATTGCAAATATTACTTTTATGTTTATATATATATATATATATATTAAAAAAACAAACAATCACACAACAATATATACAATCTTACAATCTAGAATATCACTTAATTACAAAAAATAAATAGTTCACACCCAAAACCACCAAAACATAAAACAATCAGATAGATCTATATTCTTCTTAGCTTAGTATTCAATAAACTGTACGGACAATATACAATAAATCTGACCAAGTTTAACAACCAGTATAAAAATGGAGGGGAAAGGAAGAGGGAGGCAGGCCCACTTTCTTCAAGGTTCTTCCGTTTAGTTGGGGAGAACTCAGTAGTGTGTTCCAAGCTTACAGGGAACTGGGATTTGCAACATTTCACAGTTATCTGCTACTTGGGGATAATGCTAGGTTTTCACACCAAACCATGACTGAGAATGTGGTAGCTCTGGATTGTGCCCTCACCGGTACCAAGGAGCTAAAAAGAAAAGGCATTTCAATCAAGGATTCATTGCCACACTCAAACACCTCCACCAATAATATACATACTCTCACAGACTAATTCTCACTTGGTTACTTATCCAGCTCTGTTTCTTGTTTACACTACCTCTCTATTATTCACCCAGGCCAAATTTTTCACTCCGAAAATTCACTTTTACATGAAAATATTGTCTTTCATCAATTAAATCAGTTGTAAAATCTTCCTGTGAGAAAGGAAGTAAATGAATGGGGGGGCACGATGGAAGTCCATCTGGTTCCCTACTCAGGTCACTGTCTCCCCATCTGCTCAGTCATTCCAGATACCCTGAAACAGAAAAAAATGGATTAGACATTTAAATTAGTTAGGGAAGGTGAACTCCTCCCTAAAAACTCAAACTATTGCAGGGCAAGCGAGTGATAGCCTTTCTGCTAGATCTGTTCAACAGAGCTTGCTTTTCACAAGCTGGAGAAAGATGAATCTAGCCTAACTAATTTTCCCCCAATTTCTCCTAACTTTTTGTGAGTTCAATCTGATGGAGAAATTGGAGCTAACTGTCTCTTACACAATGCAACTTTCTAAAGTTCCACTCAATGTTGGATGTTCTGCTCCAACTAGAAAATGCTATTTGCACATTCTTTCTTTGACATTTCACCATGGTGTTTTTTGATATGGAGAAGGCATACAATAACACATGGTGATACAGTATCATGAAAACCATCTATATCATGGATGAATAGGAATGCCTCACAATTTTTTTCCATATACAGGTGGGTGGGTGGAGGCACCTCTCTCTGGTCCAATAGGGCAGAAAGACGGTGTCCTGCAAGGAACTAAGTGTCTTCCTTGTGTCATTCTCTCTGCCTTGAGCATCAAAAGCATCATCTCAATGCTGTCATAAGGTGTTCTTGCTATGCTCTACTTAGATACTAATAATAATAGGTATTTATATTGCACCCTTCAGAGCTGTTAGCCCTCCCAGAGCGCAGGTTGTGTAGCGAGTGTAGAGAAAGTTTACAGGGGAGAGAAGGCAATTCTGAAGAGATCAGTCTTCAGAAGACGTTTAAAAGTAGCAAGGGAGTGAGAGGATTGGACTAGGGCAGGAAGAGCATTCCAGAGTCTAGGAGCTCAAACTGAGAAGGAACGGTTACCCATCGAGCAGAGGACAGAATGAGGCGTGTTTAGGATGGGAGCGAGGTTAGACCGGAGTGCCCGAGGAGTTTCATGACAGGAAAGGGCAGACGAGAGATAAGGTGGAGCTTTGTAGGTGATGAGAAGAATTTTATAGTGGGTATGGAAACGAATAGGTACCAGTGTAGCTCCTGTAACAGAGGCATCAAAGGAGAGGAGCTGGGCAGCATAGTTTTAAACTAGTTGTAGAGGGTGAAGGGATGAAAAAGGGAGATTCACTACAAGAGAATTGCAGTAGTCTAAGCGTGAGGTGATGAAGGCATGAATAGCAGTCTCAAGGCTTCGTTGATCAAAATAGAATCCAACACATGAAAAGTTGTGGAGGAAACCGAGGGAAGACTTACAGATACGATGAATGTGTGGTTTAAACGAGAGTTGCTCATCGAAAATGACACTAAGATTACTGACGGTATCAGAGAAGGTGACATTGGTTTCCCCAAGGTTAAGGGAGGAGAAGAGAGATTTAGATTTCTCCACCATCGAAGCGGTACCAACAAAGAGAACTTCAGTTTTATCATGGTTAAGTTTGAGAAAGTTGGCAGACAGCTATTCGTTTAGGGAGGTTTAGGCTGAAAGGAGCTTGGTAATTGATTGAGAGAAGGACACAGGCAGTGAGGAAAGTTATATCTGAGTGTCATCAGCATAGAGGTGGAAGGACAGGTCCACATCGCAAAGAAGGGAGCCAAGAGGAAGTAAGTAGATGTGAAAGAGGAGGGGACCAAGGACTGAGCCCTGAGGCACCCCAAAATGAATGGCCGCAGGCTCGGAGGAGAGGTTATCGAGTGTGGGAGGAGAGGTATGAGTGGAACCAATCAAGTGCAGTGCCCAAGAGACCAAGGAAAGTGTGAAGATGATAAAGGAGGACAGTGTGGTCGATGGTGTCGAAAGCAGAGGAGAGGTCTAGGGCGCTAGAATGGATGTACAACCCCTATCGGCTGCTCTACATAAACCCTCTGAAACATTAAGAAGAGCGGTTTCAGCAGAGTGCTTTGCTTTGAACGCCGATTGGTTCCTTTCATTGATATTGCAGTTTGAAGGAAGAGGGAACCACCCCTATGGCAAGAGAAGTGTTAAAGAGATGAAGAATCAGTTGGAGGCCAGCAGGGAGAATTTGGTGGAGGAGTTTGGGTGGAAATATGTCCCTAGGTGATCTAGATTTGTTAGTGTGTGAGATGAGGGCTGTTACTTCCTCAGAGGATGTTAAGCGGAAATGGACTATCGTTGGGGAGAACAGCATGGGATTGAGCAGACGACTGGAGTAGTACGGAGTGAAGGTTAATAACTTTATCAGAGAAAAATTTAGAAAGAATAGAGTGATTGATGGGGGAGGGGGGAGGTGGCGGAAATGGGGCTAGGCGAGGAAAGACCAGAGAGGAGACGAAAGATAGTCAGAGGGTCATTCTTGCTCTCAGACAAAAGTTTGCGTGAATGACCCTTGCATGCTGATTTTAATTTGGAAGAATAAGTTGAAGTAACAAGGCAACTTGAGAGGGAGGTCGTGTCCTGCCCACGGGAGTGTGCTTTACAGAGGGCTTGTTCATGAGCACATAAGGACCTCCTTGAATGAAGGAGTTCAATGGTGAACCAAGGGGCGCGGTGATGGCATTTTGAAGCAAACTCTTGAGTATTGACTATAAACAGGCTCTGAACTGCATCTCTCATTATGCCAAAGTGCAAGGGTTTTGGTTTTCTTTGGCCAAGACTAAGGTGGTGCACTTCTGTTACCATCCACAGCTATACCCTGACCCAGACTCACTTCCTTCTGATTTTTGAGTGGCACCTCACCTGAGAGTCCCATACTTGCATCCTTAAGGTCTCTTGTATTTGCACCATGGACATTCTTCATTCTGTAATGTTCAAGACTTGCTTGATGTAGTGGAGGTTGTCCTCCCCTGTGCTTTCTCAAGGCCCCTCCAACTTTATTCTAGCTGGGATGATGCTTCCTCCTTGTGGCGGCAGGTTCTGTATGCCTGCAATCACACTGTCTGCTACTCTAACAGAGCTGCCTGGGTGTTAAAGGGAAGACTGAGGAGTAATCTTGTCCAAACTTAATTGATTTATACAAAACAAAGCACAGAAAACAATGACAAAAATTGACAACCCCAACCAATTGGGAGTATAAATACACCCAAAATATGTACAGCCTTCTCAAAATATCGCTAATGTAGAAATAGAAATCTCACGTGAATAAATAAAAAATATATGTACACAAAAATGCTCTATATATATATGGCCTTACGAGATATAGATATCGGCCAGTGTTGCAGAAATATAGATGACACAAAAATAAGTAAATATGTATATGCACACCAACCCAAAATATTAAATATATAAAGGGCCTTAGATTGTTTAAATATTGGCCAATGCCGAAATCTAAATAAGTTGACTATATGCAAAATCAAATATATATGTATGTATATTAGATCCAATTGCAATAATCTATCTAACATCTGGTATCAGTAATGCGCCAGAAAAGTGGGGGCAAGGGGGACAGGCCCACTTTCTTCTTGGAACTCCTTAGGGTTCTGAGACTCTGAGTGTTTCGCGCTTAGGGAACTGGGACACACAAGTTCTAACCCCTTCATTGAAGACTGGGAGGCCACTCTCAATGACCTATTCAGGACGCTCTTTCTCAATTGCTGAGGGTGTCAGCTAAGGGCTGACACCTCTCAAGGTCAGCTGTCAATCAACTAACCCGTACCAAGGAGCTGAAAAGGAGAAGGCATCTTAATTTACAGATTCACTACCACACTCAAACATCCTTAACACTAACATACACTCACACCCATTCACACATACTGACACTCACTTGTTTATCTGTCCAGCTCCCTCTTCTTGCTTATACCAATTCGGACAACTTCCTCACTTCACAAATACAGTCAATGATAAAATTCTCCTTCACTTAAAACTAAATTAACTTTTCATTTACACTTCAAATTTTGCCTGTAGGGGGGGAAACAGATGAATAGGGGCCATGATATAATTCCATTGGGTCTGTTACTCGGATCGCCCCCTCTCATCTTCTTCGTCTCATGCACCCTAGAAAAGAAGAAAGGGATTAGACATTTGGGGGTGGTGAGGGGAGTTGGACTAAACTACACTACTGTTTAATGGTGAGTCCATTCTCCCTTACCCCTTTCTTTAGAATCATCCTTACAAAACTTTCAAAAAACTCATCTCTGAAAACTGCAGCATCCCCTTTCTCTTTCATAGAGGTCTCAAAGTTGACCACTCTCAGTTGGAGTGGCTCAATTGGAGCAAACTCTCTTAGAGGGCCAAGTGGTGGTGGGGTCCAATGGACCATGCACCGATCCAGTATCTCATGATCCTGATGGTGTTCTTAGGTTACAATGAATGACATGTGATACACTCTAAGGCCACAGGTCTGGTGACTGATGCCATAGGGGTCAGGGTTGTGGATGACCAAAATGAGGCCACTCCCCAAGTGACCATGGAACCCATGGTGCCCTCACTCTAGATATGAGGGTCTTTCCCAGGAGAGAACACTACCCCCTAGCCAGAGGCCATTTCCAAGCAAACTTCTCCTAAGGGGATGTGCCCCCAAGGAGGTCAAGTTGGGAATTTCTCTCCCTTTGACCCAGTAAGGGGCCTGACAATTTGCCTTCCTGGCCACTGTGCTGACAGGACTCAGCGACCCGTGTGGCCCCAGCTTGGCCTCTTTCCCTTTCAAACAGCCTGTATTTCTCCCCTACTTCCTCACTTCCTCTACAACCTCTCCCACAACTTTCACTGGTCAGCCTCTATTATTACAGGGTAGATGCTGACCTTCTTCTCAGCCAATATCCCGGATCGAGGCTGAGAGGGGGAGGGTCAATGTTCCCTAACCCAACCCCTGAGCTCCGGTTTAGGATGGTAGGTTTTTAACAACCTGCTTATCCTCACCCATACCTTCCTCACATCCACTTTCCTTCTCACTTCACTATCTATCTTTTTACACCGTGCCCAAAGATGGAGCTGCCATGCTGAAGGCCTGCCAGGTCACCAGGCTGGAGGGTTGATCTAAAATAGTGTCAGCTGGCTCTGCCAGCCCAGTACTCACCCATCAGAGAGCTGGCTACTGTGAGGGGTGATTAGCTTTTGTATCTTGTGAAGAAAAATAGGGTCACCATGCCCAATGATGAGCCTAAAAATAAAAAAAGTTATCCCTCCTTACTTTTCCCTCTACCACAGTTGGAGCCGCCTTTGGGCAGCTCCACTGAGAAAATGGATCCCCCTCCCCCTGTGCTCTCACAGGGGACCCTCCAAAACAATTCACCGGAGAGGAGGCTTACTCCTCTCTATTGCCTATGAGTGTAGGAGCTCCCCCTCACCCCCTTCTTTGGAGTCACCCTTGGGTGACTCCATCTTACCAGCGGCATCCCCCCATTTACTTTCCCAGGTGACTGCCAAGAAAGCCAGCAGGTGGCCCATAACTGACTGCTTCCCATTGAAACGGTGCGGTAGGACAAACCCCCTTAGGGGGGAGAGGGAAGACAGGGCCCATCTGCCCCTTTCCTTGAAAGACCTGCTGGCTTGGATATTGAACTTAACAGGGGTCAAAGCATGTGCCCCCCATCTAACCCGACTAAAGACACCGCTGCCAATGTGACCTGTGACGTCCTGGGTGGGGGGGGGGGATTGCCACATGGAGGCCCCTTCCAGAGATAGACATGGTCCATGAGGCAACCCAGCCCCAGAGGGTTAGGAACTTCTATGGGGAGAATCTGGGCTCGGCACCTAACACAAGTCCACCCCTGTGCAAGGTTCTCCTCAGATGGCTTGGCTCTCCAAGGCAGTACAAGGAAGGGTTGGGATCTCCTCCTCCAGCTGGTGCCCCTGCGACTGGTCCATCTGGCCTGGGGGCTCCTGCCAGCGGAGGGGAGAAGTGGGTTCATTCCCTGCCCTCCTGTCCTAAAAAGAAAAAAAACAGGAAAAAGATGAAAAGACTAGTGGAGGGGGGGGGGCTCCTCTCCATCCGTGGGGGCTGCAGGGACGGATGGGTCTGCTACCACTTCAGTAAGCGACTAAGCGAAGATTGGCACATCCAGCCCCATTGCCCTCACAGGTGCAGAGTCCCTGACAAAGACAAAAGGTGCATGTGTGCAGAGTGGAGCCTCGATTACATTGGGGCTCTCATTCAGAGACTATCTGGCATTTTCGAGCCTGCTGGCTTCAAACACTTTCTTGTTATTTGCTCAACTGATGGCAGCATGTTGACGAAGGGCAACATGATCCATCAGAGGATAGATTTGGCTGTGTGATTGGTAGAGAGCCGAAGGTGACCCGTTTCTTACACCAATGCGTCGGATCCCTCAGAGGCGGCCAAGATTAGTGCTCTTCAGACTCTTGATGGCACCCCTGTGAGTGTGACGCCCCACTCTACCATGAACTTTGTGAAAGGAGTAGTTTATTCGAGGGAACTCGTGGACTACTCTATAGATGACATCACCCTAGAGCTGGCCGACCACGTGGTGGTTAAGGTCAAACTTGTGATGAGAAAAGATGGAGGGGCTTCGAGACCCACCCATACACACTTTGTCACGTTCGATTGTGACAAGCTCATGGAGTCGGCGCGTGCTGGTTGGTACCGCTACCACGTGAAAGCATTCATGCCACTCCCTCGGAGGTGCTATTACTGTTGACGCTTCGGCCATGTTAATCGTGTAGACGTGCAAAATCGGGGTACCCGAAGTCTGTGTGAATTGATCGAAGGCCGCACCCCCGTAAGGGGCGCGGCGATTTGCCATCCTGGCTGCTGTGCTGACGGGACTCAGCACCCCGTTCGACCCCAGCTTAGCCTCTTCTCCTTCCTTCAAAACACTTGTTTCCTGGCTTTTCATACAACCTCCCCACAACTTTCTCTGGTCAGCCTCTAATTTCACAGGGTAGATGCTGACCTCAGCCAACCATCCCGGATTGGGGCTGAGGGGTGAGGGGACAACGTTCCCTAACCCCTGAGTTCCGGTTTGGGATTTTTTTTTTTAATAACCTGCTTCATCCCCACCCATACCTTCCTCATATTCCTTTACCTTCTCACTTCACTGTCTATCCTTGATTTTACGCCATGCCCAAGGTGGAGCCGCCATGCTGAAGGGCTTCCAGGTCACCAGGCAGGAGGGGTGGCCTTAAATGGCGGCACCTGTCTCTGCCAGGCCCATAAGCACCCCTTGCAGAGCAGGCTACTGCGAGGGGTGATGTGCTATTACATCCCGTAATGAAAAGAGGGTCACCCCCCCCCTTTAATTCCCCCTGTACCATCGACGGAGCCGCACTCAGGCAGCTCCACCCAAAAAATGGAGGTCTCCCCCACTGTGCTTGTGCAGGGGACCCTCCATATTTCTCTAACCGGAGAGGAGGATTACTCCTCTCCTACGGCTACGGGTGTAGGGGACTCCCCCTCACCCCTTTCTCTGGAGGTGCTTTCGGGTATCGCCCTATTTCCAGCGGCAGTCCCTCCTTTTCTTTCATTCTAAGGGGATTGCCAAGAAAACCAGCAGGCAGCCCATTGCCGACCGCCCCTCATTGAAGCGGCCCAGTAGGGCAAAACCCCTTAGGGGGAAGAGGGAAGCCAGGCCCCTTCGTTCGCTTCCCTCAAAAGACCTGCTGGCAAGAATACTCAACCTTGCCGCAGTTAAGGCCTGTGCCGCCCCACACATGACTAGTGACGCTGCCAACGGGACCTGCGATGTCCTGGGAGGGGATGGCCAACTGGAGGCCCCTCCTGAGATAGACATGGTCCTTGAGGCAACCTAGCCTCATACGGTAGGGGTTTCCATGGGGGAAAATCCGGGCTCGGCGCCAAGCAACAAACCCGAATCCGCCCCTTTGCAAGGTCCTCCTCAAACGGCTAGAGTTTCTGAGGCAGTACAAGGAGAGGAGGGATCTTCCCTGACCGGTGCCCCTACGACTGACAGGACCTTCTGCATTTTGGAGAAGGACCTGGCTGAGGCCGGTCCATCTGGCCTGGGGGCTCGTTCTGGCGGAGGTGAGAAGCGGGTTCATTCCCCGCCATCCTCCGAAAAAGAAACAGAACAAGAAAAAGACAAAGAAGACGGGGCTCCTCTCCATCCGCGGGGGCTGCGGGGACGGATGGGTCTGCATTTATGGTAAGCGACCAAGCCAAGATCGGCACATCCGGCCCCTCTGCTTCCCCCCCCCGGGTGCGGAGCCCCTGACTATGACAAAGACCAAAAGTGCACAGGGCGGAACCTCGATAACATCGGGGCCCCTCATTCAGAGGTTACCTGACGTTTTCGAGCCCGCTGGCTTCAAACGCTTCCTCGTTATTCACTCCACTGATGGCAGCATGTTGGCCAAGGGCAACATGATCTATCAGAGGAGATGATTAGCTAGTACAATTGGTAGAGAGCTGAAGGTGACCCGTTTCTCGGACGGTAGCCTTCTGGCGCCTCGGTGAATCTTGCCG
The DNA here is from genome assembly GCA_963969495.1 of Ceratothoa steindachneri. Classification (NCBI taxonomy): domain Eukaryota; kingdom Metazoa; phylum Arthropoda; class Malacostraca; order Isopoda; family Cymothoidae; genus Ceratothoa; species Ceratothoa steindachneri. The sequence goes on along the minus strand of OZ018330.1, from coordinate 119,605,578 downwards.
AGGCGGCCAAGAGTGTGACGCCGCACTCTACTATGAACTTTGTGAAAGGAGTAGTTTATGCGAGGGAACTCGTTGACTACTCCATTGAGGACATCACCTTAGAGCTGGCCAACCATGGGGCGGTCAAGGTCGAACGTGTGATGAGAAAACAGGGAGGGGCTTCGATACCCACCCCTACACTCTTCGTCACGTTCGACTGTGACAAGCTCCCTGAGTCGGTGCGTGCTGGTTGGTACCGCTACCGCGTGAAGGCATTCGTGCCACTGCCGCGGCGGTGCTATTACTGTCACCGCTTCGGCCATACGAATCGCTCATGTAGACGTGCAAAGTCGGGGTCACCCGAAGTCTGTGTAAATTGCTCCAAGGTCGCACACGATAAGCCCAAATCGTGTGTGGCTAAGTGTGTCAATTGCGGAGAGCCGCACCCTGCTTCTTCGAAGCAATGTGGTGCATATCTCCTGGAGAAAAATCCTGGCCGTTCAGGCCCAGGATAGACTCATTCCGCGAGGCTAAGGACTTGGTCCTGGCGCGCCCAGCTCTGCCTGGGACGTCATATGCCTCAGTAGTTCGAAAGGCACCCTCTGCTCCTGGCCCATCCAGGCCAACGAGCACGGTTGTTTCCGCGCCCATTCGGAGCCCTTCTGCAGGCTCTACCCAACCTGGGCGCTCCCCTGGTAAAGCTGGCGGCAAAAAGGGTTCATACCCAGCCCCGGCTAAAACCAGGGCTCCCCCCTCTTCCCCCAGCGTGACCGTTTCCCGCAAGGCGAAACGGCCACGCGCCTCCACCGAGTCGTTAGACTCACAGGAGGCAACACCCCTGAAGATGGTCGCTAGGCCATCTTCAGGGGTTCCTAAAGCTGTCCCCCGAAAGGAGGACAGCAACAAAGGAGCTTCGGCTCCTTAGCCCACGCCCCGAGGTGGAGCGGGTGGCTCGGAGACGGTGGTTCCTCGAAAAGAGGCTCCCCCACCTCCGAAGCCGCAGCGCCCGCCTAAGGTTTCGAGGCGGAGGGAGGAAAAGACTCGCATGGCGAGCCCAACCTCCCCCAATAAGTTCTCGAAGGCGACAGCGCCTCCAGCGCTTTGTCCGGCCAACAGCGCCCGGGGTTCTGCCCCCGGGAAGCGTACGGCCATTCCCGTGAGGGTCTTCAATTCGAGGAGGGCCCCCGCGTCTCCTCCGAGCTAGGCCTGGAGGGCATATTCTTTCAATCGAATTGCCGTGGACTCCGGGCCAACTGCGAGGAGCTGCGGAGGCTCGCCTCGTCCCGTTCACCGTTAGCTATTTTTTTGCAGGAGACCATGCTAGGCGCGTGCCCACTGCCTGCCCTCCCGGGGTATAAGGGTCTTGCGACCCAACCACCGCGGGATGGCTGGGCTGGGGGATGCGCGGTTTACACCCGGCATGATGTCTCCGTTCTTCCTTTCTCTTTAGATACCTCCTTTCAGGCAGTGCCTGTGCAGCTGCACCTGGATAGGAGGTATACTATCATTTCTGCGTACATTCCACCGTCAGCTGACTTCGACGGGGGGGACTTCCGCCGCGTCGTGGCACGGTTGCCGAGGCCCTATCTCTTGCTTGGAGATCTGAACGGCAGGCATCCTCTCTGGGGAGATTACTCCATAAATCCCAGGGGACAAGTCCTTGCCGATCTGATCGAAGAGCTTGAGATGGGTGTCCTAAACGTGGATGAGTTTACGCATCACTGTCCGAGAAACGCTTCATTTTCTTGCCTTGACCTATCCTTGTGCTCTTCGGATGCACAGCCTGATTTTGATTGGGGGGTGGTCGATGACCTCCATGGTAGTGATCACTTTCCCATTCAAATATCATTTTCAGGGCAACTGCCGCCTGAGAGACCACCTCGGTGGTGCTTGGCGCGGGCGCGGTGGCCTGCATTTCAGGAAATGACTGAATTCTCTATCTCAGTCGAGGAGTTTAGGTCGGTAGATGAGGCCGTTGAGTTCTTCTCCGGCAACCTCATCGCCGTGGGCCTGACTACTATTCCTAGGACGTCTGGCCGTTTTGCACGCCGACCACTGCCATGGTGGTCGGCCGAGTGTGACACGGCCCTCAAACAGAACCGTTATGCCTACATGTGCTATAAGCGCCGCCCGAACGATTTCACTGTCGCTGAATTTCGTCGGGCTAGGGCTAGGTTCCGGTATATTTCGAAGCACGCCCGCCGCTCTTCTTGGCGGGCATACGTGTCTTCACTTAACGGGAAGACCCCTATAGCTGAGGTGTGGAAGCGAGTCAAAAGGATTCGGGGCAAGTTCTCGCAGGACCCCCCTCCCGTTCTCCAGGAGAATGGGACCGCAATCTCGGACCCCGCGTCCGTGGCGGAATCCTTAGCGACCGCTTTTTCCGCATTCTCTAGCCGTGATGTTCCTCCGCCAGCATTCAATGCACGTCGTGATTTCGCGGAGGGGCGCCGGCTGGACTTTACCTCCAGAGGCGGAGAACCCTTCAACGACAAGTTTACTGTGAGTGAGTTGCGCTCCGCTCTTGCTTCGTGCGCGGACACCGCCCATGGTCCGGACGATGTCCCATACTCGATGCTTCGACACTTGGTTGAGCGAAGCATGGCCTTTCTGTTAGATTTGTTCAACAGGATCTGGGGGGAGGGTCTCCTCCCAGATTCCTGGCGAATCGCTACTGTGCTCGCCTTTCACAAACCGGGGAGAGATCATTCTACTCCGGCCGGTTTCCGCCCAATCTCTCTAACCTCTTGCGTGTGCAAGTTCATTGAGAAATTGGGAAATGTAGATTAGCCTTTTTCCTGGACAGCGGAGGCCATCTGTCTTCTGCACAGTGCAGCTTCCGCAAGTTCCACTCCACGTCGGATGCTCTGGTCCGACTGGAAAATGCCGTCTGCGAGGCCTTCCTTCGTAGACAACACTACGCTACGATCTTTTTCGATCTGGAGAAGGCCTATGATACCGCATGGCGATACGGTATCATTGAGACTCTCCACACGATGGGAGCGAGGGGAAACCTCCCAATGTTTATATGTGAATTTTTGCGAGATCGTCGATTCCGCGTACGGGTGGGGGGAGTCCTTTCCGGCCCAAAGGAGCAAGAAGAGGGTGTCCCGCAGTGTCAAACTCTTTGCTCTGAGCATCAACGGCATTACCTCAGTGCTGCCGGAAGATGTTCTCGCTACGCTCTACGTGGACGACCTTTCGATCTCTTTTGGCGCGGCCCAGATGCCAACTCTGGAGCATCGTCAACACCAGGCATTAAACCGCGTCTCTCGCTATTCCGAAGCTCACAGGTTTCGGTTTTCTTTGGCCAAGACTAAGGTGGTGCACTTCTGCCGCCATCCACGGCTCTACCCCGACCCAGATTTGTTTCTTAATGTGGTGCGCCTGGATGTGGTTGAATCGCACCGTTTTCTTGGTCTTGTATTCGACCGACGCCTCACCTGGGAGGCTCATATTCGCAGCCTTAGGGTCTCTTGTACCCGCGCCATGGATATTCTCCGTTCCGTGACGTTCAGCGCTTGGGCCCTGATAGGGCTACTGCCCTACTTTTTTATCGATCCTTTGTTCGTTAGAAGCTCGACTACGGATGCGAGTTTTATTCATCCGCAGCCGAGCGTTTATTGCGGAAGGTGGAATCGATCCACCACACGGGCCTTCGCCTTGCGACCGGTGCCTTCCGCACTTTCCCCATCAATTGAGAACCTGTTGGTCGATGCTGGGGAGATGCCACTCGCTCTACGCCGCGTGCAGTGCATCACTCTCCTGTACGCGCGAGCCGGGCGCCTCCCTCAGTCGCCAACAGCTCTCACTGCATCCGCAGCTGATCTCGACAGGACGCCAGTCATACCCTAAGCCCTTTGGGTTTAGGGCCAGGAAACTCCGAGTGCTAGGTATAGTTCTCGGGTCGGTGGGGCTCCTGGTTCTGCCCAGGACGCCACCCTGGAGGGTACCACCTTTGGCTATTTGTCGCCACCCTCTGCTCCCAAACTTTGTACAGCGCCGGGAGTATTGCGTTCGAACTTTTTGGAGCACACCTCGTGTCACGCTGGAACCGTGCCAGTCTTTACGGATGACTCCAGAGGCCAAAGATGGGGTCGGCTTCCACGCCGTATCCCCTCTGTTTGAAGTCAGCGGGGCTCTGCCCCGCGCTGCGTCTGTCTTCACGGCCGAGCTGGTGGCAATACACCACTCGATACGGGAGATCACGCGACGTGCCCGGTTCGGAGACCGGATTGTGATCTATAGCGACTCACAAAGCGCCCTGAGTGCTCTCGGGGCTTTGGAATCTCTGCATCCCCTGGTTCGCGATATCCTTGACGCCACGGTTTTGGCGAGCTGGGCGGATGTTGAGATTATCTTCTGCTGGTTTCCTGGACATGTAGGAATTGCGGGGAATGAGGGCGCCAAAGAATCCGCGAGGACTCTGCGACCGGACCAGCGTTTCGCTCTTCCTCACACCGACTACATGGCATGAATACGGGCAGCTCTTCGGAATGCTTGGTCAAAGAAGATGGGAGACGGTCGAAGGGAACTTAAAGTTGCATGCCATTGCGCCGCGACTGTTCTCATGGACCTATCTCCCAATGCCGCGATGGCTTTAGGTCGCTTTCCGTCGTCTCCGAATCGGACACACTCGTGTGACGCATCGCTATCTGATGGAGCGCTCGCCTGTGCCCTAATGTGACGACTGCGTCGTCCCCCAGACTGTTCGCCACATTCTCGTCGAATGTCCCAGTCTGGGTGATCTTCGCGCACGTTATCTGTCCCGGTACCTGGATGGGCGGGGTCGCTGCCGCCTTTCCCTTGTACTCGGGGCGAGTGCGTGTACCTTGACTGGTGGACTGCTAGACTTTTCTGGGGAAGCCGGCCTTCTCCCTTTTATTTAACTAGGTTTTTTTGTTGTTTTTGTTGTTTTTGTTATTGTTTTCATTCTAGGTCGCACGCTCCTACGCCGAATGAGGCGGACCTTCCCCCGACGCCGGAGCTTGCTTCCAGATTGTCATCTCTTTTTATTGTTGTTTTGTTTTCAAATTTTTATTTTAAAGTAGCCTAGAACTAGGCTGTTTGTTTGCGGCGACTTATGCCCAAATGGGCAGTCGCCAGATAGCTCCTTAGAAAAAAAATAATAATCCAAGGCCGCACTCGTAAGTCCAAATCGTGTGTTGCTAATAGTGTCACTTGCGGAGAGACGCACCCCTGCTTCTTCGAAGCAATGCGGTGCATATCTCCTTAAGAAGGAAATCCTGGCCGTTCAAGCACAGAATAGTCTCTCCTTCCGAGAGGCTAAGGACCTGGTCCTGGCATGCTCGGCGCTGCCTGGAACATCCTATGCCTCATTTGTAAGAAAGTCACCTTCTACTCCTGGCCCCTGCCGTCCTCTGAGCACGGTTATTTCCGCGCCTATTCGGAACCCTCCTGCGGTTTCTACCCACCCCGGGCACTCCCCTGGTAAAGCTGGTGGCACAGCTTTATCAGGGCTCCCCTCCCTTTCCCCAGCGTGACCGTTTGCCGTAAGGCCAAACGGCCACGCCCCTCCACCGCGTCATTAGACTCACGAGGCAACATCCCTGAATTTGGTCGCCAGGCCATTTCTGGGGTTCCTAAAGCTGCCCCACGAAAAGAGGACAGCACTAAAGGAGCTTCGGCTCCTTCTCTCTCACCTACTGGTAATCTGGGTGGCTCGGAGACTGTGGGTCCTGCAAATGAGGGACCACCGCCTCCGAATCCTCCCCACTCGCCTAAGGTTTCGAGGCGGAGAGAGGAAAAGACTTGCATGGCGAGCCCAACCTCCCTCGATAAGTCCTCGTAGGCGCCAGCGCATTGTCTGGCCAACACCGCCTGCAGATCTACCCCTGGGAAGCGTACGGCCATTCCCGTGAGTTTCTTCTCTTCAAAGAGGGCCCCAGCATCTTCTCCGAATTAGGCCTGGAAGGCATATTCCTTCAATGCAATTCCGCGGACTCCGGGCCAACTGGGGGGAGATGCGGAGGCTCGTCTCTTCCCGTTCCCCGTTAGCTATATTTTTGCAGGAGACCATGTTGGGAGCATGATCCCTGTCCACCCTCCAGGGGTATAAGGGCTTTGCGACCCGGCAACCACGGGATGTGGGCCGGGCAGGAGGATGCGCGATTTACACCTGGCATGATTTCTGCGTTCTTCTCTTTGCTTTAGATACCTCCTTTCAGGGAGTGGCTGTGGGCTACACCTGGAGAGGAGGTATACTGTAATTTCTGCGTACATTCCACCGTCAGCCAACTTCGACGCGGGAGAATTCCGCCGTGTCGTGGCACGGTTGCCGATGCTCTTTTTCTTGCACGGAGATTTGAACTGTAGACATCCCCCCTTTCCCCCTGGGTCTACAGTTTACTCAATTAATCCCAGAGGTCACGAGTCCTTGCCGGCCTCATCGACGAGCTTGAGATATGTTTCCTAAATGTGGATGAGTTTACGCATCACTGCCCGAGAACCGCTTCATTTTCATGCCCCGATCTATCTTTATGCTTTCCAGATGCACAGCCTGATTTTGATTGGGGTTTCGGTCGATGACCTCCATGGTAGTGATCACTTTCCCATTCAAATATCATTTTATGTGCCGCTGCCGCCTGAGAGCCCGTCCCAGAGGTGTTTGGCGCGGGCGCCCTGGTCTGCATTTCATTAAATGACTGATTTCTCTATCTCAGTCGAATTTAGGTAGGTAGATGAGGCCGTTAAGTTCTTCTCCGGCAACCTCATCGCCGCGGGCCTTACTACTATTCCTTGAATGTCTGTCCGTTTTTGCGCGCTGACCACTGCCGTAGTTGTCAGTCCCGTGTGAGACGGCCCTCAAACAGAAGCGTTATGCCTACATGCGCTATAAGTGCCGCCCGAACGATTTCACTGTCGGTGAATACCGTCGGGCTAGGTTCCGGTATATTTCGAATCACGCCCGCCGCTCTTCTTGGCGGGCATACGTGTCTTCACTTAACGGGAAGACCCCTTTAGCAGAGGTGCGGAAGTGAGTCAAAAGGATTAGGGGCAAGTTCTCGCAGGACCTCCCTCCCGTTCTCCAGGAGAATGGGACCGCAATCTCGAACCGCGTTCGTTTTCTCCGCATTCTCTAGCCGGGATGCTGCTCCGCCAGCATTCAATGCACGTCGTGATGTCGCGGTAGGTCGCCGGTTGGACTTTACCCCCACAAGCGGAGACCCCTTTAACGACAGGTTTACTGTGAGTAAGTTGTGTTCCGCTCTAGCTTCGTCCGCAGGCACCGCCCATGGTCCGGACGATGTCTCGTACGCCATGCTTCGACACCTGGTTGAGCGAGGCATGCTCTTTATGTTAGATTTGTTCAACTGGATCTGGGTGGAGGGTCTCCTCCCAGATTCCTGGCGAATCGCTACTGTGCTCGCCTTTCACAAACCCGGGAGAGATCACTCTACTCCTGCCGGTTTCCGCCCAATCTCTCTAACCTCTTGCGTGTGCAAGTTGATGGAGAAATTGGTAAATGTTAGATTAGCCTTTTCCTGGACAGCCGAGGCCATCTGTCTTCTGCACAGTGCGGCTTCCACAAGTTCCACTCCACGTCGGATGCTCTGGTCCGACTGGAAAATGCCGTCTGCGAGGCTTTCCTTCGTAGACAGCACTACGCCACGGTGTTTTTTTGATCTGGAGAAGGCCTATGATACCGCATGGCGATACAGTATCATGGAGACTCTCCACACGATGGGGGTGAGGGGAAACCTCCCAATGTTTATATGTGAATTTTTGCGAGATCGTCGATTCCGCGTATGGTTGGGGGGAGCCCTTTCCGGCCCAAAGGAGCAAGAAGAGGGTGTCCCGCAGTGTCACACTCTTTGCCCTGAGCATCAACGGCATTACCTCAGTGCTGCCGGAAGATGTTCTCGCTACGCTCTACGTGGACGACCTTTCGATCTCTTTTGGCGCGGCCCAGATGCCAACTCTGGAGCATCGACAACACCAGGCATTGAACCGCGTCTCTCGCTATGCCGAAGCTCACAGGTTTCGGTTTTCTTTGGCCAAGACTAAGGTGGTGCACTTCTGCCGCCATCCACGGCTCTACCCCGACCCAGACTTGTTTTTCAATGGGGTACGCCTGAAAGTGGTTGAATCGAAACGTTTCCTTGGTCTTGTATTTGACCGGATACAAAATGACCCTCACCTGGGAGGGTCATTTTGTATCCGTGCCAAGCATATTCTTCGTTCCATGACGTTCAGCGCTTGGGGCGCTGACAGGGATACTGCCTTACTTTTTTATGTCGTTCGAAGCTCGACTACAGATTCGAGTTTTATGCATCCGCAGCTGAGCGTGTGTTACAGAAGGTAGACTCGATCCACCACACCGGCCTTCGCCTTGCGACCGGTGCCTTCCGCACTTCTCCCATTGAGAGCGTGTTGGTCGATGCTAGGGAGATGCCACTCGCTCTACGCCGCGTGCAGTGCATCACTCTCGTGTACGCGTGAGCCGGTTGACTCCCTCAGTCGCCAACAGCTCTCACTGCATCTGCAGCTGATCTCGACGGTGCCGATGCCGCCGACAGGACGCCAGTCATACCCTAAGCCCTTTGGGTTTAGGGCCAGGAAACTCCTTCGAGTGCTAGGTGTAACTCTCGGGTAGGTGGGGCCCCTGGTTCTGCCCAGGATGCCACCCTGGAGGGTACCACCTTTGGTTATTTGTCGCCACGCCTCTGCTCCCAAGGTTTGTACAGCGCCGGGAGTATTGCGTTCGACCTTTTTGGAGCACACCTCGTGTCACGCTGGAACCGTGCCAGTCTTTACGGATGACTCCAGAGCCCCAAGAGAGGGTCGGCTTCCACCGCCGTATCCCCTCTGTTTGAAGTCAGCGGGGCTCTGCCAGGCGCTGCGTCTGTCTTCACGGCTGAGCTGGTGGCAATTCACCCCTCTCTACGGGAGATCACCTGACGTGCCCTGTTCGGAGATCGGATTGTGATCTATAGCGACTCACAAAGCGCCATGAGTGTTCTCGGGGCATTGGCATCTCCGTATTCCCTGGTTCACGATATCCGTGATTCCACGGTTTTGGCAAGCAGGGAGGATGTCGAGATTATCTGCTGGCTTCCTGGACATGTAGGAATTTCCGGGAATGAGACCCCCGATATGGGCGCCAAAGAGTCCGCGAGACTTGGGTGACCGGACCAGCGTTTCGCTCTTCCTCACACCGACTACATGGCAGGAATACGGGCTGCTCTCTGGGCTGTTTGGCAAAGAAGATGGGAGACGTTCGAAGGGAACTTAAAGTTGCCTACCATTGCTCCGCGACTGTTCCCATGGACCTAACCCCCAATTCCCCGAGGTCTTCAGATTGCTTTCTGTCGTCTCGGAATTACACACATTCGCGGGACGCACCGCTATTTGATGGAGCGCTCGCCTGCGCCTTACTGTGAAGACTGCGTTGTTTCCCAGACTTCAGCACATTCTTGTTGAATGTCCCAGTCTGGGCGATCCTCGCGCACGTTATCTTCCCGGTACCTGTATGGGCGGGATCGTTAGCGCCTTTCCCTTGTACTCGGGACGAGTTCCTGCACATTGACTGGTGGACTTACCAACTTTTTGGGGGAAGGCTGGCATTCTCCTCTTTATTTAACGTCGTTTTTTTTGTTTTTTTATTTTATTTTTGTAGGTCGCACGTTCCTGCGCCGGGGGGAGGCGGACCTCCCACCGACATTGGAGCTTGTTTCCTGCCTCTTGCCTTTTTTAAATTTTATTTTCTTTTTTCACTTTGCTGTTTTGAAGTATCCTAGTACTAGGCAGTGGTAAGTACGGCGACGTATGCCCAAGGAGGCAGTCGCCAGATGAGCTCTTTAAAAAAAAAAAAAAATGCCTTTCGGACTATTAATGGCTCGCCACTGAGTATGACTCTGCATTCTACCTTGAACGTCGTGGAAAATAGTGCTTTACTCGTATGTGAGCGAACTCTTGGACTACTCCATAGATGACATCATCTTAGAGCTGACTAACCAAAGAACAGTCAAGATCTACCCTGTTATTAGAAAACACTGAAGGGCCTCGAGACCCACCCCTACACACTTCGTCACGTTCGATCGTGACAGCCTCCTTGAGTCAGTGCGTGTCGGTTGGTATCGCTACTGCGTGAAGGAATTCGTGCCACTCTCGCTTCGACCATACGATTTCTTCATGTTGACGTGGAAAGTCGGGGTTTACCCGAACTCTGTAAGTTCCTCCAAGGCCGTATACGTTATCCTTATTGTGTATGGCCAAGTGTGTCGATTGCGAAGTTCCGCATTCCTTTTCTTCGAAGCAATGTGGTGTGTATCTCCTGGAGAAGGCAATCCTGGCCGTTCAGGCTGCGGATCGTCTCTCCTTTTGCGAGGATATGAATTCGTCCTGTCGCGCCCAAAGTTATCTGGGGCATCTTACGCCTCCGCCTCCATATTAAATGAAGCACCTTCTGCTCCTGGCCCATTCAGGCCTAGGAGCACGGTTGCTTCTGCGTCCAGTCGGAACCCTTCTGCGGCTTCTATCCACCCCAGCGGATCCCCTAGTAGAGCTGGGGACACAAATGGTTCACACTCACCCTCGGATAAAATTCCCCGTCTCCTTGCATGGCCGTTCCCATTAGGCGAAACGACCGCGTGCCTCCACCGAGTCGTTAGACTCTCAGGAAGCCAAGGCCCCGGAGACTCGTAAAGCTATCTCTCGAAAGCAGGACAACGCCATAGAAGTTTCAGTTCCTATGCCCTTCCCCACTGCTGGACCTGGAGACGGGGAACCCTCAAAAAGAGCAAAGCCGCCTCGCCACCCAAAGGCAGAGGGAGGAAAATACTTTTATTGAGCGGAACCTTCCCCATTAGTCCTCGAAGGTGACAGCGCCTTCAGCCCCTTTTACGACCAACAGTGCCCGGAGTTCTGTCACCGGGAAACCTACGGCTATTCCCGCATCCCTTATTATCGGAGCCTGATCTGAAGGTTATATTCCTTCGATAGAATTACCATGGACACCGAGCAGCCATCCGGGCTGCTTGGCAAAAAAGATGGGAGACGGTCGAGGGGAGCCTAAAGTTGTCTGCCATTGCGCCACGACTTTTCTCATCAACCTACCCCACAATGCCATGACGGCTTCTGGATGCTTTCTGTCGTCTCCGAATCAGACACATTCGCGTGACGCACCTCCATTTGATGGAGCGTTCGCCTTCGCCTTACTGCGACGACTCTGTTGTCCCGCAGAGTTTTCTGCACATTCTTGTTGAATGTCCCAGTGTGGGTGATCTTTACTTACGTTACCTGTCCCAGTACCGGGACGAGTTTGCTTGCTACAGCTTGTCCTTTATACTCAGGACTGGTTCGTGTACGTACACAGACTTGCGGACTATATGACTTTTTGGAGGAGACTGGCCTCCTCCACTTTATTTGACTCTCTTTGATGTTGGTCGAATGCTACTTCGCCGGATCGACGCCCGGCTCTGATTTCATGTTTTTTTTGTCATGTTTGCTTCTTTACTTTCTTTCTTTGATTTGTTTTTTTGTTTGAATTTCAAAACAGCCGCGTACTCTGCTGCACTTTTAATTCCGGTGACCTATGCCCTTGATGGTACTCGCCAGATGGGCGCTGAAAAGAAGGTATCGTTGCAGGGGGTCCTACAGCACCGGCTGTAGGATCGAAGGTTTCTTCCCATACTTAATTCCCCAAGCGGTCGGAGGGAACAGAGATGTCAGCTCCTCCTGGTGAGCTTTTTCAGCTCCATAGCCAAGGTGGCGATCGCCAGAGGAGACTTTAATTAAAAAAGAACGACAGCACCACCACCTAATTCTCCGCGGCCCACCTAGGTCTATGGCCCCTGCCGCTTCAGATACTTTCCCATCTCCCTGTTGAGTACCTCTGGGCCTCGCCCTTCGTCCTCCCACCCCCTTCCTCCTTACGTATCTCCCACGTATTTTTACGTCTAATTTTGGCTGAGGCTCCTCGATTCAAAGGGGGGGGGGGACCTTTTTTTTTTAATTTCGACCATACACACCCATCTCCTGATCCAATGACCTTTAACTACACACACCACCTCCTGATCCAATGACCTCCTTCAACTACACACACCACCTCCTGATCCATTACCACCTTCAACTGGCGCTGACCCTCTTCCACACACACCCTAAATATTCAAACTCAAAATTCAGTGATTAAACTTGTTTGCACAAAGTAAAGTTAACTCTTTAATACCCCCACACACCGCACACAGCCCCGAAACATTAGTTTAGTACCCATGTAAACAAAAACTACCTATTATTGCTCGGCTCTAATATTTTTTGTTAACGCCTCACAGCTGTTTCCCATCCACACATCACTTCCCTTTACTTCGTCACTTTTTTTACCAAATCTTTGATTCATATTTTTTTTTCATAAATTATGGTACATTTTAATGTTCAAATACATTAAAGTTATTTAATAGAATTTTCGCCAAAACATGAATAATTCGTGACCTATAAATAAGACTGGGCAGATGTTGGGTAAAATTTTATCCATTTGTGTTTAACTCTCCCATTTATATGATGTGGGTATTAATCGGTTAATACTAATCATCGCCAAAAGGTGTTCATTCGCACTTCGCCTCTCTCTTCTAAGAGTTATTTTGTAATAAACGAAACACTCGTCATTTCCGTGGGTCTCATTAATTTCGAAGTTACTTTCGTACCATGGTAACATTTTTTTTTATTATTTTCAGAAAGAAGACTATGAGTAAGGGTAAAACTGCCACTGCCCCGTCCAAGTCTTCAAACGTGAAAGAGCCGACGTTAAAGGAAGAACAAACTCCATGTCCCGACCAAGAGGGGGATTCAGACGACAAAACCCCAAGTAATTCTGCACCTTCGAGTGTCCCGCCGGCGAAGCGGAAACACCACGCTGCTTTACACGGTTCGGAAATTAAATTGAGTACGAGTCCGAAGAAGAACCGTCTCTTGTCAGCTGTGGAGGAAAAAAAGTTGATTGAATACCTCCTCAGCTTACACCACAATGGACTCTCTCTCACAAATAAAGTTTTAGTCAAGGCAGTTAAAGAATATTTTGATAACACTGGACAGGATGTTTTCCTGAAGACTCAAAATAGGCCTTCCCGTGGTTGGGTCACGAACTTTATGCAGAACCATCGAGAACTGAAAGACAAGCACATCGATGGCTCACTTTCGGCTCAATCACTTTTACTTTCCACTACCCAATCAACTCAGTTTTATCACGATTTAGAACTGAATTTGCGTATTCATCATGGAATAAACCTTAGAGGTTTTCTGACGAAGAGGAATTCCTGTCGAGTCTTTAATTGTGATGGTGTTGAGTTAGTCGTGGATGCCGGTGAAAGCACAAAACAATTGGGTCAATCCATAGTCAAAAAGAACGGCGAGATTAGCCAGAAGACAATGAATGTATTGTGCTGTATTCGTGCTGATGGTCATTCTATGAAGCCATTTGTTGTTAACAAGGGAGACGAAGTAATAAAATATGAACACGATGCCCTGGATGAGTTTGAGTATGGCTGCTCTGCTGATGGAGAAATCACCCCCTCTCTTTTTTATACTTGGCTGACTCAGCATTTCAGCAAACATCTGCACGAAACGAAAGTTCGACGTCCAGTTATTTTGCTGCTCAATGGTAGTCATTTGTACATTTCTTACAACAGTCTTAAGTTCGCTGGGGATAATGGTATAGTTCTGTATCATTTTACCCCCCAGCAAGCGCGATTATCGCAACCGCTCAGTATGTCTGTTTTCCCATTTTTACAGAAGAATTACCAAGAGGTTTTTGTAGACAGTCTGAATTGCAATACAAAGTGTCTCCCCCTCGAAAGCTTTCCTTCGGTTTTCATGCGTGCTTATAATGAGAGTGATATCTGTGGTCTTGCCAAATCAGGATTTAAAGAAGCCGGTCTTTGCCCCTGGAGCAAGGAGAAGACAAATAGTCTGCTCACACCTGATATGAGCACTACACAAGTAAAGGACAAGGACAAATCATCATCGTCACCCGCCTTCCAACAAGGTGCTGGTGGAAATTTAAGTGTAGAAACATCAGTAACCAATGCAAAGGTTACATCCGACCAAACACCTCAAGAGGACATTCAAGAAAATGACCAAGAAATAGCCTTAGAAAACGACCAAGAAATAGCCTTAGAAAACGACCCGATAAAAACATCAGCTAAGAATGTTGAAAACTGCGCTGTTACCCCTGATCCCCCAAATTGTTCAAGATCTGAAAACGCGGAAATAACAGTTGACAAGGATTCTCTGAAAAATGGTTACAAACTTGCACTGGATAACATCGAACAACTCATCAGCACGATTGTCGATCCTTCTGTCCTCAATTTGTATCGGCAAAAATTGAAAGCGAACATTGACTATCCAGACACGACCTTTCTTGTGTGGAGAGGTCTCCAACATTTAAAGGCCGTTCCGGACCTTCTGTAAGGTTTTTCTATATTTTTTTTATCTTATTATCAATTAAACAAAGCTAGTTATAGTAATAATTTTAAAATATTGCCGAATTTATCCTGGCTTTTAATTATACAAAAAGTTTGGTTTCTATTTATCAGTTTCCTGAACTTAGACAATAAGATCCGAAAAGGAAATTTATTTATTACATTGAATAGTTTGAAATTACCCTTCATATTGGGTTCGCAAGAAATTATCGGGTTTTTTTTAAGGAAAGTAAACTGCTTTTTATTATTTTTTTTTTAATGAAAGGATTATGACGAGCGATTGGCGTTAGTGTATTCCTTCAGCCAGACGGGTTAATATGAAGGGACGAGTGAAATTTTTTTAGGCGCCGATCTGGTGACTGCCAGATCGGCTTCCGGCTCCTGGATCTTGGGGGCGGGCCTACCCTGGCACCAGAGCATGCGAGCAACACCAAAGAAAGTCAAATAAAACGGAGGCCACCCTCCTCCAGAAAGTCAAGGGTCCACAGGCATGTGTGCACGCACCCGTTCCGAGCACAGGGGACAAGCGGTAGCGACCCCACTCGTCCCGGTTCCGGATTGGTAATGTGCGCCCCTGGGAAACTCAGCAAGAATATGCCGAACAGTCTGGGAAACCACGCAGTAATGGGCTCTATCTAAAGCAGGAGACTGAGGGGAAAGGTGATGTCATTTAGACTCTGGAGATGGGTACAAAAACGGATAAAGGAGGATGTTGTAAGTGCTCGGTTGTTATGGCAGGGGTCAATGGGCATTGCGGGAGGGCTTAAGAAGTATTCAGGGAGGCCGCCGACAGCCGCACGTTCTCCGCCAAAACAGTGCCACGGCCCAGGAATGGCTCAAAGAATGTTACGGGAGAGTTGACGGATTTTCAAGGAGGGTTCAACGTGCGAACTTCGCCCAAAACAGTGTCTTGGACGAGGCAGTGACAAGGTTTTTCAGGAAGGGATCAATTGATGTTCAAGCAGGGTTCAATTAGTTTTGAAGGGAGGCCCACACCACATGCAGTGGTGACCACCACATCTTCTGTACCCTAAAATCATGCTGTGCTTTGAGAGACAGCTCATTGGGTTTTCCATGGTGAGGATGGGGGTACACACCTCATGCACGTTACCCAGTAAAGAGCACGGCGATTTGCTCTACTGGTCGCCGTTCTGAAGATTCTCTGCGCCCCGTCCGGCCCCAGCTTGACATTCTTTTTCTTCCGTTAACCCCTACTTCGTCTTATGTACCAATTCTCTTCCCCGTAAGGGCCTCGGCGATTTGCCTTCCTGGCCGCTGTGATGACAGGACTCGGCGCACCGTCCGGCAACAGCTTAGCCTCTTGTTCTTCCCTACTTCCTCACTTCACCTACAACCTCTCCCACAACTTTCTCTGGTCGGCCTCTATTTTCACAGGGTAGATGCTGATCTTCTTCCCGTAAGGGGCGCGGTCATTTGCCTTCTTGGCCGCCGTGCTGACAGGACTCAGCGCCCCGTCCGGCCCCAGCTTAGCCTCTTCTTCTTTCAGTCAGCCTGTGTTTCTCCCCTACTTGCTCGGTGGAGCAAACCTCCTTAGGGGAGAGAGGGAAGACAGGGCCCATCGGCCGCTTCCATCAAAAGACCTGTGGTCTCGGATATTAATCGTAGCCGGGGTCAAGGCACGGGCCACATCATCTAACCCGACCCCCTCCCTCTCTGGGATCTTTTCTTCAGGGGTTGTTCCCAGAGAGGCTCTGGCCTTCTCGTGGCGAGGGGGGTCAGCCCTGGGCCCCCTAGGGGACCCATAGTGCTGCCAACAAGACTTTTAACATGCCCCTCTTTCTTTCCTCCTCTATTACGCTCTTCCACTGCCCTTTATTTTCCCCTCTTCCTTCACCTATCTAGTGGTCCTTATCAATACCCGACCTCTGCTCGTTTAATGGATTGATTCAGAATTGTTCTTTCATGAAGGTGAAAGAAGCTGGGCATGACCACCGCCTTCGTCTACCGAATGCCCAAGGAAAAACCCATCGTTGGCCCCTTTTCTCCGTGCGTAGGAGAACTCGGGCAGCCTCTTAGGGTTATAAAGATGGTGTGGTGGATCCGTATCCATTCTCCAAGAGGACATACCAGACGAACTGATTGTATAGTTGCAGTAGTGCCAGCCCATGTAGGCCTCCATGGTGGGGAGTCCCGAGGGAGAATGCGAAGTTTTTTTCATTTTGCAATGGCTAGCCATAAACAACAAACCTCCCTTTCTCGTAAGGGTTCTCGTGCCAAACGTTCCTTTACTCCCCTTTCAGCCTTTCCTCGCTCGTTGGACCCCTTTTCCAACGAAGTAGACCCAGATCTTGATTATCCTCGCTTCCTTGTCATGAATTTATCATCTGACATCCCACTTGAAAAAAGTCGATGTGTTTGACGTCAATGAATCTTTTGAGTCCCGCTGTGGTGAACCCCGCCGGATGTGGTCAAGAGGAAGTGGTGATGTCGTAGTCGAGGTGTCATCCCACTCTCAACACAACCTTGCGTGAAATCGATCTTCGATAGCTGAAATTCCAATAACTGTCTCGCCCCATCCGCGTCTGAATTTCGTCAAAGGTGTCGTCCGTTCAAACGATCTAAAGGACTACGACCCCACCCGCCTTCAGAGTAAGCTCAGTACCCAACGTGTCACACACGTACACAGGGTAACTAAAACATTAGGCTCCACTAAAGTCCCAACCGCCACACTGATTTTAACATTTGAACGACAAGAACTGCCGCAGTATATTAAAGCTGGGTACCTTCGTGTCCCGGTAAGTCCCTACATCGAACTACCCAGACGCTGCTTCAATTGCAATCAATTTAGACATGTTGGCCGAGCCTGTCGGCACCTTTGCTCCTGCGTGAATTGTAGCTCTGACTACCATGGCCCCGAATGCACAAAAACACCCCACTGTGCCAACTGCGGAGGTACCCACAGTGCTGCGTCGAAACTCTGCTCTATATTTTTATATGAAAAGGAAGTTCTCGCTTTGCGCGACTCCCTACGTCTAGATATAAGAGAGGCCTGCCAGCGTGCCCGAGCACAAACCTCGCCACTCGGCCCGCTCTTCTCTGACGTTTTACGTGACGCTAGACGAAACCGACCATCACGCGCGAGTTCCGACCAGCCTGAAGCACAACACCCTAGATCTACTCGCAGCGTCGAAAACATTCAGAATATGCAGTCGAAGCATCCCTCTCACACCGAGATAACCAATGTAGCCCCCCTCTCTCTCCAGCAGCTCTAGCTGGAAGAGACACTTGAAGACATCAGACGCTATTTGAAAGAATCCTCAACATCGACCAGTGAAGGTTCATCCACCCGGCCACGAGACCCAAAGCCCAGTGGCAAGAGAAAGGATTCCTCACCTGGGTCATCGACCACCAATAAGTGGACAGCCTCTGGAACTGACTCGGCCGAACCCCGAGAATCTCCAATGGACTCCTCCCCTATGGTCGAACATTCTATGCCCTTAAGTCCGTCTCGCCCTTGACAGGACGTAGGCCCCATCCTGATCCAAACGATGGCAGATATACACCCAGCTCCACACACCTCGCTCAGATCACCTGTTCGTTCCGCTCACCCTTCAACCCAAGATCCAACTGCAGCGGTTGGACCAACTCTCAGACACCGAAAATACCCTCGACCCATGAATCCGGATCTACCGGCCGAAAATCCCTTCTTGATCTTGCTTTTCCGCCAGGTTGCGAGCCTGAATTACAATCAAGGAACTCGGTCGGTTCTCCAAAACCCACGAAAAAATCCTCAGTTACTGCTCCATCTAGGATCTCTTCCCCTGCAAAAGCAGGCTCCTCAAAATCAGCTCTCCGTCTCCCAAGCTCTTTGGGACGAACCTCAAATACAATACTCGCCTCAAAAGAGAAAAAGATATTCACAGTGGTATCTAATCGTCACACATAATATCTTCCATTTTACAATGAAATTGTCCAGGAGTTCTTCCAAAGTGGGAAGAACTCAAAATTCTTTTGACGACTATCCACCCCGCTGTTATTTGTCTCCAGGAGAATAAACTGGGTATACGGCCCTTTCCGCCGGTACCAGGTTTTCTCACTTTCAACTCTATTGCTCCAGCTGGAAGTCCCTCTCATGGAGGAGTGTCAATCATGGTATCTTCATCCTACCATGTTTCTCCCATCTTCCTACAAAATACCATCCAAGCTGTTGATGTGAGGGTTTTTCTTACTAAGCTTTTTACCGCTTGCTCTATTTACCTACCCCGTCGTTTATCATTGTCAAGATCCGACCTTTTAGAACTTATAGACCAGTTGCCCTCCCGATTCTTATTACTAGGAGATTTTAACGCCCGTCACCCATACTGGGGTGACATCACTCGAAATGCCAAAGGCAGTGTTTTAGAGTCTCTTTAATTATCTGACCTTCTTTGTGTCTTAAATACTTGCGATTTTACCTCTTATCATGTCCAGACGGACTCTTTTAGCTGTGTTGACCTGTCTTATTTGTTTCCCTGATTGCTTCAGGGAATTTCGATTGTCAATTCTTGACGATCTCCATGGGAGTGACCACTTCCCAATTGTCTTGTCAGCCCTTCAAGTTAGCCTTCATACAACCATGCCCCTTAAGTGGGACTTGGGTCATGCAGATTGGGAAGGTTTCCAAGAGGCGTCCTTCACAAATGCATCTTTGGGGACCATCAATGGAGTGGACTCGGCCATAGAATACTTTACATCGACTATCTACAATGCAGCAACACAGACCATCCAACGGAGGCGACCCGTCACGGGCCGCTCAACCGTGCCCTGGTGGACCTCGACGTGTGCAACAGCTATAAAAAATTACAAGTTAGCCCATGCCCGATTCCGAAAGAACCCAACTTTGTGCAACAAGGTCGACCGAAACCGAGCTCGTGCGCTTCGCCAAAGAACCCTTCGTCAAGCTCGCCGAAATTCATGGCGCAGATACGTTTCATCGATTTCCTCTATGACACCTACTGCTAAGATCTGGAAGAGGTTTAATAAGATCAGGGGCCGTTATGCTAATCATCATACCCCCACACTCAACTTAGACGGTTCCTTGGAGAATGACAGCCTGGCGGTCAGCAATGCTTTTGCTGACCATTTCCGCGCCGTCAGCAGTGTCAGTTGTTACGATAAGGCTTTTCAATCCTACAAATCAAAGGAAGAATCTCATTCTCTCAACTTCACAACAAAATCTAACCTTCTGTATAACGCTCTATTCAGCATCCATGAGCTGCATTTCTTTGTCCCTTTGTAGATCTACTTTCCCTGGCCTTGATGAGATCCATTTCAATATGATTCGGCACCTGCATCCACACTCTACTCTCTTCCTGCTTGATTTGTACAACATTTTATGGGTGAAGGGTTTTTACCCGTCATCATGGCGCATTGGGATCATCCTTCCCTTTGTCAAACCGAGCATGGACGGGTTGGATGCGGATCACTACCGCCCTATAGCTTTCACCAGCTGTTTGAGTAAGTTGCTGGAAAAAATGACATTGGGGCGCCTAAACTGGTTCCTAGAAACCAATCACCTTATGTCTCCATTCCAATGTGGCTTCCGCAAAGGTCATAGTACCCTTGACCTACTAGTACGTTTCCAGGGATCGGTCCGGAAAGCTTTCTCATTAAAGCACCGAGTCCTGGCCATATTTTTCGATATTGAGAAAGCCTACGACACAAACATGGAGATACGGCATCTTGAAGCATTTATACGTCTGGGGGATTAGAGGCCTTTTACCTCCCCCTACAAGGCGAAGATATAGAGTTTGTCTCCGAGTTTCGGTTCCTTGGCGTAACTCTCGATCCAAAGTTATCCTGCTTACCACACCTACGCCGACTTCGAACAGGCTGTCTGCGGGCTCTAGACATTTTGAAAGTCCTCTCACACTTCGTGGGGCAGTGACCGACAAACATTGTGGACATTATACACAGCCCTCGTTCAATCCAAATTGGATTATGGCTGTCAAATTTACTCATCGGCTTCCCCTTCAGCCCTTAAAATGCTGAACCCCATTCGAAACCTCGGAGTTCGCCTTTCTAGTGGAGCCTTCCGTACTTCTCCTGTCAACAGCCTTTACTGCGAGAGTGGGGTACTCCCTTTGCCCTACCATAAACTTCAAATCTGCATGCGATACCTCTGCCGAATACAGCAAGCCCCTGTATCAGAGGTCTATAGATGCCTGTATGCTGCCGAATCAACGGCGGCATATGATAAGTTGCCATCTTGACCCCGCCCTTTGAACCTTCGCATAGGAGATCAGCTCTCTAACCTGGGTGCTCCAAGGGTCCTTACCCTTCCATCCTCACTGACCCCTAGGTGGCGTGCCCCTCTCCCCACACTATGTACCAACACGTAGAGCCTGGATAAGTCCTCCATGGACCCTCGCATCATTAAGAGCCTATTCTTAAAGCATTCGATCTCACACAAACAATGCTGCACACTATACACGGATGGCTCTAAGTCAGACGGTGGCGTGGGTGCCGCAGCCATCTACCCAGGAGGAGAACTCCTAACTCTATCTTTGCCGCCAGCATCATCCATTTTTACCGCTGAACTTTCAGCAATCCTTTTAGCCTTTAGACTCATCCAAATTTTACCTTTTAATGATTTTGTCATTTTTTCCGACTCAAGGAGTGTCTTACAATCATTTAGATCTTTTAATGCGTCCCATCCCCTAGTCACAGAAATTTGCAACTGGCTGATCAAAAATGCATCCCGATATAGAATTATTTTTTGCTGGGTCCCTGGGCATGTGGGGGTCCTGGGCACCGAGAAGGCTGATCGTCTGGCCCGCTCAGCACATTCTGTGTCCCCTGAGAACGAGGCTCTGCCTTTCAGGGACTACTTTCCTTCAATAAGAGAGTATATTTTTCAACTGTGGCAGAATGTATGGGATGACTGTTCAACATTCCGAACTATACAGAATTAAAAATTCTATTCGCTCTTGCCCCACGAGTCGTCATAGAGTGCGGTCGTTGGAGGTGGCCCTTTGCCGAGTTCGCATTGGCCACACGACACTTACTCAGAGCCATCTTGTTTCGGGTGATGCTCATATAAGCCCTTGCTGTCGTTTTTGGGTTGGGGACCAATCGGTTGCCCACCTTTTATTGGATTGTAGCCATTTTGCCATTCTCCGGTTGTCCTGTTTCCCGACCCTTCTAACTATTCCTCAACACACCCGTCTTCGATTCATATTGGCGGAGGAATCTTTTAACCCGTGGTTTTTAAAATTTTTATCATGAAGTGGTCTCCTCACCTTTTATAGATAATTCGCCTCGTTTTATCCTAGCTGCCATATATAATCCACTTGGATTGGGCCGCAACCCACTGGTAAGTTAAACCTCCTTTGTTCGTTCGAAGCTCGACTACGGATGAGTTTTATTCATCCGCAGCTGAGCGTGTATTGCGGAGGGTGGACTCGATCCACCACACTGGCCTTCGCCTGATGACCGGTGCCTTCCGCACTTCCCCATTGAGAGCCTACTTGGGCTGTTAAAATTAAAAAATAATAATTCTCTTTCACCTCATCGTCCTTCCATCTACGTTTGTTTAGCGAACTCTGCGTATGAGCTGTCCGTCAGCGGGCGCGACCCCATGGCTTGTCCTGCCTGTGTTGGTAGGTGGGTTCCCTAGCCTGGTGGCGCTCTTGGGGATCTTTGCTTTCCCGACCGGTAATTTTTGGAGGCTGGCCGGCCATTTTTTTAAACGATGGTTGGGTCAGGAGTCGACGGGCTTTACCCTCCCGGTTGCGCCGGCGCTCCGAGTAGGTGTCCCGACGGTAGACAGTGACTGCGCTCCCGAGTTCACACCCCCTTTTACACTTTATATGGGTAATGTGCAAATAATAAAAAAAAATTCTCTCCCTGTCAATAAGCCATCTATTCCTGATTTGGTTTATCCTCTTTTTCTGCTGCCGGATTCCAGTTCCGGGTATCATCTTTAGAAATTGGATGGGTTTGGTTTGAATGTGGAGTTTTAGTACCGCTGTGGTGCGCCCCGCCCTATGTGGCCCCGTGGTACTAGCGATTTAGTGGTTGAGGTATCTTCGAGAGAGCAGTGTGGCGCCGTGCGGGATTTGTCCCCGGTTTCGGTTTTGCCCACCCCCGCCCTAATTTTTTTAAGGGAGTTATTCGCTCCAACGAATTACTGCAATATGATGTCTCGTGACTAAAGGATAAACTTTCTTCCCAAAGAGTACCTGACGTTTATAGGGTGTCTAAGGTTCCTACGAGTATGCTCATCGTCATCTTTGAGCGTCAGGATCTGCTCCAGTTTGTTCATGCTGGTTATCTTCGTGCCCCGTTATGTGCAGCTTCCCGGATGTTGTTTTAATTGCCATCAGTTTGGCCATATGAGCAGCAATTGTAGGCAGGCTCGTCACTGTGTGACTTTGCCTTGGCGTACCTTGGCTCATCTTCAGGAAATCATGAATGTTGCGCCAATTGTGCAGGTTCCCATAGCCCCGCTTCGCGTTCTTGCCCGTATTCCTTTTTCGAGAAAGAGTTCCTGGCTCTTCGGGATTACCTCAGGCTGGACTTCCGTGCGGCACGTCTTAGGGTGCGCGGGCAGCTCGCCCTATCCGGCCGTCTTTTCTATGACGTTTTCCGGGAGGCGGGTTCCCACCGTCCTTCTCCCGGTCGTTCCACCCATTTTTCTTTTCGCGGTCCCTCTGTTGCTCCCTCTCCTTTTCCTTCGGTTCCTCCGTTGCGCCTTCTTCTTTGCCTTTTGTCTCTTCTCATGCTCTTCCATCTGCCGCGGACCGTGAGAACGACCGAGCTCGAGGATATCCCGCAGTTCTTCCAGGCGTCTGCTCTCACTGTTCCTTCCGTTCCTTTGCCTCAGCGCATACGGAATGATTCTTCTTCACCCCGTTCGGAGTCCAAGCGCGCTGCCTCTAATGAGGCTTGTTTGGTTCCTGAGTCAGTTGTTGGGGCTCCCTCTGTTCTGATGCCTTCTCCTCCCCGGTCTTCGCTGGCCTCCTCCGTTGGCATCACCGATGTCATTGGGAGGGCAGAGGTTCACCCAGCTCCGTCTTCCTTGCCCCTTACCTCTGTTCAGTCTTCGATGCCTCCTACCTCAGTTCCTTCTCCCTTGCTTCCTACCCCTGTTCCTTTATCTCCTGATCCTGTTCCTTCTTCTCCCTCTGACCCAATTCCCTCCTTACCCTCTGACTCTGTTCCCTTCCCACCGTAGATGCTGACCTTCCTTTCAGCCAACCGTCCCGCATCGGGGCTGAGGGGGTGGGGGACAATGTTCCCTAACCCCTGAGCTCCGGTCTGGGGTGGCTGGTTTTTAACTACCTGCTTCATCCCCACCCATACCTTCCTCACATCCCTTTTCCTCTCGTCTTCAAAATCTATCATTTATACGCCGTGTCCAAGGTGGAGCCGCCATGCCGATGGACTGCCAGGCCACCAGGCCGGAGGGGTGGTCCCAAATGGCGGCGCCTGGCTCTGCTGGGCCTGTAAGCACCTCTCGCAGTGCGGGCTACTGCGAGAGGTGTGCGCTATTGCATCCCGTATTAAAAGAAGGGTCACCATGCCCAATGATGAAAATCACACCAAAAAAACCCAACCCCCAACTTCCCCAAGAACAACGGAGCCGCCCTCGGGCAGCTCCAGCAAAAAAATGGAGGTCCCCCCCCCCGTGCTTGCACAGGGGACCCTCCATATTTCTCTAACCGGAGAGGAGGCTTACTCCTCTCCTTCGCCTACGGGTGCAGGGGACTCCCCCTCACCCCCTTCTCTGGAGGTGCTTTCGGGCACCTCCCTTTTCACAGCGGCAGTCCCCTCTTTTCTTTCCAAGGGGACTGCCAAGAAAGCCAGCAGGCAGCCCTTAGCCAGCCGCTCCCCATCAAAGCGGCTCGGTAGGGCAAACCCCCTTAGGGGGGAGAGGCAAGCCAGGCCCCTTCGGTCGCTTCCCTCAAAAGACCTGCTGGCAAAAATATTAAACCTTGCCGGGGTCAAGGCCTGTGCCTCCCCAAACAAGACTGGCGACACTGCCAAGGGGACCTGCAATGTCCTGGGAGGGGATGGCCAACTGGAGGCCCCTCCCGTGATAGACATGGTCCTTGAGGAGACCCAGCCCCAGACGGTAGGGCCTTCCATGGGGGGGAATTCGGGCTCGGCGCCAAGCACCGAACCCGAGTCCGCCCCTATGCAAGGTCCTCCTCAAATGGCTGAGGGCTCCGAGGCAGTAGAAGGAGGGGAGGGATCTCCTCCGACAGGTGCCCCTACGACAACTAGGACCTTCTCCATTTCGGAGAGGGACCTGGCTGAGGCCGGTCCATCTGGCCTAGGGGCTTCAGCCGGCGGAGGTGAAAAGCGGATTCATTCCCCGCCCTCCTCTCCAAAAAAGAAAAAGACTAAAAGGACGAAAAAGACTCGGGGCTCCTCTCCATCCGCGGGGGCTGCGGGGACGGATGGGTCTGCTGCCACTTTGGTAGGCGACCAAGCCAAGATCGGCACATCCGGCCCCTCTACCCCCTCGTGTGCGGAGCCCCTGACTAAGACCAAGAGTGCACAGGGCGGAGCCTCGATGACATCGGGGCCCCTCATTCAGAGGTTACCTGGCGTTTTCGAGCCCGCTGGCTTCAAACGCTTCCTCGTTATTCGCTCCACTGATGGCACCATGTTGTCCAAGGGCAACATGATCCATCAGAGGAGAGGATTAGCTAGTGCAATTGGTAGAGAGCCGAAGGTGACCCGTTTCTCGGACGGCAGCCTTCTGGCGAATGCGGCGAATCCCGC
The DNA here is from genome assembly GCA_963969495.1 of Ceratothoa steindachneri. Lineage (NCBI taxonomy): Eukaryota > Metazoa > Arthropoda > Malacostraca > Isopoda > Cymothoidae > Ceratothoa > Ceratothoa steindachneri. Next base: position 119,580,430 of record OZ018330.1, on the reverse strand, counting down.
CGAGGCGGCCAAGATAAGTGCTCTTCGGACACTTCATGGCACCCCGGTGAGTGTGACGCCGCACTCTACCATGAACTTTGTGAAAGGAGTAGTTTATGCGAGGGAACTCGTTGACTACTCCATTGAGGACATCACCCTAGAGCTGGCCGACCATGGGGCGGTCAAGGTCGAACGTGTGATGAGAAAACAGGGAGGGGCTTCGAGACCCACCCCTACACTCTTCGTCACGTTCGACTGTGACAAGCTCCCTGAGTCGGTGCGTGCCGGTTGGTACCGCTACCGCGTGAAGGCATTCGTGCCACTGCCGCGGCGGTGCTATTACTGTCACCGCTTCGGCCATACGAATCGCTCATGTAGACGTGCAAAGTCGGGGTCACCCGAAGTCTGTGTAAATTGCTCCAAGGTCGCACACGATAAGTCCAAATCGTGTGTGGCCAAGTGTGTCAATTGCGGAGAGCCGCACCCTGCTTCTTCGAAGCAATGTGGTGCATATCTCCTGGAGAAAGAAATCCTGGCCGTTCAGGCCCAGGATAGACTCTCATTCCGCGAGGCTAAGGACTTGGTCCTGGCGCGCCCAGCTCTGCCTGGGACGTCATATGCCTCAGTAGTTCGAAAGGCACCCTCTGCTCCTGGCCCATCCAGGCCAACGAGCATGGTTGTTTCCGCGCCCATTCGAAGCCCTTCTGCGGGTTCTACCCAACCCGGGCGCTCCCCTGGTAAAGCTGGCGGCAAAAAGGGTTCATACCCAGCCCCGGCTAAAACCAGGGCTCCCCCCTCTTCCCCCAGCGTGACCGTTTCCCGCAAGGCGAAACGGCCACGCGCCTCCACCGAGTCGTTAGACTCACAGGAGGCAACACCCCTGAAGATGGTCGCTAGGCCATCTTCCGGGGTTCCTAAAGCTGTCCCCCGAAAGGAGGACAGCAACAAAGGAGCTTCGGCTCCTTCGCCCACGCCCCGAGGTGGAGCGAGTGGCTCGGAGACGGTGGTTCCTCGAAAAGAGGCCCCCCCGCCTCCGAAGCCGCAGCGCCCGCCTAAGGTTTCGAGGCAGAGGGAGGAAAAGACGCATGGCGAGCCCAACCTCCCCCAATAAGTCCTCGAAGGCGACAGCGCCTTCAGCGCTTTGTCCGGCCAACAGCGCCCGGGTTCTGCCCCCGGGAAGCGTACGGCCATTCCCGTGAGGGTCTTCAATTCGAGGAGGGCCCCCGCGTCTCCTCCGAGCTAGGCCTGGAGGGCATATTCCTTCAATGGAATTGCCGTGGACTCCGGGCCAACTGGGAGGAGCTGCGGAGGCTCGCCTCGTCCCGTTCCCCGTTAGCTATTTTTTTGCAGGAGACCATGCTAGGCGCGTGCCCCCTGCCTGCCCTCCCGGGGTATAAGGGTCTTGCGACCCCACCACCGCGGGATGGCCGGGCTGGGGGATGCGCGGTTTACACCCGGCATGATGTCTCCGTTCTTCCTTTCTCTTTAGATACCTCCTTTCAGGCAGTGGCTGTGCAGCTGCACCTGGATAGGAGGTATACTATCATTTCTGCGTACATTCCACCGTCAGCTGACTTCGACGCGGGGGACTTCCGCTGCGTCGTGGCACGGTTGCCGAGGCCCTATCTCTTGCTTGGAGATCTGAACGGCAGGCATCCTCTCTGGGGAGATTACTCCATAAATCCCAGGGGACAAGTCCTTGCCGATCTGATCGAAGAGCTTGAGATGGGTGTCCTAAACGTGGATGAGTTTACGCATCACTGTCCGAGAACCGCTTCATTTTCTTGCCTTGACCTATCTTTGTGCTCTTCGGATGCACAGCCTGATTTTGATTGGGGGGTGGTCGATGACCTCCATGGTAGTGATCACTTTCCCATTCAAATATCATTTTCAGGGCAACTGCCGCCTGAGAGACTACCTCGGTGGTGCTTGGCGCGGGCGCGGTAGCCTGCATTTCAGGAAATGACTGAATTCTCTATCTCAGTCGAGGAGTTTAGGTCGGTAGATGAGGCCGTTGAGTTCTTCTCCGGCAACCTCATCGCCGTGGGCCTGACTACTATTCCTAGGACGTCTGGCCGTTTTGCACGCCGACCACTCCCATGGTGGTCGGCCGAGTGTGAGACGGCCCTCAAACAGAAGCGTTATGCCTACATGCGCTATAAGCGCCGCCCGAACGATTTCACTGTCGCTGAATTTCGTCGAGCTTGGGCTAGGTTCCGGTATATTTCGAAGCACGCCCGCCGCTCTTCTTGGCGGGCATACGTGTCTTCACTTAACGGGAAGACCCCTTTAGCTGAGGTGTGGAAGCGAGTCAAAAGGATTCGGGGCAAGTTCTCGCAGGACCCCCCTCCCGTTCTCCAGCAGAATGGGACCGCAATCTCGGACCCCGCGTCCGTGGCGGAATCCTTAGCGACCGCTTTTTCCGCATTCTCTAGCCGTGATGCTGCTCCGCCAGCATTCAATGCACGTCGTGATGTCGCGGAAGGCCGCCGGCTGGACTTTACCTCCAGAGGCGGAGAACCCTTCAACGACAAGTTTACTGTGAGTGAGTTGCGTTCCGCTCTCGCTTCGTGCGCGGACACCGCCCATGGTCCGGACGATGTCCCGTACGCCATGCTTCGATACCTGGGTGCGCGAGGCATGGCCTTTCTGTTAGATTTGTTCAACAGGATCTGGGTGGAAGGTCTTCTCCCAGACTCCTGGCGAATCGCTACTGTGCTCGCCTTTCGCAAGCCGGGGAGAGATCACTCTACTCCGACCGGTTTCCGCCCAATCTCTCTAACCTCTTGCGTGTGCAAGTTGATGGAGAAATTGGTAAATGTTAGATTAGCCTATTTCCTGGACAGCGGAGGCCATCTGTCTTCTGCGCAGTGCGGCTTCCGTAAGTTCCACTCCACGTCGGATGCTCTGCTCCGACTGGAAAACGCCGTCTGCGAGGCTTTCCTTCGTAGACAGCACTACGCCACGGTGTTTTTCGATCTGGAGAAGGCCTATGATACCGCATGGCGATACGGTATCATGGAGACTCTCCACACGATGGGGGCGAGGGGACGCCTCCCAATGTTTATATCTGAATTTTTGCGAGATCGTCGATTCCGCGTACGGGTGGGGGGAGCCCTCTCCGGCCCAAAGGAGCAGGAAGAGGGTGTCCCGCAGGGAAGTGTCCTCAGTGTCACACTCTTTGCCCTGAGCATCAACGGCATCACCTCGGTGCTGCCGGAAGATGTTCTCGCTACGCTCTACGTGGACGACCTTTCGATCTCTTTTGGCGCGGCCCAGGTGCCAACTCTGGAGCGTCGACTCCAACAGGCATTGAACCGCGTCTCTCGCTATGCCGAAGCGCACAGGTTTCGGTTTTCTTTGGCCAAGACTAAGGTGGTGCACTTCTGCCGCCATCCACGGCTTCACCCCGACCCAGATTCGTTTGTTAATGGGGTGCGCCTGGATGTGGTTGAGTCGCACCGTTTCCTTGGTCTTGTATTTGACCGACGCCTCACCTGGGAGGCTCATATTCGCAGCCTTAGGGTCTCTTGTACCCGCGTCATGGACATTCTCCGTTCCGTGACGTTCAGCGCTTGGGGCGCTGATAGGGCTACCGCCTTACTTTTTTATCGATCCTTTGTTCGCTCGAAGCTCGACTACGGATGCGAGTTTTATGCATCCGCAGCCGAGCGTTTATTGCGGAAGGTGGATTCGATCCACCACACCGGCCTTCGCCTTGCGACCGGTGCCTTCCGCACTTCCCCCATTGAGAGCCTGTTGGTCGATGCTGGGGAGATGCCACTCGCTCTGCGCCGCGTGCAGTGCATCACTCGCCTGTACGCGCGAGCCCGGCGCCTCCCTCAGTCGCCAACAGCTCTCACTGCATCTGCAGCTGATCTCGATGGTGCCTATGCCGCCGAGAGACGCCAGTCATACCCTAAGCCCTTTGGGTTTAGGGGAAACTCCTTCGAGAGGTAGATATAGCTCTCGGGCCGGTGGCGCCCCTGGTTCTGCCCAGGACGCCACCCTGGAGGGTACCACATTTGGCTATTTGTCGCCACGCCTCTGCTCCCAAAGCTTGTACTGCGCCGGGAGTATTGCGTTCGACCTTTTTGGAGCACACATCGCGTCACGCTGGTACCGTGCCAGTGTATACGGATGGCTCCAAGTCCCAAGAGGGGGTCGGCTTCCACGCCGTTTCCCCTCTGTTTGAAGTCAGCGGGGCTCTACCAGGCGCTGCGTCTGTCTTCACGGCCGAGCTGGTGGCAATACACCACTCGGTACGGGAGATTACGCGACGTGCCCGGTTCGGAGACCGGATTGTGATCTATAGCGACTCACAAAGCGCCCTGAGTGCTCTCGGGGCATTGGAATCTCCGCATCCCCTGGTTCGCGAAATCAGTGACGCCACGGTTTTGGCGAGCCGGGCAGATGTCGAGATTATCTTCTGCTGGGTTCCTGGACATGTAGGAATTGCGGGGAATGAGCGCGCCAAAGAGTCCGCGAGGACTCTGCGACCGGACCAGCGTTTCGCTCTTCCTCACACCGACTACATGGCAGGAATACGGGCAGCTCTTCGGACTGCTTGGCAAAGAAGATGGGAGACGGTCGAAGGGAACTTAAAGTTGCGTGCCATTGCGCCGCGACTGTTCCCATGGACCTATCCCCCAATGCCGCGGCGGCTTCAGGTTACTTTCTGTCGTCTCCGAATCGGACACACTCGTGTGACGCATCGCTATCTGGTGGAGCGCTCGCCTGCGCCCTATTGCAACGACTGCGTCATCCCCCAGACTGTTCGGCACATTCTTGTCGAATGTCCCAGTCTGGGTGATCTTCGCGCACGACACCTGTCCCGGTACCGGGATGGGCGGGGTCGCTACCGCCTGTCCCTTGTACTCGGAACGAGTGCGTGCACTTTGACTGGTGGACTTGCTGACTTTTTGGGGGAGGCCGGCCTTCTCCCTATTATTTAAGCAAGGTTTGTGTTTTGTTTTGTTTTGTTTTTGTTTGTTTTTTTCCTTTAGTTGCACGCTCCTGCGCCGGGGGGACCTCTCCCCGACGCACCAGCTTGCTTCCTTTCCCCCTTTTGGGGTGTTGTTTTTTTTTCTCTCTTTAATTTTATTTTAAAGTAGCCTAGAACTAGGCCAGTTTTAATACGGCGACTAATGCCCAAGTAGGCAGTCGCCAGATGAGCCCTTAAAAAAAAAAAAAAAAAAAATTCCCTTCCCACCCTCTTTCCATGTTCCGCCTTCTATTCCATCTTCTCATCTTAGTTTTCTCGTACGTCTCTGCTCGATCTTCCCTTCCCTCCGGGGCATGAGCCGTCCACGTTGTGTGTTTGGTTTAGCTCTCAGCTGTCGCCTCCCACCGTTCGCGCTGCCGAGTCCGTGCCGAGTGCGCCCTTGTCCCCTCTGGGTCTTCTAGTCGTTGGGAACCTTCGACGGTTTCCGTCACTAGAATCCCGACGTTGGTGTCGAGACGACAGTAATGTCTATCATCCTACAGTGGAATTCTCATGGGGTTCTTCTCAAGTGGGAGGAACTCCAGCTCTTGTATTCTAGCGTACGGCCTTTCCCAGTGCTTTCGCACTTCCGGGTGTTTAATTCTCCCCCCGCCCCCGCCGAGGGCGTGTCCCAGGGTGGTGCTTCTCTTTTAATTTCCTCAGCTATTTTCTGCGCTAATTTCCCTCCTTACTAACTTGCTAGCTGTTGCTGTGAGGGTTTTTATTTCCAAGCTTTTAACTGTTTGTTCTCTGTACATCTCCACGGATTTTAATTTAAGTCAGTCTGACCTTTTAGAGCTCACAAGTCAGTTACCTACCCCGTTTTTAGTACTTGATTTTAATGCTCGCCACCCATCTTGGGGTGATACTGCCCGTAATCCCCGGAAGGGAGTGGATGAGTTCATATTATCTGATTCTTTTAGCACTATAGACTTGTCCATATGTTCGCCCGACTGTTTCCTTGATTTCCAGTGGTTGATTCGGGACGACCTTTCCGGGAGTGTTCACTTCCCGATCTTCCTGGCCCGTGCCTTTTTCTCCCTCGTCGGAATCTGCAGCGAGCAAATTGGGTTAGATTCCGGGAGGCTTCTTTATTGATGCCGCCCGGGGTTCCTTCGATACCGTTGATTCAGCGGTCTCATATTTTACTAATCATATTTTCTAGGATGCAGATCGCTTTTTTTCGCGGAGGTGCCCTGCTGCGGGGCGCTCCACCGTCCCCTGGTGGTCGAGATTTCGCTTTAGGGATTCCTACCCCGTAATCAGGACGTATATCTTTCGTTTGTGGCCAAGAGAGTGGGATTCTCTTCCCCCTTCTAAGCTGTCCCTTATTAAACGCTCTTTCCGTCCCCGGTCCTCTAGCTCTCAGCGACTTCCGTTTTGGGAGGTTGCTCTTTGCTGGTTGCGAATTGGGCACACTCGACTCACCCATGGCTATTTATTTTCGGGTGGAGGCCGAGTTGCCCCTGGTTGTTCCTTTTGCGGTGACGAGCTGTCTGTGCCTCACATTTTAGTAGTTTGTCCCGCCTTGCTTCTCTTCGAAATTCTTGCTTCCCTACCCCCCTTTCTGCCGTCGCCCTACCTGCTCGACTTCGCTTTATTTTATCAGAGGACTCCATTCGGTCGTCCTCCATCCTTACATTTCTATCATGAAGTGGCGTTTTATGCCTTTTATAAATTCTTTCCATTTTTGCGTTTAAGTTTATTGTTTTATCTCTTGTCTTGCGCCCTCCGTGCGGCTGGCGCATGTAATTTGTTTATTGCCGCAGCGACCCTTATTTTTAGAATGTGTGCTGTATGCCTGTAATTTAAGTGTGAGTCCTGAGTGTGTTGTGTTGTTTTCTTTTAATCCTTTGCTTTTCCCTATTTTTATAGTGTGTTTCCCACGCTTCCTTATGACCTTTTTCGGGCGACCCCGTTTTATCAGTGCTGCCAGTGAGAGTCCATTAGGATTGAGCGGCTGCCAACCTGGTTTTCCCTTAAACCTAAACCATTATGACTGTTCTCTGCTCAAAACAGTGCTTTGGCTCAGGAATGGCTCAATGTGTGTTCAGTGATCTCTTACATTACATGAACCTCCTCACATTTTCCGCCAAAAATGGCTCTATGCAGGAAGAGTGGGGGGGTGGGGGGGGGACTCTCCTCCCGGCCCGATTGCCTGCAGTTGTGCACCCTCAATGCTTAAAAGTTTGCAAGACCTACGGCTTTACATCTTCCTTTATTTTCGTTCTTGTCTACAATCATCACTTTGCTTACTGATCTCTGACCCGCGAGGCTCAGAAATCTGGAGGACCCTTTATCCACCCGCGTAGACTTTTGGGGCTCCTTTCTCTTCGAGGAGAAGGTGATCAGTCCTCATTTTTTTGTTGACTGACGACTGAACTTTTATTTGCCACACTCCACCGCTCTATGTATTTTTTATTCCCTTTTTTATCTATACATATTGTACCTTTACAGTTTCATCCTCGTTCCTTATTTCTGCTATCTCACCCGGGGCCTATGTCCTTCCGCGTGTTGACCGTACGTGGCAACCCTCTAATTCGCTGTGGCCTCCCTACCCCGTCTGGAAGTTGAGCCTCCCTCCTAATTTGCGACGTTGAGTTGGTCTCGGCCAGATAATTTGGAGACAAACGGCAGGCTAGTCTGTCTGCCTGGTCACTCGTGCGGGGGATGTCATCTGCAAGTTTAAAAAGTAACCGGCACCTGGGGTCCTTGTGGTTACTAGAGTATACCAGTTGTGGTATGGCTCTGACATGAACTCTCTTTCACCCGCACAGTGGCTCTCCATGTAGAGCGTGAGGGGTAGTAAGCCCACTTGTTGAAATTATTTCTAATTAGTTTATGGATAAATCTCCAATCTCCTTTCCTCCCTCCATGCTACTTCTCCAGTAGTCTCCCGCCTTCCAATAAAGGTTCTCATGATAATCGCTTTAAAACAGTCCAGTCTAACAGCGAACCGGACAATACTTGCCCGGTGTACCAGTTTGGGAAAAGTTCTTTACCTGCTCGATTCGTTTCGCCTGGAAATCACGGTGGTTAGCCGTCGGGTTCGAAGCAAAATATCACCATTCGGATGTTCTCCGCCATGCTTGAGATAACCTTCCATCTCAACTTAGGGTTTTTCTACCACCTAATTCTACTCATGATCCCTCTCGACCACCGCTGGGGTATCGCAACACACATGACATCACAGCGGCACCAATCAAATCGTGGATCGCATTCGTAAATAACCTCCCGTTCTTAACTTGAGCCCCCTCCACGCTCATCGTGCTTTCAGAGGCTCGCAGCGAGACTGCTCCTCCCTTGTCGTCGAGACATCCCCCCGACGACGGAGCTTGCTTCCTAATTGTTGCCATATTCCCTTTTTATCATTGTTGTGTTTTCATATTCTTATTTTAAAGTAGTCTAGTGCTAGGCTGTCGTGATTCTGGCGACTTATGCCCAAGTGGGCAGTCGCCAGATAGGCTCCTAAAAAAAACAACAAAAAAACCTTGTCGTCGGAGAGAGTGGCTCAGCCCTCGAAGTGCACTCTTTTATACCTTCCTCCCCGACCTTTAATTATGGTTTCATTGTTATATTATCATCTTTCCCTATCACGTGTGGTTGAGTGTTGCTGCTTGGATGGTTGTAGTGTTTGACTGTACGAGTGTATGGGCGCTGATGAGTGTTTTTGGTTTAGTTTCGACCTATGCAATCCTGGTGCACCGCTCCTGCTTCACCAGGAAGTTTTGGTCCATGGCTGAATCGTGCCGAGTTTGATGTGGTGGGTGCCTGGGCGGCGGCCGCCGAGTGCGATGGTCTTTGCGTCCTCGAAGATACAATCCCGAAGGCTGTTTCCCGTTTTTAAATCTATGGTGCTGACTGAAGAGTGTAGGGTCCATTCCCTTCCTTCCGTGGGACGCATCGAGCGACGAGGACACGTTGTCGGGTTCCGCACTGCGCCATACTGCCCCATCCCTTAAATTATATTTGAATAAAATCGAACAAAAAAAAGCTACGTGGAAGTTTCCCACTACTACTAGTCGTGCTTCTGGATCTCTCTGTTTTCTTGTGTTAGATCCGTTTTCCTCTATGGTTGTCCCAGATTTGGATAACTACCGGGTTTTTTTTTGCCCCTCGATCTAAATCTGATATTCTCATATACAAACAATATTTTTGACGACGGTGATGATTTTGAAAAACGGTGTTGCGAACCGCAGCGCATGTGCTCCCGTAACGAAGGAGCCCAAGTAGCGGAGGTCACCTCCTGCCCTCGAGACTTGCTGGCTCTCAAGATTATTGACTCATCCCGCCTAACCTTCAACGCAGAAGGGTTTATCCGTTCTAACGAACTTATGGACTATGACCTTAAGATGCTTCAATAAAAGCTAGTTGGCCAGCGTATCATTGTCACCCATACACAACGGCCAACTGTTGAAGTGATTTGGATGAATATAACAACGATGTTCTTAACGTTTGATCGTCGTGATCTACCATTGCATATTAAAGCTGGCTGCATTCAGACACCAGCCAAATCATATATGGTTGGCCAGAAAGTTCTGACTCACTTAGGAGGCGGAAAGAAAACAACAAAATTCTATGGAACAACCAACATGTTAGGTTAGCCTTACTCATTCGACTACATTAGGTTAGGCTAAACCTTGCTCATTTAACTACCAGCCTCCGTACGCTGGTTTTGTTTGTTGCTCCTGAGCAGTTTATTTCTCTCTGTGTAAGCCCCAACTGACGGAAATTAGTTTGGAAGAAAGTGGAATTTAAGTTTTGATTCACTACTGTTACAAGCGAAAGCTTTCTCTACAAGATTCGTTGTAAAGGAAATTTGGGATACTGAAGCAGAAGGCACAGTCAGGCAGTCGAATGTCTCGAGGTAGTATAGACTTTTCAACTCCGGGGATCTTAGCCTAGACGATCAACCACGTTCCGGCCGACCATCAACCTTTGACAGCGAGGCTTTAGTAGCAGCATTGAAAGTTCAACCTTCTGCAGGCAGCCGTGATCTTGCCAAAGTTGTTGGAGTTTCATCCCGAAGGTGATACAGCAGATGGTGGGAGTGCTAGATTCCAGGAGGTTGGAATCTAGCACCAGACTATTAATGGCAACGGCGAAACATGTCACTTAAAACACTCCAGTGGGAAACACCCTATTCGAGACGGTCCCGGTTCCGCCTATAACGGGAATAGGACAACTGATAAGCAGAAATAGCCGACGCGCAATCTCGACCACTATGAGACGGTGGAGCACCCCGCAGCAGGGCACCTCCGCGAAAAAAAAGCGATCTGCATCCTAGAAAATATGAGTAGTAAAATATGAGACCGCTGAATCAACGGTATCGAAGGAACCCCGGGCGGCATCAATAAAGAAGCCTCCCGGAATCTAACCCAATTTGCTCGCTGCAGATTCCGACGAGGGAGAAAAAGGCACAGGCCAGGAAGATCGGGAAGTGAACACTCCCGGAAAGGTCGTCCCGAATCGACCACTGGAAATCAAGGAAACAGTCGGGCGAACATATGGACAAGTCTATAGTGCTAAAAGAATCAGATAATATGAACTCATCCACTCCCTTCCGGGGATTACGGGCAGTATCACCCCAAGATGGGTGGCGAGCATTAAAATCAAGTACTAAAAACGGGGTAGGTAACTGACTTGTGAGCTCTAAAAGGTCAGACTGACTTAAATTAAAATCCGTGGAGATGTACAGAGAACAACAGTTAGAAGCTTGGAAATAAAAACCCTCACAGCAACAGCTGGCAAGTTAGTACGGAGGGGAATTAGCGCAGAAAATAGTGGAGGAAATTAAAAGAGAAGCACCACCCTGGGACACGCTCGCGGCGGGGGAGGGGGGGGGTATAATTAAAAACCCGGAAGTGCGAAAGCACTGGGAATGGGCGATTCCCAAGCCTATTTTCTTGCAAACAAACAAATAACCAAAGGCCGTACGCTAGAATGCAAGAGCTGGAGTTCCTCCCACTTGGGGAGAACCCTTTGAGAATTCCACTGTAGGATGCTAGACATTACTGTCGTCTCGACACCAACGTCGGGATTCTAGTGACGGAAACCGTCGAAGGTTCCCGACGACTAGAAGACCCAGATGGAGACAAGGGCGCACTCTGCAGTACGAACGGTGGTAGGCGACAGCTGAGAGCCAGACCGAACCCACAACGTGGACGGCTCATGGCCCGGAGGGAAGGGAAGATCGAGCAGAGACGGACGAGAACTAAGATGAGAATAGAAGGTGGAACATGGACAGAGGGTGGGAAGGGAACAGGGTCAGAGGGTAAGGAGGGAATTGGGTCAGAGGGAGAAGAAGGAACAGAATCAGGAGATAAAGGAACGGGGGTAGGAAGCAAGGGAGAAGGAACTGAGGTAGGAGGCATCGAAGACTGAACAGATAGAAAGGGCAAGGAAGACGGAGCCGGGTGAACCTCTGCCCTCACAATGACATCGGTGATCCAACGGAGGAGGCCAGCGAAGACCGGGGAGGAGAAGGCATCAGAACGGAGGGAGCCACAACAACTGACTCAGGAACCAAACAAGCCTCATTAGAGGCAGCGCGCTTGGACTCCGAACGGGGTGAAGAAGAATCATTCCGTATGCGCTGAGGCAAAGGAACGGAAGGAACAGTGAGAGCAGACGCCTGGAAGAACTGCGGGATATCCTCGAGCTCGGTCGGTATCACGGTCCGCGGCAGATGGAAGAACATGAGAAGAGACAAAAGGCAAAGGAGGAACCGAAGGAAAAGGAGAGGGAGCAACAGAGGGACCGCGAAAAGACAAAGGAGTGGAACGACCGGGAGAAGGACGGTGGGAACCCGCCTCCCGGAGATGTCATAGAAAAGACGGCCAGATAGGGCGAGCTGCCCCCGCACCCTAAGACGTGCCGCACGGAAGTCCAGCCTGAGGTAATCCCGAAGAGCCAGGAACTCTTTCTCGAAAAAGGAATACGGGCAAGAACGCGAAGCCGTGCTATGGGAACTTGCACAATTGGCGCAACATTCATGATTTCTTGAAGATGAGCCAAGGTACGCCAACGCACAAGTCACAGTGACGAGCCTGCCTACAATTGCTGCTCATATGGCCAAACTGGTGGCAATTAAAACAACATCTGGGAAGCTCCACTTAACGGGACACGAAGATAACCAGCATGAACAAACCTGAGCAAATCCTGACGCTCAAAGATGACGATGAGCATACTCGTAGGTACCTTAGACACCCTATAAACGTCAGTAACTCTTTGGGGAGAAAGTTTATCCTTTAGTCATGAGACATCATATTGCAGTAATTCGTTGGAGCGAATAACTCCATTACCTATTACCCATATAAAGTGTAAAAGGGGGTGTGAACTCGCGCAGCGCAGTCACTGTCTACCATCGGGACACCTACTCGGAGCGCCGGCGCAACCAGGAGGGTAAAGCCCGTCGACTCTTGACCCAACCATCGTTTAAAAAGTGGACGGCCAACCTCCAAAAATTACCGGTCGGGAAAGCAAAGATCCCCAAGAGCGCCACCAGGCTAGGGAACCCACCTACCAACACAGGCAGGACAAGCCATGGGGTCGCGCCCGCTGACGGACAGCTCATACGCAGAGTTCGCTAAACAAACGTGTATGGAAGGACGATGAGGGTGAAAGAGAATTATTATTTTTTAATTTTAACAGCCCAAGTAGGCTCTCAATGGGGAAGTGCGGAAGGCACCGGTCACAAGGCGAAGGCCGGTGTGGTGGATCGAGTCCACCTTCCGCAATACACGCTCAGCTGCGGATGAATAAAACTCATCCGTAGTCGAGCTTCGAACGAACAAAGGAGGTTTAAGGTAAGTTACCAGTGGTTTGCTGCCCAATCCAAGTGGATTATATATGGCAGCTAGGATAAAACGAGGCGAATTATCTATAAAAGGTAGATGAGACCACTTTGTGATAAAAAAATAAAAAAATGACGGGTTAAAAGATTCCTCCGCCAATATGAATCGAAGACGGGTGTGTTGAGGAATAGTTAGAATGGTTGGGAAACAGGACAACCGGAGAATGGCAAAATGGCTACAATCCAATAAAAGGTGGGCAACCAATTGGTCCCCACCGCAAAAACAACAGCAAGGGCTGATATGAGCATCACCCGAAACAAGATGGCTCTGAGTAAGTGTCGTGTGGCCAATGCGAACTCGGCAAAGGGCCACCTCCAACGACCGCACTCTATGACGACTCGAGGGCCAAGAGCAAATAGAATTTTTAATTCTGTATAGTTCGGATGTTGAACAGTCATCCCATACATTCTGCCACAGTTGAAAAATATACTCTCTTGTTGAAGGAAAGTAGTCCTTTAAAGGTAGAACATCGTTCTCAGGGGACACAGAATGTGCTGAGCGGGCCAGCCGATCAGCCTTTTCGGTGCCCAGGACCCCCACATGCCCAGGGACCCAGCAAAAAATAATTCTATATCGCGATACATTTTGGATTTGCCAGTTGCAAATTTCTGTGACTAGGGGATGGGACGCATTAAAAGATCTAATCGATTGTAAGACACTCCTTGAGTCGGAAAAAATGACAAAATCATTAAAAGGTAAAATTTGGATGGGTCTAAAAGTTAAAAGGATTGCTGAAAGTTTAGCGGTAAAAATGGATGCTGCTGGCGGCAAAGATAGAGTTAGGAGTTCTCCTCCTCGGTAGATGGCTGCGGCACCCACGCCACCGTCTGACTTAGAGCCATCCGTGTATAGTGTGCAGCATTGTTTGTGTGAGATCGAATGCTCTAAGAATAGGCTCTTAATGATGCGAGGGTCCATGGAGGACTTCTCCAGGCTCCACGTGTTGGTACATAGTGTGGGGAGAGGGGCACGTCACTTAGGGGTCTTTAAGGATGGAAGGGTAAGGACCCTTGGAGAACCTAGGTTAGAGAGATGATCTCCTATGCGAAGGTTCAAAGGGCGGGGTCAAGATGGCAACTTATCATATGCCGCCGTTGATTCGGCAGCATACATGCATCTGTAGATCTCTGATACAGGGGCTTGCTGTATTCGGCAGAGGCGTCTCATGCAGATTTGAAGTCTTTGGTGGACAAAGGGAGTACCACACTCTCGCTTTAAAGGCTGTTGACAGGAGAAGTACGGAAGGCTCCACTAGAATTGCGAACTCCGAGGTTTCGAATGGGGTTCAGCATTTTAAGGGCTGAAGGGGAAGCCGATGAGTAAATTTGACAGCCATAATCCAATTTGGATTGAGCGAGGGCTGTGTATAATGTCCACAATGTTTGTCGGTCACTGCCCCACGAAGTGTGTGAGAGGACTTTCAAAATGTCTAGAGCCTGCATACAGCCTGTTCGAAGTCAGCGTAGGTGTGGTAACCAGGATAACTTTGGATCGAGAGTTACGCCAAGGAACCGAAACTCGGAGACAAACTCTATATCTTCGCCTTGTAGGGAAATAGATGGCGGAACAAGAACCCCTCTGCCTCGGTGAAAATACATTGCTTTGGTTTTGGTCGTGGAAAAGCGGAATCCCTTAAGTTGTGCTCTTTTAGATACAACATCGACCGCCATTTGTAGCCGACGCGCTGCTGATGGAATGCGAGGGTAGGAACAGTATAGTGCTAAATCATCGACAAACAGAGTTGCCGATACACCTTCTGGGAGAGACGAAATAATATCATTGATGCCAATTACATATAAAACATAAGACACTTAAAACACTGCCCTGAGGAACTCACTCCTCTTGGGTTGCAGGTCTGGTATGCGTCTCTAACACGTACCTTGAAGGATCGAGATGCTAAAAACTTTGAATAAATGAAGGTAAAAGGCCTCTCATCCCCCAGACGTATAGCTGCTTCAAGATGCCGTATCTCCATGTTGTGTCGTAGGCTTTCTCAATATCGAAAAATATGGCCAGCACTCGGTGCTTTAATGAGAAAGCTTTCCGGACCGATCGCTGCAAACGTACTAGTAGGTCAAGGGTATTATGACCTTTGCGGAAGCCACATTGGAATGGAGAGAGAAGGTGATTGGTTTCTAGGAACCAGTTTAGGCGCTCCAATATCATTTTTTCCAGCAACTTACTCCAACATCTGGTGAGAGATATCGGGCGGTAGTGATCCGCATCCAACCCGTCCCTGCTCGGTTTGACAAAGGGAAGGATGATCCCAATGCGCAATGATGACGGGTAAAAACCCTTCACCCATATAAGGTTGTACAAATCAAGCAGGAAGAGAGTAGAGTGTGGATGTAGGTGCCGAATCATATCGAAATGGATCTCATCAAGGCCAGGGGAAGTAGATCTACAAAGGGACAAAGCGCTTTGCAGCTCATGGATGCTGAATAGAGCGTTATACAGAAGGTTAGATTTTGTTGTGAAGTTTAGAGAATGAGATTCTTCCTTTGTTTTGTAGGATTGAAAAGCCTTATCGTAACGGCTGACACTGCTGACGGCGCGGAAATGGTCAGCAAAAGCATTGCTTACCGCCAGGCTGTAATTCTCCAAGGAACGGTCTAAGTTGAGTGTGGATGTATGATGATTAGCACAACGGCCCCATATATTATTAATCCTCTTCCAGATCTTAGCAGTAGGTGTCATAGAGGAAATCGATAAAACGTATCTGCGCCATGAATTTCGGCGAACTTGACGAAGGGTTCGGTTTCGGTCGACCTTGTTGCACAAAGTTGGGTTCTTTCGGAATCGGGCATGGGCTAACTTGTATTTTTTTATAGCTGTTGCACACGTCGAGGTCCACCAGATCACGGTTGAGCTGCCCGTGACGGGTCGCCCCCGTTGGATCGTGGGTGTGGCTGCATTGTAGATAGTCGATGTAAAGCATTCTACTACCGCGTTCACTCCATTGAAGGTCCCCAAAGTTGCATTAGTGAAGGTCGCCTCTTGGAAATCTTCCCAATCTGCATGACCCAAGTCCCACTTAAGGGGCATGGTTGTATGAAGGCTAACTTGAAGGGCTGACAAGACAATTGGGAAGTGGTCACTCCCATGGAGATCGTCAAGAATTGACAATCGAAATTTCCTGAAGCAATCAGGGAAACAAATAGACAGGTCAACACAGCTAAAAGAGTCCGTCTGGACATGATAAGAGGTAAAATCACAAGTATTTAAAACACAAAGAAGGTCAGATAATAAAAGAGACTCTAAAACACTGCCTTTAGCATTTCGAGTGATGTCACCCCAGTATGGGTGACAGGCGTTAAAATCTCCTAGTAATAAGAATCGGGAGGGCAACTGGTCTATAAGTTCTAAAAGGTCGGATCTTGACAATGATAAACAAGGGGTAGGCAAATAGAGCAAACGGTAAAAAGTTTAGTAAGAAAAACCCCCACAGCAACAGCTTGGAGGGTAGTATGAAGGGAGATGGGAGAAACATGGTAGGATGAAGATACCATGATTGACACCCATCCATGAGATGGACTTCTAGCAGGAGCAATAGAGTTGAAAGTAGGAAAACCGGGTACCGGCGGAAAGGGCCGTATACCCAGTTTATTCTCCTGGAGACAAATAACAGCGGGGTGGATAGTCGTCAAAAGAATTTTGAGTTCTTCCCACTTTGGAAGAACTCCTTGATAATTCCATTGTAAAATGGAAGATATTATGTGTGACGATTAGATACCACTGTAGATATCTTTTTCTCTTCTGAGGCCGATATTGTATTTGAGGTTCGTCCTAAAGAGCTTGGGAGACGGAGAGCTGATTTTGAGGAGCTTGCTTTTGCAGTGGGAGAGATCCTAGATGGAGCAGTAACTGAGTTTTTTTTCGTGGGTTTTGCAGAACCCACGGAGGCCCTTGATTGTAATTCAGGCTCGCAACCTGGCGGAAAAGGAAGATCAAGAAGGGATTTTTGGCCGGTAGATCCGGATTCATGGGTCGAGGGTATTTTCGGTGTCTAAGGAGTTGGTCCAACCGCCGCAGTTGGTGATGTTGGAGTATCAACTGCTTCCATCGGATCTTGGGTTGGAGGGTGAGCGTAACGAACAGGTGATCTGAACGAGGTGTGTGGAGCTGGTTGTATATCTGCTATCGTTTGGATCAGGATGGGGCCTACGTCCTGTGAAGGGCGAGACGGACTTAAGGGTATAGAATGTTCGACCATATGGGAGGAGTCCATTGGAGATTCTCGAGGTTCGGCCGAGTCAGCTCCAGAGGCTGCCCGCTTATTGGTGGTCGATGACCCAGGTGAGGAATCCTTTCTCTTACCACTGGGCTTTGGGTCTCGTGGCCGGGTGGATGAACCTTCACTGGTCGATGTTGAGGATTCTTTCAAATAGCGTCTGATGTCTTCAAGTGTCTCACCTGAATGTCTCTCCCAGCTAGAGCTGCTGGAGAGAGGGGGGCTACATTGGTTATCTTTGTGTGAGAGTGATGTTTCGACTGCATATTCTGAATGTTTTCGACGCTGCGAGTAGATCTAGGGTGTTGTGCTTCAGGCTGGTCGGAACTCGCGCGTGATGGTCGGTTTCGTCTAGCGTCACGTAAAACGTCAGAGAAGAGCGGGCCGAGTGGCGAGGTTTGTGCTCGGGCACGCTGGCGGGCCTCTCTTATATCTAGACGTAGGAAGTCGCGCAAAGCGAGAAATTCCTTTTCATATAAAAATATAGAGCAGAGTTTTGACGCAGCACAGTGGGGTGTTTTAGTGAATTCGAAGCCATTGTAGTCAGAGCTACAATTCACGCAGGAGCAAAGGTGCCAACAGGCTCGGCCAACATGTCCAAATTGATTGCAATTGAAACAGCGTCTGGGTAGTTCGATGTAGGGACTTACCGGGACACGAAGGTACCGAGCTTTATTTTACTGCGGCAGTTCTTGTCGTTCAAATGTTAAAATCAGTGTGGCAGTTCCGACTTTAGTGGAGCCTAATGTTTTAGTTACCCTGCATACGTGTGGCACACGTTGGGTACTGAGCTTACTCTGAAGGCGGGTGGCGTCGTATTCCTTTAGTTCGTTTGAACGGACGACACCTTTGACGAAATTCAGACGCGGATGGGGCGAGACAGTTATTAGAATTTCAGCTATCGAAGATAGATTTCGCGCAAGGTTGTGTTGAGAGTGGGGTGACACCTCTACTACAACATCACCACTTCCTTTTGACCACATCCGGCGGGGTTCACTACAGCGGGACTCAAAAGATTCATTGACGTCCAACACATCGACTTTTTCAAGTGGGATGTCAGATGATGAATTCATGACAAGAAAACGAGGATAATCAAGATCTGGGTCTACTTCGTTCGAATAGGGGTCCAACGAGCGAGGAAAGGAACGTTTGGCACGAGAACCCTTACGAGAACGGGAGGTTTTTGGTTTATGGCTAGCCATTGCAAAAAGAAAAAAAACTTTGCATTCTCCCTCGGGGATTCCCACCATGGAGGCCTACAAGGGCCCGGCACTACTGCAACTATACAATCAGTTACGTCCGGTTCTGTCCTCTTGGAGAATGGATACGGATCCACCACACCATCTTTATAACCCTAAGAGGCTGCCCGAGTTCTCCTACGCACGGAGAAAAGGGGCCAACGATGGGTTTTTCCTTGGGCAATCGGTAGACGAAGGCGGTTGAGATGCCCAGCTTCTTTCACCTTCATGAAAGAACAATTCTGAATCAATCCATTAAACGAGTAGAGGTTGGGTATTGATAAGGACCACTAGATAGGTGAAGGAAGAGGGGAAAATTAAGGGCAGTGGAAGAGCATAATAGAGGAGGAAAGAAAGAGTGGCATGTTAAAAGTCTTGTTGGCAGCACCATGGGTCCCCTAGGGGGCCCAGGGCTGAACCCCCTTGCCACGAGAAGGCCAGAGCCTCTCTGGGAACAACCTCTGAAGAAAAGATCCCAGAGAGGGAGGGAGTCGGGTTAGATGATGTGGCCCGTGCCTTGACCCCGGCTACGATTAATATCCGAGCCGGCAGGTCTTTTGATGGAAGCGGCCGATGGGCCCTGTCTTCCCTCTCTCCCCTAAGGGGGTTTGCTCCACCGAGCAAGTAAGATAGAAACACAGGCTGACTGAAAGAAGAAGAGGCTAAGCTGGGGCCGGACGGGACGCTGAGTCCTGTCAGCACGGCGGCCAAGAAGGCAAATCACCGAGGCCCTTACGGGGAAGAGAATTGGTACAGAAGACGAAGTAGGGGTTAACGGAAGAAAAAGAATGTCAAGCTGGGGCCGGACGGGGTGCTGAGAATCTTCAGAACGGCAGCCAGGAGAGCAAATCACCGTGCTCTTTACTGGGTAACGTGCATGAGGTGTGCACCCCCATCCTCACCATGGAAAACCCAATGAGCTGTCTCTCAAAGCACAGCACTATTTTAGGGTACATAAGATGTGGTGGTTACCACTGCATGTGGTGTGGGCCTCCCTTCAAAACTAATTGAACCCTGCTTGAACATCAATTGATCCCTTCCTGAAAAACCTTGTCACTGCCTCGTCCAAGACACTGTTTTGGGCGAAGTTCGCACGTTGAACCCTCCTTGAAAATCCGTCAACTCTCCCGTAACATTCTTTGAGCCATTCCTGGACCGTGGCACTGTTTTGGCGGAGAACGTGCGGCTGTCGGCGGCCTCCCTGAATACTTCTTAAGCCCTCCCGCAATGCCCATTGACCCCTGCCATAACAACCAAGCACTTACAACATCCTCCTTTATCCGTTTTTGTACCCATCTCCAGAGTCTAAATGACATCACCTTTCCCCTTAATCTCCTGCACTGACAAAGGAAGAAGGAACAAAACACCTTAGAGAGATAAACCTCCAACCGACCACGTCTCCTAAAATCCACGCGCACAGGAGCGTTGTGTGCAGAAGTCTGGACCCATGTATCGGCCAGCACATGAAAGAAGAAATAAAGAAGGAAATTGAGTAAAAACAAAAGTGGGCGAAAGTTGCCGAAATCATAAAATTTCGAAACAAGAGAGAAAACTCGGAATACTCCCATGTATTTAAGGTGGTATTTACCGATACGGAAATGGCGTCCAAGGCCAAAGAGAGAGGGCTGCTTCTCTTTATCGCCAAGATTAGTGGTGAGCAGGTCGAGCCCGAGGAATACACCCCCGTGCAGATCTGCTTTAATTGCTACAGTCTGGAGCATCACACCACGAAGGACTGCAAGGAGCAGCACCAACCTGTTCCAGATGCATGAAAAGAGACACGGCTGGCGCGAATGCCCGACCAAGGAAGAAAAGTGCACAAACTGTAGCCAAAGACATGGGGCTATGGCGATGTCCTGCCCTTGCTTAAAGGAAATTATTAGGAGAAAGACGGAAACAAAGAAGGCGGAAGGTGTTAGGAGGGCAAATACCACCTATGCCCAAGCAGCTAAAGCCACCCCCTCAGCAAATTTCCAAAACAACCCAGCTCCGAGAACCTTTATCAAGGTGGGCAAAGAAGACAAAAACGCCACAAAAATCCCTACGTGCATTCTCTATGCGCATGTGAGGAACCTGACCAACCCAGGCTGCTTTCCTAGGGAAGTTAACAACATGCTTAAACACAATGGCTTGGCAGATATGTGGTTCCCGGAGAATCCCCCCTTCAGGGAAAGTCCTGCAAGTGCAGTTTGGAGCAGAGAAAGAGTCACCTGCGACCCCTTTTCCAAGTGAAACTGAAGTAAGAGAGGGTAGTGGTAACAACACAGAACAAAAGCCAGTCCCACATAAGTCACCAAACAAAGACTCAAGATTAGAAGCAAGGAAGAAAAGGGGAAAGAGTCCGAAGAGAGCAGCCAGACGAATAAAGCAGGCTGAATTAAATCTCCTAAGTTCGGCATCCTCATCAGAGGACGAGCGGGAGATATCTCAATCTCCTAAAAGAAGTAGAAATCCGAAGAAAATCAAGGAATTCGATGGAGAGGAACTAAACAACAAGTTCTTCAGAGCGTCTGAAACTTCCTTCCCAGAAGACCCGAATGTGGGGGAGATCATAGAAGGAGTGAAAGCGGGGCTACTAAAATGGTCTTACGACTCCCCGGACCGAGAAGCGCTGGTAGTTGCAGCACTCATGGAGGCCAAAATCAAGCTGTATAGTGACTCCTGCCTTGCCGTAAGCGAGGCAGAGTTAAAATGAATTCGGAACTGGAAATACTCACGCAGCGAAAACCACTGAAAGAGCAAACTAACACACACAAACACTGCAGAACACAAACATGGAAAACAACAACAACACACTAAAAATTCTGACAGTTAACGTTGATGGATGGGTAGGGAAACACATTCTTTACGGAAACATATTTCATAAAGGGAATCCCCACCTAATCCTCATCACCCAACATGGCGTTAACTCAAACACGAACAGCATCAAGATACCCAACTACACAGTCATAAACAAAAACCACACATAGGAACGTTACGATGGCGCTGCCATCGCGAACTGGAACAACATAACATACAAAACACTTTCAAGTCTAGATGAATCATTCGTGGCAGTAACAATACCTACCCTGGTTGGAGACCTGACCGTGGCGGCGGCCTATCAACCTCCGCGACGAGATTACCTGCCGATCCCTAATTTTTACAACCTCTTCGGGCGCCTGAAACTGACATTGCTTGGCAGTGATCTTAATGCCAGATGCTACGTAAGCACCGACCAAAGGGGAAGAAACCTGGAGCTGCTACTCGAAAGAGACAGACTCCAGAGGGCCGGGCCAGATTTCCCGACCTTCTTAACACAACGTTCGGCAACAAAACCGGACATTGTGGCGACATCCAAAAACTTTCCCTTCAACATCGTCAATGAGCCCGGACCAGTGGTACCGAGCAATCATATCCCGATTCTCACCAATATCTCGCTTGCACCAATACTCAAGCCCGTTCTACTTAGGAAAAGTTACGCGAAAGTTGACTGGGAGCTATATAGAGAGATACTCCGTTCATACTAACCAACTGATCTGGGAGACGCTAATCTCGAAGAGATTGATGAGGAGATTAACAAGATCACAGATCTCCTCATTCAAGCCGACGGGAGATGTGTTCCCAGAATCTCCTATAAAATGCTCCCACAACCTGAGTGGACGGACGAGATGAGAGAAATCGCCCGAGAACATAGAGAAATTTATGATGAGATCGGCAGGACAGGAACTAATAGGGAAAGGACGGCCAGAATGAGGCATCTAGGCGTGAAACTGAAAGACATCATAACAGAAAAACAAAGAACAATATGGAATGACATCATTAGGAGACTGGACAGGGAGAGCAATCCTGTAAAATTTTGGAATAACATCCGAAGAATTAGTGAATTGCCTCCAAGACCAAGAACCCAAATTAAAGAAGGAGACGACATCATAGAGGACCCAGAGTCTCTCGAAAGAAGATTTAGATCACACTGGCAAGAGATTTTCACTATATCACCTGAGGAGAACGACGACTTCGACCAGGACTTCGAAAACCAACGGCTCGACGACCTCAGCACAATGATACATAGAACCCACCCCTATCCGCAAGTATCTCAGGAAAGAGTGATGGTTGACCACGGATGCCCAATAACTGTCGAAGAGACCTTGAACACCATAAGGTCCTTCAAACAAAGGGCTCCAGGCTGGTCTGGGATTACGAAGAACAACCTCGTAAATGCCCCAAGGCAAATTATTCAGGGATTGGCGAACACAATGAACACCACCCTGAATACAGGCTACTTCCCTGAGGATACAAAATGGCCAAAATTATCCTTATTCTAAGGGGAACAAGCCCCCGGACCAGGTGGCAAACTATCGCCGATCTCTCTTCTTGAGATACAGGTTAAAATCTTTGAAAAGATTTTAGCGAATAGGCTACAAGCTCAATTGAGCGAGTTAGGAGCGCACAACCCACAACAGCATGGGTTCCGCAAAAAAGGGGCACATACACTGCCCTGGCGCTTCTAACTGAGAAAGTAGCATGCCCCAAAGCGAACAAATTCTATGTAGACATTGTGTTGAGGGACGTGCAAAAGGCCTTCGATAAAGTCTGGCTGGAAGGACTTCAATACAAGATCTTCAACCTCCAGCTAGACCCAATCCTGAAAAGGATCCTTTGTAACTTCACCATGGACAGAAGGGCGTGTCTCATGATTGAAGGGTACAGAGGCCCCGAATTCGAATTAAAAGCGGGCGTTCCTCAGGAAAGCTGCCTGAGTCCTCTGCTTTACTTGGTCTTCACCATCGACCTCCCAACTCCGGTGCACAGGGACACGATGTATCTGCAATTGGCAGATGACGTCACTCAAATTGTCCCGTGCCCAGAGAGGAAAGCAAGGGCACAAGCGGCTCGCACGATAGCGGAAATCAACAACACCAGCCAATTCGAGAAACGATGGAAAATCAGGAGCAACAGGGACAAATTTAAAATCGTCCCGTTGAACCGCGAGTTGACATGGCCCATCATCATAGATGGGAGGAGATACGGCCACTCCACCGAAGGCACCGTCCTGGGCTTTAAAATCACCGACCATGGATACTCGAGACACCACACGGAGAGGCGGAACCTGGCAAGGAGAGAAATTTCCAAAGTTTACAGGTTTAGAGATCTTAGCTCGGCCAACATCAGGAAAATATATATGATGTATGTCTGGGCTATGCTGATCAACCCCGCAGTGGTCTCCCAAGAGGCTAATAAAACCTCGATGAAAAGGCTCCAACGTATCGAGAACACTGCCTCTCAGCTAATTAACAAAGCAAGAAGGCATGATCATCTTAGGCAAAGCGTTTTGCACAGGAGGAAACGTTTGGAGCCCATCAATGTCGTCGCTCAGAAACTGGGCAAAAAGATCTAGTCCAATCTAACGAATGGTGTCATTCCAGAACTGCAAGGAACAGGCTGCAGGCTAAATATACTTGCAAAGCTACGGGCGAAAGCCTCACGCCGAAGCCGATTCCCGAGCACAAAACTTTGTACATAAGAAGAAATTACACCAATATACACATAGAAATATCACAACACAACATATCAAAATCACTACAGAAAAACACCCCAAAATGAGAGTATCAAACAATACAAATAACACTAAAATAGCTTTACAAGGGAAATTGTCGGCAAGAAAGCTATGAAAGGCTTGAATGCTACAAACCTTTTTCCACTGAAAGTTAGAACAACAAAGCACAGGTAAAATACAACAAGAAAAACATTAAAAAACACATGAAGAAACATAAACAGAGGATAAAAAAACAAAATAAAAACACTAATATAAGCCAAAATAAAAGAAATTAAAAATAAAGCGATGCCCTCCCTACTATGGAAAAATACCCCCCTTCCCTCCCCATCTTTAATTTTCACCTACTATATCTTCCACTATCCCATCTTTTACGAAAAATCTGACTACATCATCATCAAAACATTACGAGACATTATACTAAGTGTGCCAACAACTGACAAGCTGGTGTTGCTTGGAGACTTTAATTATATAATTGGCAGAAATGGGAAGCTTGGGGCTCAGCCCTGGGAAAATTTGCACGAGGCAGAGACAATTCAAATGGTGAACTGCTCCTTTGCCTCTGTTCGAACTCAACCTTGCAATTATAAATACCTACGTTCACCAACCAGAGCTTCTGTACTACTCATGGGAGCACCCACGATCCAAAAGATCACACTTGTTGGACTATGTAATCACAAGAAACAAGATCTCAAAGACTTCAAAAAACACTAGAGCTATGTGTGGCATGGATTGTTCTACCGATCATTATCTTATAAAATCTACGCGTAAATTTAACATAAAACCTTTATTTGGAAAAACGAAACCACAGCGCAGGTGAAGACTTAACTAAAATATTAAGAATATAAATACGAACTTGAGTGTGCCATACGTTCTGCATAAGAAAAAATGCAGAGGAACCTGAATCTCTAGAATAGCTCTGGAATTCTTTTGGTGAACCAGTACTCAATGCTGGAGTTAAAGTGCTAGGTTAAACGAAAGAAAAAATGCAGACTGGTTCAATAAAAAATATACCAAACTTAATAAGATTATGAGCGAAAGGAACAGAGCCTTACAAACTAAACTCAGCTTTCCTACAACAGCGAATAAGGAAATGTTTAGGAAGTTAAAGAGTGAAGCCCAAAGAAAACTAAGAGAGATGGAAAATAACTGGTGGCTACAAAAAGCTAAGGAAATGCAGGTTTTAGCGGACGAAAATAACTGTCCCAATTCTTTTTATCCTTAAAGGAGGTTTATGGCCCCAGAGTGAGGCTCAGCAGCTCACTTCTTTCCAGTAATGGAAGATCAAATTTTACTGATAAGCATGAAATAACGAAAGTATGGCAAGAATATTTCGACAACCTACTGAATTCCGACTCATTGGCTTGTAGCGTGTGAGAAGTTCAGGCGAGCTTGTTAAATCCTTTGCTTGAATGAGTCTTTTTGATGACTTAGGATGGCCGAGTGGTTTAAGGCTTTCGCTAACGGCTGTCCAGCGACACGTGAAGCGCGTTCGAAACTCCTTACGCTACTTTTTCTTTATTTTTATTTGCTCACCTTTCTTACTCTAAGTTAACTACAATGGTGCCAAGACCCGGGATGCCGGGGAGGGAGAACATTAGTCCTCAGCATAACATTTTCCTGACGCCGTTCTCCTCAATCCTTAAAATACGCTCCGCTTCTAAGAGGCGGTCTGTGTAGCGTGCGAGAAGTTCAGGCGAGCGTCTTAAATACTTTGCTTGAATGAGTCTATTTTAAGGACTCAGGATGGCCGAGTGGTTTAAGACTCTCGCTAACGGCTGTACAGCGACGCGGGAAGCGCGTTGGAAACTCGTTTCGCTACTTTTTCTTATTTTTCTTTGCGCCCCTTTCCTACTCCAAGTTATCTACAAGCTAAACCAAGGATCCACGATGAAATTTTAATACAACCGCAACAATTAGACTTGGATAACTTGCCTACCTTGGAAGAATTAAAGGTAGCTATTAATAAGACTAAACTGTAAAACCACTTAGAATTGACAGCATACCGGCTGAAGTTTTCAAATTTGGTTGTAAAGAGTTAAGTCCAAAGTTACTCGACCTTATACAAATGTGCTGCCAACAGAAAATCATGCTGCAAGACTTCAAGGACGGAATGATAATCACAATTTATAAAAATAAAGGGTGCGGCCGTGACTGTAACAACTATTGCGATACATCTGTGGGGATCGAACCTAGTAAAATTTGTTTGAAAATTTCAAACGGTTTACAAATTGAACCTTATAAATAGGAAGATAAACTTCCCACTTTTAATATCTCACTTTTGTAAATAGAAAGATAAACTTCCCGCTTTTAATATCTCTCTTTTGTAAATAGGAAGATAAACTTCCCGTTTTAGTATCTCTCTTTTGTAAAAAGGAAGATAAACTTCCCGCCTTGTAGTATTTCTCCTTCGTAAACAGGAAGCTAAACTCCCCAGTATGCATTACGATATCATGGGTCGGCTGTACGTGGCTCCGTACAAAATAGATCTTGTTCTTGAAGTCCCCATGGAGAAAAGGTAAAAATCGATGACTTTCCCTCGATTCTTTTCCTCCTTTGCAGCATAATTAAAATATTAATTACAAACATTGTAGTAATAATGATAGAAAAAATGGTGGTGAAAATAGATTTTAGCAGAGGACGTAAAAGCACTGAGTAGAAGTAGGAAATGGTAACTTCTCGGAGACATGGAAATCATTACCAATTGAATTTTCGAAGTTAACTACAATTCAAATACTATAGAAAGATTATGGATAATTTACTATAAATTCTTAAAATTACTGTTATTATACACTTGTTATAATTTATTTAATTTTTTAGTTTATTATATTTCACTTTATATTTACTACACATTAAATTCACAGTAGCTTTTAGTGCTTAATAAGTCTGTTTGTTGTATTTGGCTAATATAATTTTACATTAAATCGATTAACACTAAAATTTGATTTACTATCACTGTATAAATTTATCATTTTTGCTTATTTTATTTACTACATTATTTCCATTAGATTTATTTTCACTAAATTAGTTTAGCTACACTTTAATTGTTCATTACTTTACGTTAAAACTAGATTTTCTGTCACTGTCTATAATTTACTAATTATTCACTTTTTGCTTTATTTGTACTTATTTTATTTACTTTACTATTTTCACTATATTAATTTTCAATGAATTCGATTTGTTTCACTAAATATGAGTAGTTAATTTGTTCACTATTATTATTCACTTTAATTGCTCACTTTTCCGTATTCACTATTTAATTTCCGATGTTTTTTGTCCACTCCGTATAGCTTTAAATGTCGTATTGTTTACGTTATGCACGTCTCTAGGGTTGATGTAAACTAGGGATTTTAGGAGTAGAGCCGATACTTCTTTCCTGGAGTATGGTCCCTCGTACGTCCATTTGTACTCACCCGCAGCTAGGCCGATGAGGAGTAGTTCCAAGTCATCTTTGGGGGCCGGGGACAGGAGGGAGCCGAAAACACGTAGACCCACGTCTTTCCCGTCGAAAAAGAGGTCTCTTTCGAGGATTTCCTTTTTCTCGGTTAGGAGGAACCCTTCGTGTTTTCCATCCTCCTCTTCTTCCTCGTCCAAAGTGTCTTGTTGTTTCTGCGGCGTTTCCTCTGGAGTCTTCGTTTTTCTTCTTTACGCCTTTTTTCTCTTCTTCTTCTTCCAAAGGCGTTTGTATTTTTCCTTATTCTTATTTTTCAGTTTCCTTTACCCCATTACTTGAAGGTACCCTCTTTTGCTCTTCGATGAACTCGAGATTGAAAAGGCCCGCCGAGTGTGGGTTTTCGGGAAACTGAAACTTCTTATTACAACCATTCTTCTCAAGAAGAAGGTTGAGATGGGATAAGAAGGACCCGGGGTTTGTAAGGTTTGCCAGGTGGGCAACCATGACCATGTCCATGATTTCTTGCCCTTCCTTAGGCATGGCCAACCTCGTAATGTTTGTTCGTGTCGGAGTGGTCGTTCTTGCTGCTGTATCCACGTACGTGGTTTTTTTCCTCTCTTCTTTTTCTTCCTTTATCCTCTCTCGTTTTTTGCGGATCGCCAGGGCCTTGTGGTCACCCCCCAAATTTATGCACTTTTGCACCCTTTCCCTGCACTCTTTCCAACCGTGCCAAGTTCTGGCGCAGTTGGAGCATGCAGGGTCGGCGGTTGTGCAATCCTTAGTAGCATGTTGTACAGGGCTGACTTTCAGGTACTAGCCGAGCAGCCCATCGTTTTTGGCTCGGTTTGCATATCGATACTACTGAAGACTACCTTCGCCATGCCACTTCCTTTTCCAAATTTGTAGACTGCTGTGGTGCAGGCCGACTCTTGTTTCGCCGTGAGTTCGTTTTTGACTTTTTCACAGGAATTTACTGTGAATATTGGGTCCAGTCTCCTTAGTATAATGGTTCGTTGGGCCAGGATATCTTGCGGTATACTGGCGTCAAGACCAATCTTTTTGAGATGAGCTTGAGCCTCGTCGGAGACCAGCCTCTCGACGTCCCAATGTGCTGCAAATGGTTGCATATCCATTGGGAGTGTCGAGGAGTCGGATCAGCACCACGTTGATCTTTTTATATATCGTTTGAATCACTTCCATTTTTTTCAGGTTTTGATGCCCCCCCATGTTACGGAGGGGGATCCTCTTGCAGTCATTGGGGGCTGCACCCATGTTGGGGCCCCTCTTCTTGTAACTCTTTATTGAAAGAGGACGTGTAAATAAAAGTTCTTCTTCTTCTTCTTTATAGAAAGTTGTGAAAAAGAGGGGGTGAATAATGAATAAAAGAGGGAGGGGGGGGGAATGAAAGAAGCATTAGGTTATTAGTGTAGTTGCCCGGTGTACGGGCCATCTCCATCGTTTTGATTCCTAAGTCGGTTCGTGAACTTTTTTTTGTCTTTTTTTTATTATTTTTTTCAACACATATATTAAATTATTTAGGCGTATATATATATATATATATATATATATATATATATATATATATATATATATATATATATATATATATATATATATATAAGGTAATACTTCAGATTCGGGGCGCACGGTAGATGGCGCTATTAGTCGGCTACAATTTTGGGCTACAGCATATCTCTTACGACGTCAGCCGGTTGCGTCAGATGTGAACAATATCGGTGTAATATTTTTTTGTATGAGTATATACTGGGGGGCTGCCCCCCCCCCCCCTCCCAATTGATTGAAACTCAAGATCATCGCAGGGTGGTCACCCTGCAGTGATATCTCTCCCACGAGCAGTCCCCTTGAATTTACTGGGGGTAGGGGGTTCTCCCCAACAGCTTTTTACTGGCAGAAAAACCTAACCTAATAACAAACAATTCTTACTTTTATAGGTTATTTGATTAGTTTATGCGCCTCTAAATAATCTAAAAGTTTTTCGCGATTATACAAAGTAAAGCCGAATTCGAATAACAACGAAGCACATGGAAAGCACGAAAACACAATAACGAAAGAAAAACATTTGCAAAACGGGTCCTATTTATAAGCTACGATGTTGCCAGTAGAAGCTGTTATCGTTCGCCGTAAACAAAAAATACGAAAACAAAACAAAAAACAATAAAAGACATCAATAAACCTTACCTAACTTAGAAAAAAACTATAAACGAGCAGAGCGCAGATATTTAGTAAATAATATACTAAAAGTTACAAATCCCCAAAACAACAAAAAAATATAACGCAGTGATTGTCACATCTGACGCTACCGTCTGACGTCATAAGAGATATGCTGTAGCCCAAAATTGTATCTACCGTGCGCCTCGAATCTGAAGTATTACCTATATATATATATATATATATATATATATATATATATATATGTTTTTTGTTTTTTTCTTAGTTCATTCACTTGAATCTTGGTGTTTGGGAGGTAGTTTTTATATTCTCCCTCCTCAGGATCGAGAATGTCGAGTGTTTCGTTGGGAAGAATGCCTTCTAGTTTCTCCCAGATGTTTTTTCTCTTTTGTAGAGATACGGGTTTATTAACTCAATTCCTGTTTGTTCATTCAGGCTCCTCGAGGTTTGGAAGTAGAACCACTTGGAGCCAGTAATGAATCTAAGTCCTTGGTTCTGCACTCTTTGAAGCATCGACATGTTTTGTTAGATGCAACGTTGAGTGGTATACTGGGGTACACCAGATTGGACCTAACCAAACTGATGTAAAGCTTTTTTTTTGTTAGCTATTGTGAGGTTTCTGAATCGGTGAAGTTTGTCAAGTTCGGTTTTTACGTATCCAATCCTAGTGCTCACGTGCTTGCTCATTCCGGAACTGGAGAGTCCAAACCCGAGAATAGACGCGTGAGGAGAGTAATCGATGCCGGTGTTTCCTATATTGAAAGGGACGGTGCGATGTCTCCCTATTGCAGTTGCAGAGAACTTAGCCACATTCGTTTGTATTTTCCAGCGTCTCTCGAAGTTGGAGATTTTCTCGGATTCTGCTACCGTGGCTCTAGCCATCAGTCTTGCCAACTGTGTCCTCCGTACTACAACTTGAGGGACATCATCCGCGGATTGAATATTCAGTGTTTTCCCGTTGACTGGTTTAGGGATGTCTCTTTTGTAGATGGTGAAGAAAGTGGGTCTAAGGCATCCTCCTTATGGAACATCAGAGGCGAGGTCAAAGGCTTTCCCTGTATGCCCTTCGAAGGCTATCACCGCTCGTCTATTGGATAGATAGCTATAGAGGATTTTTTCAAAGTGGGGAGTGAGCTTCAGCCTAGAGATTTTGTATTTCAGGCCTTCGATCCAGACTTTGTCGAAGGCCTTTTTTACGTCTCTGCAGACAACATCAATCCAGCAACCTCTAGCTCGCCATGCTGCCGCGTGTTGCAGCATATGGGCTTTTGCTGTTTCAGTGCCTCGGTGCTCTCTAAATCCATGCTGTTCTTCGTTCAGAAGGTTTTTTTCTGCTAGGTGTTTAGCCAGTCTGCTGTTGAGAATTTTTTCAAAAACCTTCCCAACTTTCTCCATCAGTGAGATGGGTCTATAATTCATGACCTGGTTAGATGGTTTTTCCGGTTTGGGTATGAAGATCATTTTGGAGGTCTTCAAGCCATCCGGGAAGTATCCCATTGCTAGAGATGCATTGAACAGGTTCAGCAGCCTGGTCCTAAGTCTCTCCAGAGCTTCTTTTAAATGTATGATGGTAATTTGGCTGAGCCCCGAGGCTTTAGACTTGAATGAAGAAATAGAATTCGATAGTTCCTCCATTGCTATTCTCTTTCCTTCCCGAGAGTTAGCTTGAAACCGATGGTAGCATATGGTTCTATAAGGATCAAACCTCCCTTCTCTCCTCTCCATATACTCGAGAACCTGGTCCTCGAAGCCTAGGTCAAAATCTTCTTCTTCTTCCTCTGATATCTTGAAGACATTTTCCCAAACTCCGCGGAACAGCTTCTCTTTCTCCTTGGGAGTGACCGCCTTAGTCCCTTCATGCTTGATTTCAGTTTGGCCTGGGGTGCGAGCGTTCCCCTTTAATTTGTTGATGGTCGTCCAAAAGGCCTTCGGCTTCCTCTCAGTGTCTAACTTTTCTATTAGACTATTCCATTTGTTTCAGATTTCTGTTCCTAGCGTGGAATTCAGCTGACTTCTGAGAAACTAAACGAAGCGAAAATCCATGGGTCTGGTATAGCCCAAGTTGAGGATGGTCTCGTAGACTCTAGAGAATCGATGTTGTAGCACCACTCCCTCTTGCGTGGGTTTTGTGGGCATGATAACTTTATGTGATGTTATTGGGGTAGCTATAGCGTCGGCGTTAGAGATGCAGTCGTTAATAGCAGTTAGGTCTTCATCCAGATCTTCTTCGGATGCGTCCTTCAAATCAGAGATACCCTCTGGGAATGCTATCCTGTAATCTTCCCACTTTGCATTCCAGAAGTCTTTTCTTGGGATAACTGGGACTGGGATAGGGGCAGTTGCAATAGTGATCAGCATGGGCAGATGATCACTTGATGTTAGAGGCCCCGGAGTGATAAGTTGGTGGAAAGGAAAGTTATAGGTTCGTGAGCACGGCGTCAGGTTTGGTGGCTGACCCTGGGTAGAAAAACGTGGGAAAGTCCGGTCCAATGCGCTCTGGAACGCCCCTTCTATTCAAGAGATCTAGTAGTTTACCTATTGTGTTTGTAGATGAGTATCCCGCTGCTCTATTCCTGGCGCTAAGGTCCCCAGCGAATAGTACTGGGTGCTCTTTTGTGAAAAGGGTGTATAGGTCATGATAAGGTAGATATGACCTGCGAGGGGGCTGGTACCCAGCGCTTAGTTCTATGTCACCCATAGAGCACTCAAGATGATCGACAGAGTCGATTCATCCATAGGGTTACCTTGTCTGAGCTGTAACTCCTTTTTCACTGCTATTAACGCACATCAAATCTTTCTTCTGTGCAGTTATTTTGTATAACATTATATCCAAAGATATTCTGTTTGTCTTCGTCTTTGATGCTGGTTTCAGACAGCAGAAGAACATCTGGGTCTAGTTCTCTGTAGACATTGAATAATTTGTTTTTGTTAGGTTCCCATCCTTGCACATTGTGTGCCAAGATGGTTAGCAGATTTCTATACGCTATCCCGTTGGTCTGTATTATTCTTTGGCCGTTTGACGGCCAGATTTTAATTTCTTGTACAGTTTCGAGTCATAGAGCCTAGTCTGTCAGCTATGATCTTTTCAAAGATCTTTCCTATCAAATCCAGGAGGGAGATTAGCCTATAGTTTAGGAGCTGGTCGGGAGGTCTGTTCCCTACGGGATAAATATAACCGTTGCAAGTTTAAACGCATCAGGGAAATAGCCGGTGTTCATGGCTGCGTTCATTACGTTCAGCATTCCCCGGTGTATTTGCGGTGGAGCGTTGGTTATATTCGCTTTTGTTATTCCCGACCAACCTGGAGCTTTTTGTCGAAGGATTTAGTGGCATCAACGAGTTCCTGCATTGTTATTGCCCTCACGTGTCCCATCATCTCCCTTTCTTCGGAGACGTGCGGGTACGGGTAGGTCCGCTCAATAACATCATTCAGTTCGTCGATGATCTCACCTTCAAACTCTAAGTCGAAGTCTTCGTTGTCCTCTGGAGTAATTGAGAAGACTTCTCTCCAGTGCTCCCTGAACCGTACTTCGAGATCTGTTGGTTCCTCGATGTATGATTCGTCCTCCTTGATTCTTGTTCTTTTCTCTTTTATTTTTACCTCTGAGTCTCTTTATCTGTCTCCTAAATTTGTCGGGATTGTCTTCGTCATCAATGTTGTCGATTAATTGAATCCTTCGAAAGAAGGATTCAAGAACTCTTTATTGGGCGGAGAACTCGGTAGGCTTAGGCGCAATGAATTTCAATGAGCGTATGACGAGGTATTTGAGGCGGGCCTACTGATATTTGTCGAAGGATTTAGTGGCATCAACGAGTTCCTGCATTGTTATTGCCCTCCCGTGTCCCATCATCTCCCTTTCTTCGGAGACGTGCGGGTATGGGTAGGTCCGCTCAATAACATCATTCAGCTCGTCGATGATCTCACCTTCAAACTCTAAGTCGAAGTCTTCGTTGTCCTCTGGAGTAATTGAGAAGACTTCTCTCCAGTGCTCCCTGAACCGTACGTCAAGATCTGTTGGTTCCTCGATGTATGATTCGTCCTCCTTGATTCTTGTTTTTTTTCTCTTTTATTTGTACCTCTGAGTCTCTTTATCGGTCTCCTGAATTTGTCGGGATTGTCTTCGTCATCAATGTTGTCGATTAATTGAATCCTTTGGAAGAAGGATTCAAGGACTCTTTATTGGGCGGAGAACTCAGTAGGCTTAGGCGCAATGAATTTGAATGAGCGTATGACGAGGTATTTGAGGCGGGCCTACTGATATTTGATTTTATTTCGATTGCCCTTAACTGACTGACCTACTAACTGACTGATTGCTTTTTGCGGTTTACCCAGGACGCTATATAATGTATCGAAAACAGTGGGCGTGGCCCACCGTTAGCCAATGATACAGTTTGGACGGAGCTTACTCAACTGAATCTTTATTTCTGTGTACACGGGGATAGAGAAAATCTTTATCTCAAATTTTGAAAATAAGATTTCACGTTTCGCAACTCTGTGTTAGTAAAAAAAAGGTCCGCATCCTTCTTGTCTTCAGCTCGGTGTCAATGATTGCCCCTGTTTTGAAGATTGTTTCTACAGTTGTGACGTTTCCCAGAACCTTAGTGAAAAGGTCTGGACAGATATCACAACAGTCATCTTTCTGCGTGTAACCGCGTGTGCGCGTGTAAGTGTATATGCGTGTGAGTGTGTATGCGTGCGAGAGAATTTCGAATTCATTGCATATAGCAATTTAAAAGAACAGTATATATGTAGTGATCCATGTACACAAAAGTTGCACACACTGATGTACACATTCTTTCTCACACTCACATGTTCTGAAAGTAGCGAGCAATGATCTCGACTTGGTCAAGTTATTTTTCTTTAGGACACAACAAACTCCATTCTCACAGAACTGTGATTTAACAATTTCCTTCCATTTCTCTATTAACCCCAGTCTGTTACACTGATATTCTCTTCCTAAACTTTGTTATCGCGTTATCATACGCCCCAGCTGTATTTGCCTAGGGACCGATTTCATCGTCTCCCACGGCCACATCTCCACAAACATTCTGGCCTTCCAACCAAAGATTGAAGTCCGTTGGACATTCCAAACCAACATGATCACAATTCTCCCTTTCCCCAAAGGAGTCGCCGACTTTTCCCCAAATTCGCGCTCCTCTGGAGGGCCGTCACAGCCACCTCACCAGGCGTCTATATAATCCTTCGACTCAGTTTAGAAAGCAACACTGTTAGAGTTCCCACCTACTCCGGCGACCGAGCTGAAGGACGCTCGTCCCCCCCGTCCCCCCGCCCAGCGGCGATATCGAGATTCGAGGGAAAGGCTAAATCAATCCATGAACTCTTCCATAGTCAATCGGCAAGTATCGACATCAATATACTCTGCCAGAGTCAATCGGCAAGTATCCCCATCCGTGAACTCTGCCATAGTCAATCGGCAAGTGAACTCTGCCATAGTCAATCGGCAAGTATCGACATCAATGAACTCTGCCATAGTCAATCGGCAAGTATAGACATCAGTGAACTCTGCCATAGTCAATCGGCAAGTATCTGACGATGATTGCCAACTTCGAAGGTTCTACGAGTGCTCCCTTATCTGAAGCAAGAGGTAACCTGACTTCTTCCGTCGCATTCATCGTACCCCAACTGGCCCCTTTTCTGCAACGAGCACGTAAGAAATTGTAACCGTTGCCGCCTGCAGATTGATCTTGAATCTGGCTTACCCCATTGCTCCATTATTTGTGTGATTGCCCCGGTTTATTTAAATCACCAAACTGAATCTGACCTCTTTAATCTCTTAATTCACCCACTTGTATCTCGTGTGGATATTTAAT
This sequence comes from Ceratothoa steindachneri, assembly GCA_963969495.1. NCBI lineage: Eukaryota > Metazoa > Arthropoda > Malacostraca > Isopoda > Cymothoidae > Ceratothoa > Ceratothoa steindachneri. The sequence goes on along the minus strand of OZ018330.1, from coordinate 119,545,196 downwards.
CCCATTAGTGCGACCATTCCCTTTAAACCCCATATATGTGTAGGTATAAATATCAATGTGTTGTTAGTACAGATACATTTTCGTCATTTTCTATCTTTTGCAACCCGACGCGTACCTGCTACCTGTTAATCTTTGGCCAACTTGCACTCTGAAATATTTGTTTTAAAAGGACTCCGCAAAGTTAATAATAAACGATCTCCACTGGACTCATAACAATTGTCCTATTCACTAACTGTCTTCAACCAACTTCCGCCCCAAACTCCAAAGTACCTACGTATATATATATATATATATATATATATATATATATATATATATACATATATATATATATATATATATATATATATATGCATGTTTTTTTAAAAGATCAGGTCTAGTTGAACCTTGATAAGCTTCTTTCTTTGCTTTTCTAATTTCCTTATTATTCCTTTTTCGTCTTGCGAAAGGTTATAGATAAGTGTTCCGATATTCATGGTTTATTTTAGCTAGCTGAGCTTTCGGTCACGTTTGACCATCTTCGGGCGAATTAATTTTACACTGGTTAAACATTTAAAGGCATTACATTTATATACTAAAGATAATTTAGATAATGAAAAGAAGGGGGAATGTGGTTGATAGGAAGTAGTTAGAAAAGGTACATTTGGGAATGGGATTTCGGTCATTATTGACCTGCGGCAATCGTGGAGCGTTGTAGTTTGTTTCGCTCAAAGCGTGCGAAACCCATGCACCGAGTTTTTTAACTTTCCCCATCGAATGAAGGTGATTCACTACAGTTTTCTGATCACACGCCAATTGTAGAGACTATTTTCTAGTCGATTGACGAGGATTTTCAAGAAGAAGGTCGTTCAATCGATCTTCATCCAACTTAATGGGGCGACCAGAACGTTCTTCGTCATTAAGATTGAAATGACCGTTTTTAAAACGTGAAAACCACCATTGAACTGTCCTCTCTGATAAAGCATTTTCTCCGTACACAGCACACATATCGCGACGAGCTTTGGCTGCGTTTGCATTGTTCTGGTCTCGATTGAAAATGAATAACAACAAGTGTCGAAAATGCGCCTTTCTTTCAACTTGAGATTCCATTTTGAGGGTACAGAAAAAAACTTAAATTAACACAACTTTTAAATAAACCGCAATGACTTATTATTCAACTTCAAGACGTAGCCTAAGAAAAGCCTAATAGTTTACGCTGTTAAGAGACGTAGCCTAACCTTTGAAAATTTTGCTCACATTATTTATTATTGTCGCTGCCTTCCCCCTAGATCGCGCGAGTCGTGGAGACTCTCGCCCAGGCAATCCCCACCACCAGCGGAGTGTCTATATAATCTCCGGACTCGGTTCAGCAGAGAACACTGTAGCACGATAGCACTGGAGCACAGTAGCCCGGCTCAGTACTGTTACGCCTAACACCGCGTAAAAGCAAAGGACAAGCTCACCCGTCGCGATCAGAGACACCGCCGATTTCAATTCGAGGACGAAGGCTAAATCTACATCTGTGAACTCTGCCATAGTCAATCGGCCCGTATCTTACGAGGAACTCCATCTCAAAAGGCCAAACTACGTGTGCTCCCTCATCCGCCTCGTGAGGTAACCCAGCTTTCCCATCGCAGTCATCGTATCCCGACTGGCGCTTTTCTTGAACAAACACGTAAGCAGTTGCAATCGTTGACGCCTACAGATTATTCTATAATCTGGTCTACCCAAACCATCCCATCTTTTATGTGAGCTCCCGGATTAAAATCCCCTTTTTAATCTCCGACCTAAATCCGACTAATAATCCCATATTTATCCCTCCTGTGATCTTCTCCGTGCAGACATTCAATTTCACATGTACGATCATCGCCTTTAAACTCTGTATCTCTCTATATTTCAATTCTATTTATTTGTTAGTAAAGATATACTTTTGTTATCGTCTTTTTCTTGCCACCCTGAACGAGTACCAGCTACCTGTTAATCTTTGGCCAACTTGCACTCTGAATTATTTCTTTTGAACTATTCCCACTGAATTCTTAACTATTCCCCGTTCACGAACCGGCTAGGTCGACTCTCAAACAGACTTCGACCAAACCCCCCAAAAGGCATTCTTGTATATGTAGAATATAGAGTCCGGTCATTCCACGGAAATATATATATATATATATATATATATATATATATATATATATATATATATATATATATATACATATAGCGGACCGCTACATTAGTCCGCCACTCCGCTACTTGCGGAGTAGCGGAAGCGGTTTCTATAAGCAAAAAGTAGCGGAGTGGTGGGTAGCGGACTAAAAAAATTCAAAACTGCTACTGCTGCCTATTTTACCTCTCTTTACAATAAAACTGTTAATTTTGGATGTAATATACAGTAGTTTTCCCTGAAAGTTATTAAAAACCAGTTAAAAGCTGTTTTGGGGGGGCAGCGCTTTAGTAGCACTTTACAATAAAAAGTGGCGATAACGGAGTAATGGGTAGCGGTTTCGCGATTTTGAAAAAGTAGCGCTAGTAGCGCTAGTGGTTTTAGCTAGCCAAGGTAGCGGAGTAGTGGATAGCGGTTTAAAAGATTTGATAGCGGCGCCCACCTCTGGATTTAAACATGCTGGCCATGGATTAAATCTGAAGAGTCTTTCCTACCATTGATACACTGTAATGAGTGCGTGTAAATCAGACGCAATCAACAACCAAGTAAGAAATTTTTGTTCTGAAAATTATCTGTTTAGTTGCTGTTTAAAACCAAATCAAGTTGAGAAATATAGGTTGAACCTCACTTTATAATGCAAACTTGGAACTTCCTTACCTGTTTCAGACTACCGAAAATCAGGAAAAAATGAGGAATCATAAATTAGGTCGTATCATATAAAGCTCTTGAAACATCCGCCACATCTTCTTATCACTAACCACATCCAAACCTCCAAACCACTCGAACCTCATGACACTTTTACATAGCACTCTTCAGTATAATAATATATCTAAATAACTCAGTAAATTAAATTTAAATGAAATTAGTTATTCCTATCATTTTATGTGTAAGACCCCGTCCCCCTGAAGAAATACTCTTATTTTCTCTTTTTCATAGCTTGTTCCTTCCCGTAGCTAAGGGAAGATAAATGATATATAAAATGTGGCTATATTATGATAAGACAAATGTAGTAAGCTGCGATGATGAAAATGGGCTATAAAGAAATGTTATTATATAAGACAATGAGGTTCCATAAAAGAAATAGCCTCTCTTGGAGCTTAGTAGCCTACTTACTACTCACGCAGTTAAAATTATTAGGCTATGGACTAACGAAACGAAGTATGACGCTATTATTATGGATTAAGTGTTGGAGATGTTTCATATAATTGAAGGTCATCCAAAGATGAGCCACTTACCAGTCATAAATATATTTCTGGGGCCAAAGGAGAGACTTGTAGCGATTTCCCAAGGAAAAGGACTAGAGTTTTTATGTTTTGCTCTAAAGCTATAAAAAATAAACGGTGATGAGGTGATCGAAGGCGTTAAAGCTTATAAAACAGGCAAATATTTAGTTTTTATTATCATAATAAACCTAGAAATATATGAGAAAAACGATCAAAGATATTTGAGTAAGTTTAATCACCTAGATATAATGTTACTTGAAATGGCTAGTAATTAAAGATACTCCTCCACCAACAGGTAAACATAATGTTGCCAGATAGTCAGATGCTGATTTCAAGAGACAGCTTGAAACTTCTAAGTGCCGAGCTCTCTAAAGCGAGGGACCCGTAGTATATGCTACTTTTGCTACAATGTTAATCCGGCCCTGCCTCTGTCTCATGTTCTACGAGTGTCAAGGGTTCAATGTTGATAGGTACTTTCTGCACCCGAATTGGTTCAGCTGCAGTAGATTTTGGTGTTAGTTTCCATTTTAGTCTGATAATGACCATTTTTTCTAGAACTTTACAGACACATAAAATGAGAGCTATACATATGTAATTGCAGAGGTGGGCGCCGCTACCAAATTTTTGAAACCGCTATCCGCTAATCCGCTACCTTGGCTAGCTAAAACCGCCTTGTTTTCAAAATCGCAAAACTGCTACCCGACACTTCGCTATCGGTACTTTTTATTGTAAAGCGCTGCCACCCAAAACAGCTTTTCATTGGTTTTTAATAAATTTAAAGGAAAACTACTGTATATTACATCCAAAATTTGCAGTTTTATTGTAAGAAAAAAATCCCACAAACAAAAACATTCACTCAATCTTCTCCTCCTGCTCCTGCTGGTTCTTCTTGATGACGTTTTCCTTCATGAACACCAACTGCTCAAAGTTCAGGGAACTGAGGGCTGATCTCTTGGGTCTCAGGATGTCAGACTCAAAGGTGAACAGCCTCTCAACTGACGCATATGACGGGAACGGCATGCTGTACTTGAGAAACAGGTCCACCCAGGCCTCCCTTAATTCCTGGGGAAAGAGGTGAGGGGACAGCTTGTCCTTGGCGGCCACCTTGATCTTGGACTACCTCACCACCTATTCCTTGACATTGTCCTCCAGGTCAGTGTGGAACAACCCCTCAGTGGACTGCCACATGTACTGAAAAAAATTGTTTTAGTGTATTGACGCTTTAAAGATTTTGGACCTTATATTAAATTTAATTCTACTTTTGGTAAGTCTTTTATTTGTAACTTATTACTGGCAGTCTGGCACCACCTGTCCTGCTCACAGAGGAAGGTGACCACTGGCAGCTTGAAGTGGGGGTGGACTGCAATGGCCATCAGCAGGTCCATGTCCTTGAACAAGTGGCTAAACTTGGAAGGGAAACATAAAGAGATTGATACATTTTCATTTACCATTTAGACTCTAATAATATCTTTATTTAGACGCAAATAATATTTTAATTTTGACGCTAATAATAATTAATGACATTATTAATATAATTATATTTCTATGTTTAGCTAGTTTACATTACCTGTTCTCCAAGCCCCTTGGCACCTGCTGGTCCATTTCATAAGCCATCAGATTCCTTGCGTGCCTGATGGTGTCGTCCCTGGACAGGCCTAGCAGTGAGTCCTTAAAGTATGGGGCAATAATTAATTATGTAACAAGTAAATAAAGAATACATGATATTTGGAGAAATGATAGCATTTTTTTCAGCCAAGCGACTTTTTATATTTGAAAGCTCACCTACAGCCATCTAAGCTGGGGGAGTAGGCAGCCCATGTAAGCTTTCTCTTCTGCCTGGAGCTTGTCAAGGCAGACAGCCAGGGGATCTGTCACCTTGACATATTCAGCCCAGACCTCCTTGTCATCCTCCAGGATCAGCGGCAGGGCGTGTGGTGCTACCGCTGGCAGATCTGGTTGAGCTTGTTGAGCTTCTCTTTGTCAGACACCTTAGTGAAGGAAATCTTTGAAGTTACTACAAAAACATTTGACAAATAAAATACGACAAATAAAGTACAGTTCAAATCAAAGGAATCTTGGCAAATTTAAAAACTAGAGTGTCATGTCTAGACGCTAAAAGAAGAACACATAAAAGTCTGTACCTCAGGTGACAGGCACTTGTAGACGTAATAGCTGGAGTTCCACCTGGTGACCCCAGGTGTCATCAGCTTCCTATCCAGGGCCACCTTGATGTCGTTGGCCGTCACGGTTTTTCGGTTCTGGGCGTTCCAGATGCCCTGGGCATTAGCAGCAGGCTTGGGGAAGGCTGGCATGGGAGTAGAGGTCTATCCTGTTACCTTCTCGGTGTCCTTGGGCGCCAGCAAGTTCACCGTATGGGCCACACAGCGGCGGTGCTTGGGCAGGAGGATGTCGTGCTTGGTCTCCTCCAGGGCCTTCCCTACCAGGATTGGCGTAGAGTTTACCAGCTCAAGGTCCTCCTCCCCCTCCCTCTCCTTGTCGTTCTCGGTCACGCCAAACTGGTTGGAGGCGCTGATGTAGTTGGTGCCATTGTCTGTAGTTGTTGCGACGACTTGAGGAGTTAAAAAACTTTTTAAGTTTGTAAATTTCATTTGAATACAACACTTTAAAACGTGCAAAACTTAAAACGCTAATCAGTAATCTGCCTAGTGGCCTAGTCGGTATAATATTGAGGGGAAAAAATATAACCAAAAATAATTATCAATTGACAATTTTTTTCAACAAATTCTACTGTTTATACCTTCCTGTTAATGCCAAAACCCTGGTGGAGCTCTTAGATGGCGTCCGCCAAGAACTCGCCAGTCTTCGAATCCTTTAACTCCTTGATACCCAGGATGGCATTGGACCTCTCCAGGGTCTCCTTGTCCAGTCATGTCACTGTCAGGCCCAGGAAGGATCTGTTGAACAAATAGCAAATTAAATATAATTATATAAAAATAAAAAATTGGTTATTTAGCGCTAGTCACGTACAGCTACAACACAAAATTTAAAAAAAACTAAATCACAGTTCAAACTATTTTAAGTATTTTTCTCACCTGTGGTGGGAAGACCAGTTGTCACCAGTGGTCGCCACATAATCCTGCTTGGCCAGGACGTCGCTGAGGTTGACCTTGGCCTTCTCCCCCATGCACTTGATGTCACGCATGAGCTTCATTCTGGAGAGGACCTGAAACTCTGGGCAGATGTACGCCAGGAATTGGCTAAACGCCTCAGATTTTGTCTGGATGGTGGGCAGCATGTCTGAGATGAAAAACCTGAAAGGAAAAAAAATGTATTTAATATTTTAAACTTTGAAGTTTAAAGGGACTGTATCAGATCAAAGGTTCACCTAATTCATGTCTCGATGAAAATTTTAATTCATCTACCTGTAGTACAAGTCCAGGGAAGCCTCCTGTTTGAATTTGGGCTTAAAGGACGCCTCTATGCTGGTCTGCCTCCTCTTGGCGTCAGGCTTGTCCTGGCCAGAGTGCGACCTGCCCCTCTTGCTGCCACCAGCAAAGGCCGCCATGAAGTCTTCCTCTAAGCTGACGTGCTTGGCCTTGTAGTGCTTCTTGAGGTTGAAGAAACACTTCTCCTGCAGCTTAAAAAAAACAAAACCCGTTTTATTTGCTGACATTTCTTAGCGGTGTTTTTGTCATTTTTAGTGTTTTACTTTCCTTAAAATGGTTTACAGTAGTAAGAGTGTCTATTCAACTATTGCACTGATAGGTTTTTGAATGAAAACAATATATAAATAACCAGATCTCGGTTGGGTAGGTTAAGTTTTTTAGGTTTTAACGATAACAATGACAGCAATGTGCCGAATTTGTTATTGAAAACGAGATGTGTTTTGTGCCGAACACGAACGCTGAGCGTGGCTTGCGGCTCGGACAACCCCGTCTTTGGCGTCAACATTCCACAACTTACAACCACCGTGCACAAAAGACATTTTATGATTTTAAAAATACATAATTTATTTATTTTTACCTTCAGTTTGATGCTACACTTGGTGCAGGTGGCGTGGGTCTTGTCAAACTTGAAGGAAGCGGCGAGGTGGGTCATCTTGTCGCTGTCGCCACCCTCTACAGAGGCCGCAGAGTCCACAGAAACAAGGCTAGCGCTGTGGCTGCGCTCAGTGCTGCCCAGAGTGAGATCATTCATGTCACTGGCATCGTCACTGACTTGCCTGGCGCTGGTGTAACTCATGAGCTCGAACTTATCCATGTCGATTTTTGTTAATAGTTGATTGTCCTGTTTGGCCGCTCTCTACACAAGTCCACTCTCCTCCAATGCCAGAGGTGCACTGACTGTCACTGATACTCACTGCGGCCAACTCAAAATTTCAGTTGGCGCTAGAGTTACTAGAAAATGCGCTGAAAAAGCTCTAAAATGCAGCAATTTAAAATTAGATCTCTGACTTTTGTAGTTCCAAGAAAATAAATATTTAAGAGCTTTCTGGAATTTTGAAGGTTAACGGATTATCAACTGCCGGCGGCGCCGAGGAATGCAAATTTTACGGCCACCTCGGGCCGAAAAAACAGTTGGTACGCCACATGATAAATATTTTAGTTTATAGAACGCAATAACACGAACAATTATAAAGAAACTTAAAATAGGTAGCAGTATAGGTTTCTATTTTTTAGTCAGCTACCCACTACTCCGCTACTTTTTGCTTATAGAAACCACTTCCGTACCATTTAGAGAGTCTGCAAGTAGCGGACTAATGTAGCGCACCACCCAACTCTGTGTAATTGGTTAGTACAGAGGGGTATTTTGCTCGCCTTAGAAAGGGTAGAAATGTGACTTGTCCTGACTCATCTGGCAATGAACCGGATTTCCAGTTATTATTGTATATTTGAAAGCAAATGTGTCAGACATACTGGGTGGGCATGTTTGAAAATTGTATAGGTGATCTGGTTGTCACCAGGAGACGTGTTGAAACAATCGGTTAAAGCTAATCTTTGTTCGGAGATACTAAAAGGCTGGTTGTAAGTGTGACCGTTGGTCATTTTGGAATTTAGCTCTTTATTTTCTGCTTGCTGTTTTTGTATGAGAAAAGTTGCTTGAGATGATCCTTTGGATATCGAGCTGAGGGAGTCAGCGATGGCGCTGGCTGCTTTCTTGGGTTTGCTGATTAGGTGTCCATTTATATTAAGGATTGGGGGGAGGGGGAGGTTGTATGTTTGTGTAGCTCCATTTTTTAATTCTTTGCTATATTTTTGGTTAGGAAACATTGGTGCTGATAGTTGAAGTATCTCTATCATGAGTCTTTTGGGCTATTTATGAAAGTGCGGCGTCACAAGAACCAGAGCTGCTTGTATTCCATTGTGATCTGCGTTAGACTTAAAGGCTTCGATGGGCTCGGTCACGGTCCCTTTTGGTTGTTAGGCAGTCTGAATTCTATCATAGTGTTGATGGTCTATGGTGCATGGAGTAGAACTGTAGGATGTTGTTGAGGGCAGCTCTACGCAAGTACCATTTGAATGAGTGGAAATCAGCTGCAGTTTTGCAGGGATCAATCTTATTTGCAATCTGGCTGGTTTCGGTCAGGAAAGCTTGCCAATTGGCAGAGTAGTAGTTCCATTTTCATCTTGGTGTTGGGGTAATTTAGATAAAGATCTTTGTGACGACCCGGTAATGGTCAATTTCAAATAATTATGAAAGGATTTGCCAATATACTTATCACGGGGTTGTTGTTGAGTAAAGTAAAAGGTCTATTTTGGAGAAACTGTTATTTTGTTGGTCGTAGTGAGTTGGACTATCGTTGTTGAAGACTTCTAGGCTGGGATATTGAATGAGCTATAAGAGGTCCCTTCCTCAACAATTTTCCTTGGTGTCGTACCATTAAGTATGTCTGGCAATGAAGTCTCCCAGTAATGAGAACGAAGGTAGGAGTTGGGGGGATGAGGAGGTTCTAGTCTGCCCGGGAGAAGGGGGTGAGTAGTTCTTTAGTTTACACTTGAACTAAGATGTATTAAGTATGCTATTCAAACGGTGGGGTGTGTACGATGTGTTTTTGTTAATGTAAATAACGTCACCTTTGGTGGTTTAGGGTGTTTACTAGTAGCAGTTAAAATTAACGCTTAAGGAGGGGGTTTGGTCAGTGCGCATTGTTTCGTTGAGACAGATGCAGAGATTGTTATATTATTTTTATAATTCTAGGATACTTATAGTTAGCTCCTAGGCTGCGAATATTCTATTGCAAGGAGCGTATTGGTAGATTATGGTGGGTGGCATCGAATTTTATTTGGTGACGTTCGTCTCTTCATATTGGGCGGAGATGTTACTTTTTAGAACGTCTTTAGGCATTTTTAATTTAAAGGATATTGGTGTAGTTGCTGGTAGTTTGGGAGTAGCGATTTTGGTGGTCGTTTGGTTAGTAACTAGATATGTCTTGGATGTTTTGGATCGCTAAAACTTTGGTTTTATTATGTGAGAGGTTCCAGGTTGGGGTTTACATTTGTATGAGCATAGGCGATTTTAGTTGTTTCGATGATTTGGTTACTGGAGTTGTTAAGCATTGGGGCAGATGTCTTTGGCTATCCTTTGGTTTAGTTTTTCATCTGCATTTCCGCCTTTAAGGTGAGCAGCGGGTGTTTAATTTATTTGGCGTGGAGGGATTTGAATAGTCCTGCTCGCTTTGTTGCGGTTCCACGATTAAGTTGTGGTCTCCATTGAGTTGCCCTTTGTTGGGGTTTTTAATTTTCTTTCAGGCGTTGTGTGGCAGACTTCTGAATTATCTTCTTGGAGAGGTAACGCTATTACCTCGGTTTCAAATGTGATTGTCTCCACCATTGTAGTGCTGTTTCTTCTGGTAAATTTTAACTCTGGGCTTTTAGATGGTGATTGATTTGAGCTATTGATAGTTTTTGCTTGGACTTTTGGGGTGTTATATGTTGGGATGTGCTAAGTTCAGGGATAGAGAGAGAACCTGCCGCCTCCTGGATCAACCAGTGCGGCCTCCAGTAGCTTATCGAAATAAATATTAATTTATATAAAAACCATGAATTTCAAGCAGTTATAATCTATAGCAGAATATGGCCACTAAACTCTTACAAAATAGGTACTAGCTAATGCTAATGCATTGCGCCGAATGTAAAGTGAATGAAGTATTACTAACTATATAAATCATTGACAACAGTGTGTACCAAAGACATGTAGACGTAAAAGTAAGGAAAATGAACGGACCTTTATTTAATGATGTGTCATTTGCGCAGATTTTCGCTTCAGTTAAAGTTTTTCCAGCATTCTTCGTACACTTCGTACAGTTTTTCAAATATTCACTTATATACATTTTTATAATTACATGAGAAAATTAAATACTGCGTAACTACGGAAATACATTTTTTAAATAAAACTAAGATGCATTATAATATATAAGTAAAATGTAAAGTATACAGTATATATGTCGTAGGTATCAGAACTAAGCAGGCAAAATGGTCTAGAGTCGTTTGTTTTAAGAACCATAGTGCCACTTGTTGGCAAATATCACTTAGTTATTTGATTTCCGTGGTGGTGTTCGTGTATGTGTGTCCGTCTATCGATGTGTGCTATTTGCTTTGATTATTTCGCTGCTTTGCTTGTTACCATTAATCAATAATTTACATTTTTCAGATTCAATGAATTTCTTAATTTGCACCCTTAGAATGTCTAAAAATGTAAAAAGAACGTTGCAAGAAGAAAATAGAGTATTTAATGATGACTGGGTATTACAATTTATTGTAATGTTTAATAATGGTAAAATGACTTGCTTGCTCTGTGATACCGTAATTTCAACAATACAGAAATATAATGCGCACAATCACTATGTTGCTCATAAGGACAATAAATATACAAAATTAGAGGGTGAGGCTGGAAAGATTTCATTAAATAAATTAAAAGATGGAGAGCAAAAACAGAAACAAATATTCCATTGAGTGTTAGGCCTACATCAAGGAACTGCTACGACTGAGGCAAGTTCTAAAATATCATATTTGCTTTGTAAAAGGTAAGCCATTTAGCGATGCAGAACTTATAAATGGATGCATCGTTAAAGTAGTATGATGCTTAGATCCCGATAGAGTTAAGAAATATGAGGACGTATGTCTTTCAAGAAGAACTAATACAGATCGGCAGCATGAGTTAGCTCGCAATGTAACTGAACAACTTCAAAAAATAATCAAAAAATAAAATGTAAATATATTACTAAATAGCTTTAGATGAATCGACAGATTCAACTGATTCAGCACAGGTATTGTATTTTGTTCATGGTGTAACTGAAGATTTTCATTTATTTGAAGATAAATGTTATGAGGCTGAACTAAATTTTACTAACTTGGTGAGTGTGTGTACATCTATGTCTGGGAAGAACGAAGGGTTTATTGCACATCTTAAAAGAGAACTTTCAGATCAAAAGGCACTGATTTCTTTTCATTGCATTCTGCACCAGCAAAATCTCTGTGCTCGCTTGTTAGTGAGACCGCTCTATTTTCGGTGGGCAGGAATTTAATTTTAGACTTACCTCTCTCACCTGGATCTGTAACTCCTCATACTCATCCACTACTACGAAATCAATTCCTCATAGCTCTTCGGCTTTGCTAATATACAAGTGTGGACGAGGCAACAAGCCACTGCTGCCCCTGCCCCGTTCTTTGGGATGCTCTTCCTTCACACTAATTACTTCCGCCAGTTGATGTAAGACATCCACATTAGTCTTTACTCCCAAAAGATATTTGATTCAATTTTACAGTGGAACTACCAAGGAGTTCTTTTTAAATGGAGAGAACTTACGAGTTATTTTGTTCTAAATACAGCCTTTAGTTATTGGTCTGAATTTCGAGTCTTCAATTCCCTATCCTCTCCTGGGGGTTCAGTACATGGGGGATATTACATTTGAGCAACGAAAGCTCGTTACTTCCCACTCCTTCCCCACCGTACTGCTAAGCAAGTAGTGGCTGTGGAGAATTTCTTCTGGAATTTTTAACAATTTGCACCATATACCTTCCGAAAGACTGCAATGACAAAGTCAGATATGTTGGAATTTCTAATCCAACTACTTCCAACGCTTTTATTATTAAGCGATTTTAATGCCCTTTATCCTGTGTGGTGATGTCACTCACAACACATTTATATGTTTTAAATTCTGGCGATTTAACCTCGTATCATGTTTAAACGCATTCCTTTAGCAGTGTAGAGATATCCTTATGCTCCCTAGATTGCTCTTTTGATTTTTAGAATAACCACTTCCCTAGTATTCTGACACTATCAACTTAGGCCCACAAATCTCTCGCCCCCCGCAATGGACTTGCGACGAGCTGACTGGAATAGCTCTCCACAATTACGCCTTGCTGGGTGCCTTTGATTGCGTTCACTCAGCGTGGACTTTATAACATCACTCATCCGTAGTGCTGTCGAACAAACCATACCTAGACGGCTTACTGACCAAAGACGGTCCGATTTACTTGGTGGAAAGGAGACTGCGCGACAGCTGTACAAGCCTAAACTACGTACTCATAACCGAAAGAAATAAAGCTCGGACATTCCGCCAGAAGACACTGACAAGCACGTCGACCCTTGTACCATGACTAAATAATTATGTGTGTTCGATATCATTCTTGAGTCCACCTATTAAAATCTGGAAGAGGGTGAACAAAATCCGAGGCAAACATACCGTTCATGTCACACCGGTCCTAAGTGTGAATGGAACGGTTATATCAGACTGTGATAGTAGCTAAGGCTCTGGCCAACGAGTTTAACGGCGTAAGCAGCATCGCCAGATATCTAAAGGAAATTGCAGCAAAGAAGGTTTCGCAGGAGTCTCGACTTCTAAATTTCAACACCATCTTCAACGTTCATTATAATAAAACTTTCAAGATTTCTGAAATACTTGCTATCCTTTCTCAATGTGAATCAAAGTTCCCAGGCCTTGACGGAATACATTATGACTTCTTACATCACCTACATTCACAGTCAGAATTATTGTTACTGGAAGTTTTCAAACTTATTCAGGTGAAGGGCTTTTATCCGACATGAGGCGGATGGAAGTAGTTTTACACTTTCTTAAATCTAGCAAATATGTTTAAATCCAGACAAATACTGTCCTATCTCCATCACGAGCTGTTTGACCAAACATTAGAGAACATGGTAAACGTCAGGGTTGGGTTATATTTTAGAAATTAATAAACTGCTTCCTTCCTTTTAATCTGGTTTTGGTAGTCACAAGAGTACATCTGACCTCCTTGTATGCTTTGAGACTAAAATACGAGAATCTTTTACAAGGACTCATCATTAATTATCAATATTCTTCGACATTGAGAAAGCTTTGGACGTAATATGGTGACAAAGAATCCTACAACAGCTGTAGTTATGGTATGCGGTGTCTTTTACCAACTTTCCTTTAGTGTTTTTTTATCTTACCGTAATTTTAAAGTCTTCGTTAGAGAAAATTTCTGAGATCCGAAAAAAAACAGGAAGAATGTCTCACGCACGAGATTGTCTTGAGCGACACATCGTATGCCTTAGCCATTAATAGCTTGATTTCAACCCTTCCAAAAGGAATTTTGGTTACACTCTTTGTAGACGACCTGCCGTTATTTTTGCGTGGCGCCTACAGTTAGCTGCCGATTCGGTATCCCAACGAACATTTTTCAAAGATATCTGTTTTTTAATAACTCCCAAATAAAATTAGCTGCTGAATTTCGGTTTTTGGAGTATGATTCTTGACCAAAAATTAATATGGCCACCCCATTTACATCGACTCAGAACCACCTATATATATATATTTTTAAAGTTTTGTCTCACTCTTCATAGGGTAGTGATATACATACACTATGGAAGTTATACTCCACTCTTCTCCAATCCTAATTGGATTACGGATGCCATGTGTACCCTTCCGCATCACCCACGGCCCTTAGATTATTGGATCCGATCTGGAACATGGGCGTTAGATTTTCCAGTGGCGCCTTTAAAACATTACCTGTAAAGGGCCTATATGCTGAAAGTGGCGTTTGACCTCTCTCCTAACACCGATTGCAGGTCTGTCTGCGATAGATCTCCCGCATTCTTCAACCACCATTTTTTGAAGTACATCAATACATCTTCACTGCCTCATCGGTAGCACCCTTCGACAAACTTCCATCTATGCCCAGATCATTGGGTCTTAGGATGGGTGATCGTTTGTCCTCCTTTGTTAACCTAGCTGTGTTACATGTTCTTTCAGAAAACCCGCCAAATTGGGTTTAGCCCAACTTGTATGTGGCACCATGATAAATCCATAGATCTTGGGGTGTTGAAGTGTTCATTCCTTGAACATTCTGCATCTTACGCCATCCAATGTGCTATATTAATCAACGGCTGTAAGCTAGATACAGGAGTGAGTGTAGCAACAGTTTATCCCGGTGAGTTCTGAGAGACTTTTCTACCTCGGATAGCATTTATATTTGCTGCCGAGATTTGTGCAATTTTTCTTGCCTTTCGACTCACTTTATCTTACCTTTTAACGCTTTTATCCTTTTTACAGACTCTAGAAAGAGTTTCAGATTTCCTTCCCCAATTTTAATACCGGATATAAGTTTGCCTTATGTTAGACACCAAGTCAAGTTGGAAGCTACACGGCCGTAATGCCTTGATGTCCCAGCAACTTCTTGACTATTTTTAACACCCACATTCTAGGTCTTAGGGTTTCTTGTACTCACGCCATAGACATCTTTCGTTCCTTAACGTTCAGCACTTGGGGGTGCTGATAGGGCTCTTGCCTTACTGTTCTTTCGAACATTCCTTCATTTTTTAGCTGAATATAGACGCGAGGTTTAAGCATACGCAGCCATGAGTGTATTGCATAGGGTGGGTTCAATACACTACATTGTGGGCTTGTACGTGCGGTCCATGCGTCTTCCTCAGTCACTAGCAGCTCACACAACATCCGCGGCCGATATCAACGTTATCTATACCGTTTGTAGGGAAACCGATATCCCACCAGCAAAACTGAGGCCCTATTTGGTAACCGCAACGTCCTGGCATTTTGGCGGCGTAACCCTATTACTTAACCCTTCCCCTCTCTTCCCTCGCCTCGAGTATCACCAGAAAGCTCTCCCACCACTACATAACGCACTAATCATCACATTTACTTCATAGACGAAATTAGAGCTGCGTCGACCAAATGCCAGAAGGTGCCTTTAGGGCTAAGTAAAAGACGCTCGGAGAAGCACCGTGAGAGGATGAGGCTTAATTCCGAAGACCTCATGTACCCCCCCCCTCATTTTCCTACTTCCAGTGGGGTGGTGAATTATATATGCCGATAACTTTAGAAGAACAGGGGAAGATCGATTTAGTCATCGATACGATGAAATCCGGCTAGAGGCCCGGCAACCAACAAAAGAGAAATAGAAGAAGCTCATCCTGAGCCAGTTCCTGGTGGTCACACCGAAAAGTAGCATCTTGTCTCAGAAAGATCGAGTTTGCGATCGAGACTACGAAGTCCGGCTAAGTGCCCGGCAACCCTACGAAAGGATCACAGACGAAGCTCATGCTGAGCCAGTTCCTGGTGGCCACACCGAAATTTAAGTTAGCTTGTATTGAGAAACAAGCTCAACTATCTCTCGTCAGAGAAACCCCCTATCCCAGTTTACAATAAAACCCAGAGATAGTCCTCGCCATTGAAGAATACCCCAAAGTGAACTTCCTCAAACACTCTCCATTCGTCAAAGGGTTCATTCGTTTGCTCATCGCTCGTCAGTGAGAATTATTCCAAGATTAACCAGAAGATTGGAACAAGCATACTTTCAGTGTCCCGTTAGTGAAATCATCTTCCCAAGACAACGTACTTAACGCCATCCGTCACCCGTACCGAATTCATCTATGGTTCTTTAATCCTATTCCGGCGCCAGACAAACATCTGGAAGGTCTGTGAATACGTCCACGCGTCTGCCCGCAAACAACATTCTTGCGTCTACCTAAAAATTGAGGCAAAGGTCAGTCTCCAAACAGATTTCTTTGTGGTTGGTTTAAAAGGTAAATAAATTCCATTATCTTTCTTTGAAGGTCAATTAGCGTTTAATATTAAAGTGAGCTTTAGGTCAACCACTGCTGTATATTCATTTGTGTAATTTAGTAAGTCTCACTTAAACTCGTTTAATTCATAACTGTGTAGTTTGTTTTATTAGATTTCATTTTTTTGTTCATGTTGAAATTAAAGGTCTAGTTTTGTTGAAGTATTTAATTCAATCCTCGAAACGCTGAGCATAGCACTAGAAACTCAATGATTAAAAAAAAATAATAATAATAATAATAATAAGAAGAATATAGCACTCTTAGAGAAAACGTAATCAAGGAGTTTTGAAGTACGTAACAAACCTATACGTACGTACACCACCACTCGGTCCTTGTAAAACCACGACACCGTTGAAAGACAATATTTATAACTTAAGCCTCTTGGGTGTAAGCATAGGAAACTCCGTCTAGAGTTGGTGTAGCTCTTAGTCTGCTTGTGCTTCTGGTTCTGCTCAAGACGCCTCCATGGAGGGCAATACCATTGGATATTTTCCGTCAAAACCTTTGTTCCAAAAGTTTTTAAAGCGCCGGGAGTATTGCGTTTGTGCACACGGACGGTTCCAATTCTGAGGAGGGGTTTGGTTCTACATCTTATCCCCTCTGTATGAAGTTAGCAAGGCTTTACCTGGCGCTGTGTTGTTCTTCAAGGCCGAGCTGATTGCAATAAACTGCTCGTTATGAGATATATCGCGTCGTGCTCGATTCAGAGAACGGATTGTGATCTTTAGCGACTCACTAAGCTCCCTGAGTGCACATTCCTTGTCCCCAAACCGGGACCAGCAGTGTCGCTACTGCTCGGCACTTGTAGCCGAAACGAGTTCGTACACACAGACTTGTGGACTCTTTGACTTCTGGAAGAAGACTCGACTCCTCCATTTTATTTAACTTTCTTTAATATTGTTCGCATGCTCCTGCACCGGAGAGAGGGGGATCTCCCCAACCCCAGAGCGTGCGTCCTTCTTCTTGCTTTTGTGTTGGTTCTTTTTTGGATTGTTAGTTTTTTGCTTTTCTTTTGCTTTTGTATGTTTAGGGTTGTTGTTGTGATGTGTTTTTTAGCGTAGCCTAGAAAGTAATTGCGACGATTTGTGTTATTTGAGTGTGTCATCAGATCGGCACTGTCCGTAGGTATGTTCGATGGGGTAGCAGGAGCTGATAACCCTGCTACAACCTTAATCTGGAGAACCAGTATGGACTCGAGGTTTAAGTGCTTGTTGGGTTGGTACCTCTTGAAAAGTGTTAGAGCTTGTATTCAGAGTAAATGCACGACCGGAGAGGAAATAGGGAATGCCCCCAGCATCACTAGTCATCCCTGAACTCTTTGACGGCGCCTAGGAAAGCTGGTGCACTTCTTCCTCTTCCGTATCAACACCCACCTTTTTTAAGACTATCCCCCTCAATTCTTTCTCTACCTGCAAGAAGGTAGAGAAGGTGTAGCCGTGGGAAAACCATTCTCCTTCCCTAAAACTGAAGCCTGGAGTACAAACACGTCCTCCCATTTTCATTTCATAGAAGGGAGGTACCATGTGCCGACTGTCACGCTTTGAACCTGGAAGAACAGCACGTACTTCCGGCCTGAGCTTTGCAAAGAAGGACTTAACGACAGAGGGAACCTCCAGACTGGGGGCGTTTAGGACTGGAAAAACTTATTCGTTCCCCCAACCCCTTTATGCACCATTTTCATTACTACCCTCTCTTTACTTACCCCTTTCGTTGGGTTTTTCTCATACTGCCCTATCTTCGATTTTCTCCTTGGTTTCCCCTTCCACTGGATGACAGGCGTGGTGATAGAAACTTACCCCAGTTCATTCAGCAAGTCGAATCTGCCATACGACCTGCCTACCACTTCATCGGCAGGATTTGGTGTGGGGTCCACAAGGAGTGAGGCAATGTAATCCTTGACTTTGGCGTATAATGCTTGTCCTTGCGATATTGATCCGGATACACAAGAAGCCCCACTAGGCCGTTTACCTGTGGAGGTCAAAGTTGGGGTTCTGTAAGCACGGGCACTAAATCCAACGTTACGGGAATGAGAGGCTACGTCCCCATTGAAAACAACTCGCCCAACCGCGGCGTTGTGGTTCGTGAGGAAAGTTATAACAGACCTTTGCTTTTGGTAAAGGGGTTCCCTTTTACCACTCTTGGAGTTGGGTTCGGGCAGTTCCACCTCTTTAGAGGAGGAGGTGGTCTACCTTGTTCTTTCTCAGAGGCCCCTCCAAGGGTCTCTTACTGAAGAGGGAGTTTTTTCCTTCTCCTTTGCCCAAAGGGTCGGGGAATTTCCTTTACTCTCTTTTGAAGAGTTGCCTCTGGGTGACTCTGCACTAGCAGCGGTTCCTTCTTTGCATTCTCAGAGATCTGCCAAGAATAGGGTCAGACAGAAGAGACCACGTCTCGATTCCTGTTACCCCCATGAGGACAGTCATAATATAAAATAACTTCACGGATGACAAAAGCCACAAGGGCATATCAAAGATCAAACCACCTTAGTTGGATAAGGGGCAGAATTATCCTCCTGGATCTATCTTGCTAATACACTTTATAGACCCGAGGTTTGTGACTTTGATGGGAACATCTATCCCCGTTCCCAACTTTTTCCCAATGAAGGTCGGTATACAGGCCCCAATGACGATTACGAGGGGGCATAGGCAGTTTGCGATCCCCGCCACCTTGGCTGATGTAGTGGTGGTGTGGGTAACCATTTATAGGCTCACTTGCGGTTGAAATTATCCTGAAGGTGCCCTTGCCAATGATAGCAGGTTTTTATTTGGGGTTGAACAAAGACTCGGTGGGAGTCTCCCGCAAAACAAAGTTCCTAGCAGTGGATACAGCTTTCAGATGTATGCACAAACTCCCAAGGAACCTCTATGAGCTGAAGGACCTCGTGTACCCAGTGGTGCCCTCTTGCCAGCTTTGGATTTCTTATTTTGGAGCAGTACTTGGCTGACTTTAAACGCTTCTGCTATGGTTGGAAAATTCTATCAGCGAGGCCTTCCATCGTACTCAGCACTACGCCAGCGCTTTTGTATCTGGAGAAAGCATATGATAGCGTATGGCGATACGGTGTCATGGAGGCCCTCCACACGATTGAAGGGAAGGTACGAAACTAAATTATGATATCTAAATTTCTACGAGATCGTCGATTACGCGTACTGGTGTGGTGTGTATGTGGTGAAAGAGGAGGGGGAAGGGGGCCCTTCGGACCAATCGGGCAGGAAGAGAGCGTCCCACAAGGAAGTGTCCTAGATGTATCCCTCTTTGTCCTGAATATCAACTCTATCACCTCGGTGCTGCCCGAAGATGTCATCGCTATGCTCTACGTACAAGACCATTCGATCATTTTTGCCGCGGACCAGATGCCAACTCTGGTTCATCAACTCCGGCCAGTTTTCATCCGCATCTCTCGCCATGCCGAATTGCACTGGTTTCGGACTTTGTTGGCCAAGACTAGGTAGTGTATTTCTGCACCATCTGTGTCTCCACCTGACCTGTATTTTTCTTAGACTAAGTTCGTTTAAAAGTGGTGGCCGATCTCAATGATGCCTCTGCCACCAAGAGACGCCATTTATACCCGAATACTTTTGGTTTAGAGCTAGCGAACTGCTTTTAGATCTTTAGATTTTAATGTAGCTCTCGGGCCAGTGGCACCTCTTGTTCGGAATATGACGCCACCCTGAAGGTGCCATCATATTCCAAACCAGAATTTGTCATCACGCCTCTGCGCCCAAAACTTCTACACTGCAGGTGGTATTGCGTTTTACCTTTGTGGAGCATACTTCTTATCACGTCGGATCCTTGTCCAAAGAGGGTCAAAGTGCTTCCTTGCCCTATCCCCTCTGTTTCAAGTCAGTGTGGCTCTCCCCGTCAACGCATCTGGCTTCACGGCTGATTTCGTTGTAATATATTATTATTATTTGGACCAGGTTGTAAGCTGTTAAAATCTAAAAAGATTATGAAGTGGTAGGGCATAAAAGGGTACAAGGCCCTAAAGAACTAAAAGTGGTAAGGTTAGAGCAAAAGCAATAAAAGGATTAAAATAATAAAAAGTGGGTACAGGAGCAATAAAAAAATGATTCGCTTTTACTGATATTTACATTTGCATTTCTAGTTAACTGAAAAGGTATAGTTACAAACTATAAAAGAGGTAAAATAACAGATTGTATTAAAAATCGCAAGAGTAAATTGATGCTAAAAGAGGGGCTCTCAGCTAAGAGGAAGCACAGTCTATCGTTACATGGGACACGTAAAATAGATGGAAAGTATTCCATACGTAAGTCAGAAAGAGGCTGGCAGTCGACAAAAGGATGGCGTACTGATATGGAGGACGAACAGAGAGGGCTTGGGGGTGATGTGGGGCCCATTGCTACTTATTAACTGCCCATGTGTTCGGCGTGTGTGGCCGATACGCAGGCGACAAAGAACCACCTTAGAACTCCGACGAAGTTGATAACAGCTAGCTTAGGTTAAAACCGAGGGCTTATTGTAATGTAATTTGTTACCGATGCTGCCATCCCATTTTGAATGCCAGAGAGACGGAAGAGGACCGAAGACCAAATAAGAGGATATAAGTGACAATAAGGTAGACCGCCATGAGTCAGTGTTTGGGTGGCCGCAATTCGAGCTGCTTCATCGGCCTGCTCGTTACCCTGGACTCCGACATGACTAGGAACTCAGCAAAACTCTACCTTCTATCTAGAAGAGTTTTTGACCAACCAGGAATGTATTTTGGAGACAAGGGGATAGTCAGAAGTCAGAGAGCGAAGAGCGTATAATACGCTTCTCAAATCAATAAAAGTTGTAAAGGCAGTAAAATGCAAAGTATAAGGAAGGCGTAAGGCTAATAAAACTGCATAAAGCTAGGCGTTAAAAATGGAAGCTGCCAGCCGTAACGACTGGGAGACTATAGAGCCTGATGAGACCACTGCAGCCCCCACACCATCGTCCGTTTTGGACCCGTCTGTGAAGAGATGACATGATGGAGTGTGAGATGCCGAATATTCAATGAACATAGCACGTGCCCCATGCGGGTCAACCAGAGACTTCTGCAAGTCAAAGAGTCATGCAAATATTTGACAAGGGGAATGTCCCCCCGGGGGTTGGGTGGAAATGAGAAGGGCAAACACTGAGTTGCGCGGTCCTAAACGGGAAACGTGTTCAGCTACACGAAGTCCCAAGGGCCTGTGCATGGATGAGGATCTGTCATGGTTGGCCACAGACCCTAAGAAAAAGACCCTTTTGTAAGCCTCTGAGCAAAGGAGCTACTGAATAAGAAAAATATACCGTAGACAGACCTAGAGGCGGTGGTGATGGAGCTGGAAAATACCAGCCTCAGCATAAATGCTCGGTATATGGGAGGAGGATAATGCGCCGCTGGATAGGTGGAGGGTAAGGTTGAAGATAGGATACAGCATACGTAGAGATAAAGAGGAAGCTGAGAAATATATCACAATACTAGAGTCCAACTTGGACTGCACGAGAGAGGTATATAGGCCCCACAAAGTGAGCCTATCATTTCCCCAAGAGGTGTGGGAGAGAATCTAAAGTAGGTCCATCTTCCGAAAACATTTACGTCGCAGCTCACGAGGATGGGGACATCAAGTGAGTTTAGGATCTAAGGTCATCCCCAGGAACCGGATCTCCGACACAAGTTCCAAAGGGTTACCCTGTATGAACAATGGGGATTAACTTGCTGCATCCAGCTTCTGGTAAAAGTGCATTGCTTTCGTTTTTGAGGCGGGGAAACGGAACTTTTTATCAAAGGCCCAGCGGTGGATGGTATCAACGGCCAACTGGAGGCGGCGGGCTACGAATGGCGGGTGTGAAGCGGAGCAATTAGGAGCGAGGTCTCCCACAAATAAGGTTGCAGACACGCCTTCGGGCCGAGAGAATACTAGGTTATTTATCGCAATAGCAAATAATGTAGCACTTAAGGGGACCGTTTCAGTCAATTTACACACAAAAAAATCGAAATTTATGTGTTTTCAGCTGATCACATTTCCTGAAGCAGAAATGTTTGCTCTATATATAGTTAAACTCTCATAAGTGGTTGTCAATTATTTATTAACTTATTTGTACAACATATAAGTTGTTGTTATATACTGTAATCCATACACAGTCACATATCCACTCACATAAGTGAAGGTTATATATATATATATATATATATATAAATATATATATATATATATATATATATATATATATATATATATATATATATATATATATATATATATATGTATATATATATATAAAAAGGTATATAGCCTCTGTACATAAAGTATCTTGGGCATTACACGCTTCCTACGATCTGTTAAAAACATAAAATACTCGCCGAACTTTGGAGCCCCTTTTCTCGAAAAAAAACATTAACAAAAATCACAATAACTCCCTTATTTATTGGTCGGTTTTACTAAATATAAGTTAAAATATTACTTAAAAGCGTTATGATCATGTGGAGGTATACCTGTGCAGACTAGCTCGGCAATCAGAGTCGTACATAAGCACGGCCAGACACCTGACGTTGACCGTGTTTAGATAAATAGCTTGCCAAGTTGAAGTTCAAAGGATTTATAAAGACAATACCCCAAAATATAATTTTAATACATATAATAAAAGGGGGATGGGCAATTTATATATATATATATATATATATATATATGTATAACTGAATCACGAAAATAAGGAACGTGAGGAATTTATGAATAACGTTACAGCCACGAGGAAAATGAAACAACGGAGAACTGCGAGGCCTTTCGACTAATGGTCCTTTACTGAACAGACTAAAAGACAGGGGAAAAGAGAAAGATATTTTTACACCTGATCAATGAAAATATGGGATATAAAGATTAAAAGGGGTGGGATTAACAGATACCTGGAAAAAACCTATTAACAAGATGAGCCGTCAGGGTTAAAAAAAGTTTACGGGTTACAAAAGAAAGGTAGGGGGCAATGCTTGGGAATCACATATGCAATATGAAAACAAAAAAAAAGTTTACACATGATAACTAGAAAATATGACAAAAGAAAAATATGAGGAAAGGTTTTTTTTATATAAATAAGCTAAAATAACTTCTATGTGGTAATCATTAATTCAGAAATTTTATCTTTAAAGTCATTCTTAAACATTCTTTTGATACAAGGGTCCAAAAAATACATTCCAGGGCTGAGATTAAAATTCGAAGTCAGTTGTATAAATGCCGATTCTAAAAGATTTCGTGAAAAAAAGTCATTTGATTTGGCAATCACAGAACTCTCCTTCCAATTAATACGATGGGAATTTTCACTCAAATGGATAAAAATGGCATTTGATGTTTGCCCAGTGCTTACAGAGTACTTATGTTGCTTAATACGCACATTCAGATCCTTGCTAGTTTGCCCAATATAAAATGAAGGGCAATCCAAACAAGGGATTTTATAAATTACGTTATTTGTTTCATTAGGGCAATTTTTTATTAACATTGTTAAAAACACTTAATGTAAACTCGTCGTACGACGACGAGTTACGGTGGTTCACGGGAAACAGACGGCAGTTTGGACGGAGTGGATGGCGGGCTTTCAATCTCCTCGAGAGATCGTGAGTGTCTTGGTATACGGCCGAGTATGTATGTACTTCTGGTTCATGCATGAGTAAATCCGTTCCACTTTTCTCTAAGAGTGCTTTAATTTCATTCTTTAACTAGACAAGATTCGTATTATATATATATATATATATATATATATATATATATATATATATATATATTGCCATTTGCAGTGTCCGAGGATCTAATTAAACAACTCTTACAAAAAAATACTTTTAATTACTAAAAAAAAATGAAATATTAAATCTTTAAATATACTAATGCTATAATAAGAGGATCTAATAAAAAATACTACTAATAATGAGTAATATGCAATGGTTGACGCAAAAATCACTTTCGCTCGGAATGTTAACTAACAAACATGAATAAGTTTTGGTTTACTTTTTACCTTTAACTAAGAGGGAGTTGGGAGTTGGGGGACCTTGAACGAGTACCTCCTAGATGAGATAATTAGAGGCTAGTTGGACTGGAGCCTTCCTCGCTAATGTGAAGATGGCAGAGAAAATAGCTGATGCTGCTCACTGGGTGAAAGGGACGCTTAGTGAGTCTATTCGGAAATAAACAGCTGATGCCTATCTCGAAGAGGTGGAGACGTGAGGTGAGACTTCTTGACTTGATGTAAGTGAGGCGATCTTGGATCAATGGGAGTTATTCCGATCTATGTGTTGCAAATTTGGGCTTTTCGATGATGAGACTTGACCAAGAGGTGAATCTTTTCTAGAAGGCAAATTCACGTTAGTATTCCTCAATGGTGAGGGGTATCTATGTTTTTCTTCAGAAAAAC
The DNA here is from genome assembly GCA_963969495.1 of Ceratothoa steindachneri. Taxonomy (NCBI): domain Eukaryota; kingdom Metazoa; phylum Arthropoda; class Malacostraca; order Isopoda; family Cymothoidae; genus Ceratothoa; species Ceratothoa steindachneri. The sequence goes on along the minus strand of OZ018330.1, from coordinate 119,520,449 downwards.
TGAGATAAAGGATTTTCTCTGGACGAGAATGGTATGAGAGTTGGCCTAGATACCACTGGTCTGCTCTTCTAAGCGACCAAAGGAACGGCCTCGGGATGGAAAAACAAGCTCGGTTCCAAATATCTTTTTGTTTCCCTGTTTGACTCAGAGACTCGTCTTCTTCTCTCGATTGCTACTCGGATTCTCCTCTCATTTCTTAAGATCGAACTATATATACGTCTATTATCCCCTGTGAGGAGACGAGGGGAGACGAGGGCCCACAGTTAAGCCTCTCTCATAGGGTGTAAATTTACAACGCGGTGACGCTTTGCCCGTTCTGGTTTACGCCCGGGGAAGGTGAGATTTCGTCTATTTGTTTATATTAACGGACTACGAAATTTGCTGCCTTAAATCCTTCTTTGCGAGGACGCTCGAAGGTTCTTTGGGGCAGCGGGGCAAAGGGAAGAGCTAGGGTGGGGGAGGAGGGGTAAAGTATCGGCCCATGTGTAGCGTAACAGTTGCTGCTGTCTAAACAAACTAGCGTCTGTTTGTACTCGTGTTATTTTTATTCCCCCATAGTGAGCTTCGGGTTAAATACCAAGGTGGCTGATCCGATAGACGCCTCAGAGCCTTGCGGTTCCTAGGGAATTCTTGGCACCATTCTAAGCAAAGACAATTTCATAATAACGCGTCGTTCCAGACAAAGAAACTTCTCTCGCGATGTGTGGGTAGGGTTAATATGGCTACGAACGGCGTTATTGCAGTAGGGGTAGGGGGCGTATGGCGTCCGAAAGCAAACACAGCTGGGACGGGTGATTAAGCGAGTGACGGATTCTTCCTTGACTTTCTAAAATTCTCACGCTTGCTTGCGTGGTCTTGAAAGAATAGAGGGGTATTTCCAAAAGGCTTCCTTTCACGACGGTCCTTCGAGGGCATTCCCTCACACGTCTTCCTTTCCGAAGATGACGTTTTCCTGCGTTGAAGAGGAGGGAAAAGGGCATCCCCAAAACATGAGAGGAATCGTGTATGGATTTTTTTTACCTGAGTCTACAGGTGCACACTAAGGGTGGACATTCAAATTTTCCAGGTTACACAGCGGTCACAAAATGAATGAATTACTTCCGTTTAATCCCTGGCGCAGGGTATATTTAAAAAGGGTATGGTCGATAACCAGGCCAAAAAAAACAACACACAAAGTAAACAAGTGCGAGTTACAAAAAAAAATTGAAAGCATTCATTCATAAAAGGGTAGTGGAACCATATATCAATAAAAATAAAGAAAAATACAATACAAAAAAACAACCGAAAACAAACAAACACACACAAAGGACAAATATGTACAAAAAGAAAACAGAAATTTATATGAGAACCAAGGAACATAAACATACGCTGTTAAGACAGAGTGTCGTAGAATGACTCCCGACGATACCATATATTACACTATTCGTTGAGGGAACTTCCTTAATTATCTTTAGAGTGCGTTTTACTGTCTGGCGGCCGATATTATATATCTTCGATATGCTTAAGAAGTGGAACTGAGCTCAAGGATAATAATATTGCTATCATTAATAAAATAGAGTTTTATTAATAATAACTGTAAACAATACACAAAAACGGAAAATATTGACAAACAGAATGAAAAGGGTCGTGGAGACTCGGGCTAATCCAAGGATTTAAGGGATCAAAAAAAAGGTAAAACAAATATGGAGTTAAAGAGATGGGATGGTTCGATAAACCATTTAAAGCACAGGATAGAATTGACAAATAAGGGATCAATACTCAAAAGGTGACGCTTGGCTTACGTAACTTCATTAGGGTGCAGTGGAAGGTACTTGAAGGAATATTCGGTCCGCTGGCGAGTTCCAGCCGAAGGGGGGGGGATAAAAGGATCCTGACGTGGCGTCTTGGAAAGGAGAACCGTTACTCGACGAACGGCTTGACGAACAATGGCTGTTCTAGGTTGTTCTCTTCTGAACAAAGGGGGGGATGAGAACCGTCTCTTGTCTACGGGCTCAAGAACAATGGCTGTTCTAATGTTGTTCTCCTTTGAACAACAGGGGGGGTGAGAACCGTTTCTTGGCGAAGGGCTCAAAACGAACAATGGCTGTTCTAATGTTGTTCTCCTTGAACAACAGGGGGGGATGAGAACCGTTTCTTGGCGAAGGGCTCAAAACGAACAATGGCTGTTCTAATGCTGTTCTCCTTGAACAACAGGGGGGGGGGATGAGAACCGTTTCTTGGCGAAGGGCTCAAAACGAACAATGGCTGTTCTAATGCTGTTCTCCTTGAACAACAGGGGGGGGATGCCTTGGGGACTTGGCGTCACTAAAGGCTCGAACCTTTGGCACTCAAGGAATATTGTCCTCCTTCTGGACAAGTGATGGTGAATCTCGAGGTCGAGGTCCCTTGGCGCACAAAGGGAGAGAGGGTCGTGGTGATGTTTCGCGACGAAAATCTGGATCTCCAATCTGATCTTAGTGGTAAAGTTTCCATATAAATAGCCAGGACATCTCCTTGGCGTGGGGGAGAATGGGGTGGAAGCTTCGAGGGAACGCACAGCCGAGCCGGGGAACAATGCCTTATCTGCCCATAAGCTTAACTCGATCTGGCGAGGTCGGCGTATGGGGGCGAACGGGGGGGACGATAACCTCCTTGTTTAAACATTGGCGTCCGGTAGCTGTTGATAAGACTCCAAGCCTCGAATCGAAGATGCACGTGGGTAGCCTCATGGTTTTAAATAAAATGTGATAGAAGTTGAAATGAATGCAGCTCTGAACTCGTTCTATCACACCCCTCCATTCCAGGGGAAGTTGTCACTTCGAAAAAAAAAGAGAGAAGGGACAACGATAGAGCTCCGTTGTAGGGAACTCGTTTTCTTGTACCAACCGTATCTTCCTGCACCTAACTATTATTACCTCAATACATGATTATTTTGATCTTTAGATTACAGGGGAAAATAACCTTTAATACAACTTAATAAAAAAAAAAGGCATGGAACAATGAAATGATATAAACTTAGTACATACGGGACAAAATAATTTATACGTAAATTAATAAGAACAAATATATATACATACAAAAAATTAGACATTGAGCGTTACAAAATTCAGACATATACATTAATTAATTATATTACAAAAGAATCTTAAATTAAGTCGTATAAGACGGTATATACCTACATGGAGATACTAATCCTATGAATACAATTATTCTACGCTATTCGGTAACGCATTCCTACTGAGTGCGTCAGCGACCTGGTTTTTGGAACCTTTGATATAATTTATTTTAAATTGATACTCTTGCAAGAGTAAACTCCAGCGCATGATGCGGCCGTTTGAGTGTCGCACATTCCTAATATAGGCTAACGGACGGTGGTCGGTTCCTATTTGAAATTCTTTACATATCAAGTACAGCTTGAATTTGTCTATGACCCAGATAATTGATAGAGCTATCTTTTCTCTAGTGGCATATCTCTTTCCGCGTGGTAATAATTGACGACTAGCATATGCAACTGGATGACTCGTTCTGTCATCCACGTATTGAAGGAGTACACCTCCAATGCCCTCGTTGATCACGTCGGTCTTAACCCCAAAGGATTTTTCCGGGTTGGGCAACTTAAAAATGGGGGCAGAAATAAACTTACTTTTGAGCTGATTAAAATGGGAAACAGCGACATCATTCCAACATAAACGATCGGAGAAATTCTTTTCCTGAAGGGGGCATAGGGGGGCCGAAATTGCAGCGAAATTCGGAACAAATCGCTGATAGGGAGAAGCTGATCCTAGGAACGATCTTAATGGCTTCTTTGTAATCGGGAGGGGCATGTGGGCGATTGCCTTAATCTTGTTCTCTTGGGGACCTAACTGGCTTGGTCCTATTTTGAAACCCGAATATTTAATGGGTTCGTGAGCAAAATGGCATTTGCGGGGGCCAATGTTGAGGCCATTTTCGCGCAGTCGCTCGAAAAGAGCTAATAGGGTATGTAAATGGTGATTCCATTTAATTAGTTCTTGTAGCTGACTCTTCTGACGTGGTGTCAGCTGCGCGTCACTATCCAGGTCAGAGGGTTCCAAAGACTCGCCTGGTAGGGAAGGAGGAGGGTAATCGGCATCAGGTTGGATGCACACTGTCTGGATTACATTAAGGGACTCCGCGGGGCAATCCTCTTCAAGCGCCGATGCTTCGTCCAGTTCTACGAAGGTATCTCCATGGGCGCGTTGGGGGTTCTTTTTTTCTTGGGGTCCAGGGACAGTCTCCGTGTCCTTGTCTGGGGCCTTATCACCTAAGGGTTTTAGTGATTCACACTCCTCTTTTGCCGTCCTAAAGTCCTGGTTAGGGGTCTCCGAGAAATCGGACGGTATCGGGGTTCTGATGGGGACGGGCTCCTGGGCTTCTTTCTTATCTCGGCCTTGAGGAAGGGCGGCCTGAAACACAGGGTCGAAACTTACTTGGGGGCTCTGTCCTATAAGTACGGAACAGAATTTTATGGGTGCTACAATGACTTCAGCCCAGCCATTATAATATTGACACTGCAGGTAACATCTAGCGACGGGGAATCGGTTCCCCCGCCCAAGTTGGTCATGTACCACCGCAAATTTTTAGTGGTTAGAGGCCACTGGGAGGAGTTCGTCGGACACGATGAAGCACGTACATCCTGTGTCCCTGACGAGAGTCAATACTCGACAGCTGTCCACGCTGCCCTCCTCATATTTCAAAGTTCCCGATGAACTTTTACCAAAAACAAAATTTACCTGGTGGCCTGACGGAGGGGGAGAAGTTTCTGCTTGGATCTGCACCACCGGGGGAGCCGGGGTCGCATTAATCTGGTGAACTTGGTGGGCTGGTCCGCTTTTAAGCCTAGAATTTTGGGGGCAATTCCAGCTCATGTGGTTTTCTACACCACAGGTGAAGCATATGGTTGGTCGCTTCGGGAAGAGAGATGGAGGAGAAGTCTTAACGGGAGGTTTGGAGTCCCGTTGTTGGTTTTGGGGAAAGAAGTTTTGGGGTTTTACGGGGCTCGGAAACTTTGTCAGCTTTCCTGGGAAGGAGCGCGAATCCTTCCTTCTTTCTTCTCGTTGTATTTCTCTTTCTCGTTCCTCTCGTTGTTTTTCTCTTTCTCGTTCTTCTCGTTGTATTTTTCTTTCTCGTTCTTCTCGTTGTATTTCTCTTTTTTCGTTCCTCTCGTTGTTTTTCTCTTTCTCGTTCTTCTCGTTGTATTTTTCTTTCTCGTTCTTCTCGTTGTATTTCTCTTTCTCGTTCCTCTCGTTGTTTTTCTCTTTCTCGTTCTTCTCGTTGTATTTTTCTTTCTCGTTCCTCTCGTTGTATTTCTCTTTCCCTTTCTCTTTCTACCTCTTTTCTTTGATATTTTTCTTCATCCTGAGCTAGTTTAATCTGATGGTGAAGGTACACTTGTCTTATCCATTCCTCTCTTATGTACTTAATTAGTTCTTTTCCGGAAAGTCCCAAGGATTCTCCTTGCGCTTTAAAGAATTCAAACTGAGTCATCTTTGCACTTGGGGGCGCACTAGTCAACCAACTAAAATTCCTCGCAACAAGAATTATGCCTCTATAGAATTAGCCTACCTAAATATGGGCACTGACCTATTCGTACTTGGTTTCTCAATCTAAATAACCAGTGACTAAAATCACAAAAAAAACAAACAAATTATTATAACCGTTTCTTGAGCTACTCCAGCTTCTTAAGTTTCAAAAAAGGGGATAGCAATCGTTAAAACAAAAGGGAACTACTATATTCTATTATTATAACGAATAACACTATGCTTTACTCGACTGAGACCAGTGTTTGCAAAGATATAGCGTTAAACCTTACACACCTGATACCAAATTTAAATAGTATATATATATATGTCGTAGAATGACTCCCGACGATACCATATATTACACTATTCGTTGAGGGAACTTCCTTAATTATCTTTAGAGTGCGTTTTACTGTCTGGCGGCCGATATTATATATCTTCGATATGCTTAAGAAGTGGAACTGAGCTCAAGGATAATAATATTGCTATCATTAATAAAATAGAGTTTTATTAATAATAACTGTAAACAATACACAAAAACGGAAAATATTGACAAACAGAATGGAAAGGGTCGTGGAGACTCGGGCTAATCCAAGGATTTAAGGGATCAAAAAAAAGGTAAAACAAATATGGAGTTAAAGAGATGGGATGGTTCGATAAACCATTTAAAGCACAGGATAGAATTGACAAATAAGGGATCAATACTCAAAAGGTGACGCTTGGCTTACGTAACTTCATTAGGGTGCAGTGGAAGGTACTTGAAGGAATATTCGGTCCGCTGGCGAGTTCCAGCCGAAGGGGGGGGGGATAAAAGGATCCTGACGTGGCGTCTTGGAAAGGAGAACCGTTACTCGACGAACGGCTTGACGAACAATGGCTGTTCTAGGTTGTTCTCTTCTGAACAAAGTGGAAGATGAGAACCGTCTCTTGTCTACGGGCTCAAGAACAATGGCTGTTCTAATGTTGTTCTCCTTTGAACAACAGGGGGGGCTCAAAACGAACAATGGCTGTTCTAATGTTGTTCTCCTTGAACAACAGGGGGGGGATGAGAACCGTTTCTTGGCGAAGGGCTCAAAACGAACAATGGCTGTTCTAATGCTGTTCTCCTTGAACAACAGGGGGGGGATGAGAACCGTTTCTTGGCGAAGGGCTCAAAACGAACAATGGCTGTTCTAATGCTGTTCTCCTTGAACAACAGGGGGGGGATGCCTTGGGGACTTGGCGTCACTAAAGGCTCGAACCTTTGGCACTCAAGGAATATTGTCCTCCTTCTGGACAAGTGATGGTGAATCTCGAGGTCGAGGTCCCTTGGCGCACAAAGGGAGAGAGGGTCGTGGTGATGTTTCGCGACGAAAATCTGAATCTCCAATCTGATCTTAGTGGTAAAGTTTCCATATAAATAGCCAGGACATCTCCTTGGCGTGGGGGAGAATGGGGTGGAAGCTTCGAGGGAACGCACAGCCGAGCCGGGGAACAATGCCTTATCTGCCCATAAGCCTAACTCGATCTTGCGAGGTCGGCGTATGGGGGCGAACGGGGGGGACGATAACCTCCTTGTTTAAACATTGGCGTCCGGTAGCTGTTGATAAGACTCCAAGCCTCGAATCGAAGATGCACGTGGGTAGCCTCATGGTTTTAAATAAAATGTGATAGAAGTTCAAATGAATGCAGCCCTGAACTCGTTCTATCACACAGAGTTCTAGAATTATAAAAAAAAACGAGTACACAGAGTCGAATATGTGCACGGGAGTACAATGCTTAACACACTTTACTTCTAAGGGGGAGGATCCTTGACCAGATTCCTACTTAGACAGTCTGCAACACAGTTTTCTGTCCCTTTAATGTACTAATTCGGAGGTGGTATTTCATTAGAAGTAAACTCCAACGCATAAGCCTTTCGTTCTGGCTTTTACAATTCTTTAAGTAAGCCAATGTGCGATGATCGGTTTTGATCATGAACTCCTTACCTAATAAATATGTTTGGAATTTCTGTACACTCCATACAATCGCTAGAGCTTCAAGTTCTATGACCGCATATTTGCTTTTGCGTGACGAGAGCTTCCTGCTAGCGTACGCAATGGGGTAACTGTTCGTGTTCGGGAGTCTCAATATGGGAGCTGACGTTAGTCTTTCCTTCAGCTGATGGAAGTGGGCGGTGGCTTTGTGGTTTTATGCGAGGGGGCCGAGGAATGTTTCTTTAGTAGGGAGCTAAGGGAGGACGCTAAGGCGGCGAAATTCGGGACAAAACGTCGGTAAACGAATGTCGACACGAGAAAAGAGCGTAATTGCTTTTTAGTACGCGGGAGGGGCATGTCGGCGATGGCCTTTACCTTTTCTTTCTGAGGGGCCATTTGATTTTCACCAATGTGGAAACCGAGGTACTTAATAGTGCTATAGGCGAAATGGCACTTGCTAGGACCTATAGTGAGGCCGTTTTGACGAAGCCTATTGATGAGCGATTGTAGGGAGGTAAGATGCTGGTCCCATGTACGGGTGGCCACGTAAACGTTATAGAAGTAAAGGGAAATTTTATCAGCCCATCCAGTATATTGTGTATCATTCGATTATAGTTACTACAGGCAGTAAATAAACCAAAAAGTAGGCGTTTAAACTGCATAAGGCTCTTTTCTGTCGGAAAAGCGGGGTATTTCCGGGCACTATCCTTAAGGGGGATTTGATAGTAGGCTTTACACAAGTCTATCTTTGAAATAAACTTGGCCTCTTCAAATAGATCTAAGCTCTGGTCTATTAAAGAGATACAGTCAGCGTCGGAAACTCTTACGGCGTTCATATCTAAAGTCTACGCCCATGCGAAAAGACTGATCCGGGTTTCTGACTATAACAATGGGAGAGCAATAATTCGACGTGGAAGGTTCAATTATTCCTAACTTTAGCAAGTTTTCCACTTCCGCGTTAAAAGTAGGGCGCAAGTAAACGGGTACAGGGTAGGGTTTAGATCTACTAGGCTCCTGGGTGGTTAGGGCTATATCATGCTCAAAATACAAAGAGCAACCAGACTTCTCAGAAATTGCATCAGGGAATTCAGTTAACAAAATAGCCAATTTCGTCTTCTGAGGGAGTCCAACTAGGGGTTTAAATCAAGTTCCGGGGTGGAGTTTACACGGAAACCTGGGAGCGAAGGGAGAGGGTAGCTTTCGTCCGCTTTGACACATACAGTTTGGATTATATTAAGAGGCTCAGATGGATAAAAAGCTTTCATTACTGCCTCTTCGTCAAGGGCAATTATATTAATGCATGAGCGGCGGTGATAGCGCTTAAGCATGTTTATATGAACCAATTTGTTCCCTGAGGGAGTCTGTATTATGTAATCTACGGGACCGCGGGCTTCTAGTATTGGAAAAGGGCCTTTCCATTGAGACAAGAGATTGCTTTTCTCCGTGGGTAGGAGGAGCAGCACCTCTTCACCGGGCTTGAATCGCCTTTCTTTGGACCTAACGTCAAAATAGGTCCTATATTTTTCTAAATTTAGGTCCGAATTTTGTACGCTAGATAGGCGCATTCTTCTAAGCGGCTCCTAAGATCTAGCACGTAAGAATACGAGGACTTAATTTCCGCATCCAGTCGGAGATTAGAAAAAAGTTAATTCAAAATGCTCATTGGTCCGCTTACATTTCGGCCATACAAGAGCTCGAAGTGGGCAAATCCCAAAGTTCTGTGGGAGATTTCTCTGCTGGCGACGCCGTTAGCGGCGGGATGAAAAGGGAAGGTGAACAAGGGCTTGATCATAAGGAGCTTGCCGGCGTGTTCCATTAGCTCAGAGGTGAAATGTCTACTTCTGTCGGACAAGATCTCCTTCGGGATGCCGACGCGGGAAAAGATAGAAATAAGGGCCTCCGCACAAGTCACGCTATAAATTTTTTTAAGGGGGACTGCTTCGAGGAATCTAGTTGCAAAGTCAACAAGAGGGAGGACGTACGAGTCTCCTTCGCTAGACGGTGGGGTGTCACATGACCTGCAAAACTCGGCAATTTCTTTGGTAGCACCGGGCCAGAATAAATAACAGAAGATACTCTGAGCCATTTTGCTGTGACTGTAATGACCAACCATTAATCCATCGTGTACGAGTTGGAGGACTTGGGGAACATGGGAACGGGGGATACACAACGAGAGAGTGGGGGTTTATCCTCAGCCGAACTGGAGCGATAAAGGAGTCCGTCGCTAATGAGGTAGGCGACTTCCCTTTGACCACGGGCAGATCCACATTCGTCAATTATCGCATTTTCCCACAAGGACTGGAGAGTGGGGCATTCTTTTTGAGCGCTTGCAAAAGTCTCGTTTTGAAGGGCTGCAAACTCTGGGGCATAAGGGGGTTCTAAAGACACGGGGGGAGCAGTGTCCTTTAGCGCTTGGCCCTTCGTGATGACGGGCTGTGCGACGGGGTTAGGGGAGAGCTGCGGGCTCTGGCCGATCAACACGGCGCAGGACGTAATGGGGGCTGCTATCACTTTGGCCAAACCAGTGAAGTATTCACATTCGAGATAGCAGCGGACCACGGGGAAACGATTTGCACGTCCCAAGTAGTCATGGACTACTGCGAATTTATCGTGGTCGGGGCCCATTGGAGGGGGCAACTTTTCAGAGACAACGAAGCAAGTGCATCCGGTGACTCTTACGATAGTTGACACTCGGCAACCATTAAAACTTCCATTTTCAAACTCAAGCTACGGAGGGAGCTTTTGTTGAAAAAGAAATTAACTTGCTGTCTCCGGGGACTGCTTGTCGGGGAAGTTGCTGGCGTTTCAAGGCGAGCGGGCGAATGAGAGAGAGGCAGTTATTTGGTGGATTTGATGACTAGAAGCAAAACGAAATTGGGAGTTTTAGGGACAGTGAGTTCTCACATGGCTGGGAACTCCGCAAGAAAAACAAATTATGGACCTACGAGGGTAATCCGACGTTGGGGGATTATTTATGAGGGGCTTAATATCCCTCATCTGGTGGGAAATGGTACTTAGGTTTAAAGGGACCAGGTATCTTCGAAAACTTGGGCAAATTCTTCGGGGGAAATTTGGAGAGGTTACTTTTACTTTTGGGGGATGGGAGATGAGACTTCTTGGGGTCTTTCGGGTAAAGATGGTGGCTTGATGCGTGCACATCCGCTTCTTCTATACATTCCTTGAAAGAAGACACGCGTCTGTCCTCCACGAATGCGCGGATTTCAGGGGGAATTGTGCAGCCATTAGCTTATCCCGTAATGTGAAATCAGTTAGGGATTCGTAGTCGCGATGGACTTGGGCTGAGTCCAACCAGAACTGGAAAGTTCTCTCGAGGGTGAATCCAAATTGACGGTAGGTCTGGGTGAAGATTATACTCACCTGACGGAACTTTGACCTATAGTAATCGGGTTTCATATTAACAGCCGATAATAATTTCGACTTGAGGGAGGAGTAGTCGAGAATAGCCTCGGCCGGGAGTGAAATGAAGATTTCTCGGAAATTAGTATTAAGGAAGGAAGTAGTCGAGCGACTCTATCAGCTTCAATATCCCAGTGGTCCTCTTCGAAAATTTTCTCAAAGTGAGTTAAGTAGGCGCTGAAATCCTTACCGTCCTTAAACACTGGCAGCTTTACCGAAGGGGTTGGGGGGGGGATTCATTTCTCGAGCTAACAGAAAGGTCTCCAAATTATCCCTGTTAAGCCCACGCTCATGCTGACGAATTCTTTCTCCTTATTCAGCTTCTCTCTGTTCTTTTTCAGCTGTTATTAGTTCGTTTACAGCTTCTCTTTGCTCTTTTTTTACTGCCCTTTCATTTCTTTCTTCCTCCTGAACGTATTCAACTAGATCGTTGCTTGGCAACCAAAAGATCTCTCCTGGTTGATGGAAACGCTCAAATTAGGACATCTTGTTGGTGTAAATGCGCGTCTGGCCACTCGACCAGTCCAAGGAACTTACGGAAAAGATTATGAAGCACTGAGATTTTGTTACACAAAGATTCTACGCAATAAAGAAAATAACAGAAAAAAAACTCAAAACTTGATCTCTATGTGACCAAGGACTATAGGCCTTTAATCTTGCACGGGGATTAGTAGAGGGTTTTTAGGGGAGATCATCCCCCGAAAAAACACAACACACACAACGAAAATAAAATTGGGAAAAAATGGTCACCACAAAAAAATGATCAACCAAAAAAAAAGAATTTGTTCCACTTTGTTTGGATATCCTTGAACGAACTTGGCAAACTGGTTACTGAACAACTTAACTTGGGCAGTTAACTTGAAAAGAAAATGGGTTCTTTTTTAAAAAAAATAACCCAACTTTACCTGCCACCAGATAAAGATAAGGATAATGATTAAGAATCTGGGGTTTTCATACAAAAGTACCCAACTATACCCGTCACCAGATAAATATAATATATATATATATATATATATATATATATATATATATATATATATATATATATATATATATATGTCGAGGTATACCTGAGTAGACTAGCTCTTCGCTTAGAGTCATACACAAGCACGGGCACACACCTGACCACGGGCACACACCTGACCACAGGCCGCTTGAGATAATTCGGGGCGATTAATAAAGAGTACGAATTAGGGTTGACCGGGTATTTATGGCTTGCTAAGTTGCAGTTCAAAGGATATATAAAGAAAATACCTAAGAATAGAATTTTAATATATATATATATATATATATATATATATATATATATATATATATATATATATATATATGATAAAACGGTCTGAGGCCGCTTAAATTCAACCGCTATCACATGTTGTTTAAAAACACGTTGCTACCCACGTGCATCTTCGCGTCGAAGCCAGGTGCGTTATCGCCACCTGAGTCAATATTTAACCAAGGAGGTTCCCCCCCCCCGTTTCGCCCCATGCGTCGATCTCGCCGGATTGAGTTAGGCTTATGGGCAGATAAGGTATGTTCCCAGGCGGCGGCTGGGAATTCCTTCGAAGCCCCCACTCCATTGTCCCCTACGCCAAGGGGATGGCTTCGACTATTTATATGGAAACCTTCCGGATTAGAGCAGATCAGATCCAGATTATCTTCGCGAGACATCACGCCGATCCGGTCTCACATTGTGCACCAGGGGCCCTCTACCTCGAGATCCACTATTTTTTGTCCAGAAGAGGACAATATACCTTGAGTGCCAAGGTTCGAGCCTTCAAGACGCCAAGTCCACAAGGCCCCCCCTGTTGTTCAGAAAGAGAACAACGTTAGAACAGATATTGTTCTTTGAGTCCGTTGACAAAAAACGGTTCTCACCCTCCCCCCCTGTTGTTCAGAAAGAGAACAACGTTAGAACAGCCATTGTTCTTTGAGCCCGTAGACAAGAGATGGTTCCCCCCCCTGTTGTTCAGAAGATAACAACGTTAGAACAGCCATTGTTCTTCAAGCCCGTTCGTCAAGAAACGGTTCTCATTCCCAAGACGTCACGTCAGGAAAATTTAATCCCCCCTCTTTGGCTGGAACTCGCCAGCGGACCGAAGAGTCCTTCGCATCGCTTTCCTCTGCACAACAATTTGTAATTACGTAAGCTGAGCATTACTTTCAATTATCTAACCTTTCGTCAACCCTACCCTGTGCTTTAAATGGCTTAGCGAACCATTCCACTGCCTTTAATTTTTATTTGTTTACCTTTCTGAATCTCCCCAAATCTTAATCCTCGGATTAGTCACATATTATCACGACCCTTTCCATTCTCCGTTTATGTAAACATTTTCCGTTTTGTGTGTTGTTGATAGTTTAATTAATAAAACTCTATTTTATTGATAATAGCCATATTATTATCCTTGAGCCCAGTTACACTTCTTAAGCATATTGAAGATAAATAACCTCGGTCAATCAGATTTACCACGCACTCGAAGTATATTAGAATCATTCCCTCAACGAATAGTTATATATAGTATATCGTCGAGAGTCTATTCTACGATAATATTTTTATATATATATATATATATATATATATATATATATATACAAAAGGGTGAACAAATTACATATGTTAGTTAAATAAATTAAGTGAAGATTAACGAGGTAATCTAGGGATGACCATACAAGATCGCTTTATCTTCAAGCGCGGGTGAATTGGTTAGGGGGTGGAAGACAACGGCGCAGGTCTTCAAGAAGATATTTCGGGGAGTCTTGACGAGGAGGACTCGAAGATGGGGTTGGATTACTTCGTGATGAAGAATGAGATTTTCTCTGCTCCAGAGAGACGTAATCTCAACTCCAGATGATTCTGCAGATCGACAGGGAGTTTCAGTCTCAAAAGAACGGGAATCTTGAATGTGTGGTGAAAATGAGAGGGCCGCATAACTCTCCAGGAATAAGGGGTCTCAATAACTTTCCTCTGAACAGGAGCCAAAGCTTAACGAAGGTAGATCTGCTGACAAGATCTTTGACGACGTATGACGATGGGTTCCAGGGGTTCACGGGAAAAAGACGCCAGTCTGGACAGAGTGGATGGCGGGCTTTCAATCTCCTCGAGAGATGGTGAGCTTCGGATTAAATACCCGGGTGGCTGATCTGATAGACGCCTCAGTGCCTTGCGGTCCCTAGGTGATTTTTGGTGCCAGTCTAAGCAAACACAATTTCATGATACTCGTAGATAACTCGTCGTTCCAGACGATGAAATTTCCCTCGCGATATAGGGGTAGGGTTAATGTGGCTACGCACTGCGTTATCGCAGGGGTGAGGGGACGTATGGCGTCCGGAAGCAAACACAGCTGGGACGGGTGATTAAGATGAGTTATTTGCAAATTTACTTGTAAACAATAAATTAATTGAGTGGGGATAACCAAATTTAGCGAATTTGAGAAAACTTTTGACTACTCAAAGTTAACTCTTTCTTAAAGAAAACTTTAATCACATGTTTTAAAAAACTCATCATAATAATCTATACGTATATTTTATATACCTTACAGCGTTTATTTCACAAAGATGACTTCCTTAATAGGGGACTTATTATTTTTCATGAAATGCCTGAATATTTGAGTTTTTTCCTCCCCATCGATTTAGAATTAGGAGTGGGGGAGTGTCATATGTTCTAAAAATTAAACTAGATAGTCCTTGATAAAGTTATAATGAATAAAATATCCAACTCTCAAAATATTTGACACGCACAAGAATGAGCCTGAAACGGTCCCCTTAATATACTGCCCTGGGAAACACCCTCCTCCTGGACAGAGAGATCAGAATAGGTGTAACCACTCTAACTAGGAAATTTCCAGTGGTTAAAAAATACTGGGCAAAAATTTGTAAAAGTAATTACAATCACCATTCATAGAACTAGCGGAGGATTCCATGGTGCCATGAGGTGTCATACGCCTTCTCAATATCGGAGGAGACAGCCATCGCATGGCAGCCACGAGCAAAGATCTCAAGGAGGGTGCACTCTATCCGGACAAGATCTGTCGTACTCTGCTTCTTATGGAAGCCACACTAGTATGGGGTTAGGAGACCATGGTATTCCATGAAACCAGTGCAAGCGAGCATTCCAAATATTTTCTTCAACAACTTGCTATGAGAGCTGGTGAGGGTTATTGGCCAATAACGGAAAGGAGACAAGCCATCTCTACCTGGTTTAAAAAATGGTAGGATTAACGCCATTCTCCATGTGGTAGGGTAGAACCCTTGGATCCAAAACTAGTTAAAAATATCTAGTAGGAGTGATTCCGTACGGGGATGGAGATGCCAGAGAAAGTCATATCGGATATTGTCTAGGCCGGGAGACGTGAGGGCGCAACGATACAGCGCTGAGCGCATCTTGGCGGTAGTGAGCAGAGAGTTGTAGGATTCCTGTCCACCGAGCGAGAAACGCAGGGCTTCGCCTTCCAGCCCGGGTTTGATACGTCTAAACTCCGCCGGGTAGCGCTCAACGTTGCTAACATCGGCAAAAAAGGATGCTAATATATCGGCGACGCTGGCAGAATCGCAGATGAGTGAGCCATTCTTATCAATTCCAGGGGTGGAATGACCAGCATACCTACCCTTGATTTTGTTAATTATCTTCCACACTTGAGGTGAGGAGGTATTAGAAGGTAAGGAAGACATATATGCCCTCCAGGAATTAGTGTGCGCCTGACGTAAAGATCGCTGGCGAATGGCTCTATTTCGATTTCGGTCAATACGGTTCGGAAGATTTGGGTTCAGGCTGAACCGCGTATGAGCCTTTTTATAGGCATCCACAACCCGGGTGCAATCAGCATTCCACCATGGGACTGATGTTCTGCCCCGGCGGGACCAAAGACGAGAATTGAAGACTCTGCAGCATCAAGTACTAAACAGAAAAAGTAATGTATAGCGACACCAATATCTCCAAAATCTCGAATTTCTTTACTGGTGAAGGAAGCGTCATGGAACTTTGACCACATTACATCTGGGTGGATATGAAGGGGATGGGCAAAATGTCTTGTGTTTCAAAACAATGGAAAAGTGGTTGCTGCCTTGCAGATCATTTAAAACAGATCAATTGAATTCAAAGATACAATCGGCGGAGCTAATAGATCAGTGTTTCCCAACCTTTTTTGCTCCATGCCTCATTTCAGCTCAAAATTTCATATGTCCCCCTGATGTAAGAAATTAAATTATATTGTTTATTACACTAATAAATTCTTCGAAAAAATATACGATCCTTCCAAAAAAATATGATTAAGAAAAGGAAATCATTGAAACAAAAACAAATCGGCTATCAGTAAAAAGATATAAAGCAAGCTTAAATAAATAATCAATTCAATGAGATGATTGTGCGGAATGTTGAAGCGCAAAGTGCATTTATCGAGGTATGAAATTTGTTAATTTTAGCCTAAAATCTCCTTATTTTGTGATATCAAGTCGATTTCTTTTTTTCAGTAACAAGTCATTTACGGCACTGAAACTACATTCTATCAAATATGAGGACGAAAATGGGGATAGTAGTTTTCTTGCTAAACTTGTTGCAATTTGGGTATTTAGTCTCATCTCATTACAGCCACCATCACTGATGAAACCAAATATCTTGGTTTTTGAATCTACCAGTGTCATAATTTCCTTGTTGCTGTTTATTTAATATATTCATATCTTTTCAAAAATATCTGCTAAATAGCTAAGATATGCTTTGCCATCAATATTTACAAGATATTCATTTCAGGTTTGTCATCTAAATAATCGCTAAGAATATCGAACAGTTTCCTAAATCTTTTGAACCACTTATCCTTACATAGCCACCATACCTCAGTGTGAAACAACAATTTTACATGATATATATTCATATACTCACAAAATTGTTTGAAGTGACGTTCACATTTAGCATTGGTTTTTATGTAGTTGACACACTTTGCAACTGATTTTAAGATGTCATGTAAAACAGGTGACATTGTTTTGGCCACTAAATTTTGTAGGTAAATAACACAATGCACAAAAAACATTTCTGGATTGTCTTCCTTCATTAATTTTAAGCAGCCACTTTTCTTGCCCATCGGAACTGGAGAACAATCTGCTGCACAAGATTCAATGTTGTCCATTGATATCTGTTGTTTATCGTACTTTCAATTGATTCACAAAACAGAAACTCCTCAACAAATTCTTTATTATTGATATATATTACATTGATTTGTTGGTCAAACATTGTTGATATAATAGACAAAAAGGAAATCATTCATCATGCAGGGCAGGTATAAATAAATTCAAACTGCAAATATTCTTCAGAATACTGACGAATTTTTTTTTGTACCACTTATTTCATACATAGACTTGATATATGAAAAAAGTCCACTTTATTAATATTATTAGTAACATGATACAAATAAATTAACATTTTATCTAGCAACTTTCTATTCAGGTAAAAAAAACCCCCCATAAAATTTCATGATTTGGAAAGATCAGAAAAGAAATATCTTTAATTTAATATTAGTAAAAATTGCAGCAGTTTGCCATAAAATAATTTAGGCTAAGCTTTATAAATACATAAAAATGTTGAAATCGTGATATGACAGCAACGTGAAGGTTAAAATAACTCTACAATGCATATTTATATAAATTTATACATGCCTACACACCCAGATCAAGAAATCATATTAAAGTAGGCACATAAGTTAAAAATACATATAATACAACGATTTCAATGGATTATGATTAGGAGGAACGCGAAGGTAAAATCAATTGAAAATTATCTAATATTGACAACAAACAAGTTCTTATTATTTAACATAGGCATAACATAACTAAAATAAATCCTAAAGAAACTGAAATCATTGCAAAATTCTTATTCAGGGGCGAGATTATAAAAATGTAAAGGAAAATATTTTAAATTATTATTTAATAATAAAAACAATACAGATAACACAGACCTGCGTTTGAAAATTTTTTTATGTTCCTCAGGATTTCTTTGTGGTTTCTTAATGAAACAAACCTCCTGAGCTCAAAAGTGATTGTATTTTTATTCAATCAGGTCAGATTTTCTCAGTAGAGCATACACCATTTTCATTGAGATTACCTCATTTTTCCTGAAAAAAAAATTAAAAACCTTTCTCTATCTAGTATGTAAACCATAATCCTTTGAATAAAACAAAAAATAAAGAATGTAACATAATAAAGAAAATAATTATAATTTCTAAGAAAAGTCGACCTTGACGATTTTCGTTTGTGCCTCTCATCTGGTGCATCACGCTTCAAACACCAACAGTAGTCAGCAAGCATGTTTACGTCCCATTTACCCTGGTACCTGGATTCCATTGTTTTTATGTCCTCGTGGAATCTTTTTCCCTATTCTTCACTGTAATCCCCGCAGTTGTCGGGAAAATAATCCAGATGGGACTGTAAAAAATGTATCTTTATAGACATTCGAGCTCCCAAATGTTTGAGACTTGTTAGGAGCTGATTGACCAGGGTAACATATTCTGGGCTTCTTTTATTGCCTAGAAAATTGTTAAATAGAGCTTTGAAAGCTTTTCAGGCATATTTTTCTATGTCCGTCATTGATGCCTCAAACTGCTGATCTCTCATCAAGTTCCTGATCTGAGGTCCATCAAAGATTTGTGGACATTTTTGAAGAAATTTAAAAGCTTGGCCTTCTTTATTAAGGTTTTTGAAAAAATTTTCATTATGCGATCTAAAGCGCACTCAACAATGCTCAGACCTCATTAAAAAAGCGAATAAAATAATTGGATTCATTCGTAGAGCGCTCGAGTATAAGTCCAAAAATACAATCCTAACCCTCTATAATTCCTTGGTCCGTCCCATTATGGAATACTACGTCCAAGCCTGGTGCCTGTACTATCAGAAAGGTATAGTGAAATTAGGATGAGTCCAACGAAGGCTCACTAAAATGATACCAAGTCTAAGGAACAAAACCTACGAAGAGCGACTTAGAGAACTGAATCTATTTCCGTTAAATCACCGTAGATTAAGAGGGGACTTAATTAAGGTCTTTAAAATTATCAAAGGCATAAACAATATGGCCACAATAAATATTTCACTATCGACCAGTCAAAGTACACGAGAGGAAACGGTTATAAAATTATAGGTAGTCATTTTCACTCTCACGAATCTAAGAACTTCTTTCTTAACCGAATCGTCAACTTATGGAATGGGCTTCCTCGTAAAGTAATAGGCTGCAACACCGTAGATAGTTTCAAATGTCGTATAGATGAATAGCGATTAACTAACTCCCGAGCATTCAGGTGTCAGATTAACTCAATTTCCCCTAAATAAATTTCACTTCGGGATCTCTCCCATGTTTCCTGTACATCTCTCTCTCTCTCTCTCTCTCTCTCTCTCTCTCTCTCTCTCTCTCTCTCTCTCTCTCTCTCTCTCTCTCTCTCTCTGACAAGACATTGTGTTGATAAAAAGAAAGAGCATGTTCTAAGCCTAGATGAGTAAGATACTCGTAATTTGATTTTCAATCTATATAAAATGTAAATGCGTTTCTGTCATCTTCTTCAGAACACATAAATCCTAGATATGTACATGAATAAATACATTAAAAAATATCCTACAGAAAATTTGCATCTCCAAACGGTACTAGCAGTGACCAATAAGTCAAAACGTTTTAAAATAAGAACGGAAGTAGTAGATGGATCTAATAGATAATAAGCGTCAAAAAAAAAAAAAAAATGCATGTTAAAAAAAGAAGAAAAGAAAGAGCATGTTCTAATATAAGATTATTAAGATAAGTCATATTTTCGGTTATTTTTTGTATACATTAATGTGTTCCTGCTCTCCTGTTAAAATTTCCTGGTTGCGTCTATTTTCTAACACTACCAGGTATATACTTTCACTATTCCAAAGCCCGGAAATGGATGGGAGAGGTGGATGGGGAGAGACTTCATCGTTGCCATCCTATGCCTTACACGAAATATTGTATATAGTTAGAATTTAGGCTGAAAATAAAGGTACTTCCATTGTAATGGACCGAACGGTCTCTTAAGGTAGTTACTATCTTCCTCATTATCTTTTATCTCAGGCAACTTAGTTTCGATCGCAAGGTCTGTTGTGGCCTGTTCATCTATGTAACTATGTTGTATACCTTCTCAATTAGGATAAATTCACTGTCGTAGAATGGACTCTCGACAATATACCATATATAACTATTCGTTGAGGGAACTTATTTAATTATCTTTAGAGTGCGTGGATGTCTGGGTTGACCGATATTATTTATCTTCGATATGCTTAAGAAGTGGAACTGAGCTCAAGGATAATAATATTGCTATCATTAATAAAATAGAGTTTTATTAATAAAAAAAATCAACAACACACAAAACGGAAAATATTGACATAAACAGAGAATTGAAGGGTCGTGGGGAATCTAGCTAATCCGAGGATTAAGAGCGATTTAAAAAGGTAAAACAAATATAAAGTTAAAGGGATGGGATGGTTTGCTAAACCATTTAAAGCACAGGATAGGGTCGACAAAAGGGTTAAATACTCAAAGGTAACGTTTAGCTTACGTAAATACACTTGTTGTGCAGAGGAAGGCGACGTGAAGGAATTTTCGGTCCGCTGGCGAGTTCCAGCCGAAATGGGGGGGGGGGAATTAAATGATCCTGTCGGGGCGTCTTGGGAATGAGAACCGTTTCTTGACGAACGGGCTTGAAGAACAATGGCTTTTCCTCGTTGTTTTCTTCTGAACAACAGGGGGGATGAGAACCATCCCTTGTCTACGGGCTCTAGAACAATGGCTGTTCTAATGTTGTTCTCTTCTGAACAACAAGGAGGAAGGGTGAGAACCGTTTCTTGGCGAACGGGCTGGAAGAACAATGGTTGTTCTACGTTCTTCTCTTCTGAACAACATGTGGGGAGGGAACCGTTTCTTGTCAACGGACTCAAAAGAACAATGGCTGTTCTAACGTTGTTCTCTTTCTGAACAACAGGGGAAGCCTAGTGGACTTGGCGTCACGAAGGCTCGAACCTTGGCACTCAAGGGATATTGTCCTTCTTCTGGACAAGTGATGGTGGATCTCGAGGTCGAGGGCCCTTTGGTGCACAAGGTGAGACTGGACCGTAGTGATGTCTCGCGAAGAAAATCTGGATCTCTAATCTGATCTTAGTGGTAAAGTTTCCATATAAATAGTCGGGACATCCCCTTGGCGGGGGGGACAATGGAGTGGGGGCTTCGAGGGAATGCACAACCGAGCCTGAGAACAATTCCTTATCTGCCCATAAGCCTAACTCAATCTGGCGAGGTCGGTGCATGGGGCGAACGGGGGAAGATAAACCACCTTGTTTAAACATTGACTCAGGTGGCTGCGATAAGGCGCCCGACTTCAAAGCGAAGATGCACTTGGGTAGCATCGTGTTTTTAAATAACATGTGATAGTGGTTGAAATTAAGTGGCCTCAACCCGTTCCATCACATTGACCATTGACCCAAAAGGATGCCTTTATCTATAGGGACACACTTCAACAATAATATATAACTAAAAAATAACGCATGATTTCCAGATTTGCATTCTTGTAAAATGTAAGTTAATCAAAAAGTGTATACAAGTATTAACAATTAAAAATGCAAATGTCAATATCAAAGAGCTTAGAAATGCAAAGTGTAAAATGATCTTACCTTTAGGTCACCACATATCCTCCAATTGTGGGTAGAGTAATTTATTGCATTCAGCGATTTTTTCATATTTTCATAACTTTCAGTAAGTTGGATTAAATGGCCTATAGGAACGGAAGGCATCTTGTTACCATATTCAGTAACACAGCTTTTAAACTTCTACTGGAGGAATCTATGAAAAGTCTCCATTCTAATGGGTTGTAGGGAATTCCAAGGGCCTCAACAAGTCCTTTATTATTGGCGCAGTACACTAAAAAGCTGAAAGAATCCTGTAAAAAATAGCTTCGAAACTCTTGTTCTCTATTTCTGTACCAAAAAATGTTTTTTTCTGTAGCGAGAAGATTACTTTCATGAAGTCGAGAGCTAAGAAGTTGAATGCCCCAAATCCCTGGTCAGGTCATTTAACTGAACTTGACTGAATGGTCTTGCGACCATATAATGTGTGGAAACTTTATAAGGCTCAGATGTGTCATAATATTGATCAACTTCCATATTAATCTCTTCATGGACCTCTATATGTTCAGTGGGAGAAGGTAGAGGAATTTCTAGACCATGGGGCAGGGGTTTGATGGCAGAAGGAACATCCGGATATGCCACACTATGTTTATAATTGCATATTACATAAAGGAATTGATTTGGAGTTGCAGATAGTACATAAATGTTTAGTAAAAGATATGTTCATGCTGAAGTGAACTATGTTAGTTTTTAATTTTATGCTAAGTCTATGCATAATAATGACATTTTCAAGAACCAGTATAATACAAAAATCTTAAATACTTAATACAATGATCACCTTTAAGATTTGTCATGCAAAAATAGCAGTCCGTAGTGTGGTCCTTGCCCTCTCTCCACACCATGGGAACACCAAAAGAGAGAGAATTTTTTTTCGCCCTGACACCAGCATCTTAAACTTATGCAGCATCCCTTGCAGCAGATATGTGGGGCAAAACTTGTATGTTGATCTCCAACCTTACTCCAAAATATGCATGATACAAAGATTGTACATTGCTGCTCGGAAAAAGTCACTTTGCCGCAAACATAGCAAAATCTGTCGGCCTTATTCTTACATTTTCTTTTCATTTTTAACTAAACCACTATTATTATCATTATTCTTATTATTATAATGCTAAGCAATTTCTAACCTGCAAAAATATAAACTTATTAACATAATTACTAAAATGTACACAAAATTACTGCGAATACAGTAGTGCAAAAACTCTCGAAATTTTGATGTAATATAGGACATGTATAAACTATAAAATTATTATTACCCTCTGTATCGCAAAAACTGGACCTGATAAAGAAAAAGGGATGCCAGATTCGGATTTAGGAGGTCAATCTTATTAAGAAACACTACAGAAAACCTAAGGTACATTTTTGACCCAGACTATTATATATTGAAAATTTTGTTTCATATGGTTAATATAAAAAAAAGAAGCTGAGAACGTTATTGCAAATTTGCTTAACTCACCGCAAGAGAATTGAACATGTCCCTTCAGTAATTCATAAAGTTACTATAAGTAAGTAAAAATATATGGAATTTGAAAATGAACTAAATACAGGATGTCTGACAACTCAATGTAAATGGCCTAGGTGATTTTAAACATAATTGTTGCATTCAAGTGTGAAGTTCAGCTCAAAAAACTCTTTCCAATTTTCCTGAAATATCTACTCAATTTACAGAAAATGTCTACAAAAACATTGTCAAATAGTTTTTGTCAAATTCAATTCACAAAGGTTAATACGGAAAAGCAATTGCAAAAACAAAAAAAAAAGTAATAAAAAAAGGTGTACATGCCACTCTGAAAATCGGTGAACCACTGCTGCAAAGTTGCAAACTACAAAATGTGAACGATCAGCATGTGACTCATTATCGCATAGGCTGTGCCATACACACGATGACCTGTGTAAGTGAGATTATGGAAGTTTTATGGCAGGGATAATGCGCACAGTTGTCTATAGGTAAAGATTTAAAAGAATAAACCTGGAATTTGTTTTTATAAATTAAAATTTCAAATTGCTTCCCTGTGGAGCGTGCGCCCCACGTTCGGAATCACTGCAATAGATAGATCCACACAGCTGAAAGAATTAGTTTGAATAGAGTAAGAGGTAACATGACCAGAGTTAAGAATGCTAAAAGAATTAGTGGATAAAAAGAGATTCAAGGAGACGGTCTTGATGGTCGTTCACTCTATCACCCCATACGGAATGTCTGGCATTGAAGTCACCTAGAACTAGAAATGGGGTAGGGAGCTGAGTTCAAAGATCTAAAAACTGAGCTCTTGAAGGGGGCTCATCTGAGAAAATATAAATTGAACAGAAAGTATAAATTATATTCGTAAGATAGACACAAGCTGCGACTGCTTGAAGTTTACTCCACAGGATTGAAGGCGTGCACTAGTGGTTAGTGCTCACCAGGAGCGAGACACCACCATGGACCACTCCGCCAGTAAGTGGTAGAGAATTAAAAACAATGAACTGACGAAACTTGGGGAAAGGGCGTTTCTCGAGTTTGGTTTCCTGCAAACATATAACAGACGGTGATATTTTAAATATTAAGGAGGAGTATTCTTCCCATTTAAGAAGGATCCCCTGACAGTGCCATTGAAGAATTAATGCCATCACTTAGACCGCTGAGAGACCACGGTAGAGATAGTGCGGGGGGCGGAGTAGCCCTCATGAAAAGATGCCGTGCGAGAAGAACCCGATACGGTCGTTATAGGAGTCTCTAAACTAAGTTTGTTTCGAGAGACCAAAGTTAGTGAGTCATGACCCGGAGGAAAGGGTAGGGATAAAAGGAATTTGGGGGTAACGTTACTCCCAGTGTGGGAAAGATCATCACTCCTACTAGAGGGTGTGCAACCTATGTCTGAAAGCAAGTCGGAAGTAGTAGTTCAAGAGAGTTTCAAATGGGCAGGGCTAACAGGAAGGGGAGATGGGGTATGGTCTTGGTCGGGAGGTAGTGGTATGGGTAAAGGAGACTTGGACGTATCGATACCTTCTGGGACTGGGGGTATATCGCTATGGATGAAGAATACATCACCTCCACCTGAGGGGAGGACGGAAGTTTCGGTTACATATGTCAAAGGGACTGGATTAGGGGGAAGGGAGGAAGAGATAGGGTGTACCTCAACTGAGGTAGAGAGAGTTTTTATTGAAGTAGATTGACCGCCATTTTTGGAAGTTACGAGTAGTACCTAGATGGAGGGGAAAAGTCTCTGAGTGTCCTTACGCTTGGGCCAGAAGGCCCCGATTGGGGTATCTCGCTAGATTCGATATAGGCTTGAATCTCGTCCAGTCTTTGGAGTGGCATCCAGGGATTGAGTACGCTTTGCCGACGCGGGGTCAATAAGGGAGGAAGAGGAAGGGGGTATACTAGGGGACCAGACTTAGGTCTGGGTAGAAGAGGGTGATACAGGGAAGGGTGGTCGTGCTGCACCTTAGGATGACTGAAGAGATGTAGTAGTGTACGTGATACGTGGGCGAGTGGGAGGAGAGTCCGTTGCTATGCGTAGGACATAGGAGAACCTGACGCCAGGAGAGATGAATTTCGCCAGGTCTAATCGACGGGCTTCTCTTATATCCACCTTAGCAGAATCACGGACAGCTAAGACCTCTTTTACAAAAAGAAATATGCGACACTTGTAGGAAGAAGCACTATGGGGCCTCCACAGTTGGCACAGCGGCGGGGATGGTGGCAGGAATGACCATGGTAGGCCTGCGCACAATTCACGCATGCATGGGTGGGGGATGGGGGCAGTGCTCAGATGACCAAACCTATGACAATTAAAGCATCGCCTCGGATTAGATGTATAGGGTTTGACTGGAATTCGTAGGTAACCCTCCTTAATATGCGTTGGGAGATCCCGACGAACAAACGTCTGGAACATCGCTGGTGTATTTACTCGGATCCCACTAACGGTTCGCTGGCTAGACATCTTTGACTGAAGCTTCTTGAGGTCGTAGTCCATTAGAAAAGATAACACTCTTCACTGTGTTAAAGGTTTGGTGGGATGAGACGGCAATTTCTGAACGAGCAAGGGGCTTGAGGGCTTGTACTGAATCGTGTTGGGAGAGGGACGTAACCTCTACTACAAGGGCTCCATCATTACAGGACCAAATGCGGCGTGGTTCTTTGCACTGTTCATCAAAGTACTCACTGACATCAAAAATATTAAGTTTTGATAGTGCAGGAGTCACCAAACTTTCTTCATAGTTGCCAGATAACTGAGAGAATGACGAGCGCGGGCCGCATAACCATTTTGTTCAATACAATATAGTGAATACACAAAAAATAAAGACAACCGACATATTTATTTACCAATACACAAAATACAAAATACACAAAAAATAAAGACAACCAACATATTTATTTACCAATACACAAAATATACAAAAATAAAGACAAAAAACATATTTATTTACCAAAAAGTTATCAAAGAAGGTGTCGTTAGCAAGCAATAATATAGTATTATGACACCCAGTGCGCACATATCCGAGTCTCACAAACTAAGCAGCAAAAAAGGTTAGTGAGATTTGTGAAACTGGCGTTTAACTTTTAAGATATTATCAATATTTGCTTTGTAATTGCTGCATCCAATCAAGAGAATTGCTTTCAAATGTTTATCAGTCAGCCTCATTCGATGTGCTGACTTCACATAGTTCATTTTTTAAAAAGCTGGATCACAGACATAAGTTGTTCCAAACATTGTTGCCATACTAGAGGCAAATTTCTTAAACTATGAAAACTCCTCATCAGGTAAGCAACGATAAAATTCAACTGTAGTTCGATTGTCACGTCATCAAGGTTGCAATCAAACGGATTCTACAAAAGAAGAATATCGCTCTCAATTTTGTCGAGGGGAGATCTGAAAATCTCTTCAAAAAATGCTTATTTAAATCATGGATAATCTTCGAAAACTCGAGATTGACATCTTCTGTGATTCCAGCGCGAAACTTTAAAATACTGAAAATGAGAGAAGTTTCCTCCTTCCAGTTGTGTTTCAAACAATAATAGCTTTCGCCGAAATCCTTTGATTATTTTCTAGTGATCACAGTTAAGGTTATCCTTTTCCTGAAGTTTCAAGTTCAATTCAGTCATGTGGGATGTGATATCAATTATATTTTAGCTCATTTGTGGCACAGTGCAGCGGTGGGCCGGATGAACTGACCACGCGGGCCATAGTTTGGAGACCCCTATGATAGTGGAATGTTAGATTTCGTTCTAAGGACCAAAGAGCGATGGTAGTCCAACTCAGGGTCTACCCCTAAAGAAAACGGATCTGCTGCGAGAAAGCGAGAAGAACTGAACTGGAACGAAATCCAGGAACACGAGCAGCAGAAGTCGAAGATTTATGCGAAGTAATTTTTGGTTTAGTTTTCTCCATATACTACTATGTTGATTAGGGGGTGGGGAAGTCTCGTCACCAGATGCGCAACCTCAAAAGGAGGAGGGACCCATTCTCTCCTATAACACGCACTAGCATCCACACATTCATTCAGTGATACACTAAAACCGACCGCATAGATACGCTCAGGTACAATCAATCACACTTGAGAAAGTAAA
This sequence comes from Ceratothoa steindachneri, assembly GCA_963969495.1. Classification (NCBI taxonomy): domain Eukaryota; kingdom Metazoa; phylum Arthropoda; class Malacostraca; order Isopoda; family Cymothoidae; genus Ceratothoa; species Ceratothoa steindachneri. The sequence goes on along the minus strand of OZ018330.1, from coordinate 119,493,351 downwards.
AAGGGGAAGGGGATAGAGAGGAACAGGAGGAGACCATTAATAACAAAAATGTGACCATAAATAAAGGTCGAAGAGGGAGGAGAGAGGTATAGTTAAACTCCACTTTGCAGTCCCCTCTAATGATCGGGCTGAGCCCTCTCTACAACGACAAGGCAGGAGCACTCTCGCAGCGAGCTTCTGGAAACACCGTGAGCGTGGAGCGGGGTCGTTGTAATATACCTCTGGGTACGAGAAATATCGCGTCGTATCCGTTTCGGAGACCGGACTGCTCTCGACCATTGGAATCTCTACACTCAGAGGTTCGCGTTATCTGTGACGCCACGGTCGGCTTGAGCTGGGAAGATGTCGAGAGTATTAATGCTGCAACCATTAAATTGATATCTTGTTTACATTTAAAAAAAAAGTTAATCGTCATTGTAGCAACAGATAATATGAACTAATTGAGCTAAAATTTTGTATATAATATTTTTGTAAGATTAGTAATAATAAACAGGGTTAGCCCGAAATCTTCCCATTTTTCAAGATTAGTCATACCTGAGTAAACCATAGACATACGTAGACAATATTTAAACTTAATTTACAACTAATCCTGAAATAACAATACTTAAAAAGTAAAAACGATATCATATATTATTGATAATTATTTATTTGAGATAATTAAATGAATGATTGAGCCATCGTTCTGTTGATAAGCTAATCAACGTCTCTTCCACACACATGCTTTGTTGCACTTCAATTGTGCCAATTTCTTGCTATGATTACAGTATTCTGTTTTTTAATTCTTCTTCACCAAACTTTTCATCTTAGCCACGATAGACTTTGTCTTTCAGAGACTCCCACATCAAATAATCAATCGGATTACAGTCAGGGCTTTACGGAGGACAATCATCTTTCGCAGGATGATTGCATTTCTATTATTTTGATGATTATTGATTGTAGTTTTGTGGTATGGACATCTTGTAGGACCGTTTTTGTGTCTCCAGATCTCTCTAGAGATCTCCTTACATTCTCTCCTGCAGAGAGATTTGAAAGAGATATCTGTAAATAAAGTGGTGTGAAGATGGATTTATTGGGGGCTGTATGGCAAACAAATTGGAGCTGTTGTTACAGTGAGGGCAGGGGGCTGAATGATTGCAGCCTCAGACTAGGGTCAGAAGGAGATTAGTAATTGCCCGGGTTAACATTCCTCTTAAGGAAAAACGTGGATGGATAGGAAGAAGAGAGAAGGAGAGCGAGGGGTCGGGAACCCCGGGCTGTTCATGCAACAGACGGAGGTTGCATCCTTTCACTGAGATGAGGAATATTTCGGTGGTTGAACTGAGAATCTGCCGGATTTCTCGCTGCTGGTCGTCTATGATGTGTCCTCGTCTTACACGCCGTCAAAATCGGACCTTAATGATAATAATAATAACAAATTTATATAAAAAAATTACCATATCAACTGACGCGAGTCATTAGTAATGTGTTCTAATTTCCATTCATTTACACCTATTATTCGAGAACCCTTTAAATCGCGAAGCAAAAGTTTACACAATTCCTACAAAGAATCAGTTTTTAAGCCCAATTAACGTTTCTCTATGACTTTCTTTTCGTTTTCTAATGTGAGAAAGTGCAATGACTGATGACGCATGCACGTATATATGTATAGTCAAAATGATGATGAGTCACGATTCCCATATATTATAAGTTAACCTCTGAGTCAGACTTCGCTGTTTAATAAATTTAGATTAAATTTACAAGAAAATGAATTGGCATCCATTTGGAGGCCTAAAATATTCTAAGTATATGAAGCCATGAGAGGCTTTGAGAGATATTTGTTTAAAACTCTATTTTCCAGGCAACCATTAACACAAGAGCCTTATTATCACCAATTTCTCACACAATAAATGCAATAATGGCATCAGGATCACTAAACACACACTCACCATTTTTTACGCATTTTAGAGAACAAACACAGTCTTTCCTTTTGTGCCAATGGCTTACATAGAGACCGAGTGTCATGTACTGTAGTGGTTCCCAACCCGGTGTGGCTTATGGCTCCCTTAGGAACCTTATCGTTTCCTCTGCCCCCATAACCATTATTTTCAGTAGGCAATATGGATATTAACTCAATTTTAGACACCAAGCTTTTAAGATGCTAAATATTTATTGATATTAAAATTAGATTATGAAATAGGATCAATTAAAGATAGTCCCTCCTACGAGGGATTAACTTTCTTGGTTAATTGGGGGAGGGATGCCCTTTACTTGGTAAAATGGGAGGTATACGATGTTATGACAGCGCCATTTTAGAGCTACTGGAATAAACATAAACTAAGAATTAAACGCATGCTAAGATGTAAGAGAGAAATGATAAACTCTTATCTACAGGAATTTATGTAGCTTGAAAGACAGAAATACAATGTTTTCAATGATTTTTGCGATACGATCGCCAGCCAATACCGTTTTATTTAAGTAATTAAAATTTAATTTCGACAGTTCTACAAAGTTTACAATTTTTAATTGTTTTAAAATAAACTTTCTAACAAATATGTTTTAAATAAACTTTTTAACAGTTATTTTTTTATTTTATCCTTGGCAGGGATTAGCTTTACCAGTGTAACTTAGGGAGGGAGGATCTGTTCTTGGTAAAATGGGACGGATTATCATTAGTTTATCCATAAAATATCTAAAAAATGGAAAATATGTGTATTCATTTTTTTTTCATAGGATTCTTTTCGCAAGTATATTTTCATTCACGTTTCTAACATGCTCGCATCACTTCAGATTATTCTAGCTTACATCCTCATTTACTCTCTCTTCACGACATATTTACCTCTTAACCATTCGGTCTCTCATTTACGTACCATTCTTCCACCTAATTTACTGTTTAACGAAGTGTTAGTCAAGTAACGTCGGCAACCAGGGATCTCACCAACTGCTGTCGTCCGCCAGTCTGATCAGGTCCACAGTTCTTCGTCCATCACCAAGGTGTTGAAGAATCGTGTCCATAACCTTTGATCTTTGTCTTCCTCTCCTCACCTCCCCCTTTGTCTTCCTCTCACCCCCCCTCTATTCTTCTAATAGGCAGTATTTCTCAAAGTCGTCTCCTCTCAGGATGTCTCTAAGTGCCTCCTCATCACGTGAGTTCCTTAACAGACATCTCTCTGTACCGGCCCTTCTTAATACTTCTTCGTTTGTAACCATAAGTCCACTGGATTCTCACTATCCTTCGCAAGAACCGCATCTCTACTGCCTCCAGTCTTTTCATGATATTCACCTTGAGTTGACCATACATAACATCGGTGACTCCGTTGATGGCTGTAAAGTCCTATTCTTGATCTGCACACCTTGTTGCAGACAGGACAGGTAAAGTTCATGCCGGGTGGTACAGGGTTAGCTTGGCGGGCGTGCCTCCTTGTACGTCTGTCATTTCTTGATTGTCTAATGCTATCTTTTAGTTCTTCTGCCCCCTTACGGCATATTGTCCTCCAATGATGTCGATTGGCGGCAAAGTCTTGCAGATTTGCTGGGTTTTTATTTATTTTCTTTAAAGTTCTTTTAATATTGTCTTTGTATCTTTTCTTTTGGCCACCTCCTGAACGTAGACCTTCGTTTAATTGGCTGTAGAGTATTTTTAGCGGTAGCCTGTCTTCTGGCATCCTTATTACGTGCCCAAGCCATCTGAGCTGGTGTTGTGTAATAATAGTCTATATGCTGGTACATGAAATACTCTCAAATATTTGCTTGTAAGTCAGCCTATCTCACCAGGTGATTCCCAGAATACGCTGAAGGCAATATATGTGGAAGGCCTCTAACATTTTCATGTGGCGGCTGTATGTGATCCAGGCTTCACATGCGTATATTAGAGTCGAGATACATACTGCCCTGTAGACTGCTTATTTGGTATTCAAGCTCAGGTCATTGTTCACATACACTCTTTTTCTTAAGCTACCGAAGGAGGCTGAAGCTTGCCGTAGACGATGTTTGATTTCATTATCCAGGCTGCAGTTGTAGGAGAGATAGTTTCTGAGGTATTTAAAATCATTGGTTTTGGTTAAGTCAGTGTTGTTAATAGTGAAAATGGGTGGATCGTGTGGTGGACCATTTGCCCATTGACATAGTATTTCTGTTTTGTTAGTGTTAACAGAGAGTCTTATCCTTTTATAAGCATTTGTTACTGCTGTTATTCTAGTTTGTAATGATTCTAGCGTATGTGTAACAAAAGCACAGTGATCTGCATATTTTCACTGCATTGTAAAAATTGTGCATGTCATTAATATCTGCATAGTTTTGAATTTTGTGTGCCTCTTTTGTCCACTATTCATTTTTTATAGTTCGCAGACGGGCTGGAGATTGTGTTCTAAGGTTTTTTAAACGATTTCTTACTCCCTGTGATAATGGATTGCTTAGGGATGCATTATGTGCTTTATGCAAATCATCCAAGAGAATGTGGATCGAGTCAGAACTCTCATCAAACCAATCTTGATGTTTCTTGGTTTTGCATCCGATGCTATTTGCAGCAGATTCATACAAACTTGAAATGAAAGTGGTCAGTAGTGCATCAATTTCATTGTTAACATTAGCAATTGTAGTATCCTCTTCAAGCTTCTCGGCTATCTTATTTCATAGTTCATTTCCAAATGAAGAGTCCTTAAGAGCACCACAGTTCAATCGCTTCTTATTCATTTTCCGGCGATGGAATGGTGGACGAATTCGTAGTTTTAATTTAATAATAATGATACGATGGTTCATCCATCCTTCTGAGCCTTTCATTGCTCGTGTGATTAACACATCTTTAATGTCAGTGCTTTTGACTATAATATAGTCTATTAGGTGCCAATGCTTACAACGTGGGTGCATCCAGGAGGTTTTGTACATATTCTTTTGTTAAAAAATGGTATTCGTGATCTTAAGGTCATGTTCACTGCATAAGGTCAATAGTCTAATTCCATTTGAATTGACCTTTCCGATACCATGTTCTCCAATCGCTCCCTCCCATATATGTTTGTCTCTTCCAACTTTTGCATTAAAGTCTCCCATTAAAATGATGTTGTTATGTCTTGGTATTTGGTCTAAAGTTTCATCAAGTAGCTGATAGAATTGGTCTTTAATTTCATTGCTGGAAGGTAATGTTGGGACATATGCACTTAAAACAGTTGCATACCGGTGTTTTACCATAGCATACACCAATCTAAACAATTACCATCTTTCACTATTCTTCACCGACCTCATACTCCTCTTCCTTACTCTCACTCGTACGTTCTAATTATTCTCACACATAATCTATAAAGATATTAAGCAGCCATAGCGTCATTACTCACCATTTCCTTAAAGCGAAAGGCACATCAACGACTTATTCCAGCCATCTATTCACTCTTGCATTATGACCCATACATCCTTAGGACCCTATTTTAGTGATTTCCTATCGTCACGATCACACACTTTCTCCAAGTCCAGAATGTTCCTATCCCCTGCTTTTTCAGCTTGTTGGCTCTTACACCTCCTACACATCTCCCTTCTTAAACATACATTTTACCAACTATACTCAAGAGAATCCTTTTATTTCTCCACTTCCTCTTTATACAGCTGTACTATCCAAGCACTATTTTAATCTCGAGGCACGGCTCCATTTTCACAGCTCTAACAGCACAACCACCGCATCCATTAATTTCGAAATCACCCTCGATGAAAAATTAAATTCACATTCGCTTCTTCGTGCTTTGTTTTTACAGCCCATCCATCACTCGTGCCATCTCATTTTAACCTTTACATTGCGTACAAGATTTATCTCATACTCATCTTTATTTTCACCCTCTTATTCTTCCCTTCGTTTGCCATATTCTTCCAAAATATTTTCTTATTCTCCATTCAAAGCATTATTAACCCTCCTTCTGATGTCTCCTTGCATCAGCACCATTAAAAACGATCCACACTCTCCTACTCCTTTACATTCTTTCATGCCCAAGGCCACTCATAATTTTGCTCTATACCGAATTGATTTTTCAGAGCGGAGTTCTGTAGCATTTCGCCCGGAGAGAGGGCGAGCCTACCCCCGACGCCGGATCGCGCTTCCTTCTTGGCTCCTTTTTTGCTTTCTTTTCTTTTTATTTGTTGTTGTTTTTTAACCTGTGTCTTAGTTTTTGCACTTTTTTATCTTTGTTATTGGTTATTTATAAATTATTTGTGTTTTAATCTAGCCTAACATTAGGGTGGGGTGTGAGTACGTCGACTTTTGCCCTATTAGGCAGTTGCCAGATGCGCTCTCTCCAAAAAAAAGTCGATCATCCCCTGTGGGTAAATTCCACGTGGAATTTCTTTTCCAGCACGGAAGTGACGTCCATGCGTTAAAGAAAATTCTAGAATTTAGTTAGGCTTAAATTGGTAAGCCTCCGCCCCCCCATCCACAAGCGGTAGCCTCAAACCGCGTCTACCCCGGACCACCTTTTCGCTGGTTAGAAACGCCTGGGCGTGAAGGTTCGAGGCCAATCGAGAGTAGCGCTGGCCAAACACCCCATGTTTCCCCCACCACTGCGGGGGCAGCTTCGGATATATAGGGCTCGTCTTTCAGGTGGGAAATACAGAGTTGAGGAGTCCCGCCAGGATCCAAGAACATTCCCCGTAGTTCCAAGTCAGGTGCTTAACAACGAAGCAAAGTGACGGCTGAACTTTTTGAGTCGTTGGAATTAGCCCAGCCAGTGAGATATTTCCATTTGACGATCGCCACCGATCGTCATCACGTCAAATTCCCGCTCAGAAGCTCCGAGTGCCCTCGCCCTCACGTTTATTGCCTACAAAAGACATCCGTGAAACCTTACCCAGACGTTTTACCCGGAATCCTCCGTAAGCCGACCCTTCCCCCTCCCCCTTCAGCAACCCATTTGAGTTAATCCTCCCCATTGGAATAGTCTCCTTCTGTAACGCATTAATTTCTAACTTCAGAGTCTGATGCATAACTCTGCAATTCCCCTTCCTCATTTACCAATATAATTTTGCCCATTGATTCTCTTATTTTATGTAAATAAAATAATATTTTTGTACATGCCTCTTTAAATAACCTTGAGCTGTGCCATTGCCCAAATTTTACCTGACTTCGTTTTGCACTCTTTCTCGCTGCTCCGCGCGTCGAAACTCGTGGCGTTCTGCCCCTTTGTCAGTTCGCCTTTAAGTTATTAGTCCCTTCATCATAGATATAATATGGTATTGATATAATATAACGTCACACCACGACATCCCTTATCAATTACACTTGGCTAACCATAGCATTTCCATACTCTTTGTCTAAAACCTTTAACATATTTATTTCCCTAGACTTCTCGCATTCACCTTCCGCCAATTCACCCTGATGCATCGGTATTATCACAAGGGATTTTGGTAGCCTAGTGGATACCGCATTTGACTTCCAGCATTAAGGAATGGCTTCGACTCCGAACGAGAGCGGACACAAAACTTTCAGCTAGGTCACGAGTTGACCGCTCATTAATGGTCCAATCTGCTGAAGTTTACACCGCGTATTTGTAAGTAACTCCGCAAGTATCATCCAGCACCTAGCCAATTAAAACACCGCTATCATTCCCTTCCTAACTTCAGATGACACATACCCACTCTCTTCTCTGTTATGGATCAATGTGATGGAGTACTGCATATTTTGCTCCATTGTCGCGCTCATAGCCACATACCTCTGATGCTGAATAACAAAGGATTCTATGATCGCTGGTTGGTGTCAACAGAGAATACTACCCCAACCTTCTAATTACCCCTAAAGAGATCTGGTCCCTGGTGACCTCGGGATTGCCAGCGATTGTCATTCTAATTTTTGTGTACATTTCATTAGCCGGGAGGGATGACGCAACTTCGCTACTACGGTAGTAGCACCGCATTGTTCTCGCCACCATGACATATTTCCCTTTCAAGTGCTTGCAACACACCACCAGATTCATTCCATAACATAATCAATGCCACCTTTTAGCGTTTTAACCCTTTTATCATGTACAGCCGCGGCCAAAAATTTCCGGACAACTCGGAAATTTTAGGAAATTAGATAAATTTTGGCTCGTAAAGTTTATATTTCCGGATCAGTATGAAAATAACAGTGACATTTAAAAATAAATATAAAAAAGTTATATACGCCCCAAACAATAAAAAAGAATTAACAAAATTTGCTAAATCATCTAACATCAGTATCATATATAACATACGCAAAAGAAGATTTGTGAAAATTACAGCAACACCAAACTGATACAGGAGTGTTAGTAGCGTTTCGAGAGTCCCTTGGAAGTGATGAGCGGATTTATTCTTTCCGGGAGGCTCTCCACCAGGGTGCAACATTTAGAGTGTATGATACTGACCCAGTTCTCGCTGATGACTGCCTTCATTTGCTCATTATAAGTTGGTTGACGACGTCTTAAGGCCTCTTTCATGTCCTATCAGAGGTTTTACAGCGGATTCATATCCCGAGAAGGAGGTGCCAGTTTATCTCCGGGATATTGTTGTCCTTAAACTTCTTTAGGGCGGACGTAGATTTATGACATGTGGCATTGTAAAATCACATTCTAGGTCAGGAGTCAGCGAAACTTTAGGTTTTGCTTGGCAATTCCAATAAAAAAAAATTTATGGTCTTGAGAGCCAAGCAACTATAATGTCCAATGTGCATAATATAACATGGTCAAGAGACTTAGGTCGATGTGCCCAAAAGATAGGGTAAATATTGCGTTTAAAGGAATATATGAAATTTTATCATAAGAAAATATGTAATTTTAATATATATATATATTTTAATGTGATCATGTCCTCGCTTACAGAAAAGGAAAAATCTTTTCAAATGCCAAGGATAGATGCCTCGCGTGCCAGGATTTGCCGATGCCTGTTCTAGGTATTACTGGATATGTTTTTGCTTGAGTGTAGCATGTAATCTCGCATTCCAGTTGGAACTTCTCTGAATTTATAGTGCTATCACAAACGATGAGACGACCCACCCCTGCACTTGACATGCATCACCATACAATTACAGAGTAGCAACTGTGCTTAAACTTTGGTACTATGGACTATTTAGTATGCTGAGTCCATAGCTTTCTGCTGACTTGAACGTTGCCTGGGATCGATGACAACTGGAACCTGGACTCGTCGAATCATAGGGCACGTCCTTACTGACGCTTCGTTCAGTAGCGGTGAGCACCTCCCAAGCCAATCGACGTCACTCCTGCTGAAGGTTGATCAGCGGCTTCTGGCAGGATTTACATGACTTCCTGCCTTATGCAGGCAGTCTGCGATTGACTTTTCGGACGGATGCTTTATCCTGCGCACCCTGTGTTTATTCATGTCGCAGCTGGACTGCGGTTTTCTTACGATACCGAAATATTCATGCGATGCAGAGACTTGTAGTCACTTTGTCTACTGACACTGAGTCATTCGAAACGAGGTCGGTCTTAGGTGGGCCCTCTTCCTTGGGTCCTCATAATACTTCTGCAGCACTAGAATGTGATTCTCCACCCCTTCGAGCGATTTGTTGACAGTTTAGCCTCTCCTCATGCAGCGTGCTTGTGAGACTTCTCTTATCTACGGTGTAGTTAATCGTTTTCGCCATTACCATATCTTTATCAGATCCTGTTGATATTGAATATCTTGTTAACCAACAAACATGATGTGTTATATGAAGAAATTTTGATTGTAATATGCCGCATACTGATACCAGAATTTCATACAACAATAACATCGCAATTTTAGATATTTCAGAAAAAGATATAAGGAAGCTTGTCTTTTTTTTTGCTTTCAAGATGTATTGGACACATGCAGGCAGATATACACCAACACATTACTTGGCATACGTAAGAAAAAAAAAAATTCAGGGTGGCCGAAAACTTCGCCGCGGCTGTACTCCAGCTGCCTTTCCATTTTTGTTATTATCGCACCACTAATATTTTCTTGTATACTTATTACTTCCATAGTCTTGTGTAGCACCAGGTCTACACCTTCGAAGTCGATCATATTCACATTCGCCTCATCTTCCATACCAACATTATTTCTTTGCAGTACTCTCGCCATCTAGAGTTAACTTACTTATTCACAAGTACCCTACTATTCTTATCTTTGATATCAAACAACTATTTTTCTCTTGGCTTCCTACCTTTCCGACTTCCAGAACAAAGTCATTTTCCCATCCAGATACTCATTCATCTTCCTTTCAAATTTCCTCTTGTTGCTTTTTTAATTTGGTTAATCACTCGTTTCATTTCTCTGTTTAATTCCTTGTATGCAGTACCGGCTTGAGGTACTGGCAATTCGGGCAATTGCCCGGGGCTCGCCATGTGCCTAGGGGCAATATCAAGGATCTTTTCAAATCAGAACAACAATATTATTGTTCATTGTTTGTTAAAAAAACAAACCAGTTAATAAACTAATTTCTAGAATTCTATATTTTTAGTTTTTTCCTTGTGAACAGTTTTATAATTATACATAAAAAGGGCGCTGAACATCTGCTTGCCCAGGTGGAAGCAACCATAGGGCCGGCACTGCTTGTACGCATCTCTTTGACATGCTCACTTGCACTATAAAACCTCAATAAGTACGTCTGCCTTTCGCTCTCCACTTCACTTATCATTTTTTTTCTATTTCTAGCGCAGCAACATACATTCCATGCCCTTCCTAAGTGACTTCCTTAAATTCGTTCCACATTTACCCTATCACTATGTTCACACTGACTTCTTCTCTCGAACTCTCGATCATTTTAACATCATCCCTATTTATCTGTGATTCCACAGGTTTTCGGTTAAGATTCTATCTCCATTTCCATCTTCATCCCATGTTTTCAATTACACACCGACCAATTTAACCTTTTAGGGCAAAATTATGTTGTCTGATAAACTAACAATCATACTCTTACAGCTTTTTACATCTAATATATGCCGAAAATTATTCTTTCTTACAAAGAAAAAAATCAATTAACCTCTTCAATTCTCCCTCTCTCTCTCCTTCACTCATCCCATGTATATTTATGCACATCTCTGAGCTGAAAAACCGCGTTTGGCAACAGATTTATTTCACCACCCAACCTACCTCTCACTCTACCATCGCATGTCTTGGTGTACCAAAAGCTCCGGTTATTCTATCTGCAATCATCTTCCATATTAGTTCATTCATATCTCCTACAGCCATCAAGCTATACCTCTCCCCATGGCAATCTTCCAATCGCCTCAATTCACTCCTTTATCAACCTTACTTCTATCATTAGAGGCTCCATTAACTACAATGACGCACAAATTCTCCCTGCAAATCACCAATTTTATCCACATATGTATTTCTTGAGCTCACACATTCATTACTAACTATTGCATCATGAAATTCCTCACTTAAAAGCATCGACACTCTTCTAACACCATGTTTCACACTCGGTTACACTCTTTTTCACTCCATCTTACATAAACTTTTCATATCCTTTCGTATTTCTCTTATAACGTATCTGCAATTTTCCTCTTTTTAACAAGTTTACTACCTCTCCCTTTTTCCCCCTCATCGCATATACTCTTCACATTCCACACCATTTCCGTTAACACATTCAGGTGGATTAAGCGGCATGAGAGGACGGCATCCATTGCAGCAACCGCCCATCCTCACCTCTACGCAAGAAGGAGGGTTGAGATGTATAGATGCTAAAAAGTAGAGACAAGTTAAAGGAAGACAATCTCTTCAGGAACTAAACATACCATCATATGTAGCACCTGTCGTTCATGATGATAACTCACTATTACCTCATCCACTAGAAAATTTAAGTAGGAAAACTTCTCGTGATATTCTACATAAATTTTACTTTTATGTAGAATGGACTATTAATTTCGTTTATGTTTTGTTTGAAGTTGCTAAATGTAGTAATTCTTTTAGACAGAAGATGTAATGGATTTTTCATCAGATTATGTGACGATGATTAGTGAGAGGCGAAAGGAAACTGATGTTATTCAATGGAAAAATATCCACTCAGATGCGAAGGAATAAGGAAAATTGAGAAAAGCAAAGACATGTAAAATGGCTACGATAGAAAATAAGGATACACTAGGAAAGAAATAGCCAAACTCATCAACCTTGAGTCTTGAAGACGACGAAAAGCGTATTTTCAAAAGTCTAAAGAAAAGTTCATTAAAAGTTCACAAACATTCCTAAGTAATAGATTGAACTTCCCTTCGTGAGCGCCAGTAGCTAGCCCCGCCCCTCCCCCCCCACGAACTTCGAAAATTCGATAAGATGACACCAAATGAAGTGAGAGAGGAAAGGGCGGTTAAATCTTGAGTAAATGGCTCAATTTCAAGAAATAGATGAGTCTGAAAAAGAAAAGAGAGAGAAAGGGAGAGAGAGAGAGAGGGAGGGATGGAGGGAGGTAGGGAGAGGGAGAGGAAGAGGGAGAGGGAGAGAGGGTGAGAGATGGAGAAAGAGTGAGCGAGCGAGCGAACTGTAGAAGCGATAACAAAATAACGGCTTCGTCACATCGCCTATTGACTGTAGCGATTAGAAATGGTTGCTTCGAATCAGTTTTTTGTGCCCTTTCTGAAATTCGAAAGCTTCCCTCTTCCTTCCGATAAACAAATTATCTTTTATCTGGATAAATAATTGCAAATAAAACTGAGACATTTTAAATATTTTATGGGGAGAACGAAAAGATTATTCGATATATTTCCCTTCTCATGGTTTTATCTATTTTGATAAACTGAAATTTTCCTTTGAGGAGCCCGCAAAGATGTCACATGTAGTTGGGCAGGCATGATGAAGATGACATCTCAAGGATTGCACGTCCTTCCGTTCCCCAATCTTGCAGGAGGATATGCGGCTATATATTTTCTACAATTTTTTATTTCCTCTCTCTTCTGCACTTTATTTTCAGATTTCTCTCCTTGGTATTATTTTTGAAATTAAGCAATTCTATCGAATCGGTATGTCTACAATATATCCAATATTTAATTTATCCTTCCAATAAATAACCTTACATTTTTAGCAATTTTACATACTTATGATATATATATATATATATATATATATATATATATATATATATATATATATATATTCCTCCTAAAACACTTCTTTGAATTTGACGGAATTTAATATTTAAATACTGATCCATTAAATTCTTGAATTTCCCTAAAAATCGAATAATTTTAAAAATAACAAATTATTTCTTTGTGGAATCTTGCGTAGTGGTGATGAAAGGCGATTTTTAAAATCCCCATTTAGACGCCAAGTGAAAATAAAATCACATCTGGCAGAAATGGGAAAATCCCGTTTTCTCTTTCATTTGATTCCAGTAGAAAATGCTCAATTAAAACACTAAGGTGATGTACTTGGTGTTGAATTTTCTTGATTTAATGCTTTGACTCCGTCCATTTTAAGGCTCTAGAATAAGGACCAGTCACAAAAGGACAGTTTATAACATCTTAAAGTTAACATTATTTGCCTCAAGACTATTTTTTATTTAACATATGATGGCATCGTCGTAGCAAGTTTGAAATAGATCTGTGTAAAGTAAATGGCGAAGAAAAAGGAACGGAAAGTGTATGTAAGAATATATAGCCACCACTACAAATCACTACTACTATAGCACATAACTTTTTCTCTTATAAAAAGACTCAGATATAGAATCATTTATCCTCGAATCAGATTATGAACAATATTTTAATTATTTTAAAGAAAATATATGAATTAGTCATTTTAGTATTCCTAAACGATAACAAGAGGCACTAATTTAATAAATACTATCTAAAATTTTATTCTAGAAAATCGGATATTACATTCGTTCCAACCTGAACTTATTCAAAATACTCCTTTAGCACTCAAAGTTTTTCCTTGTCAGTTTATGAGAACGCTTCATCACATTTAAAAGGTCCTAGTTATCTTTATTATTAAGTTTGTAATAAAGAAAAAACTTTCCTGGATTATTTCTATTATTTTAGGCTAAGTTCGTTTCTAACAAACAGCTGTTTTTTTTTTAATTGTTCTATTCAACTCATTTTTAAATCCTTTAAAACAACTCAGGTTCTCTACTTATTTTTCTTCTTGGTTTCTAGAAAATGGTGATTTCCTTTCAGTAATTTTTTGACCTACTCCTTTGTTCCACCATGAGGTCTTCTTGGTTCTCTCTCGAATAGACTTCATCAGAGTTTATTGTTCGTGTGAAGTCACTTTAATATATTTTTAAAGTACCTCGCATTACTTAAGCATTTCTATTGCTAAACTCTTACTCACATTTTTTTCAGTTTAATAAATTAGAAGATTTTCCCATATTTCACTTTATGAAAATGAGCAAATTTTTGTTTCTTTCGTTTTTGTATGAATTTAATCCAATGATCCGGCAATGAATTGTTTCTGATACATTGCAAATAGATTTAGTCTTCCAAAAAAAACATTCTCCATTCACACATACACTACATTCCCATACTCTCACACATTGCTTTGACCCAAGATACAACTATTCCTGACATGTTCTAAGCCAAACAAAACTAATTACACCACACATATAGCGCTTTCTGGAACCTCTCATGTAAGAGTTCTCTGACCTCCCCTTGTGCCACGTCATATTTTGGTCTCATATGCAAAACAAATCGAGGCTCGGTGCATAAAGCCTTTGACTCTGTAATTTATGATACAACCGGCTCAGACACTATTATTTTTAATCAGATTAATTAACAGCACACAACCTACAAGGAATTTGATCAACGCCAACATCAATATCTCAAGCTATTTTTTAGCATCTTAGATTGATAAAACTGCAACTATTGCCTTTATTAAAAAAAATATTAAAGAAGTTAAAAACATTGAATATCTCTTAAATATCAAAGCATATGACAAAATGAAAAAAAGTGAGGTTATATTTTTATTCTCATCACAAGAATATAAAAGCAATTCTATAAAAGAAATTTAAACAAAGGTTAGAACAGAAAATGCCAAATTTATTATCTTAGAACATAAAAGACTCTGTTGAATCCTTCTTCATGCAAACCAAGAAGGCGTAGATAGAGAGGAGTAGGAAAAGTGGCGAAGAAGAAATTATAGCGTTTTCGAGTTGCGAACAGCTTCCCGCGTCGCTGGATCACTGTTAGCGAGCGGCGAATCCACTGGGCCATCCTGAGTCTCAAAACCCCCCAATCCATTCAAGGGAAGCTTTTAAGCCGTTCGCCTGCACTTCTACGATACCAATGAACCCCTGAATTTGATTATATTTTTAGTGCTAAAAAAATCTTTCACCCCTGAATTATTTGGGTGGTGCAAATAACTTCTGTATAACATGGTCGTCTTCCTCAGTAAGTTTTGATGTTCAAAGGTACTTTTGGAAATGTTTATATTTTGACTTTTGTTTGTTTTTTCCAATATTTTTTGGCGGCATCGCTGTACTTACTTAAGTCTTATTCTGCCCAACTATGCAAATACAGTCGAATTACTCCTTTGAAAAGATGATTATAAATTTTGTAATGTTTCTAGCTTCCTCCTCCTGTTACTAGCCCGGAAGGCATTGGCTCTGTTTTTTTTTCAGCTCTTGGCACTCTGGAGGAAAGAAAAAATTGAGTTGAAGAGTGGTCAGTCATTCCTAAGCGGATATAACACGCCCCTCTCCAACCACACCTCGATGCATTCAGCGTAAAGCTAAACTGCAATTGAGCTCCCACTTTCTTGCTTTTGCATTGACCCCTAGCACAGGGGGGGGGTGCTATAAAATTCCTACAGCATGAAACAGCCTCCACTCTAACCTGGTCCCTCAGAACAACCTCACAGAAGGCGTGGCCCGCCCTAATTGTGGTAACGTTGACGTGAGTCTACACCACAGTCTGTAAAATCAAAGGCTCTCTCTTTCAATCTCCCTAGCGGTCGGAGGGAGCGGAAGTCCTTTGCGTCTAGGGAGCAATGCAACAACAACCAATCCTCCTGTGCTTCAGCCTTTTCCCTTTAGCCATCTGACATCGTTTCAGGCAAGTTGTGCACATTATATAGATCAATGTAAATAGCATTAAACAAAATTGGATTCTCCAGCAAAAAACACACTAGTTTTTCCCATTGAAGATACAGTAACACTAGTAATTAATTCTCCGAGATCTTTGTTCAAGTGAGACAGAGTTTTTCAGCCGCTAACAAAAATGAGACTCTACCTTGGCCTGATTAGTCACTGATATATCACCGCAAACTAAAGAAAATTATGACCAATCCCAAATTAAATACTTGACATGTTAGTAAATAATTCTAGCCCCCCCGTTAACAATACCTACATAAAACAAAATGGTATTTAAAGATAAGTTTAAAAATGGTGTTTTGAGGTATGTAATGAAAATGGGCCTCATAAGAAAAACCCATATATTCTTAATATTGGAAAAAAATATAGAACAAATGGTGCGGTTAGTGTAAATCAATCTATAACACCAACGGCTGCTTAAGGAAACCTGGCGAGACCAGGAAATATCAAGTTTCAGTCACCCCGGTGAGGACTAGAGTGTTCACCATGGTGCCTCAAGTAGCGGGTGGTGTCATTTATTGCTTTATACTAACTGCACCATTCTTAATTTTATATTTCTTTCATAAAAACTATCTATTATTCGAAAGAGTAGAGCTGCAGGTTTATTCTCAAATATTTGCTTTTTGAGAGCGACTCCTCTCAAATGTGCTCCGTGAGTTTCAGTGTTCTCGCTTCAAAGTGCTTCATCACTTTCTTAAGAGTGTGCGGTTGGATGGCATGTATCTCATTGGTGATGGTGGCCTTCAATTTTGATTTTATTTTAAAGGTCTATTCTATTCTGGTCTATAAACTTTACACTATATTCTTTCGAATGAGGTATAAAATTTCTAAAATAAATATGTTCTGTGAGTAACAGGTTTTTCTTTGGGGGTTCCTATTTCCACGAATCACCCTATATTTAATAGGAAACGAATAGATATATTGAAGATATCATCCCTCACTTCCTTATCGTTTTTCAAGTTGCCTTTTCTTTAGGAAATATGAGTTTCTTAGGCTTCGTGTTAATCTAATATTAATCATTTTAAACTAAAAAACTCATCCGATTTGTAAAATTGGTAACTACTAAAAAACGCCGTGGAGGGGAGTCTACGAGAGATCGAAACTAACTAAAGAAAAGTGGTCAAATAAGGATCATACCTTGTTTGTGATTATTAGTATTATTATTATTTCAACTTAAGACATTTAAATCATCAAATTATTAAGCGATGGAGCTCAGTAACAACACATCCAATGACTGCTCGATATCAGGTTTCGTTGACCCCCAAACAATAAGTAAAGCAATTTCTGAAGCAAGCATAACTTTAAGAGCGCACTATATTTTATTATGTATCCAATAATATTATTTTAATGATGAAGGGGGATTTTTAATATTTTTGAACAAAACAAATAATCGTTAATTCAGGTTAGGAGTGACCGCCCATTGTATTTCCTTGGACTACGATCAAATTTGTCCTTGAATTCACACCTCTTCAAATCCCTAAAAATTACTTTGATCTATCACCTTTTTATAAGACAAATTTCGTTTCATAGTTGAAGAAATCCACGCTACTGAACACTGCGTTTTGAAGGTCGAAATATCTTGTATGTAACACGGCAAAAATGGCGCCGAAATGTTATTGCGCCACCGGCACGATCCGATTCTTAGAAAAATCTTTCACTTCCGTTTTAAAAATATACGAAGAAATTGCCCCGAAATATTTCTTGTACAATTCAAATTCGAAATATGAATGGGCTTTTGTACGATTCAATACCCTATTACAATATATTAAAAAAACAAACAAGAATGTACCACACAAAAGCCCCGCTCTGGAAAATAAAATGAAAATGTAACTTGTATTAGTGATTCAAATGATTTTAAGTATAAAGTGCTACTAAACATTCTAAGCCAAACGACCATACTTGCCTACTACATTTACCATTAATTGGATTTCCCCGATCTATTAAAAGAGAAAGTGAAGAGAAGCTTTCAGCCTTAATTATAATTGACCACATTCAGTATCAGATCATCTCTAGGCAGTAGCAAGCAAATTTGCCCCTATTATATTGCTCTACTTGGGGATTTCCAAATGAACAGAAATGGGGGAAAGGGAAAATGTTATGAGGTACATAACCAGAGTAGGCAAAATAGGAAACTAGTACTTGGGATACCCTTACCTCTCCTGAACCTGCTTACATTTAGGACCCTTTGCAATGGCTAAAATAATACAACAATAATGAACCGAACGCTATCGATGAAGTAGCGGTACTTATTGAGTCTCCTCGAACTGACATTTATGATAAATGGATAGGCATCAGAAGCACCACTCTAGTCCCACTCTAGGAGGATGCTAGATTCTAGAGCAGACCACATAAATCCAATACATGGAGCCGTGAGTGATTATGAGGAACAGAGCAAGGTGCATGCAATTTTGTGGCAAAATGAAAGGGATGGAAAGGTTCAGTCTGGTCACCGAGACCGAAAAGAGAGTGGGTGTTAAGGTTTAGGAGTAGAAGAGAGCTTCATTCCTTCCTTTTACTCATCACTTACATCACTGTGCCAAGCTGTTTCCCTTCGATACACCTTCTTCTCTTAGTAAACTCTCGTCTTCTCTCCTGGCTTTCACAAGCTGTTTCGTCGTGTCTTACCCGGTAGGATTGCTGTCTAGCAAGCTTTGACCATGATCTCAATGTTTTTAACATGTAGGTACCCATCTTAAAAAAAATCCAAGGACCAATTACATAATTCCAGAGTATTTTTTCCCTCTAAACTCTCTAGTTGATTTTATCAATGCAACTAACACAGCTGTCTATCGCTTTCTTATTTTTTATATGGCTTTCAGATTAAAAAGAAATCATTTAACTTTATTTAGTTTCTGGTTTATTGGACTTAAAACAATGAAAACAAATTTCATAAGAGTATGAATTACTGAATTATACTAATCTCCATTGTTTAGTGGTCTCACGTCCCTCCCACTCCGTCTAGTTTTCAGTATTCTGTAGGGTTTATTAGAAATAAATATGCTGAATCATTATTTTCCATTGATTTTACTCGTAGAATAAAATTGAAATCATTAGACGTTTGTGGAATTATCTGAGCGTTTGTTCAGTAGCTGCGGTTTCTCAAGATGCTGCTTAGAGAGAAGTTCAATAACAGCTGAAGGCACAGATTCAGATTGGATCAAATTGGATCAGCTTGGGTAGTGGTGAAGTAAGTGTGAGTAAAACAGGGATGTAAAAGTATGTATGGAGGGTGGTGTATGTGGTGAAACTTGAAGTAAGCATTAAGTTTGCAAGTGACTTGCAAAGACGCATGGATATTAGATTAAACTCTTTCATTGTTTTTTTGTGTTATGCTTATATTTGATTGTGTTATAGGTTAAGTTTTAACTTATTGGCGTTTAAGCCTTTGTATTTATTCGTTTAATGTTTTAATTTCTGTGATATTTACGTGTTTAATTCGTTTTGTTTATGTTCGTTTTTTTGTAGATACATCATTCAACTTTCTTCCTCGGTATGGTTTCACTTTCGGATTTTCCTAGTATGGGTACATCTTAATCGGAATTTGTTGTCTTCTCCGGGTTCATTGTCGTAGATTCTGGTTCATCACTTCATGATCGGTAGGATAGTCATACCTAATCGGTTTGCGTTTTTCTCATTTTATTATTTTTACGCATACAATGGTACAACTTCTCTTTTAAGCCTTTTTGCACAGCTTGAGAATCTTATATGGTTTGAACCTGGTTGGTTATCTTCCATGAGTACTCTTATTTGTTTATTTAGGTTGGTTGTTGTTTTTACCCTCATTGACGTCCTCATTCAGTGGTTTTATCTTCGTTGCCCTTTGCAGATCTTCTTGCTTATTTCACTCTCTACTGCGTGTTCCGTTTTTGATGTGCATGCATTTATTTTCTACCCTTTGCAACTCTCTTGCAGTTTGTGACTATCTGAAAATAGTTGTAACTGGGTATATGAGGCTTTCTTTTACTAGCACCATGTATAAATTTCTTTTGTTTTTCTCGTTTAGGTTTCTGAATCTATAGTATTCTTTCTAACTGTCGAGTTTGCTGGTTTGATCCGTTATGTGACGTGCTTCCTGTACCCGTTATAATTAATCTTCTTTCCCAGTACATCGCACTTGTTCGTGAAGAGATATCCTTTATCGTCCACTCTCACAACTGATAATTTTGTTCTTCTTAACTGTATTCCTAATGGTACTAATGTATAATGAAATTTTCACTATTAGTTCTGATCTCCTATTTCGCTTCGTATTCGTTTATAACTCTTATTTTATCGGCTGTCATGCGAACCTATAAGGGCGAATTTCTGTATTAGCACTCGATCAGCTCTTATATCATCGGCGAATTGAACGCTTAGGTTTGTTGGGTTTCTTAGTTATGAGATATCAGTTGTCTATATCGAATATAGGATAGGGCTTAAGCAGCCACTCCGCGATAGTGGGATTGAACTTGATATGAGTTAAAGTCACTAGAGTCTAAAAGATATAAAAAAATTGAAAATAAACGAGATTAAAAAATCTTTCTTTACCATTACAGGTGACGTCTCCACACCTAATAATAAAAGCGGAAGAGTAGTTGTTTTAATAGTTGGAACATATAAGATTTAGTCACTGCCAAGTCGGCTTGGAGTTATGAAGAACAAATGTTTGAAAGTTTAGATAGGAAAATCCTCATAGTTACTGCTTGCTGAACAGTGTCGAGTGTAACGAGCGTGGAGTAACCATTACTTGAGACCCAAATCGGCATTTCTTCATTTTCCCCCCTAACTGGGAATGCGTCATTAAACATTTGAAATCTAGGAATCTATGGAAAGCGGCAAAGCCAGAGCTTATTCTATCGGAGATAAACAAAAGATGGTTGAATGTCAGACAAAAATGAACACTGAGCTCTACCTATTTGGGCCAAACGGCTAACATTTCTACTTTAAGATTAAATCTTCTGTTATTTGCAAACTGGAAACTACTGCAAATATTTCAATGCCACTAGCAGAGACAGTGTGTTTGGACTACGAATATCAGGTCAAACGAGGGAGAAGCCAAAACAACTTACCACCACATGCTGACTAAGAGGATGTTTGGCAGTGTAGAAATAGTCGAAGAATTAGAAGAGGGACTTACAGTCTTATTAGTCGAAACCAATATGATATAAGGACTTCACTTTCTTTATAGCACCCAAATGCCACTGCTACCAAGGACATAAGTACCGTAGCTAATTTTTATTTTAATGCTAGACTACATTAAAAAAACCACCTAAAATATCAATAAAAACTATAAAAAGCAACAAATAAAAGCAAAACAATAGCCAACTTAAAATAATATGCTAGCAAGAGATACATATCCAGGGAAAAAGGCAAGTCCAAAAGGGACTTTCAACCTAAAGTGTGTAAATTGGCAGACCATACATCAGTCTGAATCAATGGATTAATGGAGTGATCCGTCTCGTCAAACAAAGCTGATTGATATGAGATCATGGCCTTCGAGACAGAGTTAGGAACACCTTTAAGACCAAAGGATCTTGGGCATTAGGCGAGGATGGGGTAACCGGAGTGAAAAGTATGTTATTAGGCCTCGGGAGCAACTCAACACAGATCTGTTTAGGGAAGGCGACTCAGTCTGAGAAGGGCTTTATTGAGATAAAGATAATGAATCAAACAGGGAAGAATTTATTGTTGGACCAGCTGCCTTAGACATAGAAGAAGCAACATCTATAGCATTTTCACCTTGCGATAGAGACTTGGTATCAAATAAAGAAGCGGAGGACGGAACCTTCCTCTTACGCCGAAGCTTAGGCACGACAAATCACTCATGGCTCAGCTACCAACCAGTACATAAATATCTATCTAGTAGAACTGGTTAACTTTCAGTGTCTCTCACTGACTTTCAACATAAGTCGAGATGGGAGGGTCAACAGTTATCTCACGTGGAGCACTCGAAGAGCGGTCGAGGTCCAATCGGTGCCAATGCAAAATTACATCGTTCACCTTGCCTGGATACTGAACGAGCGGGATTTTAAGAGAGAGGATCCAGGGTAGATCACCCTTAGTTAAAATGGGCGATTCCTTCAAGCATCTCACGGAAGACATCAGGATATAGATAACCGGATGATCGAAACTGTCTTTTATAACCAGTCGCCGTGCCTCCCCAATATCCAGATGGCCCATATCCTCCAGCAAAAATACTTTCTTCTCATATAATTGCTCTAAACACGTTCTGTCATCTACGGCATGATAGCCAGCACAAATGGCCCACTGCTGGGCTATGTTATCCCATTTGTCATGGTAACTGGATGCACAATTTATGCACACACATGCAACCCATATGCCCAAATTGGCGGAATTGAAACGCCTGAGAAACTCATAATAACGACTGTGAGGGAAACGGACATAAGCGTTTTTAAAGTATTTTGGAAGTTCTTGTGACTTAAATGAATCTATTATCGTCATAGTGTTCATGTGAGCTGTGTCAGCATGTTTAATCACTCTAAAAACATTAGTAACACGTTTATTCCCCAACTTCTGAATCGGAACAAGTTATAATTTTTAAGTTTATTTAATCTGCACTAAATTGGTCCTCTAATGAGAGGTAACAGAGTATAGAACGTCTGCAACCGATGAGATATTCTGCACTGCATCGTGCTGGGTGCGAGACGAGACTTAAATGACGTTTCCGTCACTTCACGCCTTCATATGACCAGAGCTCACGGCAACGAGATTCAAAAGCATCTTTCAACTCAAAAACCTCAACCTTAGAAAGTCGAATTGGAATCAGATTTCTCTACAGCGAAAGGATGTTAGCCAAACTCAGGATCCATAACGTTGACAGAGAGCTCAAACAAATTGGGGTATCTGAAATGAACAAGTATAGAATTATCGTGAGAACTGTTTTTTGAAAGAGGAGACTAGTCTAAAGGAAGTAGACTGAGGTAAGGATTGGGAAGATTTCGATACCATTGCACCACAATTAAATTTGCGCTCCCCCTTGTGACTCTACAACACGGTTGTTGTCTACTAAGTCCCGACAACTCTAAGCTCGGTTACGAACGGTGGGTCATGATGGGAAGATAATACGGTTACAGAACGCCTCTTTTACAACTAGCCAGAAGGATAACTCTGGAAGGGCTGTCCAAATTTTCAGATGCGAGTTAATGGGAGCTAGTGACGTCTTCCTCTTCGAGGACGGCATATGACGTACCATGGAGTTTCCCATAGCCCATATTCACAAAAGAAAATATAGGAAACAATTCCATATAGACAGCGAGCTCAACACAAGGCAGTCTAAGAGAAAGGTGAAGAAAGGAGTTGAACAAGAAAGGGACAGTGAGAAAAAAGGAGAGGGCGATACCACCATGAGGAGAGAAAGGGTGAAGAAGGTCGATGAGGAAAGTAAAAGACATAGAAATAATATATTAAACATAAGATCAATGGGAAGGAGGAAAGGGACATGATAAAAATCCTCTTCTTTACCTTTAATGAAGCAAGGGAGGACTCCCCTGGCTTGGAGAGTGCATGAGCTCTTCCACAGTAAGGTCCAAAACACCTTGACTGTAGAGGGGGCCAAATATTCAAAAGTAATCCTATTCATTTAACATGATCAGGGCTTTATTCAAAATTATTTTTTAAAAGGGCTACAAAGAGGTATGAAAGAACTATAAGTCAATAATTTTATTATCACCAATAATAAACAATTTAAAAAATTCTTAGCTAACTGACTAACGAAAACACTTCACTCTAACCGTCAACCAAAGCTAGGTTTCATAAGTAACTATACTACATTGATCACACTAAAGCTGTTCAGCAATTATGAATCGAACTAATTAATATTTAATTCGTCCTTACGCGAAATTTGTAGACATTGAACAAGCCTTAAATGTATCACAGAAATGCAGAACAAACCAAACATACATTGACATACTCTCTTTCATATGCAGTTACACGACATGATCATTTTGCCTCCACTCAGTAGAAAAGTCAATAATAAAAAACGGAGGGGGTCAATGAGACCTCATCTCACCCAAACGGTTCCCAGCAGCACTTGAAGCCATTTTAAAGCTTGGAGTTGGAATAAAAAGCAATCAAAGTTTACTGCAGATATTTAAGTCATTTTAGCTTTGTTGACGTCATATTAATTTTCTCGAATCCAGAGCAATTCCCGTCAGTGTCAGCTTAATTATTATTAGCTACTCTCACATTTGGATAGAAAAGTAAATTTTCAAAGACGAAAATAATGAGCAATTGTTTTATAGCATTGATAGTAGCATTTTGTGGTAGCTACAAGTAACGATAACCCGTAAACCCTATGAAAAAATATTGAATAAGAATACTAATTCGGGTGGAGGATAAAGTACAGTAAAAGCTCTGTCGTAGAAAGTGTCAGTAATCATAGCTATAAGAAACGACAGAAGATTGCTGAAATAAATCATATTAGTTACCTTTACTTAAGAAAATATTTGGCAACATTTTGTTCTCTTGAGTTTCACTATTACAGCTATTACTCCAACTCCTGCTCAAAACTAATATTCTTGGAATTATGTTGTGGTTTGAGAAACTGTTCATTTATAATTTTTTTTAGGCGATATTAGAACGATTTTATGGTGAGTTTTGGTTTCTGATTCTCCTCAAATTCAACGGTTTTGTTAGATTGGATATAAATTTGAGACACTGGAGTCCTCATATTTAAAAAAAAGATCACTCTGCTTTCATATAACCATTCCTTTTCCAGCTAAATTCGTTGCTGAATTCATATTTAGGTATTTGGCCATTTAACTGTAATTTTCTATATTTGCCTTATTTAGTTTATCATTTTCATCATGAAGTTTCAAAGAAATAATGAAAAAGATTTAAAAAATGTGAAAATGATCTATCAATCACACGGAAAATATTAATTACGTGCATGGTGAGGTTTCAAACGTGAAATCCTATGTAATAAAAAATATTTTTTATATTCCAGATCCAATAACTATCTCATAGTGAAAACATTTTTCTCTCCACCTTTATTTAGTTTATCTTTGATAGCTTCTCTTCCTCTCAGTAGGATTCTCTTAAAAAATATATCATTACATAAGGCTCAGTTGTTGTTGCTGTGTTTCATCAGGCTAATTGACCGAACAGCTTGGCGTGTGTCGTTGTGTGTAATGCAGCTTTCCATTATGTATTTGAAGAGGTAGACGGTCCGATTAATCGGACTCGCATTTTCGATTCGGATAATCGAATCGGGCTAACCCTCGCCAAACGAATCGGATAATCGCAATCGGACTGCCAAAAATTTAAAGCCATTTTGATTAATCCAGGTCGAGTCATCTTTGTTTTTTCGCAATAGCAGTTTCTTAATAAATTTTTCTATATTTTTCCCAAGAAAATATTTTTCGTTTTATTCTATTCTATTCACCCTTTAGTACTTTCTCTATAATTTAATGCGTTAAATATCATGATTAATTATTAAATCATATATAATAAAAAGGTTATATTTTACAAGTATAAAGTAAGTATAATACGTGTCTAGTGCGACCTCGTGAGGGACAAGGTCATCAGGGGTTTTCTCGCCCTCGTCCGGCCTGACGAGCACCTGGACCCTGCCTCTCAGCAGGATCCCAGCCAGGCTCCAGCAGCACGCAGTACCTGTTCGCCATGGAGGATGGGCAGCAAGAGGAGAGTCTCGAGGAGAAGTTCAGGGAAGAGGTCAACAACTGGTCGAGGAGGCCGCTGAGGGGGAACCCGGTGCTCTCGCCCAATCTCTTCCCGCTCGAGTTCCGTGATGCTTGGGTAACACTATTCCTCAAGGATAACACGCCGCTCCCGAGCTCCACCTTGGTCGAGCGCGTGTTCAGCTATGGGTCGGACATCCTCGGGCCTAAGAGTGCTGCCCTCGCTGCACCGAGAACTTCGAGGCCCTCGTCTTCTTCATGAAGGGCAACCTCCATCTCCTAAAGAAGGCCCACGAGGTGGAGGAGGAAGACGAGGACTAAGCTGGCGGGCTTAGAGTAGAGTGGAAAGCTTTAAATATTATTAGGTATATATGGAACAAAGTTGTTAGTTCACCCTATCTTTTTTTCTGAGAGAATATATTAGTATTACTGGTGTATTTTGTGTAATATGTACTGTATAGTTTAATATTTTTCTATATTATATTTTACTTAAAATATAATGTTTATTTTTGATCTTAAAAGCTTTGTTTCTCTTTGTATTAGTTAGAAATGGCTTATGTAAGGTAAAAAAGCATTAAATTCCCCTTAGAAACATCGAAAATCGCTTTAAAAACATTTAATCGCTTTTAAAAATATCGAATCGCATTTAAAAAAAATTAATCGAATCAAATAATCGGATAATCGCAAATCGGACTTAGATTTTTGGCACCCGAATCGGATAATCGAATCAGACTTGAAGAGTTGGCGAATCGGTAATCGCTAATCGGACTTCGATTTTTTTTAATCGCGCCCACCTCTGGTGTGGGGTTTTGTATTGCAGCCAGGACAAACATCTATAACAAAACATCCAGCCTCTTCTGATAGCTCAGAAGGGCTCTCTTAACTAGGGAGGGAGGATTCGGAAGTGTAGATTTCAGGGATCTTTGCTTGCAGCTGAGTGTTTTTTTGAGTGATTACAGGGACCGGTGAGTGATTTGTGTGTGAATATGTTTCTAGAGGCTAGTTTGTGGAGGCCAGAGTGGGGGCGATAAGAATATTTGTGCATGCTATCGTGTACTAGGTGTTGATTTGATGTTTCTTGGAATGTTTTGATGTTCTGACGTAGTGTAGACGGTATTGTGGGCTTGTGGAGGTTGCATAAGGTGGGCCTCTCATGTCCAGGTGATGCTTTACTTTGAGGTTTTGTGTTTCGCAATGTGTTGTGGTTTGTCTCAGAGAGGTTAGGGGCTCATGTATGGCTTGCAAAATTCATCACTGAGCGTATATATTGTTTGTATACTCTGGTTGTAGTTTCTGTTGTGTCCAAATGTTGTAATAGCAACAGATCTTATCGCGTTTAGTTTTGATGTGTCTTTTTTATGTTTGTGATG
The DNA here is from genome assembly GCA_963969495.1 of Ceratothoa steindachneri. Lineage (NCBI taxonomy): Eukaryota > Metazoa > Arthropoda > Malacostraca > Isopoda > Cymothoidae > Ceratothoa > Ceratothoa steindachneri. The sequence continues at coordinate 119,466,388 of OZ018330.1, read as the reverse complement.
TGTTTTTTGTGTGTAGTAGAGGGTGCGTTTATGGTGAGATTTTGTAGTTATGTTGTGCTGTCCAGTTTGTGAAGAGGGTAGCTGTAGATTTGGCTGGTGCTATCATAAATCTGTTTGTTGGTCAACCACATATGAAATGTGTTTATGTAGGGTTGAAGAAGTTGGGTGGCTGCTCAGCAAATGACACATGTGTATCTCTGGCCACCACACCAAATAGTTGGCCAGCCAACTTTTTGTGTTGTTTTACATGTTCGTGTTGTATATTTTACTCGTGAGGTTTCGGTGGGGAATGGTATCAAAAACTCTGCTGATATCTTGGCCACTGAGGACTGCTCTGTGTGGGGGTTTAGTTGAGTTGATGTCTTCAAAAAGATGTGTGCTGAGACTAGGTTTAGGATGAGTCGTTCAATGTCTTTAGAGTGAGTACAGAGGAGCGTAATGGATAGGGTCGCTGTGAGGAAGGAACTATTGAGTTTTTGCAGGGTTTTGAGATTCTGATGATTTTGCCATGCTTCCAGATGTTATGTATTGTATTGTGTGAGTATCTGTAGTTTGCTAGGTTGGTGAGTGCTTGTATGCCTTGTGTTACGAGGTGTTTGTTTGGTGGTCAAGACCTTTGATATACTTATGACAGTTTAATGTCATTTGTTCTAAAATTTTGTTATATATTTGTACGTTCAGTGCTTGTATTTGGAGTTCACTGTCATGTGCAGGGGGTGTGCGGGTTATGTTTCAGCCTATCTCGTTGTCTGATAAGGTCTTAAATTTGTGGTGTCAAGTTGAGCTTGTGTGTTTTTCTTTTGCCTTGAGACTTGTGTTTTCTGGCTGCATTCTCTATAGTGGTGTTGAAAGTGTGTATAGTGGTGCTTATGTCTGTGCCGGGAATACTATTTAGTGTTTCTAAGTGTTGTTCCGTTTCATTCGTGAAAGATTCACAGTTGACACTTTTGTAATTTGTGTATGTTTGTCTGTGGCTAGCTGGGGTATTTTGTTTTGGTGGTTGTGGTAATTGAGGTATGGTCAGTGTCGTAGAATGCCCCCCCCTTTTGTTCTAAGAGTGTTAAGAGTGCTAATATATTGATATCTGAATATCTTAAAGAACAGAGACGTTCCGAAACACGTAAGGGTATAAGAGAAACACAAAATAATCCCAAAATAAACTTATATTTTAACTTTAACCATTGAATACACAACCTCTAAACATTAACTACAGCAATACTCTGAATATTATTATAAACAAGAATTAATTAAATTAGTTTGCCCCTCAAAAATTGGTTAATTTCTCTACACACAGCAATAATATAAGATTTAGGCTTACGGACTCTACTGGAATTTAAAGGCCACAGAAATGTTATTGACTCACGACGTGTGCCGTCTGCCCAGATGTAGATGGGCGAGATCACAAGGTCGTTTTGGCGAGGGTCACAGCTGGGGGGTCCACACGGTATTCCGAGGGATGGGGGGATCTTCACGGACGAGAACAATTACGGTGCTTTATGCTGCACCAAGGTAGTCGTGGTCTCTCTGGCGAGAATGAGTCAAACTTGGTTCTTAAACTAAGTTAACTTGAAGTGCGGTGTGACCACCAAGTAACGAGCTCGAGGGGGAGCTTTGCTCCTTCGTTACTTAATTCCTCATGGACGAGGACTAAACTCAGGTAGGGTCTTCTTCAAGGCCGAGGATAACGGAGAAGGATTTCTCTGGCAAGAATAAGTTACTTAAAGTTCGGTTTGGTAACCAGGAACTAGCTTGAGGATGAGCTTCTTCTTAGTTCCAGTCTTCTTCAAGGGCGAGTATAACGGAGGAGGGTTTCTCTGACGAGAATAATTTGAACTTGGTTCCTTAACAAGTTAACTTAGAAGTTCGGTGTGGCCACCGAGTAACGGGCTCGAGGGGGGAGCCTTTTCCTTTATCTTTTCTTAATTTCTCAAGGACGAGGAATACCCCTGGTGTTTAAGGTGCACCAGGATATGAGGACTCTCTCTGGCGAGAGTAAGTTTAACTTAACAAAGTTAACTTATCGTTTGGTTTGATAACCAGGGACTAGCTCGAAGATGAGCTTCTTCTTAGCCCCTTAAGGTAGGTAGCCCTGCCTCTCTTGCAGGGTACTTCTTGGTCTGGTGAGCCAAGTACACTACCAATCCAGTCTAGGTAGCCCGGTTTTAATCGAGGACTTCGTGACCTGGAGTCTGACGTATACTACCACGATTTTCCTCAGTTTTCCTCATTTATACCTAGTCACCCTACTGGAGGAGTGGTAAGGGGGGCGGGCTCAGGGGCTTGAGGACAGCCCCAGGAGAGTTCTTATGCCAACGGTTTTTCCCACCGAGTCTTACATCGGCTCCTCGTTAGCCTTCGAGCTTGGGAGAAACACGTCTCCAATTTCTTATTTGACGTGAAACTGGATCTCACTCTCCTGGGGGAGATCTTGCATTTTGACCTTTAGGGTCTTTCATGGCGCCGAAATAGGCGACGCTGCAGTTACGCACTGGACCCGCCGATGCCTGGGGTGGATGTCTTTGCGGTAACCGCCTTGTCACTGCACCACGAGTGAACGGGTGGGGGTGGGGGGGTGGGGGGGTGGGTGAAGTGACCATTCCCCTACACCCCCCCCATCGAAGAACTTAATAGGGGGAGGTGGACTCCCGGGAACTCAAAACAACTTACTCAACCTAGTCGAGATTAGCAAAGTTGTATTTCTTTGAGCCCTCTCTTACATTAAGTTTCCTTACACATGAGCGCCCTCGCGCGCGTTTACACAGGCCATGTGTCGAACTAGACCTACTCGCAATACAATTTTACATGAAAATAACAAAACCTTAATTCAAAAAACAACAAAACAAGCTACTTCCTTACATTTCTAAGTTTTTGAGAACTTAAATCCTACCGATAAATATTAACACGAACAACACATGAAAACATGGTTTCACGCTCATTAGGTACTGAAATAACCCTCAATGGTTTTTCGTCTTCGCCTATAGAGCAGCTGTACTTTATCGGCTCCTTTGATGTAGCTAATACTAAAATGGTGCTCTGTGAACATTATCCTACCGCGCCTGAGTCGGCCGTTCGGGTTATTGAGTTTACCCAAGTATGTTACTAAATGATAGCGGTATTTCAACCTACTCGAATTACCCTTCTTATGGTACTTGACTACCTTTAAATTGAACATTATGGCTAGAGCGGTCTGTTGCAGCGGGGCATAATTGATGGGAGCGTGGGTCCCATAGCTCTTCTTTAACCAGGTACACGGGAAGATCGTGTCTAGGTTCGATCTTTGGGGATCGAGAAAACTTTTCCCTGCGAGGTCGTTAATAGGCGTGGTGCTCACTACGACTTGGCGATTTAGCGGTAACTCCGTGGACGTTCCGTTCGGGGAGGAGACTACTAGGGGTAGAGGATACTCATCCGCGTCTACCATTTGATTAGTCTTACCTGGGTGTATCGCAATAGCACCTCTTTCCTCCTTCCTTGTCAACTCATTTGACTCGATTCTCTTCGCAGGTAGTTCCTCAGGTACACCTGCTCGTACCTCTACCCTACTTTCTACTTCTCCCCTGATAACCCCATTTGACTGGGTTCTCCTCGTAGGTTCTCTCTTAGGTACCCCTGCTGGTACCTCTTCCCTACTTTATACTTCTTCCATCGTTACCCCATTTAGCTGAGTTTCCCTCGATGGTCATTTCTTAGGTCCAGGCCGAGCTCCAACTTCCTCGACCTCTATCAGATTCTCGATAGGTGCTCTTTCGAGTGACAGCAATCTTTCCTTTTCTTCTCTTTCTTCTCTTTCAGCATGAGCAAGTTCTTTTTCCCTCTGTATTCTTCTTTCATCTATTTCTTTTTTAATTTTTATTCTCCTCTCCTCGGCTTCTTGTTCTGCTTTCGCTATTTCGTTTTCCCGTCGAGTTCTTCTTTCTTCATCTTCCAACTTTATCTTCAGTCTTCTTTCTTCATCTTCCCTTTCTATCCTTATTCTGAATTCTTTTGCTTCTCTTTTCAACTGTCGTATCATTTCGTTTGTCTTACTTCCGCTTGAGAATTTTCTTTCCTCTATTTCTATTTTCCGCTGTATTCGGGATTCTTCACTTTTCCGGTTCATCCGTATTTCTATAGTTTCCCTTTTTCTATCAAACTCTATTATTTCTTCTTCTTCTTCTCTTTGTATTCTCAATTCTTCAAGGATGTAGGCATCCATATCCTCGCCTTCAAATCCCAGAATTTGGGCTTGTAGGCTGAATCTTTCGACCGGATCCATTTTGTGTTGGTCCGTAAAATTTTCCTTTCTGTATTTTCAGGTAATTATGCCACCACTCACCAGGTAGCGCTCAGCATAAATTACCCTTAATCCCACTACTATGCTGATTGAAATACCACTCCCGACAACAAATTTACCACTTGACCTACCAATTACCTTTAGATTGTTACCACCCCTAACTCAACCAATTTCTGTCTCGTCAATTATTCTCTTAGTCGTGATATTCCTTTACGTGTTGGCTCTTTCTTAATTCGACACTGCTGGGTTCTTTCTAATAACAACCTACAAACCTGACACCACTTTTATTATATGTCGTAGAATGCTCCCCCTTTTTGTTCTAAGAGTGCTACGAGTGCTAATATATTGATATCTGAATATCTTAACTAAAAGAGCCGTTCCGAAACACGTAATGATATAAGAGAAACACACAATAATCCCAAAATAAACTTATATTTTAACTTTAACCATTGAATACACAACCTCTAAACATTAACTACAGCAATACTCTGAATATTATTATAAACAAGAATTAATTAAATTAGTTTGCCCCTCGAAAATTGGTTAATTTCTCTACACACAACAATAATATAAGATTTAGGCTTACGGACTCTACTGGAATTTAAAGGCCACAGAAATGTTATTGACTCACGACGCGTGCCGTCTGCCCAGATGTAGATGGGCGAGATCACAAGGTCGTTTTGGCGAGGGTCACAGCTGGGGGGTCCACACGGTATTCCGAGGGATGGGGGGATCTTCACGGACGAGAACAATTACGGTGCTTTATGCTGCACCAAGGTAGTCGTGGTCTCTCTGGCGAGAATGAGTCAAACTTGGTTCTTAAACCAAGTTAACTTGGAGTGCAGTGTGACCACCAAGTAACGAGCTCGAGGGGGAGCTTTTCTCCTTCGTTACTTGATTTCTCATGGACGAGGACTGAACTTGGGGAGGGTCTTCTTCAAGGGCGTGGATAACGGAGGGGGATTTCTCTGGCAGTAATAAGTTACTTAAAGTTCGGTTTGGTAACCAGGAACTAGCTTGAGGATGAGCTTCTTCTTAGTTCCAGTCTTCTTCAAGGGCGAGTATAACGGAGGGGGGTTTCTCTGACGAGAATAATTTGAAATTGGTTCCTTACCAAGTTAACTTAGGAGTTCGGTGTGGCCACTGAGTAACGGACTCGAGGGGGAAGCCTTTTTCTTCTTCTTTTCTTAATTCCATAAGGACGAGGAATACCCCTGGTGTTTAAGGTGCACGAGGATATGAGGACTCTCTCTGGCGAGAGTAAGTTGAACTTAACAAAGTTAACTTATCGTTTGGTTTGATAACCAGGGACTAGCTCGAAGATGAGCTTCTTCTTAGCCCCTTAAGGTAGGTAGCCCTGCCTCTCTTGCAGGGTACTTCTTGGTCTGGTGAGCCAAGTACACTACCAATCCAGTCTAGGTAGCCCGGTTTTAATCGAGGACTTCGTGACCTGGAGTCTGACGTATACTACCACGATTTTCCTCAGTTTTCCTCATTTATACCTAGTCACCCTACTGGAGGAGTGGTAAGGGGGGCGGGCTCAGGGGCTTGAGGACAGCCCCAGGAGAGTTCTTATGCCAACGGTTTTTCCCACCGAGTCTTACATCGGCTCCTCGTTAGCCTTCGAGCTTGGGAGAAACACGTCTCCAATTTCTTATTTGACGTGAAACTGGATCTCACTCTCCTGGGGGAGATCTTGCATTTTGACCTTTAGGGTCTTTCATGGCACCAAAATAGGCGACACTGCGGTTACGCACTGGACCCGCCGATGCCTGGGGCGGATGACTTTGCGGTAACCACTTTGTGACTGCACCACGAGTGAACGGGCGGGGGGGAAGGAAGGAAGTAACCATTGCCCTACAGTCAGAAAGGAGGGTTTTGGCCACTCTCTAGGGTGTTATGGGGACGAGGCTGGGGGAATAAAAGGTAATATCTGGTGATGATGGGAGTATGTGGGCCTTGTGGAGAATATAAATATTTTGACGGATGTTGTAGAGGATTAAACGGTTGTCAATTTAGTCGAGGATCACCGGTCCTCTGTCATTGGCGATGTTGTCAACAAATCAGGCCGATGTCGTGGCGGGGAAGTTAACACCAAGGATTATGTTGTGAATGTTTGTGATGTGTTTTATTTGTGGTATGTAGTTGTTTTGTACTGAGGAGCATGTTTTTCTCGGGTGGGGCCTTATGATTGTTGTGTGTATGGTGTGTCCACTGCGTGTTTTAATTGACTGTATTTCTTTTGTGGTGTCTTGTGGAGGGAGGAAGCGTCTTGTTTCCACAGTGGTTTCAGAGAAGAGAAGTTGATGGATTTGTGTATTATGGCGATTAGTCCACCACCTCTGCCAACGGTCTGCTCTTGTCGGATATTAATGGAATTAGGAAATTTAGATGTTCGGTGCCTGCTTTGTATTTCAATGGATGTAACGAGTACATGTAATTGGTGTTTATGTATCTATGTTTACTTGAAAAAATGTTGATGTTATGTTTGAGGTATGCGGTGTTGTAGCACGTTGGGCAATGGGGGGAAGGGAATGTTTGTGACGAAGTTGATGGGAATGTTGATGGAGGTGATAAAGATGGATATGATTGTGAGGGGAGGGAGAGGGGGGTGTAAGATTCAGATTGAGATTGGTGAGGAGAGTTTACAGGGATGGTCTTTTTTGTGTTGTTGATATTGGTGGTGGATTGGTTAGAATACGTTGATTTTTAGATAAAGAAAGGGGGGGGGGCATGAAGAGAAGGTCCATATGAAGGTCCATATGAAGTGTTTTCCTTCTTGCAGGTTTTGAGCATGTTGGATATGTGTGTTTGTAAGTGGGTCCAGGATTACTTTTGATGCCTCCAGCTTAAAGGAGCTTCTGAGAAATGACCGCAGGAGAGTTATTTATCACTGCAAAACGAAAAAAACTGAAAAAAAACTGTGGCTGCGTGTATTACTGAAGGTTGTAGTACTTACTCGGACGACTAAAGCCTACCCCAGGTACTCGCACCCCCGTGAAGGATGGAAAAATTGTTGGGGCGGCTTGGCCCCTAATGGATCCTCATGTTGGCAGCTTGCGGAGGTTGGTCTCACGATGTAACGCCGCCATGGCTGCACACTCTTGTAGCTTCTGAGGTTGGTCCCACGGCGCAGTCGCCGCCACTCCAGAACCTGACGCTCATTATTCCCACCTGGTTTTGAATCTAATTCTTTAAAAACCGTTGATACTTGTTTTTGTTTTGTCTCCTCAAAATAATCCATTCCACGCATTGTTAATGGCATAACCGAGCCTTAAAGAAGTAAAATACACGGATAGGCAAGAAAGTCGCCTACCTGAAACTTTGCACTTTAATTAATTAGCCTTTGCATAATTAATTGTTAATTAAAGTTACATAGCTCTTGCATTCGGCATTAAGCATAATTCTGGAAGTAATGAGTAAGCAATATTTAAATAATGCAGAAACCGTGTGTATGAACATCATCCATTATTTCGACCGGAATGCGTGTAGCATACGCAATAGAGTTTAGACGACAATTTGCCCATCCATTATATGTACATGAATAAATGAAACAGGACTTTGGATGGGTTGCCTACTTGTCAAACTCCCTCATATATATTGATTAAGATTAATGTGAATGAAGATTAGTCGTGAAGTATTTGTTTATAACTTCATAGTAATATAATAATCGATAAATAATTAATTCACTCTCAACGGTAAACCGACTCTTCCTTCAAATATGTCAGATCGATATAATTAAATATATTACGATCTATATTCCTCACCCTATTTTTTCTACTTATTCCAATTCGATATATTACATGACCTGTTCTATTATATAAAATACTGTCTATTTTCAAACCTCTTCTTTGATTTGTTAAATACGTATAACGTGTACTAAAATTTTCAAGACCCCGTTTCATACCGATGATAAGATTGAAATATATTTTAAACACTATAAATAATGACCTGGTAAACATTTGCATGAGTCACTCAAATCAGACTCGTAATCTTTCTTGATTATGTTAGAATTCTATGAAACGCCGCTGTAGCCACTAACATATGTATATAACTCCTTTATCTCTTTCATAACCAAGTCCATTATTTGTCGATTGCAAAATTTATTTCCGTATCTTTGTAAGTATTGTAAAAATATTGATGTGCTCAATGAGTTAACTATCGAAATTATCTTCTGTCGTGGAATGGCCAGACTCTAAATATATATACGTAGGTATTTTTGATGCTTTGAGCTGAAGTTGCTTGAAGACCGTTAGTGAATGGGGAAATTGTTATGAGTCCAGTGGGGAGGGTTTATTATTAATTTGCGGGGTCCTTTTTAAAACAAATATTTCAGAGTGCAAGTTGGCCAAAGATTAACAGGTAGCTGGTACACGTAGAGGTTTTAAAAGAAAGACAATGACAAAAATATATCTTTACTAGTAACAAAATAATATTTAAATATACACAGCTATTGGGTTTAATGGGAATAGTCGCACAGACGGAGTTAAATGTCTACGCGAGATACAGATGGGTTAATTAGGAAATTAACGTGGTCGAGTTCAGGACGGTGATAAAAAAGGGGGATCTTGAACCGGGGCGCACACACAAAGAATGGATCGATTGGGTAAGCGAGATTCTAGATCAATCTGCAGGCGGCAACGGTTACGATTGCTTACATGCTCGTTGCAGGAAAGGAGCCAGTTTGATACGATGACCTCGATGGGGGAAGTCGGGTTACCTCTCGCTTCAGATGAGGAAGAACACATAGATGGCCTTCGGAGATCAGATATATGAATCCTCGTCAGATACTCGCCGATTGAGTATGGCAGAGTTCTTAGATCGCGGCAGGGGAAGGGAAGCGTCCTTCAGCTCGTTTGCAGTGGTAGGTGGGAAGTCTATTAGTGCTCCTTAGTAAACTGAGTCGAAGGATTTATATAGACGCTCGGCGAGGTGGCTTTAGATGTCTTGGCTTCCGCCTCCACACACCCGTGCGATATTTGGGAAAAGTCGGTCACTACTTCGGGCGGGGCGGAGGGGGGGAAATTGTGATAACGTTGGCGTAGAATGTTCAACAAACTTCGATCTATAACGGAAAGGCAGGAATGTTGGCTGAAAGGCGGCCATGGGAGACGATGAAATCGGTCTCTAAGGAAATACAGCTGGGGGTGTGATAATGGCGCAGGCTGCACCCTCGCTCTGGTTCAGTCGTGCTTTCATAGCCTTATGCGGTGATCTCGGGTCCACGTGGGTACATAAGGGCACGTCGTCGCCCTTCGACCTTATTCTGCTACACCTTCTTTTATAGTTTCTTGAACTTTTAAGACAGAATGCTTGTTTAAGAGTTAGGAGGATGGATATTTTTCCCTTATTTGCAAGATTTGCTTTGTAATTAGTTGTATTCCACAGAAATCGTGAGTATGCATCATCATAGACTGCAAACATTTTCCCATCTGGAATATTCATTTGCCAGATCTTGCTTGTATGGAAACAATTCTAAAAATTTAGGATTTTGGATTTGTGCATTGTATGTATATCCTCTATTGGAAAGTAAAGTGAAAATCAAATATATCCATCATGAGGACGTAATGGAAATCCCATCGTTAATTTCCTTTTTACCCTTTTACTCGTCTATTTACTCATCCAAACCGTGATAGGAGACAGTGTAAATACAGTTTCTCTAAAAGACTTTTTCATTTTGAAGTATGAATTATTGTGAAGATTAAATATATTGAGTTGAAGAAATTGATGTTTTTAGAAAACAAAAATATCTTTCAGTTACTTAAATTGTTCTAAATTTGCTGAGAGTTGTTGAAAGATAACTACTAGTTCCTAGACCATTTTAAAGATGGAATAATAAATACCTATGCCCTTTTTTCAGTTAGCAATGCCGTAGTCCTTTTTTTAAATTAGTGATACCGTAGTCTTTTTTAAGTTAACAATACGTGGGACTTTTTAAAGTTAGCAATGCTGTAGTCCTTTTTTAATTTATCAATACCGTAGTTATATTTTAAGTTAGCAATACCGTAGTTTTTTTTTCAGGTTAGCAATGCCCTAGTCCTTTTTAAAGTTAGCAATGCTGTAGTCCTTTTTAATTTAGCAATGCCTAGGAATTTTTTAAGTTAGCAATGCCGTAGCCTTTTTTTGAGTTAACAATGCCATAGTCCTTTTTTAAGTTAGCAATGCCGTAGTCCTTTTTACCTGCGGCGAAGCGCCAGGTCTAGGCGTAGCCATTTAACCATTCAAAGGCTCTGCTACTTGGGGTATATTTTCCTTTATTGAATTAAAGAGAAATAGCTTCAATTATTTATTTATTTTAAGAAAGTTTATCGCAATCTTTTATCTTTAGTGGGATCCATTTTTATTACTCTGGAAACTGTTAAACAGGTTTGGATCATAACCCCCTCCCCCTCGAGTATGTTCTAAACGCATCCATATTATTTGTATAAAAACTGTACTCGTTTTCACAATAAAGCAATGATGGCACCTCCCCAAGAAACTTTGAGGAAAGGTTGGTGAAGGTGGAAGAAATAAAAATGTGAAATGGAAAGTACATACTCTGAGTAATACAAAGAGGGGATACTAGAACAATTTGAGATTGGAAGGGCGCACAACTCTTTCTGAATGGTACATAATTCTCTGGTTGTCAGCTAAACCGTGGTTACCTATATTACAATTGACACCATCTTTCACAGAAAATTAAAGCGCTATGCAGAAATACTTGCTTCAATACGATGTACATAGAATTAAAATGATGCGTCTCTTAGTATGAGAAAATATTCCGTGCGCTAACAAAATGGAATAAAAACAGCGATTCGTTAACACAAACCGGAGATACCTATGCGTTGAGAAAAGGACGACAGTCGCTAGGTTCTTGGTCCTCGAACGAGTCAGTTACGTGTTCAACTGCATGGAGCTTTGCAATGTGATAGTTCCTTGTTGGTACTGGTTACTTTAATCCATCAATCTTCTCTCTTAGTTTGTAGACATAGATAGCAGAGTTGCTTGTATACTAGCTAGCAGTATGATTGTAATATTTTGTCCTTTATTTCAAGTTCATTAAATTTTCGTCAGTCCACGATAAACTTTTTTACAAATCAAATAATCTATTGGATTACAGCCTGGGCTTTGAAGTGACAGTCATTCTTAGTAATAAATTTAGGTGATTATCATTTATAAATGCAGGAAATTGGAAGAAAGGTCTAAATGGTATTGTCTCTATTGATACACAAGTAACTGAGTTATTATTAGTTGAAAAATGAGTACTTTTGGGGTGGGAGGAGGGCCCCCGGTATCATTTAATTACCTCCAACTCATATTGTGTAGAAAACTTATTTTAGGTTTCCGATTTTTTTTATTTACCTAGTGAAGCAAAGATACAGATTTATTCTTCTCGTCACCGACGTGAGAGAAAATGATTCTTCGAATTTTTCTTGTTGACGCCTTGATAAAGTGTTGATTCTTCTGTTTGCTTGCTTCGTCGAAGGAGAGTTTATTATGTTCGTGGCCTCCACGGAATCATCAGTTCTTCATTAGTTTCTTTATTAGAAAGTTCCTTAGCTTAGGATTACAGAGCTTAGGGTTCATAGCTTCCATCCTCAGCACACGAACTGCCCTCCATTATACTCGATTTCACCTGGTAATGAACAACTATATATGTTTCTTTTCCATAGAAGTGAGCTTTTAAAAAATATGTTTAAATCGATGAAAAAATGAATATTTACATTAATCAAAGAAACAACATTGACAAGCTCGATAAGCTCTAAATGAGCATTTCTGAAAAACAAATCTGATGAATGGAAATGAATGAAGTTTAAAATAATATATAACCATTAATTTACTATTGTAAACAAGTAAAATTAGTTCTTCCTCTCATTGAAGTTACAAATATAAGCGGTATGAAATTCAAATATAGGGAGTGCACCAAATTGAGTTGTGAAGTTGAAAAATCAGGTTGTGGTATGCAAGTAGTGAAAGATGGTGTAAAATATTGACAGTGCTGTTAATTGAGCGTACGAGTGATTTTTGAATGTTGATTGAATGGTTTTGCATGATTTGTGCAGCGAGTGAGCGAGATATTAAAATCTGTGGTGTGCTTCTTGAGCAAAGGGAATATATATTTAAGAGGACGACGAGAATGATTGTAGTAGCGACGAGACAAAATGATAAAATTCTTCTCGGATGGTAAGCATATCAGAATAAAGAAAGAAGCAATACATATAATAGCTGTGTAGCAATTATTATAAACAGATACATAACACTATTCAAGATAAATATGGCGAACTTCATCGCATAATCGGAAAACTAAGATACGATAGTCGATTGGGCGAAAAATTCACAGCAGGCAAGAAACAGATTGGTATAAAGGGCAAAACGAGCAAACTTCCGCAAAACGAGCAAACTTGTTCTTACCAATATGAAAGCAAAAGGTGGCTATCAAAGTAAGCCATAGGAACATAAAATAAGATCGATTACATAGGCTTCAAAGATAAGAATTTTAACGAGGACATATCGGTTATCAGTTCTTTCAACTCAGTCACCAACTAAAGATTACTCAGGGATATGTTAATAATTTAGAGCTAAAACAAAAGAACATGGCGCAAGAACAACAAATCCCTGGAAATTGACACATAAAGGGAAATAAATTCCTTCTAAGTTACATTAGCATGCAAGTTTAAATGACAGAATCCTCATTAGGAAAAAATGCAACCATAATATAATAGAAACTATTTTAATAGATGAAACTCTGGTCAATAACAATGAGACAATAGAAACTATTTTAAAAGATGAAACTCTGGTAAATAAAAATGAGACAATAGAAACTATTTTAAAAGATGAAACTCTGGTAAATAACAATGAGACAATAGAAACTATTTTAAAAGATGAAACTATGGTAAATAAAAATGAGACAATAGAAACTATTTTAAAAGATGAAACTCTGGTAAATAAAAATGAGACAATAGAAACTATTTTAAAAGATGAAACTCTGGTCAATAACAATGAGACAATAGAAACTATTTTAAAAGATGAAACTCTGGTAAATAAAAATGAGACAATAGAAACTATTTTAAAAGATGAAACTCTGGTAAATAACAATGAGACAATAGAAACTATTTTAAAAGATGAAACTATGGTAAATAAAAATGAGACAATAGAAACTATTTTAAAAGATGAAACTCTGGTAAATAAAAATGAGACAATAGAAACTATTTTAAAAGATGAAACTCTGGTCAATAACAATGAGACAATAGAAACTATTTTAAAAGATGAAACTCTGGTAAATAAAAATGAGACAATAGAAACTATTTTAAAAGATGAAACTCTGGTAAATAACAATGAGACAAGGTCATGCAACATAAAATTAAGTGACGCTACGAAGACTTTCCGAAATAAGGCGAATCATTTAAACGTAATGGAACAATTAGAGAGAAAGGGTTGAATATACAGGGTGTTCCTAAAGTCAGGACACAAAACAAAATTCATATTAAAAAAAATGGATTGCATTTTAACTAATTTGAATTACATCTTATTTAATTGAAGTATTAATAAATAATATCTTGAATGCGATTTCCACCATTTGTGATTCGACGTTTAATGCGCTTAGCGAGATTCACCCGATAAATCCGATGCATTAACTCCAAATATCCGTCATTTTCAACACATTCATTTATGATGCACTTTTCCCTCAAGCGTCTTGTGCCCTTAATTCTCATAGAGTACATACACCTTCTCCTTTAGCCATGCCCCAGAAAAATGAGTCAAGGCGGGTAAAATCTTGTAAACAAGGAGACCATTGGGATATTTCCTCTGTGTCCAGATTTTAAGAACACCCTGTAGATAACTCAAAAAGCTTATTAAAAATAACTGAAAATAGAACATAGCGCAAATAATACAAAGCAGGTGAGAAACCGGGTTGAAAACAACAAATCCCTCAAGAGGTTCTCGCTAGCTTTGTGAATATGGCATTGGATTTCTGACGTTCAGGTAGGGACCCTGTTTTTGAAAAACTTGTACTAAATGAAATACCTTCATAATGTAGCCTGTTGTCACTCTTTATTAGTGACATATCATTCGCATTGCCTCCCCCACCACGTGTCTGCTAGGATCGTGGATTAACTCTTAGCTCTAAATGTTTTCGTTCTAATGATAATCCTTTAAAATGTTGTCCTTTTTTCACCCACCATTTTCATTCATATACACGGCGTTGTTGTGTGTATATCGTTTTAGGATTGCATATGTCTGTTATTAGTTGCCTATTATTCTTTTTATTGGTATTTTTCTGTCTTGTTTTTGTGTTTTTCCATTGGTTTGTACTATGTGATGAGCGTTGCCTTCGTCTCTTTGTACCCTATATAAGGTTGTCTTCTCCATTTTCATGCTATTTCTTGAAAATGAAATTGCAAATATAGTTCGAAAGTGATGGATTCATCTTTTCATTTTCCTGTGGGTTAATTTTCATATTATTGCTTTCCTCACGCGCCGCTTTGTGAGTGGCGCAATATCATTATTAATTAACTAATTTTAACTACAGTTTGTTAGTTGGTTTGTTTTTTAAAAAATCAAGTGTCATGGTAACCTATAAATACTAGCCCCTTGTTAAACCCACCATTCACTCTCTAGGATGGATCCACTTTGGTAAGTACCCAAATTTACCGTTTTTATATTAAATGTTTTTAACTCTTAAAGTCTTTACAAAATTAAAAACAAAGTTTAAATTTACTATCTTTGAATAATGCCAGGTCAATTTCTCTTATAGTTTTGGATTAATTTCTGCCATAAATTTTAAATTTATTAACTAATTTTTTGAGTCAGTTTTAAAGCAAATGTAACTGTTGCCAAGTCATATAAAAACTTTTTTTAACTTATAGTACATTTTACTAATATTTTATAATTGGTCACCCTTTAAAATAATGTCTTGTTGCCCTATTCAAGTTTTCTTCATATGTATTAACTTTGTAAACTTATTCTAGCCTGAAGATGAAAACTTGTAGTTTTCGAAACGTTTTGAAAAATTAAAGATGCTGCATCCGTTTCTCGTGGCTCTGAGATTTATCCTCAATATTATATATATATATATATATATATATATATATATATATATATATATATATATATCTTCCTGAAGTCAGTTGAGCAATAGAGGCACAAAATCCTACGAGAGGTCAGCTGCAGCAGAGTTGCCCATGCCACACATTACATCCCATTTCGGGTTTATGCTCAGTGTTCAATGTTCATTCTATTAAACTAAAATTGGTAATACATCTTAGTTAAACTCTTAGTTTTAATAGATGCAGTTAAGCTTTATCTGAAGAGTAATTTTGCTCTACCTTTTATTACGTTTCTTTTGCTTTCCTCAGGATTCACAATGTTAGACTAAATTACACCTTCCCTTTCGCTTTAAAACATTCGTATATCTGCTCTAAAGTTTGACTGTCAATTCTAATTCTTCTGCAAAATTTTTAATAATAATTTCTGTCTTTGTAAAGTTATTTTTGGTTCACCTTACGCATTCCTGTCAACAGTTTTTCTGAGATAGGAGCCCGTTCGCACTCGTTTTTTTAATTTATATTTTGTTATTGACCGAGTTCAGCTCCACATATATGCGGGAAATCCTATGAATATGTTTGTCAATTCCTTCCTTCTTTAGTCTTGTTGGAATTGAATCGGTGTTTATAGAGTTGAAGACATTCATCGTCTAAGACTTCCACATAGAGGGTTATTTCATATGCATTACTTCTCTGAAATATTTGTTGAAATCAAGCAGATGATAAAAAGGATTATAATTACTTTTGAAACCAGTCTCTCCTCTTGGTTAATCCCATTCGGGTGCTTGTGTTTGTCTGTTGGTTAGTAAATTTGGTGCTCTCGATCCTTTCCCTTATTCTTCCATCTCGTTTCTACATTTGTCTCTTGGTAAAGTTATTTACTTTTGTGTTCGATTACCTTTTCTCATTGTTATTTGTCAAAGCTTTACAATGAAGATTCTGATACTTGGTGATTGTGTTTATTAAACTGGTGGTATCGTGTAATTTAGAAGGTATTTATTTTAATTTGGGGGTCAAGTTTCAGTGGATTTGTCTTTTTTTCTCATGAGTTGGTCTCTCTTTTGTTTTAGATCCATTTTGATCTTGTTCTTGGTAATTTGTTGTCGATAGCTAAAGGTTAAGAGCTGATAAGTAATATGTCCCTAATTTTTTAATATTTTTTAAGCTTATAAAATCGATTCATATTATGCTCCATCCCATCCGTGTCCAAAATTCTGCTTTCTCTTTTGGAATAAGGAATTCACAATTGTAAAGGTTTGTTCTTTCTTCAAATTCTACTAATCTAATTCCACGTTTATTTCTCTCGCCTACTCAAAATCTCTCTATCGATCTTCTATCGTGCCTTTGTTCTCCAATCTTTCATTGAAGCCTTCCATAACCATCTAGGGCCGATTGTTTAATTGTGTCTCTAATTGTGCATTCAGGACTACTGTGCAGAAGCCTCAAATTATTCTTCTTTATTATATTTTGATTACTAAATTGATTAATATTTCTGATATTTCTATAATCTTCTTTAGGGATGGTGCTACGTCTCGATGTATGGGGTTATCTACGCCAATCGTATGTGTCGTTTCTAACTAAATTTTTTGGATGTTTTACAATTTGTATCGGGCCTCTCACGAAAACGCGAACCCAAATTCAAATGATTACAATTGAAAATGTATTCGTGATTTTTCATTGTGTAAACGCTATTTTATGTGTTGAAAACATCTCTATACGACACAAATTGTCATTAAATTTGCTTAAATAATGCTAAAGATGCATTAATATTAGTGGAGGTAACATAATTTAAGTTTTGCCGGATATGATTTGTCGAATGGCTTCTCCATTAACTCGAGCGTTTTAGGGAAAATGTTGCGATTGGTAACGATTGTGTTGGATAGACAAGTGAAGAACCATAATGGTTGACAGTATGTAAAACTAAATTATTCCCTGAATTCAACTTTGACCACGCTAGTTTCAAGGAGGTGTCTCTTTAGATAGGCATATGCTGTTCCGTTGCTTTACGGCAATAATATGAAGCGAGCTTTCTACCTGGATATGTTTAATGAACAAATAATCTCGGAATTACTTCGCAATTATAAAAATAGATTTAATGATTTAAGTGAAGATGGGTTTTGCCACAGCATATAAGCAGATTACGGTGAGAGAAATATTGATATAATTTTTTCAACTATCACATAGATGCAATTGATCATAATTACGATTTTTTGAGCGAACATTAAAAGAATGAGTTCTCTACCACACATGCAAATATTGGCCAATATATCGTTGTAATAGTTAAAGAAGTAGTATTTACATGGCGGGGGGAGGGAGTATTACCCCATATACGGTCATCAAAAATAAATATTTCAATCTTATTTTGCATCGCAAAATACTTCGACAATGGCGAAGTTCCGATTGTTTACTGTTCGTTTAGTTGTTATTATATGTATATTTTAAGCTATTTGCCGTTAGGTTATTGAGAATTTTTAGTTTTATTTTTGGATTATATGTAAGTTATTTTTATTTTATTATTTACTAGGTAATTTAATAAAACAATCCTAAACTGAAAACAAAATTAGCATCTTTGCACGCCATCAGACGGTCTAAGTTACTTCTGTTCATTGGAAGATAGCGCCAAGGAGAGCTTATTTTTACGGTTAATATTAGTTAAATTTATATTTACTTATATAAATGTAAAAAGCCTATCCCTTCCGCCTTTTAATACTTACATTTACTCTAAAGGTAAACTGAATCCCATAAATTGGCGCAGTTTTGGTTGAGCAAATAGGCGGTGCGAATATTGCATCTTTTTCTCCATTTTGGTTACTTTTATCAACTTCAATGCAATTTAACCATTGTCTTGCCACGTGACCTCATTTTATTTTCGTGAATAGTCATGTTGTGTATAATTTTATGCACATTAGCTCTTCTTCACTTCAACGCTTGTTTTAGGGCATTCGACCCAAACCTCTCAGAAAGTGATCCTAAATCTGATGTATCTTAGGTTCTGAGATCTTATAATATACATTTTTACCCAGTATATAAGGTTGAAGAGAATCGCTCTTTCCCTCCACATTCTTGACACTCCTTCCTCATTTGGGTTGAAGACTAGAACAGAGTGATTTTCTCTGATGAAGCTTCCTTCCAGTAATTTGGAGCTTGTGGAACATCCCTCGTTAGGAGGAGAAAAGGAAAGGGGAACGCTTTTATTACTTCTGTGTCGTTCCACGGTGAAGAATCCTGGTACTCTTAGTGTCTGCGGCTGCTTCTCATCTAACGGACTGGGAGCACTAATAATTTTGGCCAAGAAAACTGCCATAAACTCAAAATGGTAACAAAACATGCTTCATCAGCACCTTTTTCCAACACTTAAGGACCAATTTGCTGATGATAACTATATTTTTCAGCAAGATGGCGCACCTTTTCACACAAAAAAGTAATAATAAAGTTCTTGGCTGAAAATAACATCTTACTTTTGAGACCTTGACCCTGGAATTCGCTAGATTTGAACCCAATATAGAATTTGTGGGCGCTTATCGAATTTTTGCTCTAAAACATAAGCAATCTAATTGTAAACAATTACGGGAACTTAGTGAAAAAAATGAACAACTTCATTCAAGATCTCATCGCAAATTCGGTCTCCATCATGCCAAAAGTAAGTGAAGCAGTCCTGAAAAGCAAAACATCGTTGCAAATATTCACTACATGCAGCAATTTAATGTATCTATTAATAAAATGGGTTTGGGCTCTAACGTTTGGCATATTTCACCTTAAGTTATGATATAAACATACTGAAACAAAATAAATCGTTTGATTAGTTCTATTAATTTTATTTTAGAAAAAATTATAGTATTCCCAAAACTTTGGCCATTACTAATTATATGAGAATAGAAAACTATGCTACTCACCATATGCTAAAGTTAGGAAATGTGTGAATGGAATTTAATGGCCTTTAAGATCAGTAAAGTTAATGGAAACACGGGTGTAAAAATATCCTAGCCGATACGGTGAGGATATGACGAAGAAGTTTACTAGACGATAATTCAAGGAGTGAAATGGTCAGCTGAGCCCTCTGACCTCGAAATGCACACGACCTTTATCATGGATACCACCGAGAGGGTCTCGGTGCGTGGATAATGTGGCTGATATGATTACTCTGAACTGATCTTATTTAAATGAATCTTTCTCTCGACAAGCTTGTTTTATTCCTCTCCAAATTGGTAAAGTCTGCCATGTTTTCCAATTGGAGAAGTGTTCCGTTTCCAAGAACTTTACAATGGAAAGAGAAATAAAAATTAACGCTCTAATGTGGCGAAGCGGGGACAATGTTTTGTTTCTTTCTCTCTCCCGTCTTAAGCATGAGCAGGAATCTCGACCTGAAGATTCTTTGGTTGCATGGGAAGGCCTGCGTACGTCAATGCAAGTCCTGTAAGGACATATTGAGGTGCGGCGTCCCCCACTTGCATATGATTGTATGAACTGAAGAATGTTCATCTTCTTGGATATGTATGTCTCTATGTATACTCGTTTCCGGCATCTCGAACTTCAGTAACATCTTTCGAAAGTTTCACTATTCGTACTTGCCTTGGCCCATAATCATATGGCAGAAGAAGCCTCCTGTATACCTAATTCGATTTCGTAGCTTATTCTAGAAAACTTTGCAGAATCACAAAGGCTCCTAAATAGTTCTAGAATGATTTATTAGATAGAAAATGTGATTTCAACAATACATTTGTAGAAATTTAACCGGTGTATATATTAATTTTGCCCTAGCCGGACACCTTTTCAGTTTACCAGTCAAGTACATATTTGTTCAACAGCTTCATTTAAACATTGTATTGTTGGACTTATAAGTTTGCACTAATTATTGATAAACTCATAATGAATAACTCCTTTCGCATTCCACCAAGTGCAAAGCATAGTTTTCTGCCGCGAGAGACGAATCCTTGGTGTAGCACCCCCCCAAACTTGTGTTAGCAATTTTTTGCGCTTACTATTTCAGTAAATAGCCTACTTTTAATAGCTCGTAACAATTCTGTCCAGAAATGAGTTACGGGCATTTCTAGCCAAAATGTCTCTCGATAATTCATGTAACACCAAAACTAAATTTTTGTAGCTTAAAAAAGCCTAATCATTACTTGTTTTAAATGCCGTAGGCATTCCTAGCTAGTTCCATATATTGCTAACTAATCATAGATGGATAGCTCCATAGATAGGTAGCTTGCTCTGTATATTTTCTAGGTAGCCCCATAGATAGATTGCTAGCTCAACAGATAGCAGCAAAATTGACAAAATCTTGAAATCATAAATCGCATAAAGTGAAGTGCAATAAAGCGTGGTCAAATTTGCTATTGTGGTTGTGGGTGACTTATGAATGGATCCTTTTGTCAATCAGTAAGTTTGAAGCAGAGAAATGTAAAACATGTCGTGACTTGGAATGATTTGAGACAAAAGAATCCTTCGCCGTTGTTTTGATTGTTGCTACAGTGCTCAGTTTAGATGCTGGTAATTGTGCTCCGCGGTGCCATCGCGTTCCTTGCTGTTTGAACGGCCCCCAATTCATTTCCACACTCCCTTTCCAGGTGAATGAAGCCGGCCCTTGTGCTCTGACGAGAAGTATAATTCCTCACGTTGCAATTATCAGTCCGGCAAGTCTAGAATCAGGCTCACCCTTCCGCTCACCCCCGCCGCCCAAAGGGGGGAGGACTGATGACCAAAATAGTCTGATCTCGTCTAACATAGTCTCAATCTTGTCCTTGACTGAGACCGAAAGGGCTCTTGCCTTCGTTTCATGACAGGATTAGATTGGTAAGTGTATCGTTCCCTACCGGTCACTTGCGGCAAAATAGCCTGGCTACTGAGCATAAGGCCATATCTTCTCCATTTTACCCAACTTTACACCAGTTTTAGGCTGAGAAGTCTTGAATGTTTTTTTATTGTCTTCAACTGGAAAATAAACAAGTAGGATCGCTCCATCCTCCTCTAGTTCCCTACAAGTCGGGACCCAAGGTCGTGTATTTGCTCTTCTGAGCTCATTTCCGGGTACTTGCTCTTGGATTTTATGAAACTGCGGATTCCATTGTTTACCATGATTGCCTTTACCAAACTTTCCTTTCTGCTTATTACATCTTTCTCCATCGTCCCTCCTTTACTTGCCCCACCGAATACAAAGGCCTTTTCGGGAGGTCGTCCTGTCCTTCCCAGTCGGCACATTTTAATAGGCATCTTTATAGGCGAAGATCGCGTTTTATCGACAAAATAAACGACGAACAGCTCCACCTCGCCACCCAAAGAGTTCTCTCTGACTGGCTTTGGCAATTTATCCATGTCCTTTTACAACTCTTTTAAGTTTTGGTGCTTATTTAGAATAAAGAAGTTATTGCTTTTTGGGTTAAATAGTGTGGTGCTTAGTAAGAGCAAAGAGAGTGGTGTTTTTTAGAGTAAAGTATTTGATGCTTAGTTAGACTAAAGAGTTTAGTGCTTTTTTAGAGTAAAAAGTTTGATGCTTATTTATAATCAAGGGATCAGGACTTTTTAGGATAAAGATTTTGAGGATTTTTAGAGTAAAGGGTTGTGTTTATTTAGAATAAATTATTTGTTGCTTATTTACAGTAAAGATACATGTGTTTTTAGAGTAAAGAGTTTAATCTTATTTACAGTAAAAAGTTTAGTACTTATTTATAGTAAAGAGTTTGGTGCTTATTTAGAGTAAAGTATTGGGTGCTTATTTAAGGTAAAGTGCTTATTTAGAATGAAGTTTTTGGTGCAAATTTGAGTAAAGAGTTTGATGCTTATTTAGAATAAATAGTTTGGTCCCTATTTAGAGCAAAAAGTTTAGTTCATATTTAGAGTAATGAGTTTGGTTGTTATTTAGGGGAAAGAGTTTGGTGCTTATTTACAATAAAGTGTATGTGTTATTTACAATAAATAGTTTGATGTTTATTTAGAGTAAAGTTTTTTGTCCATATTTAGAGTGACGAGTTTGGTGCTTATTTAGAGTAAGGAGTTTGGTTTTAATTAGAGCAAAGTTTGGATGTTTTATTTAGAGTAAAGAGTCTGGTTCTTTATTAAGATTGAAAGGTTTGGTTATTATTTAGATGAAAGACTTTGCTGTTTATTTAGAGTAAAGTATTTGTTGAATATTTAGAGTAAAGTGTTTTTTTGGTCACTTAGAATAGAAATTTGGTTTTTATTGGAGTAAAGTGTTTGAAGGGTAATTAGAGTAAAGATTTTGGTGTCCTTTAGAGTAAAGTTGTTGTGCTTATTTAAAGTAAATCATTTGGTGCTTAGTTAGAGTAAATAGTTTGGTGATTATTAAGTGTAAACAGTTTGGTTCTTAGTGTAGAGTTTGGGACTTATTAAGACTAATGTTTTTGTTGCATATTTAGAGTAGTATAGATTTTGGTGCTATTTAGGGTGAAGTTTTTTACTTATATAGTGTAAAGTTTTTAGTGGTTATTTTGTTAAAATTTGTGGTGTTTATTTAGTGTAAAGAATTTAGTACTTTGGGGTGGTTATTTATAGTAAAGGATTTGGTGCTGTTTAGCGTAAATAGTTTGGTGCTTAATTGGAATAAAAGGAGTGTGGCTTTTAGGGTGAAGATTTTAGAGATTTTTATACTAAAGTGTTAAGTGCTTATTTAGAATAGAGATTTCTGTGTTTTTAGAGTAAATAGTTTAGTCTTATTTAGGGTAAAGAGTTTGGTGTTTATTTAGATCAAAGACTTAATTGCTTATGCAGAGTAAAGTGTTTGTTACTTATTTATAGTAAAGATTTTCCTTTTCATTTAGAGTAAAGTTTTAGGTGCATATTTTGAGTAACGAGTTTGGAGCTTATTTAGAGGAAAAAGTTCTGTGCTTATTTAGAACAAAATGTTTAGTGTATATTTATAGTAAAGAGTTTGGTTCTTATTAGGGTGGTAACAAAGTTCTCGTACAACTTTTATTGACAATGATTTACAACGAGACAATGCAGCAAAAGAAACCTATCAAGCAACAATGTAATCATCTGAAACTATTAAAACCAATCGTAGGCTGTGCTACGACTTATTGTCTCTCCTCCAAATGCTTGGTTGATGCAACGGTGAGATTGGGCAGCGTTTAGGCCAGACTTATTATCATACATTATACGTTGCCTACACGAAAATGAGTCATTTGATGGGTATTTTTGAAACTTTATATATCCAATAGGGTGTCTGACTAATTATTGTGTAGTAATATATGCTTTCCTAGGCCTCGCTAGAAACTGAATAGTGAGCTGGTCTACTTAGGCTATAGGTCAATGTGCACTTTGAAGCGAGGCCTAGGAAAGACTAGGGCACTACACATTAACTAGTTGTACACCCTGTATAAACCTATAAATACACAAACTTTTAAATAAATATATAAATATAAATCTATAAATAAATAAATTTAAAAAAAAGTTGCACGTGAATTTTGTTTCCAGCCTAATATTTACAGTGAAGATTTTGGTGCTTATTTACAAAAAATGAGTTTGGTTCTTTATTTAGATTAAAAAGTTATGTTATTATTCAAATGAAAAGGCTTTGATTTAGAAGTAAAGCATTTTGCTGCTTATTTAGAGTAAAGAGTTCTTTTCTTATTTGGAATAAAAATTTAGTGTTTATTTAGATTAAAGTGTTTGGGGCTACAAATAAAGTGGAGTCTATGGTACTTATTTAGATTAGTATAATGTTTGGTGCTTTTTTTAGTGTGAAGTTTTTGCTTATTTAGTCTAAAGAGTTTGTTTGTTATTTTGATTAAAGTTCTTAGTGCGTATTTAGAGTAAATAGTTTAGTACTTTTGAAGGCTAAATCGTTTGGTGCTCATTTAGAGTAAGCATTTACCTTCTTTATAAGTTTAAATAGTTTGTGCTTTAAAAAAAAAAATTTGGGTTCTTAATTAGCTTAAATGACTTGTTACTTTTTAAAGGTAAATATTTTGGTGCTTATTGAGTGTAAAGATGGTGGTGTTTTTTAGGGTAAAGAGTTTGTGCTTATTTAGAAGTAACAAAAATACCCCTCGTTGCTCGGGTAAAATATGCGTTCGGAAATAAATTAAAACGGATTTGAACTTTTTCTTTTTTTATTCTTCACAAACAATATTCTCATTCTATGAACTAAACTTAATCTTGTTCAGCAACGATACAGAACTTCTTGGTACACAATATTCTCCGTTTTTCCTTGTTGAGTATATACCAACAGATTACTTTTGCTTTTAACTCTAGAGCAAGGGTCTCCAAACTACGACCTGCGGGCCAGATCCAGCCCGCCACTGCACCGTGGATGCAGCAATTACAAAGCAAATATTGATGATATCTTAAAAGCTAAACGCCAGTGTTCTGAACTTCTTGGTACAAAATATTCTTCGTTTTTCCTTGTTGAGTATATAGAAACAGATTACTTTTGCTTGTAACTCTAGAGCAAGGGTCTCCAAACTACGACCTGCGGGCCAGATCCAGCCTGCGAGGTCAGTTCATCCGGCCCGCCGCTGCACTATGGATGAAGCAATTACAAAGCAAATATTGACGATATCTCAAAAGCTAAACCCCAGTTTCACACATCTCACTAACCTCTTTTGTTGCTTAGTTTGTGAGACTCGGATATGTCCGCACTGGGTTTGATAATACTATCTTATTGCTGACGACGCGTTCTTTGATAACTTTTGGTAAATAAATATGTTGGTTGTCTTTATTTTATGTGCATTTTGTATTTTGTGTATTGGTAAATAAATATATTGGTTGTCTTTGTTTTTTGTGTATTCACTATATTGTATTCAACAAAATGGTTATATGGCCCGCGTACGTCATTCTCTCAGTTATCTGGCCCGTTGTAAAAAAAGTTTGGCGACCTCTGCTCTAGAGCAATCAACATAGAGTTGAACATAAGAAAAACAGGGGTTCTCTAATTGTAACTATGCCACCTTATGAATTTTTTTTAATTAAAATTGTAAAACTTACACGAATTGGAAAATGTATTCTTGTGAATTTAAATGTCAATTATGACCCTGATGGATTTAGTGATATTCTCTGAATGAAGACATCCTCTCCTTTTCCACTTCCAGTAAGAATGGTTGCCTCTATGAAATGGTGCATAAAATTATATACTACCAGACGAGTGAAATTAAAGAGTTTTGTTGGATCGAAATTGCGCCAAAATATTATTTAGATTTACTACCTTCAAAGGTTATAGAGAGTTTAGGAACTCTGCGTAATAATCGACTATTTGAGTAAGATCCGAAATTGTATCAACTGACTTATAAATTTGTGAGAGGGAAAGTAGTAGATGTTTATTGATTCTGCAGACAGTATTTTACTTTAAAGCCAATATAGGTCTTTCACAAAGCAAGTTGTAGTTTTTGTAGTTTTGCTGAAGATTGGGTAATACCTCTGCCTTGAGATTATCAATAGTATTAATAACTATGCAGACAGGAGATATTTTTATTCCATCATCAGCATCAAGAGTTACTTTGCCATTTCCCAGTGTCAGAATGTTTTTGGCAAATTGTGCTGCTAGTTGATAATCAAAAGAGCTCTGCTCTCATATTTGTTTTTAGAAACAGTGTTCTAATATTCTTACACAAAGAAGATGATTTGGGGCAAGCTCGGGCCTCATTTGCCATGGTTAATTTATGGATCACTGGAAGTGTCTGCTTGAAATCAGCTTACGGTACTTCAAAACAGTGACACTCCCCACAGGAGACTCACAATCCCTGATGTCTCGCATTGTACTGCCTAGTGCTTTTCAGGCTCCCTTATGAGCCACTGAATGAGGTACCCTGCGTTGGCACGGTAAAAAAAAAAAAATCAAAAGCAAGATATAAGTTGAAAATTCTTGTATTTATTAAAAAAATATTCTTTAACCAATGCTGCATCATAATACTTCTTGGTAGACAATATTATTCGTCTTTTTTTGTGGTGCATTGACAAACAGATTGCTTATGCTTTCCACATGTGAAAACTGATGTAGGGTCTACACCCAGCTCACGTTCACTCGGGCGAACAGACGGGGCAAGTTTGAAAAAGGCCTATAGCTACATGTGGATGGACTTAGGGATTCGGGACCACTTCCATTATCTTTCTCGGAAAATATTACCTAAGAATACGTTTTTAGTTCTTATATATATTATCTAACCTTTCTTCATATAGATGGACAAACAGACAGATAGACAGACAGACACACACGCACACACACATACTTCATTTTTATTATATAGATAAAGAACTTAGGCTTTATGGTGTAAAGATTTAGGGGATATTTAGAGTAAACTGTTAGGTACTTATTTACAATAAAGTATTTGTTGCTTATTTAGATTAAAGATTTGGGTGTTTTTTTAGAGTAAAGCTTTTAGTCTCATTGGGAGTAGAGAGTTTGCTGCTAATTTAGAGGATAGATTTAGATGCTCATTTAGAGTAAAGTGTTTGGTACTTATTTATAGTAAAGAGTTTGGTGCTTATTTATAGTAAATAGTTTCTTGTTTATTTAGATAAAAAAGTTTGGTCCCTATTTACAGTGAAAATTTTGGTACTTATTTAGAAAAATGAGTTTGTCTTTTATTTATATTAAAAAGTTTTGTTATATTTAAAATGAAAGAGTTTGGTACTAATTTAGGGTAAAGTATTTTTTGTTGATTTGGAATAAAAAATTGGCTTTTATTTAAAGTAAACTGTTTAGGGCTTAAATAAAGAGTTTGTTGCCTACTTCGAGTAAAGATTTTAGTGTTTTTTTTGCAGTAAAGGTGTTGATGCTTATTTCGAGTAAGGAGTTTAATTATTTAGAACAGTTAGAGCAAAGGGTTTGGTGCTCATTTAGCTTAAAGTGTTTGGCTCTTATTTAGAGTAAAGATTTTGGTGCTTATTGAAAGTAAAAAGTTATGTGCTTTATTTAAAGTGAAATGCTTGTAGTTATTTACAACAAAGATTTTAGAGTCTGCTTATATTAAAGATCTGCTTCTTATTAGAGTAAAAAGTTTGGTGTTTTATTCAGATCAAAATGTTTGGTCCTTATTTAGAGCGAATAATTTGCTCTTATTAAAATATAGAATTTGTTACTTACTCACTGTATATAGTTTGATTCAGAGTAGAGTTTAGTGTTATTTTTTTGAGAATAAAGAGTTTAAGTGCGCCAAGGAATCCTTATTATTTCTCGCCTATCCTTCATTCCCACCAATTTCCGTGAGGAGGTTCAAATTTGGACCTTTGAGAGCTTTGAGTTCTTCGGACCAATTTGTTACTTGCGGCTTATAAAATCCTTTCGCACCCCCCGAATTAAAGATTGGGGAATTTCATTATGAGTGTTTCTGATGATTGATCCTTTTACCATTCGTATTTTCTTTCATTTATCCGCCCTTTGCATTCATTTGCTTGTCTTCCCTTTCATTCTTCCTTCACTACTGGTTTCATTTTCCCTCTCATTATTCCAGTAAATTCTTTTGACTCGAGCTTCATCGATACATTTTTCATTTGTTTTCCTTTTCTCAGTCATATTTTATTCAATATTATATATTTTTTCACATATTGTCCTTTCATTCAACCATTGAACAATACTGGATGTCGTGCGTGAACAATGTAGTATTGCGAGAGAAAATCCATCCCAGCCGAACTCCTGCAAAAGATAGCTCCACCTAAACTATTCGCTCTCTTGGCCCTAGGGTGTTAGTTTCAGTAACTACTCTGTTCGTATGTCATAGATATTAGAACGTGCTTTTGACCATAAGTTTCACTTGACTAAATAATTAAATAATGATTAAATTTGCATTGTTTTGAGAAATCCGCACAATCGGAGTGAGATTCAGAAACCGGGGCTCAAATGACGTTTCTCTCCGGTTGAGCCCCGCCTTCCTATAAAACCAAGTCGGCGAAGCAGCGAACACCAGTTGTTGTGGAGAAGGTGCTGCTTCAAGTGTGTCTCGAGATGGTGCAGTTTAGCGTGGGTCTTTTGATGGTCTTCGGGCTAGTGGTGCGAGGGAGGACTTCGCCGTCGGACGGTAAGTGAGATTGTTGATGCCCAAGTTTCTTTGCGGTTCCTCACTTGACCTTCCGTTCCAGTTGGGTGCCCGCATTTACCTTTATTGTCTTCTCTCGGTTTTGGTTTGAGCAAAAAAATTTTAAGTTTTTTTACTCTTGAATTTTTATGATAAGGCAAATTGTTTTGATCTTTATCGAAGGATCCCACAAATGTCTCTGGTGCTTTTTTATACAAAAACTAAACAAAGAAACAATAAAAATAATGTCAAGACGAAAAGCTATTTGAGTCTGACAATCTTCCGATTGTAAATTTTGTCCTTGAAGGGGGGGCTGGCTCCTCAAGTGGGTATAGTTACTAGTCACACACACTCATTATCAATCAGCGTTATTCCAGAATTCGAGCAATTTTTTAATATTGAAAATTTTATCGACGTTTTTTAGTTGTAGAAAAGAAATGATATTCCGTAACGCGGAAAAAAGATTAGGTATATATATATATATATATATATATATATATATATATATATATATATATATATATATATATATAGAGAGAGAGAGAGAGAGAGAGAGAGAGAGAGAGAGAGAGAGAGAGAGAGAGAGAGAGAGAGAGAGAGAGAGAGAGAGAGAGAGAGATAGAGAAAGAGAGAGGGAGAGAAATAGAGAAAGAGAGAGAGAGAGAGTTGAAATTTGTTGCTCACGAGGGGAAAGGGCAAGAAGTCTTTTGGAGAGGATGAGGAAAAACAAATGAAGAGATGAGTAATCGAAAGGTGTTTGTGAAACAGATTGGAAAAAGATGAAAAATACTACGAAAGACAATCCTTTTGACTCAAAGCGCATGTTCAGAAAATTACTTACCTAAAATTAGCTACATAGAAAAATAGAAGTCTAAGTGTCGGTAATCAGTAGAGTAAAAAAACAACATGAAATTACATTTCAAAAGAGTAAAGTGGAGAAGAACGTGAAACATACGATGTGCAAATATTTCTTTAATGGTTTTAATGAAAGATTGAAGCTGGCGGTCACGATTAGAATTATAAGGGACCGAAAAAATGAAAGAAAAACCTTAGTGAAAGCAGGAATCAAGAGAAAACAAGGTAACTAGGAAGGAAGGCCATAACTCGACGAGGACTACCTTGGTTAATTTTCCCTGGTGGCAGTTTCAGCCTGGAGGCCCCACCGACTAGGAAAAGACAAATCCTGGAAAATGAAGACCCGGAACAAGTTCAAAACCGCTTTAGAACAAATTTTCGAATTGTAGAAGTGTGATCAAGAAAGGTACTAAAGCATAATACTTTGGACCTTTGCGTTTCATAGAGTTGTTTCTTGTAGTTGCCGGAATAATGCTGTTTTATAAGAATTGTAGTAATGGTATCGGCTTTACCATTCCTACCATCTAGGACTCTAAAAAAGGTGTTTAATTACTGAACTCGTGCTATCAGGTTTGTCTAAGAATCGTGGCTTGTGTTAGATATGACTCTATGCTAGCCAGCTCACCCATGGGAGGGGAGGGGGAGGCTCTTATACTCGAGCCACTATAAAATGCATAATTATGTAGATATGCTTTCGTCTGTATTTTAAGATTAATTACATTTATATGGCGTTAAGACCTTTGCTCTCCTTCTGGATTCCACGCTTGTGTTAGTTTTCACTATTCAGGATATGCATTTTCCATAAACTTTGCTTTCGCTTAACTTTACCATTTTCCTTACAGTATACTTATTAATAGAGTACTATCTATTGAGTGTCGATTTTCAATAACCCAGTGATTGCAACTTAAACTTTTCTCCCTTGATGCTGTTTGTTTTTTCTCTTTTGCTAAAAAACAGCATTTTTCAGAGTCGTGGAAAATGCCAGTATTCCAATGAAAGCAATTTAGGCTACTAGCGGTAGAGGGCGCTGCCATATTTAGTTAGACCACCAAACGCGAGAGTTATTACAGATTATAAAAGTCCCTTTTGAAAATCAAAAGGGATTTAGTCTTTAAATCGAAACAAATTGTAAAAACAGTTTAAAAACTTACACCTAGTACGTTACATATGGTTTAAATTTATATAAGGTAAAATCACTATTTTGTAGAGATTCAATCAAATGCCAAGGAGATAATCCTGGCTTGTTTCAATTGTAAGGTTGTTATAATTAAATGATTTCACAGTAGAACAAGACCAATTCTATTGCTGAAATATTGGGTGTAATTCGTTAAAATAGTTTAACTATTAATATTTTTGCTCACGTAGGAACATTCATTCACTTTATGAACCATTTGGTTATTATTTCTCTGTTGAACATTTCAATTTAATGTATGGCTGAATGTATGAGCCAATTCTTGTGCTAAAATATTGAATAATACTAAAATAGTAAATATAAACCAAATATTTTTTAACCATGTATAACTCGGTTAATTTGTTGAAGTTCATCACACGAGAATGGGTATAGAAGTGGAATTTCAAAGACGTACCACAAAAAACAGAGAAAAACCACAAAGTTGCAAGTTTTTGTTTTTTGCGCAATGGCTTAAAGGTGTTAATTATAAAACAGCTTCTAAAATTAAAAAAGATAATGCAGGCTATTTTATCTGGCTTATATATCGTTGCAGAGCATGATTTCTTTCTCTTGTGTAGGAAGAGAAAACATACTGAGGAGAAGAAAGTACGCTATTGAGTCTGCCTCCACAAAGTGGGGAGGGAAAGTTTAACCTTAATCGTGTAATAATTGTGAAGCATTTTGCAAGATGAAAGTCTGACAAGGTCTCATCTCATTTCTGGTTGGGTAAATGACCCCACTTTAATATTTTACTCAGTTTTCCACATGTTTACGAAACCTGCCCACGAAATTTATAATTGGCCTTTGTTTCGAAAATTGGCGACTGAGCTAAACGCTAAAGATGAAAGGGAGATTGCTTATATTTATACACACTAAATTTATTAAGTATAACATTGGGATGGGATCATTAAACATACTTTATATTATGTTTCATAGTGATCTTTTTGCCATGTTTATAATTAATAACAGAAATGTAGCGTGTCTAAACTTTTTCACTGTATATATGGTATCCCTAAAGATCATAAAATTAACATTTCTTTACGGCTAATCTTTGTTGCTTACTCTCTTCATACTTATAATCGGCTAGATATCTAGTTAAGTTACTAAATCTGTTAACCACAAACCAATATAACATTACAAACACGTTTACATTTGTCGATTAATTGAAGCTACTCTCTAATGGTCCCTCTAACGTCTTTGCTAGCTTTGATGTTTCTCCCTTTTCGCAAATATAAGCTTAAATAAAGTTATTAATATTATTTTAAATAAGTCTTTAGCTCGGTAGGAAAAGAAAGTTTCATGGTTTCACTCGTCCTCTCCTCACACAGACACTTGCACTTTTAAAGGAATTATTTTTTGTTTAATCATACCATTTACGAAGAGATTGGGTCTGTAGGAATGAATTTTCCATTAGCTCCCAGCAGCCGCAGATGTATTTATAAATCCATAGAGAAGAAATTTTCAATAGTTCCTCCTGCATATCATAGATTTAACTATGATTTATTCCCAATTTTTTGACACTTCAATATGCTGACAAATTTTTCAAATTCATTAATTCAGTTCATATAAACATTAATTACGCTGTTGAATATGAAAAAAATAATGCCCACCCCCTTCTTGACATTCTTATCGAAAAATCTGAAAATAAACTCCATCAGTTTACCGGAAACCTACTTTATTTGGTTTAAGGGGGTTGAATTTCTTGAATGCTTATGATAAAATAATTAAAATAAATTCCATTGAAACTCTTTTAGACCGTACTTACCACCTATTATCTTTAGACTTTACTTTCTATAAAAAGTTATACTTTCTTATTGCCTATTTCTCTAATAAATCATATCGCTTACATCCTTTTGAATCTACCCTTAAGACTTTCTTCACGATATTTTCTCCTCTCATTTAACTCTCTATAACGTTTCTAAGGACGTAAAATATCTTGCCATCCCTGAAATAGCTTCTCTTAATCTGCGTTTTCTTAAAGAGATCCAGAATGTTCTCAAAGATCGCTTTACATAAATAAATATCTAACTAATTTTCTTAAATATGTTATCAATAGGTTGCCTATTAAATAAAAATGACTAGCTTCTTAGTAGCCTGTGTAGTGGTATTGTTTACTTATTTACATGTCCTAGGGGGCAGAAAAGCTCTTATGTCGGAATTACGCTTCGCTCTTTTCATGCTCAAGTTTGTTCCCATTTAGGATTTAACAACAGAATAAACAAACCTTCAATCACAGAGAATATTCTACTATTCGGGACAATATTATTCACTGCCAAACTAATGCGACAATAGATGGGTTTAAAATCTTAGATTGTTCCCAGGATGAAACAAGCCTCAGAATCATAAAAATCAATTTATATTAAGTCCCTTCGGATCTCTCTTATTAATGCCATCTCTGAATTTCTTCTCCATCTCATCTCAAAACCAACTATCTTTCCTTATGTTACTTTTCTTCATTTTTCATCTTCTCCATTTCTTAGTAATCTCTGCCTCTCAAGTGACCAGTAAAATTTACATTTTATTTTATATTATTTGTACTCTTACATATTTCTCTTTTCTTTTACCTTCACGTTACTCTTTTTTAATATATTTCAATAATTAAATTTTGATGATATGCGCTACGGCTAATATTTTTACCTACCTCATTGTTTATTTCAATTATGTTACTCGATTAACATATTAACCTAATTTCCATTTAATCAACTAGGCTAGAAGAGGCATTTTTCTGTTCGAAACGTAGCTACTGAGAATAAAGAATAATAAATTCAGTTATTAATATGAACAAATGTTTGTTCAATTATGTATGCTTTAAGTGTCGGTTCTTACAAGATACGCAAAATACGAGAAAGTGAAATCATTTCTTTTCCTCGATGTGTTTTTGCTCAGGGAGAAAAATATGAATTTTCTAAACATATTTTACAATTACATGACGAGTTGACATTGGACTCGTGTCCCGTATCAGATTAGGCCAGCAGAAAACGAGAATAGAAGAGAAAGCCTGAAATGAGGGGGTATTTTAGGAAGTATGTTTAGACGTTTCGATCAGTGGATTTGATCGAGCGCAAGATTAATGTCTCGTGAATGTATATGTAAAAAAAGCCGTATGTACAATAAGTAGAAAGAAAAGGAAAGGATGATAGTGAAGCAAAATTAACATGGCATCCTATATTTAAGATGTGTCAAATCATAGTTCTTTATGTGGAAAGATTGGAAATGAAGAAATGAAGCAAGTTTGGCAGCTGCAACCTTAAGTTTGACCTAAGGTGAGTTCACGAACCGACATAACCGGCTTGCAAATTTGTTTTGCCTTTCCACATAAAAAAAACGAGAAGCTGTGTAGAATAAAATATATATGTATGTATATTAGGTATATTGAAGGGTGTGTAAATCTGTGTGAGCGCCAGAAGTGGCAAAATTATTACCGTAAATGTAATGGGCAGCCAAGCATAAGCTAGATTTGAATTGCAAATTTGGAAAGTAAACCAAGAGAGGCCACATAAATTGGTAGCTACTCCAATCATCCCTTTTCAAAGTAACTTATATTGTTATTACTCCTCTCAAATTCTTTAAATAGTCATTCCAGATCGATTAAAACGCCTCATAGGTACAGGAATATTTACATAGGGGTCTTTCGATAACCTTTGATACTTAACATATTTTCACATAGGAAGCAGATGAATACAGTTTGATTCGTTGAACGATCATAGAAATATTCATGATTCCTAATTATACGAGGAAGTTTGAACGATATAATAGAGATTTGATGTGGACAAAACGGGAATATTTGTACTGTTTGATGATCAATGAGGGATTTAGCATTTACCTCACGTTCTCGAATAGGGACTCCCATCCGGCCTTAAAAATGACCACGGTGATGAAAATCGATGTTTCCCTTCGGCCAGTTCATATACGAGTTTTATATAGTAGTAAGGTTACACATCACAGGGCACTTCCTGGGAAAAAATCTTAATGGAATTAACGAGGTCATTCCAAGTGTTGAGCGAAGCTAACTTTAGAATAAATTTTCCGCCTTCACTTTGATAAAAGAATAAACACTCATTTTCATTCCTGGACTTCATAATTGTTAGAGAAATGACATGGAATTGCGAAAACCTGTACTCATGGTCCGTATCGAGTTAAAATCTAGGTTGCTTCGCGTGAATTACGAGAAAATTGAAGTACGATGTGAGAATTACCCAACAATGATCTTCCTCAAGATTGAACTTACAATTTCTTTCATGACAATTTATCTATGACTACTTGTAGTTGTTACCACATTTATGCAATTGCGTGAGAATGGAAAGGTCTTTTCCCACAAACCGGTCTTTCCCGTTGTTAGTGTACATACTAATTGTGAAAAAAGAATTACTCTTCGGATTCTGACATGCCATTATTCTGTACCCACTATAAGGGGACTATTTTTGTGCTCTTGTGTTTGTGAATTCCTTTTCCCCAAATTTGTTTTAATTTCTCCAGTGTTTTCGCTGTTAAAATAACCCAATGCGTTGTTTTAGACTTGTTCTCTTGTAAGAGTTTTCAGGCCTCGTTTCATCTCTATTCATTCATCCATTTTTCCTTTTTATTTATTCCTCTTGCGTTTCGTTACTGTTTAAGTGTATTCTTTTTAGTCAGAATAAATAGAAATTTCACATTATCAGATTTTTATTCCGTATTTGACTGTTAAAAGGCTCAATTGTTATTTTGTTCAGAGTTAATTTGGCAACAAATAAATATTACAATGGAAGGAAAAAGGCACCAATTTAATTGTTGGTTCAAATATAATATTTTTAATAAAGAGCTGGCACTCAAAGTCGAATTTATGTAAGTATATCACAGGTACTCGTATATGTAAGTGTATCATAATAAACTGACCATTCTCTTTAAGTTGACAGGTGGGAACGCGGATAGAGAAAGCTGGCAGTGAAAAGGGATAAATAACTTGCCAAATAGGCGCCCACTTATCGTGTCTTTCCGATTATTTAATAAGGAATCAAATGATGGCATAATTTACTGTGAAATCATACATAGTAATGATTGAAAAACTATGAATAATTCTGCCACTGCCTGATGTGAGACAGAGAGGAGGAATTTTGCGATATTAATTGAGATTGGTATTGATGCAATGTATGTATGGTTTATCTTGTATTTTACTATGTAAATTATAAATATTCAATTAATCCTATTTTCTTAGACACTAAAAAAAATCCCGATTAAAATAGGATTGTGAAACTCTGTAATCCTATATGTAGTCCATCTCTAGATATATCCATGTTCTCGTGTATGTATGTCCGCATGTTATGTTTATGCATTGGTCCTTAAACCCTTTAACTATGATATAAAGTTTATAACTTTACTTAACCCGGGTTATGAGGATTCCAGAAGGGTCATTTCGTTCCTGCCTGCTTTCGCGAATTCGCTTATCTCTATAAAGCAAGTTTAGCTCCGTTTTCTTAATAAAGACACTGGAATTTCATAGATTAAGAAGAACTTTCGCTTCGTCGTGTTATTTCTTTTTCCTGTGGGTATCATATAAGTGATTTTGTTTGCGAGCAAAGTTCTCTTATCCCCCTTTTGATCTTCCCCAAAACAGCTGCTCATGAAATAGATCCTAAAGATTTTACATAATTGAGAAAGAAAAAGAAAGTATTGCAAATCGAGGGCATCGCCTTCAGTCCGAAGCCAAATATAAAGAATGATGGGCAAAGGTAGGAGAGTGTAACAAAGGGAGAAAGAGATGAAGCATCAATGTAGCGATCAAGCAGGAAACATTATAAAGGAGGGGGTGAAGGAATAAAATACACAGCATGGCAAAAAACAACATCCGAGCGCAAAATAATAAAAAAAGAAGACCATTTTATGTTATCATTTACAGTGTAAATGGGAAGAGTAAATGACTTAAGCATCGTGGTCATTGACACTAAAATGAAAGAAAAAACAGCGAAAACAAGGGTAAGTTTTTCCCTCGGTGAAAGTTGATCCATTTGGCGACGCTCCTCGCTAACTTTCGCTCTCTCATCGCTGCTTCAGTTTCACTCTCGAAATTCTTCCTCTGGAAATCTGCGGTACTCATTTATCATCCCCCCCCTCCCCAGCTTGGTTAAGGGGAGGATCCGTTCTCTCTTTCCGTTGTTTTATGCCGCGGTAATATTTGCTGTAAAAGTATTAAGTGTGCCACCGATGGACTTTCTCTCTCGGCACGGATGTCTGGTGCTTCTCCCACGCAACTCTGCGGGTTATCGCCTCCTGATGACGATGACTCGTTCGCGTAATCTGTGCGCAATTTCGGTTTCATTTGAATTATGAAAACTTTCTCTGTCGTCGAAGCGAAATTCGCAGGAACGTGAGACGCTTTCCTTCTCGAGGCGTAGTTAGTCACGATCCGCAGAGAAGTCGCTGCTGATCTCTAATGAAGGAATGAAGTGATTCAGAGCGACGAGCATATTTAAGTAAATTCATAGCGAATGTTTGAAAGGAAATAGTGCTGAGCGAGGAGCACTGTGATGCTATTAAGTTGTGCATGGTGGGGCTTGTGAGGGGGCGTAGTAGGGGCTTCTGCCCAAGGATGAACCCTGATTTAACGAAATACTAGAGCACGCAGCAATCCCATCGTATGAAGAGCCTATTCAGTGTGGAGAGACTGATGGGGGCATCGTGTTTAATAGGGCATAAAAGGAGTGGGAAAGGGGGTGGGGTATTTTTGGAGACGATGATTGGATCAGTAAGAATATCACACCGGTGGTGTCAGCCACGTGTCGTATAAAACGCCTCGACTATATGTGAGTGCATGTTTGCGTTAAACTGAAGGAGACGCCAATATGGGAGCCAAATATAATAATCCCAAGAACGCGCCCACTGCCCTATATGAGGTTTCCTCCCCCCACCCCCACCCCCACCCCCAGCACTGATTCGCCTGAAGGCGCGCTATTCACAGGTATTCTCTTGGTGCATTATAAAGGAGCCGCAATGGTATGATGATGAAACAAATTTGTATGAAGTGTAGAAGGATATTGAGCTTTATAATGGGGAAGGGAGTGTTTTATGTCTATCAGATATTTATAAAGGCAATGTTGTAGGGCTCAATTGAACATTCAGAACCAAAGAAAAATTGACACAAGTGGAAGATAAAAAAATAACGAGCACAATGTTAAGATTGAAGTAAATAAAACTCTCCCCGTCGCGAGGAACAAAAGAAGCGAAAGCAATGAAAACAAATGGATTACGGATGCTTCCAACAGGCCAAAATTCATAAAATGAGTGCAATGTCTTTCAGAAGCTATTGAATTAGAAACGTAAATAAAACCCTATGGTAGATGTAATAGAGTCAGAGATACTATCTAGGTTTAAAAAATATAGGGCCAGCATTCTTAAAGACACCCAGCATAACTTCCGTAACAAGCGTTCTTGCCTCTCAAACCTTTAAACTTCTTCCACGATATTCTTAATCTATACGATGAGAGCAAAGCCGTTGATATCATATACATACCTTTATTTCCAGAGGGCCTTTGACAAAGTTCCTCACAAACTGCTAAGGATAAATTTACAATCGCATGGACTTCAGGGCGACATTTCAAACTGGGTGGAGAATTGGCTCATCAAAATAAGGCAAAGAGTACTCATAAATGGCTAAGCTTCTAAATGACCAAATGTAGCTAGTGGGCTTCTACAAGGCTCAGTTTTAGGGCCTGTGCTCTTTATAATGCACTTAACGACATTGATGAAGGTCTGACATGTACAATCTTATTGTGTGTGGATGATACAAAGATCGCCAATGCTGTAAACTCATATAAGAAAGTAGAAGATATGCAATATAATTTATATAAGTTATCACGGCAGTGTTTGTGCAAAAAATACCGGGTATTTCAAAAGTCTCGTTACACTCGTTACGGTGCTCTCAACAAAAGACAGAAAGATAATTTTGATGCAGTTAGATATGTTTTTATTTTAACATATGAAAATTTGTTTAAATTGTTATAGTAATCAATGTGGCCGCCCACGGCGGCGAGCAGGTGCTCCAGACAAGACCTGAAGGCTGCGCAGACGTTGCGGACGAAGTTATTCTTCATGCTAGCCCACGTGCGTTGACGGGGGATTTAAGCCCGTCGACGCTGCTGTGGCCAATCTTAGAGGCCTTACGTTGTAGTCGATGAGATTGAGGTCGGGTGACTGCGGCGGTTAAATGTCTAACCAGAAGTTCAATTTCGACCCCGACCAAACTTGCTCGTCTTGGTCGTGTGGAACGGGACACTGGCCAGCTGAAAGACACTTAGTTCGCCTTCTTCGTGATCTTTCTCACACAGGGCACGACTTTCGTGGCAAAGATGTCCCTGTAATCGGCTGCAGTGAGCCTGTAACAGCCCGTGAAGTACATCGGCGGCAACTTCTCGCTATTAGAATCCACGACGCCAAGTATCATTCCAGAGGCCAGGTGCTTGGTCATGGGCACGTAGTGGTCCTCGAAGAGGTTCTTGCAGAAGCTTACCACACGATCATTCTGCTTGTTTGTTGACCGGATTGACTGTGAAGGATTTTTCATCATTAAAAATGAGAATTCTATTGCTATAATTCTTCAAGTGGTTAAGAAGGCGAAGACAGCATCCCTGGACTTGTTCTCGCACACGGTTGATAAGCAGAGGCCTTTCCATGCACCTCAAGCTCTTGCCGCTCTCCTCTTTCACGGCCCTGGACACTGTGGCCACCGAAATGCTATTCTTCTTTGCATGCGCATTCATTTTGAGCGGCGGATGACGTTCGAAGGCTTTCATAGTCAAACGGTTGACAACTTGACGTCTGCCAAAACGAGGTCGGTCTTTGAGGTATTTTCCGTTCTTGAGCCTCTCCGCGACTATGTGTACGGTCATTAGGCTGTTGTGGTCTGAGCGAGGAGAACAGAGATCTCGATTCTTTTCACTTCCATCTCTCCACACTTGCAAACAACGCAAAATACGCTTTAATGACACACGCTGGAAAAGTATAACTTTAAGTTTGTTTGACAGAACCTTTTTTTTCACACACGTGAACCTCTCGAAAGAGAGAAAAACCGAGTGTAAAAGAACTTTTGCAAAACCGAACAAATTGTGACCAAAAAAATATAGCAGAATCTTACATACATTTCCGTGTATTGATTTCTTATGCTTTGTTTTGGGTTCAAATTATATTATATATAGGACACGAAAAACTAGTTTATTAAGATAAATTCTGTACCAAAATTAGTGAAGGATAAAAGATGGATGAGTGGATCGTCGATAATATTCCACTTACTCCGAATGCTGGTGTCTTTAACTGCGGCGAAGCAAACAGGTCTATGGGTCATACAAATCTCGTGTTGTGTTCATCTTCTCCCCGCAACGAGTCACTGGCTCAATGTAGCCAGCTAAAACCAATGCTACCAAATGTAACTGAGGTCAGCGAGTTCAAAAGTAAGATATAAATTGACTACCAGGGGGCTCCACCTAGTGGCTAGAGGTGCTAAATCGGCTATTTTTAGAGATATGAAGGTCAAACCAATGTCACAAGGGGTAATTGAGGTTTTTGAGGTCCAAATTTTATTGATTTTCGCCGCATATCCACTAGATCATGTCCCTCTTGTGTTTGGAATAAATGGTACCTCGGGTTGAGAGAGTTGGTAAATACAACTCTGAAGTTAATTATAAATGGAAAACAAAAATTCCCTTGAATTTAGCTCTGATTAAAACAAAAAGCTTATTAGATGTCTTTTGCGATACACGGGTCGATACAGTTACGAAATTTGATATTTTATCGTTGAATTCTTTTCGAGCGGAAGAATCGCTTCCAGGTTAGGATGGGCGCGAGAAGAATGAAATAAACGTTATGGAACTTGTTTTCCACTTGATTTCCGGGAAAAGTCATTTGATAACTAAATGGAAACTAATTCTCTGATGGAGGTTTAACCTCTCCCCATACTGGTTAGGTCAGCGC
Source organism: Ceratothoa steindachneri (assembly GCA_963969495.1). Lineage (NCBI taxonomy): Eukaryota > Metazoa > Arthropoda > Malacostraca > Isopoda > Cymothoidae > Ceratothoa > Ceratothoa steindachneri. The sequence goes on along the minus strand of OZ018330.1, from coordinate 119,426,164 downwards.
AGAAATTACCTAACTTGTTGATTTCTTATATCTTTCTCTCCTTTTCTTTTTCTCTCTCCTTCTTATCAAAGGATCAAGGCCACTTAGAGTAATAGCCAAAGGTTTTGTGACTACTATATATTTATATTTTTTCATTCGTTTTTTAATTAATTTTTGTGATAGGGATAATTATTATTATAATATTTAAATTATTTAAGGTTTATTTAGCAGTCAGTATTACACAATTAATTAGAAAAAATGCATTCTTTGGCTGAATCCAGAATCGACCTCTGATCCTGTTCGTGAAATGGTGAATTTCAGTCTTACTATTTGTTTGTAAAAATAAATGTTTGAATATTTTTAAATTCTCGAAATAGTTCTTTTAAAAGAAAAGCGTGCAACCATTGTTGCTCTGCACCAAGGAGATAGTTGCTAAAGGTTTTCCATCAAGGAGCACTATCTTTAGGATCGTTATTGACTTTAAAAAGACTGGTTAAACTCCTGTGAACAAGTCTTCAAAGATCTTCGAATAAACACAGAGATTACATATTGGTTACGTCTCAACTCAAAAATCAGGTTACCTTCAGTGCCGAGTTTGCTCACGATTGGAAAGAAGCCGGTGTGAAAACTGAAGCGCGCACAGTGAGGCGTAGAGTTTTCCGCAAATGTCTCAAGTCGAAAAGGTCTGCGAAGAAGCCTCACTTCACCAAGAGGAACCTTACAGATAGGCTCCACTTTTGCATGAAATATGAAGGATGGACTTTTAAACACGAAGGCAAAGTGAAATTCGCTGGTGAAGCTCTTTTACGTTTGTTTGCCGCTTCTGGAATATCTCTCAGTATGAGGAAAAAAGGCTAGCGCTCTCAAGAATCCTGTGCCATGCCCAAGGTGCAGAATCCGGACACTCTCCAGAGGCTACTTCACATCTAAGGAAAATTGGGCACTAACAATTCTGGCCAAGAATACTGCCATGAACTCAAAGTGGTACCAAAACGAGCTTAGTCAGCACCTTTTCACAACAGTTTAGGATTAATTTGGGGATGATAACTGCATTTTTCAGGATTACGGCACACCTTATAACTAAAGCACAAGCAATAACAAATTAATGGTTTAAAATAATATCGAACTTTTGGGAACTTAGCTCTGGAATTCACCAGATTTGAACTCAATAGAGAATTTGTGGGCGATAACCAAACTGGCAACTGATAAGCAGAAGCCATCTAATTGAAACAGATTTGCGGGCACTTAATAAACAAAAATGGAGGAATATCAATAAATATCTCATCACAAATATGGTCTCCAGAATGCCAAAACAAGTTGAAGGAGCCCCGAAGAACAAGGTAAATGATTGTACATATTGACTGCGGTCATCAATGGACTGTATTTATTAATAAAATGGAGTTAGGCGGTAAATATTTGTATATTCCACCTTCAAATTATGATACATAAATATAATAGTCTCAATACTTTTGACATGACTGTATAATAGTGTCGTAAGATGTTGGCATCGATCTACACATCTGTTTCTATTATATATTCAAAATATGAATAAATTGAATATAATTCAGTAAAAGAATTTAAATAAGCACGAATATTTTTCGTCTTAATTGTTTAATTAATAATAATAATAATAATAAATGGAGAAGTCAATATATCAATATACATCAAACCGACTGACAAGGGGATCTACCTCAATTATAACTCCCACTCACCTGAAAAGTACAAGTTCTTTGTAATTAAGATCCTAATATATCGAGCATATAGGATATGATCCACATGGCAACTTTTCGAGATGGAAGTCAAACGTATAACGAAAATTTAATAAACAATGAATTTTTTCCGACACAAATCGAAAAAACAATATCCAGAACCCTCGATATACTTTTTAAAAGAACGAAGAAAGAAAAACAGACTTCGATCAAATTTGACATAGAATCACAAAATTCCAACACCATGAAATCGGAAGAAAAGTCACTCAGAAACATTCTAAAACAACACAGAGCTCCTAAAAAAGAAAACACAAAAATAGTAGTACAATGTTATTATAAAAGAAATAAGCTCTCTTCAAGGTTCTCTACACGAGAGCGGCGAAAACCCGATAATCATGTAGAATATCAATTTTTATGTCCTATAGATAACTGTGAGCTGTCATACATCGGGTATACTACGAATAATATTACATCACAAGCAAACCAACACCGATAAAAAAGCAGTAAAATACATAAACATCTTAATGGGACCCACAGCTCGAATAAAATCTACAACATTGACAAAATTTCAAAACCATCTACATAGCAGAAAATGAAGAAAACGTGAAGATTGCTGAAGCAATTCTCATCAAAGAAAGGAAGCCGAAATTAAACACGAGATGTGAAGAACTAAAAAACTGGTTAAATTTTTTTCATTAAGTTTGCATTACAAATAATCTTTAATAGTTACAATTTTAATAATAAGAATCTGTCTTTAATAGTATCCCGTATATATTTGGGAATTAAAAGTGTACATATATAACTGATGATGCACAAAATCATGTCTGTATAATGCATGTACCATGTATCCAGTTATGTATACATAGATAGCCCTTCCGGTGCAGCTTTTACCCTTCCCCTCTTGCCTTCGTGTCTCATCAACGCTAGCCTCTGAACGGTCACCTACTTGCGTATATGATAAGCCTATCCCACAATTCCATTCATACCAGAAGACTGTATAAAAAGGTGGATAAATTTAATTTTACTTAGTATGCTCTGAAGATACGATAAGTGGTATCGTGAAACGTCAACTCATAATGAATAAAGCTATAATAAAAGCAAGTTGCATTTTTCTCTCTAGAATCATCTTAAAACCCTTGAATTTCAACGCAAGAAAGATTTCTCGTAAGCTCGAAACGAAAACCCACAAAGCAGTTAATTCAAAGGCTGATATCTAATTTGTGAAATAATAATAATCCTGTGGCAATAAAAAGAAAACAAAATAAGAAGTTAGGATGATACTTAATATAATTCTCCTAGAAAACGTTTAAACCTAAAAAAAATATTCTTAAAATAAAGGCAGTAATATAACAAAACTCTCAATTTGCGAACAACTAAACTAACTTGCAATTAATAAAAAAATAAAAGACCTCCGCCCCTCCTCCCTGCGAATGACAAATGCTTTCCTTCGAGTAATTGGAAGTTTCAAGCAGAAGTTTAAATACACGTCACTGGTCGAGACTTTGTGATTATTTGTTTGATTAAATTTTGGATATTCATTCCAAAGGCAATAGAAACTTCAATCCAAAGTGTTTCTGGGTTGCATGCAAATAGGAAAAATAATAATTAATTTGTGGTCGCATGACCTGTGATATAAATTACAGTTCTCAAACATTTCTTATAGTTTTTTTTTATTAAATTGCATCATTCTTCACTTGAACTTTGCTTCATTCTTCTTCACAGTACATTGAGAACTCGTCGTTATTCATTGTGTTTCTTTCGCGGAGTCGTATTTTTAATTCCATCTACACATTTTCTATCTAGTTCTGGTCTTGGGTTTGTGATAGCTATTTCAAGACATCAAATTTTAAGTTTCAAACCATTTCTTCATTGTAGAGGCCACATGTTTTGGGTTGTCATGTTCAGAGTGAAACTACCTATCCAACTTCAGTTTTCTTGTTGATTTTGGAAGGCTTTCTTTTTCTATATCATCAACAGTGTAACAATCTCATAACATTATGTTTCCTTCACCGTGCTTTTTGGGTGCCATGATTTTTTTGGGGGAATATGGTCTTCAGTAGCTTGTGGTCAAACGCGTCTTCTGCAATTAGAGGCAAATAGTTATATTTTGATTTCGTCACCACATAATAATTTCTTCTAAAATATTTTATAACGGCAGACGTGATCTTTTGCAAACGTGAACGCTTGGGCGACCTATGTTTTACGAAGATGTAGGCTCTTTCTAGCTCGGCAGCCGGGAGGTCATTTTTGTATATGAATTTCTTCGCTGAAGTTTCTGAAACATTAACACTAGCTGCAGCCAAACCTTGCCCTATTTTGCTATTAGTGGTATGTGGGTGAACTTTAACCTTTCTTAGCATGTCACAAAAATGAATCAGTGATAATTAAGGAATGTTTCAACTTCTCGGCACATTTTTCCCGGTTGCAGTGATCGTATATGTACTTGCGTATGATATTCTGAAATTATGACCGTGGGATGTTCATTCGCTTTTATATTTTTCGAAATGCAATAACACGCCTTCTTATCTCATCCCTATGATCCTTTCTTTTTGACATCACTGGATCAAAATGTAAGACAGCTCCTGTATATCGAATTCGATTTCGTAACTTATAGAAAGTTTTTGAGAATAACAAATTTTGCTAGAAAGCCCCGGAATGACTTATTCTACATTAAGTTTAATTTCAACTAAGCGTTTGTGGAACTTTATAAGATGTACACATACATTTGCCTGTATTTATATGATCCTATGCATAAATATATATGTATGAGGGGGTAAAAAGAAACATCAACGGTTGATTAACTTCTCACAAATCTTATACCGTATAAATCATATTGCAAACATTTTTTATTACGAAAGATGCATCCAAATTAATAATTTAAACAATGCTGCTAGCTAAATTTAAATTTCTGATATAATAATTTAGTCTATTATATTTGTCGATGTAAATATAAAATTATTTCGTTTACAGTTTGTTAAGCTCTCGCGAATCAGATCTTCGTTTTTTCATGTCCTAAACATTTTGAGAAATGCACAATTTCCCCCAAACTGAATTTATTCATGAAATTGCAACGGTTTATATAAACTTTTATGCAGATTCAACGGAATTGTATTCCGATGCAATTTTGATTACGCTCAGAACAATCGGCAAGAAAGGGCAATGACCTGAAAAACAAAAGAAAAATTATAGTGAGAGAATTTAAATTACTGAATACACGGAAACAAGCGATTGGAAACGTCCGCAAGGCTCTTAATAAAAAGGAGTAGAAAAAAATAATTGGTTGTAATGGAGGAGATTTGCGAAGAAAGATGAGGGATTACTATGTCTAATACGCCAAAACTAACCTTGAGGAGGCGTTATATAAACCCGTGTTTGGCCAAAAGAGAAAACATATCTGGTGCACTCCGGGGGAGGGAGGGAGGGGGGGGGGGAAATGAGGCAATGTGGATAAGCGAAAGAAAACCGAGGGGAAGGGAAGCAGGGAGTTTAAAATGCAGGTAGGCCTCTAAGATCAACCTCTCCCATGGGTCATTGTAACCTTACTTTCTCTTTATGAATAAAGTCACTCCGGCTGAGCCTGGAGACATGCATTTGAAAACCGTCCAACCTTAAAAGAGGAGAAAACAATCGAGTTTGTGAGGAAAGTCGAATAACACTTCAAAGATGTTCCGAAAGTTAGCGCTCCACTCTTAATCTCGCCTCACTTTCTCTACACTGTCCCTGCAAAGGAGATTTAATACTGATGCATTTGATTGCCTTCAGTCTTTTTTATTGCACGCACTACTTCATTGAGGCGAATAAAAAAACTCCAACTATTTGAGTCATAATTTAGGAATGATGAGATTTACTATTCATTCAATCTTTAAGATCTTTATTTTTTTTTACTATTCTTACTCCCTTATTCAGATTTTTGTCCCTTCATTTGTATCTTCCTGTCATATTTCCTTCACTGAGATAAAATAATGATCCTTTTCTCTCAGTTAAAATATTTATCATCCTTTTTCTTAGGGAATAATTAAGGAAAGTTCTCGCTTTCATTTCCTTCGTGACTTTTTATTTTTACTATCAACAAGAGAAAACTACACGCAAATGCATGTATGTGTTGGCACGGGACGAATGAGCATAGGAAATGTTCGATAAAAATCAATTGTTAAAGGTGCTTGACATATTCCTTCTTCTAATTTAGTTTAATAAGGAATTTAAAGCAAAAACACTTGCCACTGGGAGAAAGTGACAGTGGATTGATTGTTAATCATTTAACAAAGAAGCTTTTGATTTAGAAACTGACCACGATAGGAGGTTTATTTTATACTAATCTTACATCCCTAGCTGTGACGCCATTCTTACACTTCAACCCTTGTGGCTTTTCTCATCCTTTATGTTAAGATTTTAGTGGTAAATCTTCATTAAAATAATAGTTATTGTTACCAAACTGCCATTAAAAGAAAACGAATCGTATTAGATTGATTAAAGGGATAACTCCTCTATTAATGTTATCCTAATATTAATTATAATTAATCAGATTCTCTCTCGCTTATGCCCTACCAATTATCCCGTTTTTATACAACGTTGAGGTTGTGAACTTGGGGCTGATGACATCTCTTCTTTCTTCTCATTTGTAGGACTCATTATCATGTTAAACTTTAAAATCTTCGAACACAATTATTGGAGTGACTCCAATAGAAAGCGCGAAAACTCGAAGGAGACCTTATAGAGAATGAGTAGTTTGTGGGGAAGATGCGTGATTTGGCTTGGGGTTATCGACCTCGTTTGGTTATGCCGTAAAATTCTATCTGACTTCAATTAAAAGTTCAAGATGCCACTTAGAGGCTGGGCTAACGGGAACTAACTTTTTACTTGGCGGAGGTAAGGAAATTAGAAAAATGGCGGTTTTAGAGATTTATTCTTGGTCTTATGGCCGGCCGCCTTTTGTTTTCGGGCATTGAAATCGGTGAGTTATTAGTTTGTGTTATGCTCATGTCCTTGTATTTGGCTATCGGTGTTAACAGCCTCAATGTTCTTGTATTCTCTGTGTGTGTGTCTTTTTACAAGCCCTTTTATCCTAACTAAAGATTAGGGGTTCGGCTCCGTCTTATCCGAGAATGGGCGGAGCTTATTTGGACATAGAGTGTGTGCGTGTATTTAGTGCAGGCATGTGTACGGCAAGGGAATGTTCGCATTTTGAAATTTAACTTATATATACCAGGCCGATATTTGTAGCAACATAAAATTTCGTCTTTCGCGGATCCATGTCAAAGCTGGTGGATCAGCTTCTCTCTGTATCAGATTCATTACTTATATGAACGGCTGTTTTAATTGTCTTCCTTATCGCCGCGGCCCAAACCGACAGCTTGCACTTTTTTCTAATGTATGTGTGAATGTTTGTGTGTTAGCGTGAGATCATAGCGATTTCATTTCCTAGCGGTTTTGCATTATTTACAAGTATACATATTGCTTTGCATTGATACTGTGGAAGAATACGGCTCTCCGTCATCTTCCGCCTCCCCTGACTTTCCCAGTTCGCCGATGACCGTCTGCCCCAAGCAATTCGTGCGAGGGCGAAACGCCATTGTTGTAGACGAATTTAGTCGGCCTCACTTCCCGTTCACAGCGCTGCATTTATCTGCCCTATATACTGCGAAAATAAGAACAATAAAAAGACCATTAAGGGGCATCATGACTTCGCGCTATAAACCCTTATCGCAACCCAAGTGAATTAAGGAATTCTGTTGGCGATGAATCTCTCTCCTCGTCTAGATAATTTCGGAGCATATATTCGATACTTCTGAGTTCACAGGCAGATTGTTTCTGAAGCCGCCGTCCAGTACGTTAGCCGTTAACGTCTTCGTTATTCGAGAGCGAATCGACTACATTCTCGTCCAGAGAAGAATTGAGTGATTTTTGAAGAGCCAAGGAAGAGCTAGTCGTCACTCAGTGTTGTTCGTAGAGATAGTTTTAGGCGCGCTTCAACCCTTCTCACCAGGTCTTTGGATTTTAAGGATCGGAAAAGCTATCCCCGAAGCATCTTCCCTTTGCCTCTTAAGGATAAAAGGCCCCATCAATTTAATTTCCCAAAGTTGGATTGAGCGTCTCGTGAGACGCCCAAAAATTCAAGGTCGAACATACCTCCCAGGTCCTATTCGCCGCACACCAAGGTAAAAGAGATTTAACCCCCACTTCGACACGCTCTTCCCACCTTTACCGCGTCGAACCTCAAGGATTCCATTTGCTCTAGAACTTGCATAATTGTAAGATCATTTCTTAATTAATTATTCCTCGGTTCAAACTTAATTGATAGTGTCAATCCTCTTAGCCGCGAACCGTAAATATTTAATTGCATTGCTATTTAACTTAGCCTATATGTGTATGTAATCTTTAGTCCCATTAAAGTATATTTTTGTAACTGTGAATATTCCTTGGCCTAGCAACTGTCTATTTAAAGCAATCTTAAAACCATTCCCAGGTGGAGCCTTAATTTCGGTCGGCCAGTAGGCTAGTGGGCGTATAACAGAGTACACCTTGTCATACCACGACAGATACATTAATTATTGACTAGCGATTTAGCATTATTTATACTCGTAAATATACAGTTTGATTTGCATTAATTAATTATTTACAAATGGCATATTATTTTAGTGTTTGGTTTGTGTACCCATTTCCAGATGTCATAGGGCCAAAAGGGTGCTCAATTCGTAAGGTTCCTTATTGGCTCTACTCCACCTTGTAATTGGGCACTACAACCTAAATCAAAAAGAAAGAAAAAATTCAAATAAATCTGTTTTGCGCAGGGGCTTAAGTCTGCAATAACGACTGTTCCTTACTAATAAAACAGGCCATTGGGTGCTGCTAGGTTTCAAATATTTCTTCCTGGAGCCACAAGCCACTAAAATATTTTTAATTGTATCCTATTCTTAAGTGATTCTCGGATGGAAGAATATATATAATTTGGCCCAATTGTTACACTTAATACCTACACATCTGAGTTTTTTTTCCTAAAACTGCGTGTAGGAAGAATTTGATGGATTCAATTGAGCTGCTCCCACCGACGACCTCCAAATTCATTGTCTGGCAACCCCAAGGGGGTGGCATGTGTAGCATTGCCAATCATGGTGCCGTTGAAATCCCCTCGGCTCCACCAGAGGGGATTCTAAGTTCGTGTTTTGGGATCCGTGTTTCGTTTCTTTTCCTCAATGGCTTTTAATGATAATGAAGTACAGCCTTTCAATCAAGGGAATGGATGATTCTGGTATATAAACAAATTCCTCGTCAATTCTAATCATTTTACACACTGATTAATCTATATTTATTTTTATTCTTTTAAATTGGCCAATCTTTTTTTCTCTATTTTTAGTTTTTCAAGGAAAAGAAACACAGATACGAATTTGCGGAAGAATAAGCGCTTCAAGATTAACAATATAATAAAGGCTGAAATTGCAAGAGAGTTGGTGAATAAGAGGAGCCCTTCGAGAACAAACCTCGTAACGCCCGACACTGAAGACTGGCGAGAGTATTTGTGAACCAATGGAGACGCACATACTCAGGATCGAAGAGCCTCAAGCCAATGAAATTGAACCTTGTAGACAGTGGGTGCACGGGCGCTTTTAGATGATAGAGGTGGTGGAAAGATATTAATACTGAAAACTAATTAGGCGGTTAAAGGAGCAATGGTTTACCTGCTCGACGCTGTATCGAGCACGCCTGGGAGACACTTGCCATCCACACCGAGAAAGTGGCTGTATCAAATGGGCCAATCGAACAGCCCCCAAAGAACGTTTCATTTAGCTATTTTAACATTGACTCATACCGTTACAGGACACGGGCCCCATTTCACTCGTCCATGGGGCACGCTATATATGTATTTTTAAGAGTAAACTGCTGTGAAATGGCTAATTTAATACAGACGTTTGCTTGGTGTAAATGAGGAGCTTTCCCCAGGCGCACTAGATGCAATGTCTAGGAGGTTTACAATGCTCCTTCATCAGCATTCCATACCCGCCTCATTGCAGTTTAATTTATAAAAAAGTGATTATATTTATGTAGAAGACGGGCGCTAGTTTTGACGATGGCTTGCTTTATCGACAAGGGAAGAAAAGACAAAACAAATAAAGGATGTTGAGCTTCGAAATTCAACGGATCTAATAAAAGCTCTGAGGATAAGCAAGGCCGAATTTGTGGAATGGAGAATGAAACATAAAAGCCTGCAATTTCTTTTTGTGAGTGCATAGAGGGAAGCGAAAATTAAAAGTTACGTTATGGAATCGATAATATGTTACGTTTGCGGTTAAAATAGCAATGTTTTGCATCCTCGACACTGCATTGGGGACCCCCTGCGGGACACTTTTAAACCAGGCTAAAAATTTGTTTGTTTCGAATAGACCACTCGTTTAGCCTGGATGAGGAGCGTTTCTCAGGCGTGTCCGATGCAGTATCGAAGAGTCAAAATCCATTTCTATTTTAACCGCATTTCAGAACTGAACCATTGCAGTACTTTAAGTATACTTATTACAATTCGTACTTGACTAATGGCAGTCGAGAGGGTTTGTGTTTCACAAATTCTAGGACTATTTCCAAGCTTACCTCCATGTTTTTTGTATCGATGCAACATCTTTTCGATGGATCTTGTTAAAGAACACAAAACATGTTCCTATTCATTTTATCCACCAGTATCAACCACCTAGGAACCTGAAGTCTACAGCAAAATATTGGTTAGCAAGTTCTGCTGACCAAAGTCGCGTGGTCTCACTTATTTTGATTTATGACCTTACGACCTTCCAAAATTTCAATAATTCCCGTACTAAACTTGAGAGGACCTTGGTAATTATTTCATTCGAAAGAGAATGTAAAACAACATAAGGGTTTCAAATTCCGATAGAATCGGCCGAATATTTATAAGCCAAGAATATTTATAAGCTAACTTTGGGAGGACGTGGCAATTATATCATTCGAAAGAGAATGTAAAACAACATAAGGGTTTAAAGTTTCATTAGGATCAGTAGAATAGTCATGATATTATTGCCAAAACAAAATAATTCTCGGGCTAACCTTGGGAGGACCTTGCAAAGTATATCATTCGAAAGAGAATGAAAAACAACATAAGGGTTTTTAATTTATAGAGTCATACGCGACTAAAAAATTCCATTAATAGTTGAAGCCCACTCGGTAGAGGAGATATATAGTGAAGGGATACTGGATAATTATTTATTACAAGAAAAATCGCGTTTTAATGGTTATTGCTGAGGTAGAGGAAAAAAATAAATCATTAAGAACATGAGCATAATACCCCGTCCATGAAATCGTTGATGATGACTGAGCAGATAAATTATATACGTGTGTATATATATATGCGAGTGTGTGCATGTATGCCATATTGAAGGGGAGAAAAGGGGGAAGGAATACAGTTAATGGAAGAATGAGCGAATAGACGAAGTTAACATGTTACATTATAGGGGGATGTGGTAATTTATAATGGGAAAGATTCTCGTAACTCATCCACAATTAAACATGGCCAAGTGTACTCCCTCCTCATCCATCTTACCTACTGGCACCACCCCAGCAGGTGATACGGTGGCCTTAAACGTTGGCTTGCCTTGTCTTTCACGTCCATTGTCGGTTGCAACAGCCTCACTTCATTGTGTAAACGTCATGCATGCGCGTCTCACTTGACAGATTACTTGCGAAACCTTGCGTTTAATTCCATTATGCCTGCGTGCACTAAAGTGCGAGTGAGGTCGTGAAAGGAGAACGTAACCTAGAGTAGACATAAAAAAACTAGAGATATGTGTTCTAAGAATATTCACTACTGGTAACCGCAATGAATGCAGTTGACAAATAGCAGCTTGGTCAGACTTGATCGATGTGTCATGTTTTTGGCTAGGGAAAGTACACTAAAAGTTAAACAAATCTACAGCTTTACTGTACTGCTGCTCTCCGTTTTATCTGAGTTCATGTCAGTGACTCTAATGCCAGCCTTTACGTCGTGGTTCGGAATACGTGCTCAAGGCTTCTCTTCCGGTCTCAAGTGCCGTACTTCATCATTAATTGCTGTGACTACATGTGCTCATTCGCAAATTCAGTTTCTGTAGGGTCTAGAAGGTCACATAAATGTATTTATCATCATAATCCGAGGAGAAAATGGACTTGGAAACAATTTCTCTCTTCCCCTCCCCATTTATTTCTCAATTGGTTTGTGCTTTGTTTGTTTTCCTATCCTTTTTTCTATTTCTGAATTTTAACTTAAATCCACTAATTTACGAGACTGTTCTTCGAATATTTTTGCTGAATAATCATAATTTTCTTGGTTCACGTGTGCGTGTGCGCCTTCTCTTTTTATATGGCACTTCCCGTGTGTGTCGGTCGTCTCCTTTTCTGCCTCCGCCTCTTTTGTCTGCCTTAAGAGCTTGCGCGACTGAATGAAGCTTTTGAGTTCAAAGGTGTTCCTGAGGTAAGCTTAGCGCGCGTTTTTCCGATCGTCTTTGACATCCTGGTGTTTTCAAAGGCTTAAAAGACATCGGGAGCGAGATCCCTAGGTAAGGGGTGGGGTATATTCAGTTCTATCTCACCATGAATCTTTAATACCTCTATTTTCTCTTTTTTTCCTTATATGTGCTTTCGAGGAAAGGCATTAAAATTCCTAGCTTGACTCTTCGTTGTAGTGTACATTCCCTCTTTTTTGGGGGAGGGGGGCTTTTTAATGCCGAGTTAATCCTTAGCATGGAAGGATAACGTTGAACTACCAACCCTTTCTTGTCCTGTTATTTTTCTTAAATTTTTTATGTTCGTTTTATTTGTACAAACCAATCAACAATCTGTGTTTCCGATTGTCATTAGATTTCTTCCCGCGGTTCACGGATGGACACGTTTCCTCGCTTGGAACGAAAATCCCGCCGTTATGCACTGATAGGCTCCAACCTCGAAATCATCAACAATGGTAGCGCAGCAAATGGGTTTAACGAATTGCATGGCTTCTCGGCCACATCGTTGCCTTAGCACACAAATTTATTTCGTGTTGATATAAAAGGAGCAAAGAAAGTTAAAGAAAGAAAGCGAAAATGTTTCTCTCAGATTTTACGGAAAGTAATTGCAAAGATAGTCGCTTGTGAAAAATCAAAAAGTTTCGGTTATCGAGATGAATTCCTCAAGGTAATATTTTGAGGTTGATTTGTGATGATTATATCATTTGGTTTCGCTTGATTATTTTTCAGAGGATGAATTTGCACCGCCTAACTAGAAAAAAACCTCCAAGGCTAGTAGTCACTCGTTATGTTTAGCTCTATGAACACAGCCTAATCGCACTTCGCCAACATATAACAGCAAACAACAAACACATCCTAAAGGAAATGGATAAAATACTACTACCCAAGCTTTAAGTCGGAAATCAGACAACTCACAATAATCAGGAACATTCACATAAATGAACACGAACACAGAAGACAACATTGACAACATAAAATAAACTAACACATCATTCAAACACTGATCCAACAACAACAAAGGTCACACTGGCAACCCTTCTTGCACAATCTAACCCCCTCAATAGACAGCAAGATATTCTGGAAAACGATCAGGAGATTAGTCATCTCCAAAAACAAAGAGCAAGACACACGAAGCCATCGATGCGAACAAAGTAGGGTAAATTTAACAAACAACCTATCCAACACTATGCATAAATTGGTAATAGGAGAAATGACCTCACAAATACAGCCCAAACACCTTGCTTGGAATAGACCGTGAAATACCCTCATAATTCCGGCAAATTCTCCTCCCCCTTCATCTCTTGTTTCCTTACGATAAACTCCAGTATACATACAAAACTTTTGTCCAAGAGTCAGAAATGCATTCAAACAAATCATCATTCACTCTAACTTTCATAACTTTATCAAAATTGCAGAAAATCTGCTCACCAAATACGCATCTCAAGTCAAACCTTTAGTGACATGAAAAGGCAACCCGAGACCATCACCAAGTCTCATTGATGTGACTTGATGTTGCAATACCAAAATACGAATGTACTAGCGCAGAAATCCATTTATACGAATTTCACCATCACCATCTTAACTTTAGTAGCTATTAATGGAGAATCCAAAAGATCTCAAGTCTGGTCCTCATGTGATCTTCCTGTATAAAATACAGTGTTACTGCTTATTTCAGTGCCTGGCTTGGCAAGCTAATGGCAAGTCGAAAAATATCCTAACTTGAGTTTTTATATACTGGGATTCTTTATTTTTTTGCATCCTAAGTTATGACTATTTTAATAGCCAAAAAAGTGATACATTTAGCATTTAGTGAAAAGAGTCAACTATTTAGTAATCCACCAAACTCACTCTAATCTCATAATGGTCTCGCTCCCATCAACGACCCAAAATAAAAGGTGCAAAGAAAGTAGTGGTGCCACTCGTCTATCGTTTTGGTAGTTGGTATAGACATGTTCACGCTATTTTCGGAAACATCTCGATCTTAATAATCAGTTAATAGCACATATATGGAAAACATTAGGCGGATGCTGTCTATAAGCATATCCATTTCTTTTTAAATGTCTCTTTGTTGAGTTTAATCAGATTTAGTTTTGAGTTTGCTCGTTGGATCAGTAGTTTCCCATCCTTCTCTTCCATCTTTAACCAAATATCCTCGACCCTATGACCATGGGTGGGACATATTTACATAAAATATAATAGATAAAGACTACTCTAAACCAGTACAATACTTCTATTGTTTTCCATGTCTTCGGTATGGTAATTTTCACACAAACAGTCAGTCGTTGCATGTTGAGCACATGTCACCTATGCTGATTGCTGCATTTGTAACCGAACATGCGTATGCGACGGGATAAATCACGGTTACTTACTAATAACATCACCTCTAACTACTTCAAGCTTCTTCCAAAGTCATGATTCACCCCGGTATGAAAGATAAATTTTCATTTTGTATGCCAGTATGTAGCATTTCAAGTACGACATCCCCTCGCACCTCACACGTTTTATTGCTTCATGCTTCGATGCGTGCGTCTCGTACTCGCGCTCCCAAATGCGCGTACGCACGGAAAAAAAATATCTGGCGCTATATTCTGAAAAGCTGACTGATTGGAACACATTCTTGCATCGCTTTAAAACGAAATTCTCACATCATTGTTACAACTGCGTAATGTAACCTCCATTGCGGGATTGGTAACCATGACACGTCACTGGTACACACGTAACCGTATCTCAATCACACAACCTACCAATTAACACCAGCATGCATCACGATCCGCAGTTTAATCAGATACCTGACATCGCATTTTTCCTTCGAATTAACAACTCCGCTGCTTTAATATTTTTTTTCCTCTTTGTCTTAGAAATTGGGATTTGTGATCTTGAATTTATTTTGTACTTTACTCTCCGTTTGTGTTCAAGAGTTTTCAAGGGTTCCACCGCTGAGAGGGTTTGCCTCCCTTGCCCCAGGCTCGTTTTATCACTTTCATCGTTCTCTCAAGTGCCTACAGGGGGCGTTTTCTCGTTTGCTCTCCTTCGGTTAATGCGCCAAGATTATTTGGATGCGAGACAGGGCTCGGGAGTGAGGCGGGAAAGACGTGATCATAAACTGAAAGAAAAAAAACGAGGGAATTTCCATCGGTTTACTTGGGGAGGTTTGCAATGAACGTGTTGAAGATTCTGGAAGGGAAAAAGTACGGAAGGAATACAGCCCGAGTGGTGTATAGACGAGACTACTTGGGTCGATGGGTTCGTGAGATAGAGCAACTCTTTCTTGTGGGAGTTTGGGCCAGGAAGGCACGCGATTGTACATATATGAGCTACGGGATGAATAGTACACACGTCTCGGGTGTCGTAAGATGGAGATGATTATTATTATTTAATTAAAACTAAGAAGCGGCAACCAACGAGGGCATTGACGCCAGAAACTTTGCTAGAGGAGATCTGTGAGTAAAGTCCCGAGTGTGGGGAAGAGTAAAAATGTTGGGAGATAAAGAGGCTCCGATATGCCTGAGGGCGTTGGGGTCGTTTAAGGAGGGCACGCAATCCATCAGATGTAAATTATAGCATGATGGCCCATGCTACACCTGGCACCCACATATGGCTTTGAAAGTTATATAATATATATATATATATATATATATATATATATATATATATATATATATATATATATATATATATATATATATATATATATATATATATATATATATATATATATATTCCAGATTCTCAAGGAATAATTCATTATTCCTTGAGAATGAACTGAACAAGTTCGAAAGTACTTGGAATCCGCCTTAAAATTTCTTGTGGGATTTGTTCGCGAACTCCAGGAGACTATCGTCGTGTATGAATATTCGTACAAAGTTGGTGTCCGCGAGGTCCGCAATTCAAAGTACATCGGCCTAACCTCCACAACCCTGTCAAGGCGACTGACAGCTCACCTTCAATATGGCGCGATTAAGAAACATGCCCGCTCTCATGGCACTACCCTAACCCGTGAAAAACTGAACAAGGACACCTCCATCATCATGAGACTCCAAAACCGCAGAAGATTGTGGATGGCCGAAGCCGTAATTATTCAAATGAAGAAGCCGGCAATTAAAGCGCAACTTCAGCCGGAAACCATACTCCCGATATCTCGGCGTCCCGAGTTGACCGCCGTTAAAATAAACACGTTTTCAACCTCATTTTCCTTTGCCTCCTTTGCCAGAGAACTAGATTGGAGCGACAAATAATCAAACAATTACAATTATGGGGAAGTGGTGAGTAGGTGAGTGTGAGAGATAGTGGTGTATTAGAATAGTGGGGTTTGGGAATAGTGGTGAGAATAAGGAAGTCTTAAGGTTACAAGATTTGCAAAGGTGCCTGGAGATCAGGCTAATCTCTTTCATTATTTGTTTTGTTATTTTTATTATTATTGTTTTTTATATATGTATATATATATATATATATATATATATATATATATATATATATATATATATATATATATATATATATATATGTAGACAAGTATGTATGCACATATATATGTTACTATAAGGCGTTCAAACCTTTGGATTCGTGTACTAATTTAGCTTTTAAATGTTAACTTGACGTGTAGTTTGGTTGTTTAGATTCCTTTTATGTATTTTCTTTTGTTTCTACATCAATTCTTACGTGTGTCTTATTTGGTTTTGTAATTGTTTTTGCTATATTCATCGTTGGTTGTTAGTATTCGTGTTTTGTGTGTTCTGTGATTCGTACTTACCTATTTTCTTCATTTTTATTCTTCATTGTCTTCACTAGGTAGTTGTGGTCTTCTTTGGTTTTGAGATAAAATCGGTTTGGTTCGTCGTTATCGGTTGCTTTTCATTATCCGTTTTGGCCGATAATTATTTCCTATGCAAAAAAATGTGAAAATTGCGTCTCCAAGCCTCCTGACGCTGCTTGGGAATCTTGCGCGACTGGGACCTTGTTGGTTTTCTACGATGAGTGCTCTAATTTCCTCGTTTCTATACCTTGTAATTTTCTCTTCCATATCTGACGCTCTTTTCTTTAAGATCGTATTGAGCGGTTTGATGTCCACCGCTCTGTGCAGATCCACTTGCTTCCTTCTATCCATCCTTCATGTATTGGTGATGAAATACATACACTTATTTTTTATTTTCTGCAACTATTTTTGTGCTGTTTTAGAGACTCTGAACAGAGATGCTGAAGGATAGATGAAGGTGGGTCTGACTAGCGTCAGATACAGTGTCTTTTTATTCTTTTGGCTGAGGTTTCTGAAGCTGAAGAGGGTTCTGACTGCCAGAGATGCATTTTGGATCCGTTCTGTGAGGTGCTTCCTGTACCCGTTAGAAGTGACCTTTATCCCGAGTACATTGCACTCGTTCGTGTATGGATAACGCGTATCCCCCACTCTTACATCTGCTGATTTTCTTCTTCCTAATGGGACGATCTTGAATTTGTCGCCATTAGTTCGGATTTTCCATTTTGATTCATAAACGTCATCGGCGATCTGGATATTCAGGCTAGTGGGGTGGGTTTGGCTCTGGGATGTCGAATGTATATATCGAGTATAAGGTTGGACTGAGGCACCCGCCTTGAGGCAATCCTGCATGTAGATTAAAGGTAGGACCGTTTTGTTGTTCGTTGTAGAGCGAATTTTCCTCCAAGTGCTCAATAAGTCTTCTGTTCAGTATTTTCTCTAAGAGTTTTCCTCCAATTTCCAGAAGGGATATTGGACGATAATTCTCCTACCTCGTCGTTGGCTTTCCAGGTTTGGCCGTAAAGATCATTTTTGCCGTTTTGTATGCGTCGGGGAAGTAGCCTACATTTAGGCAGGGATTAAAGATGTTGAGTTAACCTTCCCGCACGCATCTTGGTGCTTTGACGAAGTTTAACTTTGTCAAACCTGACCGTCCTGGAGCTTTTTTCTTAAAAATGTGGAGCGCGCTTTCTAGTTCTTCTAGCGTCACTCCTTCTTCTTCTCGTTCCTTCCTCTTCACTTAGTGGTTAAGATGCGTCCTCTAAATGATTTCGTTCAGCTAGTCTATAACCTGATTTTCCAAACCTATGTCGAAGTCTTCATTTTATTCTTCACTGATTCTGAAAATCTGTTCCCAGTATTGCCTGAGAATCTCCTCCATTTCATTCTCCTCGATTTATTATCACCTTGGTCATCTTCTAATTCCATTTTTTTTTCTGGGGCTTTGCTCTCATTCTCCTGATTTTCGCCCAGAATTCGTTCGGTGTTGCTCCGCTATCTAGTTCTTCGATAGCTTCCTTCAATTTCTCATCTTGTTGTTCGTAAATTATAATTTTTAGTTCTTCCTTTATTTCTCTCATACTATACATTATTTCACGGGATGTTCCCGTGTTTATGCTCGCCTGATACAATCCTTTCAGTTCACAGTATAAACTTTTCATGCGATCGGTCCATTTGTATGCTAAGATCGTTCTGTATGTACCTTTAGCAATCGACTCTCTGTCAACCTCGATCATTTGAGTCTCTAGCTGCTCCATTTCTTCGTCTATTTCCTCGAGCGTCACTTTGCTGAGGTTCGCTGGGATGTAATTTTTTAGCATTCGCTCATAATGATCCCAATTCGCCCTTCTCTAATTATTCCTTGTCTGTGATGGTATCAATATAGGGTTAAGGTTGATATGAAGATTAATTCCTATATGGTCGCTACAAGATATCACTTCAAGGCTCATGTGATAGTTAAAGGGTAAGAGGAAGTTGGCTGAGCAGATGTCCGGCTTGTTGGCGCTCCTTTCCGTGATGAAGGTAGGAAAGTCGGGGCCCAGTCTCTGGACGATGTTCTTATCCAGGTGAGTATTCAAGCATCTGCCTATACCGTTGCTTATAGTATACCCAGACTCGGCACATTGTGGGTTCAGGTCCCCCATAAATATCGTAGGGACCCTTCACCCGAGTATACTCGTGATAGTGTGGTTTGGCAAATAGTCGCTTCTTGGGGGTTGGTATCCCGTGGCAACGACCATCTTACCCAGGCTTATTTCTACCTCTATGGCGAGGTAGGATTCTTCCAAGTTCATAAGTTGCTTGAATTTGATTCCCTTTTTAATCTCAATGGCTGCTCCGTCATATCGTTCTTGAGAATGGCTAACTGTCAACACGTCATAGTTCCATATCTTGATTATGTCCCTGTCCGTGTTAACTCCATGATGCGAAATAAGTATTATGTCAGCATCGATTTGTTGGAAAATATTACCGTAGTGCACTCTTTTCGTGGTCCATTCGTCGTTGTCGATACTAACGATTCTTAAGCTGTCTCTTTGCATTATGAGGACTAATCTACCGTTTCTTCAGTCTGGGGTCTCTGTTAAGGACCTTTTGAGGATGAGGGGATGGATTTTTATTAGTTTCTTCATGGATTATCTCCATGCCCTTGTTCCTCTTTGGTAATTGTTTTCTGGGTGGGCTGTGAGTCTTCGATTTACTCCTGGAGGCCCTCTGAGATCTCGGTATTGGTTCAGTCCCTTTCTCTTCTACTTCGGATTGCGAGTCGCTTGAAGACTCAGACAATCTGAGCCTTCCAATTTTATATGTTTCTTGTAGTGCTTAGTTTCCCCTTAAAAATTTCCCGCGCCATGATTGGCCAATTTTTGTAATACTTATTTTCGCGTAGAAATAAATTCAGATCAATAACTAAACTTAAACAATTAGTTTTTAGGCAAACTTGCATTTCCTTTTTTAAATGCACATAATGTATTGAGAAACAAAAAAGAAAGAAGTTTATTTTGGCATGCTTGGGGAGAAAGTGAAAAGAGCATTGTCATAGTTACACGTTCTTATCCTCAAACATCTGAACAGTAGACGTTTATAATAAAGACATAGACCTTTTAATATTTAAAATGTAGTAATTGTAGATTATGTGCAAAAACATTACCATTTCGCCAGTTGATGCACTTAGTCTCTTTTTTCTTAGAGAGTAGACCTGACCACCGCAGCTAAATAATCGCTCACTCTCAACAGATGATGGAGGAGATGATAAATATTTCAGCACTAATCGAGGCAAAATTTTGAAATGTAACCTATGTTACTTCCATCTATTTAAGGGGCATGCTGTTGGTCCAATGATACTCTGTTTTAAATATCTGTCTACATATTCTTTCACATGAGTGTTGGTTTTGTTTTTTGTGCCTTCATTAGATTTAAAGCCAACCTTTCTCTTTGTCTTAGGTGACCTTCTTTAGGTTTATCCTGAATTTCGTCTTTATAGCATGATATAAAATCAAACCTGAAAGTTTCATTTTCACTCTCAGACTCTTCAGAATTTGTAGAATTGCCAGTAGAAGAATCGATGGCAGTGTTTGATTTGGATTCATGTGTTACTAGTTCTACCATCCATTTAATCAGTGTATCATTGATGTCTCCTTCAGAATCTTCCTCATTAAAGAATTTGTTCATATATCTAGGATCAAGAAAATTGGCAAGAATAACATTCTTATTTTTTAAGTATTTATGAAATCTTTCCTCTGACGAAGTTTGCAAAACAGAAATAGTTAAACCTAATCCTGTAAATTGATGTGACTGTTCAACTTTATGGAAAAGGCTATTCATTACCTTGATGGTAGGAATGATCGGTGAGGTTAATGCTTCTCGGGTATTTAAACGTTTTGTTAAATCATAAATTTTTTTTAGAATGATAACCAATTTCTCTAGAAGATGCCATTGGTTATTTTCCAAAGATTCTATTTTCAGATGATCACAAAAATATGGAATTAACACTCGCTTTTGTTCAAGAATTCGTTCCAGCATGAGTAATTGAATGTTCAATCTTGTGGATATGTCCTTAATAAATTTATGATTAGGTACATTATATTGTTCTTGATACTTTTTGTATGTGTTAAATGCAGATCAAAAATGGTTGAAATGTGCCATAATAACCCTGCACAGTAAAATTATGTTCAAAACATATCTTTGAAAATATAACATCATTTAAAACAAGTTGTAAAGTGTGAAAAAAGCGAGGTAATCCATAATATCTGGTTTGATTTTGTGAGGGAAAGAGAAGCTAAGAAGAATATCCCCTTCATTTGTTCAATGAATTCCATCCCTCTCTCGGTTTCCTAAGTATAACTCCACGTGGAGTAATCTCCGAACCCAAAGAAAAAAAGAAGAAAGAATTTGAATTTCCGTCAGCTGCCTCACAGGTGCAGTTAATTAAGTAATGCGTGCTAAAAGCTTTTACCTCGGTGAGGAAGCACTAATCTCCGTAGTCGGGAAGCTACCCGCCCGAAAGTTTCCCGCCCATATCGTAAAAGCCATTAAGACTTAGGTCAGGTGACAAACGCTAATCCCTCTGGCCACTCGAAGTGGTCAGCCAGTCGTCTGAGCCTGCCAACGAAGAGAAACCCCCAAAATGGCCGTCATATAAATACCCTGATTTTTCGAATATCTGCACATTGAGTTTGAGAACCCGTCGCCTTCGGTTCAGATCGTGTGTCTGTTTCCCCAAGTCTTTGGTATTCGCTTATACCATCGAGGTTGGATCTCACCAAGCAGATCCATTTCTTTTGGGAAGGCTTTTCTGTTCAAAGCAAACCTCGAATCGTTTTCGTCACCGAAGGATTGTCCGGGATTCCTCTCGTCTCATCTGAACCCTCAACCCTCAAGGATTTCCAGTTTGACGTTTGAGACTCGCACCTCTGGAGCAGAGGTGCCATCGTCCGTCTTTAAGTAGGATCGTGAACTCGTCTTTTGTTCCCCCCCTTCCCTCCTTCATCCTCGTCACCGTCAGGATATTCTGCCGAGAGTCACGTCCATTGTCCGTCTCCGTTTACCCGCGCCGACTCACTAAAGGATTCCCCTTCCTCGAGGTGACTCCATTGAGGTAAAACGACCCTTGCTTGTATCTCCCTTTAATCGACCCACTTTCCAACATATAAATATTCCCCCTGTATAACTGATTTATAGTATCACATTTAAAAGCTGATTAACAAGTAATTAACGTTACCCGATTGCCAATTAATCTATATTCTATCAGAATTGTCCTTATTTACATTACCTATATTTCCCGTATATATATATATATATATATATATATATATATATATATATATATATGTTAACTAGTGACTTATTAAAATTATATTTTGGTTTTCACTCTTTAAATACATCCTTGAACTGCAACTTGGTTAACTCATTAATCCCTATTGGCCCCTGTATTAAATCGCACTCTTATACCTCGTAATCAACCAATTACTCTTACGAAGTGAACGTACTTGTACGTAGCAAACGACGCGTACGGGCATTAGAGGATATATGTATATATAACTGTATATATAGATATTTTCGTGGCATTTAATCCTTTCCTCCAAACCAATATATATATATATATATATATATATATATATATATATATATATATATATATATATATATATATATATATATATATATATATACGTATTGTATAGGGAGGTGAGGCCCTTGTGGCTTTTGTCATCCGTGAAATTATGTTATGTTATGTTATGTGACCTATTCCTCGACAGATTTACACCTGCCACCATGTTTGCAGCATTGTCCCGAAAAATTACATGAACTTTTGAAATTGGAATTTTAAAGTCATCTATACCATTTGAAGGCATTCACTTATATTTGCAGCCGTATGAGACTCATCAAATGTAGTTACCTTTTAAAATGGCTGTTCTTTGTTCAAAATGCTTTGTCAGCCAATGGCCTGTTAAACTTATGAAGGATGAATTAGCTGTTGAAGCTGCCCACCCACCTGTTGTGAGCGAAATGAAGGATGCCTCATCTGTTGCATCTTGTGTCTTTTTGCGAGTTCGATTATATATATATATATCAACAAACACAGTCTCTGTTATGTACTTTCTATTTGGAAGAGTGTCATTAGAGCAGATATAATTTGAAAGTCTTTGAAACCCTAAATCTTCAACTAT
Organism: Ceratothoa steindachneri; assembly: GCA_963969495.1. NCBI lineage: Eukaryota > Metazoa > Arthropoda > Malacostraca > Isopoda > Cymothoidae > Ceratothoa > Ceratothoa steindachneri. The sequence continues at coordinate 119,403,087 of OZ018330.1, read as the reverse complement.
AGTAAAAGGCTGAATATCGGTTGATGTTGCTTTATTCTTATTAATATTCCAGATTTTTTCCTCTCAATAGTTTAAAAAAAGAGTTTGTTGTGTAGTACTTGTATTTGCAACTGCAATATTTTTAAATTTTCTGCCAATTGTCTGTTATTTTACTTTTCTTTTTATCTTCGTGTTTTTTTAGAGTTTCCTCATAATGTGCAATATCCTTATGTTTTGTTTTTAGGTGTTGTAGGATATTTGTGATAGTGAAATTCTTTGAGGCATTTCCCTTTGATCCTCTGGATATTTTTTGGCTACATTTACTGCAGATAACAGATGAGTTATCTTCGATGCTGACAGTAAAATGCTTCCACACCCAACTTGTAGACTTTGTTAGAATTGCACTAGCCATCATAACGTATCAGTTAATTATCAATATATGATAGATCGGCTTATTGTAGTAAAGTCTATAAAATTTTCTAGCTCACAGCTCTCTAAGTTTATAAGTAACTTCTGAAAAAGAGAATAAAAGTAATAAATAAATAATAATAGTCTGAGGACGATATGTGGATTTATTTTATTGCATTTTATCAATTTATTTACATTTATCATGTTATTACCATACATTGTTAATTTTTCAAAAATAATCATTTCAGTTGATGTTTAAAGGTAGAGATTTTTAACAGCACCTTCTTTAACTCAACCACCTAAACTAAATCACATTAAATTACCCCTAAAATGTTTCATCACCATTTTCAAACACACATTTACTTAAAAATTTACCATCACCTTTAAAAAAATTAGTAGGGGCAGTGTAAAATACTGCCCAGTCAACCTTAGCTATATATGATTAAACTTAGAAAAAGATACAAGATACAATAGATCATTCATTTCATTTACAACAGATGGGTGGACATTTATCACAGCTAATTCATCATTCATAAGTTTAACTGGTCATCGGCTTATGAAAAGTTTGGGCAAAGAACAGGCAACTCCATTTTATGAGTCACATACAACTACAAATATAAGTGGATGTCTTTAAAAGCGTAAAAAACTTATCAAAGATTTAGTGTGATGTCAAAATACAGAATGTTTATTTAATATACCAAAAGCGCCTTCTCTTGCACTAAGTCAAGTAGCACAATGGCTTTAGAGTAACTATTTCGTGAATTAAATATGAGAAGGATATTCATAGGCCTCTTGCCTGATACTGATTGCACTGAGATCATCACATGCATACAGTATGGGAAAGGAAAGGTAAAAAAAGAAACCGAGCTAGGAACTCGAGCGGGGCGCCGAACTCCCACCAGAAGCAAGCCAGTGATTGCAATGGAAATCTTGTTTCCTCTTGCGGGGGGTACAGAATAATATATTCAATTATTACTTCTTCTCAAAATAGTCATATTTATGGTTAGTATTATTCACCTACAGTAAGGAATATAGTAAATGCCCGATCATCTACCAAATTTAGCCAATGCCGATGGCAAAAAATTGGCCGATATAGCCGATGCCGATTAATCGGTACATCACTAGTGTGAATGATGGTTAGCGACTAAATGTCTCGCATCGCAACAATGTCCTCTCCTCATGTGTATGAGCATAGTAAAGAGGTGCGAACTGTGCTACCGTTACTTGATACACAGCGGTGTATCGTTGGATTTAGCCACCTTGTGTGTAGCCATATTAGCCGTCCTCTTCCTTAAACGTAACATATCTCTTATTCCAGAAAAAAACACGTATATAAAGGATTTACATTATATTATTAAAAAATAATGTAATAATTATGAAAATTGACATTCGTGTTGATAGACAATAAAAATAAAATTTAGTGATTCAATTTAAAACATAAAAAATAATAATGTCTCAAATGGGTGAAAATTTAAATAAATATATGAAAAAATCCTGACAAATAAAAATATGAAAGAACTTTGGACTTAGGTATTTATTTATCCTTAATAACAATAATTTAAAAAATAAACAAATAGGTATTTATTCTGAAATAAATATATGAAAAAAACTTTAGACTAAGGTATTTATCCTTAATAAAATATTTAAAAAATTGAACAACTAGGTAATTTTCCTCTAATAAAAATTTGAAAGGGCTTTGGACTAAGGTATCTATCCTTAATAAAAATATGAAAAACACTCGACTACTCTATATTTATCTTTCTATCTTTTCAAGTGACTTGATATATCCTCTTTCAATAGTTAAAATCGTTGACAGCTTTTGTCCAAAATACTGTCAGTAATATCATCTTGGCACCTAATTTTCCAAAACATATTTGATGATGAATCTTATGAGCTATAGAAATCCGTCTTTCCAAATTTTATCTCTAGAGAAATCAAGAAAATTCTTCACTCTGTCCATCTAGATCATGACTTTTTAAATATTGACGTCTCCCTCCTCTATAAATTCAAATCCGAAACCTTCATCTATTAGATTGCTTGGCATGCATGAATAACAATTTGGGGTGAGAAGATGCAGTTTTTTAAATCAGTATTTTATTTAAGTGTCCTTCGATTGAAGCATACAGAAGTTTCAAATTTCCGCTTGAAAGCTTGAATTATCCCTCCCCCCTGAGATTCTCTTATTGTTTTCTTCAACTGAAATTCTGTCTCAATTATTTCTTTGTTAATATTCATGATTAAAGTCTGCATCTTGTGTGCCGCTGCTTTTTAGAATGACTATTCCAAGAAACTCAGAAAACATAAAAATTAAACTATTTATTTAACCCCAAATCATGCCAAAATCTGTTATTGTCGCTATATTCTCCTATACTCCCATACACTGCTCAATTTCAGAAAAAAGAAGAATTTTTCACAACAGCTACTGTTTTTCTTCATTACACTTAAAAACAGATTTAATCACTCTTATTTTGTCAATCCTTTTTTTTGCTAATCCATCCATATAAAATTTATTGAGCGGTCGATATTACTATTAATATAATAACACTTTGAATTTCAATAATTTTTCTTTTGTTTAATTGTGATGATGTCACAGTGCAAAAGTATTTTTGCAATAAATTGACATAGTGACGTCACGTTATCTACATAATTTAAACATAACATACTTCGTCACCTTTTTCCCATTTACTTCTGCTGTGGTTTGGAAAGCTTTGCGTTATCACTTGAAGTGGAGTGGATGTGAATTATATTTCAAACACCTTGTAAAAGACATTCACAGTGACCTTAATCGTGCATCGGAAATCTTTCTTGAGGTTATTTATCTAAATCTAGTCTTCATTTTTGGTGGTCACAAGGCCAAATGCGCAAAAAACGGGGCTTGTGTTTTGCTTTCGATTTATGTGTAAAAGGAGTTAATGGAAAAGAATTCGGGTTATTTATCAAAGGAAGTGTGTGGGGGTGGAAACCCTATTGTCAGGTAGGAACAAAAGGTTTGTATAGTTTCACAAACTGGTAATTTAAAAATTGAAGGTCGTTAGGTTAGCTCAGGTAATTATTCTTGAACTATTTTCTATGCTCTGCTAAAATCTGTTCTTTTTTTCGTGGTCGTAAGGCGAAATGCGGCAAAATCTGGGTTTACTTCGATTTCAAACGAATCGTTATAAAACTTTTTTTCTGCATTTTGCATCTTGACTGCCAAAAATGAAAATATTTGAACAAAGCACAAAATGCTACATGAAAATGCAATAAAATGTAAAATAACGTGATTACGGGAGGGTATATAATAACCGTTAGTACACTGCCGAACTTTGAAATACAAGGATAAGACGCTTTTTTTGTAGGATAGTTTTTATTAAATGAACGAAACTAGTTTCGGACGTATCCTACTGCCTCGCTATTCAATGTTGTAGCAAAGTTTACATATATCTATTGAGTTCAGGGCAGTCGAAGATTACAGTGCTTCAAATACTCGTACTACTCCTGACAGATACTCCCCTTACCGTATTTTTCGGATTTCACTTCTCTCTTTGGATGTTCTTTCTTCTCCCGGCTTGATCTTGTTCGAGGTTTCAACGACAACATTTTTCAAGACAGATGGTGCAAGTACGGTAATTTCGAATTTTGTTTCGTCATTTAGTAGAAACCATCTTAAAAAATAGCGTCCTTTCCTCGTAATCAACAAAACGAATATGGGCAGGAAGAAAGTGTTTCGCCCACAAATATTCGTCCCATAATGAGGGTCTTGGCTAAAATTGGCTCTTGTATGTGGCCCGCACAACCCACTCTATACCACTGTATCTGTGGTGCACATGGCAATAGAACAGTATATCTTGCCCAGCAATTGGAACTAATAAACGACGGCGTTTGCATTCAGGCTGAAGGAGGATTGGAACGGTAATATCTATACCAATGATGGATTAATAGGTTGCAATTAGGTAGACTTTCCTGAAGAAAAGATGTTTATGGAATGTCAATAATAAGTTTGAATAAAGAGTGTAGAAGCTAAAATAGAAATAAAGTCAAAATTTGCTTGGCATTTAGGTGTGTTTCATGGTTGCAGGCTGCAGTTGCCTGTCGTCCGGTAATTCACATTTGAGTCTGAGTGCGTGCGTACGTAAACACTTAAACACTGCTCTGGCAGTCACGTGTAAGGTTGTTGTGTGCTCGCGTTGAGTTGTGGATTGCATTGGCTTGCGAGGTTATGTAAATGGTAAGGTGGTTGTAGGAGCGTAGTCGTTATCTGAAATAGAAGTAGCAGAGCTGAATTAAACCGCGATCCCCTCCTGAACTAGAGATTTTAAAATGGTACTTGTGTGTGTTGGGGCGGCTATCAGGAGGGGACGTTCAAGTAGGAGTCCATCGGTAATGCAGCGTGGTCGAACAGCGAGAGCTTCAATCGTTATAACGAGGAGCAGTCAAATTATTTGAATGGTGGGTAGTTGCTAAATATTATTTATTTGACACAGGGTGGATGTCGAGGGGCGGAATGCTGTGGTCAACCAGCTGGAACGTGGCTGTCATTATACATTTCCACAAAATCGTTTTCTGCTATTAGAAGAACGTGTTTTCTCATTAGAGCGTTCGGATTGCCAATGAGTTTGTTGTAGCTCTCGCTCTAGAAAAGAGGGTGATTTTAGATATTATATATCCTTATTTATTCGTTGGGCATAAAAATACTCTGATTAAACTGTTAACCAGTAATTTTAAGTAAATATCGTCAAAAGTTTACGGAAAAATATCATTTGGAAACGATCTCAATTCATAACCTTTTTCAAATCAATGAACCCATCGGTTAGTCGACTCAGGTTCCATGGTTACTAGAATTTGTAACATCTAAATCGGAGTTTTCACACAAAGGAGCTCGATCACCATTCCAAAGTCTTCCTCGATTGTATTTACGTGGCCAATCATTTTCTATAGGCATCTTCTCTCTATTGATTGGGATGGTATGGCTTGATTCTCCTACTAATGTTTCTGTAGAAATTGCGTGATCATTGTAAAATCAAACACCAATTCTTAAATACCCTAAAAACGTTAGTATGCAATGCGCCTTTTCATTCATTCATATTTTCATGGTGATAAAGGAAAAAAGAATCGGTTTCTTTTTTGGGGTGAACGAGATGTTATATCATATATATATATATATATATATATATATATATATATATATATATATATATATATATATATATCCTTTTCTTGGGCATTTAAGAATCGAGAAGTATTCTCTTGTTCGTTGAAGCCTTCATTTTTTTGGCCTATCACTATCACATTATAAGAAGAAATGACTGTTGCTTGCACCACATCAAGAGGATGATGTTTTCGTAAATAAGGACAATAGACTCTTCGGTAATGGCAAAGTTCTTTGTCAAGTATTTTTGGATTATTTTAGCATGCATATATTTAGGTTGGTAGAAACCGCAAATTTAGATTCGTGTTGCGCACATAAACATGGTCAAATATACATTATTCTGGTATGTAAATCAGGGATAGAAATAGTGCCATAATAACACGAATCTTCTTTGAAGCAATTCCAATCTTGGACGCGATTGGGAGCTCGAATAGAAGATTTAACAGGATACTGAGGCTAGAAGAAAGAAAATTAAGAGAGGGGAAAATTTGAGGATGGATGTTATTATAGGTTGAGTCAACATGAAATTTGAAAAAAGGATTTGTGTGAGTCCTTTCCAACCGAGCTTGTTGAGAAACCTGAGCGAATGACATTAAAATATTCGATCATTTTAAAAGTATCAATGAAAGAAGATAAAAGAACTAAATACGAAAGTATATACTTCTTTCCCATAATTCAAAACCCCTTGGATATCTTACGCATGCAAGATTTTAAGCAGATTTGCATAACAAAATCTAATGATTAATAGCAACATTTATCTCACTTAGACCTGCAAGAGAGCCAGAAAATCAGATCTTTTCTTTTCTGATTTGCGAGGTAAATTTTATGCTGGTAGATTTGATTTGGGTAAATTTGATGGATGTAAATTTGATGGATGTTTATTTGATGTAGGTAAATTGAATAAGGGTACATTTGAGGCAGATAAATTTGATGCGGGAAAATTTGATATACTCTAGGCTAATTTAAAGTGGGGGAAATTGATGTATCTAATTTATGCAGGAAAATTAGATGTAGGTAAATTTGATGCGGGTAAATTTGATGTGTGTAAATTTGATGTGGACGGAAAGAAAGAGTATTGTTTTGCTCCTATTCATTTCAGTAGTATCCTAAAGTCCCCTTGTAGTACTAGTAAGTTGCGCCATCCGTTCCTCGCATTGTGGACTAAACCCCATTCTGGATAATGAAAAGCATATACAGATCAGGAGGATCGTCGCTGGAAAGCCTGGTCCTCGTTGTTCGAGTAAACTGCCAATAAGGAAGGGGCAAGGGGACGGCTCCTGCAATGATAAGCATCCTCGACACTGCATCGGGTAGGGCTCGGGGACACTCCTCAAACACGCCAAGGATTTAAATATCTGCATCCGAAAGACCAATGAAGAAGCTGTATAAAGCTTTCTTTCATTTTAACATTCTCTCGTGCCCTCAAAGGACACGGGGTCTACCCCGTCCTCGGAGAGCACGCTGCAATGTACCCAGGTGTGAAAATCCGTTACGAGAGCAATGGTCAACCAGTTGCCCTTGGTTGATGGAGATCGCCCCCTAGGCCTTCCCCCCATGTAGCGTAGAGGAGGCAAACCATGGTTATATCTATGACCGCATCCATTATTTACATTGAATTAAAAGAAAATAAACCAGGCGAATTATTCTGACCTAGGACCGAATCCTTTTCCTATCTAATCGTCCGACCAGAGCCAAAAGGGCTTTCAATTTTAACATATTTGAATTGTTTAAATCTTCAAACTGTTTCTATTACGATATGACATAAATAGTGATCCGGAGAGTTGCGTTACCTTTCCTCATAAATGTCTGCAAATTCCGCCTCCATGAAAATTCACGTGAGGTGGTTTTGGTGGCATTTGAATTGAAAGATATTGCAGAAGCAAGATTGCTTCATGTTTTGCAGACACAAAAACTTGGTTGGTAACAATCAAAGTGAGTGCCCTAGAAAGGAGAGTTAATAGCGATGATAATTTTCATGAGTTGTATTTATAGACGGTTGCGCCAACAGTTTGTCCAAAAGCGATGGGTTTCTTGTCTACTTCACCTATTTCGCTTTGAGCAATAACGTTTTGATTCTTTGCCCTAGTAAGGAGGTTATATTGGCACTTGTTATTAGTTTTAGGCTTCGTTATTTGTTTTCCTATCAACAAAATTATTGTCAAATTTATTTTCGAATCCGGTCAACATGCCAAGGAATGCAACAGATTGTTAGCACCATCTCGTTAGCTCTCTCTCAAACAGGTTTCCAACAGAAAATTGCGCAGATGTGATTGTGGTGGGTAACTGCGAATATTTCGGGAGGTTATCCGTGCTACAAAATTAATATTCGACTATTCTTTTTCCGCTTGTGAGAGTTCTTGCAAAATTTCATGGCAGACCGTTTGCTGGTAGCCATGGTTCTTTTAATAACATTCTGGCTTGAACTGTACAACCAAGTTATGCCTAGAATCAAAGTTTTAACCAACGCTTTTGCTTAAATGGCTTTAAACGCTTACGAAAGACTATCATTTGAAAACCGAGTTGTGTAAAATCGAAAAAATAAATGGTTCTTCATGACAATATAGGACCGTTCACCATATTAATCCTAATCAATTCTTTTTTTAATTTCAAGTCTCTGCACTACCACTCAAGCGCGCAATTACAAGTAAACGTCATTCAGAACTTCCGAAGCAGAGGAAAACGTGAATTGACTCAGGTTATTTGAGGGAAAAAATTAAATTTACTTTTTAAGCTAAATGGAAAAATTTACAAAAATTCGGCTGAAAAATAAAATACACGTGTTGGGAATAAATATTAGGGTTCTGGTTGTCGTCACACAAAATAATAAATATAGATGTAAATTATTAAACGGAATTTTGGGGTATTTTTTTTTTAAAGAAGCTATAAGCAAAGAACGGATTTGATTCTAAAAATTGTTGATTGATTTGTATAGACTCGATTTTATCCAAAAATAAAAGAAAATGAAAACTTCAGCATTTTCTTACGTCAATGTTAAATCCACATTGAAAGGAATAAACATGGATAATTAATTATTGGTCAAATGTAATGTCAATCCACATAGACTCTAAAATCTCCTTACATATTTAAACCACACATCTAAATAAATAGATGGAAGAGCCCAGACTAGTAAGATATTTAGAAGAGAATAACACCAGACTAGATCTTAACAGCAGAGTAAGACTAGAATAAGGGGAGAATAGAAGGAGAATAAGGCAACAATAGCATTATAAAGTGGGAAAATATAATCAGAAACGGCTTTGCTTCATCCCATTCAGATCTGACGCCGAGACCAGAAGAAAACCTCAAACTCAGAAAAGTCTTTGGTCACGCTTCGGCAGGATTTAACGATATTACCGGCCACGCTTTGGCCGGATTTAACGATACTACTGGCCACGCTTCGGCCGGATTTAACGATACTACCGGCTCCGCTTCAGCCGGATTTAACGATACTACCGGCCACGCTTCGGCCGGATTTAACGATACTACCAGCCACGCTTCGGCCGGATTTAACGATACTACCCACCACACTGTCCTTTTTCTTCCTCTACTTAAAATTCTAGGGTAAATGGAACCCCCATTGATTGGTTTCGTCGTACACTATTAACTATCCATATTGATTGAATTTGGATTTTCTAGGTGGGCCGAAGTCCGCTTTGGTGTTCCACAAATCTCGGCTCTTAGTCCGCCCTTCTTTCGTATCTATATTCCTTCTACTGATTCTCTTATTTGACGCTCTGGTCTATCATTTAACCTCTTTGCTCATAAGACTAATCTATCTCTCATTTCCCTCCGGCTCGTGTCATTATTCTTTTATAGTCCTCCTTTCTGCTGAAGGGATCATAACATAATATCGCTTGGGCAGATAATTAATATCTTTGTAGTTGGCATCCCATGTGATGTTACGTGATGGGAAGCCATTGCTCCTTCTCTGAAATTAGGTGGGTCCTGGTTTCCCTTTTCTTCAAATATTGGGTGACATTTTAGATAGTCAGTTTTCATTCAAAGCTCATAATTACTTGTTTCTATACATATGTATTCTCTCTGTTTCTTTCAAAACAATTCTCTTACTATCTCCGTCTGACCTCTGCTCCTCCCTTACTTATACATCCCCTTGTTCCAGGCAGTCTCTGACCAACTTAAATTATTCAAAACCTATTAGGTCGTGTTCTTCCTCACCCAGGGTCGTTTATCTCAGGCCACATTGTTGCTTCGTGAAATACACCGACTCCTCATTCGGATCTTTATCGAATTTAAGATCCACTGTGGTTCAAGCTTTTAAATTGCACTGGCCCCTCTTACTTGTCTCGTTCGCAGAAAACCTTTCCTACCACAATATGGCTTTACACTACACTTGTTCATGTACCTTGTAATCGTTAAATATTAAAGGTGACTGCACCTTTTCAAATTGCGCCTCTAAGACCTGGAATGTGCTGCCGGGCAATTTACGCTACTCCTTTCATTCCCTTGGTGCCTTCAAGAGCCTCTAGAAGATCTATCTCCTCTTCCCTCAAGCATTCTCTATATGTGAGTGGATTGCTCTGCAAAGGCCAGAGCTCCTAAGAGGGCAATATAAATGCATTATTAAGGTAAGAAGAAGAAAACAGCGAAAATATCGATCCTATCCTTAAGGCGCCGAGTAAATATAAAAATTGGTCATGCGTTTCTTTGATTATTTTTTCTTGAATGTTAACATAAGCAATGCGTGAAAGTTTAACTTATTTTAAGATCATATAACAAACGATTGAAAAAAGAGGAAATGGAATTTATAGACCATCGATTTTATACCTGAGTTCAAGCAAATTTGGAGCTTGAAGAAAATCAGAAGAACAAATTTGGGCTGAAAGGCGGTAGGGGTGCTAAATTACATACATTATTTACAGGGTGAAAACAGGTTGTAGACGGATTGTTATTAAATTATTTTTAGAAAAGAATGCAGTATCATCTAATGCTTAGGTAAAATGAACGAAAAGATATTTGCTACAAGGTGATGTAACTGATATATAATGTAATCGTCTTTTGCTTTCATGACACGACAAAGGCTCGGTATGACTTGAAACAAATTGGTAGGGTTTCAGGTGATATTTTACTTCAAAAATTTTCCATTTGCATTTCAGAGCTTCGAGACTTTGATAAAATTTGTCAAAGGACTTCTGTCCAAGCAGGGGTCACACTCTAGAGACCATGGGGTTCAAATATAGCAAAGAAGGAAGTCAAAGTTCTTTAGACCAAAACCTCTTCAATTTGGCCTGGCACCGGTCTTGAACATTTTTTGCTCTGTGTAAGGTTACTCCATCTTGTTGAAGGATTAAAACGGCACTCTGTATGGTGTCATCTTACGAGAGATGAGTTTTTTCTTCAACATTTCCAAATGATCTTGTTGAGTGATTTTTACTCCCCTTCAATGAAGATGAGAGGTATTTTTCGTCCGTTGTTCTTACGACCTTTAATCTCAACAACGAAATTAGCTTCTATCTCTTGAAAGATGTCTGCTGTTCATCTCATTTTTATTTCAGGCCAAAACTTGATCATTCTCTGTGTTATGAGTGGCCTGGACCCTGAACAATTTCTCTTCCTTCCGCAGAAACAGAGGCTGCGCATTATCATTGAGCGGCTAAAAGAGCAGCTTCGCTCTTTCGACTCTTCTTTTTGGTGGAGTTGGAAAGCAAATGTCCTTTAGCTCTCTTGAATAGAAGAAGTTTCAGAAAATCTGTAAACATTTATTGCATGGTAACATGGCTCACTTAAGCCTCCAAAGCAATTTTTCTGGCACTTCTCTTTGGATTTCGCTTGATCTTGTTAATCCTGTTTTTGATGAAGGTTTGTGTTACTCTGATTGGGACATGGTGGTCCTCACTCCTGTAAAACAACTACCTGTCTCTTTAAGCCGTTTTATAGCATTAAACCTCAGCTCCGACACTGTTTCGATTGCTTTACATTTTCCAGTCATATTTTTAAACGGGTGTTGTTTTTATGATTTTACAATTAGAAAAAAGGTAAATCCTAAAAAAATGCATGAAAGATATTAATTATTGGTATGTAAATATTTTAAAAATGATTTGTAAAAAGTAGTCTACACTTCGTGTTTACACCCTGTAGAAACGCCTCAACTTCTGCAGTGAAGATTTAAATTATCTAACCAATTCGTCGTACCAGTTTGTAACACACGTGAGTGACAGAAAATTATTCCAAAAAGGAGGCAAAAACTAAGAATAACTAAGAGAAAGATGGAACAATACATGTCAGAAATACCACAATAGGGATAACCAAATAAGAAAATGGATAGGAATACTAACATGTGAGATATAGTAAACATAATAAACTTTCTGAAGTGTAGATGGGCAGAACACATCACTAGAATATATATTATTAGTAGTCCATCTATTTTAACGATGAAGTCAAAGAACCTGTGCATGAATGCTTTTAACGGATTAAGCCGTTGCACTGGAGCGTGCCCACTACCTCGGCCTCAGGAGTCGGAGTCCAGCGGTACGCAGAACCGTCACGCCTGTAGACTTCCTTGGTTTCAGTGGATGACCGTGACGTCTTAGGTGCCTGGTCACGCCCTTGGCTTTTCACAAAGCCCTGCAACACCGCCTTCATGGCCGTTGGATCTCCCAGTTGATCTCGTCCGCCCCTCCGCCGGTTTCGTCTTCGCATGCTAGGGTACACACGTCCTAACTCACCAAGGGTTTGAGACCTGTCGGCTACCCTCAACCGTGTTTAGTTCACTTGTCGAAGCGGCGTACCCGGGTATGGCCGCTGTCACATGCAACCAGCTTCTTGGAGCCACAAGTGAGGTCTGAATGCAGGTGCGGTCCAATCACGGACAAACTACCTTTCAAGAAGAGCACGACAAGCCCCTCGACAAGAGTTACTGCCTCTCCCCGAACACTCAATCACTAGAGTAGACAACATAATATGACGAAAGATATCCTGAATTAAACACCGTTATTTATAAGGAGACCCAGAAGACGACTATGCAAAAGGTGGAGAGGAGAATGAAATCTGTTCATTGGAAGTTGTAACTGGCCAACTTGAGCGCTAGCCTGGGATCAGGGAACACCTTTCGGGTAGAATTTGTCCAGCAAGGAAATGCAAAAGTGTTATAAAGGGCCAAATTCTATATTGTTAATTAAATGTTTGGGAAGCTGAAGACTACTTAAAGATTATAATTTTTCAAATAAGTATTAATACGTTTAGAAGTCTAAATCCCGCTTACATTAGCGTACGCAAAAATACTCCGACACAAGCTGCGTGTCCCTCCCATATTTCCAAATGCACCATTCACCTCAAATTCTCTATCACCCCTTTTCGCGCCATCGTAAACTGCGACGTGGCTCGAAGGTGTGAAAGACTTATACTGTCTGTCCACAGATGAAAAAGGTCTTTCGCGCGGCGATACGGATTTTATGAGAATTCGGTGCTCTCTCTCGATTTTTGCTCGTAAAGGAAATAAAAGGAAAACTTCTTCCTGTATTTGGGCAGAAGATCTTGGACTTACGTTGTGAGGTGGAGCTCATTCCACATAAGAAACAGCTCGCCCATTGCAAGAAAGGAACTTCTCGGGGAATTGGTGTGTTACCGTCACGGTACTTGTAGGTGCCAAACTTCTCGCAGACCCCCATCTTTAGAGTCAAAGGTTACACAGGACCTTCCTCTGCGGATTACCCTAGACGTAGCTAGGTAATCGGTTTTGGCTACCCACTCCAGGAGCCGAATAATCGGGCAGTAACTTCGAGGAAGAAGAAGTCCGATTTGAGCCACCGTTTGGCTCCCCTTCGTGATCCAACATAGGATCAGTATATCTCCGGTCTAGGATTACCTTCTCATTCGGTAACTTCTGACGTCCGGACTAAGTGCGATAATCGTCACCAGAAGAAGACCTTGGACCTATGTTGAGTGTATTTGGAGCTCGTTCCACAAAGGAAACAGTTCGCCCGTTGCAAGAAAGAAACTCGGGGAATTAGTTGTTGCCGTCACGGTACTTGTAGGTGCCAAACTTCTCGCAGGTCCTCTCATTCAGAGTCTGAGGTTACACAGGACTTCCCTCTGTGGATTACCTTAGACATAGCTAGGTAATCGGTTTTGGCTACCCACTCCAGGAGCCGAATAATCGGACAGTTACTTCGAGGAAGAAGAAGTCCGATTTGAGCCACCGTTTGGCTCGCCTTCGTGAACCGGCATAGGATCATTATATCACCGGTCTAGGATTACCTTCTTATTCGGTAACTTTAGACGGCCGGAGTAAGTGCGATCATCGTCACCAGAAGAAGATCTTCACCGTCATTCTCAAACATACTTATGAACTCAAAGGTATCGTTAAAGTGCACTATCCCCTCCCATAACTTCACCTGTATATTCTTTAACTAGAATTCCCATCTCGAGCCCATAACTTCGAGTATTAGAAGTGCTTAATTCAGTGTTTAACTCAATAACAATATTCCATTCGTTCTGTCATGTGTTCTTAAGGCGCAAGCATCCTAGTGAGTAATTTTCAAGTAATCCCCACGATATTTTTGTAGACTTACTTATTCAGTGCAAAGATTAATTTTATTTATATCTAAATACGCTGTTGCTTATTTAAAATTCATGTACATTAAAGATTATTTTTGTATCTGTGTGTTTAACTATTTTGGACGATCGTTTGGTAATTATTATGCAATCCACTCGGCTTAAATCTCAATATTACACCGGCCCATCCATGGTTGGCTTATACTGAGTGGAGAACACATTCAGGAGATCATCATCTTAGTTTTGATCAAAAGGGACGCACTGGGGTTATTCTTATTTACCGGAAGTGGCTAAGGTAGGTGTATTGGATATACTTTACCTCCGCTTCACCCCGGTTTGGTAATAAAATATATGTCCAGGAAGTGGGACTGGGATTAGTCACTCACTAAACCTCAACAATACGTTTAAGAGAGGGATTGTAAATATGGCTAATGCATTCCTGTTGAATGAAACTATCAACGTATGCACTAGAATAATACTAGGAATTATGTAATTAATTTATCCAATAAGTATTACCTATAACTAATCCAAAGTTTTACGTCCTCCATATCTCACTCAGATGAAAAGGTTGAGGACATCCATAGGTACACATGAATGCACATAAGAAAAACCATCCGTTACGGGAGTTAATGCAGAAATTGTGAAACAGAGACTCAATAGTCGTTCTGTAGGCAAAGTCTCAGTAGACGAATGCCCGAGGCTAGGCAAAAAAAGTAGGTAGAAAGAGATTGCTAGAATTTGACGGAATAAAAGTCTCATTAGGCTAGTGCTCGGAAGTAGGTAAAAATAGACAGGTAGAAATAGTTTGGCAGAGTAAACCTCTACTATAATATGAATTCCTTCTTCCAAAAGAACAAAGGCCAAGATGGATATTGAAGAAACCAATTGGGAAAAAAATATTTTATCAATGACAAATCAACACTTTTTTCAATTAACATACATAAATAAATATATCACATAACTACATTTTGGAGACATCATTACAACATTAAATGATGAAGAGGTATATAATTACAGAGAAAAGATCATTGATAGAGTCGAAGATATCATCAGACATTAGATAAGAACTCAATAACCTGAGGAGGAATTCCCAACAGTGAAGATTTAAAAAAATGTGTACGCAGATGGGGTCAGGAAAAATGGTTAAAACCCTCGAAGAGAGAAACTCTTGCCGTTCTAACTGCCATTTGTTTTTTTAAATGTTGAAGAGAAAATAAAATTCCAATGGCACATTTAATACTTCAGCTGCATTTCTTTAGAATAAAATCGATAACCAAAATAAAAGAATATATAAGCTAATCAGTCTCTTATCACTAGTATTAAAAACATTATAAAACGTACCATAAACAAGAGACTAACAGTGAATCAACTGGACTCAATCACCATAACAAGCAAGTTGTATCAGGTTGGAACGAAAGTAATGTCCGACTTTAGGATATATACTAAAAAATTCAAAACTTATGACTTTGGAAATATTTAATTATAATCACAACCTCCAATGGTTCTTAGAACCTCATTCAATCGGTCAGCAAGCTTATAAATGCCATGCTTGTAAACTTAAACTTCTTTGAGTTTTGATGCAAAATATGAATCCAACTCATTTTTAACCTCTTGATGTCAACCTAAGACCATCCAAATAGTTTAGAAATTCCTAAACAAGTGATAATTAGTGTCGTAGAATTCCCCTCCTTTTAGTTCTATTCTAAGAGTGCTAAGAGTGTCTAATATATATTGATATCTGAATATCTTAACGAACAGAGCCGTTACGAAACATGTAAGGATATATAAGAGAAACGAACATTAATCCCAAGATAAACTTATATTTTACCTTTATCAATTGAATACATAACCTTTATACTTTAACTACAGCAATACTCTGAATATTATCCTAAACAAGAATTAATTAAATTAGTTTACTCACAAAAATTTGTTAACGTTTTCTCTACACACAACAATAATATAAGAATTAGGCTTACGGACTCATGTGGAGTTTAAAGGCCTCAGAAATGTTATTTACTCTCGACGCGTGCCGCCGGCCAGATGTAGATGAGCGAGATCACACGGTTGTTTTGGCGAGGGTGAAAGCTGGGGGGTCCACACGTTCTTCCGGAGGGAGGGGTGCTTCAAGGACGAGAACCAATACGGTGCTTTATGCAACACCTAGGCAGTCGTGGTCTCTCTGGCGAGAGTGAGTCGAACTTGTTTCTTAAATCAAGTTAACTTAGAGTGCGGTGTGACCACCGAGTAATGAGCTCGAAGGGGAGCTTTTCTCCTTCGTTACTTATTTCCTTATGGACGAGGACTGAACTTGGGGAGGGTCTTCTTCAAGGGCGAGGAAAACGGAGGGGGATTTCTCTGACGAGAATAAGTTGAACTTGGTTCCTTACCAAGTTAACTTAGAAGTTCGGTGTGGCCACCGAGTAACAGGCTCAAGGGGAAGCCTTTTCCTTCTTCTTTTCTTAATTCCTCAAGGACGAGGAATACCCCTGGTGTTTGAGGTGCACCAGGATATGAGGGGTCTCTCTGGCGAGAGTAAGTTGAACTTACCAAAGTTAGCTTATCGTTTGGTTTGATAACCAGGGACTTAGCTCGAGGATGAGCTTCTTCTTAGCCCCTTAAGGTAGGTAGCCCTGCCTCTCTTGCAGGGTACTTCTTGGTCTGGCGAGCCAAGTACTTTACCTCTCTAGTCTCGGTAGTTCGGCTTGATCCGAAGACTTCGTCACCTAGAGACTGACGTATACTACCTATCCAGTCTAGGTAGCTCGGTTTTAATCAAGGACTTCGTCACCTGGCCTGACGTATACTACCTCGATTTTCCTCAGAGTTCCTCATCTATACCTCGTCACCCCACTGGGGGGGAGTGGTAAGGGGGGGAGGGGCTTGAGGACGGCCCCAGGAGAGTTCTTTTGGCCAACGGTTTTTCCCATGAAGTCAAACATCGGCTCCTCGTTAGCCTTCGAGATTGGGAGAAACCCGTCTCCAATTTCTTATTCGACGTGAAACTGGATCTCACTCTCCTGGGGGAGATCTTACATTTTGACCTTTAGGGTCTTTCATGGCACCGAGTTGTGCCACACTGCGGATAAGCACTGAACCCGCCGATGCCTTCGACGGATGTTTTTGCGGTAACCGCCTTGTGACTGAACCAAGAGTGAACGGGGGGGGGGCGGTGAAGGGACGATTCCCCTACAATTAGAAAGAACAAGGTCAGGAATGTATAAAAGATGGAGTAATATTTTACAATCAAGCTCCCCCAAGAGATATTTGGGATAACAGTTGGTAATGGACAATTCCTTCAATATCCCACCATACACTCTATATGATATTTTTTGGATGAAGTCCTCGTCTCGGTTGTTGAGAAATTCTGCTTTCTCGAAAGATCCATAAACGGAAGCCTGCTTCAAAATGGTGCTTGAAGGTGTTGTAAAAGCATTGACTCATAGCAAGCAACACGCTGTTACAGATTCGCCGTGAACTGTTGGCGTGGGACCCATTTTCTAGTTACTGGAACCTTTTTAATCCTTTTCATTTTGCATAGTACACTCAAATGGCTTACGTTAATTTGTTTTGCGAGTGCCCTAGAAGTTGTAGCAGGATTTGTTGTTACAAAATATGTGATGATATTTTGAATGATAATGCTCAATATTTGCTCAATAAGCAGCTGAAACTGTTTACAATTGGATTGATTCTGTTTTTCAAGCGCCAATTTGATTACCGCCCATAAATTCTCTATTGTGTTCAAATATGATGAATTTCCCGGTCAAGGTGGCTAAGGTTTGATGTATTTTTAAGCCAAGAATTTTATTACTAATTTGGCTTTGTGACAAGGTACGCCATTATGCTGAAAAATATAGTTATCATTCCCAAATTGGTCGTGAGCTATTGGGAAAAGGTGTCGATGAAACAAATTTTGGTACCATTTTGAGTTCATGGAACTTTTCTAGGTCAAAATTTTCGGTGCTCCAGTTCCCTTAGATGCGAAGCAGCCAAAGACATGGAGAGTGTGCGGATTAATTACCATGGCCACGACATAGGACTCGTGAAAGCACTCCCCGTTTCTGCCCCTAAATAGGAACCTTATAGAAGCTACAAACAAGCGGAAGGGACAGTCATCAGAGAATATCACCTTTCTTCATTCTTCAACAGTCCATTATTTATAGTTCCTACAAAAGTGGAGGCTATTCGTAAGGTTCTCATTGTTGATATGAGGTTTCCTTGCAGCCCTTCTCGAGTTGAAAACTGTGCGCGCTGAAGCGTTCACGACTGTGACCAAGCTTGCCACTGGAGGCAACCCGATCCTTGAGCTGGACCTTACCAAGAGGCGATCTTGGCGTTTATTTGAAGGTATTGTGTGTCCAGAAGACATCTTCACAGAAGTGTAACCCGTCTTTTTGAAGTTATGATGATCTTAAAGATGGTGTACCTTTATGCAATTATCATGTAAGCCATTTTAGTGCAGAGCAACAATGGTTGTACATTTTTCTTTGGAAAAAAAAACATTTCTGGAATTGAAAAAGATACAAACACTATTTTTTCGAAAAGATATTACAAAACAGATTAAAATTACGTAAGACAATTCATTTAACAAATATTTATCATCATTTGACCTATTTGAGAATATAGCAAAGCTCTAGGCCCTAGGGACTGAAATTAACTTCCTACATGAACAGGACAAGATCACTATTTTGGATTCAGGGAAGGGATACTTTTTTTCATATTATTTATAAAATGCTGACTTTTTAATAAACCATAAAAAATTAAATATCAGAATAATTATTCCTATCACGCCAGTAATAAATATATATATATATATATATATATATATATATATATATATATATATATATATGGCCGCTATAGAAGGCCAACAGAGGTCAGCATTGGGGGTAACCTAACCGGGGAAGTAACATAGGCTACTCAGATTTGGAAAAAAATGGCGCCATCTGGTTGTTAGGTTAGGTTAGGCTAGGTTCGAATTTTTACCCTCTCTAGTTTTCGGGGAACAAGCAGTCGCGGCTATGAGTTGCAATTAAAACAACATTGCCCGTGGAAAAATTAAGGTTTGCCACACCAATTATGCGACTGCAATGTTTAAAACACGCATTAATTCCTATTATCAGCATTCTTGAGACTCGAATAATTTACATAGATATTTAGTTAAAACTCGCGCCCATCTGCTTGAGGCACGCTTTAAAGTCTATGGCTGCCATCCCTACGTACTCACGTTTACCTTCCTCCCCACCCACCTGCCCGCCCACCTTCTTGCTTGCTCTGCCACATTACTGTTATATGAAAATTGTTTTCTGTTAGTTTTTTTTAATGATACACTACTCCATTAATCAAAATTAAAATAAACCTTATATTTTATACCTACCAACTTTTAATTGCGTAATTTAACTCAAACAGAGAATTTAATTTGTTAAAAATAGTTTTTTTATGGCCGCCAAACGCCAGGTATCTTGCCTAGTGTATTCATAAAGCTGCCTATTATAATTATTTGACTGAGTCATCTTACCAGTACTAACATATACATAGAAGAGGAATTTATATATTGAAAACAAAAAAAAATTAAAAAATTAGAACCTTTTACAGAAACAAAACGATACAGGCCCAAATTAACTTGCAGAATCCATAAACGAAGCAGTTGCGGTTAAGAATACAAACATAGACGAAAGCTTTATAAAGAGAATAAAATTTCTTGCCTTCGAAGCGACAAAAGATGGACTAAGGAAATGCTAAATTTGACTATTTTATAGACAAACAAACATATGAGATGAATTCGTTTTAAGGTGAAGACGAAATTTACTCAATGGCTGGAGGACGGTGACGAACTCGTGGGTTAGTCATAGTGGAAACTTATTGGAAGGCTTTTTGATTTCCGAATCGATGGTAAAAACTATATATTGTGTTTTTAAAGGTCTTTTATAAATGTCAGTTAGAAATTTCAAGGTTAGTTTGAGGCATTGTTACTCTTATGAGTAAACTTCCATAACATAATGGCTTGCTCGTATATGGCCATGTTCGAAAGAGAAGTGAAACAACCGTGGAGTCCGTAATGAAAATTAAAGAAATAACAACTAATTCTCATATTTATTGCTTGTACGAATCAACATTTGGCACTGATTCTTGAAGATATTTCACTTGGTAGACTTCCAGTTCATTTTGATCATCTGACTGTAAAATACATTAATGGCGTGGAGCCTAATCGGGGAATAGGGTGCAGTGGCCCAGCCCTGCTTGGTCGGTTGGTCACTCACCTGGTACCAATCTTCTCGATTACTTCAAGCGGAGCCATTTTGAAGAGCATTGCTAATGAAACTAAGGTCCACAAACAGGGAGAACAGTGCATCGGGTGCTCTGTTGGTATCAGATAATCAATTATAGCTCAGGTACGTTGGAAAGATGAAATGCAATGAAATTCGTGGGAAAATTGAGTATTTTATGTAATTATTGTCATCTGGGGAAATATAAACAGTACTTTTGTATAAACTACATGGCTGGTTCACTTTCTGACATGCCAGTTATGTGTAAACGATAGCTTTATCGCGCTAATAGAGTAGCAATGTCTCAAGTTAAGGGATATTTATGAAAAACCTTAACGAATCAACCTGCATAGTATTTATCAGAAGATTTTGAATATATATTTGTAAATTTTCTTATTTTCTAAGTTCCATTTTTCGTGAACTTTTTTCCTCTCCCTTTAAATTTTATGGCATTTTAAAAATTAATTAGTACCTACTTTTATCTTAATTCATTGGTTACATCTATTCGCTTGATTCGAAGGAAAATTAATCATCCTAACTGTTTATAATAATTTACTTTCTAAGATATCAGCATTTGGAGGATTTGTTGTATATATTCATAATTTACAAAGCTGCGGGTAATTATCTTTTACGATAGGCCTGGTCTCTCGTATTTTCCAGTCACGCCAAGAGATGATTCCGAGTGACAAAAGCGATGCATAACACGCCCTCATTCACAGCCTTTTACAACCTCAGCTCCATCCATTGACTAGTCACAGAGGCCGGTTCGACCAAGCGATATATTTCCATCAGCGATGGACGTAACAAGGGCAGCGCCGGCCAGTATTTCACACACGAAGGAGGAAGAGAGAAATGGGGGAAGTGTTGATTGGAATCAATTTCTAGAGTCGGACAATCAAACCAAAAAATGGATAAGAAGATTTAAAAGGATTTTCGCTAAAATGGTTAGCTAAACAAATCAAGCAAATCTGTGGAAAATTCGAGGAATTTCAGCGTTCAAACGCCTGATTGATTAACTTTTCTGGTTTGTAATAATGGCCTATTTATTCGTTAGGTATTTTGGAGCAAGGTTTTAATTGGATCGTTTTACTTAAAGTAGGATTAGTTCCTTGCGAAAGTTTCTCTACTAGTCAGTGTGATGTGTATATTTTTAGTATTTTTGTTCCTACCATTTACCAGCGATTTCCACTTAACATTCGGTGTGTGTCTCAGTTGAAATCTACAATTTAATGAGGGTCTTTGTACTGGAAAACAATTTTGTTTGAATTCATTACTCTGAGTTGAATCTAGTCATATTACTTCCTCCTCTTGTCGCTTTAGCTGTTGTTGCTCTTTTTCCTATTGAGCAATAGACATCATAAAGCCATTAGTTTTGAACTTAGCAAAGATACGGACATCAGGAGATAGCGGATTTTATTGCCTAAATTTAGAAACACTAAGCTGGCTAGTTTTCAGGAGGAAATTGTATTAAAGATTTGGCGGAAACTATGTGGAGAAATTCCGCAGCCCTTATGTACTCGCAATTTAAACACAAATTCACCGAAATCGAAACACAATTTTTCCCTCCGTTCCGGTGTAGCCAATCCATGAACGTGAAATTAAACGGGTCTTTGGTTAGCATCGAGATTGTACGTGCGATTAAAAAAAGGAATGAAAAACCAGGTTTAAAGCAGGCGAGACTCAGGAAATTAAAACATCTCTCTAAGCGCTCTTTTAGAAACCGAAATTAAATTGCCCAAACATCAATTCGAAGAATACATTCCTTACCCTTGAAAACCTTTATGAAGGCCTTGAATTTTTTTTTGCATTAATGAAAAGTAGAAACCCATTTCAAGAGAAAAAAAGTTCAATGGGAAATGTTTTATCTCGTAGGAATACCTAAATATGAAAAATATAATATAGGAGAGCGACACGCGCGTTTCCGAGCAAAGTTCTGAATGCACTGTTCCTTCCGCTGTCTTGTTTGACTCGCCTCTACAAGTATAAGTGGTGTGTATACAAGGAGTGGTTTGACTATTGTTTTATATATGTGTAGTTTTAGTTTTTGGCTGGCTAGATAAAACCTGGGGAGCTTCTTGTTTATGTCTTTGGCTCGTGTTTTGTGATGTTTTGGTAAGTGTGGAAATTTAGGAGTTTGTTAAATGTTGCCCATATAATTTGGGTGTAAGGTGTGTATATGAGTCTTGTTGGGGCTGGAGTGTATTTGTGTGTATTTGTAGGTTTTACATGTATTGATCGAGGTTGCCTTAGATTGTCACAGATTTTCTGATGATTTGTAGCTGTGAGCCACTTAACCTCATAATTTGTCTATTCGTCCATGATAATTTGTGCATCGCGTGGATTCTGCTTGGGCCCTGACCGCAGACGAGAATGGTCTCGTCGTTGGCGTAGGACAGTGTGTTCATATATATGCAGGTTTCGGGTGCATGTGGGCAGTCATTGGTGTACATTGTGTAGAATGTGGGTGCCATTACGCTACCCTGATACACGACTGCGCGTGATACTGTATTAGCATGAATACCTTCATGAAATTTACACAATAGATGTATATTATTGTAAAGTTAAAAGTTCTGTGAACAGAAGAAAGGCATGAAACAGAATTGATATTTAGTAAACTTGAAATTAATTAAAAAAGGGGCGAAAAAAGTATTCGTACAGAAACATAAACCTAACAAAATTAATTTTTAAAAGCACATGAGAGACTCTATTAACTGTGATGGTGCAAAGAAGCTTCCAGAGGGTTACAGAAATATTTACGGCAGTCGACAAGAGCTCAAGAAAGATTGGAATGCCATTCATTAGTCGATGTTCCGCGGGTAGAGACGTTATCATGACGAATAATAAAAACCTCTCTAATAACCAGTAAAAGGCGATCCTGAAGCTCCAAACTAATGGGTTGAGCTACCGGAAGATATCCGAGCAGCCGAAAATACATTTCAGCACCAATGGTTCTGTCATTTTAAAGTGGAAAAGGTGAGAACCATTAACAACCTTTAACGTTCAGCTGCTCCTCGGAAGATTTCCCCTTAAGATTCTCGTGTGATACTCAGGAAGGTTAGATGCCCCAATGACTACCCGTAAGGAAATTCAAGATGAACGACTGGCGGCAGGAGAGTCGGTTACAAAGAGAAATATCAGTAATGAACTGAAACCGCATGATTTTAAGTCTCGCAGGCCAAGAAGACACCTCTGCTGCTGAAGAGACACAGAGCTGCAAGGTTGAAGATCGCACGTCATCATTTGGAGAAACCTGCTGAGATCTGGGATAATGTCTTGAGGTCAGACGAGACAAAAATAGAATTATTTGGCTGTAACGATGTCCGTCTTGTCTGGAGGAGAGACGGCAATACCTACGACACTAAGAACACCATCCCTACCCTGTGTGGTGTGTGGACATTTCTCATCTATGGGTACCGGCAATGTCCACATCATAGATGGGAGCATGAATTCGGCAATCTATAGAGATATTTTAGAAGAACATCTGCTCATTTATGTGCAAAAGCTTGACTTGGAGAGGGATGGATCCTCTAACAAGATAATGATCCGAAGCATACTGCGAAAGCTACTGGCGAATGGTTCCGTAAAAACAATGTAAACGATCTAGAGTGGCCTAGTCAGTCGGCCGATTTGAACCCAATAGAGAATTTGTGGCTGACATTGAAGATCAAGATTCATTTAAGAGGTCTCAAGATCATAAAAAAATTGGACGTAATTTGCAAAGAAGAATGGGACGAGATACCAAAGGAATGTTGCAGCGCACTAGTGAAGAACTACAGCAAACGATTGATGACGGTGAATGGCAACAAAGGTTAAGCAACACTGTATTAATCGCCAAATATCGATTTGTACGAATACCTTTTTCACCTTTGTTTTCATTAATTTCAAGTTTACCGAATATAAATTCTGTTCCATGCCTTTTTGAGCACAGAACTTTTAACTATATATTAATATACATCTATTGTGTAAATTCCATGAAGTTTGATGGATTCGAAGTGCTTTAAAATTGAATTTTGAAGGTCTACGAATACTTTTTCTCCCCACAATATAACTTTTATATATATATATATATATATATATATATATATATATATATATATATATATATATATATATATATATATGCATGTTTTATCAAAGACCAGGTTCAGCTGAGCTTTGATTAACTTTCCTTTTATCTTCTCTAATTTTTTGATTATATTTTTCTAGTTTTACGAAAGGTTATGAATAAGGGTTCCAATATTCATAATTTATTGCAGCTGAGCTTTCGATCACGTTTGTCCATCTTGTGAGCGACTATAACACAAGAGGGAAAGTCCTTCCCATGACCTGCGGCGTTTTGTGATAAGATGATAAATGGTTCTTGCAATGATGGTTTCCCATGGTTCAAATCACTTACAAATGCCCTTGAAAGGCTAAATGGTTAAATGAGGCTTCTGCCATTAGATGTTGTCACCCAGCGCCAAATCCGATCGCATATTTGAAATCTCCAGAGGGAATAACCATATGTCCCATGGTCATATAGGTCATTTTATGGCTCTAAATGGGTACAATTGAACTTTACTCCTTTTGAAAAAAAGGCGACGCCTACAGAAACATACCTTCACTTCACCCGTATACATGAGTATATATTATGGTATTCGCCCAGTCCTCAAGTATTCTTCAACTTTCCTATGTCTTACAAAACACCCCCGCTAAACCCATTCAATAGCACATTCACTACCTTTTGGGGACTATAGGATCTATTTCTACTACTTTCATGTTTTTTAAACTCATTACAACAATAATAACTTTTTGTAGGTTTAATTGCTACATATCCTAATACATGACTCGCTTACACCCATGAAACCAATCATATTTACATCCGGACATCTTCTATGCCCATATGTTACAGCTCGTTAGAGTGCTCTCCCCATCTACACTTGATCTCCTCATTGATCACAAGTACCGTGCCATTTTTTTCTTTAATGTTCACACAACTGTTCTTCCCTTGGCTTACCACTTTTACCACTTCCAGAACGACTTCATGCTTCCACCCAGATCTTCATCCATCTTCCATACAAATGCCTTTTTAATTTGGTTAATAACTCATTTCACTT
The DNA here is from genome assembly GCA_963969495.1 of Ceratothoa steindachneri. Lineage (NCBI taxonomy): Eukaryota > Metazoa > Arthropoda > Malacostraca > Isopoda > Cymothoidae > Ceratothoa > Ceratothoa steindachneri. Next base: position 119,377,702 of record OZ018330.1, on the reverse strand, counting down.
CACCTTTTACCTCGTTGTATGCATTCATTTAAATATAAATTTTTATCAGCACTATTAAACATTTATAAGTATGCGTACTTTTTATACACTTTACTTCTTTCATTTCAGCTTTTAGCGTTCTTTTTTTTTTACTTTAGCATACCCGCATACAGACCCCTTGCACTTCTTACTTTCACTTTCTTAATTTTGTTCAACGTTTACACTTATTTCCTCTCCCATACTTTCAAGCATTCTCACTTATTCCTCCCTCTCGCTCTCTCTCTCTCTTTCTGATTCAACAGCCTTTCCCTTAAAATTATACGATCCAGGAGAAATGGCCAATATTCCTTAGAATTGGTTTCATGATGGCAGGTGTGACCCATAAGCTGGTTCACTGCATGCTGGTAGTTATCGGTTGACTCTGAAAATATCAACAATCTCGGTTTAGTTATGCAATATATATAATAGATAGATTTTATTATATAGCCTTTTGTAAGATTGATACATAATACAATTAGAGATTATTAGCTATGCATTTTTGCATGCTCTGAGGAAGTAACATCCTTAGACCTTACATTGGCAGATTATTGTCGAGTAAATTTAAAAATATAAAAGAATTACACTCTTTCATCCTTAAAGAAAATATTTATCTGTGGATGAACAGAATTACACCTACATATGTAACGTGTATCGTTCGTGGGTGCGAATCGCTCTTTGATATGGTTTTATCGATCAGATATCCGAGAAAACTGAAATGAAATGAAAAGAAAAGAGGGAGACAAAGAACAGCTCGCTCTCCCCTTCCCCCATTGGGGGAGGCGAGGCACGGTACTCCTTTGTAGTCCCCCGCAGCCACACTGTCCAGAGGGAGAGAAAAAAAATTTAAAGATAGGACAGCGAGGAAATATAGTAAAAGACGACAGGCATTTCTGTTTTTGTATCTGTATCTATTTGTATCTTTGTTAGTTTAGTGCTTTTTTATATATAACGTTCAAACCCTTATTAGTAATTATTCTGACTGAAACTGGCGTAGGTTTCTATCTCTCAAGCTATTCTTTTCTGTTCCTATTCAGATTTTAATTGTCAATAAGCTAAATTGTGGTGATGCTTCAGTTATCTAATTAATCTTACTCATCATCGAGCAGTCTTCTCCTTCTCTATGTGTAGATTCCTTCCTACTTATCTTCTTCTATTTCGTCAATCCTTGGAAAAATTGGGAATATTCTGTGTTCTCCATTATTCACTTTGGGTAATTTGGTTGGTGAAATGAATTTATCTTTCGTCCTGTGTCATATCTATGACTTTTCTAGCTTTTGTCCATTTTTCTGTTGAGTGGTTTTATTTTTGTCACCATGTGAAGGTCTCGTTCTCCATTTAGTTCTCGTCTTTTAGTGTTTGTTATTATATACATAATAAGACATTCCTTGGTGTCTTAGTACGTTACTCATAAATATCGTGTACATCACTATGGTTGGATAAATAATCGCGGACTATATTATGGTCTGTTAAATCTTCCTCTTGTTCTTCATGCTGAGCTTTCTTAACTTGTACAAAAATATCAGTTTGCTTTTCCCCAGATTTAGCCTTTTCGTAACGTACCTTTTGTAACTTAAAGTTGTAATGGTTTGCCCAAGCACTTTGCAATCTACATCGTATATGTAGCGCTCTCTTTCTACATATACATCTGAAAGGCTTCTCCTGTACATGGGTACCATTTTAAATTTAACCCCATTAGTTTTAGTTTTCCATTTTTCTTCGTATCTAATGATACTTCTTATCTCTTATTCCGTCCTTCTAGCTTGCACGGGACAGTTCCTGTAAGGGCAAACTATCAGCTGGGATGTCGTAGGCGAATTCAATGTTCAGGCAGCCCTCATTTCTAAGTGGTGTTATATTTTCAGTTTAGATTGAATAGAGAGACGGGCTCAAACTTCCCCCTTAGGGCAAACCGGCAGTAAGATTGAATTCGTTTCCCTGTAGGCGTCCTATTTCCACATAAGCATATCTCGCCATTACATAATCGCATATCCATTCGATCTTGTTGTTCAGTCTCAGTATGAGTATCTTGAATTGCATACCTCCCTGTGAAACTTTGTCGAATACTTTGGATACGTCCCGACAGACGACTTCCACGCCCATTTTCTCTCTCTTTGTTTCGCAATCCTATTAATAATGACTCTTATAACCATTTCCGTGCTTCTGATTTCCCTGAAGGCAAATTAGCAGCTTTTTATTAATACGTTATCATCGATGAAATTCGACAATTTGTTGTTGATTATTTTTATAAATATTTTACCGATAAAATCTAGTTGCCAGATGGGTGGGTAGTTACTCATTTAATCTTGGGTTTTTTTCCCGCCTTAGGGATGAATATTATCTTTGCTACTTTCAGTTCATCGGGAAAGTCACCTTGTTCCAACACGCTTTAAAGATGTTCCTTACTCCTCCAGTATATTCTGGGAAGGTTCAATGTAATTGAACATGATGAGTCCGATCTGTCTGGGACTCTTTATTGGAAGCTTTTTATCTTATATTTTATTCCCTCTTATGTAATGGCCGCATCTTATCCATCGTTTGTTTCTTCCTTCCTCAAAAATGTAGAAATCTTAATTTCTGGATTAAATTCGTCGACGATTTGACGTTCGATTTCAATAATATAGATCTCGTTCTCTTCTTCACTGATTTTGAATACATTTCTGCCAAGTTTTTTTAAATATTTTTCCTTGCGTCCTTAACTTTTTTTCTATAACTTACTGTCCTTGGCTTTAATCTGTTAATATGTTTCCAAAGTTCCCATCGTGATTCTTCTACATCTATTTTCTTGATGTGGTAATGGCCGCATCTTATCCATCGTTTGTTTCTTCCTTCCTCAAAAATGTAGAAATCTTAATTTCTGGATTAAATTCGTCGACGATTTGACGTTCGATTTCAATAATATAGATCTCGTTCTCTTCTTCACTGATTTTGAATACATTTCTGCCAAGTTTTTTTAAATATTTTTCCTTGCGTCCTTAACTTTTTTTCTATAACTTACTGTCCTTGGCTTTAATCTGTTAATATGTTTCCAAAGTTCCCATCGTGATTCTTCTACATCTATTTTCTTGATGTGGTGATCCAATTTATCTCTCTGTTTCTCGTAAATTAGTAATATTAATTATATTTTCTGTCTCATGAGTGAGTTGTATGTCTTCCTTGATGCATGAATCCTCTTATATTTTCTGCCACCTTGCTGATCTCCTCGCTCAATGCTACCATTTCTAGTGTCCATCTGAATTGTTAGATGGTTTGGAACGAGTTAATGGGGATGTCCTCTTCTCTGCCCTTTTAATTTCTTCTCTAATCCTATGCAATTGCTCGTCAATTTTCTCTACAAAGCTTCACCGAGTGGTCAGGTAAGTACGTCTGAAGTAGTTCTTTGTATTTATTCCAATCCACTTTGTGGTATGCCTTCGATTTTCTAGAAGGAATTGATATAAGTTGCTTTTTTATTTGCATTAGAGTTGCAGCATAGTCACTGCAATGGAACTCAACTGATTATATAAAATAGTAAAGGACAAGATTAAAGTTATCCAAGTGGATGCCCGATTTTGTAGCAATTTTTCTTCTTAAGTATAGAGGAAAATTAGGTCCCAGTCTTTGCAGTATTCATCTATTGATGAATCTCTTAAGTTGTTTTCTGACTCTGTTTGTAGATCTACGATTATACCCGGATGCTTTGTAATTAGCGTTTAAATCGCTCATTGAAATGCCACTGTCCTATTGGTAACTAGGTTAGTAAAGTTTTGCATTGGTAATTGTGGGCGCATAGGTGGCTGGAAGGTATCAAGTTGCGACAGTGATGTTTAATTTCATTTAAAGTTCTAAAGCTAAATAGATATGTTCCATCCCTTGTAGTGTTTTGAACTGCAATCCTTGCTTGATTGCCTTTGCAGCTACGTCGTGTGTCTCTCCTGAAGGATTTCTGGCTAGAACATTGTTATTGCATATCCTTATTTTCTCGTGTTTTATGTTTGTTCTATGTTCTGATAATAACTAGTATATCATCTGGGTCAATATCTATGAATAAGTTTCCGTACATAAATTATTCCTTTTTTCATCCGCATGTGGTAATTTATAGTATTTTTCATTTCTTAAGTTCCATATTCCAATTGTCCATTTCTGTTTCTTTACCATGGGGTATTTTATTCGTTGAGATAAGTTATCGGTGTTTCTCCTTCAGGATCTTTTTCGTTTGCCTTGTGCTGGTTGCTTTTCAGGGTAATTCGGGTTATTCAGCTCTGGAAGATGAACTGCTTTTAGTGACAGATTTAGAGCTTCTATTTCTTTGGGTGTACATTCTTGCTCAGTGTATTCGGAGGTATTTTCCGTCTCTGGCTCCTCTTGTTTCTACTATCTGTATATTTTCTATGCCTCTTAGATTTACTCTTGTTTTGTCTTTTCTGTGACATTAATTTAAATATGCCGATGAGTCGACCTATAGGAGGTAGTCTGATGTAGACTGAGGTAAGCCTCTTCGAAAGTGATGTGATTACCAAGGGGTGATTTGCCACCGAATTTTGGTACTACTCTTGGGGCAGCCAAATAGGTTTCTTAATTTGGCTGAGCGGCTGCTTTTTGCTTTTTAAGTGAATGCCTTGTTTTCACAAGACTCTTACTCCTAAAGTAAAAAGCTCTTTTCTTGCTTGGTAGGCTGGGTAAATGTTGATCGGAGATTTATTCAAAGGTAAAAGGAATCTTGGAACTGGATTCAATATTCTTTATTTGGCGGGAACTTTGGAATCGTCTTCAGATGTCTTTTCTTGATAAAAAATTCATTCCATAACGCAGTTCATCTCTATTTTTCCATAAGAGCTCGAATACATGAATGCGGTCTTTAAGAACCACTTATAATAAATTTATATATTTAATCGGTTCCCATTACATTAAACTGGCCTTCTGTTCCGCATTCTGAACAGATGATCAGGTCTTGTTTAAAGCAATTTTGTTTTGAGTGATCATCCATGGCATAACATCAGGAGCATATGTCTATGCTTATGAAGCCGTCTATTTGTAGGTTGGTGGGAGGGATTTTTATGCTAAATGCAAGAAATCCTTTTTCAATGATATCTTGAAGCCATTTCACTAGATTTGCAAATAACTTTCAATGCGTGAGTGTGATCTTGATATTTGACCACCTCAGATATTATGAGCAATTTTTGCCTGTTCTGCAGTATTTCTTTTAGTTTCTGGCATGAATGTTCTTTTACTCAAGACTTCATCTTTTGGGAGATAAAACTTCTCTTAGCCGAGATTTGTGGGGGTATTCTGGCTTATAAATCCAATTTTTGGGGTGTGTTACTTCCAGCTGGTGAAAGCAACTAAGTCCTTATTTCCGCACAAATAACTATGAATCCTTGTGGAGTGTCTATGTATTTGACAACTGGAATTTGTAGGTCCGAAAATATTATTTGCACTACTTCCTGCGGAGATTACTTTCTTCCGTTTAGTGTCAGTTTAAGGGGCAGACTTTTAAAGTTCAGTGGGTCCATGTTTCCTGCGCGGCGTTCTCCCTCTCTGAAGAGAGGAGTTCTTATGAAGATCTTCAAATGTGGAGAAATTTCTCAGTCTTCACTTGTGAGCGGAATCCATGCATCCATCCTATTTCTATCTCGCATACCTTCCGAATTACACACTCTCCTTGGTCACTCTACCTATATAGCCCTAGCCCTAACAGCGGTCCACATTTTGTTTCTGGTTCGTTACCGAGAATCGGCCCTCTTTTTCAGGCCCCATTGTGTTTCCTGCAGTGCTTTACTATACCTTACTACTATATTCAACTCAGACTTTGCCCTCGACCAAGGTATGTAGTTCTAGTGAGAGAAAGGTAAAATGTGTGAAAAAAGAGCTAAGAATAAGAAGAAAGAGCAGCTGCTTCGTGGGAGCTATCTCGCTCAAAAGGAACAAGAGGAATTTATAATCAGCACGAGAGCGCGTGTATTTCTTTTATGAAGTCGGGTATTTTTCTCCTCTTGGTTTGATAAAGCCTTTACCACTTTACACTGAGCGATTAATTGTTCAGACTGAGTAAATCTTAGACAAAATCCATTAAATTATCAGAGACAAGCAGATGGTGCGATCCCATAACTGAAGAGGCTAATTTAGATATGTAGTAGTATTGCCATTAAGGGAGCTTTCGATTACTAAAACCCCAGTTCTCGCCTCAACGCCACTCTTTGTGATTCAGCTATGTTATTTTCTCTCCAACTGACTTAGAGAATTTAAGTATGTTTACGATCAGCGTTAAGACGACCAAGCTTGCCTTGAAAATGGTTCTTCGTCCTTTCTCAAATGGGAAATTAGAATTTTTTACATCAAATGTGCATGCAAATAGCCTTTCGTCTGTATTTGATTTGGTCGAGATACTCAAGAGTAAACAAAAGAATGAGGATCGTCAGGCAAGAACACATATCACAATGTCAAGTGGTATTTGACATAGTGTTGTTGTAACTAAAATTATCGGCTCTAAAATACAATCTTGCAGAATATGTTGAGGATCACTAAAGCTAATTTTGGAAAAATTTGTTTTCTAGGAAATAGAAGACAAAGGGTGATATCACCCATTCTTGTTGTAGGACCGCAAAATATTAAACGTTGAAGATATGAAAGAAACTCATTTGCTCTTGTGCACGTAATAAAGACAAATTTAGAACGAAGGATGAAGGGATATTTAATAAACGCGTAAAATAAAATATTATGACCTAGAAAAACCAAAGGAAAACGGGAAAATTTGTTTAGCACAATAACTCGATATTATTTTTCAGTAGATAGTAGTTTCGCGTCTTCTCAATATGGCATTCTGTAGTTGATTATATCAATAAAGTGTTAACTTTACGTTCCTCAAGATAAAATACCTCAAACTTAAACTTTTTATACCACTCATAGAATACGAAATATTGAAAACGTACATTTGTCAAGAGAATATTTTATCTATAGTCAAGCGTCTCTTACCACTTGTGATATATTTTGAGACAACGAAACGTATTCGTGGATAATAAAGCTTATTAACTTCCGGTAAGGCTTTTTAAGGCGTTGTAATACGTTTCAGTTTCATCCAATCGAAGCCTAGTCTTTATCTTCAAGCAATTTAAGCGATTTCCTAACAGATAGTGCCGCAGTATTTTAATGACATCTAGTTCTTCATTATTAGACAATGAATTTTATTTGTCTCAAAGATTTAAAGAAGAAAGCTAGTTAGTTTTCGTGTTGCAAAAAGGATTTTTTATTTTTCTCGTCTTTTCAAACCGTTGAAATTCTTGTTCATTTTTTCCCTTGGCAAATCATAGAGAAGAAGAAAGTGCCTTGTAAGCGGAATAAAGTCATATATTGAAATTGTTTAATTTACATTTAGATATATACTTTATATATATATATATATATATATATATATATATATATATATATATATATATATATATATATATATATATATATATATATATATATATATATATATCACCTCATAACCGTTGATATCTAAATGTCAATTAAACGATTTTAATTTATGAGATTATTCCGCTAGCAAGGCAATTTCTTCTTCCCCATGATTGAAAGGCATTTATGTGAAAAGATTTTAACAATGAGAGAATATTATTAATAATTTGTCGATTTCCCTTTGGTGGCTTTTAGATCTGCAACTTGCCTAAGAATAGCTTTAATTAGTGCTGAGAATGCAGCTTATATTTTTCAGGTCATGTTTAGCGTATGATTTTTACTAATTGTAACCATCGTCCTGCTTTTTTAAATACCCTTTTCGTATAGTCTTGTGTAGTATTCCCCATACATTGTCTATTGGGTTCATGTCACGGGAGTGAGTCAGTCAAGGAAGTCATTTGATGTCGCTTTGGTCATCTCATTCTTTTGTTCCCATTCCTTCAGCCCAATCATTTCTCTTTTTAATCCTAGTCATAGTGAAAGAAGATCACTCTCGGCTACACATCCATAATATCTAAGAGAGTGAAGGTCCATAAATGCGATGCTTCGGCACACGACGACCAGGTTTTGACTCCTCTGTTGTTTTACCGTTTTCTTCAAATTAAATTATAATCCTCTCAAGGGAAGAAAAGGGTATTCTAAGATTCATAGTTGTTTGAAGAAAGGGAGTTGGAGTGACTACTAGAAGAATCTGGCGATTCGGGTCAAAGTGTGTCTCGCTGGGGAAAATGATTCCCGTCCTCTTGGGAGATATTCTCACATTCGTCGTTTCGTTGGATTTTTCTACCGGTTTTATTCTATCTAATGAATCTCTCATTTTAACTTTCTTCATTTGTTCTTTTTCCTATTTACACTAATTATTTTGCCAATATATTATGAATGATATTGGTAAATATTTTTCAAACATCTCCATGTTTTTATAATTCATGTAACTAGTGTCAATTGGTAAAAACTAGGCTATAATTTTTTATTCTTCATTTAAAATCATTTTCTTATTCGCAAAAATAAACCAAAAAACCCGACGATTTCTGACCCTATCTAATTTTTCTGTCTACCGAAGTAGAAGATCGTTGCAATTAACCTTTAACTACTGCAATTTAACGAACAATAAGGCGCTGGATTTCCATGTCTGCGTACTCGTGTTTTATTCCCGGCGAGGGCGGACATAAAAAGACTCGGCGCTGGTAGATACTAATAGATAAGCAGAGCTTGATGTTAATTAGAGAAGCTGCAAGCATTCACATGGCTGTCAATTGTATATATGTCTAATTCCTATAAACAAAATGTTTGTTATTAATGATTGAATGGAATTTTATAATAAAAGTCCCGTAACAGAATTAAATCTTACACGAATCATACATTTATTTATAATACGGTTTATTAAACATTTTCATAGAATATAAAAATTATGAAAACTCTTTATTCTTTTTTAACAAAAGATGACGTGGTTAAAGGTTTTACTTCTTCCCTCTTCAACCAGCGAAGTGCGGAGGGCAAAATTACTTTTTGTTCTTCTTTGTTCGCTGGCCGGAACTTTAAATCGTTCCTCGGTTATTAATTGCACAAAATCAGATTTCTAATTTAGCGTAGTAAGTTTAATTGGCTTTGTATTAAATTAAAGTCCTTTTATTTCTCTTTCACGAGAGACCTTCCAGCTAGCTAATTTAGTTTTTTTTTATTCCTCCGCAAAAGCGAGGAGCAGCGACTCATTAAAACTTAAATCAGAAGATTGAAACTGGAGAAAGACTTACAATAGACCAGGATCGGTTCGACGAACGAAGTGAAGGAGGCGAGAGTATGAAGGATGAAAGCACGGATTGAACTTGCATTAAATTTGTGAGCTTTTTTACCTTTTTCCATGAATGAAGTTCACAAACTATTAAGTGATTACAAAATTCTTATTTCTTCGTCTATTACATCGTTGACGGACAAAGATGAGTAGCAATCTTAGGGCAACATTCCTGTTTGGCGTTAAATAAATCAACCATTAAATTGGTCAATAACTTCAACCATTTATGATAAAAAAAACTTATAAATATAGACTATATAGATCCACTGCATTGTATATATTAACTTAATCTAAATGGTAGTAGAGTATTGGTTTAGGAGGTGGTTTACTAATTTGATACTAGATGTATTTCTCGATTTTACCTATGCTACCTCATGTTCCATCAAGTGTACAAAACGAAAAAGGAGAAAAGGGTATGCACATAATCAAGACTGAGTGAGATGGATGTATTAGATGCTGAAAAAGATCTCTTCCATTTTCAATAATTTAATTTTAGAAGGAATTTGATTAGATTTGCCCAATAATGAAATAGTGAGTCGCGGGAGAATTCTATTTCATTAACGTATGAAAGGTATTAAATTTCAGGGGGCTCGAATTGTCGTAACATAATTGTTTTTAAGAAAAGTTTCCATGGTAACACTGTAAAAAATATTTCATAGCTCCCCCCAAAAGTCATTTTTATGGTTTTACTATCAATTCAAGTGTGCTAAATCTTGTTATATACCTACTAAACATTTTTACATTCAGCCTAAGGATTAAAATAATGATATTGTCTAAGGAAAATGAAATGTCTCCATTGTTAATATTCCGTATCCAGTAAAATTAACAACAATTATTATAGAATGAGTTTCAGTGCTTTATGTATTTACTTCAATGTTTGCTCACGCTTTAGATTCCCACAGAAATCGGTTAACATGGCTGAACTACATTTCATCCTTTCCTGTTATCCATTATTGATATCTGTAGATGGATTTTCTTTCCTTGTTCATCACTTACATCCCCTTGCATTCGATGGTAAAGAGTAGAGATAGGAATGCAGAAAATGGAGCTTCAGTGACATGTTGCACCTAAGATCGCAAAAACACTTGATTAGTTCATCCACTAAAACATTACATTGGTCCTCTCTATGCTTTCCCGGTAGTCCATTGCATACACCTTTGAATGTCTACCATGCAGTTAACTTTTTCCTTCATCGTTAATTCAAAAACCTTGTAAGCCATAATTTGATGAATCTGGTGGTTGACAAATATGCCTTCTTTAATTAGCATCACTTAATTTTGGAAATAATTCTTGAGGTATTGCAAACACGGCTTATGATGCTGCAATGCCTTTGAAAACTGTTTCATTAAGGTTACTTTTTTATGTAGAGGGGGGAGCAGAAAATGATCTTATCTTTTTTATAGAGGTTTATGAATAACATTGTGGGATTCGGGTAGTAGGGACTCTTAAAGTATCCATGCTGAACGACGAACATATTGTTATGATTTTGATCGGCTGTCCCTCTTGAACAGAAAGCACATAAATTTTGTTTACCAGTTGGTAGCCCAATAAGTAAGACTACAATTTTCAAATCCGCACAAATACGTTTTGAGCTCATTGTAATTTATGCATTTAGAAAGAAAGAACGATTTCCATGTCTCTCTCAAGAGAACAGCAAGCAATTGGAATGGGCGGCATGGTGTTTCCAATATGCAGCCCTCTGATATAATTAAAAAAAAAAGGTTGTTTTCTATTGAGTAGAATTTCAGGAGATCTGACGTGGTTCCAGAATGTTGTAATCTGTGCATCTTTACGCAACAGATTCCATTCTCGTAGACTCGAGGTTAGGAGGTCGCTCTGCTGATTACTAAGGATTAGGTCAAGCATCAAATCATTAAGATCATGCTTGGTGACGAGATGCGGTTTCTTGGCATATTCAGGTCACAGTTCAGACGTAAAATCGTCTGATCCTGGTACTCGTACATTCGAGCTGTCCATGTTATTGCTTGGTATTATGATGGTGGTTGAAATATATATATATATATATATATATATATATATATATATATATATATATATATATATATATATATATATATATATATATATATCACTTGAATGCTTGATAGGCCGAATAGCAATAAAACTATCCTCTGCTACTTACTTTTTATTTTTTTAAAAAATGAGAAAATTCAAAATAACAGGCAACAATATGGGGGAGAATACTTTCCTGCGGTATTTATTAAACAGAGTTAGAAGTCACTTGAATGAGTACTCGGCTCTCTTTACACCATTAGCACGCCAAATGTGAAGCCAGGAAGTGTACCTTTTTGCCCCTCTTGATACAGCAAATATGAGGTGTCCATCGTTGGTCTTGATTTAAAACTTTACATGTGGGTTAGAAGAGCCCATATAGTTTCTTCGCGTTTCGATTCAGGTCACTTTTATAGTGTTTCAGTGTCAGCGGTCCTCAAATATAGCAAAAGCGGGCAGGAAAACTTTTGCATTATCTAAGCATTAATACTTAGTTATTATCAATTTGACCTATAAATAGAAATGGAAATATAATTAGATGATCTAAATCAAATTAGAATTTTGTATAAAAGGATATTTACGCATTCGAGATAACGTCACAGGCCGCATGATGCGTGGTCCGATGATGTTTTCAGCGCGCGAATGATGTCATTATGACGGCAATTACAAGAAAGTGTTGTGGCACACATAGAATTAGGTGTTATTTTTGTGATCAACGTATAACCGTGACTTAAGAAAGGCCCCTCTTGCTTTCGTTTTGTTTGTCACTGTTATAGTGTAATTCCTAAACTATCGTGCTTTTTTCCAGCGTGTAAATGTAATATTTGTCTTTTTAGTACAGTTTTACAACCTTTTCACAACTTTTACACCATTTAACGCTAATCTTAGTTAGAAACAACAGCATAATATGGGATCCAGACGACGATCATGATAGCATAGGGCAGCCGTTCTGATGTCACCCTTATCGGAATATGTTACAATTTTGCTTAGGTGCAGAAAGGTTTTTCTTCAGGAAAAAATAAAGATGACGCCAAGTGCTTTTGCCTTATATTTCAGTCTCATTCAACAATTGTATAGTCACTTGCAGCCATGGAACTCTACATGGGTTACACATGGAGTCACTTCGTTCACAGGTGAAACGGATCTTATCTCGATTCCTTTATCGCTTTATGTTATTCTTGACTGTGAAACAATGGCCACTCAATGAGGATAACAACCGTCCACTACACGAGGTATAAGTCAAGAGAGAACTATAAATTATAATTATAGAATAACAGACCAGTAAAGAACAATTGCTCTATTCCATGGCTAGCCAAGTCTTTTCCTAAACATATTAACGGATGAACTTTGCACAACTTAAGGCGGTAAACGGTTCTAAATCTCGGTAATCATGAACGAAAGTTTTGCGCAATTACTTTGCATAATTCCCTATTTATCAATTTGAATCGACTATTTCGAGTGTTGACTCGACTGTCATAGTCAAAAATGATTAAAACTCAACAACTCTATAGACATTAATAATTTTGGAAACTTTGATCAGTTATCCTCTGAGTCATAAGATTTATGTCTAAGCTCGGAAATAATTTTTGTGGCACTATGCTGAATTATCTTCAAAGTTGGATATTCTTGCACAAAAATGGAGATCAAAATTGAACTGCATACTTTAAGTTGGGCCTGGCTAATGCTCTATATAGGAAAACAATTATTTCTTTACATTTGAACGTAAAGTTTCTAGCCATATACCAGAGAACTATTTTCGTCTTTAGTAGAAACGATCGTTAGTGGCCGTTAATAATTTTTGCTACATTAGGTTATCATTTACAAGTTAACATCGTTTGACGTTTGTGGGGCTATCTTCTCTTTTATTGGATACTTTTGTATACATACAGCGACTCTGCTCCTCATCAACCAGATACCAATACCGACCTCTTTGAAGGTAAGAAAAGCATACCACGGAGCGGACTGGAAGATATACAGAAAATATTTAAATACATATTTACCAGAGCCACTAGAAGGAGCAACATTAGAGTTGGGAAAGTAAGGAGCTACAACCAACAGACTAAATAGCAATACCTAAAAACGGCAACAATATGATTAAAAACTTCACCTGGACCCCAAAGTGGTTAAAAAGCACAGAAGATTAGGTGAAATCTGCGGTAAAATAAGATGGAACAGGAAAACATGAGAGAGACAAACCAAAATAAGGACGAAACGAGAAATGACCTATGAAAATTCTTTGGATAAAAGTTAATCAAATCAAAGGCAAAATAGGAACAAGAAAAATATAAATAAAAGATAATCAAAGAAACATCATAGAAACCAAGTATAATATTGAATAGATATTCAGAGAGCATTGGAAGCGAGGTTTCGACATAAGCGCACATGATAATGAAGAATTCAACATCGAGTTCGAAAACAGCATCAAAAAATCATTTAAAGAGGAAATCTATATAACACATCCATACCACTTTGTAAATCTAGGGAGAGACATTTACGACAGTTTCGACGCAAAGATCATCAACAAGAGTTGAAGACCGCACTTTCGCTCTTCAAGCAGATGGCCCTGGAAAAATCAGGACTGACTAATAAGAAATACGAGGAAGCGCGCGGAAACATACTTAAGGGAAAAACCATCGTACTAACTGATTAACTCAAACAGGCTATGTCCCAGATGAACTAAAGGTAGTAGAGATGATCTTTATTCACAAACCGGAAAACCACCAACTCAAGTAGAGAGCTAAAAACCTATCTTTCTACTTCACTTCACCGGGAAGGTAATTGAAAATATAATCAATGAATGATTAAATGAGCACCTGGAGCGAAATGAAATTCTAAACAAGTACCAGTTTAAATTCACGAAGAAAAGAACCAGAGAAATGGTCCTCACGGTTATCACTCAGAAAATTACTAAAGCAAATCAGGAATTGGCTAGTGTTGATTTCGTCTGCAGGGAAATATCGAAGGCATTCGACAAGGTTTGGATAAGAGGCTTGCAATATATAAGTATGCGTACTTTTTATACACTTTACTTCTTTCATTTCAGCTTTTAGCGTTCTTTTTTTTTTACTTTAGCATACCCGCATACAGACCCCTTGCACTTCTTACTTTCACTTTCTTAATTTTGTTCAACGTTTACACTTATTTCCTCTCCCATACTTTCAAGCATTCTCACTTATTCCTCCCTCTCGCTCTCTCTCTCTCTTTCTGATTCAACAGCCTTTCCCTTAAAATTATACGATCCAGGAGAAATGGCCAATATTCCTTAGAATTGGTTTCATGATGGCAGGTGTGACCCATAAGCTGGTTCACTGCATGCTGGTAGTTATCGGTTGACTCTGAAAATATCAACAATCTCGGTTTAGTTATGCAATATATATAATAGATAGATTTTATTATATAGCCTTTTGTAAGATTGATACATAATACAATTAGAGATTATTAGCTATGCATTTTTGCATGCTCTGAGGAAGTAACATCCTTAGACCTTACATTGGCAGATTATTGTCGAGTAAATTTAAAAATATAAAAGAATTACACTCTTTCATCCTTAAAGAAAATATTTATCTGTGGATGAACAGAATTACACCTACATATGTAACGTGTATCGTTCGTGGGTGCGAATCGCTCTTTGATATGGTTTTATCGATCAGATATCCGAGAAAACTGAAATGAAATGAAAAGAAAAGAGGGAGACAAAGAACAGCTCGCTCTCCCCTTCCCCCATTGGGGGAGGCGAGGCACGGTACTCCTTTGTAGTCCCCCGCAGCCACACTGTCCAGAGGGAGAGAAAAAAAATTTAAAGATAGGACAGCGAGGAAATATAGTAAAAGACGACAGGCATTTCTGTTTTTGTATCTGTATCTATTTGTATCTTTGTTAGTTTAGTGCTTTTTTATATATAACGTTCAAACCCTTATTAGTAATTATTCTGACTGAAACTGGCGTAGGTTTCTATCTCTCAAGCTATTCTTTTCTGTTCCTATTCAGATTTTAATTGTCAATAAGCTAAATTGTGGTGATGCTTCAGTTATCTAATTAATCTTACTCATCATCGAGCAGTCTTCTCCTTCTCTATGTGTAGATTCCTTCCTACTTATCTTCTTCTATTTCGTCAATCCTTGGAAAAATTGGGAATATTCTGTGTTCTCCATTATTCACTTTGGGTAATTTGGTTGGTGAAATGAATTTATCTTTCGTCCTGTGTCATATCTATGACTTTTCTAGCTTTTGTCCATTTTTCTGTTGAGTGGTTTTATTTTTGTCACCATGTGAAGGTCTCGTTCTCCATTTAGTTCTCGTCTTTTAGTGTTTGTTATTATATACATAATAAGACATTCCTTGGTGTCTTAGTACGTTACTCATAAATATCGTGTACATCACTATGGTTGGATAAATAATCGCGGACTATATTATGGTCTGTTAAATCTTCCTCTTGTTCTTCATGCTGAGCTTTCTTAACTTGTACAAAAATATCAGTTTGCTTTTCCCCAGATTTAGCCTTTTCGTAACGTACCTTTTGTAACTTAAAGTTGTAATGGTTTGCCCAAGCACTTTGCAATCTACATCGTATATGTAGCGCTCTCTTTCTACATATACATCTGAAAGGCTTCTCCTGTACATGGGTACCATTTTAAATTTAACCCCATTAGTTTTAGTTTTCCATTTTTCTTCGTATCTAATGATACTTCTTATCTCTTATTCCGTCCTTCTAGCTTGCACGGGACAGTTCCTGTAAGGGCAAACTATCAGCTGGGATGTCGTAGGCGAATTCAATGTTCAGGCAGCCCTCATTTCTAAGTGGTGTTATATTTTCAGTTTAGATTGAATAGAGAGACGGGCTCAAACTTCCCCCTTAGGGCAAACCGGCAGTAAGATTGAATTCGTTTCCCTGTAGGCGTCCTATTTCCACATAAGCATATCTCGCCATTACATAATCGCATATCCATTCGATCTTGTTGTTCAGTCTCAGTATGAGTATCTTGAATTGCATACCTCCCTGTGAAACTTTGTCGAATACTTTGGATACGTCCCGACAGACGACTTCCACGCCCATTTTCTCTCTCTTTGTTTCGCAATCCTATTAATAATGACTCTTATAACCATTTCCGTGCTTCTGATTTCCCTGAAGGCAAATTAGCAGCTTTTTATTAATACGTTATCATCGATGAAATTCGACAATTTGTTGTTGATTATTTTTATAAATATTTTACCGATAAAATCTAGTTGCCAGATGGGTGGGTAGTTACTCATTTAATCTTGGGTTTTTTTCCCGCCTTAGGGATGAATATTATCTTTGCTACTTTCAGTTCATCGGGAAAGTCACCTTGTTCCAACACGCTTTAAAGATGTTCCTTACTCCTCCAGTATATTCTGGGAAGGTTCAATGTAATTGAACATGATGAGTCCGATCTGTCTGGGACTCTTTATTGGAAGCTTTTTATCTTATATTTTATTCCCTCTTATGTAATGGCCGCATCTTATCCATCGTTTGTTTCTTCCTTCCTCAAAAATGTAGAAATCTTAATTTCTGGATTAAATTCGTCGACGATTTGACGTTCGATTTCAATAATATAGATCTCGTTCTCTTCTTCACTGATTTTGAATACATTTCTGCCAAGTTTTTTTAAATATTTTTCCTTGCGTCCTTAACTTTTTTTCTATAACTTACTGTCCTTGGCTTTAATCTGTTAATATGTTTCCAAAGTTCCCATCGTGATTCTTCTACATCTATTTTCTTGATGTGGTAATGGCCGCATCTTATCCATCGTTTGTTTCTTCCTTCCTCAAAAATGTAGAAATCTTAATTTCTGGATTAAATTCGTCGACGATTTGACGTTCGATTTCAATAATATAGATCTCGTTCTCTTCTTCACTGATTTTGAATACATTTCTGCCAAGTTTTTTTAAATATTTTTCCTTGCGTCCTTAACTTTTTTTCTATAACTTACTGTCCTTGGCTTTAATCTGTTAATATGTTTCCAAAGTTCCCATCGTGATTCTTCTACATCTATTTTCTTGATGTGGTGATCCAATTTATCTCTCTGTTTCTCGTAAATTAGTAATATTAATTATATTTTCTGTCTCATGAGTGAGTTGTATGTCTTCCTTGATGCATGAATCCTCTTATATTTTCTGCCACCTTGCTGATCTCCTCGCTCAATGCTACCATTTCTAGTGTCCATCTGAATTGTTAGATGGTTTGGAACGAGTTAATGGGGATGTCCTCTTCTCTGCCCTTTTAATTTCTTCTCTAATCCTATGCAATTGCTCGTCAATTTTCTCTACAAAGCTTCACCGAGTGGTCAGGTAAGTACGTCTGAAGTAGTTCTTTGTATTTATTCCAATCCACTTTGTGGTATGCCTTCGATTTTCTAGAAGGAATTGATATAAGTTGCTTTTTTATTTGCATTAGAGTTGCAGCATAGTCACTGCAATGGAACTCAACTGATTATATAAAATAGTAAAGGACAAGATTAAAGTTATCCAAGTGGATGCCCGATTTTGTAGCAATTTTTCTTCTTAAGTATAGAGGAAAATTAGGTCCCAGTCTTTGCAGTATTCATCTATTGATGAATCTCTTAAGTTGTTTTCTGACTCTGTTTGTAGATCTACGATTATACCCGGATGCTTTGTAATTAGCGTTTAAATCGCTCATTGAAATGCCACTGTCCTATTGGTAACTAGGTTAGTAAAGTTTTGCATTGGTAATTGTGGGCGCATAGGTGGCTGGAAGGTATCAAGTTGCGACAGTGATGTTTAATTTCATTTAAAGTTCTAAAGCTAAATAGATATGTTCCATCCCTTGTAGTGTTTTGAACTGCAATCCTTGCTTGATTGCCTTTGCAGCTACGTCGTGTGTCTCTCCTGAAGGATTTCTGGCTAGAACATTGTTATTGCATATCCTTATTTTCTCGTGTTTTATGTTTGTTCTATGTTCTGATAATAACTAGTATATCATCTGGGTCAATATCTATGAATAAGTTTCCGTACATAAATTATTCCTTTTTTCATCCGCATGTGGTAATTTATAGTATTTTTCATTTCTTAAGTTCCATATTCCAATTGTCCATTTCTGTTTCTTTACCATGGGGTATTTTATTCGTTGAGATAAGTTATCGGTGTTTCTCCTTCAGGATCTTTTTCGTTTGCCTTGTGCTGGTTGCTTTTCAGGGTAATTCGGGTTATTCAGCTCTGGAAGATGAACTGCTTTTAGTGACAGATTTAGAGCTTCTATTTCTTTGGGTGTACATTCTTGCTCAGTGTATTCGGAGGTATTTTCCGTCTCTGGCTCCTCTTGTTTCTACTATCTGTATATTTTCTATGCCTCTTAGATTTACTCTTGTTTTGTCTTTTCTGTGACATTAATTTAAATATGCCGATGAGTCGACCTATAGGAGGTAGTCTGATGTAGACTGAGGTAAGCCTCTTCGAAAGTGATGTGATTACCAAGGGGTGATTTGCCACCGAATTTTGGTACTACTCTTGGGGCAGCCAAATAGGTTTCTTAATTTGGCTGAGCGGCTGCTTTTTGCTTTTTAAGTGAATGCCTTGTTTTCACAAGACTCTTACTCCTAAAGTAAAAAGCTCTTTTCTTGCTTGGTAGGCTGGGTAAATGTTGATCGGAGATTTATTCAAAGGTAAAAGGAATCTTGGAACTGGATTCAATATTCTTTATTTGGCGGGAACTTTGGAATCGTCTTCAGATGTCTTTTCTTGATAAAAAATTCATTCCATAACGCAGTTCATCTCTATTTTTCCATAAGAGCTCGAATACATGAATGCGGTCTTTAAGAACCACTTATAATAAATTTATATATTTAATCGGTTCCCATTACATTAAACTGGCCTTCTGTTCCGCATTCTGAACAGATGATCAGGTCTTGTTTAAAGCAATTTTGTTTTGAGTGATCATCCATGGCATAACATCAGGAGCATATGTCTATGCTTATGAAGCCGTCTATTTGTAGGTTGGTGGGAGGGATTTTTATGCTAAATGCAAGAAATCCTTTTTCAATGATATCTTGAAGCCATTTCACTAGATTTGCAAATAACTTTCAATGCGTGAGTGTGATCTTGATATTTGACCACCTCAGATATTATGAGCAATTTTTGCCTGTTCTGCAGTATTTCTTTTAGTTTCTGGCATGAATGTTCTTTTACTCAAGACTTCATCTTTTGGGAGATAAAACTTCTCTTAGCCGAGATTTGTGGGGGTATTCTGGCTTATAAATCCAATTTTTGGGGTGTGTTACTTCCAGCTGGTGAAAGCAACTAAGTCCTTATTTCCGCACAAATAACTATGAATCCTTGTGGAGTGTCTATGTATTTGACAACTGGAATTTGTAGGTCCGAAAATATTATTTGCACTACTTCCTGCGGAGATTACTTTCTTCCGTTTAGTGTCAGTTTAAGGGGCAGACTTTTAAAGTTCAGTGGGTCCATGTTTCCTGCGCGGCGTTCTCCCTCTCTGAAGAGAGGAGTTCTTATGAAGATCTTCAAATGTGGAGAAATTTCTCAGTCTTCACTTGTGAGCGGAATCCATGCATCCATCCTATTTCTATCTCGCATACCTTCCGAATTACACACTCTCCTTGGTCACTCTACCTATATAGCCCTAGCCCTAACAGCGGTCCACATTTTGTTTCTGGTTCGTTACCGAGAATCGGCCCTCTTTTTCAGGCCCCATTGTGTTTCCTGCAGTGCTTTACTATACCTTACTACTATATTCAACTCAGACTTTGCCCTCGACCAAGGTATGTAGTTCTAGTGAGAGAAAGGTAAAATGTGTGAAAAAAGAGCTAAGAATAAGAAGAAAGAGCAGCTGCTTCGTGGGAGCTATCTCGCTCAAAAGGAACAAGAGGAATTTATAATCAGCACGAGAGCGCGTGTATTTCTTTTATGAAGTCGGGTATTTTTCTCCTCTTGGTTTGATAAAGCCTTTACCACTTTACACTGAGCGATTAATTGTTCAGACTGAGTAAATCTTAGACAAAATCCATTAAATTATCAGAGACAAGCAGATGGTGCGATCCCATAACTGAAGAGGCTAATTTAGATATGTAGTAGTATTGCCATTAAGGGAGCTTTCGATTACTAAAACCCCAGTTCTCGCCTCAACGCCACTCTTTGTGATTCAGCTATGTTATTTTCTCTCCAACTGACTTAGAGAATTTAAGTATGTTTACGATCAGCGTTAAGACGACCAAGCTTGCCTTGAAAATGGTTCTTCGTCCTTTCTCAAATGGGAAATTAGAATTTTTTACATCAAATGTGCATGCAAATAGCCTTTCGTCTGTATTTGATTTGGTCGAGATACTCAAGAGTAAACAAAAGAATGAGGATCGTCAGGCAAGAACACATATCACAATGTCAAGTGGTATTTGACATAGTGTTGTTGTAACTAAAATTATCGGCTCTAAAATACAATCTTGCAGAATATGTTGAGGATCACTAAAGCTAATTTTGGAAAAATTTGTTTTCTAGGAAATAGAAGACAAAGGGTGATATCACCCATTCTTGTTGTAGGACCGCAAAATATTAAACGTTGAAGATATGAAAGAAACTCATTTGCTCTTGTGCACGTAATAAAGACAAATTTAGAACGAAGGATGAAGGGATATTTAATAAACGCGTAAAATAAAATATTATGACCTAGAAAAACCAAAGGAAAACGGGAAAATTTGTTTAGCACAATAACTCGATATTATTTTTCAGTAGATAGTAGTTTCGCGTCTTCTCAATATGGCATTCTGTAGTTGATTATATCAATAAAGTGTTAACTTTACGTTCCTCAAGATAAAATACCTCAAACTTAAACTTTTTATACCACTCATAGAATACGAAATATTGAAAACGTACATTTGTCAAGAGAATATTTTATCTATAGTCAAGCGTCTCTTACCACTTGTGATATATTTTGAGACAACGAAACGTATTCGTGGATAATAAAGCTTATTAACTTCCGGTAAGGCTTTTTAAGGCGTTGTAATACGTTTCAGTTTCATCCAATCGAAGCCTAGTCTTTATCTTCAAGCAATTTAAGCGATTTCCTAACAGATAGTGCCGCAGTATTTTAATGACATCTAGTTCTTCATTATTAGACAATGAATTTTATTTGTCTCAAAGATTTAAAGAAGAAAGCTAGTTAGTTTTCGTGTTGCAAAAAGGATTTTTTATTTTTCTCGTCTTTTCAAACCGTTGAAATTCTTGTTCATTTTTTCCCTTGGCAAATCATAGAGAAGAAGAAAGTGCCTTGTAAGCGGAATAAAGTCATATATTGAAATTGTTTAATTTACATTTAGATATATACTATATATATATATATATATATATATATATATATATATATATATATATATATATATATATATATATATATATATATATATATCACCTCATAACCGTTGATATCTAAATGTCAATTAAACGATTTTAATTTATGAGATTATTCCGCTAGCAAGGCAATTTCTTCTTCCCCATGATTGAAAGGCATTTATGTGAAAAGATTTTAACAATGAGAGAATATTATTAATAATTTGTCGATTTCCCTTTGGTGGCTTTTAGATCTGCAACTTGCCTAAGAATAGCTTTAATTAGTGCTGAGAATGCAGCTTATATTTTTCAGGTCATGTTTAGCGTATGATTTTTACTAATTGTAACCATCGTCCTGCTTTTTTAAATACCCTTTTCGTATAGTCTTGTGTAGTATTCCCCATACATTGTCTATTGGGTTCATGTCACGGGAGTGAGTCAGTCAAGGAAGTCATTTGATGTCGCTTTGGTCATCTCATTCTTTTGTTCCCATTCCTTCAGCCCAATCATTTCTCTTTTTAATCCTAGTCATAGTGAAAGAAGATCACTCTCGGCTACACATCCATAATATCTAAGAGAGTGAAGGTCCATAAATGCGATGCTTCGGCACACGACGACCAGGTTTTGACTCCTCTGTTGTTTTACCGTTTTCTTCAAATTAAATTATAATCCTCTCAAGGGAAGAAAAGGGTATTCTAAGATTCATAGTTGTTTGAAGAAAGGGAGTTGGAGTGACTACTAGAAGAATCTGGCGATTCGGGTCAAAGTGTGTCTCGCTGGGGAAAATGATTCCCGTCCTCTTGGGAGATATTCTCACATTCGTCGTTTCGTTGGATTTTTCTACCGGTTTTATTCTATCTAATGAATCTCTCATTTTAACTTTCTTCATTTGTTCTTTTTCCTATTTACACTAATTATTTTGCCAATATATTATGAATGATATTGGTAAATATTTTTCAAACATCTCCATGTTTTTATAATTCATTTTTTATAATTCATGTAACTAGTGTCAATTGGTAAAAACTAGGCTATAATTTTTTATTCTTCATTTAAAATCATTTTCTTATTCGCAAAAATAAACCAAAAAACCCGACGATTTCTGACCCTATCTAATTTTTCTGTCTACCGAAGTAGAAGATCGTTGCAATTAACCTTTAACTACTGCAATTTAACGAACAATAAGGCGCTGGATTTCCATGTCTGCGTACTCGTGTTTTATTCCCGGCGAGGGCGGACATAAAAAGACTCGGCGCTGGTAGATACTAATAGATAAGCAGAGCTTGATGTTAATTAGAGAAGCTGCAAGCATTCACATGGCTGTCAATTGTATATATGTCTAATTCCTATAAACAAAATGTTTGTTATTAATGATTGAATGGAATTTTATAATAAAAGTCCCGTAACAGAATTAAATCTTACACGAATCATACATTTATTTATAATACGGTTTATTAAACATTTTCATAGAATATAAAAATTATGAAAACTCTTTATTCTTTTTTAACAAAAGATGACGTGGTTAAAGGTTTTACTTCTTCCCTCTTCAACCAGCGAAGTGCGGAGGGCAAAATTACTTTTTGTTCTTCTTTGTTCGCTGGCCGGAACTTTAAATCGTTCCTCGGTTATTAATTGCACAAAATCAGATTTCTAATTTAGCGTAGTAAGTTTAATTGGCTTTGTATTAAATTAAAGTCCTTTTATTTCTCTTTCACGAGAGACCTTCCAGCTAGCTAATTTAGTTTTTTTTTATTCCTCCGCAAAAGCGAGGAGCAGCGACTCATTAAAACTTAAATCAGAAGATTGAAACTGGAGAAAGACTTACAATAGACCAGGATCGGTTCGACGAACGAAGTGAAGGAGGCGAGAGTATGAAGGATGAAAGCACGGATTGAACTTGCATTAAATTTGTGAGCTTTTTTACCTTTTTCCATGAATGAAGTTCACAAACTATTAAGTGATTACAAAATTCTTATTTCTTCGTCTATTACATCGTTGACGGACAAAGATGAGTAGCAATCTTAGGGCAACATTCCTGTTTGGCGTTAAATAAATCAACCATTAAATTGGTCAATAACTTCAACCATTTATGATAAAAAAAACTTATAAATATAGACTATATAGATCCACTGCATTGTATATATTAACTTAATCTAAATGGTAGTAGAGTATTGGTTTAGGAGGTGGTTTACTAATTTGATACTAGATGTATTTCTCGATTTTACCTATGCTACCTCATGTTCCATCAAGTGTACAAAACGAAAAAGGAGAAAAGGGTATGCACATAATCAAGACTGAGTGAGATGGATGTATTAGATGCTGAAAAAGATCTCTTCCATTTTCAATAATTTAATTTTAGAAGGAATTTGATTAGATTTGCCCAATAATGAAATAGTGAGTCGCGGGAGAATTCTATTTCATTAACGTATGAAAGGTATTAAATTTCAGGGGGCTCGAATTGTCGTAACATAATTGTTTTTAAGAAAAGTTTCCATGGTAACACTGTAAAAAATATTTCATAGCTCCCCCCAAAAGTCATTTTTATGGTTTTACTATCAATTCAAGTGTGCTAAATCTTGTTATATACCTACTAAACATTTTTACATTCAGCCTAAGGATTAAAATAATGATATTGTCTAAGGAAAATGAAATGTCTCCATTGTTAATATTCCGTATCCAGTAAAATTAACAACAATTATTATAGAATGAGTTTCAGTGCTTTATGTATTTACTTCAATGTTTGCTCACGCTTTAGATTCCCACAGAAATCGGTTAACATGGCTGAACTACATTTCATCCTTTCCTGTTATCCATTATTGATATCTGTAGATGGATTTTCTTTCCTTGTTCATCACTTACATCCCCTTGCATTCGATGGTAAAGAGTAGAGATAGGAATGCAGAAAATGGAGCTTCAGTGACATGTTGCACCTGCAAAAACACTTGATTAGTTCATCCACTAAAACATTACATTGGTCCTCTCTATGCTTTCCCGGTAGTCCATTGCATACACCTTTGAATGTCTACCATGCAGTTAACTTTTTCCTTCATCGTTAATTCAAAAACCTTGTAAGCCATAATTTGATGAATCTGGTGGTTGACAAATATGCCTTCTTTAATTAGCATCACTTAATTTTGGAAATAATTCTTGAGGTATTGCAAACACGGCTTATGATGCTGCAATGCCTTTGAAAACTGTTTCATTAAGGTTACTTTTTTATGTAGAGGGGGGAGCAGAAAATGATCTTATCTTTTTTATAGAGGTTTATGAATAACATTGTGGGATTCGGGTAGTAGGGACTCTTAAAGTATCCATGCTGAACGACGAACATATTGTTATGATTTTGATCGGCTGTCCCTCTTGAACAGAAAGCACATAAATTTTGTTTACCAGTTGGTAGCCCAATAAGTAAGACTACAATTTTCAAATCCGCACAAATACGTTTTGAGCTCATTGTAATTTATGCATTTAGAAAGAAAGAACGATTTCCATGTCTCTCTCAAGAGAACAGCAAGCAATTGGAATGGGCGGCATGGTGTTTCCAATATGCAGCCCTCTGATATAATTAAAAAAAAAAGGTTGTTTTCTATTGAGTAGAATTTCAGGAGATCTGACGTGGTTCCAGAATGTTGTAATCTGTGCATCTTTACGCAACAGATTCCATTCTCGTAGACTCGAGGTTAGGAGGTCGCTCTGCTGATTACTAAGGATTAGGTCAAGCATCAAATCATTAAGATCATGCTTGGTGACGAGATGCGGTTTCTTGGCATATTCAGGTCACAGTTCAGACGTAAAATCGTCTGATCCTGGTACTCGTACATTCGAGCTGTCCATGTTATTGCTTGGTATTATGATGGTGGTTGAAATATATATATATATATATATATATATATATATATATATATATATATATATATATATATATATATATATATATATATATATATCACTTGAATGCTTGATAGGCCGAATAGCAATAAAACTATCCTCTGCTACTTACTTTTTATTTTTTTAAAAAATGAGAAAATTCAAAATAACAGGCAACAATATGGGGGAGAATACTTTCCTGCGGTATTTATTAAACAGAGTTAGAAGTCACTTGAATGAGTACTCGGCTCTCTTTACACCATTAGCACGCCAAATGTGAAGCCAGGAAGTGTACCTTTTTGCCCCTCTTGATACAGCAAATATGAGGTGTCCATCGTTGGTCTTGATTTAAAACTTTACATGTGGGTTAGAAGAGCCCATATAGTTTCTTCGCGTTTCGATTCAGGTCACTTTTATAGTGTTTCAGTGTCAGCGGTCCTCAAATATAGCAAAAGCGGGCAGGAAAACTTTTGCATTATCTAAGCATTAATACTTAGTTATTATCAATTTGACCTATAAATAGAAATGGAAATATAATTAGATGATCTAAATCAAATTAGAATTTTGTATAAAAGGATATTTACGCATTCGAGATAACGTCACAGGCCGCATGATGCGTGGTCCGATGATGTTTTCAGCGCGCGAATGATGTCATTATGACGGCAATTACAAGAAAGTGTTGTGGCACACATAGAATTAGGTGTTATTTTTGTGATCAACGTATAACCGTGACTTAAGAAAGGCCCCTCTTGCTTTCGTTTTGTTTGTCACTGTTATAGTGTAATTCCTAAACTATCGTGCTTTTTTCCAGCGTGTAAATGTAATATTTGTCTTTTTAGTACAGTTTTACAACCTTTTCACAACTTTTACACCATTTAACGCTAATCTTAGTTAGAAACAACAGCATAATATGGGATCCAGACGACGATCATGATAGCATAGGGCAGCCGTTCTGATGTCACCCTTATCGGAATATGTTACAATTTTGCTTAGGTGCAGAAAGGTTTTTCTTCAGGAAAAAATAAAGATGACGCCAAGTGCTTTTGCCTTATATTTCAGTCTCATTCAACAATTGTATAGTCACTTGCAGCCATGGAACTCTACATGGGTTACACATGGAGTCACTTCGTTCACAGGTGAAACGGATCTTATCTCGATTCCTTTATCGCTTTATGTTATTCTTGACTGTGAAACAATGGCCACTCAATGAGGATAACAACCGTCCACTACACGAGGTATAAGTCAAGAGAGAACTATAAATTATAATTATAGAATAACAGACCAGTAAAGAACAATTGCTCTATTCCATGGCTAGCCAAGTCTTTTCCTAAACATATTAACGGATGAACTTTGCACAACTTAAGGCGGTAAACGGTTCTAAATCTCGGTAATCATGAACGAAAGTTTTGCGCAATTACTTTGCATAATTCCCTATTTATCAATTTGAATCGACTATTTCGAGTGTTGACTCGACTGTCATAGTCAAAAATGATTAAAACTCAACAACTCTATAGACATTAATAATTTTGGAAACTTTGATCAGTTATCCTCTGAGTCATAAGATTTATGTCTAAGCTCGGAAATAATTTTTGTGGCACTATGCTGAATTATCTTCAAAGTTGGATATTCTTGCACAAAAATGGAGATCAAAATTGAACTGCATACTTTAAGTTGGGCCTGGCTAATGCTCTATATAGGAAAACAATTATTTCTTTACATTTGAACGTAAAGTTTCTAGCCATATACCAGAGAACTATTTTCGTCTTTAGTAGAAACGATCGTTAGTGGCCGTTAATAATTTTTGCTACATTAGGTTATCATTTACAAGTTAACATCGTTTGACGTTTGTGGGGCTATCTTCTCTTTTATTGGATACTTTTGTATACATACAGCGACTCTGCTCCTCATCAACCAGATACCAATACCGACCTCTTTGAAGGTAAGAAAAGCATACCACGGAGCGGACTGGAAGATATACAGAAAATATTTAAATACATATTTACCAGAGCCACTAGAAGGAGCAACATTAGAGTTGGGAAAGTAAGGAGCTACAACCAACAGACTAAATAGCAATACCTAAAAACGGCAACAATATGATTAAAAACTTCACCTGGACCCCAAAGTGGTTAAAAAGCACAGAAGATTAGGTGAAATCTGCGGTAAAATAAGATGGAACAGGAAAACATGAGAGAGACAAACCAAAATAAGGACGAAACGAGAAATGACCTATGAAAATTCTTTGGATAAAAGTTAATCAAATCAAAGGCAAAATAGGAACAAGAAAAATATAAATAAAAGATAATCAAAGAAACATCATAGAAACCAAGTATAATATTGAATAGATATTCAGAGAGCATTGGAAGCGAGGTTTCGACATAAGCGCACATGATAATGAAGAATTCAACATCGAGTTCGAAAACAGCATCAAAAAATCATTTAAAGAGGAAATCTATATAACACATCCATACCACTTTGTAAATCTAGGGAGAGACATTTACGACAGTTTCGACGCAAAGATCATCAACAAGAGTTGAAGACCGCACTTTCGCTCTTCAAGCAGATGGCCCTGGAAAAATCAGGACTGACTAATAAGAAATACGAGGAAGCGCGCGGAAACATACTTAAGGGAAAAACCATCGTACTAACTGATTAACTCAAACAGGCTATGTCCCAGATGAACTAAAGGTAGTAGAGATGATCTTTATTCACAAACCGGAAAACCACCAACTCAAGTAGAGAGCTAAAAACCTATCTTTCTACTTCACTTCACCGGGAAGGTAATTGAAAATATAATCAATGAATGATTAAATGAGCACCTGGAGCGAAATGAAATTCTAAACAAGTACCAGTTTAAATTCACGAAGAAAAGAACCAGAGAAATGGTCCTCACGGTTATCACTCAGAAAATTACTAAAGCAAATCAGGAATTGGCTAGTGTTGATTTCGTCTGCAGGGAAATATCGAAGGCATTCGACAAGGTTTGGATAAGAGGCTTGCAATATATAATAATACAATTACGAATAGATAATAAATTAGCAATAGGACTCTGCAACTCTGTGATAGAGATCGGTAATCATCAAAGAATAAGATACAAACTTGAGGCTGGGATTTCGCAGGGAGGATGGATGAGTCAATCATTATATTGAGTGTAAACCTCAGACATCCCACTTTTCCTTGCTGAATGGTGCCTCAACATCCAATTTACCGATGACGTCACGCAACTCGTCGTATGCTTATACAGGAACGGCGAAATGCAAGCAAGAGAGACATCAGAAGAAATTAAAAGGATTAACGAATGCGAAAGAAACTGGAAAATAAGTACGAACAAGAACAATTTTAAAATCATACCAATGTTCAAGAAAAAACTCGAAAATATATGTATATGTCGCCTTCATAGCACAACACACACATACACATTCTCTGTTCCAAGGAATCCTAAGGATGGGTATCTATATCGACGTACCTCTCACGCGGAACAGATCCCTCTCCCCCGAGGTGAAGAAGGCTTCTACCTAAACGCTGTTTGGTGTCAAAACATAATACTTCTTGGCACCTCTCCTCCAAAGAGGACCGGCTCCTTGGGCCCTCAGGCCTAGCAGCGATTGTTATACTGACTTTATATACAAATTTCATTATCAGGTCAGGGATTCTCCCAGTATCATGGGAGGATTGGCGCTGCCTAACTAACTAACTAACTAACAACAAATAGCAATATTAAAAGATAAACAAACGGAGAAAGTCACATACAGAAATGCTCATTGAATGTGTGGAAGAATTTTGCTACAAACTACAGATATGAATTCAACTGGCGCCAAATCACAACTCGACAAATGATGAAATTTCCTTAGTGATAAAGTATAACATTTTGTCCGGTGGTAAAAGCAGAAAGAATGATAATTTAAAATTTATCTTAATTAAGCTATGGGCAAAATCATTCACCTGTCACTCTATTTTTACCAAATATTTAGGATTAAATGGAATTATAATGGTGTGGTTCGATGGTTCAGTTAAGATCTTCGGCTATAAATGCGACACAAAATAAAAAACTTGTATAGGTCAATTACCCTCATATCTTTAAAATATAAAATACTAAAATTAAATCATAATAAAAAAAGGCTCGACTAAAATCAGTGGCTACAAAAGGCAGCATTCAAAAGTCCCTATATTATTAACATGAGGCTTTTTTTTATATGGCAGCAAACTAATGAATACGAAATTCCCCAGCACATAAAGTTCGTATAGTACGAAAAAGAGTTCGATTCATGCCCACATTCATTTCCCAAATGCATAAAAGATCATCATTAAGGGTGCACTCAGTCATTAGAAAAATACATAGAAATAACCGAGTAAGACAAAGAGATATAATCCCTCAAAATCTTTTATAATGGCGCTGGATGAAATTTTCTGCATTGTAATCAAAAGGAATCAAAATTAATGAGAGATAATTAAGCTTCCTTCATTTTACTGGCGATATTATATTGTTTTCCTCAATTTTCGATGAATAATAGCCAAAGAGAGATAATAGAATTTCCCAAACCACTCTTACAAATAAGCTAAAAATTAAAATCCACAGAGCCAAAAGAGTAAAAAGTAGTTTTGCTAAAGAAAAATTAATTAAAATTTAAGAACAAGTGATTAACGAGGTTAAGCATAGGTTTAACTCGAAGGATGTGACTCTTAAATGCATCATAGAGATGAGGAGACGAGTGAGGTGGCGAAATGCAAACTTTGGACATAGGGCAAAAACCCCTCAGAAACTGAGGAAAATTGAAAGTTGCGAGGAGAATCAAACCACTGATTCGTGTTCCTGAGATCACTGTCTGAAACGACTGTAAACTTCCACAATTTCAATAATATCAATCTTTTTTTAACTTCCTCAAATCTTTACTACTATTTCACCTCCCTTATGTTTTCTCGCCTGAAGTGTTTTTTTTTTTGTAAAATTGCGAGGACATTGCTTCTTGTTTCGTTTTTAGTCTGGCGTGCACTTAATAGCTACCATGCGACTTTATATCTCACCATGTCGGTCGGTCGGTCCCCGTTTTGATGTTTGTTGTTTTGGTAATAACATTGTAACTATTAAGCCGATTCTAACATAATTTCAAACCCTTATGTTGTTTTACATTCTCTTTCAAATGGTATAATTACCAAGGTCCTCCCAAAGTTAGTCCGGGAATTATTAAAAGTTTTGAAGTTCCGTAAGTTCATAAATCAGAATAAGTGAGAGACGGCGACTTTGGTCAGCAGACCTTGTTCCTTAACCCTTTTACCTTTAGTATCTTTCTTAAAAGATTTGTTTTCTTTTTCTGCTTCAGATTTTAATCACAAACGTGATCTTTCTATTCAATCAATTTTATTCTATTTCTTTCCTTCTCCAATTCTCTTGCAGTTATGCTCTCATCTAAAGGTTATTGTTATAGAGGAAGGGAATTTTAATCCAATAATTTTTACGTTAATTCACTGTTAAGTTTAATAATGAAAATTCTCTACAATGATTTATTTATCGAAAATTCCTACAAAATTCTCTACAATATTTGATTTTTCAAGAACTAAAAAATTTTTTACAATGTTTTATTTTTCGAAAAATCCTACAAAATTCACTACGTTTGATTTTTATAGAACTACAAAATTGTCTACAATATTTGATTTTTCAAGAGCTAAATATTTTATACAATCACTTATTTGTCGAAAACTGCTACAAAATTCTCTTCACAGTTTGATTTTGAGAGAAATTCTATACAATTGACTTCAATATTTGATTTTTCGAGCACTGCAAAATTCTCTTCACTGTTTAATTTTTCGAGAACTACAAAATTCTCTACAATTTTGGATTTTTCCCCAAATTCTAATAAAATCTCTTCAATGTTTCATTTTTCCAGAATTTTTTTCAAAATTTTCTACAATCTTTGATTTTACGAGAAATCCTAAAATATTCTCTACAATGTTTCAATTTTAGAGAAATCCTACAAAATTCTCTTCACTGTTTGATTTTTCGAGAACTCCTACGAAAGCGCTCGGAATCTCTTTTTCCTTTTCCTTGTTGATTTTTTTTAATTATAGAATGCATTTCCTAAAAGGGGTGTTCTATCATATCAGACGAAAGAGTTGGAGTGATGGGAAGATTTTCTTTTTATCGCACCTTCACTTGGTTTATTTTCAATCATTACACCATTGAAGTTATGTATGTTCCTCTTCTTCACATGTAGTATGTGAGGATGGAAAATGAAAGTCATTTTTTAATGCCCAAAACGCGTATTTCAATAATTTAATTTTAACTCCTCATTACTTTTACGTTCTCCATTGATAACTGTCTTCATAATTGGTAATAATGAATGTTGCGAGACCTTATGAGAAGCGAGGATTTGTGAAAGATTTTATTATATGGAATTTGTACTAATTCGTCCAATTAAATACTTGATGGAAGTGCAGTGAACAAATTTTGAACACTGTTTTTCTATAATGCTCACTACTGCCTTCAGACTTTATTCGTTTTATTAATTTATTCATATTATAAATTTATATCATGCTAATATTAAGGAACCCGATTTAATTATGAGGAAATGGAAAAAGTTAGGCATTGCTCATTTTATTAAAGAAAGAGCAGACTAGGTGAGATGGATCACAATAACTTCTTTCTATTTAATATCTTCATTTTGAAATTCAACATCATCTTCAGAAGCTTTGGGTTAGGTTAGATAAAACTGGTTTACAAAAGAAATTTGGGGCTCTGAGGCAAGGATGTGAATAGGTGATTTTTCCCTAATTTTGTTCTGGTGAATTCAAATTCCTGAACAATTTTGCTCTATCACCTCTAGTTATTTTGCTTTCACATACCCCATTTTTATTATACTACATATAAATTCAAAATATAATGTGTTTCTTTCATCTGTTACAAAGGTATATTAGAGAAAAAACAGCATAGATACAGAAAATTAATGGGACTAGATTACTTGAATAATAAAATACACACTAATCATAATACAGCAGTATTTTTGGACGGTCTTGTGTACTTTGCCTCCGGGATGTCACGCAAGAGCATCCAGCAGAAGTCCTCCATCATGCTAGGGTTCCACTTGCCTTGGACTATTGACGAGGCTTCCTAGTCCAGACTTTGATATCTATTAACTTGACCCTACTCCTCTTCTCTTTATTTATCTACCCTTTTCTACCATCTGTACTTCCTCCCCATATTTCCCCCGAGGGAACAGCTCACGTTGGTTATGCGTTCTTTATTTTCTGGATTATCAAAAAGAGGCGGAAACTTTCAGTATCGTCTCCAGTCACCAGAGTTAAAGGTCGCGGTCATTTGAGAACTCCGGCTCTTCTGCTGTCATTTTCGCCCTTATTTCCATTCTTTTTATTTGTTTCCTTTTCTTTTAGTCCACCCCGGTGGCTCCCCACTCTCCTCATGCCTGGTCACACTGCCTTCGATGGGTACAGTTAGCTCCTTTTTAACAAGCAACAATTTAACAAACTCCCATTTTCTGAATAAAAAATGAGGATGATCTATCGCCTTCAGCCTTTTCCTCCTTAACACACGATAATATATGATTAGTGGGGCAAAAAAGGAAGGTGGAAGAAATGCGGCTTCTTCTCTGACTCTAAAAAAAGCGAGTATTTGTTTATGAAGATTTATAGCTGCTATTTTGACGGGTTCTTTAAAAAGGAAAATTATACATGAAATAGGAGTGGAGAAGGATACGAAGAAAGAGAGAGAGTGAGAGAGAGAGTCAGATTGTTTTTCTGCTGCTTAGAAGTGTAAGATTGTTAAAGGAGAAAAGTGTAAGCATGAAACACAGATTGGTGCTGATAGACATTTTGATGATGAGAGAAATAAGAGGAAAGCAAGAAATAGACCTAAAAGTTAAACGGTGAAAATTGAACGATGAAGAACTGGAAAATTAATATAGAGGGAGTTTTCATGAAGATAAAATTATAGAATGAAGTTGATTAGGCGATCTTGAAAATTGGGAAAGAGGCGCTGAGGAAGTCCTCAGGGCAGTGGAGGCCAATGGAAAAGAGAATTGGGGGTAGAATGCAGATACGCAATGGAAAGTTAAGAAGAAAGAAGATAAAAAGGTTTATAACAAAGGAAGAACAGAGGAATACAAATAATACAAGAGTAAGATATAGAGATATTAAAGAAAAAGGGCCCTTGACAGAATGAAAAGAGGAAAAGCAGTTAGCGCAGACATAGCAGTTGAAATATGTAAAAGTTTAGGCGAACAAAGTATAAATACTTTGTACAATCTAATGAGAAAAATATAGCATCAAAAGTTGATACCAACTGCCCGGTCACGCACAACAAAGCGGTATCCAATCAACCTCATTCGAA
Source organism: Ceratothoa steindachneri (assembly GCA_963969495.1). Lineage (NCBI taxonomy): Eukaryota > Metazoa > Arthropoda > Malacostraca > Isopoda > Cymothoidae > Ceratothoa > Ceratothoa steindachneri. The sequence continues at coordinate 119,343,941 of OZ018330.1, read as the reverse complement.
TGAAATCCAGTCTAAATTAAAAATCTTTTTGATTTTATCGTACAACGAGTATGTAAGAGATCAATCCAAGCGACAAGCGCAGTCAATGCCTGGAGAATAGTATCTTGTTTATAATTTATAAGAAAAAAGGAGACATACAAAGCCACGGAAATTATCAAGTAATTAAAATGATAGTTCATACTAGGAAGATTTAAGACGGAATAATGAGAGCAAAATTAGGAAGAGAGACAAAGGTGAGTGGGGAGAAATTTTGTTTCATGCCGGGAAGAAAAACAATAGATGCGAACTTGCTTTGAGGAAAGTCAGAATGAAAATCGGGTGAACCAAATGGAATTGCCCAGACTCTTTGTTGATTCAGAGAAAAGCTTATGATCGGGTGCCCAAGCGGGAATTTTGTAGTTGCATGAGAGAGAAAGGAGTATATGCACCAAGGGAAATAATGTATATGTGTTGTAAAGAAGTTTAGAGAGAAAGTTTAATAATATCGGAATTCTGTTTTAAATTCTATATTTTTTACCATGTGATGGCCATGTTGGTGATGTACAACAAGGACAAGGCCCCATATAGTGTGCTCTTTGCGTATGACATTGTACTGGTTGACGACGGTAGAGAAGGAGCGGAGAGGCAGTGGATGATAGAAAGGTTTTAGGAAGAAAACTATGGACTTGTGATTCAGTTGAGATGATCAGGTGGATGAAGTAAGACTTGGATAGGATAAGTTGAAGAGTGAAAGCATTTAAGTTCCTGGGATCGCATGTGACGGAGGGAAGAATAGTTGAATCGATAAATATACTTCAGGATTCAATTTGTAAGGAGAATTTGGAAGAAAATATTCGTATCAAAAGTTTTATCCGTCAAGAAGAAGACTGCGAGAGTAAAAAGGGCAAAGTGTATAAAATGTTGTTAAGCCAACAATAACATAAGGACATTTGCATGACCGTTGATAAGGTCAGTGAAAAGGATAATGGAGGAGGCTAAACTTAAAATGGATATACGGAGTGACAAGGATGGATGAAATTCGGAAAGTCATGATAAGAGGAGACATTCAAAATAGTAGAGGTATCGAATAAATTACAAAAGAGATTGCATTGTATGAGGAATTTATGAGAAAAATGAGAGGGTAGGTTAAGAAAATAACGTTAAAAGGAATTAGAGGGGTAAAGAAGAAGAAGGACAAAATTAAGGTAGAAGGATAAAGTAATAAAAGAGCTGCGCGAGAGAGGACTAGGGAAAGAAGCAATACTCAAACGGAGGGATTGGCAGCAGGTGAAATGAAACCTCGAACGAAAATGAAGATGGGCAAAGCTTTCAGTCGAAGATGAAGAATACCATTTGTTGTTTTAAGCAATGTCATAACATTCACTCTCAAGTGCAAATAGATGATTAGCTATTTCTAAAAGGAGATTAACATTTTAAGTGTATGTAGCTACATAATCATAATGTAGTTTCAATGGAAATATTAAGCATCAGCGACACTTCATTGGACACACACTGGAGACACTCACACCACGCTAAGTATGTGGTTTTATGAAATAGAGCTGTTAGATTAGGCATTCACACCACGCACATCTGCGCAGAGTAAGGGGATGTAACCAATAGGGTTGCTAAAGTGGTCTATTAGATAAAGCCACGTGCTCGCCTGCCTAATACCTATCCGATACACTGTAGAGGAAGGAGGCTTACCATTGCTATAATAACAGCAAAGGAATCTTAGTTAGAAGACCTTCCAAGCTCAAAACTTCTTTTAGTAAATCTTTGAAAGAACCAATATTTGTACTACGTGAGCTGAGAATTCACCTTAAAATGAACCCAAACGAAGTCATTGGAAGGGGATTGGATAAATTGCTTTTTTCTGGCAATTCTCCAAGTGGTGCGGTCGAAGAGTGTGCGGTTTGTATATTCAGGGTTCATAATAGGAAAGCTCCCAATAAAAAGCGATAGTTGTTCAATACTTTTATTTTCATGGCCAACTTATTGTTCCATGAATAGTACAAGGGAATTAGGAGAAAAGGCGTCCATTTAACAGCTTTCCCAGGAAACTTCGTACCCCTAAAGCAAAATCTCTGTGAGACTATCTATAGGAAATTAATGGTGACACTTATCAGAATCATTGATGTAAAGAAATGGTTATTTTGTATTACTTGACAAAAATAAGGATGTGGAAAGCCTCCTAGTAACGGCTTGATCAAAGACTATAAAACGTATTTGACTAAAAGCCCAGACAACATTTCGGGTTGCTGTAAATATGAGCGTAATCGGCCGCAAAGTGGAGGCATAGGTTGGGTCCCACAGCCCAAAGGATTAAAAAAGTAAATAGAAGAAAAAAAAACATAGACCAAAAGAAAGGAACTATAAAATTTAACAACCATACACATGTGTACTCATTGAGAACACCTCATTAGACCATAAAGAGAAAATTCAAACATATTCAGATTTGCTCTCAAAATATAGAACAATGCACCACAAAATGCCCAAATAAAGACCTAAAACATTTTAAAATTTTTACAAGAAGGACAGAAATCTAGTGAATATTCTACTATGTTGCCAAATTTTCTTGGCAATAAGAAAGCTGCAAACTATAAAGAGATTGCGGAGGACCTGCTCTTGAGTGTTGAATTATTTGGATGTAGAATGAGTATCAAGTTGCACTATTTACATAGTCACTTAGGTGAATTTCCAAAGAACCGGGGTGATGCTAGTGATGAGTAAGGTTAACACTTTTAAAAGAATTTTGAAGGAGAAACTAAGAGTTTTTTTCAGGAATAAGCTTAGTCGCCTTTGTGTTTTTATTACGATTTTTTTATAATAAGAGTCGAAACATAGAGTGGAAAATATTATTCCAAGATTATTTTGAATTTAAAGATTTTCAAAAGTGTTCCATTTTTAATTCTGTACCAGGATAAATTTTGTTGCCTTGACCTGTCTCACATTTTAGCACTAGATTTTTATTTAAATGTATCCCTTGGTTAAATGATAATAGCTGTGCTAAGTCAAAAATAATAAGCAAAGTTCCAAAGAGGCTTTGGGCAAGAGGATAACGACTGGCTGTCTTTATGGCAGCCTTTGATATGCGAATAATGATTTACTATGTATTACTTTTATCATTAGTACTGCAGATTCTCAATAAGATTCAGAAATAATTTCGGAAATAAACTTTAGCATTGAAAGTGTTTGTAATTCTTTTGCTTATGACGAATGCTAAATTGTGAGAATATTTAAACTTTTCACATGACGTTATTTTAACTCTGTTAGTATATGCTAGACATACTCTCCATATTTAGCGTCTTTATTAATTTCCTTTTCCTCTAAGCTTTTAGAAGACTCGCAAAGAGAATAAGTCTTGCGGGCGTCCAATTATCTGGAAATATAAACAAGGAAGGAAAATAGAAATCGCTGATTATTGCAATCAAACCTGAATGCTGTTCTTAGTTGTTGTGTCTTCTAGTTTTGTTTGTTTGTACAGCAGAATCTCATCACCTGCTGCCTATCAATTATATGCGGCAAGTACAGTTTCTTAATGGAGCTCATCCATACCTATTTATGGCATTTATAATATGAAAGAATCAAAAGTTGTGATGGCTGTGCAGACAACTTTGTGTAGAGAACTAAATTAGCGATTGTTTGTTTTCTTGAATTCGTGCTGACTTTTTTTTGTAGCTGAATTGACTGTGTTTAATCTAATAAGGCAGAAATAAAAAGACAATAACATTTTTCGTTACAATTGGGTAAGAGTTTAGCAATTCAAATCTTTTGTGCATCTAATTTTATGAATTTTCTTCGGACACTATGAAAATACTGATATATATATATATATATATATATATATATATATATATATATATATATATATATATATATATATATATATATATTATTGAAGGTGTCGACTTGTCTTATATTATTCCTCTTTTGGTCGTGAGTTAACCCGTGGATAAGTTCGCCCAAATTCATTAGAAAAGAGGTAACAAACGAGAGCAGGAACCTAGTTCACTGAGCAAAAAAAAATATTTATTGGTCTGACGCCTTTCGATGCACACCTGTATCATTTTCAGAGGGTGATATTTGTTACTTAAGGAATTGAAGACAGAGCTTAATATACATCGTTGTTTAGATGTAAACAAATATATGAATATACTTATAGGGAATGCAAATTCTTAAACACAAAAAGGTACATTGAAATGGGGATTGAGACTGCTTAAAATGGTTAATCTATAATGGACACAGGATTAAAATGGGCAGGGATTATTATTCGGGATGCGGGCACGTGAGGAAGGCAAAGTAAATTTAATTGTATCTTTGTTTATGTAATTAATTTGAACTGTTTTTACCTGCGGCAAAGCGCCAGGTCAAAGCGTCGCTTTTGTTTCAAAAGGAGTAAAATTCAATTGTACCCATTTAGTGCCATGAAATGACCTATATGATCATTGGTCATATGGTTATTCCCCCCGGAGATTTCAAATCTGCCATCGGACTTGGCGCTGGGTGGCGCCAAACCATCAATGCAATAACTATTTATCATCTTACCACAAAACGCCGCAGGTCATTGGAGGGATTTTGCCTCTTGTTCTTTTAAATATAAAGCTTCTAATATAAGTATCTGTTAGCGATTTAGAGCATGCCTCACTCTGGAGGGTGAGCCATTCCTCCAGATTTCAGCTACAGTAAGGGCTTGACCCTTGACGCCGGAAGGGGGCAAATGTAAACACCTCTAGGCTCTCTTGGCTCCGGCTATCTCAAACTCGATTGAGTCTACTTTCGCTTTATTCCCGCTTGATATTTCGAATTTGTAATTTTTCACCACCTTCTTTACATGCTTTTTCTCACCCATTTTAGTGCTTGGTTGCTTATTTTGTGGGTAAGTGGCCGATAAGTTTTCGTCCATTCCTTCCCTAGGGCAATAACTTAGGATGCTACTAGAAGTGTTCTTAGGACAATAACTCATGGTGCTACTAGAAGTGTATTTAGCTCACGATTTCAGGACTCCATGCACTTCAGACTAGATCAATCCAGCCTCAATTCGCCTTTAGATACTTGCGAATTATTCTGATTGGAATTCAGCTGAAAGTCATATTTCACACATTACTTGGCGTTCACAAATATCACTTCATTGCCTGTTTTTGTGTTCGAAATACTTTGTTTGCTCCCTTTGGAAGCTACTTTCCCTCCTTCATTACAACCTCGATGATCTCGTTCGTGCTGCTGGCGCAAGTAAATGGCTCTTCAGCCCTCAATCCATTGTAAAATTTTAGTTAATTAAGAAAAATAACATTTTCCCCTGTTGTTGGGACGCTGCTAAAATAATTAATTTTTTTAATGAAGCCTAAAGGCGAAAACAAACTTATGCTTTCACCCCGATATATATATATATATATATATATATATATATATATATATATATATATATATATAATAAATATATATATATATATATATATTTATATATATATATTGTATATATCTCATGAACGCAAGATAATGATGAAATAAATCCATCACACTGCAGGAAAGAGAAAACGGAATAATTTTTTTTCGGAAATAGTTATTTCCTACTTCGAAAAAATCCGAGCTGGGGTGGGATTCGAACCGTGCGAAGCGTGACTTAAAAGCTTTTTTCGGAAGATTTTTTGTCCTTCGCGTAGCCGAGTGGTCTTAGGGTCGGTTTAATTAAGATCAAAGCGGTTGCTCGATGCTTCAGTGTGCACCGTGACACTTCTTTTTACAAATGAGGCACTGTTATTATGACGTAATAAAGAATTTAAAAATAACCCAATATCAATTTTGGCAAACATTTTACGCTCTCAATGAATACCTCTTTCCTTTACTAGGCCTAGTTAATCATATAAAATGCGCATCATGAGGCACAAATAATATGATTGTTTGGTATAATTTAAGGATATCTCAGTAATATTGCTCACTTTTCCTTTCCTCTCTAGAGATAATCTTGGGAGGATGAGACAAATTCGAGGCAAGATTCCTTGAAGAAAAAGAGGCACTCAAGGTTATTTTGAAAAGAGTTTAGGACGAATAACTTTGGGGAAAATCTATAATAATTGATTATTTACATATATGAGTCATCATTTACGCACTAAAAATGCATGCATTTATTACAAAGGCTGGTACGAAGTGAAAATAGGGGCAGATTGTGGTTTCCTCGGGTTACTTCCTTCAAGAAGATTGACGCAACACCATTGTTTGAAAGGAACCCATAGAGTCGAAATCACCCCAACCACAGCCGTCACCCATATCGGTTAACTCCAAGTTCATTTTTTACTTATGTCTTCTCTTTGTTCATAATTCGTTTTATTTTTTGTTGTTTATTCTATTTTATGTAATGCCATCTCTTTCTAATCACCCCTCACATTCATTTCTACTTTTAAATAAAAATCATTATATTCAAACATACACTGATAAATATTTTTGATTTACATACCACAGGATTCGAAATGGTTTGAGAGAGTGACGGGCTTTCCTACGTTTTATGTGTTTCCAAATGTTTGTCATGTATGTTCCTAGCTCACCTATACCATCGTTGTTATATTTTTATATCATGTTGCGGAGTTGAGTTATAATGAGGTTCTGTGGGCTCCTTATTCCTTAGAGACATAATTTCATATCACAACCCTCTTCAATTTGCTTCTCTTTAGAGATTACCACTGCTTTGTCGTTATACTTTCCAATTAGTTCCTACAGCATCTAAGTGAAGCAGTTATCCTTGCATTTTACTTAAATTTTCATGTTTATTGATTAACCTTTCGTTAAACCCATCTTTCGCTCTTAGTAAAGACACGCCATTGCATAGTCAGGGGCAGGTTTGAATGGTAGTTTAATTATTATTGCATCTACCTTATGGACTGGTTTCTTCTATTTAACGCTACATTAACAATATACAAGGATGTATTTTCTATACTGCGACCTACAGGAAAGAGTGTTGAAAGAATTATATAGAGCACTGCTTGTATGGAACAAGTTAGTTTATTATTCTATTAATTATGATATTTTATTTTATTTTGAATATTTAAATAGCCCATCTAAAATTATCATTTAAACTCAAATATCTATGGTATAATACTAATGGTCGTTGTATTTTATATGCGGTATTTTTGATAAAGAATATTTTGATAACGTTGTAACTAGGATATTTGGGTTTAGCAATAAGATTTTTGCTTGCTAAAACTACCAAATGACCAAGTTGTAACTATGGTTTATGGATTTACCAGGATGATTTTATGCCCACTAAAATTTCCGAAAGAGTACTAACCAATATTAAAATGTGGTATTATTAAACAATTTAAAAATTCTAACTACTTATGTTTGACAAATTCTGTAAGAGACTCAGGTATAGGTTCTGTTGAATATACCAGTAAAATAGTATTCTAGAATTTTATATATTGTAGTTAATTATTATTATTTTTTTCCTTTCAGACATGGTGAATCGAGGGCGACCATTTTCTGGGTGAGTGCATTGCTCTTGCTTTCTTACATATATTTAAAAGTTAACAAATAAATGTTGCCTAGATATTATTTTCTAGTACATGGTTACCACCTATTTATATTTCTAAGAGATTGATGTATCATATTCTGTGACTAGCAACCGAAATGAAGGAACAACAAAATAACAGGCACATGCAAGTATTAAGTTGGTACTCATAATTTTATTATAACTTTTATTCATTTTCTATTTTTATGACTATACTATTGTGATATATTCATTTTCCAACATGAAAGGCGAATTATTGCTAATGCAACAATTTGCCAATATAAAAGAAACTCCCACTCTTTACTCGATATACACCGCGAAAGTCCCAGCCCCTTTTTGCCCATCTTCCCTCAACATTCAATACGCCGATGATTTCAGCCAGATAATCACATGTCCATGGAGGATTGCGCCGTGACAAGCTCATATGACAGCGGCTGAAATCGAAAGATTGAACAACTACGAGGCTCAATGGGGGATCAGAATGAACGAAGAGAAATTCAAAGTAGTCCACATTGGCAGGAGACTACTCGCAGATGTCAGGGTGGGGGATAGACGCTATCCCTACACCACGGAGTGCAATGTATTCGGAATGAAAATTACTTCATCCGGGTACAGTAAACACGTCGATGATAGGATTTCTAAAGCATCGGTCGCAGTCAGGACTCTGTATCTGTTTAGAAATCTACATGAAGGCAACAAGAAAAAGGCCTACAACGGTCTTGTTAGATCTACGTTGCTATACCTCGCCTACGCCATCTCTTGTGTCTCAAAAACACAAAAAGAGGAGACTACTAACAATGCAAAATAAATGCGTGTACCTAATTATGGGTACACGTAGGCGGGAAAGAAGACGCCAAGATCTGCACAGAGGGACGGGGTTGACAACCCATTAACAAAGTCATAAAAGAACGGACTCGGAAAATGCAAGAACTGGTTAATCAGGAACTGGATGAGGATATCACTCATATAATTAACCAGAACAGAAGAACTATATGTCGCGCCAGATTTTCAAGCTCCGCTAGCCTAGTGGCTGGCATTGACGAAGTACCGTTCTACACATGAGGAGAATGTGAAAACCAAAAACCATCCAAAATGTGACAACAAACCAATCAAGACAACAAACTCGATTAAAGAAAGATCACCGATTTTGACCAATGAACACCGAACAAGACTAGCAAACCAAACGTGACGCGAAGAAAGTAGGCAGGAAGAAACAGAAAACACTGCTATATACAAAAAACAAAAAAAAAATACAATAAACACTTAGTGCATATTTAAAGTAATATATTACAAAAGAATAGTAAATGCACATTACATACTCTAAAACATTAAAAATTGCTAAGACAATTAAACGCCATAAAATTAAAACCATAACGAAAACAACAAAGGAAACACATGACAATAACATTTATGAAAGTGAAAGGCCTGACCACCAGGTGTCTAGCATCTCTTTGCACCATACCACATTTCTTTCTCTTTTCACAACTTGTCTATTTTCACCTATCAATCCGCACACCCCTTTATTTCCCTATTGCATATACACACACTTACATCAAACTAAATCAAAAATTGAATCTATTCATGGTTAGAACGTAGCTGCTGACAAAAGTTTCCCTAATGCTCGAGAAATCTCTTGAGAAAAACACTTATTTAAAAGCTTCTGAAATGTCAGAACAATTTAAACTTAGCAGAAGTAAATAATTTTCTTTAGTTCATTTTTTCATGGATGCGAACTAGGAGTAAACTTGTTTGAATTAAGTTTAAAATAGGGATAGTAATAATTGAGTAGTGTATAACCTGTTCTGATAATGCAAGATTTTTTTGTTTTTTAATGGACACATAAGCGCCATTAGAATTCACAGTAATAATTTCTGTTTAATCTGGTTCCGACCAACAAAATGGTTGGTCTTATGTTTTGTCTCTTTTTTATGGACTAGTATCTGATATGAGTTGATGGCCTGTTTTGGAAAATATTAATTGATAAAAGTCCACTTCTTTTTTTGAAGACGAACTTTAGCCAATGTTCCAAAGCCGACAGATTCAAAATAAGTTCTGCTTGTTCATGGAGGGTGAACCTCCAATGAGCCTTGCATGGAAGACAAAAGAAAGATCGAAGTAAAATAAAAAAGCGACACTATGAGAGATAATGAAGCTTTTATGCAAATATTGGTCCAGACGTTTTAATTTCAGGAGTAATTAATTCATGTCGTTGCTAGTCTCGATCCTTAAGGCAGCTGAAGGACATTTGACTACATAGCAACTGCAAAATCTTAATGCCAAAAAGTACATTTTATATCTTTAGTTTCTGAATAAATTTTTACTGCAAATCTGTTTTCCGACGAGTTGAGTCAAGTTGGCAATGCGGCGTCTGTCATATGTTCTACGGGTGGTCGTTCGAAACCCAAATTAAACTGCAGGTACCCATTGATATAACCATCGTCGAGCCACTTTGGTGAAACAAAAAATCACCCAAACTTAATTTATGCATGCATCCGTGCAATGACATTTCACATCAATTCTTTTGCTTATTAAATCATTTTTGTATGGTTTGTGGTGCTTTAAAAAGCCAAATAAGGTGGATTGCGCTTAATACGACTTCATCGGAACTCCGGATGCCCGTTTTATTAAGCAGGAGATAGTGATCTATCATATTTATCGTAAACACTTCTTCTACTTTAACAACTTTATTGTTTGCATGCATGATTGAATATAGTTTTTTTGTTGTTTTTCAACCAGCCCATTTGACGGGCGCCAAAGGCATAGCCACCGAAAGTACAAAGAAAACCTATCTAGAGGCTAACTATAAAACAAAAACAGAGTAAAACAAACAACCCAACAGCTTCAAGCTCAATAGAATTAAAATAAGTATCACGTTCCAGTGCCCTTTGGGAGACCTATATCCCTAAAGGGCCTAAACACGTTAACAACTTAAAACTCATATATACACATATATGCAATAGAGAGAAGATCGGACAATATTTAAAGGTATCCAAGAAGAAGATTACGGAAAACCATGTTTTGACAAACTAGGAATTAACAAAATAATAACAAAGAAAATCCATCAGACAAGTGAGCGACGAATCATAATTCCAACTTAAGGTAACCTTGTTAGAACTAAACAGTACAAACTACTAAATATGAAGTAATACCGAGTAAATTCACCTGATTAAAAAAATATGATACATTGGAAGATTGGAATAAAATGAGCCATGGTAATAATAAACAAAGAAAATTTATGATAATTACATAGTCATGAGCAAACGTTTTGAGACTACTATATTTTTTTATAAGAGAGATTGATAGACCTATTCAAACGTTTATTTTTTTAGTAGGTTTGCATCGCAAAAATTTAGAGCTTAAACCATTTTTATTAATAAATGCAGTTAATATATATAATGATGTCCTTTGCTCTTGAGGACTGCTTATATTTGTTTTGGTATGCTAGAGACAAAATATCTGATGATATTTTGACTGATATTGATCCATTTTTGTCCAAATGCGCACCGGTAAATGCTTTCAATTGGGTTGCGTTCGGTTTATCAATTACCAGTTTGATTTTCACCCACAAGTTCTTTATTGGGTTCGAATCTGGCGACTTCCTAGGCCAAGGTATCAAAACTTCCATGTTATTTTCACCAAAGAACATTGTTATTGCTTTTGCTTTCTAACAAAGTCCACCATCATGCTGAAAAATAAAGTTATCATCTCCAAAATAGTCTTAAAATGTTGGAAAAGGTGCTGATGAAACACGTTGTGATACCATTTTGAGTTCATGGCAGTGTTCTTGAGCAAAATTGTTAGTGCTCGAGTTGATTTAGATGAGACGCGACGAGAATCCGTATATCTCATGTGGGCACGACATCGGACTCTCAATGTCAAATTTATTTTCACTGGGTATAATAAAGATAGGAAAATAATAAAGAAAACTATATAAACCCGGAAACCCAAAGACATTGTTTAGCGTTTCTCATTCGAAGCGACTTATTGCCTTTTGTTTCCCATTATTTATCAATTTTTAGGATTTCCCATCGTTTGCGCTCACTAAAATCGATAAAGATCGCTCGGTTTGCCGAGGTCAGATTAGAAGAGAAATAAAAATGAGTGGCTTTGGTTTTACGATCGATCAGCGCTCGTTTGGGGCTTTTTAATTCTCAGTTTAATGTGGGATCTGAGCCCCAGGTATCTACAGTTTATGGCGCCTGCAAATGAATTCACCCCGGATTGTGAATCAATCTTGTCACTAACCACACGCAATTTGGCTTAAGTACGCTCAGGTTTGACTCAACATTTCCACTTTGCTCCGCCGTAGCCCTCGGACGAGAAAAGTTGTCAGTTCATTTCGTAGCTCACTCATTTGGAGCCAGAATCGGATTTGCTGCCGTCATTTTGCTTCTCAAATGACAAACAAAGGATCACAAAAATACTAAAATTTTTATGAAATTATGCGCCCTTTTCCACGAATGTAATGAAAACTGAATAAGAAAAAAGTGTAAAGCTCTTCTCCCTACGTTCATTTCACTTGCAAGTTTTCAACAATGTATAATTTCCCAAATTACAAAGTTAGGAACTTTTTTATTTTATTCTTTCAAACTTGAATTCCTTTTATCGAATTTTCTTGCAATTGCCGCCAAACGACGTAAATCTGAAAACAAAAATCAACGTTTTAAATCTTTTGTTCTGAATTTATTCCAACTCTTCGATTCGATGCGCCACTTGCCCTCAAACATTCCACACTGCATACCATACTAACCCTTACTTCAATGATATGAATTCACTACAATTGCATTATTGTTGTTTTTTTTAATTCTCTCCTTCCATTCCCCATTCTTCACGCCCCCTTCCTTCCCCATCGATAAAGAGCGCAGCAAAAGGGCGGAGTTTCATTTCAGAGATTAATCTCCTGAACAGCAATAGGAAGCGGTTCTCTTAATTAATGAACGCTTTCCAAGTCAAAAATTATTCTTCATGTAAGAATGAAAAAAAATAATACAAGGTAAAGCAGATTCCGAGCACTTTCGTCTTTATTTGTCAAGATCTTTTTAAGAAATGAGGATTTTTTTGAAAAGGGCTTTGCAAATAAATACGAAAGCGCTCGGAATCTCCTTTTCTTTTTTATGTGGGATATTTTTCATAATTGTGACTCACGTGGAATTCGTGAGCTCTTAATCATTCCTCATAGAAATTGACATGAAGTTATTTTATTTCAACTGATTAAACATGAAGACACATTCAATTGGATTTCATCAAGGAACGCGGTTTAAATTGTTCAATCGAATAATTTTACTCGTTGAATAAACTTCTTCCAGGACGTTTATAATACACTCACCCATGCTGTTTAGGATTGGTCAATTTGCTACTACAGGTTTTGTACTTTTCAATTATTCTCCCTATTCTCTTCTTTCTCTTCTCCACATGAATCTTTTACCGCTCACTTTTCTCATTTTCTTTTACCACCGAGTAGAAGTGCCTTTGTTATTTCACCACTAGGCTCTTTCTTTTTTCCATTTAAAAGTAAAGAAGGAGAGGAGCTGAGCTCGTGTTAAAATTGAATGGCGAAGAAAGAGAAATTACCTGAGGAAATTTAAGACTCAATTTAATTTGGGGCAGAAATGGAGATAGGAAAGCACAGCTTCACTACCCTCTCTCTTCTGTGCTCAACTTAGGAATCTTATGTCAGGAACGAATTAAGCTCATGTAACTACATTCCTAAGGTCACCAATACTCTGTTTTTATTCAAAGCCCTTTTATATAAAGCATTACAAAAACTTGCTAAAGGAAAGGGAAAGTTAAAACTTTATTTAAATCAAAGGGAATTTGTTTTGTACTCTATGGTTAAAAATGTGCTATGGCTCATCACTTCTAGTTCCCATGCTGTGAATGTGAAAATAACGGTGTAGAAAAGATTGTAAGTTTTTACAGCAGTCCAAAAAAGAAGTGTAATGCATTCCAAATCATCTGGTCATCTATATTGCTTAAAAGCCTTTAAGAGGAGAAAACATAAATCAACTTGAAAACAGTAACAACTATCTAAAACTGAGTACTTGTTTTTGTATATCTCAATTCAGTCATTTACACATTGGAACAAATACCGACGTCAATTTGATGGAATTAGCACCTTAAAAAATGTAAAAAAAACAAAAATAGAATAAAAATGTTTATTGCATGAAAGCCCCTGCTACCATATTTATTTTAATTAGGTTATAAATTTAGTATTTCTGTTATGTCTGAATAGTAAGTATTTATATTGGTTATAGTGAAAAATGTTCAGGAAATTTATTTAACTGGGATACATTTAATGTATCCTAGATCACTAGAGGCATCACTCTACTCTTCCACTCTCACTAATTTCCTAGCTTTGGATAATATTAGATTTTCTTGCTGACTTTTGTATTGGACAATGGATTCTTCATTCTTTAATTGAAATTCCATTTCCCGAGGCCTTTTCCTGGTCCCAATTTCGAATAAATGACCAATACTATTTTTTTTCGATATCGGCTTTTTCGTCCACTACAGTTTTCCATGTATTGGAAAAAATACAAAGACCAAGGTATAGAGACGGTGAGGAAAGAATAAAGGTGAAAATGAGAAGAAGCTGAAGTAAAATATGAATGCAAAGGAGGAAGAAAGAAGATTTGTTTCGAACGGGACTTTGCAATTAACGGCCTTTTGAGATTTCATTTTAACCATTCTCTAAAGTCTGTTAAGACTTGAGAAAAAAAAAACTTAAACTAAACACTTAAACATCCTTGGCAAAAATCGAACATTTAAGTTGGCAAATCTCAGTCACAACATTTTAAGATCTACGCAGCTGAAAAACATCGTTCTTGTTCCCCCAAATAAAAATGAATAATCTCCTAAAGAGAATGAGATTATTTTGGGGCGCCCAAAGGGATTACTTTACCCTCTATAAAAAAAATAGAGGATTGTAATATGAAGGATTCCTAATTCCCGCCTAATTTTCATCTAAAGAGATGTGAGGAATTAACGAGATTAGCGAGCAAGAAAAAAGATGTGTATGAAGTTACAAAGAAAATTCGGTGGACGTAAAAATATTGAAAACTAATTTGTTTACCACTGAAATTGGAAACGCTTTTTGAATTTTTATAAAATTGTTATCTTTTAGAACTTTAAATCGCTTTTAGCTGCGTTTCCAAGCAATATATTTAAATCTAAAGTGGGTACTAAAATTATATTAAATTTAAAAATGCTTGAAATACTTGTATTTTAAAACTAGAACAACCGAACAAAAATGAAGAATCATGAGAAGCCAGTGAACATTTAACATTAATGTTTGAAAAATTGTATCGATAGATTTACATATATTTATTGAAATATAGGTAAAGTTGTGCAATATATTTTCATCCAAGCAAAAATTTTGTTAAAAGCGACAGCTAATTTCGCATTTGTGATTTTCTTTTCACATCTTTCAATACGTCTAAGTTGTGGCCCTGGATAAGTTCTCCGAAATTCATTAAAACTCTGATTTTAAAGTTAAAGGAGGGAATAGGATAAGATTCTTTTAGCAAAACACTTTATTTATCTGACGCGTTTCTATAGACTTGTATCATTTTCAGAGATAAAATAAAAATACAAATAAAAAGCGTAGAACATTGGTTTATATAGCAATGAATGAACACACATATGAATGAATGAACACACTTATAGTTATATATAACATTTCTTCTTACTATAATTTTCTCATATTTTAATATAACAATTTAACAATGGTAAAAATAGAAAACATATTAGTAGTCACCCTGTATATAATGATTATTATTTAAAGAGGAAGATGCTAAAGAGGAACATATTCTTCAATTTACTTTTCTATAATTCAGTGTCTATTCAAATGGTGATTGTGTAACTTAGTAAAATGTCATTCGCATTAAATTTTCGCGTCATTTCATTCACACAATTCGTTTATTGTTCTTTCAGGAAACAAGAGCGGGAAGAGAGGCAAGAAACGGAAACGTTTCCAGCACGTGGATTTCCGCTTGGACCTGCTGCTACTAACCGGGCTTCTCATTTAGCAGGTAGAAACGACCGCAATATCGTTTTACTTCCTCAATGAAGTTTAAATTTTTTTCCAGATTTATTATAATGTAATGCGGATTCATTTATTCCTTTAAAATTCAATTGGGAAATCTTCAATGGTTTAATGTTTTTGTTGAGAAATCATAGACACTGGTAGGGAATCCTCAAAGCTCATTATTTAGTTCCTGATAATTTCATGAGATTCGTTGGATTAATAGTTTTACCACATAATTGTATTAAACGATTCCAAGAGGGTAAGAAAAAGACAAAATGGCAGGAAAAATTGTAAAGGCATTTTATTGCAATGGTATAATGCATTTTTCAAACGTATTTAAATAAGTAAACACTTAGACGATAAAGAAAGCCTATTGTATTGTTTTCAATGACAAATATTCTAAAAAATTACGGGAAAAAAAGGATATCTTTTTAAAAATATCACTTTAAAGTTGATAATGAATGGCGTCGGTCTTTGTAGTTTTGGATATAATGCAATAAATAAATTCCTGCTATATATTTTATAAAGTTTATTAAATTTGCCTCTTAATAATATAAAAAAATACTATCATAATAAATTAACTTTTACAAATATTTTCCTTTCATGGTTCACTGCAATGGTCCCTGTTTTCGGTTAAAGTTAAACGTTAGCTTATACAAAAGGCTTCCTAAACTTTCTCTTTTTACCTGCGGTGAAGCGCCAAGTCTAGGCGTCTTTTTTTTTCAAAAGAAGTAAAGTTCCATTGTACCCATTTATAGCCATGAAATGACCTATATGACCATGGGACATAGGGTTATTCAACCTGGAGATTTCAAATCTGCCATCATATTTGGCAGTGTGTGTCGCCATCTAGTGGTAGAAGCCTCATTTAGCCATTCAAAGGGACTTGTAAGTGATTTCAACCATGTGGCACCATTAATGCAATGACCATTTATCATCTTATCACAAAACGTTGCAGGCCATTGGAGGGACTTTACCTCTTGTTAGAAAAATGAAGGTTTGCCTAGTCGTATATTTAACGCTACTGAAGAAGTTTGAGGAGATCCAGGAGACTTTTCTAGCGGATTAAGGATTTCTTATTATTAAGCTTAAATATTTTCTTCCTAATGGTTGGTATCCCTCCATTAATTCTACTGGCCTTTTCTGGGTATACAACTCTAATGGCATATAACTTTAATCTAGCTCTTCCAACCCTATATGCTCTATACCTTTCCTACCAGCTATTATTATACCGTTGTATCTCTCATTGGATTGACTTCTCGTGTAGGTATAATAGTTTCTCAACTTCAGCTCATACTTATCTATACTCAACCTGTGTTCACAAATAACTACTACATCAGGGTCCTCCCTGACTAGCATGTTAGAAAATGGTTTCACTTCTCATTCATCTCAACTATATTCAGCTTATTTATTGAATTGCCAATTATTCTTTACCTATTTAAACTCTATACCTGTTCCTTTGCCCGTTTCTAAACTCATGGAAAGCATCATGGTGGACAAAGTGACGTCGTATTTAGAGTCAAACCTGCTACTGAGGAGTTCCCAGCACGGCTTCCGAAGGCAACGGTCATGCCTGACGAACCTTGTAGAATTCTTCCACTTCGTTTTCAGTGAGCACGATCGGGACAAGGCGGGGGGTGTGGTCTACCTAGACTTTCAGAAAGCCTTTGATAAGGTACCACACCGCCGCCTTCTCCGGAAAGTGCGAGCGCTTGGCATAGACGGAAAGGTAGCCGGCTGGATCGAGAACTGGCTAAGTGGCAGACGGCAACGGGTGGTGGTAAATGGACAGTCTTCTGAGTGGGTGCCCGTTACTAGCGGGGTGCCTCAAGGTTCTGTCCTAGGACCACTACTATTCATCATCTACGTCAACGACATGGACAGTGACATGGTTGCCAAGATTTCCAAATTTGCCGATGATACCAAGCTTGGTATGAACGTTGCAAAAGATGGAAATACTGCCCGCCTGCAGGAAGATCTTGGGAAGATTGGGGAGTGGTCGGACACGTGGCAAATGCCTTTTAACATGGGCAAATGCAAAGTGATGCATATCGGCCACAGAAACCCCCAATCTCAGTATATCCTTAAGGGCACTGCTCTTGAATCGAGTGACACTGAGAAGGACTTGGGTGTTACTATCACTAGTGACCTCAAGTTCTCGAAACAGTGCATTGAGGCGGAGAAAAAGGCCCAAAGGATGTTAGGCTATATTAAGCGCCAGTTTGGTTATCGGAACCAGGAGATTGTACTGTGCCTGTACAACTCACTTGTCCGACCGCACCTGGAGTATGCCGTACAATTTTGGAGTCCTTCATTGCGAAAAGACATCGCGAGATTGGAACGCGTACAAGCCAGGGCAACCAAGCTGATTCCCTCTATCCGACATAAAAGTTATGAGGATAGACTAAGGGAATTAGATATGTTCTCGCTGGAAACCCGTAGACTGCATGGTCAGCTCATCGAAGTTTTCAAAATACTTCGAGGGTTCGACAATGTTGACTACCGGGATATTTTCACACTGAGTGAGAACAGAACGCGCAATCACGGCTTCAAACTTGAACTGAAGCGTTACAACCGCAATCTGTGTGGAAATTTTTTCACCTACAGTATCTGCGGTAAGTGGAACGCACTTCCAGTGGAAGTTGTCAACAGTGAATCTGTTGACCAGTTCAAGTCAAGACTAGACAAGGTCTTGAAAAAAGGCCGTTTAGGGACGCAAAACAATTGAGCAGCCTTGTGCCCGCTCGATTGCAAGTCCAATGGTACCCTCTTTGAATGGACCGTAAGGTCTCCTAGGGTACCTTCTTTCCTTGTTGTTACTCCTTGTTGTTACTCCATTCTCTGGAGATGGCCTCTATCCCCTGTAACCTAGAAACTTCCGCGCAGTAGTGCTCTCTAGACTACATCCCACGGGTATTCAGATTGTTGCTACCACTTATACTACACCGTCTACTATTTGCACTATATCCATGTCCTTCGGCAACTCGTTAAAAAACGTGGTGACGAAGTGTAGATCTACCTCCTCACACGTTGATAATCCATTATTCTTCCTCTTATTCTCGATATCCTCTTCCCTTGCTATAGCCAATTTCTGTATTTCCCCTTAAGAATTCTTCAACTAGACTTTTTTCACTTTCAGATAATGAGGTGGAAACCTCTGAGTTGGAGACTTCTTCACCTTCTTCTTGCTCTTTCTCCTCTTGTCCTTTACTTAGTAATTTCTATAGCTGTTCCTTCCTCTCCGTTTTCAGTCCTTACAGCTACCTCTTCTTTCTCAACTATTTTAATTTTTACAATGTCTCGTGAAGGAGGAAGGTGCGGGAATCACATCGTATTGTTCATCTCATTCCTCTCCAGTAAGGTGTTAAGCTCCATCAAGAAGCAACGTGGGTTTGCAATATTTGCCATATAAGCAAACTTTACCATTGCCATAATCTCTATGATCTGACTTACGATTAAAAGATATGGCACACGATTCTCCGCCGGTGTTGGTACTGGGGCCGCTTTCACTGCCTCTGTTAAGTCCTCCTTCTTCATTTTTCTGCCATTAAATTTTCTCTTATATTTTTTGAGTTGCTTTTTAGCCATACAACTCATAGTTATAACGCTCTGTGTGTTTTATCATTTCGGGCAATCTTTTCCCTTACTTCTACACTCCCTATACCTATGACTCACTTCGTTACACTTCGAGCATTTCTTTTCCCTCCTAGATTTTATAGTGATATGGTCTTCAATTTCGGAGCCGTTGATACAGATTTGCATTTGACATACTCCTCTACGTCAATCGGTGAGGGAATAATTCTTAGATTGAATGCCAGAAGCCTTGCTGGTTAGCCTTCCTAGCAGTCTCAACATCCGCAAATGCGATCTTGAGCAGATTGTTATATATACCTAGTTTAATCACCCTCGTTTCCTTTATCCAAATCTGTTTCGCTTCTACTTATCTTTTTAGATCCTCTGCTGAATTATTCTCTATCTGCTGGGCTATCTCCCTACATATGACTGCCCGATGTAGCATGATCTCAGGTGGGATCACTGGCTCCTGGTCGATCTCACTCAGCCCTTTCCTCGCTTCACTGTCCGATAACTTTTCCATATCTTCATCCTGGCGGCAGATTGCCACTTAACCGGAGTAGGAGTCAATAAGGCTCCTCAGGGCAGCATTCAATTGTCTATTCACTACTTCCTTTACCTTTTCCCTTCCGGGTTTGGTCTCATCCCTAATTAACCGTAAGGAAAGTCTTTTCCACCTCATCATCTAAATCTTGCCCACTTCACTTGTACATGTTTAGAGCTTGCAGTGTAATAGAAATAAGATAAATCAGAGCTTTATTATACCTTAGTTTTGTTCATCTACTCTATCCTGCTGTCTATTGTCACTCCAATTTATCCATTTCTTAAGGAAAAATTGCACACTTGGTGTAATATTATATTTTTTCACTTCACTTCTAATTTCCTTACACACTCGCACTACTCCTACGAATTCACTTACAAACTTGCAAAGATTTCACCACAAATTTTGAAGTTTGGCAAAATCATTTCCCCTTCACCTTGCCGCCTTCACTGATTTTCACTATCCGCGTGAGAGCGGTAATTCAACTTCATTCGAAGAATGTTCACTGCAGAATGATAATCGATGTGAAATAAGATGAAATAATAGGAGTAAGAGACAAAGAACAGCTCGCCCGACCCAACGACTCTCGCCCAAGTATGGGAAGGGCGAAGCGCGGTACATATTTGTAGTCTCCTGCAGCTACATTGTCCAGAGTCAAAGTAGGCTCCAGAAACTCTAGGTCAGTGAGTAGGAGTGAGAAGGAGAAGAAGAAAAAAGTTTAAGAATAGGACATCCAGGAAATATAGTAGGAGACAACAAAGTGGACATAGTTATTTTTGGTACCTACAGCTTAACCTAGAACCTGAACCACGATGTATAGTTTGGATATATATATATATATATATATATATATATATATATATATATATATATATATATTATATACTTATATTTATCTAATCCAATTTGAAATTTAATGTTAAATTGGACATTTGATGAAGAATAAAATACTTAGAACATTTTAAATCGTTATATGAAAGATGAGCGGGTAAATATTGGCTATTCAGAAAATCAGAAATGTGCATATTTATTAGTGCTATTAAATAAGAGCTGTTCTTCATAAAGGTTCTTATAAATTCAAATTATTCCTGAATCATTAGAAAGGAAGAGAAAAAGTGGAAGCCACGATGGATGAGAGTTTTGTGAGAAACTAAAAAAGTAGCTGGTCCAGTAAAAGTCATTTTTAAATACAATGATGTTGATAAGCTTTAGTAGGTCTTTTGATTATTTTTTTATAAAAAGGAAGTCAAGTTTTCTTTTTCTTTCCATTAAAATTTAACATTTGGAAACCCACCATCATCCTCTAAATCCAGCACTTTCATTATCTCATTCATTTCCACAAAACGTGAATTAAAATTCCGTAGTTTCTATTCATTAAAAGATTTAACCAAGAATTAAATGATGACACCTCATAAATCAAATTACTCTCTACTTAATGAACATTAATAATTATCTACCGTCCAAAACACCACCCTGCAAACCGTGCAAATGTACTTCTATAACAATGGTTGCTTTTCCTTTTTTTAGCTATTTTTTATCATTTCAACGAAACAGGTTACTTTCTCTTTTAAATTAGTTCCTTTGTTCCGATAAAATTGATTTATAATCTTAATGGTTTATTATTATCGTTGTTGTTATCTCTTTTTTCTCCCTAATAATGAATCCCTTTAGATGACCGAAAAGTCAACCAAAGAATGACGATTGTTAGTACCTGGTTGTTAATATTCCTGCTACGAGTGAGATTCCCAAGGAAAATAAATGTTTCTGATAAGTCGAACACACACTGTTTACCTCCTAAAATTAGATCTGAATGAATCATACAAATCAAAGATTGAAAACAAACTATTATTTAATAGTGATAAATTATGACTGATAATTTAAGGTAAATCAAACTCTTTTATTAAGAATGACTTTGAATACTCATATCTTACAAGCCCTGCAAATTAGTGATGACTTGAATTGTTAAAGACCTTGGTCTATTTCTGAACAAGAACCTATCATTGGTATAGGTTTTATCTTACAAATAGCGTATGAAATGCTTATTAAGAAAATTTCTTTAACACAAGATAAAATGTACCAGTGACAATCTAGAGGAAAATTTGAATCTTTTAAGGCTTGATTATTCCAAACAATTAGAGGGAACCATAAAATTATGAGGCGCATGAGATTGAAGACTTCATGGAACCTTTTTAAAATGCCTAAAATAAGCCCAGCACTTTGATTATTTAGAAAAGTTATACAACCTGAAACCTTATTTGAGAGAAGCTATGATAAGTAAATATTTATATATGCCTGGAAGTTTTTTTGATGTTAATTGAGTTTCAAGAGAAAATTTGTAATTTATAGATATGAACCCTTGCACAAAGATAGAGAGGAATTTCACAATCTAGAATCCAGAAGGACTCTCTAAAGCGGTTCTAAACAAAATATACATTACCTTTTCTATTAACTCTAAAAATCCCTCACTATCAAAGCAAAAACGTAAACATATTATGGAAACCTGGGAGAAATTCTAAATCTTTTAGAACGTCTCATATAAAAACAGCCTAGGCCAGTTAAATGGCCTGGCTAATAGGAAGCTCGGCTATTAAACTCCATGCCGACACATTGAAGTCTGAAAAATGTTTTATTGATGACGAATTATTTTTTTTTTTAAATCCTCACAGCCATATCGCGTCCTGGGAATTAGAACTCACCAAAATTATTCATGTACTTATTACTGTCAACAAAGAATTTTCATATCTTACCAAGTTTCAAACACCTCTTTTATTTACCCATCATAATTAATGTACACAAATATAGAAAAAACGATAAAGAACACAGATGTTTGGCTTAGTGGAACAAGTTCAAAAGATTTGATTGAATAAATTGATTATCTGTGGTAATTGCAGAAATGACCAAAATATCAAAGACTTATTAGGTGTATTCAGAAAAGAGAAACTAACATTCAAATATCACATAGAATTTATTCCAACAAGCAGCTGATGGAATTGAATCTGAGAAAATTTGTAAGGCGAGAAAACATACCGATGTGACTATATAATCCTCGCCTTAAGATAACTGCTAATATTATTTTGATTCTAGAAAGAGGTTTGAACTCAAAATTCAAAGATATTTATGATTTCAAAAATAAAATGGATTTTAATAAAACTTGCATTCTAATTATATAGAGGCAAGCTGGATAAATGTTACTTTTGTATGTTCAAACATTTTTTTCTAGTTAAAAATTAATGATTTTCTTTCTAAAGTATTATTTAAGATCGCCTGTTTTTTTATTATTAATCCCGTGAGAAAACGAATTATGTAGGCGATTTACGATTAGATACCATCTTAATTTTTAACCAATCAGTAACATATAACCATTGGACAACCATATAGAATGAAGACCAACAACAAGAGTTTCAAAATCTCTCTGTGTGATACGGGGATCTTTACCCTCAGAATTAGGATCATCTAAAATCGCGATCATATGTTACTTACTCGTATATTGAACGGAGGTTAAAATAAGACGTTCATTCTCTCTTTCACTTGTGATTAACTAATTTGAAACTTTAATGACAACCTCGAGGCGAATATTCATGATAATTAATTTGACTTTTAAAGGAATATTTTTTTCTTGAGTTAACTTTTCATCTGAATCGGTCAGGGACAGATTAATTTTTTATATTGTTAAAAAAAGGTTATTTTCTTTAATGTTCCCACGTGCTCTACAGAGAGTTTCGCCTTAAGTTTTTGATAAAGAAACATATAATGTATATAATATTAGTTTAACTTCTGTTATCGTTTACAGTTTTTATAAAATTGTAAAAAAAGGTAATATTTTTTATATGCTTATGAAACATTGAAATTCTTGACACTTAAATTGTTTCTGGCTTTATTAATAAGTCGATGTACTCGCACACCTTCTTAACCATCTTAACATTGATGTCATCTTTAAATATGACTTTTAAATATGACTACGCTGAAAGCTCCCTAAAACAAAGAGAAAAGAACTACTGAGTGCCCGAATAAAGCAATCTAGAAAATGTGCGCTTTGTAGTAGTGTTACGTGGGAGAGTGCTTAAGTTCCATGTTGAATTCTACTGATTATGTTTCCAGGCAAATTCTTGAATGTGTTTGAATTATGTACATTCATTCCAAACTTTAACATGAAATATAGACTGGTTTATTGTCCTCGAACCATTTATTATAGAAATCAAACAATAGAAAAAGCTTTCTGTAATCCAGTCTTGCCCTTCCTATATTTAGGCGTTATATATGATGCTTTCTTGTATTTTTCATTTAAACTTTGAATAAGGCGCTTGAAATGATAGTTTTTATTTATAACTGTCACTAATGTTGATTTTTAGTCCCACCATCATATTGTGAGCTTATTTTCACTGTACTTTACATTTTTCGACGCTTACTCACTACTTCATTCTCAATTGGTATTATTGCTAATATTTCACTTTTGAACGTTTGTCAAAGATATTTATTTGCTTTCATTTTCACCTAGGATTTATAAAAAGGGACCACACTATCTAAATAGATTGACAAGAAGACTTTCATTTTATGCTGCCTTTTAATTTTATATAATAATCAGAAAATGAGACATAGAATACAAATGGAAGAGCCTTAATAAAAAGTCAGAGCCTACATGACCTTGAAGTTCATGTACAATTATTATAAGAAGGGATGTATGTATATTATTTTCGAGCAATGTGCTTTCGTCATAGAAAATGCGTAATTTAATATTTTATTTCATTCTCGTCCTAAAAAAAAATAATAAATTTATTATATGAATGAGTTTGAGGAATTCCTGTCCAACTGCTCATTTATGATGACTAATTTGTATTTGAGATTTAGGATTCACAAAAAAAGCTCCTGTAAAGAAGAAATATTAGGAAAAACAAGAACTTACATAGCCCATCATCATCATAAATGGTGAAAAGGATCAAAATTTTCACTTTTCATTTTCCGTAATTCTTCATTATGATTCATCAAAACCCAATCTCTGATACTAATCTTTCATATGCGCCGATTTTTTCCACAACTCTTAACTGTTGTACTATTTGTAATGTTTCGAACTTTACTTACTAAATGTTCTCACTTCAAAATATTTTCAAGGTTATTTATAAAATGCTTGTAAATCAATAAAGTTGGAAATCCTCATCTATCATGGTTTTCTATTTTTTTATTGAAGCACTCGGTTAGTTTGGAATTTAGATAAATAATTAACTTGATTAGGATTTTAAGATTGAATAGCAATTGCACGTAACAAGGTGAAACTTTATTATGAGATAGGAATAAAATATAATTCAAAACATTTTATAGAATTAAAAAGAATCTCAGATTTCTTTTTTCTTTTTTTGTCCACGAAAGGTTCCTTTTAAAAAAATGGGGGGAAAATCATTAGGCAATAAAATTAACCCATATATCTAACATTATAAAGACCGACATGAGATTTATCTCGGCCATTGAAGATGAACAGTACTGATAAGGTTCGAGTAGTTTGTCATTGAATTGTCACATTTGCCATTATTGACGTTCCATTTGGAAGAGATTATCAATGAATGAAAATTCAAAATGACTTAAAATATTTAATACATTTATACACGGTTATGAGGTCCAAATTTTTTATAACCCATTCGAAACCTATCCAATATGGGCACATTCGCTTAAATTTCTCAAGTATACTATCTTTGTAGGGAATGGAAATATTTATAATATGTATTAGTTTAATAATTTGAGAATTCAACTGATACATAAATATAATTTAATGATTTGACTGAATTTGACTTAATTTTCCATTTGACTACAGCAAGGGATGAGACTTCGCGGATGGACCTTTTACAAAGCATCGACGATATTTTACAATCACCATATAGTGGGCCGATACTGACCTCTCTTGAACCATTACTCATCAGGAATAACAATAACAGACGAACCAGGCACTCCACAAACTTTAAATCAGACATTGCTGCTACTCGTCGAAGGCTAACTCACAGCAGACCATTCTTATCAGCAGACTTCACGCGTGAAAACTCTCAGCAAACTCACTCTATCAAAAGACCATTTGGAGACGAAAGAGATCGTCCACAGCTCTTTTCAAATACAAACCAGTTCCCTTCGCATAATCAATTCCCAGATAAAGGAATTTTAAGTTTTAAGGATACTCAGTTCCAGCCAAATCCTCGTTTCTTTGCACCTCTGAAAGAAACTGCATCTAAAAACAATCGGAGGGATTCTCCTCTCTCAAATTTTGATCTCGAAAATGGAAATAATTTTTTTAACAGACCTCTGAGAAATCGTCGAGATCTACCCTCGCCCCAAAGACACCATGGATTTTTATTTGATAGAGATAGTTTTCCCAAAGGCCCACTTGACAAAGACTTTCACTCACAATTCCTGACCTCATCTTCTACAAAACCAGTGAACCTGTCTTCAGAGTTATCAACAAAGACTGAAGACGTTCCATTACAAAAGGACTTACAACACCATACGAGTAAGGACAATTCATTTTATAATTCTAACCTCGTTAGGGAATTAATTTAGGTTTACTCATTGCTTGTCCTCAATAAAAGTACCCTCATATTTTAGTTCATCATTGAAACTCAAAATAGATAATGATTAATTCGCATCATTAGCAAGGTGCCTGAATATCTTCTTTTTATTTTAACCTTTGTGACAATCACTCAAATCTGTGTTCTTTCGTAGAAAATAAAAATCTTCAAAACAGAACAAAACGCACGATTCGTCCATTTTTCTCCAGAAGATATATTCCACCTGCTTTTATGCCGGGCCCTTCACCCCCTGCTCGAATTTTAAAGCCATATAATGTGCTTCCAGCACCACCTCATATTCTCAGAAAAGTTTACAATCAGACACCTTTTCGGTTTCTTCCTCCAAGTGGGAGAGAGAGAGTACGTCTAAACCTACCTTTTCGGAGATTTCGACGTGAACTCCCGGGTAAGAAGCCCCAACTTGCCACTCGTCAAACAATTAGATCCTCTTTAAAAGATGACGAAAATTCTGACGTAGCATTTAAATAGATGTCTTCTTTTATTTCTTAAATGCGCGGTTAAACCTTTTGAGATGTTAAGGAAATATTTTCCATCTGGACGTAATTTCTCCGTAAGGTGTATTTTTCTTCAGTAGATTCGATTTTCGATTTCTTGTAGATTTTACTTCTGGTAGCTGGGACTGTCATATTTGGAGCAAGTATTTGTCTTTGTCAATCTCCTTATAAATCTAGTACTCTTTATCATCTTCAATAGTTTTGGGGGGATCTGAGGGCTTTTTTATCTTTCTGGTGACTTGGTTTAGAGGCTTTAGATATTTATTCCTTAGTACAAGTAGTTTGTAACAATTATAATAATACTATAGTATTTGTTCTTTCTATTAATGTTATTTAAGATATTTAGTATATGTTTAATTAGTTAGTTTTTATGACTTTACATTAATTCGGGAATCTTAGGATTTACTCTAATTATTTGTAGTTAGCAACACTTCAAGTATGTATGAAAGTATTTTGGTTTCAAATCAGTGCATATTGAAAGTTACCTCACATATAATAATAAAGTTTTTTTTAATTATTGATATGTATAGGAAAGTCTCTTATTTGCACACAAGCAAAAAAAACAAACAAAATAAGACATAAGTTATTTCAATGCTTTTGCATTTTCATAGTGGAAGAAGATTTGCGCAAAAGATACAAAGCAATTCTTCCTTTTCTGCTTACGTTACTTAAAAAATAGGTTAAGCAGTACTCATCTAAATATGTTTTTAAAAATTTTCCTTTATGGTCACTTATTATCACCTTTCTTTATATTCATTTTTCTTCGCTTTTTATTTTATATCTTTATCTTCAATCTTTCTTCGTTTAATGACCTAGTTGTCATTTGAGGCTCCTCATTCATATTCTAGGAAGTATGAACGAAGAAGTCGGCAACATGAATCTTTTAACGGATTTTGATACCAAAACTAACAAAAGCCGGTGTTATGTAAGCCGAAATATCTGACATTCTACCTATTTAAAAAAATAGACATTCTCTCTTTCTCTCTCTCTCCATATTAATATATATATATATATATATATATATATATATATATATATATATATATATATATATATATATATATATATATATAAAATGAATAACTCACAAAGTAGCAGCACGTGAGATTCGCAATAAATGCAGTGCCCGCAGGAAAAATAAAAAGGTACTTCCGAGTACTTTCAAACTTTATTCAGTTAATTCTCAAGGATAACTATCCTTGAGAATGAACTGAATAAATTTTGAAAGTACTCGGAAACACCTTTTCATTTTTCCTGTGGGACATTGCATATACGAGTATATATATATATATATATATATATATATATATATATATATATATATATATATATATATATATATATATATATATATATGCACACACACACATCCAGTCCATTATATTCAAATATTTATCGGCAAAGTAATGTGAATGCAAAAAGAATATAAATCTACAACCCACTAAATCAAGTTTAAGTAGGATAAAATTCGATAAACAGTTTGGTAAGAGCATTTAATACTTTCCTTGAAGCGTAATCATGTAATTTTAAACTATTTCTTTCGGTTTACTTTGATCAGAGCTCGAGTTAATATTTAATTACTTAATTGGATTGTAGATCCATAGAACAATTTCTAAATATGAGTTAATATAGCTAATTTTATAGGTTTATAGAATAAGTTTTTTTCTTGGGGTTATTTTAACATTTAGTTCTGAATTGTGCTTCGAAATAATGTCGGTAATCGAAACCGATAGGTTTATTATCCTCCCCTCGTCTAGCGAAAAATAAGGACAGTTAAACGAAACAATGAAAAACAAAGAGCATCGATTTCAAAATAAGAGCTCAAGCGAATTTTTATAGATATATAAATATTATTTACTAAATAATTGTAAGTCAACTGGAGAAAACATCTGGACAAATTAGGATGCAAGGGGTGTCCAGAGGGATAATCGACACTACGTGATGAAGAAAATAAATGAACATTTTGCAAATGATTTCCCATGAAGACTTAAATAATTTACCTACAATACAAAACGTAATAACCTAAAGTAAATTTTTTATATTAAAAAAATGTAAAATTCCAGAGCAATGGGTGCCAAAAAAATCATTCCAATTCATAAAAGAATTAGGAAGCAAACTGTCTTCAACACTTTGTAAATTTTTTAAATATCTATTGGCCAGTGATTAGTTCCAATAGACTACGAAGAGGAGAAACTAACGCGAATTTTCAATATAAACTCATAAAGACTAAACCTGAAATCTTTCGGCCCATTTCACTTAACCTCTTTAAGTTCATTGGTAAAGATCGGATATGGACCATTTTGGAGGTAAATATCCTATTAATTGATTTACCAAACTGCTTTCGACGCAAACGTTCATGCTTATCTTTAACCACAAAGCCCATTAATTTTATGCAAGACGATACAGATCAGAAGAGTATTAACGATGCGAAGGGAACCAACATATAAAATATGTATTTCTGTGTATATCTTTATCTTTACTCATTTTAAAATTCGTAAGGGAAACATAATACATCGTTGTAAGAACTGGTTTAAGTAAAAAAAATAAATAAAAATCAAGTTTATTAATAATAAAAAAATAACTGAAGTTAAAGCCTTTGTAAAAGAGGCCTCATAGGGAAGTTTTCTTTTGCACAAAAAATAAAACGTTTCTAAAAACGCAAATATTTTAAACATACTTAATCAGCATCATATAACGCATAGAAAAAGAACGAAAATAAAAGCATAACTATTGCAAAAACTGAATCGTTTAATTATACTGTTGAAAGGTTATACGATAAATTAAGGTAATATAATCAAAATAAAATGTGCCTCTCTATTGGGTAACTTGGGCTTGTCTTTAAATATTAAATTTTAGGTCGAACTTTAGATAACCAATGACGGATTTCATCCTCAACTAAATAACAAGATACCGGGTATTGTAAAAGTCCTGTTAAAATTATTACACCCTCAACAAATATGCAATGAAAGAGTTAAGGCAGTTAGACACGTTTTTATTGTTTTAACATCTATTTTTTTGTTTAAATTGTAATATTTATCAATGTGACCGCCCTCGGTGGCGAGCACGCTCTCCAGGTGAGAACTGAAGGCCGCCTACACGTTGCGGACGAAGTCTTTCCTCATGTTGGCACATACGCGTTTAAGGAAAGGGATCAGCACGTTCATGTTTCTGTGGTGGACCTAGAAGGCCTTGCTATCGACTTGTGCCCACATACTGTATTCGAAGGGATTAACGTAGGGCGAATGCGGGGGACATAAGTTCTTCGACTATAAATTCATATTGACCCCAACCACTCCTGGCCATGTGTGGGCTCGGCACCATCCTGATAAAAGACTTAGTCCGCTTTCCTCTGGAATATTCTCACGCAGGGCAAGATTTTCTTGGCCCAAATATAGTTTTACTCTACCACAGCGAGCCTGTAACCAACCTCAAACTACACCGGAGGCATCTTCTCGCCATTCCAAGTCACAATGACGTGCATGATTAAGGAGGACGAGTGCATGCTCGTGGACACGTATCAGGCCTCAGAGACGTCATGGTCAAAGTTTACCACGCATTCGTTCTTCTTGTTGATGACCGGATCAACCGAGAAGGTTTTTTCCTAAAAGAAAAAGAGACACTTCAATTGTCATGACTCTTCAAGACATGGAAAAGGCCGCGACAGCGCTTCTGACGTTGTTTGCGCATACGTTGCTTAAAAGAGGCATTTCCACGTACCTTAAGGTCTTGCCGCCTTCATCCTTGACGCCCTGAACATCGTGGCCACCAAGATGTTCTTCTTCTTCGGAAGCGCTGTCATTTTGAGTTTCCGAAAACTTTCGAAGGTTTTTCCTACAACCAAACGGTCGACACCTTGTTATCTTCTTGAACGAGGCCGGTCTTCCTCTTCTCTTAAAGTCAAGCTCTCTGTATGAGCATAAGACTCAGGGTATGGATCCTTCACTAATCATACACTTGTTTTCAAATTGAGAGAAAATAATGTTTGATTTTGATACTCCTTTTTTTCGAGATGGGTTTCAATAAGACTGGAAATTGCTGAAACTAGTTTCGACATTCAAACCACAACAGTAGTCTAAACATTTGAAAAATTATTTTTGTAACATGATTTTTACCAGATTCAGTTTTTATTTTAAATCCAGAATCTTGCACTTTAAACTAATACATTTTTTCTAGAGCCTTGCTATGACTTGTTAAACCTATTCGTATAATGAAAAATAACCGCTAAGTAGCCTAGCGTCTGCAACTAATATATTTACATCTTCAAAGCCCTTGCCAAAATCTACATAGCTGACTGTCTTCTTGAAAGTCGTCTTAGAATTCTTCTTTCACTTCTAAAATCATATTTAGAACTCTTTGTCTACCCTGCCACCGGATTTTGTTAAGTAGTAAGAGATTTGCATGCTCTTTTTCCAGTAGGGTTACACTTAACTTTATAGGCTTTCTGTGTAATGAAGTTGACTTACAAGGTTTTTATATTGATCTCTAAGACATTTTGAAATCAGTAGATCTCTGTGAAGAGGGCAATATGTTGTGGCACAATTAGCCTTTTCTTGTTTTACGAGAATAAAAAACTCTTATGGAGCCAACCATTTATGGCGTACCATTTATACACATAACAACGTAGTTCTTCCAAAAGAGAACTCTTGTCTTCTGATATGAGGACCAAATTGTCTCCGACAAGATTTGAAAAATAAAAAGATTTCTTGAATATCACCTTCAGTGACAAGTTTCACGAGAGCTACAATGTGACATTTTTTGGTAAGAATTATTGTCATGAACTAGAATAGTAAAATTTCTGGTTTCCCGTTAATGACATAAATCATCTTCAATGTCATATGATATGTCACCAACACGCCAAATTATCCTACTTTTTGAAAGTGAAAGATTTTCTTCAATTTCCCGGACTCATTATAATTTGAGATGTTGGCGTTATTAGATTTTCACCAATTGGGTCAATTTTCCTTTCATTACCAAATAACCTCCTTTTTGAGCCATTTCACTGCCACTGAATTTATTCTCAAAAGTTGTAATGTTTTTTAAGATTTTAATAGTCGTTCAAAATAGTGAGCTCTTTTTTCTTCTTAAATGTAGCTTGTTGTAGTGTCTTTTTACTTTTTTTCTGAATCCATTGCATCATTTCAAGGTTGTTTGCCAAGGACAAAGCACCAAGAAATACGACAATTTGCATCACCGTTACCTGTAAAACCATAGATAAGTAGCTTTCATGGTAGAGATGAACCTTTTTTTAGTCCAGTTTTGCATTATATTAGTGAAATATTTCGAAATATTGTGTTTCTTCACTACGAACCTCATCGAAATGATCTGCATACGTCCATCCCCCAATAATGCTACATTGCACCATCATACATTTGTGTAAAACAAACGTGAAAAATATGTAAAAACAAGATAAATAATATGATAATATACATTAAAACCACATTGGAGCAAATAGAGGAAACCGGAAGAGCTAATATTAAAGGAGACACACACAGCGGAAAATTACCGTAATATATATTATCCTTAAGCCTTTGACTTAATTATAACATTTGCATTTTAAATTAATCTTACCGCTGCAAGATTAACCATCAACCAATTATTTGAACGCTTATAGACCATTCTCGTAAAATTTAGATGATCAAATTCACTCCAAAATTTATTTTAGTAACATTACAGCCGATGAACCTTCCCAATAAACCAAATGCCTAACTCCCTACTGACCTGATAGTCACGTAGCGACTATCTTTTATCGGCCGACTGATTCCTGCCGAATATCCCACGAAAGCGACTCGCGCGACTCACAGGAAAAAATATCAGCTGCTATTCCATAAAAAAAAGGGAATTTTTCGTCTTCTCATTTTTAACAACACAATTTTGTACGTTACAGTCCATCCTATCTCTCGTGGAATTGCTTTAGTGATATTTTAAAGTTTTATTTTCAAACCAATTTAATGCATATACTAGTAATTGGTGAGAAAGGGGGGAGGGAATGAATGTCTATTCATTGAGAAGAAGAATATGGAACTTATAAATGTAATTGAGTGAAAGATTAAATGTGCAAATGAATTAATGCAACAAAGAGCTTTAAATTTGGAAGTAATGTGATTAGGCAGGAATGTTACCTTTATTTAATTACAATTATGTTTCTGAAGTTGACTGACACAATTCTGCTTAAGGGCACAAATTTACATTGTAAATGCCTTTGAAAATAGTTTATATTTTTTCTTCTCAAAGCACATTTTTCTTGCTAATTTAAGCCTCCTCCTTTGTGGAGCTCATTCCGCTGTTTTAAGAAGATCCATTAACCGAAATCTTAGAAGTTGACCTTTGTGAAGGCCAAATCTCATCAGAGGCGTCTCACGCATCAGATTAAACACGTTTGTTTTCGGTTTTCACGAGACGGAGGTAAAGTTCGCACTTCAAAGGGGCCGTGTATTTCGTACGAACTCATCTGAACAAAAAAATATGCATTTAGAGCCTAATTTAGAAAGGCACAGGAAAGTTGAGCGGCATCCTGGTTCTCAGCACCCAAGTAGTATCCATTTTCAGCTTAACTGCAATATTATGAGTATTGATTAGTGTTTATGGGATCTACGAATAAGGTCCTTGGTATAGAAGACGTTTTTGACTATTTTGACCTTTCTATTTACATATTTACCTCATCTTTTTTACCTAAGTAAAACAACTTCAATGGTTCAAGGAAGTTAGATAATATATAAATGTTTCAATAGATAAAAATATAATAGCGTTTTCCATAAGCGTTTGAGAGCATTCTAAGTAAACAAGTAGCTATTTAAAATTTCGATCCTTAAATTAGGGCATCCTTCAAAGAAGAAGCATCCATTTATATAAAAGGCATTTTATTCTAGCACTTCTAAGTAAATTTCTTTCTCTGAATATATTAAGGTTCATGGCAAGAACCTATTTGCTTAATACAGCGAAAGTGCTCCACATTAAAGAAAATTCATTTTAAATTTAATGGTGCACTCCTTCTCTCAGATATATACATTTGTTTCTCTTTTAATTAATTTAATAAATACTCTTACATATCATAATTAAGGTTAATTTTAAAATTTTAAAAACATAGGTTTTATATATTTATTAAATAGAATCAGGAGAGAGTAGCAAAACCCAATGAAAAATACGCATTAAGTTGTTTTAAGAAGTCGCATTTTATTTCCAAAAATGTGTCCCATATGACGGAGGTGACGGTGAATACCATTTGAGTTAATATGTATTTAAGATATTTTATGAACTTAAAAGGATATTTTATGAAATTTAACTTGAAAACTTACAGTTCTGATCCTTACTTTAATTTCAGATTCACCTTTGGCCAGCGAAGACTCGCAAGGCTTCATTGTTGGCAAGCCAGGTGACTTCCCGAATTTCGAAGCAATCGGAGGATTTGGACCAATGACGGACGAAAAACCAAAGGGAAGTACGTAACTTACATAAAAGAATTTTACTTTTACCTCAAAT
Organism: Ceratothoa steindachneri; assembly: GCA_963969495.1. NCBI lineage: Eukaryota > Metazoa > Arthropoda > Malacostraca > Isopoda > Cymothoidae > Ceratothoa > Ceratothoa steindachneri. The sequence continues at coordinate 119,309,791 of OZ018330.1, read as the reverse complement.
GTACAAGTCGTTCCACAATCTCTTTATCCCTAAAGTAAATAAGAAAGCGAAATATCTTAACAATTCTTCAGGAAGAATTGTGAGTTTTGATAGCTGAGTAGATAAGTGTTCTAATAGAGAAAAGAACCAACACAATTGATTATAAATAAAGGGTCTAATTTTACTGCCTGAAAGATAGTAGTGATCTAGTCAAAATGACTTTTGACAGAGTCATTGAAATCTTCGACTAATTAACTGACCTAAAATATTAAAAAAAAATAGAGATACTTCAAGGTTTTCTACTTACCTTTTATTGAATTTTTATGATGTTAAGGGTTTCAGGAGTTGCTCCTTTAATTGTATCCTTTAGATATCTAGGAAGGGAAAATCCAAATGGGATTCAAGGTTGGTAAGAAGAAGTATCTTCTCTACTTCGTCTTATTTAACGGTTAGGCAACTTTTCTTCGAGGTACTTTCTGTACCAAGATGATAGTGAAGGGAGAGAAAGAGTCTATCCTGATGAAAGGAAAAGTCGTTACCAAATAAATCTCGAACTCCAGGTGTAATTAGTATTCGTAGCATGTCGAAGTTAAGCGTCACTGAAAACTGCCCTATTAAAAATAAATAGCCCAACTAACCTCTTACGGTCGTATAAACCATAATGTACTCTTAATTCTGGGAAAGTAACATGTTCACCAACTTAAAGGAATGGGTTGTTAGGTGACCAACACCTTCAGATGTGCTTATTTGCTCACTCAGTTTCATTAAGGAGTTAATTCTACAAAGGGCACAAATTTGATGTTAAATTCGATCTGTTTACTTTCTATTGACTAATCATTAACAAAATTTGTTTCTCTGATCAAATTCATCATTAGAACTACGCTCTACGGGTGTTTTATTTTATGCCTGTGGCGCTTGTTTGCTTCGCTCAAAAATATAAGCAAGTATGCGAGAGAAAAAGGTTTTTATTTCATAATATATTCAAAAAAGGTGTTCAAGAAAAAAATATAATTTCACAACAATGGCAGACGTTACCAACAAAATATCTGACGGACACACACGCTAGGATCATTATATTAAGATGTAGCCCTTCTGTTTCATAAATTTTAAGGTGCGTTAAGGAACTAATGATCGAGGAAATCACTGCAAATTAGATATGAAATTCCATCACTTGATGGAATATGCATCAAGTTTTATTATGTGCATATCTTAAAAGACTCGTCTATAACTTAAGCCTGTTACAGAGGCTCATAATGGCAAGACCTGTGTTAAGCTTGGTACCAAGTTCTTGGCCCCATTGTCACTGGATTTAAGACTAAGGTGTGGTTATTCCCACATTGTAAAAACTAGTAAATTACAGATATTTACGAGTTTTTACACTTTTCATAGCGACCTTTTCCCTTGTAAGGACTCACCATTTGGGCGCTAATAAAAAAAAGACATTTTCTTGTCACTCTTCAGAGAACATATTATTAACTGTTCTCTTTTACATTACACGCCATCACAAAACTTGGTACAATGCACATTTATAAGACTCATATCGAATGAAAAGTACAACTACAGGAACACATTCATTACAAAAATAAAAAAAATGATTGCGCCGAAGAATAATATACAATAATTTTAAATTTATGTTTAATAGCTAAAATACATATCACATATTTAGCTAGCTAGTGCTTTGGAGATGTTTCTATTAACTTCTCAGACTTGGAAAAGCATAATCTTAAAAAAACACAAAACATCTAATGTTTTTAGTGACACTTGATTACGAATCTTCGAAAAAAGTACTTTACAGACAAAAAAATTCTCTTTCTGATTCGACGTTTCTTGCCCATATTGTTGAGAAGCCGCGGTAAAGTTCCGAACGTTCTGTCCAATTCCACTTTGCCTCATGCAGCCTCATTTCTTTAGCTTAATCGAAGGAATCAACAAAAGAAGCTTTAGGGTTCTTATTCTTGCTGACTAGTCCAGTGGGGTATCTTTGCACTATTGAATCGCTAAATTTGCAAAATAAGGGATTTGATTCTAAAATATCATCATCACCACTTTTTTCTTCTTGTCTATCTACATTTCCATCTGATGGAAAGAGCCGGTTGAATGTTGATTCCACTAGTCTCTATATATTTGTATGATTTAATATAAAGAAGAGTTATTTAAACTAAGTCTCTTTAATACTTTAGAATGCAGGAGAAAAATTATTAGTACAATAATGTCATTCAGCTTTCGTGAGGAGTATCATTAGATAAAACTATCATTTATTTTCATAGTCAAGCTAAAACTGTTATTCTCCAATTCTTTCAAAATAAATTTTATAGATTTTTCTCGATATAACAATGAAGTATCGTTTAGGGAAAGTCTTTGATAACCATTTTAAATTGAAGAAGTACATCTAAAATAGCATCCAAAGATCTCCATTCGTCGTTGGTACCACTACATCAACTTTACAAATTCTCAGAGCAAGAATAATGCAATTTTTCAGTTATCAAGGGTATCTTTTGGGCATCTAACACTGGTTTCATTTCTTTTCTCTTCGAATTAACTTTGAAGATTTCTTGGAGGTGATCATTTACAATGCCGATTTTCTAAAGATTTTTTTAATCCTTCTGATATTTAAAATGATCTCAGCCAAAATCTCTTGAATATCTATAAGACTGATATGATCATAATTTGTTTCAGTAAAGTGGAAGGTTACATCTAAAAGTGTATTAAAATCGTCTCAATCTTTAATGATTTCTTGAGTATATTTTTCTGCCTCCTCCGTAGTAATTTCCTCAATATCGCATACAGTCATATGAATTACATGAGATATTTTATGAAAGAATCTATTTTTCTTTACCATATTTGATTATGACACAAAGGCTATCTGATGTAACACCGAAAATATCGCAATTTAAATTGGATTAATTCACTTGTTCGAGTTTTTACCACTTCTGTAATTATCTTGCTATCTAATGATTCTGAAATGCTCACTAAACCAAGCGACCAATGTTTTGTCACATCGTTTACATGAACTTTCAGTAGATGACGATTCATGGATGATGTATACTCGGCAAGTGAAATTGAGTAACGAATTCCAACTTTAATTTAACCTGAAAAGTGTTCGGTTAACTTTGTTCTCTTGCTTTAATAATAATTTAGAAGTGAAATTGACACTCAATGTAGTGAAACAGTGGCTTCTTATCGTCCATATTTTTTGCCATCCTGCTTTGGATGAATGCACTTAATGCAAATTTGCTAAAATCCTCATGTCATGGTGGTTTTGCAATAACTTCGACAGAATTTTAGAAATGAACCTTAAAAGTTTGCTGTCTCTTTAAAACCCCCCACAGTTTCCACCTTTAAAAAGAATGTCATGAACTTTAAGGGAGTGTCTTCAATTCTGACGTTGTAACCAACACTTTTCAGGATTTTATTGCATGTTAAATATTCTGGTTCGTTTTAAAAGTACTATCACACATTTGAGACTCTATGGGACGTAGTAATGGTTCATTGTTTCTATACTTGACACTCACAGTACATATAATGACAGTAACATAATATTATTAGAGCAATAAAGGTAACATGGATTATTTGTACCAATAATCAGTAATATAAAATAATTCTAAATACGCTTGACAATAATAATAACATCAATAATCAATACAAGTATCGGATTGGGTAACAAAATAAACTTTGCTAATATAACATAGGCCTAATAACTCTTATCTGGCAATCGGAGTAAGGAAAAACAGCAAGGAAATTGTATTGTTAAATAACAATATCATGTTTTTCTAAACATTTTAGTGAAATAAAAAGGGTTATTATAAAAGACGTTTAAATTTATAAAATGGATCAACTTGATTGGTAGATGATACTAGATCATTCCCAATACGAAGAGAGCGATTTAAAAAAGAATCTTGAGATGTAAATTTAATAAATTTAGGAGGGTTAAAAGAGTAATTTTGTTGCTGGCTGAGTAGTAAATACCAAGAAATTTCCATTTTCTTCGAACGTAGTTATGTAGCTTAGTGGAATAATTAGTTCTAATGAACCTCAGTTAATAATACACTGGGTATTTTTTTATATGAAAAAAATGAATTGTACAATGTAAATTTCCTCTTCAAAGGCAGAAGATGTGAAATTCATTTAAAGGAACATAAAGTCTGTGACAGGTTTCTGAGGTGTATTTCTGAGAAGACGTGCTACTTTAGTATATCTTTAATGCTAATGTGAGCGCAAAGAGATTTAGTAGAGATCGATCGAATAATAGGCTTTATTTTATTAATATAAGAGGCAAGATAATAGACCTATTTAAAGATAAAATAATTTAGGTTGTTTTACCAATGTTAGGTGATAGTCGTTTTCCAGTAAAATAAGTGTTGTAGGTAGGAATATAGGTTGTTGAGTGTTATGGATACAAAGGTATCGTTAGCAAAGTCTTTGAAACTTAATAAATTATAAGAACGAGAAATGTCAGTAGTATAAATAGAAAGGGAAAGGGGCCTATTAAAGGGCCCTAGGAGTTCTAGGGGATACCTGTACCTTTGGCGAGAGAACGACATCTCATAACCGCTGATTGTTGACAGTTTGTCAGGTAGAATACGAACAAGAGAGGGTCAAGTCCATGAAATCTGATTCGATCAGGCTTATTGAGAAGAATTTATGATTAAATGTATCGAAAGCGTTAGAAACAGTAGGAACATCTTAAATAATTGAATATAAGTAATTTAAAGTATTGTGACTTGATAAGAAATTCATGAATGTTGTCAGACGTACTAACCTTTGGACGGAATTCATATTGATGATGATATATTATTGCGATAAAGAGAAGACAAAAATCTCTCATACATTAGATTTTCGAATAACTTGGATCAGGTAGGGAGGGAAGAGATATGATTATAATTTGATGCAAGCTATTACTATTTTATTTAAAGATTGACGGAACGCGGGCAAATTTCAAGCCAGAAGGGAAAAATACTCTGTGATAAGGATTCATTAAAGAGAAGAGATATTATTAGATTACTGAGTTAGGCTGTAATTTTAGAAATGAAATTGGCACAGAATTATTGGAAAATGAGGTGTTTTTAAGTTTTAGAATAGTTGGCGTTCCTTCAATATTAGTAGATGGAAAGTCAAAGAACGAATTTTGTCTTCAGAAAGGGTATGTATCTCATTGGGGTGATACGGGTTTGATGGATGCAATTATCTAGTTCGTTAACTATGGTACTAAAGGAATAATTATTTAAAAACTTTGAAATGTCAGGAGGATTATCGTAATATTTATCATAATAGATAAGATGAGAAATAGATTGGTTGGAAGAATTGCTGGTTAATAGTTCATTCAACGTTTTCCATATGGCTTGCCTATCGGAGATGCAATTATTTTGGCCTAGCGTAAACTAGAAGTTAAGAATGATTATCTAGTAATTATTATAAGCAGAAAAGAAAGTTTATTGTTATAGAGTTTATATATATTTTTGGGTAATCAAACGACGGAAATTGTGAAGTAGAGAAAAAAATGGAGCGAACAGGGTTGTGTGCAGTCTGTATGTTATAGAAAATATGAGAAAAGAATTCTAACACAATATTTAATTCATTGAATTGATTTAATCTGTGAAATTTACAGTAAGTAGTGATGCATTAGGCAGTTTATAAAGGTTTGTCGGGCTGTGGTCGTGAAATTATTTGTGGACGAAGAGTTTTGAATTCCTTTGTATGGGTAAGATGGTGATTATAACAGAGGTGTTAGAAAGTTAATTGTACCAGATATGTTCAATACAAGATAAGGAAATGGAAGAGAAATGGGTTGTATGTTTAATAATGTGTAGAAAAGAGAATCTGTTACAATGAGTGTAATGATTATGTCAATATTTAAGTCGCCAACCAAAATCGTCTGATTTGAGGCATTGCAGACAGAAGGAATAGTGGACTTACATCGTAGCCGAAATTCTGACACTATAGTCAGGATTAAAGAGTGAACAGAGATTCGAGCAGTACAGAGTTTAATTATATCATTAAAATTATTAACTTTCTTTTAAGGAAGCTTTAACAGAGGTTAATACATAAACAAAAACTCCACCTCTGCCGTTGCTGAAAGTATGGAAAGTGGTGTAGCCATGTATATCGCGAAGATAAAGTTGGAAGAACGAAGTTTCGGCCAGAATTTTGCATCAAACTGCACATCCAGTTTCCACCTTTAAAAAGGATGTCATGAACTTTAAGGGAATGTCTTCAATGTTGACGTTGTTACCAGCACTTTTCGGACTTTTATTTCATGTTAAATATTCTGGTTCGTTTTAAAAGTACTATAAAACATTCGAGCCTCTATGGTACTTAGTAATGTTCCGTTGTTTCTATACTTGACACAAACAGTACATATAATGAAAATAAGCATAATATTATTGGAGCAATAAATGCTGACATCAGAATCTTCATCTTAAATTTGCGAGTTAGTTCTGAGAACACCCCTTGTCGCAAGCACACAATGGTGTGCATTTCAACCCTGGCCTTCTTCCAGTTGTCCTTCTTGATGCACGCCTCTTGGCAGATTTTGGATGCCTTGAGAAGCGTTGTCCAGAGAGGTTAGTACATACCGCTGGTTTTGATCTAACACCAGTTGGTTGATGAAGACAAAGTTGGTACAGGAACCAGGTCCTGACCCTAGACATGTCCACCCTGGTATATTGCTCGTCGAAAGTGCTACTTCTGGGCTTCCTTTTTAAGTGGGATCTGCTGGACATTGCTCTTCTTTGCAGAGAGTTTGAGGCACACTTGTCGATATCGGTTGCGGAGCCTGTTCCGTCGTAACGCACGATGACGAACCTCTCAATGGTGTGCATGGTTTGTTTATTAATAAGATCCAGTGCAGTGGATAAGTCAGTGAGTGTCTGGGTCAGCTGAGTTAGAGCTGTGCACACTGCCCATAGTGTCCTCTTGCTATTTTCAGCGAAGCAGGAGTCCTTGTCGTAGCCCGTCAAAGCATGAAATATCGGTATTGCCGGAGCTTTCTCAGGACCCAGATTTCGCGCTCTCTCATAAACTACCAAGAAGCGGAAAGCCTTACCTGTGCCTAAGGACACCCACACTTTTGTTTCCTTCTCCAGGGTACGTGCCAAAGTCACTGCCAGGACAACAACATCAGTGTCAACTGTGCGGATAAGGATCTTCTTGTGTCCATTGTGGGCAGTGTAGGAGTCATGAACCATTATGCGGCTGTTGGCTTCTTGGTGGTTGCAAGGAGCCAAGGCTGGGCTGCAGTATCTAAGAGCGATGGCTTTCTCAAGTCATCATTTTCTTCACTGATGATCAGCTCCTTATTTGCATGGCGGAATGATCCTGGAGTACGCCAGAAAAGAAGTTGAACATCTCTATCTTATTCTCATTGACTCTGAGGAAGCTGGCGCAGTTTCTTGGGATTGTTGCACCACCCACAACCCGTCTTATCACCATTTTTTCGCGCGTGGCTCTGGCTGGGCACATAAAATAGTCTGTATTGTAGCGGTCACACAACAGATAGAGTCGCGTGGTTTGGTGGTGTTTTGAGAGAATGTAGGGCACAAAGACCTATTGGGCATACTTGCTAAAACATTTTGCTCTACTTGGCTTCAGCATCCGGAATATGACTTCTCCATCTAGAACAATACAGCTAGTTGAAGGAAACTCAGACTTGGGCTGACAAGTGTCTTCTAGACAAGCGAGAAGATCACTCTTGATTTCCCGCCGGATGAATTTTGAGGGTACATGTGATTCTTGAGGAATATAATTTGCTGTTTGCTCTTCACCGGAGGTTTCGAAACAGGCTGACTGAAAATTTTCAGCCTATTTCTATAGATGGCATCTTCTATGGATTTCGTTCCTTTCACCAGGCGCTCTGACGAAATTTTAAAACTGCAGCTGTCCCACTTCGTGTGCATGACGGAGGGAGTCTACAGCTCTAGGTAGCGCGATCTCCTTGGTGTCGACTGCTAGCATATCTTGCCTCTCATCTTCAAATTAATTTTCGAAGTCTTCCATTGCGATGACCATTGACTGTACATCTTTAAGGAAAACAGTCTGAACAGTTGCTGACTGGTCATGCTGCCTTGTGACTTGTGGTATTTTCTCCGGCGGGTCAGTTTTATCTTGGAACTCTTTGATGAGCCTTGTATCTCTAGTCCTGCCACCATCCACCGTCGTAGACCGCTGGGGTTGTCAGTCAGGCCCACTGCACCTCTATCTTCTTTGATGGCGGCATTGTTCTAATTGTAAGAATAATCAACTGAGATGATGGAGAACAACCTGTTTGTCTTCTGGACGGAGAAGTTTCTCCCAAGAAGAAGCATTTCACTTCGTGCTGTTTCATCTAAGAACTTGATGATCGTAACAGATATCGAGTTTTGTTGCGGGAAGCAGCTTCCTCTTCTTCGTCGGTGGTATTTTCAGGTGCCCTGTCTAACTTGTTCTTGTTATACTTCTGCCTGCAGCACTTGTGGTATCGTACATTGATGTCGCTCAATGCTGCCTCAACGCCATTGTCTTCATCTTATCGGACCAAGAGTAGAATTTGTTGAGCAATCCAAGCTCATTGAACCTTCTCAGATGTCCAGCGAGAATGTTGTAGCTGCTTAACTTGTCTTGGCGTGTATTCTGAGATGGACTTGTCAGCGGCTCTGGCCTTGTTCCTTGGCATATAAAAAATAATGACCAGTCTGTCTTTGTTTCTCGCTGGGCGGAGGTAGACTGAGCTGCTTCTGATTCACGAGGCTCAACCAGTTTGAAGCTCCTTTACATTGTTCTGAAAATGGAAAATTACAAAGTAGTATAAAAAGAGAACTCGGAATTCAAGAGAATTAGGACATGTTCAACTGAGTTGGAACATTTCAGATGATGTTTGTTATGGTTTTGATTCTAATCTCTAAATAATTTAATATATAGATAATAAGATTCTAAAATGTCAATTTCCTTTACTTTAAGTGCTGCCCTACATTAATAACAGGAGTCTGGTAAGATACCTTCTGTCCAGATCCTGTTAAACCATTATTATAAAAATGACATGCCGTGGTCAAATAAATGTCGAAATCCCAATGTCGGGACAGCATCCGGGCGAGAATTGGTGTCCCCTAGAGAAAACATCTATTATTCGGAGTTAATTTCAGAATCGCAGCAAAACATCTTTTTACCTTGCTTGGGAGTTTACTGTAGCTTAGACAAATGAAGATTATTCATATGGAGTAGCAGCCAGAGAGGCCAGACTTATATACAATAGAAAGTTTATTGAAAAGCATTTAAAAATACAAGTACTCGTACATATAAAACAGAACTCTATGAAATTTGGGAATATTTGGTGAAATCTATGCACCGAAGAAATATGCTGTAAATAAAGCTAAATGGTTTCCAACTAAATATTAAAATAATTAATATATATATATATATATATATATATATATATATATATATATATATATATATATATAAATATATATATATATATATATATATATAAAAAATATATATATATATATATATATATATATATATATATATATATATATATATATATATATATATATATATATATATATACTTAATTCATGTACCACAAAAGTCTAATTACTTTATACAATGATTCCATTGAGAGCTTTCTGATTTCGGCCAAAGTTGCCCATCGTACTTTTTTTTCTATTTTTTTTTCCTGAACTCTGGATAGTCTAATTAATAAGGCACTGGATTTCTACAAATAGGTAAGGCAAGGTTAATCAAAGGCTGAGCGGACACAAAAAACTCCAGTGTACATTGAAAGTTTGCCCCCTATAGGTGTCTGACTTACTCTCTCACTTGGGCTAGGGCAGAAACATCCATACACACCACAAAAATATTCAGTCAAAATATCTTTTCCACTGCTTTGTTAAGTGTGATCCTGATAATTCGTGAGTCTCCTGGCGCTTTCTGTTGGGAAGAATAAATAGCCCTTTTTAGTTCTCCAGTTGTTATTGCGGCTCCTGGTGCTAGGTTCTTTTTCCGTTTTCGTTCAACGAAAGGCACTTGGGATATTTTCTGTATATTATTTTTAGGGTTGTCATGAAAAATCTATTCTCTTACTTGGTTAAAGTCTGCGTTTTTTCTTAGGTGTTATTGAAAACACAGACTTCCAATATCGTCATTATTTTTCTTCGGTGGTTCTATTTTAATGTATTTTTCCCTATTGCTCGTTTCACAATGTTATTTTGCTTGTTGGAGATGAGCCTTTCGTTCTGTTGATTTGTTTCCAATTTTAAAATCTGAATGCGTTCTTTATATATTTCTCCGATGAAGCTATCTCATATGTCTCCTTGTTGTTCTTCTATGAGATGGATTATCTTTACTTTCCTAATATTTAACGTCATTTGTCTTTCTCTGTTAGGCCTGATATTTGCTGTTTGGTATTAAAGACTGCTCATCTGTCTGTTCTACTCACTTCTCTTTTCTGCATTGGTGATGTAGGAGTGTGTAGTGTCTCTTTCTTGAAATATTTTTGGCTTCCGCAAGAAATATCACAAGCTGTTTTCAATAGCTCATTTTCCTCATATATTTCCTTCAGGTTTGCTTTTCTAAGATCGGCTTAGACGAATTTCGTACTTTATTCGTCGCATCTACCCCAGTTTGCTCTTCTGTATCTCTTTATCTCTGGTACTGGCACTTTTATGGAGTTTTGATTGAGAGAGTAGTACCCCAACACGGTCAATATTAGAATGTTGATGGTCTACATTTGGATACAATATGGCATGTAATGAGTCCTTTGTGTGACGTCTGGTTTTGTAGCACAACATAAGCAGTTAGTTATATTCGAAAGTCGTGGTCTATTATCGTGAATACGCTTCTTCCGAGTAACATTTTGAAGTTTTGTCTACTGCAATTACCTCTCTAGTAGCCATTCCACCTGCACTTTGAATTCAGCTCTCCCATGGATGTTTTAGAGAGTTCTCCGGTAAAGATTATCATATAATTGTGCATAGGAATGTATTTTTATCTTGGCAATTGATAACCTCTGGCTCTTACTACTGGTGATAACTCTGTTTCCACTTTAATGCCCAAAAGGTCTTGTCCAAGCCATTGTTCTCTTTGTAATCGAGGCCTCTTTTAATTGCTATGTCGTTACGTTGATTGCATCACTTTGTGTTATAGTATTCTAACTTGATTTACTCCATGCCCGGACATTAATATGATTTCGATAATTCTCCATAAAAATATTGCCCAGAGATGTTTTTCTGATCCAGCTATCCATGTTAGTTCGCAGAATCTAGAGTTTTTTTCTGTTTCAGAAGATTTAGGCGTTCCTATTCATCTGGCAATGTTTCCATTTGAAAATGTCCTGTCCACATCTAAATTTACCACGTTTAACTTCCAGGAACGTATTGCGTTTGAGAGTCAAGCAGTACTCAGGATATATTCTAGTTCTATCTTGAAGAGAATATTCCCGATCTCACGATAATCATTTTCGCCAGTCTTTCCTTTCTGTGATAATTTGTGGGGATGAGTAAGAGGAGGAGAAAATATTTGAAATGACGAATATTTGGTTATATCGTTTGAGAATTGTACATTTAAACACAATTCACTTCATTGTTATTGATAGGTCCGCTGTTTAGCTCTGATACAGCGTGGAGCAGAGGCAGCCCCTGTGGGAGTCTAGCTTCTAGTTCAAATTCTGGTCCTTTTAAATCATTTATCACAGCGTATGCTTTTCTGTCTTTGACGTAATCGCAGAGTATTCTCTTCAGATTTTGGTTCATCTGGAGTTATATGATTTTGTATCGCATACCTTTGACCGATACCTTGTTAAATGTTTTCTCTAAATCTCTCAGGACTAAGTTGATGCCATTTATCTCTACTTATGCCATGGCCATTTTCTTTGTTATTATGCCAAGTGCCATCGTGTTGTCTCTTACTTTCCTAAATTCTAACTAGTATTCATTCTAAATTGTAAAGGTTGACATTCTAAATGTTAGTCTTTGGTTGACATTTTCCTCAAAAACTTTGCCCAAGAACTCAATGGCGATATAGGCCAATAAACCTTTGAGGTAACTTAGTAGTTTTGCTGTTTTGGGGACGAAAATCATCTTTGCTGACTTATATTTCTCTGGAAAGTATCTAATGTTTGGTAACACATTGTAGATGTTATAATTTTTTCTCCGATGTTGTTTGTTGCATTAATGATGTTAATTTGGATTATTCCTGTCCGGCCAAAACGCATTTTAGTCGAAAGAATTGATTACGCCTTTTATTTCTTTTGTTGTTATTATCGCCCCTGGACCCAGAAGTTCTTCACTTTTTCGAATTATTGAAGGTGTTGGGGATATTTTTCTGATGTTATTACTTATGTTTGGGCCATTTACTCTATATTATGATTGAATTCTTCGTTCTCTTCTTGTGATATAGAGAACACTCTCTTCCAGTGAGCGCGGAAAATTTATTGTTTGCTCTGATCTTATCGAAATTTTCCTGTTATATGATTATTATTATTTTTTTCGGAGATCCGAATTTGATTCATTATTAAGCTTCTCTCCAATTTTCTTGCGATCTTCTTTCTAGGTTGATTTTTCTATAAAGATATCCCACTTAAGGGCTTACTAGGTAGAATAGTGTGGGAATGAGTAAAAGAAGAGCCTGTCCGAGCCTCCTGTTCGATCCTCCTCCCTCGCTCTAAGGAACTAAGGAGGAGGGAAGAAGGCGGGGAAAGGAGCCCAGATCCACCCACTTACCGATCACCCCCAGCCCTTTGCCAAATTGAGGTATATATGCGGTGGTTTAAAGGGAATAATGGATATAGGAATGGGAAAGGTAGGCAAAGGAGATAGTGTAGTAGAAAACTAGAAGGAGAGTGAAAGTTGAGCTATGTAGGCGTTATTGGCCCTCTAGCTAAAAGTAGTCTTAATATCACGGTGTGTAGTACTTAATCCTTTTTTTCTATTTACTGTTTATTGAATGAGTCCGTTCCATTTCTGTATGTAGCGCCCGTTTTGGAGTGACAATAGCAAAGGATTAGGGCAAAATTGAAGGGAGTTGGAGAAGTGAAAGTTTGCTTCGAGGTCAGGAAAATGGTAGTTATAAGTTGGAAATTAGTAAGTAGAGTAAATACCTGAGTGTCAGGCTATTTGATGTATTATACAGGGTAACCCCCCCTTCAAACTGGCCTGCACACACTTTTTGTGATATATCTTTCATTCCTTAACTAATCGCCCATACTTTGCAGGACATGACAGAAGCAACGCCTGTGAACACAACTAGATCTCAATGGGAGCTCCAGCAAAGAATATACTGCATCAAATATTACTACAAGAGAGGCCCGTTCAAGAAAGTGCAGGACACTTTCGTGCATCAGTTCGAATGTGAAAAAGCCGAACCCAAGAGCAGAACTATGAGAAAGTGGAGAACCCCAATGCAGCCAGTGGCAACCGTCCAAGCTATTCAAGATGCCCCAGGAAGCGTACAGCTGAGCTGGTCGAGAGCGTCAGAGAGTCAGTTCAGCATAGTCCAAAACGCTCTGTGCGGAAGCAAAGTGACTCCCTCAGTATATCCCGTGCGACCAGCAGGAGATTGCTAGTAATGGATGTAAAGGCCTACCAATACAGAAAAAAACAGACCCATACAGGCTCAGGCAAGGAGCAGAGATAGGCTATGGCGATCAAGATACTAGAGAGGATTCAGGCCCCAAATTTCCTTAACCTCCTTTGGACCTCAGATGAAGCTCACTCCCATCTTGGAGGAAAGGTAAACTTGATGACAAATATCTTATGGGCGACCTGTATGGACTGCAATCTCAGCCAGAGGGATAATCGGACCATTCCTCTTCGAGAAATCTGGCACGACAGTGGCAGTCACCAAGGAGCGGTATATTGAGGTCCTCAAAACCTTTAAGAGGGAGCTACAGACCCTATTCCCGTCGCTTATGGGGTAGTTTTAGTTAAAGCAAGATGGAGCAAACTCTCACACCTCAAACCTGTCCCGAGATTGGCTGAAAGAGAACTTTGGTGGCCGTGCGATCAGTTTTAAGACTGATTTTGAGTGGGCACCTCACAGCCCAGTCTTTAGCCCTTCAGATTTCTTTCTCTGGGGCTATCTTAAAGAAAGTGTGTACGCAGGGAGACCCAGGACCATCACGGAACTCAATGAAGCCATCAGGGAGGAAATCAGAGACCTTAGTCGATCGGTTTGTAAGGACGTCATGGACAACTTTGTGCTGCGCCTTAAGAAATTCACAGAGCTAAATGGAAGTTATCTCCAACACGTCCTCTAGGATAAAGAAGAAAATTCCAAAGACTCTCATGTTTTGATATCATATTTTTAAACACAATAACCTAGTAATCACCAAAGGTCCATTCAATATATATATATATATATATATATATATATATATATATATATATATATATATATATATATATATATATATATATATATATTTATATTAAAATATTAGATTTTTCCGACTTGGGGTTCACTTTCAATATTGTTTTTGTCCTATCCTCTTCTCTCTCCATTGCCGCCCTGCTACTTGGGAAAATGGAGAAGGGGCAGGGGGCTGCTCACCCCATCCTTTACGCTATTTGAGTTGCCTCTGGATCGGATAAGGGAATCTATATTTTCACTTGATCTATCAGAAATAGGTGCATCAGTCATTGTAGACTGTCCAGAAATTGGGTCAAAGGGGCTTAAAACCTCGAAATCATATCAAATAAAATGGAAATTTCTCTGAAAGGGAATGGATCCACCGAGACACTTGGGAGGCAAAAAATCATTATTTTTATATATTTTTACTGTAGAAAAATGCTCTCCTTACCTATAGCACTTATTTTTTTTAACTTAAAAGTCTCATTTTATCTTTAACATAAATGAATTATGGAAAAAACAATAGTCGAAATTTAGAGCTTAAAGAACAACTGGATATTTGAGAAAACGCTTTTAAATATATAGTTTTCAAAGTTATTAATTCTCTTTTTAATGGGAGGTATGATAATTATATACATATATTGTTCTTATTAGTTAAAAGCGTTAAAAAATCATAGATCCAAGACGTTATAATCCCTTTTTAATTCCACAAATCATTTCCTTTTCACTGTTGAATCATCATCTGACGCGTTTGGTCACGCGATTCAACAAATAAGGTCTTGTGTGCTGATGTAATCTGAGAGCTTGTCTATTGAGCTCATTACTAATCATTCTCTATGTAACTGGTGCCAAAGCCTTACGCAGATCGTATTGCAGTTATTTCTTAGTTATCATAGGGGTTTTCGATGCCGATTTCAGCATGCGCCGACGAGCATGTTTGAATATTTTCCGCGTAGCTGCACTGAGAAGAAGGTTTGCAGGGGTCAGGCAGGTCTTGCATTCTTTAGGAAGGCAACTTACTGTGCTGAGAGGATCATGCCTGGCTGTAAAAATTTTTCTTTAGCTTATACCTTTTCTCTAGAGTTCAATTTGCTTACTTTCATATCAGTTGAGAGGTCTTTTCCTTTCAACAGTTAGCACAAACCTGTACTATGTCGGTCGAATGCTAAATGAGATTATACCCGAACCATACCAAGGTAAACTGATTTTGGAACTTTAGAGATCATTCTAGCTAAACTTTTAGAATATTAGACCAAAATATTCTGTAAATAAGTTAATTTAGAAATATTTTCAATGTCTAAATACTTTTTTCATCCTTATTTTGTCTTTTCTCTAATAAAATATAATCGTTAGTATCACATTATTTTCCATTAATACATCAAAATACATTAAATGTAGTTTTAAATTCAATTTTAAGAGCTGGTATTTATATTGAATAACTTATTTAAATGTTTATATATATATGTCTCACCTCACTGTATATTGTTTATAATGTCTCAATAATATATTATTTTGAAGTCTTATTCATAATAATCTGTTGTTACAGGTAATTTCATCCCAAATTTTGTATTTCCATCAATAAATCTTCCTGATATTCTACATGAACAGCCACATATTGGACCAGAAAAGCTGCCTTTTCATCAGGTTAGTTTTTAAAATGTTTCATGTGTGAGTCAACTCTACTTATCTTTTAAAAGTCACACTTTAATTCAATCAAATTTTAAAAGTTATCCACTATTCAAAGAAATGTACATATGTAGGTTTATTGAAGAATTTGATTTAAATTTTATATGGAATGCTCAACAATGATATTGAGATTAAAGCTCTAAATACCAGCACAGATGAACCAGAAAGAAATATAATCTCCCTCACAGAAATTATACTAATCTATATTATATAAGTAATCATTCGTCTAGTAAAAGATCATTAAAAGTTTACCACTAAATTGCATCTTTCTTGGGTGTGACTAGAATCTAAAAAAGTTTCCCTTTAAGTGATACTAAAGAACCAAATAATGAACCGTTTCTAAAAATGTCCATAAGCACGTATCTTAATGAACTGATAAATGGTTCGCGGTAAAGTCTCAAAAAAGAAAGAGAAGAAAATTATTTCAAAATGTAAAACCAAACATTTCAATTTAAAAATCAGGCGTTCTTTCTTCGTTAATCATATACGGAAATTAGAATTTAACTTCTGAAAGGTCCTTTACCTACCATATAATTTCAAATGCTGAAGAGGACTCATTTCTAAAAGAAAAATTAAACCTGAATAAACTAGAAACACTTTTACTAGTAGAATGTATAAACCTAGTGATCAAATTCCTATAAAAGGCTTACAAATAATAAAACGTATGATACTAATCTTATAAAGCAAGTCGATTCAAATGAATCAAGTAAATTACTTGCGCATTCTAGGGGTTTACGAATACTACCCAAAACTTTAGAGTTGAGCGATGCATATCCACCTCTAAACCATATTACTCTTATTGAAAACCTAAACATCAGGATGTATACGTTTAATAGTTTTCAACAGAGTCACTCTAGTAGGATGGATGATAAAGTGTTGCCAGACTTCAGTGAGAGTTTTTTTTCCCATGATCGAGCCTCATTCGCAATAGCTTTAAGTAAAATTACTTCGCATAAGGGAATTCAAATTCCATATAGCAAAAAAACTGTGCCTTCACCTTTAATTAATCAAGAAGTTCTTCATCAACTTTTGCCTTTCCAGAAACATTTACACCTTTTCAAAGAAAAAACATTTCTCTCTACTACTACCTTCACTAGAGTGAACGCCATTCTTCACAAAAGAGCGAGCTCATTAAGCTCAAGAAGTTAGAGGTGGCAGGGACTTTAGAGAGAGATGAAGGAATTAGTGGTAGAAACAGGAAAATAATGAATAAAAATAATTTTTCTAATGAACAAATCATATGAGAAAGTAATAATGATATAAAAGTTGAAATAGAACACAATGATGAACTAGAATTTCATAATGGAGATCATTCCGAACTTCGTCAAGAGATAGATTCTCACAGATTCACGTAGTAAGGTCGAAAAAACGCATACTCCCGACCGAAATTATTTTCAAAATACCGCCAACATAGCCATGATCGTTGGCAGCAGAGGCGCTAGCCCCCCTTTCCCTCTTCATTCAGCACCTTGTCGATTACACAAGGAAGACACCGGTTGACGAAAGACTTTGTAAAGAAGGTTAAACTCACGATTATATAGAGTTTGATGCAAACTTCTGGACACTGACTTATCCTTCTCAGTTCAGAAATTGTCATTTCTATTTTTCATCCATTGGTTTTTATACTTTCATAGGCCAAATACATACTGAGAATTTCTAGCGTTAAAAATAATGCAGATATATTTGTAAAATTACAAGATAAAAAGCAAAAGGTATATTTTAGAAAATCCATTAAAAATTATTCTTTTATTGAAAGTTACACTTTTATTTTGTTTTGTGAATAGAGAAAAGCATTTGAGAATTGCATAACTATTCAATTTCTAATTTGTGATAAAATGACATTGTTTAGTTTCCAAATGCGAATTACTTTGAAACAAAAATTTCGCAACAAAGAAATTCTGTTTCAATTTTAACTCCCTTTCGACTTTCAGCTTTAGTAGTAGTAATTTGATTTTTCGGTTCACCAGTTGTTTTTGTTTTTTTTTGCTTCTTTATAATTTGTAAAAAAAAATATTCAAAAGTGGAAAGCAGTGCAATTTTAAAATTTTGAAGGTTAACGAGGGACAAAAAAGGCGTGGCATTGGAATTATATACTATGTTCAAATCTGTCCCATTTTTAGATAGAACTGTGGAGATTATAAATTAGAAACATTCATGAGATTAAAAATTTCCCATATATGTGGGAAACAATTTCTTCTACTCATGATTGTTTCGACTTTACCTAACGTTGAGACAAATATCTTTCTTTACTATAAAGAAACAAAACAAACTTTTTACTTCACGACAAAGCATTATTTTATAGATACTCGTATCTGTTTGATTATATCAATAAATTTTCAGTACTGAGTTCTATGAACCTGGATGGAGGCGAACGGTAATTGTTCAATCAAAACTTAATTTCTTGGTAAATTAAGCGAAATGAACGATTTTCAGGGAATCAACGTTATAAATATTTCCACTCCAATAATTCCCATCTATGTTACAGGGCTGAATGAAGTTATTAATAACGTATTTTAGTATTATTATGACTTCATTTTAGCCTATTTTTTCGACGAACCTTATATTTCTGGAATCGAGTAAATTTTAAAAAGATTTTGATATTGAAATTTTTTAGGAAATAATAAATATAAAATTGAGCTCAACTTCATCTTTCAACCTTTGCAATAAAGATGAAATAAATATTGACGACCCTATTAGACAAACTGTCTATCTTCAACATATTTTTTCATGGTTCTTACATACATATACTTATCGACCTATTACATAAATACCTTATTTGTATGTTATATTAGTTGTCTCATACCATTAAGTGCAGACGTTGTTAATTCCTACTTTCTTTCTCTAAGTAGGCGAGGGATAATTACATATTATTTCCCAGGTATTTGATAATTTAACAAGAAAAGCAGCTGGGTTAACATAGGGAGGGCCTGTGGCCTACATTTATTACAGGAACCTAACCACGTTGATGTCAAACATAACTCAATTTTTGAACAAATTGACAGAGAATATTTCATATTTTAGCCCGTATTTCTTTTTCTTTGATCAGTTATTGTTCGATAGTAGGCTCAGCCTTTGGAGGTCTCTCAGGGGAAAAGATCGTGTAAAATATTTGATTACCAATGGTAACCCAATTCTGATGAAGCATTATGCTGGTAAAATATAATTATTTTGCAATATTTAAAGGATCTTTGTGGCAAAGATTTATAGAAATTAATAAATTAGAAAAGAATGATGAAATATTAATCATTATATCCATGCTGTTGTTTTTATCGAATAAAATTTCGAATGTATCTCATGCCACCCAAATATAGTTTTCATCATTGTAATATTAAATTTGGAAATATAGAGTTGGCGTCAGTTACGTATCATAATCATAAATATCTTCAATGAAACACAGATGTTTCAATTAATATATTAGCCTTTATTGAAATTCATAAATTTTAGAGTATGAAATTACGTCTAAGTTTGGCGTAGCCCGAGTGGGAAAATTTCCCGTTTAAAACAAACTCAACCGCTTCGGGCGCGAAAACTTCCACTGGTTCATTTTCGGAGTGTAAGCGAATTTAAACCTTCCTGCAGAGCCCTTTTGGTACATCAAAGGCAGGGATTTTGCAGAGATAAAAGGCTACGATTTAGAGGAATATATATATATATATATATATATATATATATATATATATATATATATATATATATATATATATATATATATATATATATACTACCGATCAAAATAAGAGAACAAATTTCCTTTTATTAAAATATTTTCAAAACTGTGATAAAAAGGTAAATGAAATTTCCATGGTAAATAAAGGCATGCAAAATAAGAGAACGACTTTTTCAAGAACATTCTAGAAGTCTATTAAAAACATCTGGCAACATTTTGCTAGGTAGGTAAGAATTGTACAACCGCAATTGTTGTTATACACCCTCTGCATAGTTGGCCCCACACGTAAAAAGGACTCCTGAACTCAGTCAGAGAAATGCTCGATTGAAGACTTCGGGGAGGACTCATTCTGCGATTTCAACAGAGGTAGAAAGACATAAGAGTGTGATTTCGTGCGTTCTGAAGTTATGCAATGAAGACAAAACCTATAAATCTCTTGCAAAAGCTGGTCGACCACACTTAACCACAGTTCAAAAAGACAGGTATTAGGCACTACTGAAGAAAGGATCCCTTTGAAACTGCAGGAGGAATTTCTCGAAATTTAAGCCCAATAGTATGAAAGAAATCAACCTTTTCACAATGTCCATTTGCCCTTATACATCTGGTTAAAAATCTCGATCTACAATTACCAAACCAATCGTCAGTAATAAAAACCGGAGGTCAAAACTCGAATATGATGAAACCCATGTTGTTTGGAGAAATGAAGATTGAGAGAGGATTCATTTCAGCGACGAAATCGAATTTAATTTGGTTGGTTGTGATGGCAAACGCTTAGTTGGAAACACTGAAACTAATACAAACATAAATGTGTTAAAAGTCTGCTAAGCCTGGAGAATGCAGCGTCAGGGCAGTGAGGATGTTTTCATCTGAATGAGTTGGTCCGCTCTTAGGAATAATTGAAAATGAGTACCTAAACCTCATACAACAAGTTATAGCTTCACTCCGAGAATGTCTGAACCAGCCAGCCGTATTTATGTAGAACAACGCACAATACCATACTGCAAAACCAGTAAAACCCTATTTCGATAATAGTTTTCTTATTTTGCAGGGATAATATATATATATACTTGTAATTGATTTGTCCATTGGGAATCTGATATGTAGTAGGAATTTTTCGGGTTTTTTTTATATAATTTAATATAATAGGTTATTTTATTGTTTACTCCAGTTAATTTTAATATTTGATATTCAAGTCATTTATGTTATAACTTCACTTCTTTCTATTATTTTTTAAAATTACATTGGATAGTATTAATTCTATATATTTTTATTTGTGTTTTTACTTTAATCTCAATAATTTTCATTTTTTTTATCCGCCTTTTTAGCCATTATTTAATATTCCTTTCCCTTCTCATTAGTCGACACAGTCGCTAAAGATGGTCCTAGTGAAGGTTCGAAACGTCCGGCCAATAAATGATTAGTATAATCACCTGGTCTCCATATTCCTAATATATATATATATATATATATATATATATATATATATATATATATATATATATATATATATATATATATATATATATATATATATATATATATATATATATATATATATATATATATATATATATATATATATATATATATATATATATATATATATATATATATATATATATATATATATATATATATATATATATATATATGTATATGTATATATATATATATATATATATATATATATATATATATATATATATATATATATATATATATATATATATATATATATATATATATATATATATATATATATATGCGACAAGAACTCTTTTAAATACGTACGAACATATATGCGAAGGTTAAACGACGTGGAATTAAATAAAACAGGTGAGGTCTCAAACGCTTTCCCTTAGTCCATCTTCAAGGGAGGAGCAACGGGGAAATGAATGATACTTTAGTCTCCTAAAAAACAAACTACAATCGCTAAACGACGCGCTATAAAAACAAATGACTATCACTGACATGTTATATGACAATTGACAGTTGCGACAATTACAGCCTCAGGACAAGAACTGTATATACGAATTTCATTGCGGATACAGATACATAGGTATATATTAAGAGACAAAGGTAACAAACAATATATGCACAAATATACTCATATACGTATATAAATATATGCAAATACGCAAATTATTTAGCTTAGTTAGCTACAACATTGCCTTCTTAACTGGATATTTACAATTGTAAATAATTCTCGAATTATAAGGCCGAGCTAGATTTGCTAAAGAATATTTTCCATTATATTCAAAACCAGAGAGAGCAATTAAAATACGAGTAGCTGATTGATACGCAAATTTGGAGGTTTGCGTTAGAAAGGCTGATTTATTCAATCTCCTTTGGTGGCTGTGAAAAGAGCTGCTTTCGAGGGCTTAGGAAGAACTTAGTTAGCTACAACATTGCCTTCTTAACCGGATAATTACAACTGCTGGGTGAGCTTGTTCAAGGCAGAGTGTGCATCGTTATGGGTGACCTCAACAGACAAGTTGACTGGGAAACCAGAGCAGCCTGTGGCGAGAGCGCGCTACTCCTGAAGTTCGCCAACAACGAGTTCCTCAATCAATGGGTCAGAGAACTAACGAGAGGAGACAATATCCTGGACTTGGTCTTAACCTCTGAAGATGATATCGTTGAGGATGTCTATATAGGCGAAGAACTTGGTGGCAGTGATCACCAGCTAGTTAGATTTAGCGTCAAGATCCCGAAAGTAAGGTCTGTTGCCAGTAAATCAAGGAAACTTGACTTGAGAAGAGCAGACTTTGCAAGCCTTCGTGCTGGTTTGACTGATGTAAGGTTAGCGGTATGCGAAGAGGTTGAGGATTCGTGGAACAATTTTAAAAATAAGTTCATGAGTCTTCAATCAAGTTGCATCCCTCTGAAATGCCTCCGTCGGTCTTCTGTTTAACCAAAGTGGTTTAATCGAGAAATCGGCCAACTGCTTAGGGAGAAGAGAAATGCATACCGGCGATCGAAGATCTCGGGTGCCTTTGACGAATACCGGAGGCTAGCCAGGAGAGTGAAGTCCAGCATAAGGGCAGCTAAGCGTACTAAGGAACTCCGAGTGGCGAGACTCTGCAAGGAGAATCCCAAGGAGTTCTTCGGCTATGTAAATAGCCGTAAACCAATCCATCGTAGGATTGGGCCCTTAGTGGACGAGGAGGGTGCATTAACTCATTCAGATGCAGAAAATGCTAACCTACTCAATAAATAATTCTATTCAGTGTTTACTAAAGAGTGTGGTCGCATCCTTCAGCCCACGGATTCCTACTCGGGGAAAAAGCTGGAGGCAAGGGACTTCACCGAAGGAGAAATAAAGAAAAAGATCGCTGACCTAAAGAAGAATAAGTACCCTGGACCGGACGGGGTTCTATTCAAGGTGTTGAAGGAAGTGTGCGATGAAGTATCACGACATATGTGCGCTATCTTTAACATGTCAATTCGGACCGGATGCGTTCCTAGAGACTGGCGTGAGGCGGAGGTGACTCCGATCTTCAAGAAAGGAGGCCCCAGCCATCCATCAAACTACCGACCTATCAGTCTGACTTTGATAGACGGTAAACTCATGGAAAGCATGATGGTGGACAAAATGACGTCGTATACACAGTCAATTTGCTACTGAGGAGTTCTCAGCACGGCTTTCGAAGGCAACGGTCATGCCTGACGAACCTTGTGGAATTCTTCCACTTCGTGTTCAGTGAACACGATCGGGATAAGGCGGTGGATGTGGTGTACTTAGACTTTCAGAAAGCCTTTGATAAGGTACCACACCGCCGCCTTCTCCGGAAAGTGCGAGCGCTGGGCATAGAGGGAAAAGTAGCCGGCTGGATCAAGAACTGGCTAAGTGGCAGACGGCAACGGGTGGTGGTGAATGGACAGGCTTCTGAGTGGGTGCCCGTTACTAGCGGGGTGCCTCAAGGTTCTGTCCTGGGACCACTACTATTCATCATCTACGTCAATGACATGGACGGTGACATGGTTGCCAAGATTTCTAAATTTGCCGACGATACCAAGCTTGGTATGAACGTTGCAAAGGATGGAAATACTGCCCACCTGCAGGCCGATCTTGGGAAGATTGGGGAGTGGTTGGACACGTGGCAAATGCCTTTTAACGTGGTGAAATGCAAAGCAATGCATATCGGCCACAGAAACCCCTAATCTCAGTATATACTTAAGGGCACTGCTCTTGAATCGAGTGACACTGAGAAGGACTTAAGGGGAACTATCACTAGCGACCTCAAGTTCTCTAAACAGTCCATCGAGGCAGAGAAGAAAGCCCAAAAGATGTTAGGCTACAAAAAGTGCCAGTTTGGATACCGTAACAAGGAGATAGTACTTTGTCTGTACAACTCCCTCGTTCGGCCGCACCTGGAGTATGCTATACAATTTTGGAGTCCTTCGTTTCTAAACGATATCGCAAGGTTGAAACGCGTGCAAGCCAGGGCAACCGAACTGATTCCCTCTATCAGACATAAAAGTTATGAAGATAGATTAAGGGAATTAGATATGTTCTCGCTGGAAACCCGTAGACTGCGTGGTCAGCTCATCGAAGTTTTCAAAATACTTCGAGGGTTCGACAATGTTGACTACCGGGATATTTTCACACTCAGTGAGAACATAACGCGCAATCACGGCTTCAAACTTAAACTGAAGCGATACCACCGTGATCTGTGTGGGAAATTATTCACTTACAGTATCTGCGGTAGTTGGAACGCACTTCCGACGAAAGTTGTCAACAGTGAATCTATTGACCAGTTCAAGCTAGGACTAGATAAAGTCTTGCGAATTCGCTGTTAAGATCCTCGCGAGTAATCTTCAAGGTTGCCAACGGACACCTTTGAAGATTGCGCCTAAAGTACCCTCCTTGTATGGACCGTAAGGTCTTCTAGGGTACTTATTTTCCTTTTAGCTCCTTGTAACTGTAAATTGCAAATAATTCTCGATTTATAAGGTATGCATGGGCGCGGGCCATAAAACCCCTCGAGAAATAAGGGGACTAATTCTTCAGTAACCTTGTTTCTACTTTTAAAAAAAAATTCGACTCTAGATGGAAACTATAAAATTGACTATACTTGCCCACATAAACAAAAGGACATGGAAATAACTCACTTCAAATACCTTTAACCGCAATAAAAGGAATCGCTAACAGCATCGGAAAATTACTAAAATTAAACCTGACAATTATGTAAAGGGAACAAATATATAAAATACACTCTTTCCAAACATTATAGGTTCCCAGTAAAGTAACATTCTCACTTACAACAAAGTAAACAAATATAAAAACTCTTTACCAACACATTTAAAAAAACAATAAAATACCCTACCTTACAACAATAAAAAATACATAAACACATTCCTCACAAACCGTGACTAGAATCTAATCCCCTATACATAGGGGGAAACAAAAATAAATTCGCCCCAACATTATTGGGCACGAGACACGGCGTCTGCAATAACGTCCTTTTTACCTTGTATGCGCTCTACTATCAAATTATAAGGTTGCACCGCCATTGACCATCGCAGTTGCTGGTTGTTCTTCTCTTTAAACATACTCAAATAGGCCAACAGATTATCGTCACTTAACACTCTCAACCTATGAATACCTGGCATCGGATATAATATAAATTTATCCAGTGCAAAACTTCTCATCAAATGTTACTTTTTTATTGTATAGCTTCGTAGGGTGACGACTAGATACCTGTAGGCAACAACGAAAGGGTGAAGAATCTCTTGCTCTTTGATCTGCCTCAAAACCGGTCACAAAACTGAATAGAAAGAATCCTTTTAGATCCAGTACGTCTCAGCGAACTCAAGTAACTCGAGAAAAGGGAAAGAGATCAGCAGCCACTTCCTCGAATGAGCCTTGCTCCGTGCCTTCGTCGGTCGCTTCGCTGAATTGACTTCTATTCTAGTTCTGCTGAGAGAAACGGTTCAATTTAAGGAGCTTGTACTTCAATTCACTGAAAGTTTTAAGGCCGAACACAGGTATCTCCTGCTACATTAGTACTTTGAAAATAATCCTCTTATCGTTAAATATCTTGACGGGGCTCCTAACCCGATGAACGAAAATCAGCTCAAACTGCTGGAGTCTGGTGTTATGTGATGGAAGTGATTTACTGGGAAATGGTGGAACGCAATCAGTTAAAAAATGTAATATACGTCAGATAAAATTGCGCACAAACTACCGGAATTGACTGATATCATGCTTCATCATGTGTTGCAAATAATACTTGATAAAAACTCCTGGAGCTTAGGGGGTGAGTTCTATCTCACCGACCGTACTCGTCAGACCTGGCGCCAACAGACTACCATCTATTCCTAGAGCCTGCAGAACTTCTTGAATAGGAAAATGTTCGCAATTTATGACGAACTATAAACCGCAGTTGTAGACTTCTATGATAGCATGATCTAACCATGATCTATTCCGTCGTAGAAAGCGAGTTTTCGAATCTAACGGTGATTACATTGTTCATTGATGTCTCTTTTGCCGTATCGTTTCGTTGTAAATCATTGTCAATAAAAGTTGTGCGAGAACTTTGTTTCCAACATAATTATATATATATATATATATATATATATATATATATATATATATATATATATATATATATGTATTCTTATGTTCGCCTCCGAGGTTCATTAGAGACTGATATTTATTGATTGCAAAAAGTCTGATAGAAATTAATGTACCTTAGCCCTTTCTTTTACAGGGTCACCCCCCAAAATCGGTCCCTCAAATTTCGATAGGCCTTATTTCTTAATTTTCTGCAAGGATGGAATGAAGCTTTGGTGATAACTAGTTTATTGTGTTAAAAAACATCATATCAAAGCATGAGAGTCTTTGCACTTTTCTTGTTTATTCTAGAGCACATGTTCGAGATGACCTCCATTTAGCTCTGTGCATTTCTTGAGGCGCAGCAAGCTCAAAGTTGTCCATGACGTCCTTACAAACCGACCGACTCATGGCTCTGATCTCCTCCCTGATGGCTTAATGAGTTTCGTGATGGTCCTGGGTCTTCCTGTAAACACTCTATCTTAAAGGTAGCCCCAGAGAAAGAAATCTGTGGGGCTAAGGTCTGGGCTGTGAGGTACCCACTCAAAATCAGTCTTGAGATTGATCACACGGCCACCAAAATTCTCTTTCAGCCAATCTCGGGACAGGTTTGAGGTGTGAGAGCTTGCTCCATCTTGCCGGAACCAGATTTTCTCCATAAGCGACGAGAATAGGGTCTGCAGCTATCTCTTGAATGTTTTAAAGAGCTCAATATACCGCTCCTTAGTGACTGTCACTGTCGCCCCAGATTCCTCGAAGAAGAATAGTCCGATGATGCTTCTGGCTGAGATTGCAGTCCATACAGTGCACTTAGGGGAGTGTAGGGGCTTGGTGGCTACCTTATTTGTTCTGGAGGTCCCCCATAAGACGTTTGTCTTCGAGTTTACTTCTCATTCAAGATGGAAGTGAGCTTCATCTAAGTCCAAAGGAGGTTAAGGAAAGTTGGGTTCTCCTAAATCTTCTGCAGTATCTTGACTGCTTTCGCCTTTCTCTTTTCCTTGTCAGAAGCTGTAAGGTTCTGCTTCGTCTGTATTCTGTATGGGTAGGCCTTTATATCCATTACTAACACTCTCCTGCAAGTCTCACGAGATATACCGAGGAACTGACTTTGCTTGCGCACATAGTGTTTTGAACTCTGCTGAACTGACTCTCTCACGCTCTCGACCAGCTCAGCTGTACGCCTTCTGGTGCGTCTTGAATGGCTTGGACGGTTGTCACTGGCTGCATTAAGGTTCTTCACTGTCCGATATTTCTCGAAATGATTCACCCAGTCCTGAATTCTGCTCTTGGAGGGGGATTTTTAACATTCGAACTCATGCACGAAAGTGTCCTGCATTTCTTGAACAAGCCTGTCCTTCAGTAATGTTTGACGCAATATATTCCCTTACTGGATCTCCCATTGAGATCTAGTTGTGTTTACAGGCGTTGCTTCTGTCACGTACTGCAAAGTAAGGGTGATTAGTGAATAAATGAAGGATATATCACAAAAAGTCTGTGCAGGCTAGTTTTGGGGGGTTATCCTGTATTATACTGACGCGTTTTGATACGAAAAGTATCACCTTCAGAGTTAAAATGGAAAATTAATACATGTATTCCAGTTTATTTGTTTTAAAAAATGTGTTAAAAAACTGACGAACGCAACGTATACACGTGTAGGCGAACAAGCAGGCTGGGGAGGTGCAGGTGGGGACTGGTATAGGAAGCGTAAATGAGTGGCCAGAGAGGGAGAGGGGGTAAGTTGCCTGCTAGAAGTGATTAGCGGCCATAGACAGCTGTCCTAAATGTACCTGGTTCCTCGATTTCGCCCTCTTGCAGCTGGCAGGATTTCATGGAAATTAGATTCTATATTTAGATTTGGTCGGTTTTCTTGAATGTTTATTGCTTAAAGGAGATGTAATTGGCGTCTGTTGGGAGCAGAGTCTAAAATTTGTGTTTTCTTCCTTCATTTTTCTGTTAATGCGAATGCCATCTATTTCTTGTGTATACTTTTTAGGTGCACCATTTTGAAGTGGTATGATATTCTTCTTGAGAGTGTGGTTTCTATTATTCCAACATACGATTTGCGAGGGAGCTCACAGTTCCCTAAGGTACATGTGTAATCATATATCAGATGGGTCCTTTGTTTGGTTAGAGGTGGAGGTTTTGGGTTATTTTTCATGAGAAGGGTTATTGTCCGTCTACTTTGATAGTAGATGGTTAGTGCGATCTTTTTATCGGCATTCGTGGATTTTATTCCTCGGTTAGTAATGTCCTTGATTGCTCTCTCGTCTGCATGATGTTCTGTGCTCATAGTTTTCTTGTTAAATAGTTCTATAATGTTTTCCTTGTTGGTATTTCGGTTCTTCTGGGCTTCTGAAATGTACTATCGATCCATTTTAATTCTTGCAGCTGTCTGTAATTCTTTATTGGAGAATCCGTTGTTAACGTTTACGTGTTTGGCTCTCTCAAGTTTATTGTGTGTATCCTTCCATGTAGTACAGTGGGTGAAGGCACGGTTAATGTACGATGTGATCACGCTTGTTTGGTAGCGTTTAGGGCATTCGCTGTCTACATTTTTTCAAAGTCTCGGATTGGTGGCTTTAACATGTACTTTGGTCGTTATTGTTTCATTATTATTGGTATTGAAGCTGTCTAAAAATGGTAATTGGTTGTTTTGGCTTTCTTCGATTGTGTAGTTGAGGGAAGAACATTCTTTAAAAGCTCTTTCCAGCTTATGTATTTCCTCTTCTGTAAATATGGCGCTTAGGTACCTGTGAGAAAACCCCTTCTTCGACCGCTCCTATATAAAAGTTAATAAAGAGAACTCCCAATGAAAAACCCATATCAACCCTGTCAATTTGGTGGGACATACTTCCATTAGGTCCATAGAAAGGAGCATCTGAATTGCAGATTTGTGGGAGTTTCCTCATGTTTGCCCTTGATATTCCAACTAGGGGGGGCAATCATGTTGGTCATAAAAGTGTTCTAATATTATTTCTATCGTTTTGGCGACTGGTACATTCGTGAACAGTAATTCTACGTCCATGGAGGCTATTATTTTCCTCTGGGTAGTGGATCGAATCATATCGATAAAATCAGCCGGGAATTTGAGGCTGTACTTGTTAGGCACAGTATGGAGTTATTATTTTGTTTAGAAATTTACCCAACTCATACGTAAGGGTAGGAATTTGACTAATTATGGGCCTGAGGGGGCTTCCAGCCTTGTAGGCCTTTACGGTTCCGTAAGCGTATCCAGGGCTGAAATCACCAATGATTTTATTTATTTGTATATTTCTATAATTTGGTTCAGTTTATTCTTCTTGATATAATCAGTGGGATTCTTCTAAATTTTCAAAGTTTACTTTGGTCAT
Source organism: Ceratothoa steindachneri (assembly GCA_963969495.1). Taxonomy (NCBI): domain Eukaryota; kingdom Metazoa; phylum Arthropoda; class Malacostraca; order Isopoda; family Cymothoidae; genus Ceratothoa; species Ceratothoa steindachneri. Next base: position 119,280,231 of record OZ018330.1, on the reverse strand, counting down.
TTAGGATAGTGTTTATTTTTGCATGGTACTGTTCTGTCAGTAGAATGACAAAGATGCTTGCTCTATCTGCTTTCTTGATAGTGATCTCTCTTTTATTTTTAAGCTCTTTAGTACTCTCCTTGAACTACTCTAAATAGAGATCTTTCAATCTCCTTCCACGAGATACTCTTAAACCAATATATAAAGGTAGGCACCAGTATACTCCAATGTAGCTTCCTTTTACACTCCCTATTATAAACCTTCACCCTTATTAATGGTTCATTTGCAAACGTGCGCCGTGTTAATGTGAAGTTTATATAACATTAAGATCAGGGCCACTTAAACTCTTTTCACTGGCGACCCCATTTTAATGCTGAAATTTTTTCGGGATCCTAAGATAAACATCATGAAAATTGACTGTAATATGGCATATCTACTCTAAGTAGAGGTGAAGAAATATTTCTCGTCTGTGATTATTTTGAAAACAAAAAAAATCGGTTGCTTTTTATTTTGCAGCTTTTTTTCCTGATACTTAATAAGCGCATTCATGAATGGAGTTTCAAAATCAATTCTCGAACCCAACTGTTTTTGAAACCATGTTTGGACTATGATTTTCTTGCAAATGGAAGGTTAGAGTTCATGATATCTGTCGATATCTCAGTGAGCATTCCTGTCTCAGGGTGACCAACAGTCGGTACATTTTGAAAAGTAGATGTTTCTGTAGAATTTGTGGTGGGGTATCTTTTCGGATGAGGCCATTGCGGCATAAATAAAACAAAATATCGGTGCCGATAAAAATTCATACATTTTCATCCCCCAAATTTTAAGTGTCTTTTGAAGAGAGACCGGCAGACGAACTAATGGTTGTATGGGTTAGAATAGCAGATTTTCTAAAATTCGGGAACATCACAACCGTCCTCAAGATCTTGCATGAGAACTCTCAAATGCAGCTAAAACCAACGAAACGTTTCTCATACTATAGAGCATTCTTATCTTACCAGATCAAGTGGCTCAGGCAAAGTATTATTACCTCCTGAACATACTTCTCATGCTAAACCATCGAAGATCAACCTACAAGACCCTTTACCCCCTAAAAACGTGACCCGCGATTCAGGATGTGGACACATAAGCCACACCTGGATGAACTTCACGAAATAGGAAAAAAACGCCTTAACTGTTCTGGAATCACAGGACGTTGAGTATGCATAGCATAATAACCCGCGAACACCTCGTCATAAAAGAAGGAGAAAGACAGGGGAGCTTCATCGGCTTCTACATATGCACTAGCCGAGAAGTCCCAGCCCCCCCCCCAAAAAAAAACAACAACAAAAAAACATGCGTTCAACAACCAAAATTGGACTACAGCTCACAGAATAGATCCTGACTTAGATACTGGCCTGCACCCATCACTCCTATCTATTGAACTTTGGTACATAAAGATATTTCAACATCGAAATTAACAAAATGGTGGTGAACAACGGACTTGAGTCTCTCTCTAATGCGGCAAATCCGCCATCGGAAATAATTCTGTAGGTATCATGCATGCATGGTATGAGATGAGTAAACAACGTTTATGACTGTAAAACAACATCTACTGTAGTAAGTAAAGATCATAGACGCAAAAGATATCAATTTAATCACGATCGAGAAAAGACAAATTTCCCTCAAATACGTTGTCAATGCAATCCCAAGTGTGCTCTTCAAGTGGTACCTCGGTTTCACCATAGGAGAGGAGGAAGTATAAAAAACCTAAATCGAAAAGAGAGTCAAGTTGTACAACTCCTCTAGGAAGTACTAAGAACCAAGCCTATGCAAGAAGTAAGATCAGGGAGGGATTACCATCACTGCAATACAAAAATGCACCGTCCCGGCCCAATATGTACTTACAGTTAAATTGGACTAAATTTAATAGCTCATAGTGTAAAACCTAGAAAACAATAAAACTACACTAATGAACCTCCTCTACGACAAGGCTATGAGACGAACTCTAGCAAAAGTTTAAGGCTACAACGTACTGCAAAAGAAAATATCGCAGGAGAAGGCTTCAAGGAAACAATAATTGTGGTCAAAACTCGCCTACAGTTCAGAAAAGCAAGGAATAAGGACGAATCTTTTAAATCCATAAGCATCGTAGTGACCCTGGGAGGCATAAAAATCGGTAGTTATTCAAAGCTCGCCGAACAAATATTTTACCCATCCATGATATGATGGCCTAGGTGGAACGCTCGGCATTTCCTTTTTATAAAGGACCTCAACGCAAAGAGCCTCAACCAAGAAATACTTCAGGTCTATTGATTAGGGAGTGTTCCAGAAAAGTTGCCAAAAATGGGAAATCTATCGCTGGAAGAGATTGATTCGGCACTAAATTAAATCTTTAATAACATAATAAGGGCGGTTCAAAAGTCTATCCTAATATTCAACTAAAAAATCCTCTTTCCCACTGATGCTTAACTACCAATTCGAACAGGTCTAGGCAAATATACGGTTTCTTGATACGCCAAGTTCATTGACTTTAGGCAGCTTCAACAATCAAACATACATATAATCTTAGATATCTAATGGCAAAGTTCCGTAAACGGTGCTGAACAACAAGCTCATATCAACCTTAGCAGCTTGTTCTCAAATAAATGAAGACCAACATGGCTCCCTTAAAATAATGATATGGAAACTGTTATATCTCTTTTTTAGCAGAACGCAGCTGCTCGAGCAGCATCATAGTGGAAGTGGTTTGTTGAGAGCTCAAGAAAGCCTTCGGCTGAGCTTGAATTGATGGCCTAAAATCTAAAAAATGTTTTTGGTTTGTACACGCGTCACACTTTGAGAAAACTCTCTCCGATTACTTCTCCAACATGCATACAGTCATCTCGCTCGATAGGCACATTAGGAAACCTTTGAACTTCTCTCGTGGGTTTTTTTCAAGGTGAATGCTAGAGTCCGACGCTCTACGCCATATAGACGATTGACATTTTGAAGCTTTATCCCCTCGTACGCTCCGTATGCAACACTCGGGCGGCGTCACGCAATGAGTAAGTTCAACCAAATCAGCAGGATTCATGTGTCGAGAAAACCAGTGCGAGAACAGGTGAAAGATCCAGACCAACGAGAGAGAATTCACTTACCACATTTGTTGGTCACTTTCAGACCGTAAAACTCAATACATACCAGAGAGAAATAGAATATTTCCCAAATGTAAGCATCCAGGGTTACAAGCTCACCAGGTTTGGCTTGCGGAACCACATAACTACGAGAAATGCGCTAGCAATTATCGAACTTGGGAAAACTTTACAATTTCGAATTCTAAACTTAAAAAAAGAAGAAACCGTACAATTGAGGGGTCAAAAAAAACTAATTTTCCACAGTAATACCTCTCAACACTGCATCGAGTACCAAATGTCAAAACTGTAGATGCTCTAAAAGAAGGAAATCAGGTTCATCCAAAAACACGAAGTGTTATGAATCCAAAACCTGGAGAGAGCCCCACGAGAGGACAACTATAATTCCAGTCAACATCTACTTACAGTCAGGAAGAGAAAGTATATGGGAACGAGTGAAATGTACCATATATCACGAGACACTGGCTATCTTCTGTTAGGAAAGACACGGTGTTGACTTCAAACTTTATCTACAATCAGACAGGAAGCTTATAGAAGAAACGCCATAAAAATGAGACATAAAAATTCGTTTCAAACAAACAAAAGTCAAAAACCAAAAGATGAAAAATAAAAAAAAACAAAACAGAAATGGCCCGGCAACCAGGTAAACTCTATTTTATTCAACTGAACTTATTTCTCCTTCATATCCTGCCCTACAATCTCCTGCCCTCCCCTGCTCTTTCCTGCCCTTTTCACTATGAGGAAGCTCAAGACGAGGTAAACGTCGGTAAAAAAAGGACCGTTTATCATATTTTTTTTATCCTACCTCTCCCTTTAAGAAGTAGAAAATCCCAGTTATGAAAAGCCAATCTGCAATTTTATTAAACATGATTGACATCCATTGCAAATCGCAGCTCTATTTTATAGATGTTTAGAGCCCTTTAGAAGGAGAAAAAATCTAATTAAACGAATAGACTTTTATGACGAGTCAACTATGTAAGGCCTAATAACAAGAAGAGCAAACGTATAGAATAAAAAAAAAACATAAGGCCAGACCAAACTACCAGGTATGAAGTGTAAATATCCTCAGAAACATGACTAAATGGCATAATTTTCAATAGCAATTGAACTGGATGCTTGCATTAGCAATTTAAACTGCCTGTGATCCACTTTTCCTGACAAAAGATTTTGCCCAAAATGTGAAAATACGAAGCATTTTCCTTCGTTATAGGACACGTAACTGAGAATGCCAAAGATGGGGCACACGTTAGTGACAAATGAGATTGCTGTTGAGAACAAAATATCTTTGCCTTGACACATCAAATGGAAACGGAAAAATTTGCGCAAGTTAATCATGTATTTTTTTATATTGCAATAACAAGAGACGCTTAAAGTCAAATCTTAGCACATCAAATAATGACTCAAATAAAATAAACTCTTGTTAATTATGTCGGTAAAGTTGTGGCCCTAATTCTCTGCAAGTAGATTTTACGGAAGTTGCTCATTTTATACCGTGGAGTGCATACAGAAGAATTAAAACGTGAATAAAATGTATAATGGTAGTAATTTTGGGATGGGAAAATGCTTTATGAAGCTCCATAATTAAATATTAAGATGGCAACACACAATAACCGCGAAATAAGGCATCCGCAACTGTATTAAGAGGTGTTGTGCAGTGTATGGTGTCGTAAGAGTAAAGCTGCAGTTCGAGACGCTTTTATTTTTTAACCTAAGCCTAAACAGCGAAAATTAGTGATAACACCTCACTCAGACGGTTGGTAAGGAGAGGATTGTAAAGAAAGTGTAATTTAATGAAAGTTATATGTGGAAAGTACCATTTCCAAGTTATCTAAGGAGAAGACCATTTGGTGCTCCCCAAACTAAAAACTCGATGACTCCAGTACACAATTAAGGCAGATGTTCCTGCTGGCTCCAATTCTCCAGAATCTATCCAGTTCCGTAATTAAGCCATAGCTCCTTCTGCAAGAGTTGGTTGGAGACGATCTATACCATTCATTTCATTATTCTTATTTCTTACATCTGTCATATATGCAACATAAAAGTAATTGACTTGTGAATGGTAATTATATCATAGCATTTTCTCAAGTAGATAATACCTCCACTTCTGATGACTTATACCATATTTAAGGAACCTTTTTCACGGCACAACATTTTACTTCGGGTGTTCGGTTTAGATTTACTTAAGCTCTAAAGGCGGCTGCTAGGGGTATGGACTTCCATGGTGTCTTTGAGGTTCACTTTTGGCTGCATATATAATGACCCACTTTGTGCATAAGATGGTTTTTATATCTTTTTTAAGATAGAAATTCAGCATTTTATAACTTTCTACTTCGTTATGAAAGTCAGAACTAATAGAAGCTGGATGCAGGAGGATGTTAGTATCTCATTGAGTGAGGTAAAATAAATAACGATCCATTAACATTTTTTTTTAGATTTATATACCTAAATGCAATTCATATGTCTTAAAAAAATGGATTTTTCAATACTCTGTTTCACAAATCTTATTGGTATAATTGAAATTATAAATTTAATTGCTCAAAGTAAGCTACGTCATTCGTAAATTAAAGTTTTCGGCACTTAGATCGCAATAAAAGAAGTCTGCATAAAATGCAGACGAGTAAAAGGAAAGGGTATTATAAAAAATAGCGAATGGTAGAATGAAGAGGTGAAAAAGGTAGTATGCGAGAAGCGATTGTTATTTGAAAGGTGGCTGCAAGATAAAAGTGCTAAAGGTAAAGTGTATTCAAAGAGAAAAGAAAGGAGGTTAAAAGGGTGGTGAAAGAAGCGAAGAGAATGGCGAAAGAAAGGTGGAGTGAAAGATTAGTGAGAGGTTTTGAAAGAAATAAAAAGATGTTCTGGAAGGAAATAAAGAGAGTAAGGGGAGCTGAATCAGGTATAGAAACGTGTGTGAAAGATGTAAATGGAGAGGTACTGGTTAAAGATGAGGATGTACGAAAAAGATGGAAGGAGTATTTTGAATGCTCGATGAATGGAACGGATAACACAAGTACTGAGATTATGTCTGTGGCAGCCGAAAGGAGGAAGATGGGTGGTGTGAATGTAATGGATAAAAACATTAATGTTAGTGAAGTTGAAAATGCGGTAAAGAGTTTGAAAGCAGGAAAGGCTGCGGGTATGGATGAGATACAGGGTGAATGTTTAATTCATGGCGGAAAAGTCATTACTGAATGGTTGGTAAGGCTGTTGACTGTGTGTTTTATAGCAGGACGTGTGCCACAGGGCTTGGAAGTGTGCAGCGGTTGTGCCTTTGTATAAAAGAAAGGGTGATATGCGCGATTGTGCTTCCTATAGGGGGATTAGTTTGTTATCGGTGGTTGGTAAAGTGTATGAAAAGATTTTGATTGAGAAAGTGAGAAATTACAAATGAGTCAATTGGAGAAGAAAAATGTGGTTTTTAGAACAGGAAGAGGGTGCAGTGACCAGGTGTTTGCAGTGAGACGGATATGTGAAAAAGCAACCAGGAAACGTGAGAAGGTATTCTTTGCTTTTATGGATTTGGAAAAGGCATACGACAGAATAGACAGGTAGGCTTTGTGGAATGTACTAAGAATATATGGTGTTGGTGGACGTTTACTGAGAGGAACTCAGAGTTTTTATAGTGGTGGCAGGGCTTGTATAAGAGTGGGTTTGGAGCTGAGTGAGAGTTTTGAAGTGACATTGGGTCTGAGACAGGGTTGTGTGATGTGGCCATGGCTTTTTAATCTGTATATGGATGAAGTAGTGAGAGAGGTGAAAATGAGAGCATTGGATAGAGGTTTTGCTATGAAAGATCTTGGTGGACGGGAGTGGGAAGTAAACCAATTGCGGTTTGAAGACGATACTGCATTGGTTGCTGACTCACAGGAGAAGTTACAGAGACTTGTTAATGAGTTTGGCATAGTATGAAAAAGACGTAAATTAAAGGTAAATGTTGGAAAGAGTAAGGTTATGTTGTGTAGTCGAGATGAAACGGCAGCAATAGAAATTATGCTGAACGGTGAAGTGATGGAGGATGTATAATCCTTTAAATACCTTGGTTGTGTGATATGTAAGAATGGAGGTGTGAGTGAGGATGTTTAAAGTAGAGTTAAGGCTGGTTTCCCAACAGTTGGAGCTAAGAAATGTGTTTTGTGAGAGAGGAGTTTAGGAGTTGGGATAAAGAAAGTTCTGTATGGGAGTATAGTTGTCCCAACTGCTTTGTATAGTAGTGAGTGTTGGGGACTGAAGGGGAGTGATCGTCAGAAATTGAATGTGATGGAGATGAAGCGTCTGAGAGGTATGTGTGGTGTAACTAGCTGTGATTGAATAAGGAATGAGGACATTCGAGCAAGAATGGAAATAAATGTGAAATTAGATGAGAGAGTAGATAAAAGAGTGTTGAGCTGGTATGGTCATGTGGAAAGAATAAACAACGAAAGGATGGTGAAATGACTGTATGAATCAAGTGTAAGTGGTGTGCAAGGACGGGGTAGACCTCCTATGGGATGGTTAAATGGGGTGAAGGATGCTATACAAAAGAGAGGAATCAGTATGGATCGTGTTAAACTCGCATGCCAAGGCAGGGATGTATGGCGAATGTTTGTGAGCAATTGTCAAATGACGCAGCCTTGAGGTTGATACCTCACATCAGATAGACCCAGTTATGAGTCTAGCTGATCCGAAGAGTTTAGACAGCCATATGACGAGGTGCACAGAAATTTGAATTGCATCGGGTGTACCTCAGGCAAATTATGACACCAGCAGTGGGTAGCCCTCCTCCTGCTGCTGTAGTCTGGCCAGCTAGTTTTCTGGACCTGAAGGCCAAGGTGAAAGTTAGTGACCGTTTGTCTTGCTGTCTGATCCGGCTACCCTCAGTTAGGGAAGGGGCTTTGTGTAAAAAAAGAAAGAAAAAAAGAAGCACTATAAGAGGACAAAATGATAGTCTCTTCATAATCCTATTAGTCTGAAGTTGTTGTAGGTTGAAATGTTATTTGAAAATCGTGTCAGAATGATGATGAATACTCACCATTTATCAAACTTCTTTTACTTTTAGAATTTTATGCTGCGAGGCAGATATTTAGTTCAATTAACTACCCGTGAGCAATAAAACTTGCCATAAACCTGTTTCCCTGAAACCTTAAATAATTAAGATGTCATCTGCCAAGGAATCTTATAAGATTAGTAATAAAAAAAATAAAATCTTTCATTGAGTTTGATTCATAATTCATAGCCTTTCATGCTGCGAAATTTCAATATTAATTAATCGAGGCTTAAAATATTTTATGTTTTGTGCCTTGTAGGGTACGAAGAGAGAACTCGCAGTGAAATTCACACTATTTTCCAACTTGGCGGTGTTAAATATTGCCCTAAAATAGGAATTAAATCATTTTTCTAGAAGAGATTCATTTAACAGTCGACTCCGCTCACCTCCATCCAGTAGATATATAAGGTGGCTACTTTGACACCATCCTTTATGCTTAAAGCTGGAGGAAAAATTCGCCAAAATGGCGAGCCAGCGTGTACAAAATATGTATAAATTATTACGTTCTGGAATTTTCTGATCCTAAGAATACTTTTCTATTAACCTTCAAAGGTAGTTAGGGGTTATAGTATTTACTTTCCATGCATATTCACTCCTTTTTCACTGTAATCATGGCGACAACTAAACAAAATAGTGGGTGATTGAAAATGCGGAGAGAGCTGACACCAAGTGCGGCCTTGCCCTTTCTAGATCGGGGAGGTCGAGGCAACATAAGACACCACTTCGACTAGTTGGGAGGTTTCCCTCTTACCATCCCAATGCGTCAAAGGGGCTTCCCCTTTGCAATATTTGGATCTACCCTTGTAGAGCTCCACTTCCGAAAAAGAGTTGCTCCCTGACTGAGCTTTCTCAGGTGTCCTTCAACGTACTTCGATCAGAGAGGAGGTTTACTCCTCTAATATGCCGACGGATGAGGTGGCATTTTACTCACCCCCTTCTATAGAGTCACCCATGTACTAATCCATCTCTTCACCAGCGGCAGTTGCCCATTTCTGTTCACAGGAGACTGCTAAGAAAACAGGCAGGCGGCCTAGAATTGATCTCTCCAGGTAGGAGCGGCTCGAGGGGGCCAGGACACTTAGAGAAGCAGGGGAGATAAGGGCCCGTCCGGTTGTGCTCCCTAGAGTCATTGAGTAGTGCATTTTAAGTTTGCAGGTTGTCGTGCAGGTCCCCCTATCTTTCCCGATGGAGTTCGGCTTGACGGCTAAAAGAATAGCTGAGACTGGTTTGTCCAGCCTATCAGCACCTTTTTATGGATGAAAGAGAAGTAGGTTGGCTCCCTTTCATCTTCTTCTAAAATGAATTCGAACAAGAAGAAAAAGAGGAATAGGGTTTGCTCTCTCTCTCCGCGGGAACTCATGGGAAGGACGGGTTTGCTGATGTTTCGGCAAGCAACCGGGCCTAAATTGGCACTTCCCCATTAAACTATCATTTAGTGGGCCACTGCCACCTCCAGCAACCTCATCACCTTGAGCCTAACTACTATTCCTATAACATCTCGTTTGCACGCTAACCGCATCCTTGGTGTCCAGCCAAGTGTGAGACGGCCCTACAAAAGTCATTGAATCGCATCTCTCTCTAAACCGAAACACACAGTTTTTGGATTTCCCGCTTTATCCCCAAGGTTGTTCAGCACATTCTCATTTAATGTCACATCACATAATGCAGGTTCTCCGTGTACCTTACCTGTCCTGGTACCGGGACCAGCAGAGTCGCTAAGGTTTGTCCCTTCTAATCGACGTGGGTTCATGCAAAGAAACTTATGGACTATCTGACTTTTGGGAGGATATTGGCCTCTTTTATTTTAAATATCTTTCTTTGATATTGGTCGCATTCTCCTACGTCAGGATGAGGTGAACTTTCCCGATGTTTGTTTATTGTTTGGATTTTGATTGTTTTTTGTTTTTCTTTGTTTAATATGGGTAGAAGAATTTTAAAATAGCCTAGAGCTACGGTGAAATTTGAATTACGGCTACCTATGCCCTTGAAATCAATGACCAGATAGGCATTGTTAAAAAAATCCATTGACCCTCTATTGCCTTCATTTTAATTTGGGTCCATCGGCATCCCATTTTCTATCTTTTCTATCGTTATTTATCGAATAACTTGGCTATGTTAAAAACAACCATATTCTATTCTCTGTCAAAAGTTTTCACAAATTAGTTTCAAAGTTTAACTATATTTTATACCAACGGGGCAATGTATTTTATAAAAATTTCTAGACATTTAAGTTTTAACGCTTATTTTTTTGACTTTTTAACAATTAAACTAAAAAGTAGATAAATATGACCTATTTTAAAGTGACTCATATCTGACGGCCAAAAAGGTGAACCTACAAGGACTGACGGATTTTCTTTCGAATTTTCAGCTACTTCCCTAAGACGACTCATGACAGAATTTGGATTGACCCTGAGGTGAGTTATTTTGGGTTAAAAAAACATAACCCCAAATTCCATTATTCAGTATAATAATAAAACCTTCCAGCACTCATTACTTTTTTGTTTAATGGTATTCGAAAGACAACTATAAGATGGTCGCAGAAGGTTGTGAAACTATCGTTAGACAGCTACAACCTTCTTTGTTAAAGCACATTGGTTTCTTGTCTTGGTCTTATCTTCCTTTTTAATCCAATACCCAACTGATGATCTATATGACTTCATTACCGAAGGAAACAATTGTACGAAAAATCTCACCATCCAACTCTCTAAGATCCTATACTTAATTTTTAATAACAATAATAAACCATCTTCAAAACTGGAAGAAACTATCAAAAGATGAGGTTTTATAAAATTTCATAAGCTACAAGTTTTTTACCCTTAATACATTTTCCTCCTTTATCCATTTCTCATTATCAGTTGTATTTTGAAATAAGTAACTGATACTCTCGTCGATTTTCTGATTACGTTGTTGTGGTTATCAGGTGAAACAGAACAACCACGGAACGATGACCACACTGACGTCATCCTATTATATTCATTTTCTACATTAAGTCAGGGCATTGAGAGTTCAGACCATCTACCCAACGTAGCTCATAAATAGAAAGGTACTGGTCTCGTGGTTAGAATGACAGAAAACCGCTGGACAACGTTAATCACACACTGAATCTCTAGACGCCAGAGAAGAAACCGTGACCGTCAGAAAACTATGTTTCAGAACAACCTCAACCCTCCCCCTAAAGTTTGCAAGGCCAAACTTCAGAAAGAGATATTTGGTACTTGCTAATGAAAGTCTATGTCTCAAAAAAGAATGTTTGAGGGCTGATAATGATAATGAGCATCGCATTACCGGTCATGCCATCTTTCTACGACCAAATTCTCTTACCTAATTTTAAGCTGTTCTCTTATTTCCGCAAACGGCACAACGATTTCACCTTAGTACTTCGCCCGCCGCGTATTGAGACGTGGCACCCCACTTTCAAGTTACATTTAAAAACCAATAGAATAAACTTATATGACAAGGAACTATTCACCCATTAAGAAGGTCAGGTTAAAAGTACATTTTATTAATGCTTTGATTCATTGAAATTGACTGAAAAGGCTACAGAATTATGATTCACATGAGCACACTTATTCAGATAAGAATATAATCAATAAGTAGGAAGAACTTAAAAAGAAAAGGAATAAATTCGAAAGGTCTACAGCTATCTATATACATCTTGGCTCCTGAGAGACAAACAGGGTGTAAAAAACATTTCTATCCATCTCTCTAATTTAATTTGAAGCGTCTTTGTGAGAGAAATATTCTCTTGAAAACAAGTTTATTTTTCCAATCACGTTCGAATGGAATCGCAAGAAATAACCAGTCGGCTCTATATGTAATATATATATATATATATATATATATATATATATATATATATATATATATAAAAGTAATATTTGAAAACTTTATTACAAGGCTTAAAAAGCATATTAATCACCATCCTGATTTTGAGACGATTTAGTTGTAGTACCATTAATTATGTAGTGACGGGTGTAAAAAACAACGAAAAAACGATATTAAGAACAAACAAACGGACAGGTATTCAAATTGTTTGTACTTTTTTGTGCTTTCTACATTGAAACAAACAGCTTAACGTTTCCTCACAAACGTAAAAATGATCTGAGATTGTCCTTGCTACGGCGTCTGAATCTGCATAGGACTCCGACCTTTGTCGAAACATTTAAATAAAATCTTAAATAAATTTTTTAAGCGCAATAGCAGCGAGACCGTATCGCGAAAAATGTTTTTAAAGGCAAGATCTTTAAATAAAGTGGTAAAGTTAGAGAAAGGGAAAATGTATGGAAGATATATAGCCGCGACCCTCTTGTAAGCAGCGGCGGGCCTAGGAGAGTAAACTGCAGGTGTTAGGGAAGAGGGAGCAGACAATATTCGAGATGTCAACGGCAGCCATGTTGCCCTCATTACATCCACTTAGGGGATGCACAATTGCAACAAAAAGGGTAACCCCTTTCCCATCCTGGCCCCAACTAGGGATGAAGACACGAAAGTTGGTCAGCGACTAGCCTCCGAAATTAGCAAAGGTTCAGGAAAATATGGCAGAAGAAAATATGGAGAAGAAAATGACAAAAATAGGGTAAAATGGAAGTGCCTAAGAAGGAATAAAGCTCTGGTAGTCTCATTTTTTCTTGGAATTTAAAAGGCGTTACTTTCTACACAGCGCCCTTCCTTAACCCCCTTCGAATTCTCCATAAACAAGGATTTTATATCCTAATTATCCGAATCTAACAAGAAATTAATTGAAACCAGAACAGAATATTTATATAAATATAACAAATAGTTATTTCTTTGTGGGTCTTTGAGGTTTTGCGCATTTTCTTTGATCCTTTGTAAATTTTACCATTATTATTGTTTCTTGCACTGATTCCAATTTGTTATTTCTTTTTGGAGAGAAATTCTTAGTTTAAATAATGATTGAAGAAAGTGAGCCAAACCCCAAAGATCCAAAATTCTTTAAGTATAGAGTATAAAATTATATTCATTAAACCGCCTAACGCCTTTATCTTGTCTCATTTCCTGGCCAAGGACCCACAAAGAGGTTTACATCGGTCTCTCCTACATTGAGTCTCCTCTTCTTCCTTCCTCATTAAAGGACTTATGAGTGTCTTTATTTATAAAAGCTTCCATTAACAATTATTTTAGTCAAACTTCTTTATTTTGCTTTCCACTAATCAATCCTGCTTTTCCCCATTTTAGAGTTTGTACTCTTTATTTATATATAGTGAAAGGAATACAAATCTCACGTGACATACATATAATAATAATTTAGTATTGAGTTATTACACACATATTATTGTTCTTCTTATCTGAGTTTAATTTCATGTTATTTGCGTATAATTTCTAAATTATTTCGTTCCTTGTTAATCTCAGCTGTTTTCTGTTTAGGAGAGCTCAGTGCCAACCTTTCATTTCCACTTGTATGAAGAGCTAAAATGTATTGGTTCAATAAATACGTTTGAAAAAGTAAATATATGTGGCTTAAATTTCCTTTTTCTCCTCTGATTGTTTTTTAGGTTTAGTTATAAGGGGATCGAAAATGTCTGAGGTGTAGACATTCATCTACCAATTCTATATTAGTTCACCAAAAGTGGTCGCTCGATTTTTAGCAAAACTACTCGTATTTTGTTGTTTTTCCCTATCGGAGCTTATTTTCAGTGCGACTGTGACATTTTGGGGCGATATATTTGATATTCTTAGTAAAATCCTCTGAAATTGTGGAAAAAAATCAATATCAGCAACCAAGATAAGTAGGAAGCTAATATATTTCCTATTAAATCAAATTTTTTTGTGTTTCCCATTAGTGTTGTTGCAATCTCCTAAATTAGTGCTGTTAATGGGATAATGGATAACGCCCTTTTCTAATCTTATTTTTCGTTTTTAGTTCCACTAACTAAATGATGATTTTACGTGACTCTATATGTATTAAAGAACTGTAAGAGTTCTACGGTTTTGTTTCTATTACATTAATGCTGATGATGATGAATCATTGATAACAAAATTGATGAATTTTTCAAGTCTGGAATCATATTCACTGAAAACAATTCTAAAACCTGACTCTTCTATCAACCGATTCCAGTCAACTGCTTGTTTAAAAAAATGTACAGTTGCCCAAATTTATTATGTCACACTTTTCAAAATGTTTCAGACAAAAGAAATTAACTATGACATAATTATTTATATGCTTTATAAGTTCTCGAATAGGTTTTTCTAAGACTTTAGCTTTGAAAATTCATTAAAGTGATAAAAATATAAAATAATCAAAAATTTAATGCTGGAGCCACAAATCCTTACTTTCCGCATTGGAAGACATCTTCATTTGCTTCCTTGCAAAGTAAAACGATAGGGGAAAATTGTTGAAGCTAAACCTAAATGGTAAAGTTAAACAGGAAATACCTTGAGAATTTAGGGGTGAAGGAATTTTACAGAAGAAAAATATGGTCAAATTACTCACTAAATATCAACGACTGAGGTGATAAGTGACAACTGTCCTTACACCTTAGATTAGTTTCCAATCTACCCTCATCAGAAAACGCAAAAGGCTTTTCTATTTGTCTACTGTAGCACTACCTTGTCATTCATAGGTAGACTGGTATCTGGTATTTGATGTTCAATTTGGTCATGAGGTTTTGTATATTTCTTTAATTTTGAAGTTTAGGTGTCTTATTATGAAATTATTTTCGAGTCCATTATTTTGTCACATTTGTATATTTTAGAAATAAATCATACTGTAAAATTTGGCTGCTTCTGATATTCTAGCCATCTGCAATCACGTACAATATTTCCTTCTTGAGATTAGGATTTCTCTTAACAGTAACAGTTGATCAATAGATCAACTGTACTAAAATATTTTTTAATAGATTATGGTGTGGAGAAAATTCTAAACCTATAGCCTGGGTTTCTTTTTCTTTTTATAGATTAGTAACATTGTGTCTAAAGAAAAGTCGGAATTAAGGGGATCGTGGCTTTGCATAAAAAGATTAATGAATGTGTATATATCCACTGAAAATATTTTTTGGCCCTTCTCTTACTTCCTTTTATTTTCACCAATCATAGTAGCTGTTGCTTTGTTAAGAAGTTACTAAAGCTTAAGGTACTCGCGTTTTTTTATGGTTAGTTTTAAAGTTTCAGTTATTCTACAGCTTCCTGAATAATTTCTCCTTATCCGTTAAGCATTTCGCCACAGTTTGTTGCCTTTTTCTGGGCACAGAAAGCTAACTTTTTAGGACTATTAGCACATGAATGTTCTCTTTATGATTCTTAATTATGTACTAACATTCTACTTCCTCAAACTATTGGCATTATTATTAAATGGGAGCTTCCTAAGTTAACTCGTGCTCTCTTTGTTTTAAAGCTACCAATGTTTTAGGATATTTTACATAAGCTGCTAAATATAATTTTGCTACTTTAGATATACTGTCAAATAGATGGAAAATCAATGAGTAGTCATTTAGTCATGGCTTGGTTCAAAGATCTGTTATTTGATAGGTTTTAAGTAAATATTCAGCATGAATACTACCACCGTTATGGCGATGATATTTATCTTCTCTATACTCCTTAGGATTTTAATGAAAATTTGGCCTTGGTACCCATAATTCACTAGAAAATTCAATTTAGACATACAAAGGAAACAAGAGCTATCTTTCTTTTGCTAGATATTCAAATCTCTTCAGCTTTTGAAGTTTACTACAAACTAAGATTTTAGGCTGAATTGAACTTTTCAGCTTCATTAACCTACATTAAGACATTTTTTTATGCATAAGACATTTTACCCTTAGATCAGTTTTCACAATGAAATAAAAAAGCTATGTAAATTATTTAGTGACATCGAAGTTTCTACGTGCTTTTTGGAAAAAAAACTTCAGAGTCAATAAAATTTGGAGTAAATAAAATTACTAGAAATTAAAAATCTCTGTTGTCACTAATACTTGTGGCCTTATGTTTCCAGATGTTTTTTAAGTCACAATTTAATATGGTCTTCTAAAGATTTTTGAAGTTTTATTTTCAAACTAATTTAAAAGTAGATTTTAGTATTAGACAATGTTTAGGGCAATATTTTATTTGTAAGAACACAATCCCTCCTGAAGCGCGATGCTCCTTTATCTACGAACTACTTGCCGTTACACTCTGTTCCTTAGCTCCTATTAATCAAATCCTTATGTAGTGATCTTAAAAATAAATAAGAATAGACTGAATCGAAGGCTTTTTCTTATTCTAATTAATGCTCTGTCATTAATTTACCACGAATATTGTTGAACTGTGCACAAATAATCTTAAGTACGATGGTAATTTCTAAAACGTGCTCGTTTTTGCGTCTGATTCCAGACGGTTGTTTTGGCTTTGCTTTTAGCTAGAATGCATTCAGGTATTCGACAGCTTACTGTTAAGACTGTAGAAGATGTCTCCTTGTAAACATAATGCAGCTATAAAGTTGAACCATGGCATTGGACACTTCTCGTTCTTTCATTATACGGAAACCAAAGTATGTGGACACGACTCCCTCCCCAAATTATACAACCTTAAATTTTAATAAGAACGGATAGTTGGGACTGATGTTGGAAGTTCTGGCTCCTTAGCTCCTTTTCTTCAAAACGCAATACCAAATGGCAATCACGGGTGGGTTCATCATAGACTTCGATCAATCCAGTCGTTTAATCCCCAAGAAAGTGTGAATTGAGTTGGTGTTAAGAATGCGAAGGATGTACTTATATACATGGAGAGAAGAAAATGAGCGAGTTATGAATGTATTTTATAAACGAAGAATGCTATCCACTATGTGGATAGCACTTGAAAGGAAATGAAGAGTTTGGGTGTGATGAATTTAGGAGTGTGATCATGTTTAACTCGTAGTGGTAGGGATAAAAGGGGGAGGGGAGAACTGTGCTCTTGGAAGGAGTGGCTGTGTAAATAATGTGAAGAAGTGGATGATGCAATCAAAGGTTGTGCATAAATGTGCGACTTCATAAGTCATGTAAGTGAAGATGGAATGGCGGAGGGTGAAACTGTGCGTAATTGTATTGTATGCACCATAAATGATGACAGTGAGACTGAGAGCTTTGGGATGACTTGGGACGATTGGGTGATGAAATTAGAGAGGTAGTCATTGAAAGTGGCCGAAGGTATGAATGGATAACCAAGGGAGTGAAAAAGGAGAGGGTACTATTTGGTGAAATCTGTCTGTGGGAAATAAATTCTTTTAGTACAACGATATTCCAAAGTAAAAATGGTTTGGGAAAAGAAAGAGGTATGTGTGTAAGAGTTGTTTGATATACACCTCGTTTGAAAGAATAAGTTGACGAATGTTTCTGATGTGAAAACTGTGGTAGAGATGAGTTCGAGACTATCTGACCGGATTGAAGGCTTATTCAAGGTTAAATTTGTTTGTTTGCGGATGAGAATCCGCGAGATAGTGTAAGAACGGACTTGAAAATCAATAGTGAAAGAGGGTGGAAACTTGAAGAGAAGGAAGAGAATTATGAAAATGCTCTGAAAAAGAAAAAGTAAGTAAGAATCTGGGGCGAGCGAAAATAAGGAACAAATTTATGAGAGTCATAAAGTGTAGTACAAGGGATGTATATGAGTGTGTATGGTTTGAAAACTGAAATCAGAGCACTGATTGGTGAAATGGCGATACAAAACATGCAGTGGAAAGAGAAAGAGAGGCTTATTTGCATAGGCTTCATAGTGCATATGAAAATATTAGTGAAACTCGAATAAATGCATACAAAGCAGTGAGAAGAGCCTTGAAAGAGCAATTATCCCGCATGAGAAAGTAGCATATGTTTCATTAAGATTGGAGATGGATAAGGTTTCGCGTTGCTTCGAGTGAGCAAATTGTATTCTGTATCGAGGCATCAAGCAAATAGGATGCAATGAGATGTGAGGGAAATAGGAAATCAGTCCATGTTTTACATAGTAGTCGAGATTATATAATGGAAGTTGTTTCGGGGTTGGGACGACATGTCTTTGGATGTGATACAGTGCATTAGGTGAAGGGCAATGTTGCGACAGTTTCATTGTATACGAAGATAAAAAGGGAAGAAGATGAATGCATGTAATATGCAGATGAGATTAAGAAAAATGATTGAAGGAATGTTAGGAAATAGAGAATGTGGGTCGAGAGCAGCTATAGGGTGTGTGGATTAAGTGGGCCCATTTTTGCATGTCCATAAGGGATAGGAGCCGCAAGACGTGGGCCAGGTTCATGGAAGTAAACTGTTGGCCAAAAAAGAAAACTATTTCCAGTCGGATTAATGGACAGACGCTCTGCTAGAATGCGACCTGAGAAAGTGGTTTAACATATATTTGTGTGATAGGCAGAGATCTGTGATATCGCCATTGGAATGAGGTTAAAAGGATTTGTGAGAGATGGGTGCTGTGTATATTGCTGCATGCTGATGACATAGGTTTAGTGGTTGAGAGTAAAAAAGATACACAGATGTTGATTGGAGTACTTGCAAGGATATGTGTAAGAAGCAAAATATAAAAGTGGGAAACAATAGAATGATGGTGTTTGAGCATAAAGTTGAAGCGCGTGAGTGATACTAGAAAGCCTGGTGCGACCACTCCTCAGGAGATCTGGTTGTGTGGATGTGGCAGATTTCAATAGGAATATTTAAAACGGTCGGAAAATTTCTGGCCTATTACAGGGGCGATAAATACCAAAGGCCTGTGTGTAAAATGTGCCTGAAAGTTACATGTAAATATGGCCGCACCAATATGATTTTATGGGGGTGAGAAGTTGATAGAAAAATAGAGAATTTAAGAGAGAGCACATAAAATAAGAAGACATATGGGGTCAGATGTAGCGAAGAAATATAAAAAACTTGAGTATGTAGTGGCGATTTGAAGCTTTGAAATAGTGTGTAAATGGTGGGGTGATTATTTGACTGAGTGTTTGAGAGAACAAGGGAATGACAGAAGGATAATTGGAACATATTGAGCATAAGAGAGCTTCATGGAGGGGTTAAGGAAGGCTGGTGCTAAGGTCCATCTTGCTAGAGATGAAATCCGAATAGACGAAATGTTGTTGCGAATGAGGAAGCATCAATATGACAGTGGCAATGGCGAGTAAAAAAGGTGGAATGTTTAGCAATATTGATGTGTACCCAACTCAACTTGGAAGGAAGGTTGAATGGTTGGTACACTTTTATTTTTAAGATACTTTACCATTTTTCTGTCTAATTGGTGTGTGCGAAACTTTTTGTTGCATATTTTGTCTAAATGTTGTAATGTCAATGGCATAAACTTTTGACTCATTTAATTAAATAAATTTATGTTTCCTGTTAATCCTAGAGTGTTGTGATTTGCTGTCATAAATTGTAATTTACGCATTATTTCTTCTGTCCTGTTCATTCTTTGCCTTAGGAGTTCTGTCGTGTGGTTTATTTTTCACATTGTCTACATCCACCTCATTATTTGCATACTTTTTAATATTTTTCTAGTAACCTCATTTAGTTTTGGATAGGTGGCCTCTTAACATTTGTAATCAGCACTTTAGATTTTAAAATATATAGTCTTTAGTAAAAATAGGCTAGAGAAAATAGGATAGATACTCCGATATTAAGAGCATTTCTGCTAAAATCCAACATCAAGATTCTATTCTATTCTCTCAATAGTTCCGATGGTATTTGAATTTTTTTCAACCATGATTACTTCACTTGATCGTAATATTCTCTCAATTTTTTGTAATTTATAAAGCACGTTTTTTTTACTTTGATTATGATGATTCCCTGTGTTTTCTCTTTTTCATATGTTTGTCTCGTACCTTAATTCAGATTCATTTTAAATCCTGACTAATTCATGAATGCTACCAATTTTCAAAGACATCATTAATGAAGGTTTCTCTCTCCGAGACTATTTCTTTGCTGTCTTCTTTTAATTAATTGATCCTACCATTAATCCTTCCATACCCTGTATATTTTAAGTTCAGTCATCTCTACGCTACTCCGTATATACATTTCAAGCACTATCTTTCACGTACGTTTTTCTGAGGTCGCTCTTTACCGAGATTAAAACCTGCCTGAAAGACAAACCTTTTGGAGAGTTGCGCTACCGGTCCCTTTAAGGGGTAATGAAGTTCTCATAGAGATTAGAATGACAATCAGTGGCAAACCAAAAGACAACGTGGCGCAAAGGAATGCCACACCCACCACATCAAGGGAGTTTGGAAATGGCACCTCCTCTGGCAGGTTCCAACATGGACTAATCATGTGTTACGTTTGCGAATGTGGTAGAGACAGACGTGTTATCATTATCTATGTATGTGATTTAATAGGTTGCCGTAGTTGTTAACGGATATTCTCACACTCAAATGGCGGTAGCCCCTTCCAAGCTATGAAGGGTTTTGTGACCGATTTCATCAGGAATCAAACCTGGTATCCAGGTTTGGAAACCTAACACCTTATCCACTAGGACATAGTGAGGCCTACAAACAGGTATTCATGATGTAAATATACTTGCTTGTTATTTTTGTAGACTTTTTTTTGTTTTATTTTATTGTAAGGCTAAAAGTTAGGCAAAGATTCTCAAGACTCTTCCCTTATTCGAAACTAGCATTGGTACCCTGCAGTGTTTAATGTAAAAAGTCCTATCGCAAATAAATACAGATGCATATTGATTGACACAAAAATATCTTTACTTGCTGATTATTATTTATGTTTGTTGGGTAAAGGCAGATTCAGGAGAGTTGCGTATTCTCCATATCATATAATATTATCCAATAATATATCATATAATATACTTACAATGAGTAAACGTTTTACCGCGTGCGCCCGGAATTTTACGCGCACCCGTGAATGACTGTTAGTTATGAGCGAACGACGTTTTGGCCGCAGGAACAGATCGAGCGTCTTTCGCTACAGATTCTGGAGCGAGTGATCTAAAAGGTCTGATTAGACAAACAGCTCAGCGTACCCTGTTGCCGGCCACTTAAAAATTAAACAAAATATATTAGCCTGTAAATGTGGATTACGGTGAAGAAATTCAGACGAAGCAAAGATACAAATGAATTTCCCTCTGCGTAAGCCGCCATAACCGTGAATACATGTAACCTTGTACTCAGGAAATTCATTCTTGTTTTACATTTTTCTTCGATAAACATAAACAATATTTCGTCCTGCTTTGTCTTCAGCACACTTGAATCTCATTCGTGCTTACATCACCTACAATTTCCATCCCATTGATGATTACCTTCGCCTAAATTTGAATTTCATTCGCGCTTGGTTCCTCTCCCAATTTCATTCATATTCGTGTTGACATCACCTCCAATTTGAATCTCGCTCGGGGATACACCACAATTTAAAACTCCATAGTGCTCACACCTCAAGCTCCATAATTTTGATCCAATTTTCCCTTACACTCCTGTAATTTAAATCCCATTGAACTAAAATCTTCCACAATTTGAATTCCATTTGTACTACTCTCCTCTTCCAGCAATTTGAATAAAATTCACCCAGACATTGCCTTCAATTTAAACAATCTCAGTCTTGATTACAGCACATGCAATTTGAATCCCATACCCTTGCATAATTAGAATTTAAAACGTATTTACATACGTTCCAATTCATATCTCCCTCGTGATTACATCTTAATAATTTGAATCTCTCTCTTCTTATATCCCCCACAAGTTGAAACTTATGCGTATATTTATTCTCCTAATTGGAATTTCATTTGTACTAAAATCATCTTCAATTTGAATCTCATTTGTTAATATAGAATACGAATATAATCTCATTCATGTTTAACCCTCCCTATCTCTTCCCCAATTTCAATCTCATTCGGGCAAAAAAAAACCTCCCCAATTTAAATCACATTCATGCCGATAGCATTTACAATTTTAATCTCATTCATGTACCTCTTCACCACCCACTCCTGCAGTTGGATGATTTAGAGTGGTGAAAGCCTTTTAAAAACTTGAATAGCTCCTGGTATTTGTATGTGCACAAACCTACACACAAACACACAGGCAGAAATATATAATAGATAATTAACGTCTTGCATCGAATTTAATCACCCCGTCCATCAGCGTGTACTGTAACTCGTTACATCATATATTTTTCCTTCTCTTTTTTTTATCATATAATTCTTACAAGAAATTAAGTTATTATCTTTAATTATCAAGTAAGGTTGAAATTAGTTGAATATAGTTCAATTAATAAGTTGGAAAGTTTTAGTATCTTTTTCTTGTCCGATTATCAACGCTAAGATTTGTTGGTTCTAGGAGAAAAAAAAAGGGGAGAATTGGAAAGAATTCTGATATTGATCAAGGAAATACTGCATATATCTTCTCGTTAATTCATAGTAGTATTAATAACATTCCGATTATATTTTCATTGATATTTGAATAGTGTAGTATAATAGGCATTCATTGTTCCGGAAGAGTAAAAATACATTGGGTTTCATATCATCAATCCTACCTACATATTTTCCCACCAGCAACACCTGTTATTCAAAGGCAGTTTGGAGGTAAAGAGATATTTCCACTAGTGCTTCTTCGTTATCAGATTTTTTTTATTTCTCTAATTATCCTTAATTTTAATTATTTAATTGAGACTGTCAAATGGCGGCAGTTCCCTCCTCTGACTCTCAGAGTTGGTCTAAACTAGATTATCAAGTTAATTGCTTCTACAGATATAATTGCTTCTTCAGCAATTCGAAAGAAGAGAAGTTCCTACGAAAATGACCATTTTCTCTGCTCATTTCTTTAAAAGTTTGGGCTTCTCTTTCTGAGTGTCAATCTGATAAATGAATTTTCTGGACAAAGTCTCGAATTTTGAAAGTTTTAGTTGATTTCCAAATTCCAATTCATTTCATGTTTTTGTATAATTTTCATTTTTAAATTAAAATGAAATAAATTTCTTTAGTTAGATCTAAAACTAATGAAGAAAGATTTTAATTTTAAGATTCCTTTATAAGCAACAGTTATTGAAAACTAGATTTAGATGCATTTCGAGCTAGAAAATTCATCTCGAGAGTAATTTGAAATCTCATGTTTTTATGTGTTCTTCACGGTATGATGTAGCAAAATATATGGCAATTCAGAATAATATTAGATTAAAGGTATGGAGACTAGGAATTGAATAAATATAAATAACTTAATATCGAAAAATATCGATTTTTAAAAGTTTTCACCCTATCTTCAATCAATATAGGTTTACGACGATTCGCACAAACATTTTCTCTTATGTCTTAATAGAGCGACAATGGAATTTAACCTGTTATTTTTAGTAATATTTGAGAAATGCCCCTCGCCAAACTATTTCGCTTATCAAAATGAATTTTCTTTCTGGAGTCATCGACAGGGAATGAAAAATCACATCGTCTATCCCTTGAATCAATTGACTGAAGTTCGCAGACTTTAAATATTTCGCTATTCAATGAAATGAGGCCCCTTTATCCTCTTGTGTTCATCTACGGAACGGAGGACTGGAAAAGATAAAGTTTAATGTTATTAGAATTTATTCAACGTTTTCTCACCACGGCAACTTTCTAAGGGACTATCGAAATCATTAGTATTTGTGAAATTAAGAAAAATCGGTAACATTGACGATAATTGGAAGTACATCCCCACATTATTCGAAGAAAACAGAATTCGGGTTAAAGAGACATGGTCTTTCAGAGTGATGTATTTGTGAGGTGCTAATAAATTGAAAAAGTTATATTTAAAAAATATGTGAATGTGAAGTTTTTCAAATATGTCGGAGTTATAAGGATCATTTGTATTAATGATATCAACATTTTCATTTAAATATAATTTTACTTGATGTGTTGAAAAAATAGCTAAGTGTGCCATGAAAGTATGGCTTTTATATAGTTCCAAGAAGCATTAAAGCTATTAGAATTTGCAAAGCAGCCAATCGAGGCAGTGGTAGACTGGGCTGGTGTTTGTTGTTTTGCGATAATGTGCCTATTTGATTTTTCTTTTCTATTATTCTGCTCTTTCTTCCCCATTAATCCTGAGTAGATTCATCGTTGAGGGTTTCTGTTTGGGTTTCATCTGTATTTGATTCCTTGTCTTTTTTAGCATCATTTTCTTGAGTTTGTTTCATCAGTCCTTTTGTGGTGTTCTCTGTTATGTATACGTTGACATATTTCTTTCCCCATTTGCTCCTTCCTGTTTTTTGTTCCTTCATTTTAAAGATGTCTTTGGTATAAAGGCAAGGCATGGCCATAGTTTGGCGGAGTCCTCCGTATTAATGCATTTTTCGACCCATTTTGGCAGTTTCTGTATGTATGATCTTCGGAGCCGCATTCCAAGCAAATCTCCAGGTCCTTTTCGGAGCATTCGTAGGTGATGTGGTCCTCCATTTCATAGCGAAGAAATCAAATCTGGATGGTGATGAACGCGTCTCTTTGAATGATAGCTATGAGAAACCTCCTGCATAACACAATGAGTTTTTAATTGCTTTGTAGGCTATTTCTATGTTTTTAAAACACGATTTTTGATACCTGTGTATGTGTTCTCTGAAGTTAATTACTTTGTGTATTTTCAGCCACGGTTGTCTTTGTCCCACCTTTTCTTTTATTTTCTCTGGTGAATGCGTTCCAACCCAGGGTTCAATTCTTCGGCATACCACGCTCTTGTTGGCTGTGATCTGGGATGGAGACTTCGCTTCCAGGTCGAGATTCTTGAGGGTGATACTTCCTGCTGAGTACAAGAGTTGCTCTACATCGTTGTTCTTGGGACATATGACAATTAATTCATTCGACCCTTCGAAGCACTTAATGAGGGGAATTTTTAGGTCGGTGTAGATCATTTGGGTAACTTCTGCGGTGCCCTCTTCCTTACATTCGGCGTGAGTTTCAGGGGTACTCTCTTGATAAATTACGTTTCCTTGGCCCTCATGAAGGACAGAACCCCCATGTACTCTGAAGTGGATGGAAATCATCCTACTTTAATTTGCGTACACTGTTAAATGCCTTTCCAAGGCTTTCAGCTCGACTCCTTAAGGGATCCACTTCTTGGCGCCCCCTAACAGGGCTTCATTCTCGGTTTCACTACACCATAGTTCCAAGGAGGTATGTGAACAGCGAGGGCTGCCTTATGTTGCGAAGATATGAGAAAATGTGTAAACTAGATAGTGTGGATAACCCGTCTTTGGCACAAAACTCCGTACGTAGCAACATGAGGTCTCTTAAATCAAAATAAGTACGATTGTAGCTTGGTTGCAACTGTTTTTAAGGAACTTGGCTTTCTGCAAAAATCACGTTTCGTCTCTTTTGTCCTTGATCTTGCCACCTTTATCAGTGAGAAACTTTACCAGAGAGAATATCGCTGAAAGTTGTCACTTATTTTGCGGAAGAAGAATAGATTATCAGCCTAGGTATTCCTCCTTCCCCCATGGTGGAGAAGAAGGAATAAAACCTTCAGTATGTTGGACACACAGAGAAGAAATGGCGGGGTGACATGTAGGGATGGGAGAAGAAACATCGGTGAAAAAATATCACCATTTAGTTGATGAAAATTTATTTGAGCGAAAATTTACACAAGTGAAGTCATAAACTTTAATAAATATTTGTAATAACGAATGGACGCATTAAAGTTTGCAACGAATTAAGAATTATGGACATTAGTTGATCGTTGTGAAGCACCGTTTTCCTTTGCCCTTACAACAGAGTTTGACCTACTAGTTTTGAATAATTTTCGTCTCTTTCGTTCAGTTATTTAAACTTTTTATGTTTCCAGTTCCAACCCTCTTAGATATTGTTTATTGAGGTCGTTGGTTTGAGAAATTATTAGTTTTGGTAATTATTTGTTTTCTCTCTTTCAGGAAAAGAACACAACCAAACTTAAATCGGATGAAAAAATCACCATCAGATTAAAAGCAAATGACACTGAAACTGAACTACTTCAGGGAACAAGACATCATACTACAGTAGCACGTAAGGACGCCCCTCCACCCGAGCCTCTCGTACCTCTTTCCCGTGTGCCACGCCAGTTCCCTTCATTTCCCGCTTTTCAATTTGGAGAACAACGAAAAAGAACCCCATCTAAACTAGGCACGCAAATTCATGAAGTTTTTCCACTTGAAGAAGGGGGTTTACAGCGCCGGAGGCAGTTACAAAGGCATAACTCCCACGACTCCATCATTCCTCAGAGCCAGCGCTTCCTCCCTTCCTTTAATCTCCACCCATCTCAGCGCGAATCACACCATAATCAAGCCTTTTACTCTTCAAGCCCATATCCTAGGCCAAGGGGAAATCTTCCCTCTTCTTTTACGCATCGTAGACCCAGTTTTAGGGCCCATGGAGGTCGTGAGGCTGTGCATTCACCAAAATTTGCATTTGCTTCCAACAAGTACAAGAATTATGGCCCCGTGGGGAACTCTATTTTGGGCTCTGGAAACTTTGAAGTACTGAAAGGAGGGACATTTTACGACAATGATGACCCGCACTTAAATCATAACCCATATAATCCCTACCATGATAATTCCTATGTAGTTTTCCCTTCTAGGAATCCTCATTCTCATAATCAAGTGGACGACTTTTTTTCTAACTTCCGCGATTTCTCAGAATTCGCTAATAGAAGATCGGGTTCACTGCATCCGATAGACAGACACGGAGGGTTTCTAGAACCTGGTTTTGCTTCTGAACACATAAGTCATGTTAGTTCTTTAGGAGTTGGAGACATGATGACCTCAGAATCGAAAACAAGTCAAAAAGAAACTGATGAAAATTTGGAGGTCGCACCAGAGTCTAAAAATTCAAGTGATCATAAAATCCTACCCTCAAAGATAACGATTTTGACGAGCAAGCAAAAGGAAATTAAATTAAAAATTAAAGAAAATAAACCAGCAAAAGCCAAAAAACTTAAATTCCAAAATCTAAAATTGACTAAAAGTAGGAAAATCCTTAAAAACAAAAGACCTAAGAATATTCAAGAAGTCTTAGAGCAAATTGATCCATTCCCGAGTGCCACTCCTGAAGAAAAGAGTTCTGCCGACGAATACGACCCTTTAATTGCAACATTTTAAAAGCAAGTGATTAATGTTTAAATTACTACGGCCAAAAAAAGACATTATCATTTTTATATAATCGTGGGAAGCAATTAGGTAGAAATCAACTAAATCCTTCGTCTACAAGGATGTTGATGGAGAGGTAATTTTTGCAATATTTCCCCAAACTCACCAATCGCTTCGTTTAACCGGGAAAATACAATTTGTAAAAGCTGAAATCTTTTTCAAAGTAAAGCAAAATGTGAATTTAGGGATTTGTGGTATGTTATGTACCTAAAGTGGTTCCATTAACAATTCGATTCACAGAAGTATACAAATAAGAACGAACTTTTACGGTAAATTTATTGAGTTGGGCATCTTACGCGATAAAAATGATGGGGGGGGGGGGTTGCTAATGAATTTTCCACTGATAAAGAATCAATTTATAATCAATTGGCTAAAAAGGTTGGCTTTTCAAGAACGCATATTTCTTTATGTGCAATAATGAGGGGCAATTTTATTTCCTTCTCTTTCTCACTTTCCGACTATTGGAGGTGATTAATGAGAGCCCAAATAGGAGATAAAGGGGAAAGGTAAACTTAGTCAATTTACATGGTTCATTTACGAAACATGCCAGAAATAAATTATCAAAGTTTGAGTAAATCTTTAGCCATTAAGATAATGGCTTCTATTTTGAAACATTTCACCAATTTATTGAACTACTAAATTGTTTCTGTTTGTTTGCTTTACCCATTATGTGAAATGCTGATTTAAATCTCAATTGAGCAGAGGTTATCAAGTGAAATACAGCTAATGCGTTAATATTAAAAAAAAGGTGTTGTATTGTGTAATTAATTTGTGGTCTACGTATATCTTGGTATAATTCCGCCCAAATTATTAGCAATAACCAATCCTAATTTAATTATGATATGTTTTTCCCTCCGATATTAATGAAAACTGTATCAAATACATTTTGATCTGTCACGGAATGCAATGAAGGCAGAAAATTTCGGCATCGCTCCATTTGAGTGCTCATATCAGTTTCCAATTCCCCCCTCAACAGTCTCCATGAATAAAGACGAGAAACTCCCCGACATCTTTGAAATCTTTGCTTCTGAGGGACAGAGAGCAAATCGTCTAGGCTGAAACGACTTTTGAAATTTCTTGCGAGCCAGACTGATACTCCATGGTTGTGTAAGACAAAGAGTTTAAAACTCCATCAGCAGAAGAATTTAGTTTAGAATAGACAATTCAATTCAATTCCTTTTATCCCAATAGGTCCAATGTTATTTTTCTTTGCTTGGGTATAAATCACAGTTTTTGGGAACCATTAACATTAGAATATGATACACAACATCTTGCTCATCCACTTTGGCCCTATGTTTCAAAATAAATATAAAATTTCAAACTAGTCTCTAGCATATATTTGTATCTTAATAAAGGCTACCGAAAAAATATGAACAGTTGAAAAGTATAAAGAAATAATTTCTAAAATAATTTATACACTAATAAATTTGCAACGAAAAAATAATTCATTGTAAAAATTGTATTACATTATTTCATTTATACGTTATATGCATGTATTAGCACATTAAGATATAATTTTATGTAATATATTTTTATTGAAACCTAATTCAATTTTACGGCCTCGGACTAGGGCACCGAAATCGAGGTTTCAAAGTCGCCTGTTCCTCATCACTACTTTAGTTCTATCAGCACCTGGTCTTTATAAATTTATATATACACTATTAATTTCTATGATAATCTTTGAATATTTATAATCGCGTGCGGGTCATGCGAAATCTTTAAATAAACATTATATTTGTAATAAAAGAAATAAACTTTTAATCTAAGAGTTGTATAATTTCTGATTTGTTCGTTTATGCTAAGTCATATATTGGCGTTAGAAATATAACATTTTTAGTCAAATTATGGCACTCGGGCCTTAGTAGCATACATGGAATTGGATTTCCACTCAACAGATTTCCTTTCAAGATCTTATCCAGTCGTCATAAAAAGAATTACATGAACAAAACAGGTCATCTAGCCCAAGGACTTTGAGAGAAATGACTCATCAATTAAGGGTATAGAGGGAAATTGCTTACCACAGTGAAGGAATCACAACTAATCTAAGAAAGAAAGAAATAAGAGAAAGAATAAGTAAAAAGGGAGAGGAGAGGGTATGAGAAGGTCAAATAGTCAAGACTCATGGTCTCATACTGGAGGATTAACGAATCATAAATACTAGGTCTTATCGGGCAGGGGGTGTGGAGTTTACTTCCTCTTGAGAAAGTCCGGACAGAGAAAGTAGGTACTCAAAACTAGTAACTTGGGGAAGAAAGTAGCAACTACATCATGTTTAAAAGAGATTGAGAAACGATTAGAAAATCGACAAGCAAACATCCGGTAAGCAAAGAAAGGGCCACTGTACTCGATCTGGTTTGTGCAGAGGTGAAACTATTTACAAGGCTAGACGAAGAATGGCACCCATTTGTTTTGATGTTATTATCCTCTATTTAAAGAGAAAAATCCATATAATTTCCGTCAAATAGAGATGAAAAATTCATCTGAGTAAAATTAAAGAAACGGACAAATTTATAAATCACATCTGTACTTGAGGGGAGGGGCGATAAGGTTGGCACAAGGGTTTTCATAAGGAGTCGAAGAGGAGCAAAGAATTCAGTGAGAGGATGAAAGACACGTCTTTGCAACGTGACTGGGAGGAAAATGTATTGATCAAACATAATTAGGTCGAGGAAGTTAAATCCCATCTTTGCCCTTCGTTTGTGAGGAATGTTCAAGCAGTAGCAATGGCTGGAAGAAGCTTCTTAGGAAGTATGTAAAACCTCGAGGGTTGTATTCGTGCTCGGGTTAGAGAGGCAAGAAAAGACGTGCTCAGTACCGAAAGTAGGTGTGGAGAGTAGAACGAAAGTTGCTACTATTGGCACCATAAGTAAATTTGCCACCCTCAATCGTGGCATCAAAGCGTATTATAAAATATTTACTGATTCTGCAGAAGAAATAGGTTTGATCGGAATAACTTTAATCCATTTACGACATATATTGAAAATAAATAAGAAGTAACATACGGCATTCTACTGAAAATGCACCAGACAATTCTGGCGGGTAATCGTGCATTTGATACTTTCATTTGTCGCTCGCTATCTTAATTGGTCTCTTCACGCGGGCTTCATGAAAGAAATATGGTTAGGAATAATTTGTCGTAATATTTTTCCTCGTAGAGGGACAAAGACTATTATTGCTTTAATAAAATAAGGAAAATGGGACAAGTAGGTCGCAATTTTTCCTGAAAGCAGCTAGATATGAAGATCTTTCATCGGTAAAATTTATATTCAATGTAGATGGGTGGTAAAAAACTCATAATGATAAGAGCAACACCATTAATGTCGATGTTTTATGACGGTGCTTCAAGGGGAGTTTATGATATTGATTTTTCGTGGCAGTATTTTAAGTTTGTGTCTTGGAGTCAGTTTTCACATTAGGAAAAGCAGGTGCTTGCGAAGGGGCAAGAATCGTTTTGCCCATTTTATTTCACCTATAAATTGGTGATATTTTTTTGTAATTCGGGGAATCCTTGCTAAAAAGCAGTAAAGGCTTTCTGATCAGTTATTAGTTCAAACTAAACTCAGAAAATTGGTTAAAAGCTTTTCATCCAAAAATGTTGAGAGGAATTCACACGAGAAAAGTTGAAGGTTTTTCTTTTGGACCATAAAGAAAGTTAATGGTCCCAAATTCCGTCTAGATTCTGTCAAATGTTTTTGTATTTACTTAAATTTAATATCATCTGTAAGCGAAAGTTTGTGAGGAATTGATTTGCCAATAAAGTGGGAGAAATAGAGGAAGTGGAAATGTGTTAAAGAGTTACACCTGCGGATGTTGGAGACGAAGGGGGCGTATTTCTCCAGATTTCAACTACAGAATGGTTGCTCATCGACCAGTGAAACCCCCTTACTTGTTTTCCTATTAGGAAATAAAGAAGAACACCAGATATTCCAGAAAGTAGCGTTATTTTAGGAATGGTAGATTCATTTGCTGTTGTAATGAGCGGAACAAGGAGAGAGGCCACATTCATTGAATATCCTCAATAGAAGTGAAATATCCTGGAACATATGCAACGCTATGCAGTTGTTGGACACAATAATATGAACATTAGTCAGACAGACTCTATTTGGTTATAAATATGGTGTAGGACCACCATTTGCCTTTAATACAGCTGAAGACCTTCGTAGAATAGAATCATATAACCTCTTGTAGAAGTCTAATTGCATCCATGCATACATAAATACACCGATACAGCTGCGTGTCCCCCACCCCCCTTATTCCAAATTCGCCTTTTCGCATCGAATCTAATTCACCCCTTTTCGCGCCGTCATAAACCCGCGGTTGGAGACGAGGAAAGCTCCAATGGTGGCGAGGCGTAAATATTTCGCATGTCCTGGCAGCAGACAAAAGGTCTTTAACGCGATGATAAGGATTTTAGCTCTTGAGGGAAATAAAAGGTAAAATTCTCCCTGGAGTCGGGCAGAAGATCTTGGACCTACGTTGTATGTTAAGCTAGTTCCACAAAGGAAACAGTTCGCCTCGCCCCGTTGCAAGGAAGAAACTTCGGGGAATTTGTTGTTGCCGTCACGGTACTTGTAGGTACCAAACTTCTCGCAGACCGCGCCTCCCCCCCCCTCTAGAATAAGAGGTTACACAGGACCTCCCTCTGCGGATTACCCTAGACGAAGCTAGGTAATAATTTTGTCTACCCACTCTAGGTGCCAATAACCGGAACGGACACATCGAGGAGAAGAATTCCGATTTGAGTCACAGTTTGACTCACCTTCACGATCCGGCCTAGGATCATTACATCAAGACACCGGTCTAGGATTACCCCCACATTCAGTAACCTCGGACGACCGGGATAAGTGCGAACATCGTCAGAAGAAGAAGTCCTTCACCGTCATCCTCCAAATACTTACGAACTCCAAAGTATCGTTAAAGTGAATTATCCCCTCCCCTAACTTCACCAGTTTAACCATTAACTAGAACTTCCATCCTGAACTCATAACCTCAATTATTACAAGTGATTAATTCAGTGCTTAATTCCATAATATTATTCAATTCATTCTGTCAGGTGAAAATAAGACGCAAGCATCCTAGTAAGTAGACCTTAAGTGTAAATCCCACGACATTATATAGATTTACCTATTCAGTGCAAATACTAATCCTATTTCTACCTATATAGGCTACTTCATATTTTTAATTCAAGTATATTAAAGATTATTTTTGTATCTGTGTGTTTTAGCTATTTTGGACGATCCTTTGGCAATTGAAATGCAATCCACTCGGCTTAATTCTTAATATTACATAAGTCCACCCATGACTAGCTTTTACTGAGTGAGAACACACTCAGTGGAGCATTATCTTAATTTGGATCAAAAGGGAAGCACCGAGGTTATTCTTATTCACAGGAATTGGTTACGGTAGGTGTATTGGCTACACTTCACCCCCACTTTAACTTGGTGCGGGATTATAATATATTCCAAGGAAGTGGGACTAGGGTTACCCACTCACTAACCCTCAACACCCCTGTAGGATTTCCAATGGGATGTTGCCCCATTCTTCTATCAGAACGTCTTCCAATTGCTTCACTGATGACTGAAGTAAAAATGAGTTTTACATTCTCTACTCCAAAATTGCCCATAATCGTATAGTGAAGGTGAGATCAGGTGATAATGCTGGCCAGGAAAGATATTGGATTACTTTTATTGTTCCACATATTAAAACTAAAAGTTTATGACTGTGTGTACAGGCTAATTATCATCTTGAAAAATGACAGTGACTGAAAACTTTATGCTGGTCATAGATGGAATGTCGTCATTAATAATGTCTAGGTATTTGTTGGCAGTAAACCGACTATTGATGGTAATAATGGGACCAGCTTTATACCACAGTATAGCCGCCCAACTCTTTGCCGATACGCCCCTATGTTTGACGGTTGTAATCATGTAGTCATAATTTCAGGTTCCCTTTGTTGTTGTTTTTTTACAGATACACAACCATATGTGGGAAAGACAAAATGGGGAATGATCGGACTATAATATATTCTTCCAGTCATCATGTATTATTGTTATATTATCATAATGACATTTTTTTTCCGCAATTTAGTCTTGGGTTCCTTAACCAACGGTTTTGGGATTGCTGCTCTTCCATGATGTTTGCTTTGTGAATTTTCCGGCGCAGACTTCCTATGGAAATAGTCACATTTTGATTACTATTGTGTTTTGCTGTCACATTTGCAGAGGTAGATTGTTTTGTTTGGTTACAATTCTCTAGTCCATAGCAGATGACGTATTACAATGTTTTGTGTTTGTTTTTATAAGTGAGGATACTGTTGCTCGTGATATATAAAACAGCTCAGCTCTTTCAGTTACAAACACACTCGCAAATTGAGCTCCAACAATTGGCCGTCTTTGGAAGTCTGATACGTCACGCATTATGCTTTCCGCCATCCGTGACCGTTTTTGCAGACCGTAGAGTTTGCAAATATTAGAGCCAGAAGCCTGGAGTTGCCTGTAGGTGTCCTCTTTGAGAGAGGGAGATTTTTTGAGAGCTAGAAGGAGCCTATTCACTTTTTATTCGAATATAAGAAAGAGTTATAAACGAGGATCCTGACTACAAAAAAAGGCCACTGGAAGGATTTTATAAAGTCAAGTAAATTTTCCATAAATTGTCATCTTTGATTATAACGACTACTCATTTACCTTTCTCAGGCAAAGACGCAGCAGGATAATATCCTTCTTACTAAAAAATAATGGAACTGCAAAGCCATTTCAGTCTTGTGAAGAATTCGTCCTTTATAATAGAGATATTCAATTGTGGGGTTTTAAAAAGACATTGAATCGGAAGAGCTTTAATGCCTTGCACCAGCTTCCCTTCCATTCCTCATTTCATGTAAGCATAACGCATAGCTCATAATCTTCCCAGATTTATTTATTTTAAACACACATACATGATCCTGCTTGCATTTTCTCACTCGTCGGGTAGCAGTTTCGAAGTCAATGGCATTCTAACCGTTTTGATACATCAACTTTCCAAGACACCATCCTTTACATATATTTCACAAAGAAATTGAAAGGCCTATTTGAATAAAAACCTTCGCACTTCTCTTATTTATAAATTTAACCCAAAAGATCTTTCATTTAACGTAATCCTTACATACCCAAGTACAGGGAAGAAAACAATCTTTACATAGATAATTTTTCAGCCCGGGCAGAGAATCTGACTTGGAATGGAACTTGCGATATCTGCACGATGCTTGAGACAGGTGATCTATGCTGTACTTCAAAAGCTAAGCTAACCTTTACCAATTGCTAACGCAACCCGTACCCAAATTGTTAGATAAATTAGTCGGAAATCCATCGTGCTAGAGCAATGTCTCCTCTGCCTACGAAAAGCGATCCGGGTGCGCCCTTTTAGCAAAATGTAGGAAGATACTCTCGGTCCGATCATTTTTAACGAGGCTAAGAAAAAGGCCCGTCTCGCTCACTTAGGTGACGAAGCATGACGTACAGGATATCGCCGGTAACAGGGACAATATTGGCATATGACGCAAGAGTGTAACGCAGCTCGCTTAGTATAAACATGTTTAAGAATTCATAACCTCCATAGGTTAATTCTAATCAGCGGTCGTAAGCGAGCCAACTACGTGCTTTAAATACTAGCGGAGAAGCATCGCGAGTAGTGAATGAAGTGAAATCGGTCGCGAGGACTTTACCATGGAGGGAAAAAGAGAAGGTGGTTCTGAACGAACTTTTCAGGAAATTTTTTAATTTGTTTTTACACCTCTGCAAGTGTGGTATTTTCATTAGTTGAATTCACAGATGACCGCAAAGAAGAATGGCGAGCGTTCTTCAAAAGTATCAGAGCATAAACTTCGATCGAAGAAATTCACGCAAAGGGACGCCACTTGTAGCATTTATAAGCCCAGCGCTTATAAGCATAGCGCTTATAGAAATATCGCTTATATCTGATAGTTGCTTCCCACTCGGCTGGCCACCGGAGAAGTAAGCAGAGAAAAAATCGCCAGACGTTCGAGAAATGGTAGTTAAGATAGGGCATTGAGGGTGCGGGAGAAAAATTCAAAGGTCTCAGCAACCGAACTTAACTACTAGAGTCAGATAAAGAAATCAGTAATTTCCTCCCATGCGGACGACACCGCAAGTTCCAAGCACCGCTAAGATGTTTCTTAGGCGACAGTGGGTGTAAAATTACTTTGGATGCGAAGGGGATCAATACATTAAGGTCATCGACCACCTTCCACTTCAAATCTGGAGGTGCTTTCGAAAAGCACCTGAAATTCCAAGGGCGAACCTGAACCAAGAGGCGCGGGATTCGAAGCTTGCTAATTTTACCTTGTTTTAATGGGCACATCTTTAGGAGCACCGGAGAAGCCCTCACTACTACCTTCAAAGATTTTGTCTCTTGTTTATTGAATGACTCGGTGGAGGCTTGCGGCCGCTTCAATTTTGTAAATAGTCACATGAGGTGTTTTTTTTAGCCTAGTTAGCTCTTGAGAGTGAATTGCACACAGCTTAGAAGGGTAGTGCGCTGGGCAGGTAGAACCCGCAGGAGGGTTCCGATTTGGTGCGATAGCTACTGTGCTCGTAAGC
This sequence comes from Ceratothoa steindachneri, assembly GCA_963969495.1. Classification (NCBI taxonomy): domain Eukaryota; kingdom Metazoa; phylum Arthropoda; class Malacostraca; order Isopoda; family Cymothoidae; genus Ceratothoa; species Ceratothoa steindachneri. The sequence continues at coordinate 119,244,509 of OZ018330.1, read as the reverse complement.
TTAGATGGACCACGAGCATGTGGCGCTTTCTTAACCTGGGGGACGTAAGATACTCTAGGTTGCACAAGTTACGACAGAACCAATTTCTTGCCCCTTCGAAAAGAGCTTCGGTCTGCAGCCTGAATCGACAGGACCTCTTTCTCAAACAAATACGCCTCAAATTACTTGAAGGAAGCCGGGTGACACTCACCCTATTTCCTATATGTTCTAGGCTTGACATGATACAGTTTTATCGTATAAGAACTTGGGGCAATTAGCTACTTTCTTGTATTGACCCAAGATAGCACGCCGAGATGTTCTCTTCGTTTGGTTTAAGGGTTAGCTCTGTTAAAACATTTACCGTATTGGCATAAATGCCTTTAATCGGTAGTGGTACCAACAAGCTCGCTCCAACTTCCGAAGCCACGTACGATTGATCGTCACGAAGAGTGTAAGTTGAGGTCCAAGTCACTTCTCTCGTTTCTTTCTTAACTTTCGACCTCGACGGCCATGAGATCGTTAAGATTTGCGTGATGTCTCTTCTCATGTATTTTCAACGACTTCCCCTAGGGAAGAGCATATGATAGTGGGGTGTTACCTGTACATGTTAGCTATTGAGTGATGAAAGAGCATTAGTATTGGCCACTGTGGAAGAATAAGAGAGAGAAGAAATCCCCCCCCCCCTCTGACTTCCCAAGTTCGTCTGCCCTATATACTGCGAAAATTAGAAAAATGGAAAGACCACTAAGTGGGCATCGCAAATTTGTGCTATAGAACCTTATCGCGGCCCAAGGCCAATAAGGAAGTCTGTTGGCAATGAATCTCTGTCCCCGTCTAGATAATTTCGGGGCATATATTCGACAGTTCAGAATTCACATGCAGATTGTGTCTGAAGCCGCCGTCCAGTACGTTAGGTGTAACGTCTTCGTTAGTCGAGAGGAACTCCACTACATTCTCGTTAGGAGAAGAATTGGGTGATTTTCAAAGAGCCAAGGAAGAGCTAGTCGTCACTCAGTGTTGTTAGTGGAAATAGTTAGGCGTGCTTCAACCCTTCTTACCACGTCTTCGGATTTTATGGATCGGAAAAGCCATCCACGATGCATCATCAGTTTGCCTCTTAAGGATAAAAGCCCCCCCCCCCAACATCAGTTTCCCGAAGTTGAATTGAGCGTCCCATGAGACGCCCACAAGTTCAAGGTCGAACTTACCTATCTGGTCCTACTCACCGCACATCAAGGTAAAAGGGATTTAACCTACGCTTCGCCACGCTCTTCCTACCTTTAGCGCGTCGAACCACAAGGATTCCTCGGTTCAAACTTAATTGATAGTGTTATTCATCTTAGCAGTAAACCGTCAATATTTAATTGCATTGCCATTTAACTTGGCCTATATGTATACGTAATCTTTAGTCCTATTAAAGTATATTTTTGTAGCCGTGTTTGAATATTCCTTGGCATAGCAACTGTGTATGTAAAGCACTCTTAGAACCACCCCCAGATGGAGCCTTAATATCGGTGGGCCAGTAGGCCTGTGAGTGTATAACCGCGTAAACCAGTCATACTACGAGATAAAACTGGTGTCAAATGTGGGGTTGTAAAAGATTCCACCCTACTTGATCTTTTGTTATTTCCTCAAAGATCATTCTTTCCACTCTATACAGTTGCAAGTGTCAATAATATTCCTGCAAAAATAAAAGGACAATTTTGGGGGGGTTAATAGGCAATTATATATATATATATATATATATATATATATATATATATATATATATATATATATTCTTTTTTAGTTGAGCGGATTTATGTGAGTCAAGATACCACTAATTAAACTGCAAGAATAGCCGCCAAATTTTTATTTTTCCTTGGTAAAATTACCAGAAGACTCAGTCCTGATTCAGACTCCCTCGTTAGTTATTTTCGTTTTCTTGTGTGAATAATTAATTGGAACCTTTAGTAGACCCTTCTTTGTTTAATCGTTAATCACAAGTAAGTAAGATTCGTTAGGAAGAGCCTTACTTGTTCTGGTAAGCTTTCTCGTGTGCCGAAAGACGAACGCCGCATATTCAGGATGTCTTCGTTCGATCGTTTTCATAAGCAGGAACAGATCCTAGGACTATCGGGAAATCATTTAATCGCTTATGTTCAAGAGGAAGAACGAAACGAGTGGGCAGAAAGGAAAGCACAGAGAGAAGCAGAAGAAAGAGAGAGAGAGAGAACAAATACGACAGCACGAGAGAGAATTAAACCGTGATCATGTCGAAATGATCAAATCCAAAGCACGGAAATTCTAAGCAGGCGACGAAGTAGTACTTCTGTTGCTCTCGGAGTCCAATAAGCTCCTATCTCAGTAGAAAGGTCCTTTTTCAGTAGTAGAACCACGAGGACCGGCCCACTACTTAATTCAGACCCCGTAAGGTAATAAAGTGTACTACGTCAACCTGTGAAATAGGTACTACCGACGCGTGTACGCTAGAAATGTGGTCACTTTAGACGAAGAACTCGTCTTAGAAGCAACTTACCCAGTTGAACCGCTCTGCCTCGTCCAAATTGTCTGAGTGGAAGCAGACGACGAATACCCTTTGTCGTCTCTCCCTTCCCCCACTCTGACTGAGCCCCCAAGATCGAGAAGGTTCAATTGGTGAGCCCACTTAGTGAATTTTCGGACGTAGTCTCCGACACCCAGGTTGCTCAACCCAATTCACTCATGAGATTGTTTTAAAAATTCAAGAACCACTAAGAACTAAGTCTTACCCTATTCTCTTTCATTTACGCCCCACATTTAACGCCGAAGCAACCTTAATTTTGAAAACGCGTACATTGCCACCCGTACAAGGAACCAGCACGTACAGTCCCTTCAAACTTTGTTAATCCGTTTGCGCGCACAGCGACTCACGATAGACTCGTCAAAGTATTATTTCTCATATAAACCCATTCAATATCTTGGTTTTAAGATCGGAAAGAACCAGATTGTCCCCCAAGATGACAAAGTTGAAGCCATAATTGAAATGCGGCTTCCACGGACAAAGAAGCAGCTGCGGTCATTTCTCTGTTCTGCTTCATTTTATAGGCGATTCGTTCACAACTTTGCCACTATAGCGTCTCCCCTTAATGATATATTAAAGAAAACGGGACCTGATCCTTTCAGTTGGACTGCCCCCGCGGTGTCAAGCTTTAACCAGCTGAATGACAAACTGTTCTCTGCTGTTTTTTTAAGACTCCCGAAAATGAGCAAAGAGTTTGGGATTCGTACTGATGCCTCTCATGATGGTATAGGTGGTGCCCTCATGCAGTATAAAAAGGATGGAAATGGATATCCCGTTGCGTATGCGAGCTGAAAGCTCTCTGTCCGCGAGAAGATTACGCCACCATTGGAGTCGAACTTGGTTTTTGAACCAAGTTAACTTGGAGTGTGGTGTGACCACCGAGTAACGAGTTCGAGGGGAAGCTTTTCTCCTTCTTTACTTAATTCCTCATGGGCGAGGACTGAACTCGGGGAGGGTCCTCTTCAAGGGCAAGGATCGATGAAGGGGGGTTTCTCTGACGAGAATAAGTTACTTAACGTTCGGTTTGGTAAACAGGAACTAGCTCGAGGATGAGCTTCTTCTTAATTCCAGTCTTCTTCAAGGGCGAGTATAACGGAGGGGGATTTCTCTGACGAGAATAAGTTGAACTTGGTTCCTCAACAAAGTTAACTTATGAGTTCGGTGTGGCCACCGAGTAACGGGCTCGAGGGGAAGCCTTTTCCTTCTTCTTTTAATTATTCTTCAAGGACGAGGAATACCCCTGGTGTTTAAGATGCACCAGGATATGAGGAGTCTCTCTGACGAGAGTAAGTTGAACTCAACAAAGTTAACTTATCGTTTGTTTGATAACCAGGGACTAGCTCGAGGATGAGCTGCTTCTTAGCCCCTTAAGGTAGGTAGCCTTGCCTCTCTTGCAGGGTACTTCTTGGTCTAGTGAGCCAAGTAATCTACCTCTCCAGTCTCGGTAGCCCGATCTTAATTCGGTGACTTCGTCACCTAGAGACTGACGTATACTACCACGATTTTCCTCAGTGTTCCTCATTTAGACCTTGTCACCCCACTGGGGGAGTGGTAAGGGATGGGGGAGGGGCTTGAGGACGGCCCCAGGAGGTTCTTATGCCAAACGGTTTTCCTCACCAAGTTTACATGGCTCCTCGTTAGCCTTCGAGCTTGGGAGAAACACGTCTCCAATTTCTTATTTGACGTGAAATTGAATCTCACTCTCCTAGGGGAGATCTTGCATTTTAACCTTTAGATCTTTCATAGCGCCGAGTGGTGCAGCGCTGCGGTTACGCGCTTGACCCGACGATGCCTGGGGCCGGATATCTTTGCGGTAACCGCCTCGTGACTCCACCACGAGAGAAGGGGGAAGGACGATTCCCCTATAATTGGGTTGAGGAATAAGTTCTTGCGGTTTTATCAAATTTATTCATTACCATTAACAATTTTAGAAAACTGAATTTTTAATTGATAACAATATGCAATTTAATCAATAATGTATTCTTCGTTGTTATTTACGACTTCTTCCCAACGTTCAACTAGTTTTTCGATGCCTCTGCAATAGAAATCTCTGGATTTTGAGTCAAAGAATTCATCTAACCAGGTTCTCAATTTCACATAAGTATTGAACGAAACGCCGCGCAAATTTTTGGAGAGCGAGCGGAATAGATGGAAATGTGATGGAGCCCATTCTGGCGAATGTGGAGGATGCGGCAGAATTTCTAAATTAAGCGTTTAGATGGCGTCTTTTCTCATATTGGCAATGTGAGGACGAGCATTGTCGTGTTGCAGAAGAATTCCATAACGTCGATGAGGTCGCTTTTCACTTATAACTTCGGCGCGTCGATACATTTGTTGAACGTAGAGTTCTGCATTGACAATCTCGTTGTTCGCAAGGAGCTTATAAAGAATGATGCCTTCACAATCCCACCACACACACAACATCGTCTTTCGTGGATGAAGTCCTTGCTTTAATCGCGGAAGTGGTTTTTTATTGGGGCTGAGCCATTGTTTTCGATGGTTCATGTTGACATAAACACACCACATTTCATCGCCAGTAATGATGCGGTGAAGAAATCTGTCGTTATATTCACGAGTAGCCTTGTGACGAGCAAGCAAACCTGCGGTAATCGTGGAGCGTTGAAGTTTGTTGCTTTCGCTCAAAGCGTGCGGAACTCATGCACCGAGTTTTTGAACTTCCCCCGTCGAATGAAAGTGATTCACTACAGTTTTCTGATCACACGCCAATTGTACAGCCAATTCTCTAGTCAATTGGCGAGGATTTTCATGAAGAAGGTCGTTCAATCGATCTTCATCCAACTTAATGGGGCGACCAGAACGTTCTTTGTCATTAAGTTTAAAATGACCGTTTTTGAAAGGTGAAAACCATCATTGAGCTGTCCTTTATGATAAAGCATTTTCTCCGTACACAGCACAAATATCGCGACGAGCTTTGGCTGTGTTTGCATTGTTCCCGTCTAGATTGAAAATGAATGACAAAAAATGTCGAAAATGCGCCTTTCTTTCAACTTGACATTCCATTCTGAGGGTATGGAACAAAAATTATATTAACACAACTTTTAAATAAACCGCAATGACTTATTACTTAACTTCAGGACGTAGCCTAAGCTAAAGCCTAATAGTCTACGCTGTTAAGAGACGTAGCCTAACCTTTGCAAATTTTGCTCTCATTATTTATTATTGTTTCTTAATATGAGCACAAATCACGTCAACAAAACTTAAATCAACACAACATTAAAAAAAACGCAAGAACTTAATCCTTAATCTAATAGATAATCAATATGTTGTATGGCTTATTTTTAATTTGGGGGTTTTGGGTATAGTCTGTGCGTATAGTCTGAAGGAATTATTATAATTTGCTAACCCCGCTCATGTCTGAATTTTGTTTGTATCTCGTTGCACTAATTCAATTTTTATAGCATCTCCCCCTACAAGAAAAATTTGTTCGAGACGTTTTTTTTTGCATCCTTAATTTCGGTCGGCCATTAGGCCTGTATGCGTATAACGGCGTACCCTAGTCGTGCCACTACAGCCACCTGGGCAAAGTCTGTTGCATTCGTCATAAGGGGTCCAAGAAACGGGCGACCTTTTTCCCTTTCTGAGAAACTTATATAATGCCTGATGTTCATGGTGCATATAACCATCAGTAGAACGGATAAAGAAAAATGTTTGAAGCCTGCTAGCTCAAATACGCCGAGTAGCCTATTAATAAGGGACTTTGACAACACAGAGGCTCCAATAACTAGTCCTCTAGGTCTTGTTTTCTCCATTTGTGAGCACCTGGTAGTAGAAGGTGTCAAACTTTGCCTGGATACCCGCAAAATAAGAAGGATACTCATCCGTTTTATAGAAACCCAAGAATGAGAGGATCCCCTTGTTTTTGTGTCTATTTCTTTTTATGAGAGAAAGGTGTGACTGCACTCTGTTTCTTTTATTCACTTAAGGAACCCCACAGAAAGACACGGCGGTGGGTAGTGCCTAATAAGTGGGGTAGAGGGTCTTCTCCTTGTGATTCCTCGTGAATACATGCTCTTCTTGAAAGATTTCTCCCTGGAGAAGAAATAGATTAGGAGGTGTCTCGTACAGAGTCAGTGCTTACTCCTGGCAAGACACTGCTGTCTGTGACTGGCGTGCATTTGGTTTCTTGCTATATGCTGGAAAACCTCTATTCGGAGAATCCCCTCGATGTGTCTGAGAACCCGACTCAGGAATCGCTAGGCTGATGCTATGCTGTCCGGCAGCGAGCCGACCTCTAATGAAAAAATCTTTGAGAGGAACCGGCAGCTACTAAGAAAGTCATAAAATGTGGGTTAATTAGGGGGGGGGGGGAGAACCCAAACGCCTCTTGTTCCTCTATGGGTGTATTTTTGTCTAGATGCTTTAATCGAGTGTGCGCGATTCTGCAGCACTGGTTCCAGGGACTTTTCTTGTCATATTAGTTGGATCCTGCGAAAGAGAATGGTGGTCCGCCTCTAACTCACCGAGAGATTTGCTGTTGTGTGACTCTAAAGAAGAGGTAAGGGGAAAACTCCCTTACCCGGAGAAGTAGGAAAGAGGGAATCCCACTCTCTACTATTCTGTGTTGTGGGGGGCACCCAATTAGCAGGGAGGGGGCGGTATTTCCTTCATTTGAGTGGAACTGCCTTCGAACAGCCCCTAAGTTAGTAAAGTTGAAACCCTTTTACCAGTTGGGATTAGCACAAGGGCGGCCTTGAGTCACCTCGCCCTTTCAGGCACCTAGTGGAGATGAAGCGACCCCTCGAGCCGGCTCTTCTTTGGTTCTGAGCGATTTACTATTTCCTCTTCAATTGTGGCTATAGTGAGAGTTTAGAAAACGCCGTGGTAGATAACTGAAAAGTTACACATGGGCTAAAAAATATAGACAATGTGACTATTTACACATACTCTGCTATTGATGAGAGCTAAGATGGTCTTTGACAACCCAAACCTCGCTTCTCGGCGCTTTTATCTTTGCCACATAAAGAATTAGGCTGCTGTAGCTACCTAATATATTCACTGGAAACGGTTAAAAGAGTCGGCAACCAAACGACTCCGCATCTTATAACTCACACAGCAAACGGACTCTTGGCCCTCCCTCGCCTTAGGTGTATCATGCTACTCGGCCTAGTTCTACTAGCAGTCCGTAACTCCCCCCGAGCCAACATAACCTCTCTAGTTAGTTAGATGTAAATTTGTGAGAGAGGGGAGGTGGCTAGGGAATTTACTAAAGAAGAATAGGAAGAGGCAGGTCCAATAAAGAGTAGGGTGGGTGACCAACTATTATGAACATACCGCGGCACTGGGAGCCAGGTTTCAGTTGCTGCAAAAGAGTTACTACAGGCAAAACCATCCACTTCAATGCGGCTCACAAGTGACTAATGATTGAGTAAAGGTATCGAAAATAGTGGAAGATATAGAGGCGCATCCACAGAAAACAGTGAGGCAGAGATTGTGTGCAGGTCGAATCACTGGAGCATAGAGGTTATGCTAGAGGTCGCTTTACGTTTGGCACTTGGGCTATGATAACGCGCAATTCCGTCACCTACCATGTGTAATATTCTTGCATTGCTCTCATTTTTTTATGTTTCCTTCTTTTTCTGCATTACCATTTCATTTGCACACACGTAGTAACGTAAAATAAGGTGTCCGGGGTCAATAAACTATTTACATAATTATCGAGCAAAGCAAAGCTAAAACAACAAAAGGAAAAACATTAGATGAAGACAAAAAGAACATGAGGTAAAAAATAAGCACTAACCTAAAATAAGAGTAATGGTGATGAACCAAAGACTAAAACTATAAATGAAGGAGTTAATCAACCTAAGACTAAAAATTAAGTAGTGAACGCGGAAAGAATCCTCAGCTAAAAGTGAACAGAGACGGAGAGGGGGCGGCACAGAAGAAAGATTTGGGGACCAAAAATTGTGAGGGCCGGTAATGATAAGTCAATCATGAAGCAAGTGGGATACTGAGATTACATTCCCAAGGGATGGGCAAATATGGTCCACACGAGGATTAAAACCTAAAACTATGTTTCCGTGTATCAGCCGTCAATGGCGGATTCGAAGGCGGTAAGGAGCTATCTCTAAGGACGGTGTATTTGAAGGTGATTTGGAAAATTTATGTATGAAAGGGTTAGAATGACGTTAAGTTTGAAACTGTTACCCAAAGAGTGAGAAAATGAAAGCCGGATCTTATGTGTGTGTTTAAAATAAGTAAATATGCAAAGATTAGGAGCTATGCGTTATGCTTACATGAATTGATGAATGAAAGGGAAGCTCGTGCAAGGCAGTAAAGCTCTTCCTATCCAATTTCCCTTTAAAACCCCGCATTAAATATTTCTATTCAAAAGCATAAATTATTCACGAGACTGAAATGGCTTTGCAGTTCCATTAGTTTTCAGTAAGAAGGATATCATTCTGCAGCACCGCCTCTCATCAAACAACAACGTCATCGCCTGAGAAAGGCAAATGACTAATCCTTATTAACAAAGAAGACAGTATATGGAAACTTCACCTGATTTTATAAACTTCGTCCAGTGGCGGTTTTTATTAGTCAAGATGCCCCTTTAAAACTCTTTCTTATATTCAAGGAAAAAGTGAATAGGCTCCTTCTATCTCTCAAAAAATCTTTCTGAACGACGAGACCTAACGGCAACTCCACGGTTCTGGCTCTAATAATTGCAAACTCTACGATCTGCCTAAATCTGATAAAGCAACTATTCCCGTGCGCCCAAATTTAGAAACTTTTAGCCACTCTAACTATAAAAGATATAAATTCATTGTTTTCCCCTCCTCATCAGACCACTAACTCTAAATCAATATTAAGTTTAGAATTGCCTCCACCTGAAAAAAATTAGAACCACTTAACCCTTACTTGAATATGACAAGTTTTGATGTACGGTGTCATTATACTCTCTCACATTCTAAAACCAACACATTTTTCTTTCTAGGGCATTCTCCTTCCCAAAATCCCCTTTTCACGGGCTAAACAAACGATAAATTGAACAAATACGAAAAGCTGTCTCACAGGACAATTACTTCACACCTTATTTGTAAAATATTCCACAAAATAGAGGGCTTGTCAAATAACGACTTGCCAACACGCAATACTTGCGTAGGTTTCAACTGTATATATATATATATATATATATATATATATATATATATATATATCAAGAATGATTTGAAATAACGTCATCATAATTATACGGTTAAGAGGGCAATATTTGGCTAACTAGGTCTTCATCGGAGACCTCAAAAGGAGCTCATCTCACATACATGAGAAGATAACGCATAAAACAAGCTTTTCTAAGACAGCCAGAATACTGTCTTTCGATGGCCTTTTTAATTGTCATCCCTAATTGTCGAAGATGAATGGAAAATTTGTTTTTATCCACTTTAGCCCCGTCTTGTAAAATTGAGAATTATTTGCAATAGCACTATCATAATTATGCGGTTAAGAAGTCAATTTCGGCTAACTAGCTCTTCAGCGAATCTCTCACAAGGACCTCTTCTCACATAGACGAGAAGATAACGCATAAAACAAGCTTTTCTAAGACAGCCAAAAAACATCCCCTTCGTAAGCACCTGCTTTAACTAATGTGGAAACTGACTCCAAGACACAAACTTAAAATACTGCCACGAAAAATCAATATCATAAACTCCCCTTGAAGCAGTGTCATAATACATCGACATTCATGGTGTTGCTCTTTATCATTACGAGCTTTTTTACCACCCATCTATATAGAATATAGATTTTACCGATGGAACATCTTCTTATCTAGCTGCTTTAAGGAAAAATTGCGACCTACTTTTCTTATTCTCCTTATTTTATCAAAGCGATAATAGTTTTTGTCCCTATACGAAAGAAAATTTCAAACAAATTATTCCATTCAATCATGAAGCTTGCATGAAGAAACCAAATAAGACAACGAGCGATAAATGACAATAAAAAATGCACGATTTCCCGCCAGAATTGTCTGGTTCATATCTTCAAAAATGCCTTATGATACTTTCGGTATTGAGCAAGTCTTTTCTTGCCGCTCTAACCCGAACAGGAATACAATTATCGAGGTTTTTATACTTTCTAAGGAGCTTCTTCTATCCATTGCTGCTGCTTGAAAATTCTTCACAAACGAAAGCCGATGATAGGATTTAATTTCCTCGACCTAAGTATAGTAGATTTATACATTTTTCTTCCAGTCACGTTGCAAATATGTGTCTTTCATCCTCTCACTCTATTCGTTGCTACTCTTCGACTCCTTATGAGAACCTTTGTGCCAACCTTATCGCCCCTCCCCTCAAGTACAGATGTGGTTTAATAATCTGTCCATTTCTTTCACTTTACTCAAATGAATTTTTCATCTCTATTTGACGGAAATTATATGGATTTTTCTATTTAAATAGATGATAATAACATCAAAACAATTGAGTGCCATTCTTTGTCTAGCCTTATAAATAGTTTCACCTCTCGGCAAACCAGAACGAGTACAGTGCACACTTTTTTTTGCTTGCTGGATGTTTGCTTGTGTATTTGTTAATCTTTTCTCAATCTCTTTTGAACATAATGTAGTTGCCACCGTCTTTCCCAAGTTACTAGTTTGGAGTACCTACTTTCTTTCTCTGAACTTTGATAATCCCCCAGTATGAGACCATGAGTCCTGACCATTTTACCTTCTTATACCCTATTATCTTCCCTTTTTTCCTACTGTTCTTTCCATCTTTGTTGGATGGGTTGAGATTCCTTCACTGCAGTATGCAATTTCCTTCTATACCCTTAATTGTTGAGTCCCTTCTCAAAGTCCTTGGAATTGAATCGAATAGCCTATTCTAAACTAAATTCGTCTGCTGTTGGAGTTTTTAACTCATTTTGTTCCACAACCATTGAATTTCAGTCTGGCTCGCAAGAAATTTCAAAAGTCGTTTCGCCGTTTACGATTTGCTCTCTTTCATTCAGAAGCAAAGATTTCAAAGATGTCGTGGAGTTTCTCGTCTTTATTCCTGGAGACTGTTGAGGGGAAAATTTGAAACTGATATGAGCACTCAATTGGAGCGATGCCGAAATTTTCTGCCTTCATTGCATTCCGTGAGAGATCAAAATGTGTTTGATACAGTTTTCAATAATATCGGAAAAAAGACTTAATTAAATTAGGTTTGGTCATTGGTAATAAGTTTGGCAGAGCTATACCGAACTCTAAGTATACAGGAATTTTTTACACAATACGACACTTTCCCCTTTTGATGTAGGCAGAAATTGTATTTTACTTGACAACTTTTGCTCGACTCAAGGATCATATCCATGCATATTCTAGAAAAAGGTCAAGTGTGAAAATTTATCTGGCTTAACATAACACTTCACATAATGGGTAAAGCAAGTAAACGTTTTTCTTCAAATTCAAAAGCAGAGAAAAAGGGGAACTGTTGTAGTACGCTGGAAATAGGCACGAAAGTCTCGGGTGAAGGGGCGCCCTTACGTGCTAAGGTCGTATGATGTCGAAGCCCTGAACTAATTCAGTGTCGTTTTCTTTTAATTAAATAGTCATTGCTTCAACCGATTTGGGTTTGGTTGTGTTCTTTTCCTAAAAGAGAGAAAACAAAGAAGTACCAAGACCGATCATTTCTCAAATCAATGACTACGGTAGACAGGATTACGATCTCTAAGAGGGTTGGAACTGCAAACACCAAGAATTAAACAAGAGACGAAATTGTATAAAAACTAGTAGCTCAATCTCTACTCTAAAGTCAAATGAAAACGTTACTTCAAACCACCAATTAATATCCATATTTCTTAATCCTTTTCAAACTTTACTGCCTCCATTCATTTTTACCTTATCTTTATTAAGTTTATGACTAAATTTGAGTGAATTTTGGCTCAAATATTTTTCCATCAACTAAATGGTGATTCTTTTCGCCGGAATTTATTCTCCTATCCCTACATGTCATCCCGCCATTTCTTTTCTGTGTGTCCAAACATACTGAAGGTTTTCTCCCTTCTTCTGCACCATGGGGGAGGGGGAAATACCTAGGCTGATAATCTATTCTTCTTCCGCAAAATAAGTGACAACTTTCAGCGGTATACTCTCTGGTAAATTTACTCACTTGTAAAGGTGGCAAGGTCAAGGACAAAAGAGACGAAACGTGATTTTCACGGGAAGCCAAGTTCCTTAAAAACAGCTGCAACCAAGCTACAATCGTACTTATTTTGATTTAAGAGACCTCATGTTGCTACGTATGGAGTTTTCCGCCAAAGAGGGATTATCCACACTTTCAAATTTCAAGCATCGAAATTTGTTCATATCTCCCCAACATAACTCAACCCTCGCTCTGCCCAGAACTCTTTGGTACTATGGTGTAGTGAAACCCAGAAAATCCATGTTAGGGGCCGCGAAGAATTGGGTTCCATAAAAACATAAGCCGGAGGCCTTGGGAAGGCGCCTAACAGTGTAGGCTGTTTACAACAGGTCGGTTGCAGAGTGCACTAGTGAAAAAGTATTTAAAGAACCACGAGATACTCACAGAATATGGATAAGATCTCTAGTTTCTGTCTTTTTCAGAGTAGTAAGTGGGTTTGCCCCTTCATGAGGGCCAGGGAAATGGAATTTATCAAGAGTACCCCTGAGACTCACGCTTTATGGAAGGAAGAGGGAACCGCAGGAAGTTGCCCGAATGATCTGCACTGACCTACATTCCCCCCCCCCCCCATTAAGTGCTTCGAAGGGTTAAATAGATTTATCGTTATATCTCACAAGAACAACGACGCAGAGCAAAGCCTATACTTGGCATTAAGTATCAGCCTCATGAATCTCAACTTTGAAAGCGAAGTTTCCACCCCAGATCACAGCAAACAAGAACGTGGTATGTCGAAAAATTGAACCATGGTTAGAACACATTGACTAGAGGAAAAAAAAGTGGAACAAAAAAAACTATGGCTGTAAGTTCAGAGAAAACATACCTGTGTCAAAAATTGTGTGTGAAAACACAGAAATGGCCTCAAAAATCATCGAAATCATCATATCTTCCCTAAAACAAAAGGCATGATTAAATAGAAGGAACAAAAACAGGAAAGAGAAAATTAGGGAAACGAATATGTCATAAACTGCAGGAGGCAAAAAAACGATATAACAACTAAGATTGAAAACTCAAGTGAATATAGACGGAAATTAATTAAAAAATTACTTACCTGTATTCTATCTGCGCACATAATGAACAAAGCGAACCAGGGGAAATAAGCTATTTCGCTCAACGAGATGCTCAAAGAAAACGAGATTTAGCCAATGAAGTTTCGCAGAGAAGTTGAATACGGCGATCTTAAACATTTACATAACATAGAACACTACAAAAGGACTAATGAAACGAACTCAAGAAAATGTTGCTAAAGAAGACGATGAATCAAATACAGATGAAAGGAACTCAAGAAAATGATGCTAAAGAAGACGATGAATCAAATACAGATGAAAGGAACTTAAGAAAATGATGCTAAAGAAGACGATGAATCAAATACAGATGAAGGGAAACGCAGAATACTAGGAAATCTAAATAAAAAAGGGACACTACTCTAAGACAACAAACACCAGCCCGGTCTACCACCGCCTCGATTGGCTGCTTTGCAAATTCTGATAGCTTTAATGCTTCTTGGAACTATATAAAAGTCATACTTCCATTGCACAATTAGCTATTTTTTTAACACAAGTAAAATTATATTTAAATGAAAATATTGATATCATTAATACAAATGATCCTTATAACTCCGATATATTTGAAAAACTTCGCTTTCACATATTTTCGAAATATAAGTTTATTACTATATTAAAACCTCTGAAATATATCACTCTGAAAAGCCATGTCTCTTTTAACCCGAAATCCATTTTTTTCGAGTACTATGGTCAACACACTTTTTGCTGACTTATGTTTTGTGGTTGTTTTTAACCAATTTCGACGTGCTTATTTGAAATATGGCATCCATTTGTTTGTAACACATCGGGTTTTCATTCTACAGCATATTCCTATTTTACGACGTACTGCATGTATTTACTCGGTGAGGATAGTTTCCTGAGTGTTATAGCTTCAAACTCTAACTTAAAATGTCAACAGAATTTGAAAGTAAATGCATTGTAAGATAACATCACCTATTACTAAATATTTACAGGTTATTTTTCTAATATAATAGAGAAAACACAAGCAATCGTACACATACCTATACATTCATGGAAGAAATTTTCGCTTGCGAGTGTGTCTAGAGTGTTTGATGTCTACACAGTCTCGTTGAATACTTTAACAATAGTATGACATCATGTTTGTGTTCCATCGGCCTTGATATCTTGATGAAAACACTCTCCTTGTTCATTACTTACGTTGCCAAGATTAGCAGGAAATTCATCAAGATGGTTCTTGAGGAAATGAACATTTATGCTCATGTTGTAGCCTAAACGATAAAAGCTATCAGGTAATGTCTCTACCAAATCATTGTAGTGAGCAGCCTTTTTTGTTTCCAAGAAATCCTTTCACAACTGCCACAAATATATTCCATGCTCCTTTTTCTATGTCAGTTATCGAACTAGAGAAGTTTTGGATTTCCATTAACTTTCTGATTTGGGGCCCATAGACAGATGAAATACAGATATTTGGTATAGCCTCCAAGTAAAAAAATTGCTATTTTCATATCCAGACATATGATCCATTTGTGTTCATCAGATTTGAGGAAATCTAATACAGATCTTATGTGTTTATGCTTCTCTTTTAAATGCACAGAGTGACCAATAGGAATCACACCGAACAAGTTTCCATTATGGAGTAACACACATTTTAGACTCTTTTTTTGGTAACTATCTATAAAAAGTCTCCATTCACCTGGATCATACTCTGAAACACCCATCGCGTTTAACAGTCCCGCCACGTCACAACAGTAAACACAATCTTCTTCAGTTTTAAAGAATGCCAAAAGATCTCTCTCCCTGTTCCGATAAAAAGTTACATTTGTTTTTTCCTGCAACAAATTCTTCTCTTTAATTCTAGAAGCTAACACTTCTACTAACTCTTTTGTCAGGCCTAGGTCTCTAACTAAATAATTCAGTTCTAATTGGCTCAAGTTTCCAGGTTCTTGGGTCGATGTATGTACAAAGTTTGGATCACTGTCAAGTTCATTGCTTACATCATCAGATTCACTTATATCACTTACATCGTCGAGTGAAGGAAGTTCCTTGAATTCAGGTACTGGAATTTCATGTGAATGAAGCACTAGCCGAATTGCTGAATCAAGATTTGAGTAACTTAATTTTTGTCGTGTTTTCTTGCTATAACCAGAAGTTTTTGTAAAACAAATGTAGAAATCATTTACATAGTTTCTTGGCTCCCGCCACACCATAGAAATGCCAAATCTTAGTTGTTTCCTTGTGTCCTTTGTCCAATGGCGTAGATTTTTGATACATGGCTTACAAACATTGTGCGAGGCCCACGGTTTATCCTGGTCATCTAATTTAGTCTTAAAGTAAGCCAATTATGCTCTTTTTACAGAGATACTAATGTTCATTCTATGAGTTGGTGCAGTAAAAGAACCACATATATAGCATAACGAGTCAGGGGAATTCAAACATTTCCTTCGTAATGAGTTCATACTACTGAATTTTTTTTTCATAAAACAAATCTGAAAAAACACCAAATTATATTATACACAATTGCTTTATATATATAGATGTGCATAAAGAAAAATATAAATACATAGATGAAATAAAATAAGAATACCAAACGCCTCCACATCTGTTCACTTGGTGGTAAGATAGCTTGCTAGTATAAGTGGAACCAATATGGACCAGTCAATAAATAAAAGAAATTGACGTGATAGGTGAAAAATATTGCCATTTTTAAACTCAGTGACTCGAATTTACTAAGAACAGGTCTCAAACATAAGTCAGCAGAAAAAAGTTAAAATTTGTTGACCAGTGTTATCGTGAATGTTACCTATTGTTCTTAATTTTGCGAATACTAATGATTTCGATACTCCTTTAGTAAGTTGCTGTGGTTAGAACACGTTAAATAAATTTTAATAACATAAAACTTTATCTTTTCCAGTCCTCCGTTCCGTAGATAAACACAAGAGGATAAAGGGGCCTCATTTCATTGAATAGCGAAATATTTAAAGTCTGCGAACTTCAGTCAATTGATTCAAGGGATAGACGATGTGATTTTTCATTCCCTGTCGATGAATCCAGAAAGAAAATTCATTTTGATAAGCGAAATAGTTTGGCGAGGGGCATTTCTCAAATATTACTAAAAATAAACAGGTTAAAATTCCATTGTCGCTCTATTAAGACATAAGAGAAAATGTTTGTGCGAATCGTTGTAAACCTATATTGATTGAAGATAGGGTGAAAATTCTTAAAAATTGATATTTTTAGATATTAAGTTATTTAAATTTATTCCACTTTCTAGTCTCCATACCTTTAATTTAATATTATTCTAAAATGCCATATATTTTGCTACATCATAACGTGAAGAACACATAAAAACATGAGATTTCAAATTACTCTCGAGATGAATTTTCTAGCTCGAAATGCATCTAAATCTAGTCTTCCATAACCGTTGCTTATAAAGGAATCTTAAAATTAAAATCTTTCTTAATAGTTTTAGATCTAACTAAAGAAAATTATTCCATTTTAATTAAAAATGAAAATTATACAAAAACATGAAATGAATTGGAATCTGGAAATCAACTAAAACTTTCAAAATTCGAGACTTTGTCCAGAAAATTCATTTATCAGATTGACACTCAGAAAGAGAAGCCCACTCTTTTAAAGGAATGTGGAGAGAAAATGGTCATTTTCGTAGGAACTTCTCTTCTTTCGAATTGCTGAAGAAGCAATTATATCTGTAGAAGCAATTAACTTGATAATCTAGTTTAGACCAACTCTGAGAGTCAGAGGAGGGAACTGCCGCCATTTGACAGTCTTAATTAAATAATTAAAATTAAGGATAATTGGAGAAATAAAAAAAAATCTGATAACGAAGAAGCAATAGTGGAAAAATCTCTTTACCTCCAAACTGCCTTTGAATAACAGGTGTTGCTGGTGGTAAAATATGTAGGTATGATTGATGATATGAAACCCAATGTATTTTTACTCTTCCGGAACAATGAATGCCTATTATACTACACTATTCAAATATCAATGAAAATATAATCGGAATGTTATTAATACTACTATGAATTAACGAGAAGATATATGCAGTATTTCCTTGATCAATATCAGAATTCTTTCCAATTCTCTCCTTTTTTTTTCTCCTAGAACCAACAAATCTTAGCGTTGATAATCGGACAAGAAAAAGATACTAAAACTTTCCAACTTATTAATTGAACTATATTCAACTAATTTCAACCTTACTTGATAATTAAAAATAATAACTTAATTCCTTGTAAGAATTATATGATAAAAACAAAAGAGAAGGAAAAATATATGATGTAACGAATTACAGTTCACGCTAATGGACGGGGTGATTAAATTCGATGCAAGACGTTAATTATCTATTATATATTTTTGCCTGTGTGTTTGTGTGTAGGTTTGTGCACATACAAATACCAGGAGCTATTTAAGTTTTTAAAAGGCTTTCACCACTCTAAATCATCCAATTGCAGGAGTGGGTGGTGAAGAGGTACATGAATGAGATTAAAATTGTAAATGCTATCGGCATGAATGTGATTTAAATTGGGGAGGTTTTTGAGCCCGAATGAGATTGAAATTGGGGAAGAGATAGCGAGGGATAAACATGAATGAGATTATATTCGTATTCTATATTAACAAATGAGATTCAAATTGAAGATGATTTTAGTACAAATGAAATTTCAATTAGGAGAATAAATATACGCATAAGTTTCAACTTGTGGGGGATATAAGAAGAGAGAGATTCAAATTATTAAGATGTAATCACGAGGGAGATATGAATTGGAACGTATGTAAATACGTTTTAAATTCTAATTATGCAAGGGTATGGGATTCAAATTGCATGTGCTGTAATCAAGACTGAGATTGTTTAAATTACATGCAATGTCTGCGCGAATTTTATTCAAATTGCTGGAAGAGGAGAGTAGTACAAATGGAATTCAAATTGAGGAAGATTTAAGTTCAATGGGATTTAAATTACAGGAGTGTAAGGAAAAATTGGATCAAAATTATGAAGCTTGAGGTGTGAGCACTATGGAGTTTTAAATTGTGGTGTATCCCCGAGCGAGATTCAAATTGGAGGTGATGTCAGCACGAATATGAATGAAATTGGGAGAGGAACCAAGCGCAAAGGAAATTCAAATTTAGGCGAAGGTAATCATCAATGGGATGGAAATTGTAGGTGATGTAAGCACGAATGAGATTCAAGTGTGCTGAAGACAAAGTAGGACGAAATATTGTTTATGTTTATTGAAGAAAAATGTAAAACAAGAATGAATTTCCTGAGTACAAGGTTACATGTATTCACGGTTATGGCGGCTTACGCAGAGGGAAATTCATTTGTATCTTTGCTTCGTCTGAATTTCTCCACCGTAATCCACATTTACATGCTAATATATTTTGTTTACTTTTTAAGTGGCCGGCAACAGGGTACGCTGAGCTGTTTGTCTAATCAGATCTTTTAGATCACTCGCTCCAGAATCTGTAGCGAAAGACGCTCGATCTGTTCCTGCGGCCAAAACGTCGTTCGCTCATAACTAACAGTCATTCACGGGTGCGCGTAAAATTCCGGGCGCACGCGGTAAAACGTTTACTCATTGTAAGTATATTATATGATATATTATTGGATAATATTATATGATATGGAGAATACGCAACTCTCCTGAATCTGCCTTACCCAACAAACATAAATAATAATCAGCAAGTAAAGATATTTTTGTGTAGATCAATATGCATCTGTATTTATTTGCGATAGGACTTTTTACATTAAATACTGCAGGGTACCAATGCTAGTTTCGAATAAGGGAAGAGTCTTAAGAATTTTTGCACAACTTTTAGCCTTACAATAAAATAAAACGAAAAAAGTCTCAAAAATAACAAGCAAGTATATTTACATCATGAATACTTGTTTGTAGATCCCACTCTGGCTTAGGTGGATAAGGTGTTAGGTTTCCAAACCTGGATACCAGGTTTGATTCCTGATGAAATCGGTCACAAAACCCTTCATAGCTTGGAAGGGGCTACCGCCATTTGAGTGTGATTAATATCCGTTAACAACTACGGCAACCTATTAAATCACATACATAGATAATGATAACACGTCTGTCTCTAACACATTCGCAAACGTAACACATGATTATTCCGTTGGAACCTGCCAGAGGGGGTGCTATTTCCACACTTCCTTGATGTAGTGGGTGTGGCTTTCCTTTGCGACACGAATCGTTAGCAACTTTTTTTTTACTTTTATCTTTCCCTCTTTCTAATGCCCGGCCTCCGTTGTCTTTTGGTTTGCCAGCGTAGAGATGACTGAACTTAAAGTATACAGGGTATGGAAGGATTAATGGTAGGATCAATTAATTAAAAGAAGACAGCAAAGAAATGGTCTCCGAGAGAGAAAACCTCATTAGTGATGTCTTTGAGAATTGGTAGCATTCATGAATTAGTCAGGATTTAAAATGAATCTGAATTAAGGTACGAGACAAACATATGAAAAAGAGAAAACACAGGGAATCTTCATAATCAAAGTCAAAAAAGTGCTTTATAAATTACAAAAAATTGAGAGAATATTACGATCAAGTGAAGTAATCATGGTTGAAAAAAATTCAAATACCATCGGAACTATTGAGAGAATAGAATAGAATCTTGATGTTGGATTTTAGAAGAAATGCTCTTAATATCGGAGTATCTATCCTATTTTCTCTAGCCTATTTTTACTAAAGACTATATATTTTAAAATCTAAAGTGCTGATTACAAATGTTAAGAGGCCACCTATCCAAAACTAAATGAGGTTACTAGAAAAATATTAAAAAGTATGCAAATAATGAGGTGGATGTAGACAATGTGAAAAATAAACCACACGACAGAACTCCTAAGGCAAAGAATGAACAGGACAGAAGAAATAATGCGTAAATTACAATTTATGACAGCAAATCACAACACTCTAGGATTAACAGGAAACATAAATTTATTTAATTAAATGAGTCAAAAGTTTATGCCATTGACATTACAACATTTAGACAAAATATGCAACAAAAAGTTTCCCACACACCAATTAGAGAGAAAAATGGTAAAGTATCTTAAAAATAAAAGTGTACCAACCATTCGACCTTCCTTCCAAGTTGAGTTGGGTACACATCAATATTGCTAAACATTCCACCTTTTTTACTCGCCATTGCCACTGTCATATTGATGTTTCCTCATTCGTAACAACATTTCGTTTATTCGGATTTCATCTCTAGTAAGATGGACCTTAGCACCAGCCTTCCTTAACCCTTCCATGAAGCTCTCTTATGCTCAATATGTTCCAATTATCCTTCTGTCATTCCCTTCTTCTCTCAAACACTCAGTCAAATAATCACCCCACCCTTTACACACTATTTAAAAGCTTCAAATCGCCACTACATACTCAAGTTTTTTATATTTCTTCGCTACATCTGACCCCATATGTCTTCTTATTTTATGTACTCTCTCTCAAATTCTCTATTTTTCTATCAACTTCTCACCCCTATAAAATCATATTGGTACGGCCATATTTACATGTAACTTTCAGGCACATTTTACACACAGGCCTTTGGTATTTATCGCCCCTGTAATAGGCCAGAAATTTTCCGACCGTTTTAAATATTCCTATTGAAATCTGCCACATCCACACAACCAGATCTCCTGAGGAGTGGTCACACCAGGCTTTCTAATATCACCCACGCGCTTCAACTTTATGCTCAAACACCATCATTCTATTGTTTCCCACTTTTATATTTTGCCCCTTACACATATCCTTTCAAGTACTCCAATCAACATCTGTGTATCTTTTTTACTCTCAACCACTAAACATATCTCTTCAGCATGCAGCAATATACACAGCACCCATCTCTAACAAATCCTTTTAACCTCATTCCAATGGCGATATCACAGATCTCTGCCTATCACACAAATATATGTTAAAACACTTGCTCTGGTCACATTCTAGCAGAGCGTCTGTCCATTAATCCGACTAGAAATAGTTTTATTTTTTGGCCAACAGTTTACTTCCATGAACCTGGCCCACGTCTTGCGGCTCCTATCCCTTATGGACATGCAGAAATGGGCCCACTTAATCCACACACCCTATAGCTGCTCTCGACCCACATTCTCTATTTCCTAACATTCCTTCAATCCTTCTTCTTAATCTCATCTGCATATTACATGCATTCATCTTCTTTCCTTTTTATCTTCGTATACAATGAAACTGTCGCAACATTGCCCTTCACCTAATGCACTGTATCACATCCAAAGACATGTCGTCCCAACCCCGAAACAACTTCCATTATATAATCTCGACTACTATGTAAAACATGGACTGATTTCCTATTTCCCTCACATCTCATTGCATCCTATTTGCTTGATGCCTCGATACAAAATACAATTTGCTCACTCGAAGCAACGCGAAACCTTATCCATCTCCAATCTTAATGATTCATATGCTACTTTCTCATGCGGGATAATCGCTCTTTCACGGCTCTTTTCACTGCTTTGTATGCATTTATTCGAGTTTCACTAATATTTTCATCTGCACTATGAAGCCTATGCAAATAAGCGTCTCTTTCTCTTTCCACTGCATGTTTTGTATCGCCATTTCACCAATCAGTGCTCCGATTCCAGTTTTCAAACCATACACACTCATATACATTCCTTGTACTACACTTTATGACTCTCATAAATTTGTTCCTTATTTTCGCTCTCCCCAGATCCTCACTTACTTTTTCTTTTACAGATAATTTGCATAATTCTCTTCCTTCTCTCCATGTTTCCACACCCTTTCACTATTGATTTTCGAGTCCGTTCTTACACTATCTCGCGGATTCTCATCCGCAAACAAACAAATCTAACCTTGAATAAACCTTCAATCCGGTCAGATAGCATCGAACTCATCTCTACCACAGCTTTCACATCAGATACATTCGTCTAATTATTTATTCAAACGAGGTGTATATCAATCATCTCTTACACTCATACTTCTGTATTTTTCTAAACCATTTTTACTTTGGAATATCATTGTGCTAAAAGAATGTATTTCCCACAGAGAGATTTCACTCAACTCACCAAATATTACCTTCTCCTCTTTTATTCCCTGCATATATCCCGTCTTTCCCCTTGGTTATCTATTAATGCCAACTACAACTTTCCATCACTAACCCTTTACTATTTCATTTACCAGTCATCTTAAGTCACCCGAAAAGCTTTCTCAATCTCACTTTCATCATTTATCGTGCATACAATATTTTCAATTAGGCACAGTTTCATCTTTCTCCATTCAGCTTTACCAACATGACCTTTGTACTCGCATATTTATGCACAGCTAATGATTCTATCATGCAGCTCCTCACATAACACAACCACTCCCTTTTTATCTCTACCACTACGAGTTAAAAGTGTACATACTCCTAAATACATCTCACACAAGCCTTCATTTTCCCTCAAGTGCTTTCCACATAGTGCTTTCATCTACCTTCTTCGTTTTTACAACACTGTGATAGAACGGTTTGAGGCCGCTTAATTTCAACTACTATCACATGTTATTTAAAACCACCATGCTACCCACGTGCATCTTCACTTTGAAGCCTGACGCCTTATCGCAGCCACCTGAGTCAATGTTTAAACAAGGAGGTTTATCTTCCTGCGTTCGTCCCATGCGCCGGCCTCACCAAATTGAGTTAGGCTTATGGGCAGATAAGGCATTGTTCTCAGGCTCAGCTGTGCATTCCCTAGAAGCTCCCACTCCATTGTCCCCCACGCCAAGGAGATGTCCCGGCTATTTATATGGAAACTTAACCACTAAGATCCAGATTGGAGATCCAGATTTTCGACGCCAAGGGACCTCGACCTCGAGATTCACAATCACTTGTCCAGAAGAAGGAAAATATCCCTTGAGTGCCAAGGTTCAAGCCTTTCGTGACGCCAAGTCCAACAGCGCCCTCCCTGTTGTTCAGAAAGAGTACAACATTAGAACAGCCATTGTTCTTTTAAGCCCGTTGACAAGAAACGGTTCTCCCCCTCCCTCCCCCTGTTGTTCAGAAGAGAAGAACGTAGGACAGCCATTGTTCTTTTGAGCCCGTTGACAAGAAAAGGTTCTCACCCCTCCTGTTGTTAAGTTGTTAAGAAAGAGAACAACGTTAGAACAGGCATTGTTCTTTTGAGCCCGTTGACAAGAAACGGTTCTCACCCCCACCTGTTGTTCAGAAGAGAACAACGTAGAACAGCTATTGTTCGTTTGAGCCCGTTCGCCAAGAAACGGTTCTCACCCTTCTTTCTTGTTGTTCAGAAACAACAACATTAGAACAGCCATTGTTCTCGAGCCCGCAGACAAGAGACGGTTCTCCCTCCCCCTGTGTTCAGAAGAGAACAACGTAGAACAGCCATTGTTCTTCAAGCCATTCGTCAAGAAACGGTTCTCCTTCCCAAGACGCCACGTCAGGATCATTTAATTCTTCCCCTTTGGCTGGAACTCGCCAGCGGACCGAAATTCCTTCACGTCGCCTTCATCTGCACAACAAGTATAATTACGTAAGCCGAACGTTACCTTTGAGTATTTAACCCTTTTGTCAACTCTATCCTGTGCTTTAAATGGTTTAGCGAACCATTCCTATCCCTTTAACTTTATATTTGTTTTACCTTTTTAAATCTCTTAATCCTCGGATTAGCTAGATTCCCCACGACCCTTCCCTTCTCTGTTTATGTCAATATTTTCCGTTTTCAGTGTTGTTGATAGTTATTATTAATAAAACTCTATTTTATTAATGATAACAATATTATTATCCTTGAGCTCAGTTCCACTTCTTAAGCATATCGAAGATACATAATATCGGCCAGCCTAGACATTCACGCACTCTTAAGATAATTAAATAGGTTCCCTCAACGAATAGTTGACATATATATATATATATATATATATATATATATATACTATTTAAATTTGGTATCAAGTGTGTAAGGTTTAACGCTATATCTTTGCAAACACTGGTCTCAGTCGAGTAAAGCATAGTGTTATTCGTTATAATAATAGAGTATAGTAGTTCCCTTTTGTTTGAACGATAGCTATCCCCCTTTTTTTAAACTTAAGAAGCTGGAGTAGCTCAAGGAACTGTTATAATAATTTGATGTGTTTTTTTTGTGTGATTTTAGTCAGTGGTTATTTAGATCGAGAAACCAAGTACGAATAGGTCAGTTCCCATATTTAGGTAGGCTAATTTCTTTAGAAGGCATAATTCTTGTTGCAAGGAATTTTAGTTGGTTGACTATTGCGCCCCTAAGTGCAAAGATGATTCAGTTCGAAATCTTTAAAGTACAAGGAGAGTCCTTGGGACTTTTCAGAAAAGAACCAATTGACTACGTTCAAGAGGAGCAATAGAACAGAAAGAGAAATCTAACGAGAAGAAAGAGAAAGAGAAGAAAAAGAAAGAGAAAGAGAAATCCAACGAGAAGAAAGGGAAAGAGAAGAACGGAAAAGACAAGCGGAGCTTCACCATCAGATTGAATTAGCTCGTGAGGAAGCAGCAATACAGTCAGCCAGTTCACGATCCGAAGCCTCCCCCAATCTCTCACTAAAGCTCCCCAATTTCAAGGATGGAGAGGATTTCGGAGCATTTTTAGCCCACTTCGAAAAGATCCTCGAAATCAATAACATAGATCTGGAGGCTGAAGGTGTAGTCAGATTACTTCCCTTGTTAAATTGTAATTTGCGCAAAATTTTTATATCTTTACCATCTGAATGTATAATTAACTACAGCACCTTAAAAGCTTAGTTATTGGCCGCTCATAATATGACTCCCGATTTCTACCGCCAAGAATTTCGAGGAGGTCGTATTAAACCCGGACAGACGTTCCGTCAATTCGGATACATTCTTCATAGGAATTTTAAATTTTGGTTAGAATCCTCAAAGGTTGATCCGAACTACGAGTCCTTAACAGACTTCGTGTTGCGAGATCAATTTTTGGTGTCTCTCCCGACGGAGATCCGCGCGTTCGTCAAGGATCGTCGGTGCCAGACCTTTAAAGAGTGTACCAAAAAAGCGGATGTCTATGCCGCAAGCCATAATTTATACCCAAAGGAGAATCGAACTTCTCACCAATTCCCCTACAAGGAAAGAAGGAAGGATTCGCGCCCCTTCACAGGAAAGCCGACGAAGTTTCCGAGCCCCGTAAAACCCCAAAACTTCTTTCCCCCAAACCAACAACGGGACTCCAAACCACCCGTTAAGATTTCTCCTCCATCTCTCTTCCCGAAGCGACCCATTATATGCTTCACCTGTGGTGTGGAAAAACACATGAGCTGGAATTGCCCCTAAAATTCTAGGCTTAAAAGCGGACGAGCCCACCAAGTTCACCAGATTAATGCAACCCCGGCTTCCCCGGTGGTGCAGACCCAAGCAAAAGCTTCTCCCTCTCCGTCAGGCAACCAGGAAAATTTTATTTTTGATAAAAGTTCATAGCGAACTTTGAAATTTGAGGAGGGCAGCGAGAACGGCTGCCGAGTTTCGACTCTCGTTAGGGACACAGGATGTACGTGTTTCAACGTTTTCACGAATTCCTCCCCCCAGTGGACCCTAACCACGAAAAATTTGCGGTGGTACATGACTACCTTGGGCGGGCGAACCAATTTCCCGTCGTTAGATGTTACCTGCAGTGTCAATATTATGATGGCTGGGCTGAAGTCATTTCAGCACCCATACAATTCTGTTCCGTACTTATAGGACAGAACCCCCAAGTAAGTTCAGATCCTGTGTCTCAAGCCACCCTTCCTTGAGGCCGAGATAAGAAAGAAGCCCAGGAGCCCGTCCCCATCAGAACCCCGATACCGTCCGATTTATCGGAAACCCTTAACCAGGACTTTAGGACGACACAAAAGGAGTGTGAATCACTAACCCCCCTAGTTGATAAGGCCCAATACAAGGACACGGAGACTGTCCGTGGACCCCAAGAAAAAAAGAACCCTCAACGCGCCCATGGAGATACCTTCGTAGAACTGGACGAAGCATCGGCGCTTGAAGAAGATTACCCCGCGGAGTCCCTTATTTTAATACAGATAGTGTGCATCCAACCTGATGCCGATTACCCTCCTTCTTCCCTACCAGGCGAGTCTTTGGAACCCTCTGACCTGGATAGTGACGCGCAGCTGACTCCACGTCAGAAGAGTCAGCTACAAGAGCTATTTGAATGGAGTCACCATTTAACCACCCTATTAGCTCTTTTCGAGCGACTGCGCGAAAATGGCCTCACCATTGGCCCCCGCAAACGCCATTTTGCCCACGAAACCATAAAATATTTGGGTTTCAAAATAGGACAAAGCCAGTTGGGTCCCCAAGAGGATAAGATTAAGGCAATCGCCGACATGCCCCTCCCGATTACAAAGAAGCAATTAAGATCGTTCCTAGGATCAGCTTCGTACTATCGGCGATTCGTTCCGAATTTTGCTGCGATTTCGGCGCACCTCAGCTCCCTTTTAAAAAAGAATTCAGCGGATCGTCTACGTTGGAATGATGTCGCTATTTCCCATTTTAATCAGCTCAAGAGTAAGCTCATTTCTGCCCCCATTTTAAAGTGGCCCAACCCGGAAAAATCCTTTGGGATTAAGACAGACGCGTCCAACGAGGGCATTGGAGGTGTACTCCTTCAATACGAGGATGACGGCACGAGTAATCCAGTTGCATATGCTAGTCGTCAATTATTACCTCGCGAAAAGAGATATGCCACTATAGAAAAGGAAGCTCTATCAATTATCTGGGTCATTGACAAATTCAAGATGTACTTGATAGGTAAAGAATTTCAGATAGGAACCGACCACCGTCCGTTAGCCTATATTAGGAATCTGAGACACTCAAACGGCCGCATCATGCGCTGGAGTTTACTCTTGCAAGAGTATCAGTTTAAAATAAATTATATAAAAGGTTCCGATAACCAGGTCGCTGAAGCACTCAGTAGGAATGCGTTACCGAATAGCGTAGAGTAAGTGTATTCATAGGATTAGTATCTCCATGTAGGTATATACCGTCTTGTACGACTCCAATTAAGATTCTCTTGTAATATAATTAATTAATGTATATGTCTGAATTTTGTAACGCTCAATGTCTAATTTTTTTGTATGTATATATATTTGTACCCATTAATTTACGTATAAATTATTTTGTCCCGTATGTACTAATTTTATATCATTTCATTGTTCCATGCCCTTTTTTTTCTTTGATTAAGTTGCATTAAAGGTTATTTTCCCCTGTAATCTAAAGATCAAAATAATCATATGTATTGAGGTTATACTAGTTAGGTGCAGGAAGGTACGGTTGGCCCAAGAAAACGAGTTCCCCTCAACGGAGCTCTATCGTTGTCCCTTCTCTCTTTTTTTTTTCGAAGTGACAACTTACCCCGGAATGGAGGGGTGTGATAGAACGGGTTGAAGCTGCGTTAATTTCAACTTCTATCACATATTATTTAAAACCCCTATGTTGCCCACGTGCATCTTCGATTCGAAGCTTGGCGCCTTATCGCAGCCACCGGATGTCAATGTTTAAACAAGGAGGTTATCGTCCCCCCGTTCGCCCCTATACCCCGACCTCGCCAGATTGAGTTAAGTTTATGGGCAGATAAGGCATTGTTCTCCGGCTCGGCTGTGCGTTCCCTCGAAGCTCCCACTCCATTGTCCCCCACGCCAAGGAGATGTCCTGGCTATTTATATGGAAACTTTACCACTGAGATCAGATTTGAGATCCTGATTTTCGTCGCGAAACTTTACCACGACCCTCTCTCCCTTTGTTCGCCAAGGGACCTCGACCTCGAGATTCACCATCACTTGTCCAGAAGGAAGACAATATTCCTTGAGTGTCAAAGGTTCGAGCCTTTCGTGACGTCAAGTCCTCAAGGCTTCCCCCTCGTTGTTCAGGAAGAGAACAACGTTAAAACGGCCATTGTTCGTTTTGAGCCCTTCGCCAAGAAACGGTTCTCACCTCCCCCTTGCTGTTCAGAGGAGAACAGCATTAGAACAACCATTGTTGGTTCGAGCCCCGTAGACAAGAGACGGTTCTCCCCCCCCCTGTTGTTCAGAGGAGAACAACATTAGAACAGCCATTGTTCTTTTGAGCACTTCGCGAAGAAACGGTTCTCACCCTTCCCCTTTGTTGTTCAGAGGAGAACAACATTAGAACAGCCATTGTTCTTGAGCCTATAGACAAGAGACGGTTCTCCCCCCCCCCTTGTTATTTAGAGGAAAACAATATTAGAACAGCCATTGTTCTTTTGAGACCTTCACCAAGAAACGGTTCTCACCCCCCCTCCTGTTGTTCAGAGGAGAACAACGTAGAACAGCCATTGTTCTTGAGCCCTTAGACAAGAGACGTTTCTCACCACCACCCCTTTGTTCAGAAGAGAACAACGTAGAACAGCCATTGTTCTTCAAGCCGTTCGTCGAGAAACGGTTCTCATTCCCAAGACGCCACTTGAGGATCATTTTATTCCCCGCCTTCGGCTGGAACTCGCCAGCGGACCGAAAATTCCTTCAAGCCACCTTCCACTGCACCACTAGTGTAAAAGTTACGTAAGCCAAACGTCACCTTTGAGTACTTAACCCTTTTGTCAATTCTATCCTGTGCTTTGAATGGTTTATCGAACCATCCCATCTCTTTAACTCTATATTTGTTTTACCTTTTTAAATCCTTTAAATCCTCGGATAAGCCCGAGCCCCCACGACCCTTTCCATTCTCTGTTTATGTCAATATTTTCCGTCTTGTGTTTGTTGATAGTTATTATTAATAAAACTCTATTTTATTAATGATAGCAATATTATTATCCTTGAGCTCAATTCCACTTCTTAAGCATATCGAAGATACACAATATCGGCTGCCAGACATTAACGCACTCTAAAGATAATTAAGGAAGTTCCCTCAACGAATAGTGATATATGGTATATCGTCGGGAGTCCATTCTACGACAGTCAGCTACAAGAACTATTTGAATGGAGTCACTATTTAACCACCCTATTAGCTCTTTTCGAGGAACTGCGACAAAATGGCCTCACCATTGGCCGCAGCAAGTGCCATTTTGCTCACGAAACCATAAAATACTTGGGTTTCAAAATAGGACAAAGCCAGTTAGGTCCCCAAGAGAACAAGATTAAGGCAATCGCCGACATACCCCTTTCGAATACTAAGAAGCAATTAATATCGTTCCTAGGATCAGCTTCTCACTATCAGCGATTTGTTCCGAATTTCGCTGCAATTTCTGAGCCCCTCGGCCCCCTTTTAAAAAAGAATTTCCCCGATCGTCTACGTTGGAATAATGTCGCTGTTTCCCATTTTAATCAGATCAAGAGTAAGCTCATTTCTGCCCCCATTTTAAAGTTGCCCAACCCGGAAAAATCCTTTGGGATTAAGACCGACGCGAGCAACGAGGGCATTGGAGGTGTACTCCTTCAATACGAGGATGACGGAACGAGTCATCAAGTTGCATATGCTAGTCGCCAATTATTACCATTCGAAAAGAGATATGCCACTATAGAGAAGGAAGCTCTATCAATTATCTGGGTTATAGACAAATTCAAAATGTGTACTTGATAGGAAAAAAATTTCAGATAGGAACCGACCACCGTCCGTTAGCCTATATTAGGAATGTGCGACACTCTAAAAGCCGAATCATGCGCTGGAGTTTACTCTTGCAAGAGTATTAATTTAAAATAAATTATATAAAAGTTTCCGATAACCAGGTCGCTGACGCACTCAGTAGGATTGCGTTACCGAATAGCGTAGAGAAATTGTATTCGTAGGATTAGGATCTCTATGTATGTATATACCGTCTTGTACGACTTAAATTTAATTCTCTTGTAAGATAATTAGTTAATGGATATGTGTGAATTTTGTAACGCTCAATGCCTATTTCTTTTTTTGTATGTATATATATTTGTACCCATTAAATTACGTATAATTTATTTTTTCCCATATGTACTAATTTTATATCATTTCATTGTTCCATGCCCCTTTTTTTTATTAAGTTTGCATTAAAGGTTATTTTCCCCTGTAATCAAAAGATCAAAGTAATCATATGTATTGAGGTAATACTAGTTAGGTGCAGGAAGGTACGGTTGGTACAAGAAAACGAGTTCCCCACAACGAAGCTCTATCGTTGTCCCTTCTCTCTTTGTTTCGAAGTGACAACTTCCCCCCGGAATGGAGGGGTGTGATAGAATGGTTTGAGGCCACTTAATTTCAACCACTATCACAGGTTATTCTAAAACCACGATGCTACCCACGTGCATCTTACCTTTGAAGCCTGGCGCCTTATCGCAGCCGCCTGGGTCAATGTTGAAACAAGGAGGTTTATCTTCCCCCGTTTGCTCCATGCACCGACCTCGCCAGATTGAGTTAGGCTTATGGGCAGATAAGGCATTGTTCTCAGGCTCGGCTGTGCATTCCCTCGAAGCTCCCACTCCATTGTCCCCCACGCCAAGGAGATGTCTCCGCTATTTATATGGAAACTTAACCACTAAGATCCAGATTGGAGATCCAGATTTTCGTCGCGAAACATCACTATGACCCACTCTCACCTTGTGCGCCTGGGACCTCGACCTCGAGATTCACTATCACTTGTCCAGAAGAAGGACAATATCCCTTGAGTGCCAAGGTTCGAGTATTCCTGACGCCAAGTCCACAAGGCTTCCCTTGTTGTTCAGAAAGAGAACAACATTAGAACAGCCATTGTTCTTTTGAGCCTGTTGACAAGAAACAGTTCTCCCCCCCCCCCTTCTCTGTTGTTCAGAAAAGAACAACGTAGAACAGGCATGGTTCTTTTGAGCCCGTTGACAAGAAACGGTTCTCACCCCCCCCCCCCTGTTGTTCAGAAAGAAAACAACGTTAGAACATCCATTGTTCGTTTAAGCCCGTTCGCCAAGAAACGGTTCTCACCCTTTCCCCTCGTTGTTCAGAAGAGAACAACATTAGAACAGCCATTGTTCTCGAGCCCGCAGACAAGAGACGGTTCTCACCCCCCCTGTGTTTAGAAGAGAACAACGTAGAACAGCCATTGTTCTTCAAGCGGTTCGTCAAGAAACGGTTCTCCTTCCCAAGACGCTACTTCAGGATCATTTAATTCCCCCTCTTCGGCTGGAACTTGCCAGCGGACCGAAATTCCTTCACGTCGCCTTTCTTTGCACATAAAGTATAATTACGTAAGCCGAACGTTACCTTTAAGTATTTAACCCTTTTGTCAACTCTATCCTGTGCTTTAAATGGTTTAGCGAACCATCCCATCCCTTTAACTTCATATTTGTTTTACCTTTTTAAATCTCTTAATCCTCGGATTAGCTAGATTCCCCACGACCCTTTCCTTCTCTGTTTATGTCAATATTTTCCGTCTTGTGTTTGTTGATAGTTATTATTAATAAAACTCTATTTTATTAATGATAGCAATATTATTATCCTTGAGCTCAATTCCACTTCTTAAGCATATCGAAGATACACAATATCGGCTGCCAGACATTAACGCACTCTAAAGATAATTAAGGAAGTTCCCTCAACGAATAGTGATATATGGTATATCGTCGGGAGTCCATTCTACGACAGTCAGCTACAAGAACTATTTGAATGGAGTCACTATTTAACCACCCTATTAGCTCTTTTCGAGGAACTGCGACAAAATGGCCTCACCATTGGCCGCAGCAAGTGCCATTTTGCTCACGAAACCATAAAATACTTGGGTTTCAAAATAGGACAAAGCCAGTTAGGTCCCCAAGAGAACAAGATTAAGGCAATCGCCGACATACCCCTTTCGAATACTAAGAAGCAATTAATATCGTTCCTAGGATCAGCTTCTCACTATCAGCGATTTGTTCCGAATTTCGCTGCAATTTCTGAGCCCCTCGGCCCCCTTTTAAAAAAGAATTTCCCCGATCGTCTACGTTGGAATAATGTCGCTGTTTCCCATTTTAATCAGATCAAGAGTAAGCTCATTTCTGCCCCCATTTTAAAGTTGCCCAACCCGGAAAAATCCTTTGGGATTAAGACCGACGCGAGCAACGAGGGCATTGGAGGTGTACTCCTTCAATACGAGGATGACGGAACGAGTCATCAAGTTGCATATGCTAGTCGCCAATTATTACCATTCTAAAAGAGATATGCCACTATAGAGAAGGAAGCTCTATCAATTATCTGGGTTATAGACAAATTCAAAATGTGTACTTGATAGGAAAAAAATTTCAGATAGGAACCGACCACCGTCCGTTAGCCTATATTAGGAATGTGCGACACTCTAAAAGCCGAATCATGCGCTGGAGTTTACTCTTGCAAGAGTATTAATTTAAAATAAATTATATAAAAGTTTCCGATAACCAGGTCGCTGACGCACTCAGTAGGATTGCGTTACCGAATAGCGTAGAGAAATTGTATTCGTAGGATTAGGATCTCTATGTATGTATATACCGTCTTGTACGACTTAAATTTAATTCTCTTGTAAGATAATTAGTTAATGGATATGTGTGAATTTTGTAACGCTCAATGCCTATTTCTTTTTTTGTATGTATATATATTTGTACCCATTAAATTACGTATAATTTATTTTTTCCCATATGTACTAATTTTATATCATTTCATTGTTCCATGCCCCTTTTTTTTATTAAGTTTGCATTAAAGGTTATTTTCCCCTGTAATCAAAAGATCAAAGTAATCATATGTATTGAGGTAATACTAGTTAGGTGCAGGAAGGTCGGTTGGTACAAGAAAACGAGTTCCCCACAACGAAGCTCTATCGTTGTCCCTTCTCTCTTTTTTTCGAAGTGACAACTTCCCCCCCGGAATGGAGGGGTGTGATAGAATGGTTTGAGGCCACTTAATTTCAACCACTATCACAGGTTATTCTAAAACCACGATGCTACCCACGTGCATCTTACCTTTGAAGCCTGGCGCCTTATCGCAGCCGCCTGGGTCAATGTTGAAATAAGGAGGTTTATCTTCCCCCGTTTGCTCCATGCCCCGACCTCGCCAGATTGAGTTAGGCTTATGGGCAGATAAGGCATTGTTCTCAGGCTCGGCTGTGCATTCCCTCGAAGCTCCCACTCCATTGTCCCCCACGCCAAGGAGATGTCTCCGCTATTTATATGGAAACTTAACCACTAAGATCCAGATTGGAGATCCAGATTTTCGTCGCGAAACATCACTATGACCCACTCTCACCTTGTGCGCCTGGGACCTCGACCTCGAGATTCACTATCACTTGTCCAGAAGAAGGACAATATCCCTTGAGTGCCAAGGTTCGAGTATTCCTGACGCCAAGTCCACAAGGCTTCCCTTGTTGTTCAGAAAGAGAACAACATTAGAACAGCCATTGTTCTTTTGAGCCTGTTGACAAGAAACAGTTCTCCCCCCCCCCTTCTCTGTTGTTCAGAAAAGAACAACGTAGAACAGGCATGGTTCTTTTGAGCCCGTTGACAAGAAACGGTTCTCACCCCCCCCCCCTGTTGTTCAGAAAGAAAACAACGTTAGAACATCCATTGTTCGTTTAAGCCCGTTCGCCAAGAAACGGTTCTCACCCTTTCCCCTCGTTGTTCAGAAGAGAACAACATTAGAACAGCCATTGTTCTCGAGCCCGCAGACAAGAGACGGTTCTCACCCCCCCTGTGTTTAGAAGAGAACAACGTAGAACAGCCATTGTTCTTCAAGCGGTTCGTCAAGAAACGGTTCTCCTTCCCAAGACGCTACTTCAGGATCATTTAATTCCCCCTCTTCGGCTGGAACTTGCCAGCGGACCGAAATTCCTTCACGTCGCCTTTCTTTGCACATAAAGTATAATTACGTAAGCCGAACGTTACCTTTAAGTATTTAACCCTTTTGTCAACTCTATCCTGTGCTTTAAATGGTTTAGCGAACCATCCCATCCCTTTAACTTCATATTTGTTTTACCTTTTTAAATCTCTTAATCCTCGGATTAGCTAGATTCCCCACGACCCTTTCCTTCTCTGTTTATGTCAATATTTTCCGTTTTGTGTGTTGTTGATAGTTTTTATTAATAAAACTCTATTTTACTTAATGATAGCAATATTATTATCCTTGAGCTCAGTTCCACTTCTTAAGCATATCGAAGATACATAATATCGGCCAGCCTAGACATCCACGCACTGTAAAGATAATTAAATAAGTTCCCTTAACGAATAGTTATATATGGTATATCGTCGAGAGTCCATTTTACGACAAACACATTCATAACTCGCTCCTTTTTTCTCTCCATGTTTAGATGGTCATTCTTCATATTCTTAAGACTCACTCAATTCACACTTGCTTGGGGATTAAACGGCTGGATTGATCAAAGTCTATGATGAACCCACCCTTGATCGGCATTTGGTATTGCGTTTTTAAGAAGAAGGAGCTAAGGAGACAGAACTTCCACGATCAGTCCCAACTATCCGTTCTTATTAGATTTTGAGGTTCCATAATTTTGGTAGGAAGTCATGCTCACATACTTGGCATTCCGTATAATGAAAGGAGGATAAGTGTCCAATGCCATGATCCAACGTTATAGTTGCATTATTCTTTCAAAGAGACATCATCTTCAGTCTCAGCAGTAAGCTGTCAAATACTTGAAATCGTTCTAGCAAAGCAAAAACACCCGTCTGGAATCAAACACAAGCACAAGCAAGCTTCAGAAATTATCATCGTACTTAAGGTTATTTGTACACAGTTCAACAACAATTGCGGTTTCTGAAAGAAAGAGAACTATTTTTCTATGTAGCATTTTTAGAATAAGAAAAAGCCTTTGATTCCTTCTATTCTTATTTAGTTATAAGAGCACTACATAAGGATTAGATTAATAAGGCCTAATTGCACAGATTGGAAGGGCTAGTAGTTTGTAAATAACGGAGCATCTGGCCTCGGGAGGGATTGTATCCTTACAAATAAAATATTGCCCTAAACAGTGTCTAATACTGAAATCTATTTTAAAATTAGCATGTAAATAAAACTTTAAAATTATTTACAAGACCATTTTAAATTGTGACTTAAAAACAATCTGGAAAGATACGCGTAAGGTCACAAGTATTCGTGGCGACAGAATTTTTTAATTTGGGGCAATAAAATGAAATGTCTTAATGGAGGCTAATGAAGCTGAAAGGTTCAATTCAGGCCTTAAATCTTGGTGCTGAGTAAACTTCAGCAACCTAGGAGATTTTAATATTTAACAACAAAAAATAACGCTTGCTTCCTTTTCATGTGTAAATTGAATTGTCTATTGAATTTTTTGAACAAGTTCAAGATTTCATAAAAATATTTAAGAGTAAAAAGAAGGTAGATGTCATCGACATAACGGAGGTTGTACTTATGCAGAATATTTACTCCAAACCTATCAAATAACAGGTCTTTGAGCTAAGCCATGAAAATGACAGCAAAAACAGGGCTAAATGACTACCCATTGATTTTCCATCTGTTTGATAGTCAATCTAAAGTAGAAAATTTATATTTAGCTCTTTATGTAAAACGAATCCTTAAACATTGGTAGCCTTAAAACACAGACAGCACAAGTTAGCTTTGGAAGCTCCCATTTAATGATAATGGCAATAGTTTGAAAAAGGAGAATGTTAGTACAGAATGAAGAATCAGAAAAGAGTATGTCAGGTGCTAATATCTCGAAAAGGTTAGCTTTACGCTCCCGCCTAAAAGGTAACAAACTATGCCAAAATGCTTAACGAATAGAGTGAAATTAGTTTTTCTGAAGAATGGGGAGGTTGTTAAGCTTAAGAATAACCCAAACTTCAATACTCGTCATAAAAGACTGCAAGAAGCTTAAGCATTCGTAACTTCTTAACAAAGGAAAAGCTACTATGATTGGTGAAAATAAAAGGAAGTAACAAAAGGGACCAAAATATTTTCAGTGGATATATACGAATTTATTAATCTTTTAATTAAAAGCCACGATCCCCTTAATTCCGACTTTTCTTTAGACGCAATGTTACTATAGGTTTAGAATTCTCTCCACACCATAATCTATTAAAAAAATATTTTGGGTAACAGTTGATCAATAGTCGCTTTAAGAGAAATCCTGATCTCAAGAAGGAAATATTGTGCGTGATTGCAGATGGCTAGAATATCAGGAGCAGCCAAATTTTACAGTATGATTTATGTCTTAGAATAGGCTCCCGACGATATACTATATATAACTATTCGTTGAGGGGATTATTCTATATTTCGAGTGCGTGGTAATCTGATGACCGAGGTTAGTTAAAAAAGGGGGGGGGGGGCCTGGAGAGGCTTATTTATCTTCAATATACTTAAGAAGTGGAACGGTGCACAAGGATAAATAATATGGCTACCATTAATAAAATATAGTTTTATTAATTAAACTATCAAACAACACACGGAAAATGTTTACATAAACGGGGATTAAAATGGGAGAAACACAGGAAATGAAAAAGGACATGGGAGTTTCTGACTAATCTGAGGTTCAAGATTTGGAGAGATTTAAAACGCCAAACAAACAAAAAGGGGAAATGGCTCACTAAACCGTTTGAAGCACAGAGTTGCGTTGAAAAAAGGTTAAATGATTAAAGGTAAGGCTTAGCTTACGTAATTAAAAGGTTGTCGTGCAGAGGAAGGCAATGGGAAGGAATCTTCGGTCCAACTGGCGATTTCCAGGAGAAGGGTTCTTCGGGGGGGTTGTCCTTAACGAGGGGGGAAGGACTGTCTTCGAGGAGTGAGAGCGAAGTGAAGCTCGGAAGTACAAGCGATCCTTGTGACAGGATATCAGAGATGTTCTAGATGAACAATGGAGGTTATTGTTGTAACCAAGCGTTCTCTTGAAGAACGTTAAAAAGGGGGGAATTAAATTATCCTGACGTGATGTCTTGGGAACGAGAACCGTTTCTTGACGAACGGGCTTGAAGAACAATGGCTGATCTAATGTTGTTCCTTTTCTGAACAACAGGGGTGCCTTGTTGACTTGGGGCCTCGAAGGACACGAACCTTGGCACTCAAGGGATATTGTCCTCTTCTGGACAATAAGGGATTTCGCGGGGAGAGTTCCTAGGTGGACAAGGGAGACCGAATCGGCTTTTATGTCCTCCCTACTGTTAATTATTTCATATCTGATCAAGTGTGCACATGGGAATCACAATTTGGTCAATTTAAATGAATCAAAGCATTACTGAGGTGTACTTTTAACTTGGCGTCTTTAGGTGAATTTTTCTGTGTCAAATGAATTTATTCTGTGGGTTTTAAATGCAACATACTTGAATCGATGGATCCAACGTGTCCATATGTGGCGGGCGAAGTGCTGCGTTGAAATTGTGAAGATTATGAAAAGAAGATGGCATGACCGGTAGTGCGATGCTCATCGCACTACTCTCCTAGGCACGTTGCTGCTGCTTGCAAGATGGCCGCGGCTATATATCATCCACACATTTTCCCTTTCTCTAACTTTACCACTTTCTTTAAAGATCTTCCCTTTAAAAAAAAATTTTGCGATACGTTCTCGGTGCTATTGTGCTTAAACTTTTCTTTTAAGATTTGATTTAAATGTTCCCACAAAGGTCGGAGTCCAATGCAGATTCAGACGACGTAGCAAGGACAATCTCAGATCATTTTTACGTTTGTGAGGAAACGTTAAGCTGTTTGTTTCAATGTATGAAGCACAAAAAAGTAAAAACAATTTGAATATTTGTACGTTTGTTTGTTCTTAATATCGTTTTTCGTTGTTTTTTATACCTGTCACTACATAAATAATGGTACTACAACTAAATCGTCTCAAAATCAGGATGGTGGTTAATATGCTTTTTAAGCCTTGTAATAAAGTTGTTCTTTACTAATTATAAACTTGTCAAATATTACTTATATATATTACATATAGAACCGACTGGTCATTTCTTGCAATTCCATTCGAACGTGATTGGAAAAATAAACTTGTTTTCAAGAGAATATTTCTCTCACAAAGACGCTTCAAATTATATTAGAGATGGATAGGAAGGTTTTTAACGCCCTGTTTGTCTTTCAGGAGCCAAGATGTATATAGATAGCTGTAGGCCTTTCGAATTTATTCTATTTCTTTTTAAGTTCCTCCTATTTATTCATTATATTCTTATCTTAATAAGTGTGCTCATGTGAATCACAATTCTGTAGCCTTTTCAGTCAATTTAAATGAATCAAGGCATTAACGAAGTATTTTTTTAACCTGATCTCCTTTATGGGTAAATATTTCCTTGTCATATGAATTTTTCTGTGGGTTTTTAAATGTAACTTAAAAGTGGGATATCACTTCTCCATATGCGGCGGGCGAAGTATTGAGGTGAAATCGTGCCATTTACGGAAATAAGAGAACAGCTTAAAATAGGTGTGAGGAAATTCCACGTGGAATTTCTTGTCCAGCACGGAACTTCCTTGCGCTGTAGAAGGTTCTGTTAGGCTTAAATTGGTAAGCCTACCCCCCCCCCTCCCAATACCACAATCGGTAGACTCGAGCCGCGTCGAACACGATTCACCTTTACACGGGCTAAAATAGCATCAGCAAAAAGATTCGAGGCCATTCGAGAGTAGAGATGTTTCCCACTAAAACTCCCCCTCGCGGGGAGAGCCTCAGACATATATATTGCTCGCTTCCCATGAGACAAGGACAGAGTTGAGAAGTCTCGCCCGGACCCCAAGAAAATTCACCTAGTTCCAAGTCAGGTGCTAAAAACAAAGCAAAGTGACAGCTGAACTATTTTTGTGTATTGGAATTAGCTCCAGCCAGTGAGCTAATTCCATTTAACGATCGCTACCAAGCGATTTTTTCGACTCCATTCATCAACGCCTGTCGAAGCCCTCCTCGTTCACCTTTCGTTTTCGGGTGGCCGAAATACTCTCCCCTGGACCGGACGTTACCACACCCCCCCCTTTGGGAGAACCGTCATCAAGTTAACTTTTCGCTCAGAAGCTCCGAGCGCCCTCGCCTCACGTGCAGAAGACATCATTTACGCCTTACCCTGACGTCTCACCCGGAATCTTCCGTAAGCCAACCCTCTCCCCCCCTTCAGTAACGCATTTGTGTTAATTCCCCACATATGAATAGTCTCCTCCTGTAATACCTTAAGTTTTAACTTCATAGTCTGATCGATAACTACAATTCTTCCCCTTCGTTCATCTGATGTAATTTTGCCCCTTTTATTCCCTGATGTAATTTTGGCCCATCATTTATCTCGTTATTCTTATGTAAATAAAATTATATTTTTGTACATGCCTCTTTAAATAACCTTGAGCTTTGCCATTGCCCATAATTAACCTGACCTCGTTGCACTCCTTCTCGCTACGCAGGCCGTCTAAACTAGAGGTGTTGCGTCCCTTTTGTCTTTTCGCCTGTAAGTTATTGGTCCCACCACATAGATTTAATATGGTATTGATGAAATATAATGTCATACCATGACAATAGGTAAGAGAATTGGTCGTAGAAAGATGGCATGACCGGTAGTGCGATGATCATTATCATTATCAGCCCTCAAACATTCTTTTTTGAGGCATAGACTACAATTAGCAAGTACCAAATATCTCGTTCTGAAGTTTGGCTTTGCAAATTTGGGGGGACGCGGTTGAGGTTGTCCTGAAACATAGTTTTCTGACGGTCACGGTTTCTTCTCTCGCCTCCAGAGGTCCAGTTTGTAATTAGCGTTATCCAGCGGTTTTCTGTCATTTTAACCACGAGACCAGTACCGTTCTATTTCAATGCCCCGACTTAATATAAAAAAGGCATATAATAGGGGTGACGTCAGTACGGTTGTTTTGTTTCACCTGATACGATTAAAAACTAGGTTATGGGTTAAAAAAATACAGATGCACAGTTTTCTTATGTATTTAGACCACCAAGTACAGCAGAAACGAAAATAATGAAAAACTGTAGGGGACAAGTAACGCACGTCTTCTTCCTGCTGTGAATGACTGATGATCCAGTGAGGAAAACTTAAACGGACGCTTATATATGAGCGTAACAGACAGTTCCAGAAACTTCTAGAAAGTTCACTATGGCAATCATGCGAAATCCTTGTATTTTTTATGTCGTAGACTTGCATATAGTCCGGTCCAATAATTACTCTAGTCCTTGATCTGGACACACCGCTTTTGTTTAAGTCGATGGTATTGAGACCCTATAACTCAATCTAGTATCATTATATATATATATATATATATATATATATATATATATATATATATATATATATATATATATATATATATATATATATATATATATATATATATATATACATATATATAATATAGGCTTTAATTCCTACTGAACGTGCGAAGGCTGGTTAGAGGCGGGTTGTGCCACGGCCAGGATTTTCACTATAAAAGTCCCGCTTGTTTCTGGGGGGAGGTTTGTGATTGTTAAATTCTAAGAGTACATAATACAGGTTGAATAAATTAGCCGAAGAGATTCTTAATTAAAGTCTTGCCACGAGTACGTCAAAAAGGAGGAGCCACCAAATAAACACACGTACAAAAATAAACTTTACTTTACAACAAAATAATAATTAGTAGCAATAGTTAAACGGGCATTTAGGTAAATAAGGATTAAATATTAAACACGGATGAGTCTGGGTTGACAGTGATTATAAATAATAATATCAGGGAATGACTCACTTGAATCTCCTTAATAAAGGGAGGATAACAATGACGTTTAGCGCCTAGATTTATAATGACTCAATGGGAGTATCAATCACTGTTAATTAAATTGGTAATTTAAGAATAGATGGACACTGGGTTTACAGATTACCATTAATTGTGATGGATGGGGGATAAGACGACGGGTTCTGGGGTGCTGACTGCAGTTCCAGTTAGCTCACTCCTAACTGGATGTGACACTAACAAATTGTTACTTCCAGTAACTATTTGGATGTTCATTTTTCTTTCTCAAGTTACGTTGAGCAACAAAGCGTATTATTCTAGTCACAGACTCTGCGGGGCGAGATTTACCTCAGGAACTCTTTGGGACAGCGACCAGGTTGACTCAGCGGGCACGCGTTGGCAGTCGATACGTTACGGCAACGACTCTCACTAAACGTGAGGATTACGCGAGTAGGTCTGGAACACTTCTGCTAAGGGATGAACGGCGTTGCCATTTATACCGCGGACTGTGTAAAATCGAGAGAGAGAGATTTCCTATACAAAAATTCGCTTATCGCGGCGCCTTCTGGACAATCTCCTTGGTATCTTAAAGAAGGCAAACAGAATTCAGGCTTCTCTGTGAGATAAGCCTTCTTGCCTCAGACTTCGTGTCGCCTGTTGGAGGGGGGGGGAATTGGCGCGGATAACGTTTAGGTCAGGGGGAAGGCGGAGGAGAGCGGTAGAATGTCGAGGGAGGGAGGGGGGGGGGGGTAGAGGAGACGAAGGTCAACTCAGACGACAAATCTCCTTCCTTCCCACGATCGCCTGGCGGCATGGGAGTGTGTACGTCCACATCCTCACATATTATAATGAAAACAAAATAAATTCAAGAGATAAAGAACTCATTCAAGGTGGAATATAAATTAAAAAATATTTTCATCATACCTTTTTACATTGAATGTGTCTTTCACATACAAGTCAATCCTAACATATTTCTAAGTTTAATATACTTCTCAGAAGGTAAAGGTTTGGTAAATATATCAGCTAACATGTCCTGTGTTCGGCAGTAAGTGACTGAAATCTCATTATTAGCTACCAATTCACGAATAAAATGATATTTTATATCAATATGTTTAGTTTCAGGATGAATTCTGTGATTACTAGCCAGAAAAATAGCACTGATTACACTGGGGAACAATGTATTTGGCGAATAGATCAAAGTACATTTTCCAACCTAATTTGATCCTTCCGAATTCAAATCTGAAATCAGATACTCTCTAAATGCTACAGATTTTTCGTAATATTATACAATCATTTTCATTTTATCACGCCTATCATCATGTCCTGAAGTAATA
Organism: Ceratothoa steindachneri; assembly: GCA_963969495.1. Classification (NCBI taxonomy): domain Eukaryota; kingdom Metazoa; phylum Arthropoda; class Malacostraca; order Isopoda; family Cymothoidae; genus Ceratothoa; species Ceratothoa steindachneri. The sequence goes on along the minus strand of OZ018330.1, from coordinate 119,201,923 downwards.
TTGAATCATCGTTTGGCGTTATTTATAGTAAAGCAGGTTTTGTTGCACAAACATTTTATTGTATATGAGAAGAAACTTGAATTACACATTAGGATTACAAATACTGTAATCAAATAGATGATAATTTATTAATGACCGTAAATCAGGCTGGAGGACCTCTTCTTGATTTCAATCGGGCAAAGATTTGCGTTTGTAACTCTTTCTCTTGTAAGTCTTCTCTAGCTGATCTCTTCTAGTCGTCCAGGAGTAGTCCACCATCATGGGTCTATTCTAGTAACCTTGGTAGCACTCTTTCATCGTCATCAAATTTTTATGGAAGCGTTTCCCTTGTTCGTCGCTCACGGCTTCCAGATTCTCTGGGAATCAGTCGAGGTGACTATTTAGGTAATGCAGCTTCACACTCATGTTGCAACTCAGATCACGATATGCTAAAAGCATATTAGTTACCAGCTCTTCGTAGTTATGCGCTTTTTTGTTTTCCCAAGAAGTTACGAACAACGGCAGAAAATGAGAGCCAGGATGCCTTTCCCTTTTCATTCATGTTGTTTACGAACCTAGAATCACTCAGAAGTCTTTGGATTTGGGGACCAACAAATACTCCTGCTTTTATTTTTTGGTATGACAAAGCAAGAAACGCCGACACTATCTACTGAAAACAATCATTGTCATTGCTCAACGCCTTGACTTACTGCTTATCAACCCCAGTTTGAGATGAAGTGGAGGGAAAACGATCTTCTCTCGACTTACGATTGGCTCATTGACAATGTTTGGCATTTCTGCTTCCAAAGTTTCCCGAACTGGCCAATCTTTTGGGGAACAGTGTTTGTCACGGGCTCGACTGTCCTACATACAGATATAACATGGAAACCTTGTATATCCCTTGTGCTGGCCAAAGAGGAAGTTGACGATCTTAAGGTATACACATATGATCCAATTATGTTCATGGTACTTAAGTAAATCCATGACCATTCTTATGTTATCGTGAGTTTCTCGCAGATGGACAGAGTGCCTGAAAGAAACTGAACAAAAGTCATTGCCATTATGCAAAAGGACGCACTTGAGGCTACGCTTAGAGCTATTCACAAACATTCTTCACTCAGCAGGGCTATAGGTGCCAAGTCCCAACTCGGTAAACAGACCAGGAACATCGTGGCAGTATACAAATTGTTTGTCCTCAGAGAAATACTTAACAAATGTACTCTCCCTTGTTTGATAATATGATACCCGTACCGACCTGTCAAACATATGTTTTTCAGTGAACCTGGAGGCTAAAGGTTCTGCAGCTTTCTTGGAGAGCGCCAAATCACGTTTCAAGTAATTGTAATCATCTTGATTGAAACAGTGAGGAGCTAATGACTGTTCAGCATCTTATAATGAATCTGCAGTCTCTGAATCCATTCCGTGGACGCCCATATCAGGTACATCATTTTCCTCTTCGGCGGAAGCATATCCACTGAAAATCGGAACTGGTAAAGACTCAGAATAAGGTACTAGCCGGATCGTTGAGGGAATGTTGGGGTAGTCGATCTTGTGCCGATTTTTATTGCCAATCCCTTTAGTATTCACCAGACAGAAATAACAGTCCGATACATGATCCTTTGGCTCTCGCCACGCCATGGAGATTCCAAAAGGAGGACCATTTCTCTTTCCTTTCGTCCATTTACGAAGATGTTCCACACAACTATGGCAAACAGCATGTGGGGTCCACTTCTTATCTTGATCTCCAAGAGGAACATCAAAATATGCCTTATAAGTGCGGATCACAGAGTTTGATATATTGCGCCTTTGACGAACTAGCATGTAACAGTCACATATGTAGCAGAAGGTCACTGAATCATTAACGCAATTTACTCTTGACGAAGCCCTTACTCTAACATGAGACCTGAAAAAAGAAACAATAATGTCAATATTTTGCACAATAGCACTTATTACTATCTTATTACTATGTATTATAAAGTATTTGCTTACTACAAGCACCCACTCTGTCCGTCCGGAGGGCAGTTTTCGGGGAAACGAAAAAATAGAAATTACAGAATAACTATAGCATGCAGGTAAAAATGGATTATATATTTGAAATCCGGGGTGTAACTCTAGTTTCGTGCCCGCAGGGTAGAACCTGCGCAGCATTTTGTTTGTGCGTGCGGCTCTTGCTTGTATTATGTGCTGGTGTATATTGAACCTAAGGGACTTGTCAAAAGTTACCCCTAGGATTTTGTCTATTGTGTGTATTCGAGCCTTGTTAAGTTTAGGTGGTTCCTGTCTCGTGTGTGTCAGAAAATTTGTAGGTTATGCATGAAGTGATCTCTTGCATGAAGTGATCTCTTGTCTTCAGAGGATTTGTGGCACTCAGCCATTTATTCTCGTATTCTGTCTTTACGTCTGGTATTATTTGTGCCTGGTGCGCGATATGGTCTGGTTCGAGGCTGCTGATGAGAATGGTCTCGTCTTTGGCGTAGGACACTGTGTATGTGCAACAGCAATTTTCGGGTGGGTGTGGGTGTTGTTTGTGTACATTATGTAAAGTGTGGGTTCCAGTACGCTTTCTCGTAGAACGCCTGAGCATGGTGTGAAAGGTTGTGAGAGGGTATTGTTCTATTTTATGTGGTATCTCCATTCAGTGAGGCAGTGCGAGAGGAGCCTTCTGGTGCAGAGAAGTAAGTCCATATTGTTGGCGAGTTTCCAACGGAGTCCCTCGTGCTACACCTTATCAAAGGTCTTCTCTACGTCTTTGCTGATGGAGAGTGCCTTTTGTCGTACCTGGCATTTTTTGGGGTATTCTGTCGTGAGCAATGGTCACAGCCGCCTGAGTGGACTGGCCCCTCCTAAACCTATATTGGTGGGGGGAGAACCAGACCCTCTCTTCCAGGTAGTCCCGTAGCCAGCAGTTTATCATACGTTCGAGTATTTTGCCTAGGTGCTCTAATGGAGCAATAGGCCTGTAATTGTTAATGTGTTTGGGGTCTTTGTTGTGTAGAATTATGTTCTGAGCTACTTTTAATATTTTGGTGAAGTGGCCTGAGGCTAATGAGGCGTTGGATAGGTGTGTAAGTGTAGGGTATATGTTTACGGGAAGGTTGTGTATTAATGTGGCTGGTAGTCCGGGTGCGCGTTCTGGTGTTGTTTTAATGTAACGTTTTATTTAATCGACGTTGATGAGAGTGGTCAGTGTAGCAGTGTAGTCAAGCAGCTCCATTCCTATCAGGGGGGCTGGCTTTAGCTCGTGAGCATGAGCCCGACATAACTCCTGGACTTCCTGGAAGTGCTATTGTGCGTATGGTTTGGATGGGTAGTGTGTGTACTGTGTCCCAGTGGGACCTAAATGCGTCGAAAGTGACGTTGGTGTCTGTGAGTTTTTGGTCCGTGATGCGAGCGACTTCTCGCCACTGTCCGTTCCTATGCAGTTGCACGCACTGTAGGATGCAGGTACGTAGGTGAGTTATGTTGTGTTGTCGTGGGCCTCTGGTGTAGTCATTGTTGTACTGTGTGATGAGTCTCTGAGTGTGTATGGAATATGTGAAGTGTTTTATACATGTGTAGGTTTTGTGTGGTATGTCTAGGTCGAGTGCTGCGGTTATGGTGTTTAAGATTGAGCACCAGTGGTCGTCTAACAGATCTGGATTGGTATGGTCCAGGTCGAGGTTTCGTGGCGTGTTTTCTGTTATGTGTCTCTTGAACTCTTCCCAGTTCTTGTTTTTAAAGTCGAAGAGAGGTGGTGTGGCTATGAGTATGGGAGATGTGTATATGATAAGGCATATCGGTATGTGGTCAGAGAGTACGTGAGAACCCGGTGAGGTGTGATTGTAGAAGCGTGTAGCGTGGTCGTTGCGGAAGACCACGTTGGGAGACGTGGTTCCTTCGCGAGGACCGAAGAATGTGGGGAAGGCCTGGCCGAGGTGCTCGTAGCGATAACGCGGCAGGGCACCAGCCAGGTACCTTCCTACATCATTCTTGGTATTTAAAAAGAGTGTTGGATGGAAAGCGTTGAGGTCCCCTGCAAAGAAGATAGGTAGGTTGTGGTTTGATAGAGACCGGAGTGGGACTTCTATGTTCAATTGTAGGTGTGGTCGTCTGTAGTGCGTGGCCACTAGGATGGGTCCGGAGCTTCTCTGTGCCTTGCAGGCTAGAAAAGAGTTATTGCGTGTTTGAATGAGGGAGTGGTGTATAGAGCGCTTTATTAGTATCGCTGATCCTAGGCGCAGCGATTGTGGAGTTATATATGTGTGGTAGCCTGCAATGTGGAGTCTGTTGTTAAGAGGGTGCAGACTGGTCGAGTGCAAGAGTATTATGTCAGGTCTTTGTGTATTTAGGTCTCAATTGGCAACATTATGGCGAATACCGTGCCAACTGCGTACGTTTATTTGTATTATATTGAGGTAACCTATTGACGTGAGCGGAGTGCGCGTGAGGGTGATTTAGCCGTGACCGTTCCTTTCTCCTTGGTTATTGCTCAGGAGGCGTGGGGAGCGAGTACCTTTACGCGCGTTGGCTCTGGTTTCGTGGGAATGGAGAGGTTGTCAGAGGTGTTATTGGATGGCCAGGCCGTGGTAGAGGGGAATGTGTGTTTTGTGGAAGGAGGGTTAGAGATACTGAGAGAGAGGGTGGTGGTCGTGGAAGGAGGGTTAGGGAGAGTAGAGTCTAGGAGGGAGAGATAAGAGCAAATGAGGAGGGAATAGAGATAGTAGGGGAGGTGCAGATTATGAGAGGGGGGTGTCGATGGGAAGAGAAGGATGGGATGGCGAAGAAGGAGGGATAGAAGGAGGAGAGGAAGAAACAGCATGCAGGGGGTTGGTCGGCTTTACGCGTGTTTGTGTGTGGCGGGGGGGTTTCGTGGTGGTTTTTTATTTAATCTGGAGTGTTGTGGACGGTGTGGTGGGCTTGAGGGAGGTGGAGGTGGCAGTTGTGGTATGAGTGGGAGTGGGGTTGAGGCTGTGAAAGGTGGTGGGGGGTGGTAGGATGGGGTTCGTGGCAATAGGGGGGGAGTTGAGGCTGCTGAAGTAGGAGTGCTGGTGGCAGGAGAGAGTTTAGATATAGAGGAGGAAAAAGTGGTAACTGTGTAGGGAGGAGAGGTGGGAGCAGTTAGCAGAGGGGCAGGTAAGGAGGGTATAGTGGCGAGAGGAAAGGGAGGACAGAAGGGCAGGAGGAGGCAGGACTGTGTTGAAGGTGGGGACCGGGTGTGAAGTGGCGGTAGGTCCAGGAGGGAAGGTGTTCGTCCCCACCAGGGTGGGGAAGAGTGCGGGTCTCCTGTGTGTATTGCTGGTCGATTAGAGCAAACACCTTTTCGGGGAAGGTGTTCCACACCATGCGAGGCAAACAGTGCCTTGAATATGTTTGAGTATAGTCGGGCGTCACCCCTCGACATGTCTTTTGCCCGCGTTGAAAGCAAGGCGGCCAGGTATAGCTTTGGGTGTATGGTCTCGTTGGGTGTGTGGTCTAGGGTGTTTTGGTGGAAGCAGGTGTCGTAACATGTGGGTGAGTCTGGGTTGCTGCTGGAGTATGGTGTGTCTGGGGTAGGACAGGGGGTGGTGTGGACAGCATTATGCCGGCAGCAGCAGCGAATGTTCTTGTGAGGGGAGGAGGGGTCTGGGCGGAGTGTGTGGTTGTGTTGGTAGGTTGTGGACGCCGTATTGCCACTACGGCGTTAGAGCGAGCCTTACTTAGGTAAGGGCATTTAGGGTTGACTGCGACATGGTTGCCGCCACAGTTTGTGCAGAAGGGGAAGATGGCTGTGCTGATGGTATAGTGGTGGCCCACTACACTACACCTTGAGCAGACCAGGTCTACTTGGCAGTTCCGTGTTTCGTGTCCAGTTTTGTAATACAGGTGGCACTGTGTGGGTTTTATGTTTAGCTGTGGCTCAATTTTGTGTGGATGTGTTAGAATGCCGCCGACCTTGATACCTTGGTCTAGCAGCAGTGTTTTGTTTTGTTCTTCGGACATTGTAATTACTGCCCATTGTTTAGTAAGGTTGTAATAGAAGCCTCTGATGACCTCATCCCCATACTTCTGTCTGAGGTGTGTGCGGTGGTCATCGGTGGAGAAGGCCAACCATAGGGGGTTGGACTTGATGACTCTTATTTGGTGTTTCTTGAGTACACCGTCGGCTAGTTTTGCGTGAAGGTCTTGGGTGGCGAGTGTGTCAAAGGCAAGTTCGTGGAACTTGACTGCGTCCTCCTGTGAGAGGAAGACGAGTTTGTGGCATGTGTGGGTCTTTATTATGTTTGTGATGGGGGTGTCATGTGTAGCGGCTAGGTTGAGAAGTGTGTGATCATTGCTGGTAGTGGGTGTTATTTCTGTTCTTTGTAGGAGTATGAGTGTGGATGTGTTTTTCTTTTTTAGATTTTTAGAGAGTGTTCCCCCCGCCGATAACGATCCCGTGAAAATGACTCGGATGTAGTGATGATTAGTGAGTGAGTATGGACCTGGTTGGGCTCCTCAGAGGGTGTGAAAATATGGCGGACTTAATGATGACTGAAACTCGAATCAACTGATTCCAGTCTGGGTGCCGCCCCCTCTATTGGGTTTTAGGTATTTCTCAGTTACGTCCGACACCTCAGAGAGACGGTGATATCTTCCTCTGTGGTCATGGAGGGTGCCGCAGAGTAGGGTATTAATCCTCCAGGTTTGTTCTTTCCTTTGGGTTCCACAGCGGGCTAAGCCTCAGACCTTCTTTCCCCAAAGTTTGCAATTATGTCTTTTCTAAGTAGAACGGCATATTTGCAACGGAGCTCTATGTGTAGAGTCATATTCACAGAGGATTTAGCACGTCATATCATTATGACGAGCCAGGAAAATAAAGGAATTTTTATTCAGGGGGTGGGGGAGCTGGCTTTGCTGAATCTCGTATATACTGTCCACGGTATAACTTGCCAAAATAAGTGAGAAGCGTTGAGGGAAATTTCCGTTAGGTCTTGCCTCCTGTATCTAAAAGATAGCAGGAAAACCCAGAGAGATCGTCGGAAACGCAGAGAGATGTGAGGACAACTAAAACGGACGCTTATGTATGAGCGAAACAGACAGTTTCAAAAACTTCTAGAAAGTTCAATATGGCAATTATGCGAGATCCTTTTATTTATTATAATGAAAACAAAATAAATTCAAGAAAAAAACTCATTCAAGGTGGAATATAAATTAAAAATATTTTCTTCAATAACCACAAAAACGTAACTAAGAAATCGACAAGAGTATCATTTGGTTATCTCGAAATAAAAGTGATAATGAGAAATGGATACAGCAGAAAAATCTCTTACGGGTAGATAACTTGTAGCTTGTAAAATTTTATAAAACCACATCTTTTGATATGTTCTTTCAGTTTTGAAGATGGTTTATTATTGTTATTAAAAACTAGGTATAGAATCTTAGAGAGTTGGATGGCGAGATTTCTTGTACACTTGGCCCACTCGGCAATGAAGGTATATAGATCTCCATTTAGGTATTAGATTAGATAGGAAAATAAGACCAAAACAAGAAGTCAATGTGCTCTAACAAAGAAGGTTGTAGCTGTCTAGACGATAGTTTCACAACCTTCTGTGACCATCGTCTAGTTGTCTTTCGAATGCCATTAAACAAAAGAGTAAAAAGTGCTGGAATGTTTTTAAATATTAAAATGAATAAGGGAATTTGGGCTTACGTTTTTTTTAACCCTAAATATCTCACCTCAGCGTCAATCCAAATTCTGTCATGAGTCGTCTTAGGGAAGTAGCTGAAAATTCGAAAAAAAAATTCGTCCGTCCTTAGTTCACCTCTTTGGCCGTCAGATATGAGTCACTTTAAAATAGGTCACATTTACCTACTTGTTAGTTTAATTGTTAAAGGGGAAAATATATAAGCGTTAAAACTCAAATCTATAGAAAATTTTATAAAAAAACATTGCCCTGTTGGGTAAAATATTAGTTAAAGTGTGAAACCAATCTGTTAAATTTATTGACATATAATAAAATATTATTGTTTCTAACGGAGACAATTTATTCGACAAACACAATATAAAAGATGAAAATTGGATACGGATGGATAAAATTGTAAATTATGTATGTAGTACATGTCTATTGGTAATTGCATTCAAGGGCATAATTTGCTGTAATTAAAACTTCGGAATACTACTAGGCTATTTAAAAATTCCCCTAATCAAAATAAACAAAGAAAAAATAACAATCAAAATCTAACAACAAACAGAAAATAAATAAGAAACAAAACAAATACAAGAATAAGAAGGAACACGCTCCGGCGTCGGGAACGTTCACTTCCTTCTGGCGTAGCAGAATACAACCAACACCAAAGAGAGACATTTAAAATAAAGTAGGCCAATATCCTCTAAAAAGTCAGATAGTCCACAAGTCTGTGTGTACAAACCCATTCAGAGTGCTGGTCCAGATGCAGGTAACGTACACGAAGAACCTCCATTCTTTGACATTAAGCAGGAATGTGCTGAACATTTTGGAGGATAACGCAATTACGTGCAGGCAAGCAGGCAATCAAATATCGGTGCGTCCCGCGAGTGTGCCAAATTCGAAGACAATTAAAAGTGACCTGAAGGCGTCGCTGCCTTAGGGGAGCAGTTCCAGAAAGTTGAAGTGGCACAATAGCACGAAACTTTAAGATCCCATCGCTCATGTCCCATTTTCTTTCCCAAATTCCGTCATTGGAGTTAAGGTGTTGAAGAGCGTAAGCTGGCCTGTTTGTCCAGTCTTTGCAGACACTTTTGCACCCTCGTCGGCGAACTCTTTCCCTGCAATTCCCACATGAACAGGGAGCCAGCAGAAGATAATCTCAACATCCTTCCAGCTCGCCGCAACCAGAACGTCACAGACAGCGCGAACCAGGTGGGGCGGAGATTCCAATGTCCCAAAACTACTCATGGCGCTTTTTGAGTTGCTTAAGATCACAATCTAGAGCCTTGTGTGACGCGTTATTTTCCCTACCGAACAGTGTATTGCAACCATATTACAAAGTAGAAAGTTAATAAATGCTGAATTTCTATTTTTTAAATATATATCAAGAGCATGTTTAACACAAAGTGGGCCATTATATATACAGTGAAAAGTGAACTTTAAAAACTCACGGTAGAAAACTATACCCCCAGCAGCCGCCTCTTGAGCTTAACTAAATCAAAACCGAAGCCCGAATGAAAATATTGTGCCGTAAAAAAGGAACCTTGAATATGGTATATGTAAATTATCATAAATGGAGGTATATCTACTTGAGAAAACGGTATGATTTCATTACCAATCGAGGGCCAATTTCTTCATTGTTCCTTATATGACATATGTAAACCATAAAATATTGAAATGAATGGTAAAGATCAAGGATAGACAACCTGTGGCCATTACGAACTCCAAATGCATTAATTTGATACTTTTTAATAAAACTTATATTTTTATAGCTTTTGTTTTCTTTATCTGTTTGATGAGGTTAATATTTCAATCTTCTTTCATAAATAACCAATCTATTAGTATTTAATACACCTTGTGAAAGAATAGAGTCAAGGAAGCCCCACGTGGACCCTAAAAACCCACGTGGCTATCACATACGAGGTCAAAGGACGAGAGAACGGGCCTAAAAACCACGCGAAGAGGCTTCGGATCGCAGATGTATTTACTTATGGAGGTCCCCTTCCCAAGCCTTGAGGAAAAAAAGGCCTCCCACCTACCATCTGGAAGCATGCGAGAGTGAGAGAAGACATCCCTGGCTGGAAGACGTCCATCTGCCAGCCCTGTGTTTACTTTGGGAGAATCCCCTCCGAGGCCGGAAGCGATTTTACCCCAGCGTCAGGCGGTATTTAACGTCAGGATCGTTAGGATAAAAGCAGTACATGCTCGCAATCCAGCACGAGACACACCTCTTCTTGATTTGGCTCCGCATTCGTATCCACGAGTGCAAAAGCAAGAAGCACTCCCGTCGGAATCCACCACAGTCAATTGGCGATTTCCCAGTAACGGTCGTTCTCGTTCACCAGCGCAAATACTCCCTCGTCAAGGTATTACAAAGTAAATCTCAACCTTCTGCAATTCTCCTCCTCGAATTCCTCCCCCCCGTCCTTTCATCGTCCAAGCATTAATTTCTGCAAGACGTCGATGCGTGTGGATCCCTTTAATCCGGTCATCCCCTAAATATTTATTTGTATTTTGGCTCAGCGCAGCCTTTGAAGACTTAATCCGAGTTTGGTCATTTACAAGCATTAAGCTCATTAGCTTGTCTATTTTGCCCGACTATCGATCCCCCAACTCCAGGATAATCCAATTTCCTTTTATTTGTGTTATTATTTATTTTTTTCTTGTTGTGTTATCAAATATTATTTTCCAGAACAGCATTCAGCCATAGCTAGTAATTAACGGCCAATATGCAATTCCTTTACTTACTTGCCTGCGTACTCGGGCAACAGTATCCACCCATTTATTATCCTTTGTCGAAGTATGGCCAAGTGTACGGGAATATACGCCTACAGGCTCTAAGGTGGGTTAAGCAAGGCAACAAATGTTATTGTTCTAAGAGTGCGATTTGAATAATGAGCTGCAGCTTCGTGGCCAAGGAATATTCCAAACACAACGACCAAAATAGATTTTAATACACACTAAATAAAAGGTACACAATAAATATGGATATATATAGGTACATGAATAAGACAGAATTAGGTTGCGAATACTAATTGGATAACCAGGGTTGTTAAGTGGTTATAATGGGAGATTTAGGGCAGTGAGCAATTTAGTTCCTTTGAACCCCGAAAGTAAAGCGGGCAAACTTAGAGGGGGGAGGGCGGGGGGGGGCTTGGTGACCTTGGTTACTCACGGGTGTAGCCAAGAACTCTAAGAGGGTGGTGCAACTTTCTCCAAACTCGGATTTAGCGAGATGTGGGCCTCTTGTCCTCAAGAGGTCACCCGACGAACTTCGAAGGGAGGAGGTGACTTCTCCAAACTCGGATCGAGCCAGCTATCGGGCCTCTTGTCCTTTAGAGGTTCCCGGTCGAACTTTGAAAGGGGGGGGGGGATGACTTCTCCAAACTCGGATTAAGTGAGCTATCGATACCCCTTGTCCTAAAGAGGTCACCAGAAAAACTTCGAGAACGGCTTCTCAAATCTTTGATCCGGAGGCGGTTGAGAAAGGCTGACGTTGCCTCGAGAGACTCTTCTCACTGACCAGAAGATACGAGTGTGATGTCCAGCTCTTCCGTGGCTTGTGACCGTCACTAAACACTTCTCGGGAGAGAGCGTCGTTGAATCGAACTCCTTTCGGAGAAGCGTCGTATAACCAAATCTGTGGGTAATCCTTGGGAGGGTTCATATATACCGGGATTTCTCGAGAACAGGGAGAAAGAGAGAGGAGCCTTCTCGAACCCTCATTATCGACCGGGACAACCGAGCGTGTCCTTACGGGAAAGTGTAAGAGGCCCGAATCGGTGGGTCAGACGGAACGACCAGCGGCTGGAGTCATAAAAGTTGTTCGAGGCAAACCTACAAAATAGATGAGCAATCTCCAGACCCGGGGAGGGGGGGATTAAGATGGCCGGGAGGTAGCCTTCAATTTCAGCGTCATGCTTCGGTTTGAATTTCTCAGTGACCTGGTGGTAAGTTCAAAAAGGGTGAAGCCGGAGGGGGCGAGGGGAACGACTTACTTTCTCTCCCGAAGTAATATCTCAGGAGGTAGGGAACCCTATACACCCCTGATTATCCTATCCCATCACCTGGTAACGGAGCCGATATCAGGTCTCTTGAGGATCCTCTCGCTCTATTCTTCACCACTCGACTAATCTTATCTCCCTCCATAGATAGATCTATATCGGCTATACCTTGACACACCTATTCCTGTTAAAGAATAAATGTAAGTAAAATTTTTACCGTTCTTGCTTAGCGAAAACAATATTTATATTTTCACACGAATGACGATTCGTTTCTCTGAACAAAGATAATTGTAGTAAAATCAATTCTCCTTTTACGAATCTTACGGAAACTTTCACAAAATACAGAGGAATGATTGCTTTATCAGGATATATGTCGTACTCTTTGTTCCACCTCTCGTTGGCCCGCTACAAGGCTGCAAATTACGATACTGACCAGTTTTTGTACTTTTTTGGTACACCTTTTAGATATTCTTCAGTTTTATATATATGTATTAGTATTGTTTAAAGTATTGATTTATATTTTATGTACGCAAAAATGAAAATTATCTTCTGAAAATCACAACCCTATCTTAATTAGGCGCGATTTAATTATAACTTTCCTGCCGTCTCTGGCAGCTCTGAATTATCAGTATGCTTTGAGATCTCTAATATTGTGTAGGTGTCTTACGATTTGTTCTTCTTCATATAGTTCTAATTTGTGTGAGTTTTTTACAATTCATTTTATAATGAGAAATCACATTTTAACATTCTATAAAAGTCCTCTAAATCATTTGAATCTTTGAATTATTATTTTAAGCTTCTATCTTTAATTTAAACTTAGTTGATTATTATATGGACTGGTATTACCGCAACAATGCCTCCAACGAAACGAAAATTAATCGAAGAAGAAAGAGTATTAAACAAAAAAATAGGGCTTGCAATACTTTCTCTTGTTTCCAATAAAGATAAAATGCTTTGTTTACTATGTGATACTATAATTTTTGTACTCTTAAAGATAAAACTCGTGGAATTGATACCTTCAACGCTTTTAAAGAGAAAATCCGAGAAGCAAAGCTTGATCTTTATAGCTTAAGAAGTGTATGCACACATGGTGCTCATTCAATGAAAGTTTCCCGTGAAAGATTTATTGCGTTTTTAAAAAGAACTACCCTGTAGCGCTCAATTGCAAGGTGGAATAGAGCCAACAAGGAACTTCACAAATGAGCACCCCTTCAGCCATATGAAATCTTGAAATTGGGCACACAAATCGAGCATTGAATTAATATACCATACTGTAATAATTAATTAATGTAAGGCAAAACAAATGCTTGTAAATAATGTAAAATTACAATTTAATATGTATTAATCTAAAGCAGAGTATTTTGGAAGAAGGCAAGTGAAAGCGTTTGGCTCCTACGCGAACGTACAAACAGACATGCATTAGGAAACCGATGCAATCCGAAGGTCTGGCCACAGAGATAACAAAGATGGTGGAAACAGCTGGAAACACATAGAGGGAATCTGATCTTACCCGCCAGAGTTTACATGAACCCATGAAAGACAAAATCAACTTTGCTATAAATGTTGGTTGATAAAGCCTGGCGAGTTTCCTCAAGTTAGATACTGTCTTGGTACACATACACACACCCTTTGACCAAACAACCTCTGCCCAGCAATCTTATTAGAGTAAACAGGCACATACCTTTGATCCGATAAGCTCCGCCCCGAGTTTAGATTAAGAAACATTCTCATTATGAATCATTAATCTCATTCTGATTAGTTCTTTTACTTACTTAAAGCTGTCCGTAGTTGTCGAAGATGACATAACTACTCAGGTTGGTGGCTGACAAGTCCGATGCGCGAGCCGCATATACGTCCATAGGTGCCGCACACTTGCCTTTCAAACGGCGCCCGAGGCCGGTGCCGACGGGCTCGACGTTTCTCAGCTTCCAGATTAAAATTCCGGCAATGCGCGGCCACACCCGCACCACACGCAAGCCTCCAAGCTGCTCTGTCGTCTTTCACGGGCTCGAAGTCTCGCGTGCTCAGGTTATTCTGATTAGTATATTATTAGCGTTATTATTATTAGTCCGTAGCCGGTCCTCAATCCATCCGTCCATAGTCCCAACAATCTGACGCAGAAGGAGACTTACAGGAAACACTGAGTATTAACAATGATAGTCAGCCAAAGACGTGAGCACACAAACGAACCACGGAAAACTCAACAATTTCACTTGCCCGAACTGAGGCACTCGTAGCACTAAGCCAAGATTAAAGTCCTTCTTTCTGCCAAGCAACAACCAGGATACCATTCGAACCCAGCCTTCCAGCGGAGTACCTAAAAGAACACTTTGGAGTCAGATCAGACTCGACTGTATGACCACAAACGCACCCCCATATCTGGTGACACGCACACACCTATAACCCAATCCAGATTCTTTAATTATTTTTTTTTATACTGCACTAGCTAAGTCTAGCTGCCAAATTAACTACTATAAAAGACACCAGTGATAAAATCTTTGGCATTGTTAACTTCATTATAGGCAATTCAACTCGTCATCTTCAGTTTCTTGTCATGCTCAAGAACGAAGATGAAACTGAAAGTTCAGCTTTGCCTTATCATTCTCAAGTTCGTTGATTGTCTCCGGGAAGAGCATTGTACAGAACTTTCAATCTGAAAGACCAAATAATCAGGTTTATAGTGATCATAATATTGAATTTTATATTGATGGATCATGATTTTTATCAAGAACGCTGCATTTTTATGTAATTTAATGAAAAAACATAATGAATTATATAGTAGTCTTGAAGGTAAAACCAAATCCATTTATTACATGTTGATAAAAGTCCAGGCACTTCTGAAAACGTTAGTATTTTTATAAAATACTCTTACTTGGTTTGAGTTGGAAAAAGCTGAAGAATATTTCTCTCAAGGAGAAAAGTATAAAGTAAACAAAAAGAACCATATGCATCATTTCAAATTCTGGAATATGTATCTGTTCTTGATACATTAATTCAAAATTACAATCAAAAATTCAAAGAGTTTGCAACACTTTATTCATCTTTAAAGCTCGCTCTTAAACTTCATTTAGTAGATATTTCTACAGCACCGGTCAATTTGAAGATGGAGTTGATAGAACTTTCAGAAAATAACATTATGAAATCTCAATTGATTTAGAAAAGATCCACTTTAAATTTAGAAAAGTTCAATTTAACCTCGTATCCGTCATCATACTCTAAAAATGCTTTCTTGCTTTGCTACTACAAATTGCTGCGAATTAACTTTTTCCTACATGACACAAATAAAAATAAAGTTGAGAACTCAGCTCACTGATCCACATTTAGAAGATCAAATTCAAGATCAAGACTACCATGTCAGAACCAAGTATCAACTACTTGTAAATAGTTTATAGAAAAATTACTTTTTCTCGTTCATGAATTAAGTATCAAACTTGACAAAATAGCTTTTTCAAATATTTTACAATTTATAGTCATTTGGCCTAAGAATTTTTCAAATGCGGCCACCTGGATGAAAAATGTTGCCCATCCCTGGTATAGATCACCTCCAAGCAGCTCTTACAAGGAGAGTGTGAAGGGTAGGCCCTTGTATTCCTATGCCTTCCCTTTCTCATCATAGTTTACGGTGTTATCGTAGGTCGACCCAGTTCGAGGCTACCATTTTTGGCCTAAACTTCTGTAACTTACCAGCCTAATTTGCGTAGGGAAAGCTACTCATCACCCCATTGTGCCCCACTTCCCTTTTTCCCCTTCGGACTGAAGGATATAAATGGGGCCTTGAGGCATTTTAATTTATTCTGTTACGAGGATTCTGCCTTAATTGCTCCGCTGAATCGTTTACCGTCACTTGCCTTTGACGCTGTTCATTTTTAGAGAACCGTACTGGATTCTTTCATGCAGCGAGGATTCTTTGCCATTGATTCCTGCCAGCGTTGTTGCTGCCCCTCTGGCGGCTGCATCGAATAATGCTTTTCCAGTTACGTTTGCAACTGTTCTCCTTTGGGAAGCTGTTCACACTGGGCACGTGAAAGCTCTCCCCCAGTCACCTCTCCATCTCCTCTTTGGGGAATTCTGTCATCTCGAATTCCTTTTCTCAGATCCTTGGGCCTTCAAGTCATCGTTCCCCGTGGTCTCGACGCCTTTCACCCCAATCTCGCAGCCTGTGGGTTTCCCTTCGCCGAAGACCGTCATCGCATTCACCCCTCTGGACTTGGGTCGAATTCACTCATCGTCGCCCAGCCACTTTCGCCTGGGTCTCCGACGTGAGTTATTATTGCTTCACTGCTCTGGTATCAGGTATTTTAGAGTATTTCTTTCTTCTTAATTCCCTTTTAAATAAATTCAGTTTTATTCATGTAACTTTGACCCTTCGGGTAAGGGACGTAAGACAGGAAGGTTATTCCGGGAACATCTGTCACTAGAGTAGCGTAGCCGATTTCATCTTCAACGGCGCGTGTCGTTTCGGCTTTAAGCAAATTATTCATAGAACCCAATTTTGTATACGCAAATATCTATTTTGGTTAGAACGACTTGTGGTCGTTAGATGGTGATAAGCATTTGCGACTTTTCTTATTATTTGATGTATCCCCGTATAATTTGTTAGCAGTCAATTTATTTCATTTTGATTTTGATGTAAATAATACTGTTAATACTTTTCCGCGATAGCCTTCACAGAGAGCTATGGTTTGATTGCAGAACTGGACGGATTTTGGAGAATCACAAACAGCAGGGACATCTGCCTCAATTGTGTAAGGGAGTCATCGACCTTTTAGTTTGGGGCGCACCAAATGGTTTTCTCCTTAGATTACTTGGAATTAGTACTTTCCACATATTATAACTTTCATTAACTTACACTTTTTTTTACAATCCTCTCCTAATCGTCCGTCTGAGTTAGATGTTATCACTAATTTTCGCTTTTTAGGCTTAAGTTAAAAAATAAAAGCGTCTCGAACTGCAACTTTACTCTTACGACACCATACACTGCGTAGGATCTTTTAATACAGCTGAAAATGCCTCATATCGCGGATATTGCGTGTCGACATCTTAATATTTAATTATGGAACTCCGTAAAACATTTTTCCATCTTGAAATTACTCCCATTCTACATTTTATTCACGTTTTCATTCTTCCGCATGCAATACTCCACAGTATAAAATGAGAAACTTCCGTGGACTCTACTTGCAGGGAATTAGGGCCACAACTTTACAGACATAGGTAACAAGAGCTTATTTTATTCAAGTAATCATTTGTTGTAGTGAGCTCCGACTTTAAGTGTCTCTTGCTATTGCATTATAAAAACAAATGCATGATTAAACTGGGCGAATCCTGCTCTTTCCATTTGCTGTGTCAAGGCAAAGATATTCTGTTCTCAACAGCAATCTCATTCGACACTAACTTGTGCCCCCATATTTAGCATTCTCAGTTACGTGCCCTACAACGGAGGAAAATGCTTCATATTTTAACATTTCAGGCAAAATCTTTTTACAGGAAAAGTGGATCACAAGCAGTTTAAATTGCTAAGGCAATTTAATTATCCAGTTAAAGTGATATTGAAAATGATAACATTATTTTATGTTTATGAAGATATTAATACTTAATGTCGGGTAGTTTGGTCGGGCCTTATGTTTTATTTTATTCTATACGTTTGCTATTTTTGTTGACTTATCACAAAAGTCTTTTTGCCTACTTAGATTTTTTTTCTTTAACTGGCTCGAAAACACCTATAAAATAACGATGAAGCTTTTATAGATCAATTAGGGCTGCAAAATCACCAATAGGCTCACATTCTATGATCAAGCCGGAGTCTAACAACCAAATTTGAAGAGAGAAGTGAATCAAAATAAATGCAAGATCTTTATATTCTTTGTGATTTGCAATGGGTGTCAATCATGTTTAATGAAATCGCAGATTGGTTTTTCATTCCTGGGATTTTCTACTTCTTACATGGAGAAGGAGGATAAAAATAAAAAATATGGTAAATGGTTCTATTTTACCGACGTTTCGCTCGTCTTGAGCTTCCTCACATTAAGAAATGCAGGGGAGCTTAGGCCCGGATATGAAGGAGAAGTAAGTTTAGTGGAAGAACATATAGTATGCTGGGTTACCAGGCCATTCCGTTTGGTTTTGTTTATTGTATTTTTTTCAACCTTTGGTTTTTGTCTTTTGTTTGTTTTTTAACAATTGGTTATATCTCATTTTTATGCGAATTCTTCTAAAAGCTTCCGGGCTGATAGTAGATAAAGTTTCAACTCAACACTGTCTCTTTCCTAACCGAAGATAGCCAGTGGCTCGTGATTCATTTGCCTGATCGTGATTCAGCAGAAATCTGGTTGCTGTTTTTTAAAAAGTCGATGACCAACTCAAATTTATCCATTGTGATTGAGTTATTGCTCTACCTTCAACGGGGTATCTTTGAAGGCTGGTTAAGTCAGAGTTCTATTTAAAAGTAAACCTCTTCTCACGCTTTTCCATATACTCCACTACTTGATATTCAACGTCGAGTTAAAAGTTTCTCGAAAGGGTTCTTCTATTTCTGTAGAGGTGGATGCTCTTCTTCGTTGTGCATAATATTTGAAATTTCTCGACATCTTGACTGCCCACTTAACCTCCAGACAGAGTCCCAGAAGTCTTTTAGGGTTGTCATCGATGTCAATAATTTTAAATGGGTAGTCTTAATTATTGCAGCAGCATGATATTTATCTTAGATCTTAGGTATGTTTGAGTTGTTGAAGCTACCTAAAGTCAATGAAGTTGGCGTATCAAGCAATCCCTATATTTGCGTAGACCTGTTGTGAAGGCCTGGTGAGAAGGAGCGTTTTATTTTGGAATTTTAGGATAGTCTTTTGTCCGCCTTTATTAGGTTATTAAAGATAGAACTTTGCTTCGAGTCTACCTCTTCCAAGGCTGCTTTGCCCATTTATTGCTGCTTTTCTGAAAACTCTCTCCAATCAGTAGACCTGAAGCATTTCCTGGTTGATGTTATGATCGGGATATAAGCTACCACGATCGTGATGACAATGGGCACATGGCCGCTCGGGGCGAGGAAGAGAGGGGGACATGAAATGTTGGAAGGCGAAATCTGGATGTATGTCACGATTGGTAGGAGTTTCATCTTATAAGAATGTCGGGAATTCTGATCCACTCTTTTCGGTTGTATGTTCGAACATAGATAGGCATTCTGTTCCTGGCATTGAGGTCCTCTAGGAAGAGAACAGGCCGAGTTTTCAGAATAGAGTATCATGACGTGGGTGGGTAAATAATTTGTTCGGGAAGCTTGGTGTAACATGCCAATCTCTATGCCCCCAAGATCGCTTGTGGGGATTATGGATTTAAAAGATTCTTCCTGTTCTGAACTGTAGGTGAGGATTTTCTGTCAGAGGTCGTCTCGTATCCTGGTCGTAGATGTTCATTAGCTTATTTTTGTTGTTATTTTTAGCTTTGTACGCTATTAACTATTAAATTTAGTCCGGTTATCCTAAATGTCAGTACGTATTGTGCCTGGTCGTTTCCTTTTGTATTGAGGGGATTGTAAGCCCTCCCAAGAACAGTTGTGCAAAAATACTTTTTTTCGAGAAAGGTTGTTTATACTTCGTCATCCTCTATGGTGTAATCGACGTACAACTTAAAGAGCCCACTTTGGATTCAATTGACGTCATTAAAAGAAATTTCGCGTGGCCCTATCGTGGTTAAATTAATGTATTTGACGTCTATGATTTTTCCTTAATACAGTATATTCTGGTAGTACCGCAGTCAGAGCTGGTTTTTGCTCTTCTAGTATCCTCATTGTGGAGATATTTTGTGGTGCTTGAGTAGTAGAGGGTGTTTTATAAATGGTGCCGAATTTGAAAGGTGAATAATTAAATCGAATTTTTATATGATGGTCATATTTTGCATAATTCTAATGAGTTAAGTCTCCCATTTAGGTATGAATACAATGTCGGCCATACGTCAACCTTCACTGAGGGTGCATGCATTTATTTATGCGTTCCTAGAAATTTTCGATAACTCTTTCACAGATATGTGGCTCGATGCCTTCAATCACACTCCTGATTTCAGCCTTCTTGAGTTCAGGAATTGTGGGTAGTTTGTTGGCGTATAGCTGTGAGTTCACATACCCGCATAAGAAGAAATCACAAGGGGTAAGATAGAAAGACCTTAGTGGCAATTCCTGGTCATCATGCGAGGATATCACTCGTTGCGGAAATATTTTGGTGAGTCATGCAAGCGTTTGGCACGAAGTGTGGCAAGTCGCTCCATGCTGCTTAAACCAGAGGTTGTCAATCTCCGTATCTTCCAAGATCGACCATAACTAAGTGGATATAATTCTCGATAATGTTCTGCATTAAGAGTAACTACATTCCCCTCATCTTCTTCAAAATAGAACGGTCCAAGCACTCCACCTGCCACCAAATCACACCACACAGTCGCTTTCACTGGATGGATTTTGCGCTCTTGCATTATTTCGAGGATTTTCATATTCCCAGAAAAATCCACTCAAGTGGAAGTGGGCCTCGTCAGTGGAGATGATTTTCAATGCAAAGTTTTCATCGGCCGCAAGTCTCTCCACAACTCTGTCAGAAAATTACTTCCACCTACCGTGGTCAGGTGGCTGAAGATGCTGCGCAAGTTGAATTTTTTTTACGCATGCATATGGAGATCTTTATTTAGAATTATATGTAATGAAATGCTGAGAACGTCAGCGAATCGATTTTTTCCGGACTCAGTGCCACTGTCTCTCACAACTCAAATTTGTTGCTCTGTCCGACATGAACGATTCCGCCCAGGCAATTTGACTATTGCAACTGAACCAGTTGTTATACACTTCGTCATTACTCAACGAGCCGTATACTCGTTGGTTGCTTCATTTCTCACCCAAATGGTACGAAGTATTCGAACTGTTTGCGTCGTACTGTCTCCGTTTTAGTAAAATGTCTTCACAATAAGAACGCGCTGGTCAAATATAGACTGCTAAATGACTCACCACCCACAATTATTGTTAAAAATAAACAAAACCTATTAATCAGAGTAAACAGAGATACATAGCAAACATGATAAAAACATGCCTTTAAACTTCAAAAGACAATGGTGTTGCCAAAGTCAAAGTCGGCGGCCTTTATGCAACACCATTTATTTTTGTTGTTTTTAGTGTTAGATTGGTCCTTTTTTTGCATTCTTTTCTTCTTCTGGTTCAATATCGACGGATGTTTACTCTCAGTCTTTTGGCCATGTATGCTTGATACCGAGAGAATCTTTCCTGATGACGGATTTACCGGGTAGGAGAGAGGCTTATGTGCGTTGCTCACCACCATTTTGTTTAAGGCACCCTGGTGTACTGAGGTTAAAAACAAATGGGATCAATGGATGCATGCCAGTGTCTAAGTCTGGCTCGAGTCGGTGAGCTGCAGTATAATTTGTAGTTATTGGACGTATGTTTAGGGGCTGTGGCTGAGACTTTTCGGCTACTGCATATGCAGGACCAGAAGACACTCTCCTGTCTTTCTCTTTCTTTCTTGACCAGGTTTTCGCGGCGCATTATCACACGCATACTCAACGTCCTGTGCGTTTCATAGCAGGTGAGGCATTTTTTGCTATTTCGTGCAGCGCATCCAGCAGTGGCTTGTTTACCCACATCCTGAAATACCGGTCAGGATTTTAGGAAGTATAGGCTCTTATGGGTTGATTATCGACCTTGTGGCATGAGAAGTATGCCAAGAGGTAATATTACTTCTCCTGAGTCACTTGTCTAGCAAGATGAACATGTTGAAAAGTCTGAGGCACATTTCTTTGGATTTTGTTGCATTTGAGAGTCCTCCAAAACAAATTTTAAGACGTTTGTGAGGTTCTAGAAATTTAAAAGTTCTGATCCTTTAGCCCATGCAGCTTTATTTTCGTCTGCTGGTCTCTCTCTAACCCATGGGTGGATCTGCACTGCTGTAATCCAGTGTCATTTCAAATGAGATGTACAGGGTGATCCGGTGAGGAAAAACAATATATAATGAGACACTTAAAATTTCATGATTTGTATGAATATATGAATTGTAATTTTTATCAGTATCACTCTTTTTTATTTATGCGGCAATGGTCTCATCCGAAAAGATAAACAACCACAAATTTTACAGAAAAATCTATTTTTCAGAATGCACCGATTGTTGGTCACCGTGAGAGAGGAATGCTTACTGAGATATCGACAGAGCTCATGAACTCTCTCTTTCCATTGGCAAGAAAATCATAGTCCAAACATGGTTCGAGAATTCATTTTGAAACTCCATTCATGAATGCTTTTATTAAGTATCAAGAAAAAATATTCCCAAAGAAAAAGTAACGGACTTTTTTTTTTAAATAATTACAGACAGGAAATATTTCTTTACCTCTACATAGGGTAGATATGCCGTATTACATTCAACTTTCATGATGCTTAACTTAAAATGGGGTGAGAAAATGCTTTAAGAGGCCTTGATCTCAAAGGTTATATAAACTAGTGATGACGACATATGGCACACACGTTAGCACTAACACGGTGCACGTTTGAAAATGACGCGATAGGTTTGGAAAACTTTGGCGTTTTGTTTATATATCGTATCGTGCACCGTCCTTCTCAATCAATGCAGAAGAACATATTATATAAATGACATCTCTGGCACACTTATAGGTGCAATTTATGCAATGAGCAATACTTTTTTACAGTGTCCTTTTTGCCTAGAGTTAAGGAAAACTACTCTTGATAAACTAAAGAAGAAGTAGGGCAAAGCAAATTAATATAGGCATTTCATAATGAGTTTTTTTTTCAGTTATCAAATATGGTGTAAATGTCACAGTATAAACAAGGATTGCCAGCAAATAAACTTCATGTGATAAGAGGGTCACCTTTGTTTGAGTCATTTCCTCTCTTCTAGATCATTTGATTAAGTTATTGTTCAAGAACTTAGTTCTTCCATTCTGATTGCCGCTGAGTATGTAAATAGGTAATTACTATTATTTCAAATACATGGAGTGACACTTCAGTGTGAATGATAGGAAAGACTAAAGGTAATTGAGCCACCCTCTCTCTCTTTATCCCCAAACAAGGTTTCCTTTATGTGCTGGAATCCACCAAAGTAACAAGTTGTTAGGCCTTATTAGAGAAATTTCAGCATTTTTATACTGAGATGATACTGATTATTTTTAAATATAGTTTTAAGTAAGAAAATGTGAGTAAATAAATTTTTTTGTTATGAGCCGAAGAAGTCTGTGTACAGTGAATATAGAATGATGGTCGAATATGTAGCTTCCAAAATTTAAAATCACATTCTCAGATGATATCTTCTGATTTGGATCCATCTGCATCTGTACATGCAGTTATGATTTCATATCTACTTCTGCATAATAGTGATGCTTTTCTAGGAAGACGAATTTTAGAGGATTATCACAAGAAATTTGTTGAAAGATAGATACCAAAAAGTTTAAATCAGAGAAAGTTAACGCCTAATTGTCTGCCAAAGTTTTAATTCTATCACAGATTGAAAAATAGGAATTGTGGAGGTAAGTCACAGAATTGCTAAAAATAAATTCTTTGATACATTTTTAACAGGTCAAGATTGGAGTTTGTAACTCTTAAACAGTACCCAAAGCCAAGGATTGTGTGTCTACATATATTTAAAGGGTATTAGGCTACACCGCTCCACCTCAAGATAATGTTCCCTACAACTGGCTTTCGGGAATGATAGATTAAGGAACGCCAGATTTCATACAAAACATTCTAAGCTAACTTCCAACTTTATTCTAACTTTACTCCAACTTTATTCAGCGAACAATAAATTTGACATACATTGAGTGAAGAGACCAAAGGAGACGAAAGAAAATAGCTTCTGTATGTAAAATAACAACCACTGACCCCTACCCTAATTTATTGGAGACCATGGCGATAGTATCCCGCCTTGGACGACGTCATTTCCTGATTGAACATTCACGAATTTTCGCCCGTTGAGCGCATTGGGAAAATATTTCCCAATCCCGCGAAATCGTCCCAAGCCTCCCCCTCACCCGGTGATGAGGCGATAAAGAGCCGCTCTATCTCGCACCTTGTTACTATATGATGAATTGACTCTGCCTCCGGAGCTTGTGTCTTCTTTCTCCAAATTCCCCTTTCCCTCTCAAAATCGGGCATACAAATACTTGGGTTATTCTGTAGTTCGAAGCGTCTAGCCCACACCTCAAGGCCGTCCTTATTGTCTCGTCCCGTAAACGTTCATCAGACAGCAGACTTTCTTAGCCGTGATTCTACCCTAGTCAATTACTAGCTTTTGTGAATGGCAAGCCTTTGAATTCCCTTCGTTTAATTGAACCGAAGAAAATCTCCATAGATTACCTTTACGGAAAAGAAGATTCCTCTTCCAGTGGAATTACGAGAATTCCCACATTCCCCGTCGAACGTCATCTTTGAAGTTTGGCTATCTTCATCGGAAGGTTGGTTCAGATCGTGCTCCATCTGCCTCATTCGGATTGTGCCCCACTTGTCTCATCGGATCGTGGACACTCGCCTCATCGCAAGAAGGACCTTCCTCGAAGTCACCGACGCGTAAGACTGAAACCTCCTCCATTATTAGTATTGTCAAGTTCCCCGTTTTGATCTGAGCCTAATAACATTAATCAATTAATTCTATTTGAGAATCCCTCCTCTTAATAATTATCACGAGACTATTTTAATTTAAATAATTCCCTTTTGCCTATTCTTATTCTTATTTTGATCTGTTTAAATAAAAATATTTTTGTTTCATCTTTAACTGACCTTGAACGATACTTTCGGCCTACTCAAGTAAATCTCGCCAACCATTTATGCATTCTGTTTGATTATTAGACCCAACACCTCAAGTGTGACCTCCTAGTCGGTCGTTAATCCCTGCGAACAGTCCTTCAACGGTACGCGTTCCAATAGGTGATTAAATCACCCCCACATAATATAATAGTGAATGAATGGTATAGAGTGGTTGTAGCACGACACTTTGCCACCTTAGGATGTCATATAAAACCATACGTTCTCCTTATCTATAAAATGGTCAGTATCTAGCTAACTTTAGAAAATCACTCCCATATAGCATACTTCGATCTAAATTAAGGGTCCATTACGGAAAACTTAGTCCACTTTGGTAAAAAAGCTTGTAGGGAGTTTTATCTACAAATACCTACAGCAGAGCAATTTTTCCATACTGTTGCAAATGTGGGCGTTTTGAGAATTAGGCTTATATGGTGAGGACATATTAAGGAGTTTATCACTCACTGCAGGCTAAAAATTAAAAGGCTCCCTCTCAATGTGTTATGGAAGATATCTTTTAACCAAAAATAATGAATGAATGAGAAGAGACATTTCGATATTTGTCACGTATTGGCGGCGTGAACATATAGAATATAGTCTAGGCCACGGAGAGGTATTTCTATGTTTTGCGCAAAGTATGTAAATGAATTTCATGTAAAATTTAATTGTAATATTCTCTACCGAAAGGGAAAATTGTATTTGAAATTCTTGTTGTGTAGTATGAAAACAAAGGATAAATTATAAGTGGAAATATGTTGGAGTGAATAATTAATTTTTTATCGTTGTAACTATTAAGGGAGAAGTTAAAGTCTAGCGAGTAAGTATATATATATATATATATATATATATATATATATATATATATATATATACTAGCAGAGATGCCCATCGTTGGCCGGGTAAATGTGCGTTTGGAAATAAAGTAAGACCTGCTAAAAAGTCATGTTGCAAATAAATACTGATGCACATTTTTTAAAATTCTTATATTGTGGCAAAAATATCTTTACTTGCTGATTATTATTATTTTTAGGTTGAAGGCAGTTTCAGGAGAGGTACGCACTCTCCATATCATATAATATACTTAAAGTGAGTAAATGTTTCACGGCGCGCGCACTGCAGTTTACGCTTCACGTTTGACTGACCGTTAGTTATGAGCTAACAACTTTATGGTCAGAGAAACAGATCGAACGTCTTATCTATGTCTGAATAATAAAAAATAGTTCCCATGAACATATGTCCGGAAATGCTTGGTTTCCGAGTTAAGGCTATTAAAACACATGCTAATCAGAATTCCTTTATTTCCCACAAGTGGCACATACACAATGTTTTTGAGTCCCTTAGAAAGAGGACTCAAAATGTGCACCCCCTGACGTAATGCTGGCCACACATCGACATCCCATGGACTCACGAACACGCCCCCAACTTCCTGGCGTGTATCGTATTGTCTCACACTCTGTTACAATTCGGTCGCGGAAAGTGTCCTCATTAGCTAATGGAGATGAATACAAAAATGATCTTAAATGGCCTTGCAGGTAGAAATCCAAGGGATTCAGATCGAGTGAGCGTGGAGGCCATGTAATTGGTCCAGCTCTTTCGATCCACCGATCAGGTAAACTTCTACTTAAAGTACCTGCGGCTACGAGAGTGAAGTGTGCGGGAGAATCATCATGCATGGAATGCAGCTGACGACGAGTGATAAGTGGAACGTCGTCCAAGAAATCAGGCATGTTGTCTACCAGAAAGCGCTTGTATGCCTCACCCGTAGGC
This sequence comes from Ceratothoa steindachneri, assembly GCA_963969495.1. Taxonomy (NCBI): domain Eukaryota; kingdom Metazoa; phylum Arthropoda; class Malacostraca; order Isopoda; family Cymothoidae; genus Ceratothoa; species Ceratothoa steindachneri. The sequence continues at coordinate 119,175,764 of OZ018330.1, read as the reverse complement.
CTGTTTGGAAGTAAATGTGGCCCAAATAATGTATCATCAACAACACAGCACTAGATGTTGGGTGATGACTGCTGTTGGTGACGCTATAATACAGTTGCATGTGGATTTTACTCTGCCAATACATGCTGATTGTGGAAATTGACTATTACACATTGTGTGAACTGTGCTTCATCGGTGAAGAAAATGAAGCTTTAAATGTTTGGATTTCTAGCACACTGCTCCAAAAACTAGTAACAAAACATAACTTTTGCAGGGAATCTGTTGGTGACAACGCCTTTACACGTTGCAGATGATATGGGTACAACTGTTGTTCTCATAACACTCTCAAGGCATTTAAATGAGGAATAGTCACTTGCCTTGCCAACTATCGTGTGCTGATTTCAGGAGTATCATTCGCAATATCCAGTATCTTCTCTTTTTCATCAAGAGTCGTGAACCTTGGTCGTAGTCTGTCGCCACCACGAGTTTCGAAGGTCCCATATTCATACAGTTGAAGATGGATATTCAAAAATGTTTTCCTATTTGAGCATCTTAGCTTTGGGAACCTTTCCTGGTACAGCCGAGGAGTTTCTACAGCATTAACCTTCGCCAAACCATACACGAAGTGCATATCTGTTCTCTCTTAATTTGAGTACATGTCAAGAGATAAAGGAAGTCTGATTAGCCTGTGTTTAATAGCCTATAAATCGGAAACCCAGCATTTCCGAACATATGTTAATGGGAACTATTTTTATCATTTAGACATAAGGAATATAATCCCGAAGTTATGGCATCTATTTTTGAAAGACCCTGCATAGTTTAAGAAAGAGATTTTGTTTTTCTCTTGGTTTGGATGGCCTTTTGCAGTGGGGGATAGGGGGAGAGAGATGGGGAGGAGAGGAAAGTAGAGAGGGGGGAGAAGGGGGAGAAGGGGGAGATATGGTGAAGAGATTGAGGAAGAGAGAGAGAGGGAGAAAGGATGGTGGGAGGGGAAAGATGGAGGGATAGAGGGGTAGAAGTGAAAGGGAAAGAGAAGGGGGAGAGGGGTCTAGAAAATTTTCTCTGTTTGGATGTCCTTTTGTAGGTGGTAGAGTGGGAAAGAGGGGAGGTGGGTTAGAAGGAAATTTTTTTAATTCCTATAAATGGACAGACACACCCACACACACAGAGAAATGCTTCATTTATATATCTATATATATATATATATATATATATATATATATATATATATATATATATATATATATATATATATATATATAAATATACATATAGAATGAAAGTATTGAAAGGAACTGCTGCTAGTGAGGCGCAATTTAATCCGGAGTAAGAATCCAATGGCAAAAAGAATGGCATTATTCATTCTTTATTTTGGCTACGTTTCGAGCAAAGACAAGCTCATCTTCTGGCCTGATAAAGTGAACAAAATTAGCTTTAAATAGAAAAATAATTAACATTAAGATTAATCAGGACTGGAAGGTACAATTATATATGAATATACATGTATATAAATATTTACATTTTATAGTGATAAATCATAAATAGTTAATTATATAAACAAGGATTGAGGAATTGTGAGCATAGGGAGAGGATGGGGGGGCAGATTTATGAGCAGCTAAGTGCACAAAATTTATAATTTTAATTTTTTTAACAAATTGAAATCTTACCGGTCACACAAGTTGTAGAAACACGACTAAGGCCATGAAGAAAGGTGAGGTATAATAATTAGTGGGTTATTATAAGACACGGAGATGAAAGGAGGATCCATCATTGTTGAGAGAAGGTCTAAGGGTCTTAGGCTTACATCATCATTGGAAAAATCTAAAATTTTAAAATCATTAATGGTGGCATCGGTTTTGCAAAGGATAATATGATCCCGAACGGGGGAGCATTCCTTGCGGGTAAGGGGGTTACCTGTTCTGCCACTTATGCCAAGGTGAGAACAAGCACGAGCGTGTAACGAGCGCAGTGTACTACCGACATAATTGCCTCTACGACACCGAGGACATGTAAATAAATATACTACACTACTGCGCAGGCTACACGGGAGCAAGTCCTTTAAATTAAAAAGTGAACCTATTGCTAAATTATTCGAAAAAATGATTCTAAGATTGATTTGTCCAAAATGATATTTGAGGATTTTTTTATTTGTTTGTGGAATTTGTAATTAAGAGGGCCTAAATCCAGGGGTGAAAGATATCTTATGTCCTTGGGAACGTTGTATGAAGGTAATTTTGGAGAGAAACTATTGTCAAGGAAGGTTTTAAGAGTAACCTTAAAAATGTGTGAATGTGTGAAGGATAAGAATTGTTTGTGAAATAGGTGCGAAGGAAGTCTAATTCTTTATCAAGATTAAAATATGAAGATAATAAGTGGTAGGCACGGTGAAGAAAAGTTTTAATGGAATTTATTTTAAAGATTTTGTCATAGGCACTAAAAAAATTGAAACCTAACCCAGAGAAAGTAGGTTTACGATATACCGTAGTAGTGAGCTTGTTTTCAGATTTATTAATTAGTATATCAAGAAATGGAAGGACATTATTGATTTCGTATTCAACGGTATACTTGATATTGGGATGTATTAAATTAGTAAATTTGAGAAATTGTTCCGCCTGTTGAGGAGTGTCAAATATTGCTAGGGAATCGTATACAAATCTGCGATAAAACGAGGGTCTTATATTTAATGGGGAGGTATTGAAAATCTTTTCTTCTAAATGAGTCATAAATATATCAGCGGCTGCTGGAGCTATAGGGGAACCCATTCCTACACCATCAGTCTGTTTGTAAATATTATGATTGACTAAAAAATATGTGTCTTTGAAAATAAGTTCAAGAGTTTGTTTAAGAAGAGAACGGGTGAAGCCATGAAACTTTTCCGAAGCAGCAAAAGACCTATTGAGAATTATATCAATGACTTCGTTTAAGGGTATGTTTGTGAAAAGTGAAGAAACGTCAGAACTAACAAGAATATTAGAGGGACCAAGGGGCAGATGTTTCAATTCACCAACAAAGTTTTCGCGCAACTTATATTGATAATGATTTAAAACGAAACAATTCAGAAAAAGAAGCAATGTAATCCCCGTTATTTTCGAGCACCTGCTTTCAATGACGAGATAGATCATGGATGCCTTTGATGTAAAATTCAACTGGTTCGTTATCAAAGACGTCTCCAACTGCAGTTTATAGCTCGTCATCATTTGCGAACATTTTGCTATTCAAGAATTTCTGCAGAGCCCAGGAATAGATGTTAGTCTATTGGCGCCAGGTCTGGCGAGTATGGTCGGTGAGGAAGAATTCACCACTGGAGCTCCAGGAGCTTTTCACATATATTATTTAGAGCACATGTGGTCGGGAATTGTCATAAAGAAGCATGAAACTTTGTTGTAGACAGCCTGTTCACTAATGACCCAGTCAACAAAGCTCTTAATGTTCTATCTGAGGTATTAATCAAAAATTAAACCTCCCTCTAGGCAAAAATAAAATTATTAAACTTTGTGTCACTGACAATGTATTTATGAGCGATATGTTTTTTTTTACGTCAAAAATATGGTCCTAGCATGGGTAATCCTTTATCACCCATATTATGTAACCATTTTATGGAGCATTTCGAAGTGTCCTTACTCCCTTCTGTGATTCCCCATCATAATTTTGTATGGCTATGGTATGTGGATGATGTCATATCGATTTGGCCCATAAATAGTTTAAACTTATTTGACATTTTCCTTAAAAACTATTAACGGCCTCTATCCCACTATCAATTTTAAAGTAAAGTGGGAAAAAGATAATTGTATATTCTTTCTTGATGTAAAAATTGTTAGTCATTGGAAAAATTAGCTTCACTGTGTATCGAAAACCAACCCAATCTAACTCATATATCCATTTCTTTTCTCATCATGATATTAACATTAAGCGAGCCATTGCATCAGGTATGTTTTTGAGAGCACTTAGGATATGTGACCCTTGCTTTCTAGAAGACGATATTACATATATATAACCTTCAGCTTCATTGAATTAAATTATCCCCTCCCTTGATTAATAAAAGTTTATCTAAAGCAAATTCTAATCATTACCTTCTCAAGGATAAAATCAAATTTAGTAATACGAAGTGTCTATCCTTCCCTTTTTCTCCCTTCCTTAAAGGAGTGAACAAAGTTACTTCCCCAGGCCTAACCACATTTGAATACCCTTTTTCTATCCTTAAATGTAAGGATAGAAATCCTTAAATGTAAGGAACAAACCTGTGGATCAGCCAAATGAAGCAGGTGTATATTTAATCCTCTGTGGCTCAACAAACTGTCCCTAATTCTACATAAAAGAGACCAGAAGAACTTTAACAAAACGGATTTATGATCTCCATTATGAAATTCTACTTCATCATTGTGTTCTATTTCTACTTTTATATCATTATTACTTTCTGATATAATTTGTTCATTAGAAAAATGATTTTTATTCATCATTTTCCTGTTTCTACCACTAATTCCTTAATCTCTGTCTAAAGTCTCTGCCACATCTAACTTCTTGAGCTTAATGAGCTCACTCTTTTGTGAAGAATGGCGTTCACTCTAGTGAAGGTAGTAGTAGAGAGAAATGTTTTTTTCTTTGAAAAGCTGTAAATGTTTCTTGAAAGGCAAAAGTTGATGAAGAACTTCTTGATTAATTAAAGGTGAAGGCACAGTTTTTTTGCTATATGGAATTTGAATTCCCTTATGCGAAGTAATTTTACTTAAAGCTATTGCGAATGAGGCTCGATCATGGGAAGAAAAACCTCTCACTGAAGTCTGGCAACACTTTATCATCCATCCTACTAAAGTGACTCTGATGAGAACTAATAAACGTACACTTCCTGATTTTTAGGTTTTCAATAAGAGTAATATGGTTTAGAGGTGGATATGCATCGCTCAACTCTAAAGTGTTGGGTAGTATTCGTAAACCCTTGGAATGCGCAAGTAATTTACTTGATTCATTCGAATCGACTTGCTTTATAAGATTGCCATCATACGTTCTATTATTTGTAAGCCTTTTATAGGAATTTGATTACTAAGTTTATACTTTCTACTAGTAAAAGTGTTTCTAGTTTATTTAGGTTTAATTTTTCTTTTAGAAATGAGTTCTCTTCAGTATTTGAAATTATATGGCTTGTAAAGGACCTTTGAGAAGTTAAATTATAATTTCCGTGTACGGTTGACGAAGAAAGAACGACTGATTTTGAAATTGAAATTTTGTTTTTTCTTTTTGAAAGTATATTCTTTTTTCCTTTTGTGACTTTGCTACGAACTATTTAGGAGTTCATTAGGATAAGTGTCTATGGACATTTTTAGAAATGGTTCATTATTTGATTCTTTAGTATCACTTAAAGGGAAACTTTTTTAGATTCTAGTCCCACCCAAGAAAGATGCAATTTTGTGGCAAATTCTAAATGATTTTTTTACTAGAGGAATAATTACTTATATAATAGAAATTAATATAATCTTTTGACGGAGTTTTTATTTCTTTCTGGTTCATTTGTGCTGGGATTTAGAGCTTGAATCTCAATATCATTGTTGAGCATCACATATAAAATTTAATTAAATTCTTCAATAAACCTACATATGTAAATTTCTTTTAATAGTGGATAACTTCAAAATTTTTATTGAATTAACGTGTAATTTTTGAAAGATAAGTAGAGTTGACTCACACATGAAACATTTTTAGCACTAACCTGATGAAAAGACACCTTTTCTAGTCTAAGATGTGGCTGTTCATGTAGAATATCAGGAAGGTTTACTGGTGGAAATAACAAATTTGGGATTGAATTACCTGCAATGGCAAATTACACTGGCCAACAACTTCGAACTTATTTTAATCATCAGAGACCTGAGTAAACCTACCCCATGGCATTTTCCTCGCTGATTTCAAATCTGACTTTAGTTTTTCTTTAGCACATCAGGTTTTCGAGATATTCGAAAATGCAATATGACCGCAGTCGCTGATAGAATGTAGAGTTTTACTCTGATTTCTTTGCCGAAACTGCTGATATATAATTGCATAGTGCCATTGCTATAAACAAATTGCCTTCTGTATATCTCCATGTGCATTGCAAAGTTAAACTGACACAAAATAATCCATTTAACATATAGAAACTCTAAAATTTATCATTCTCTTTAGACGTAAACATATGATAAAGATAAATAGCCATGTTTTGTTTATTCCACAAGCATAATAAAGTTAATGGTACTTATATTGCATGTATAAGAATGACAAACAATGATTGAAGGGCTAAATGCCAAAACTCTAACTCATAAACGTTGTGAATGGGATTTGCGTTTGAATTTTTTCTCAGGATTATCACGCTGCAACATCTAACAATAATCTTCCATCATGCTCTCATTCCAAAATCCTTGATAACGAGTTTCCATCGTCTTGATATCCTAGTGGAAACGTTCACCTTGCTCGTCACTTACGGCCCCAAGATTTTCTGGGAAAAGGTCTAGGTGCGAATCCAGGAAATAGATTTTAAGTGACATACGGCATCCCATTTCTTTATAAGATTGAAGAAGGTTTTCCACGCCATCTCTGTATGCAGGTGACATGTTGATGCCCAGAAAGTTTGCACATAACCACTTTAAGGCTAGCCATGCATTTAGTTCAAGAGGAGTGAGGGTCTTCTCGAAATCAGGGTCTGCTAAAACTTCCCTGATTTGTGGTCCCACAAATATGCCTTCTTTTAGTTTTTCCGCGCTTAGTTGTGGAAATATTGGGCACAGATATTGGAATCGATGAAAATTGTCCTTAGCCATTGCTTTCACGAAGTTTTTCATTAGACCTAGTTTCAAATGAAGAGGTGGCAGATATATTTCCTGAGGCTCTACCAGGGGACAGACTGAACACTGCTTATTCCAGGCTCCTATGTAGATCGAAGTGGCCAGTCCACTTGTCATAATGTTTTGCAGCGGCACGGCTATCCCACAGGGAGAGGAAGCAACAGTACTTCATGATCCTCCTTGCACACCCATTAGCATGCCTATGACTTTTAGATCACCACAGCTGTACCACTGATGGGCTTGGTAGTTTATGGCTTTAAGAAGAATATCCATATTGTCATATGTCTCCTTAAGGTGGAAAGAATAGCCAATAGGAATGGAAGGCTTTACATTGCCATTGTGCAAGAGGACAGCTTTCAGACTTCTTTTAGAAGTATTAAAAAATAGACGCCAGCCAGACCTCTCACATGTCTGTGACAAAGCTTCGAACAATCCATTTATATCATGGCAGTAGCAGAGAGATACATTAACTGTGAATAATAAAATTAAATCACGATTACACTCTCTAAAGTAACTCACATGCACATTTTTCTCGAGAAATGAATTTTTCCTGTAGTCGAGATGCTAGAAGTTCTGCTTTCTCCTTTGACAGTGACAGATCTCTCACAAGATCATTCAAATCTTCCTGGGTGTAAAACTTTGGCTCAGAGTTAACATCCTCATATTCAACATCCGCATCTAATTTGCATGCACCTTCAGTACTGGTATCATCACTGATATCATCAGGTACGAGAGGCGGTCAATAGGTTTTCCGAATCGGTACGGCAAAACAGAGGAAGGGGAAAAGCTGTTTGTGGGGGTGTTAGGCAAGTTATGAAAAATCAGGACTTGTAGCCGCACGCTCCTGCCTCGTCTATTTAAGAAGCAGTAGCTGATGAAAAAGGTTGAGCACCGCAGAGTGATCAAATTTTGACGAAGGAAGGCAATAATGCAAAAGAGATTCCTGAACGCATGGTTACAGTGTACACCGACACCGCCTCTTCCTATGCAACCATTGCTCGCTGGAATAGGGAGGTTACGCCATGGTCGTGAGTCCCTTGAAAATAATCCCCGGCCAGGACGCACGTCAGACGTGACCAATGAGGACAATATGGCCCGTGTGGAGAGGATGATCCTCGAAAATCGACCGGTGAAGGTCGAAGAAATCGAGCGAGAACTTGGAATATCACATGGAAGTGTTATCAACATCATCCACGACAATTTGACCATAAGCAAGGTCTCTGCTCGTTAGGTCCCTAGAAATCTCACGCCCCATGATCGACTTCAACGTCGTCAAAGTCCACAAGGCCAGAGTTGCACAAGCTGCCCTGCGTGAGTGCGGATTCGAGGAGCTCAACCATCCCCCCTACAGTCCAGATCTGGCCCCTAGTGACTACTTTTTATTCCGCCAGCTCAAGGTTGCACTGCGTGGACGCCGGTTTGGGGACGATGAAGATGTCCAGCTCGCCGTCCAGGAGTGGATTGAACAGCAGTCGAGAGATTTCTGGTTGTCTGGAATTCGAAGCCTCAGGGACAAGTGGCGCAAATGCATTGAAGTCGAGGGTAGTTATATTGAAAAATAATAAAACACTTTTCCTCATATTTCGTTTCCTTATATCCGAATTGCAAAACTTATTGAACGCCCCTCGTACGAGGCCATCATCAGGTAGAACTGGAATTGGCAAAGATACATCATGTGGAACTAGTCTGCACGCCGAATCTATGGATGGATAAACAAGTTGGTGCTTGTTCTTTGCAGAAAACCCTTTTGTGGTCACACTGCAGAAATAGCCATCTTCGAGACAATCTCTGGGCTCTCTCCATATAATAGGAAGAGCAAAGGGCATTGAAGCTTTCTTTTTGTTCATCCCTTTACGTAATCCATAAGAGCAGGAAGTACAAGTTTGGTGTGGTGCCTATGCTTTATCTTGGTCACTCAGAGGGCAACCGAAGTAGGGTTTGTAGATTTTCTTTATATCATTTATACGCTGCTGAGATTTTGTTGTAAAATTTCCACATACATAACAGAATTTATCTGGATAATTTTTGCCCTCTTGAGGCATTGTTACTGATTTGTGGAAATATTTGGAGGCCTCTTATGATCAACGCAGAATGAGCAGCTTAGAAGATGCACATCAAATCAGGAACCTAAATGCATAAAACAGAATTCTAAATAATTTCGCAGAATATGCATTCGGGTTACAAATGTAAATCAATTCTTCTCTATACCCCTTTAAACAGCAAGAACTCACGAAACATCTAGTTTGCTCATCTTAGCAGTACAATAATGATGCATGCAATAGAGCAATACCAGTAATATACTACATTTTATAATCGCAGGCGGCCATTTTGTTTTTTTTGGCATATCTTAAAAACGGTACGTGCTAGAGCAAAACCGAAGGCAGATTCGGATTCAGCATGGGAAGTGCATTTAGCAAAGTATAGTCAGGTCTCTGATAAAAAATGTGTGTTGACCAGTGTTATTATAAAGAGCACCTCCAAATGATGTGTTATTGGGACATCCTAAAAGATATACAGTAAGGTAAGACAAATATGTGTACACATTATAATAAGAAATTTAATATAAATATATACTATCCCTTACAAGTGAAAGTAAAAATACAACTAATGTATTTTGATGTGTTAATGGAAAAATGTGATGCTAACGATAATATTATATTTTATTAGAAACAAAACAAAATAAGGATGAAAATATGTATTTAGACAGTGAAAATATCTTTAAATTAGATTATTTACAGAAAATCTTGGTCGAATATTCTAAAATATTTATCCCGAATGATCTCTAAAGTTCCAAAAATAGTTTACCTTGGTATGGGTTGGGTATAATCTCATTTAGTATTTGACTGACATAGTGCAAGTTTGTTCTAACTGTTGAAAGTAAAGACCTCTCAACTGATTTAAAAGTAACCAAATTGAACTCTACAGAAAACGTAAAAGTTATAGACTAAATTTTAGAGACATGTATGATCCTCTCAGCACTGTAAGTTGCCTTCCTAAAGAATGGAAGACCTCCATAACTACTGCAAACCTCCCTCAGTCCAGCTGTGAGGAAAATATCATAGTATACTTGTCGAAAGATACTGAGATAGGCATCGAAACCCCCTATCGTAACTAAGGCTAAATTGCAAGGCGATCCGGGCACAGCTTATTCATCACAATCACTACAAAATTCCTACATATATAAACGCGTCAGGTGACGATTGTAACGGGGAAAATAAATGCTTTGTGGAATAAAATAAAGAGATTATAACGCCTTGAATCTATGATTTTATAAATATATATATATATATATATATATATATATATATATATATATATATATATATAGAGAGAGAGAGAGAGAGAGAGAGAGAGAGAGAGAGAGAGAGAGAGAGAGAGGGAGAGAGGGTGTCCCAAATAAATGTTTACACACTTTAAATAATTGTAAAGTAAGTGTTTTTTAAAATACATTTCATTTTAAAAATTTACAATTATCTACAATTACAATTATTTCATATATATATGAAATACCTCCAATTAAATAGAGAATTTATAACTTTGAAAACTATATTTATTAAAGTCACATATACGATTTATATAAATTGTTATATTTATATTTATGAGTACAAAATCTTTTTCTTTGTATTATTCATTATTAGAGGTATTAAAAACCCTTTTTTAAAAATTCTAAAATTACTACTGCGATTTATTTTATTTCATTCATCATTTTCTTTATTATTTCTCTTTTTGACATCTCAGCTCCCACTCACTATGAAATTCCTAGTTGTATTTTTACGATTGTCTACGAGCAACGGTGCGCACCCACGCACTGTTGCTCGTAGACAATTTCTTTTCTCACTAAAATATCCCCAAATTCATTTGATGAATGAGTGATCAATCGTTGTGCCACAGCAATTATGATAATTTCCGCCCAATTAATGCAATAGGGAAGGAATGTGTCATTACTTCTTTTCGGATCGGTTGGGGGGTAGGTAAAAAAATACTTAGAGGAATCACGTGGAAGAGGGCAGACATCTCTTTGAATTTACAAAAGCAACTTTCATAAAATACATTAAACCTAATATACGGTGACATATAATTTCTTTTAATGGAGTGTTTGGTTAGAATTATTCGCTATTATTTATCATGTCACAAAGAATTTCACTTAGCCGAATTCCTCAAGTGGCCAAGTGTTTTCTCAAGTTTTAACTTTCCTAGTTTCTCTCTACACTACCTCTTTTACATACCCTTCCTAGTCCTATACCCACTAATCCTCTTGAATCTCATCATATATACCTACATTTGGCACAGGGCCGGAGGTGATGGGTAAGAGTGTAGGTCTGGGATCCCTTCCTCGCCCTCTTTCCTCATCCTTCGCTCTTTGGAACGAGGGAGGAGGGTAAAACGGGAGGCTTGGACAGGCTATTCTTTTACTCTCTCCCACACGTTTCTATCTAGCAAGAGCTTAAATTGGATAGCTATATAGAAAAATAAGCGTAGAGAGAAGATCGAAAGAAACTAAAGAGAATGTAATAAATAGAATCAAAGGCGGACCCCCCGTGAAGGAGAATAATAATAATAATCTTTCAAATGAAAAAAAAATCAGCAAGATAGGAGCACAGAATAGATGTTTTGCGCTCAGTGGAGGGCAGTGTTCTCTATAATACCAGAGGGTGACGAAGAATTCAATCATGATATAGAATAAATGGCCCACACATAAGGAGAAGAAAGCTATAGATTCTGTAAACTAGCATGGATAGCTAGATCGGTAAAAACATCATATCAAGGCTTTTTTTTATGGAATTCAGAATAAGATCGGGACATAGAGAAAACTCAGCCAGAATACCATTCCATAAGGTGACGAATTCGACGGAGCGACATAACAATTAAGAGTGGTCTCAATTACAGCTAAAAAAAATGGCTTGGACGACACTTATTGGGCCGTTAAAGTAGAAACAGAGTTGTCGCCAGTAGTACTAGACAGAGCTAATCACTCGCCAAGATGGAACTTTATGCCTACGCAAAAGTACAGGGCAATCTTCACTACAGAGAGCTTAATTCAAGGTGCAGGGGAATGACTACCAGAGAAGTAATTGCAGTGAACCAAAACTTATAAATGTTGCTTGAAAGAAGCATATACATGATAACATGCCACAATTTTCAAATATAGCTCACTGCTAATGCTTTGCTACAAAACCAGACGTCAAACTAAGGCCTCATTATGTGCCATATCGTATGCAAATGCAGCCCATCAACATTGCATATATTGACCATATTGGGGTACTACTACCTCGATCCGAACTCGATACAAGTGCCAGTACCAGAGATAAAGAGATACAGAAGAGCAAACTGGGGCTGATACAAGGAATAAATTTTGAGCTTAGACCCAGGCGATCTTGCAGAAGCAAACCTGGGGGAAATAGATGAATAAAATTAGCTGTTGAAAAAACTCTCATTCATGTGGAAGCCATAAATATACCAAGAACGAGTCACTAAACGCTCCAACATTCCCGATGGACAGAAGAGATGAGGGAGCAGAACAGACACCTGAGCAGTGTTTACTGCCAAATATGGATTCTAAGGCTAAACAAATAAAGGCAAATGGCGCTAAATATTGAGAAAGTAAAAATGAGCCATCTCATCAAAGCACAACAAGGAGATATATGAGATAGCCTCACCGAAAAAATAAATAAAAAACATTTCGAAAGAAAATTGGAGACTAATCAACAGAACGAAAAGCCCATCTCTAAGAAACAAAATAAAATGTGAAACTCGCAATTTAGAAAATAAAATAAATAAAACCATCGAAGAAAAATAATGACGATACAAGAAGTCCGTGTTTTCAATAACACCTGACAAAACGCAGACTGCGATCTATTTATAGAAGAGATGCTTCATGACAACCCTAAAAATAACAGAAATTATCCCAAGTGCCTTTTGTTGAAAGTCAAGGGGAAGAAAACCTTGCACCAGGAGCCGTAATAACAAATGAAGAACTAAAAAATGTAATTTATTCATTCCCAGTGGCGGTGCTGGGTTGTATGAGGCCCTGGGCGTACCGCATACCTGGCGCCGCCACCCCACTTCACAGCATATCGTCTCTCAATACATAAACACAACTATTCAGATTCAGATTCGTTTGTTTGTCATATGCAAGTCAGCAACCCAATGAAATGGTTTGGACAAGAAGAACTAATAAACTCACTATTTACAACAATAAAAAACAATGAATATGAATGTAAACAGAAATATCAAAATGTAGAAGAAACATAAACGATTATTTTTTGTGTGTCATATATGAAATGGTACAATATATCAAACCTGCACGTTTCCAGTCTTTCATTCATAATTTGCAAGGAAAAGCAGAAAAGACCGTTGTTTTTCTGTGAGTATACCAACCAATTTCTTAAGATATTTTCACCACTAACTAATGTTTCTCTGAAATATTGGTGGCTGCGACTTCTTCCATCACCCTCATTACTTGGAAAAACGTAGTTAAGTGGTATCTCATTTGGTCATCTGTAAACCAGATCCATTCGAATTATGTCAGTCAGAACTGAAGGTCAGCTAGTAGGGTGAGTGAGTAGTAGTTCACCGCAGGAGGATTCGTCAGGATTATTGCTTCAGGCATTTCTACTAGAGATAAAAAAAGGCCACAGACAAACACACACACACACACACACACACACACATGAATTGTCCCGCTATGGAGAGACAGGCTCTGCGGTGGCCTATGCGACTGAGGAGGACGTAGATCATTCCTCATCCTGACTTGCCAAAGAAGATGATCCAAAATATTTAAGAAGTGCTCCTTTAATTGCATTGAAAATGCAATATATTAATTACAGAATTAAAACTTTTAGTCGTGATAGCAAATGAACAGTGGAGTTAAACCAAGTAACGCTAGCTTATTTCAAAACATCCACTTCATAATAGTGTATACATAAGAAGATGATATTGGCCTATGATATATTCAATATGATACAATATTATGAATGAAATATGCGAAAATTGTAAACAATTTGTGTTGTAAATGACTTTTAACCTATTAAATAACATGAGGGCTAAGCCATGCGGTTATCTAACCCTCTCCCCCTCCTTATTGGTTTGATTTTCTCCACTTCATTTGAGCAGTGAGGGTGCCGGCGTCCTGCCTGTAAAGGGTGCAGATTGCCACACATAACATTATCTGACGCACAAATGAGCGTTGAGCACAAATAAGAAGTAGTTTTTTTCTCATTCTCGTGGAAGCCCCCAGAGAATGACGTCCTGGGCAATTGTCCATTTGGCCATATCAAAAATCGCCACTGTTCATTCTAACAGAAAGCGCCAGGTAACTAACGAATTATCAGGATTACACTTAACAAAGCAGTGGAAAATATAATCAAATCCATCAAAAATAGATGTAACGCGTGCCTAATCATTGAATACTTTTTAGACTACTACAAACTTATCAAAATGATCTTTATCCCCATAACCGGCAAACCACCGGATCTCATCAATTCCCTACTTGTATGAAAGTATTCCGTCAGAATCCGCCCAAGGAAGAGTCCAGAAGACGTACCCCCTCCTTGACGAAGATCCCAGATCGTGGTGGTGAGCTGTCTCTGTGTTGCTCCCGAGTGAGCCAAGCCCGGAAAATATAGAAGGTATTCGACGGCCTCTTTTGAGACGTCTGTGGAATCATCCACTGACGGCGCATATCCACGAGCGATAGAACACGGTGTCATACTGGCCCGCAGCTAGGATCTTATTTGGAACAAGGGCGTCAGGATCGAAGGACTCGCCCAGAAGCACACAGTTTCAGCCAGGCAGGAGTTTTCCCACTCAAGCGTCTATAGGATAATCTTCCCCTTTTGAGCGTCTACTTGGAGCATCTTACCCGAGCGTCTACTTGTAGTAACCCACCCCCCCCCCAAAAAAAAAAAAAAATAGTAAGATATTTATACCTTTCCTTTGCTCGTCGAGGCGGTGCGATGCCCCCCCCCCCCCCGACTAAGACTCGTCACGTAGTCTTCTCCCGAGTCATCTCGGATAACTAAAGTGAATTATTGTGCCCCTAAGGCTAGGATTGCATTCATAATTTCTTCCTAAACCCTATTGGGTTAGTACTAGGAGTATTGAGCCCTTGCGGCATGACTAATTATTGATAATTTTCCAATTGGTGAACTAATTAATAACTAGAGAGTGTAATTATTTGTATTATATGTTTTGTTGTGTAATTACAGATTATTTTTGCAATTCTTGTTTAAGTCCTCCAACCACCAAAGCCTAATTAAATAAGATCAATCCCGGCCAACCATATTTAAAGTATTCGAATAACAAAAACTCCGCGCACTCAACGAAATTCAATTCCAATATTATTTTGGGCTGTCTTAGTCCTTCCCCGAACAAACGAAGGAATCGAGAATTGGGCGATAACTGCCTAATTCTACGACATATATGAATATTAAACTTCCCGAATTCGAATTGGAACCTGGAATTCCCAAAGGGAAGGGGCCTTAACCCTATGCACTAGTCGATATATACAGCGGACATAGCACCATTCTGAATGCTGAATATATAAATATCCATTTCACTGATCACATCAGTCAACTTGTCTTTAATCCATACAGGAATGAGAATTTTCAGTGAAGGGCGACGAAAATCCAGATCAGCGACATCAACCAATACTAGAAGGACTGGAACATAAGAAGGACCAAGCTAACCTTGACTATGGTCCCGATCTGAAGAAAAAAGTTGAGAATATCGAAGTAGAAGCTCAGCTCTACCGATATAATTCAAAAGGCAAAGTAGATAATGAGATTAAAGATAACTTCATCAGGTTACAGAAAATACGTACCTGAAAGAATATCGAAAGTCACACCAGTGCTAAGCCCCATATACTCCTTAAGAAACCTAAGAGGAAAGAACTAGAAAAAGATGAGCTCATCTAACCTCTCATTCCCCTAAATATCATTTCAACACCAAAGAAAAGGGAACGTAAAAGAATATAAAAGATAGCTCTTTACTTTTTAACAGAGAAAATAACGAGAGAGAGAGAGAGAGAGAGAGAGAGAGAGTAGAACCCAAAATACCCTAATCCTAGAAAGAAAAATAATTTCGAACCCCTCAACATTTTATTAAAAAATAGTGGAAATATTAGGAGGAAGATCAACTCTCTTCCTATAATATTTATATAAAATAACAAAACAAGAGCAAACGCTCTTTTTAATACTAGATTACCCATGGCCAAAATCTACCGGGATTATTATTTTTAGTCTCTGCACTTGGGAGAATAAACAAAATCAAATACGGGATAGTTTCTACCAACAATTGAAAAATATTCCTGATAAATATTATAACCGATCAAGAATACATACTTCAATCAAGATCCCAAGAAAGTGACCAAAAAAAACCTCATTGAGAAAATATAATAAAAAATGAAAAAATACTGCAATCCAATAGCGGTAGATTATTATAAGTGTTTAGAAAGAGTGACAAACGTGAAATAATGTAAACCTTAAAATTTCTTTAATGAATTAGAGTGAGTGTCACAAGTGAAGTAGTGAAAACTAAAGCGGAATCAGTGAAGAAGTGTTTAAAAGTGGGATGACTAAAGTCAGTAAAACCACATTAAAGACATAAACAAAACATGCAAACTACACATATAGTATGACCTAAAATATACATGAAACTAAATAGCCACATGAATGGTACAGTATAAAAAGAATAAGGGAAGAAAATAAGTGGATAGACATTGACACTACTGACAACTATAAAACGTTGTGATGCCACACAAATAGATCATCAAAAAAGCAAGGATAAGACATCTCGCAGTTCAGATTCCACCTTAATCAGTAGGTATTAAATAAGGTAAGTATCCCATTCACTCCTCCTATCCTATCAACTTCTGTTTTCATATTATACTTTATTTTGACCATCGTTCATCTCTTCTTCCTCTCATACCCTCTACGGCTTATATCGACCCTTCTGCTTCCAACCCATCTGGACCTATCGGAGAACAGTGAGGCACTAGCAATTTTCCCGTCCCATCTTAACCCTGCTACAGGTAGGAAGGGCTGAGATCTAAGACCGAATCCCCTACTTGCTGTCTCATTGCTGCACTCTACCTGGTAGGGTGGACGGGCATCACTGGTTCGTTTCGTTCCGGTTCGCCAACCTTCCTTTATCCAGGAGTATCCTCGACCGGATGATGAAATGGGCATAAAGGTCAGTATGGCAATCGCTGGTGAGCCCGAGGGAACCATAGACGGGTCCTTGTTGCCGGGAGGTGCCAGGAAGTATTATGTTTTAACGCCAAACCCGTTTCGTGTGAGAGGTATGTGGATATAGATACGCATCGGCCGGATTCCTTAGAACAGAGTGAGTGTGTTAAGCTGCGAAGACGGGAGAGGAAAGAATGCAGTGTTGTAATTGGCTATGTGTGTGATGAGAAGTGTAGATCCACCCATTCCAATACAGGGGTGAGCACAGCACGTCCACCAATGGGTAGCCAGAAATTTCTACGTGCGCTGAAGTTTGTGTCCGCTCATGTCGGGATACGGAATCGAACCCAGTACGGCGACGTTGGGAGGCCAACGCCATATCCAATCGGCTAGCAAGAGCAAGGGAACTACTGATCATCATGCATCTTCTAAACTTTCATGTGCTGGCTCCAAACATCACACCCCGGTACACCGCCTCAGGTGGCGGACTAAACCACGTGAGGGAATGTCGTTTACACACTGCACCATCAAGCTATGCGGAGGAGCTGCTTCTAGCAGCTAACGCCTAGGCGGGCGAAGGAGGTCCTCGAGTGATCCAACGGCCAAATGTAGGAGAGTAAACCTTTCAAATCAGGAGTGGAGCCGCGGACCAGTGCGATGTGCTCACTGACTCACTTAGCTCCTGTAACCAACCTTGTACCAAACGCACTGCTCTGCATTCCTTTGGATGACATCAGCGAGGCCGAGACGGGGATCTTGACAACTGGCCAACCCCAAATCTCCATACACGTCGCCCAAGCCGAAGCTTCCATGGCGCAATGATATATGTATATATATATATATATATATATATATATATATATATATATATATATATATATATATATATATATATATATATATATATATATATATGTATATATATATATATATATATATATATATATATATATATATATATATATATATATATATGTATATATATATATATATATATATATATATATATATATATATATATATATATATATATATATATATATATATATATATATATATATATATATATATATATATATATATATATATATATATATATATATATATATATATATATATATATATATATATATATATATATATATATATACCGGGTGACACGATAAAAACAGAACCCATAAAATTTTATTAAAACCTACGCCTCCACGCAAAACGTCTTTTATTTGGTATACCATAGAAAAGAAAATAAGAAAAAGTTAACAGTTTTATTCAAAGATTTGTGGGTTTTATTTTTAGGGGGTCACCCGGTAAAGTTTAATGGGTTTGTGTATTTTGGGGGGGCACCCTGTATATACTAGCAGAGATACCCGTCGCTACCCGGGTAAGATGTGCATTCGGAAATCAAGTAAGACGGATTCTTATTGTGATAGAACGGTCTGAGGCCGCTTTAATTCAGCCTCTATCACATTTTAAAACATCTGCTTACCCACGTCTATCCTGTGAAAGGAGGCAAAAGCACGTTATCGCCCATCATAGCCAATGTTTAATCAAGGATGTTCACTTTCCCCTTTCGCCTCCATACGTCGATCTCACCATATTGAATTAGGCTTATGGGCAGATAAGGAATTTTCCCAGGCGCCACCGGGACATTCCCCCGAAGTCCCCCATACAATTATCCCCTACGCCATGGAGATGGCTCCGGCTATTTATACCGTACTTTTTCCCAATTGAGGCAGATCCAGATTATCTTCGCGAGGCATCAAGCCGATCCGGTCTCCCTTGTGTACCTAGGAACTCTGCCGAGAAACCCCTTATTGTCCAGAAGAGGACAATATCCCTTGAGTGCCAAGGTTCATGCCCTTTGAGACGCCAAATCAACAAGGCACCCCTGTTGTTCAGAAAGAGAACAACGTTAGAACAGCCATTGTTCTTTGAGCCCGTTCGACAAGAAACGGTTCTCACCCCCTTCCCCGTTGTTCAGAAAGAGAACAACGTTAGAACAGCCATTGTTCTTCAAGCCCGTTCGTCAAAAAACGGTTGTCGTTCCCAAGACATCAAGTCTGGATAATTTAATTACCCCCCTTTTAACCTTCTTCAAGAGAACGCTTGGTTTCAACAATAACCTCCATTGTTCATTTAGAACATCTCCGATTTGCTGTCACAAGGATCGCTCGTACTTCCGAGACCCACTTCGCTCTTACTCTTCGAAGACAGTCCTTCCCCCTCATTAAGGACAACCCCCCGAAGAACCCTTCAGATATTCCCAGAACCCTTTTCATTGACGCGTTTTTCCCATTTTTAATCCCGGTTTATGTAAACATTTTTTTTGTGTGTTGTTGATAGTTTAATTAATAAAACTCTATTTTATTAATGGTAGCCATATAATTTATCCTTGTGCCCCGTTCCACTTCTTAAGCATATTGAAGATAAATAAGCCTCTCCAGCCTCCCCCCCCCCTCTTTTTTGAACTAACTTCGGTCAATCAGATTACCACGCACCCGAAACATAGAAAATTCTATTAACGAATAGTTATATATGATATATCGTCGGGAGCCTATTCTACGACACTTATCCCAGGTGTTGCCCGGGCTAAAAAATTCTTTCACAAATAAATACAGATGCACATTGTTTGAAATTCTTATATTGTGACACAAAAATATCTTTACTTGCTAATTATTATTTTTTTAGGTTGAAAGCCAATTCAGGAGAGGTGTGAACTCTCCATATCATATAATGTACTTAAAATGAGTAAACGTTTCACTGCACGCGTCCGACAGTTTACGATCAAGTGTGACTGGCCGTTAGTTATAAGCAAACAATGTTGTAGCGACAGAAACAGATCTAGTTTCTCATCTTCTATAACTCTATATTTTAACAAGGTCTGCTGACCAAAAGTCGCGTGTTCTCACTTATTCTGATTTATGACATTACGACCTTCCAAACTTTCAATAATTCCCGGACTAACCTTGATAGCACATTGGCAATTATATCATCCGAAAGAGAATTTAAAACATAAGGGTTTCAAATTTCGAGAGAATCGGCTGAATAGTTAGGATATCATTGCCAAATAGTTTCCCGGTTAATCTTAGGAGGACT
Organism: Ceratothoa steindachneri; assembly: GCA_963969495.1. NCBI lineage: Eukaryota > Metazoa > Arthropoda > Malacostraca > Isopoda > Cymothoidae > Ceratothoa > Ceratothoa steindachneri. Next base: position 119,155,702 of record OZ018330.1, on the reverse strand, counting down.
TTGGCAAATGTATTATTCCAAAGTCACTGTGAAACAACATAAGGTATTCAAATATAGTTAGGATCGGCGGAATAGTTATGATTTTATTGCAATAAAGACAATAATTCCCTGGATAAACTTGGGAGGACTTTGGCAGTTATATGATTCGAAAGAGAATATAAAACAGCATGAGGGTTTCAAATTTTGTTAGAATCTTAGAATCGGCAGAATACTTACAATGTTATTACCAAAACAAAGAAAAAGCAAAATGGGGACAGACGGACAGACTGACCGACATAGCTAGATGTAGAGTCGACCACGAGTAAAAACGCTATTCTTTGAAATTTTTACTCTTGCAGGGTTTGGGGGAGAGGGGGATTAGAGAGCAAAAAATTAATAATAAACTACAATTTTTTGAATTTAATTCACTTAAAAAACAGGTCTAGTTTCGGCATGGTGCCATTAATCATGCCGAAACTAATCCTTTTTTTTAAATAAATCTGATCCAAATATTTTTGTTATTATTATTTTTTGAACTTGATATACAGGGGTTGGACAAAATAATTGGAACAGTAGAAATTTAACACTAATATTTCAATGTACCATTATATTACGAATATTCATCCAAATTTCATTGTGAGTGTTTTGTTTTTATTGTAGATACATAGTTTTATTTATCAACTGTAATGATTCTTTGTATTTATTTTTCAGATCGTGGTATACTGTAGATGCTAAGATGCGTGACCTCACTGAATTCCAAAAAGGGCAGTTTTTTGGAGTTCAAATTGCAGGAGCTTCCTTCACTAGAACAGCTAAACTCATTGGTTTTTCAAGAGCTACTATATCAAGGACCAAGAGAGAATTCAAGAAGCATGGCAAAACCTCCATCAGGAGGAGTAATTCCAACAAGTCTTCGAAGCTCGCTGAAAGAGACCGATGAGTGTTGAAAGGCATTGCGATGAAAAAATCCCCGGACAGCTGCCGATGAAGTGACTGTAGAGTTGAATCAACATCTCACTAGCCCAGTTCCGACCAAAACGGTTCGCCGTGAAACAGCTGGAGCAAGTATTGCAATAAGAATGGCTCAAGATTTTCCTGAATGAAGTCAGGAAGCTGTATAAATCAATTCCAAGACGCATCGATGCTGTTCTGAAAGCATAAAGAGGACCAACTCCGTAGTTAATATATATCCATTGAATTTAACACGTCTTCCAATTATATTGTCTCACCACCCCTGTATATCGCGTTAATGTGATATCTTCTAATATATATAAAATGTCGTTGTATGACCCGGTGCACGACATTATACGCACACAGGCCTACTGGCTGACTGAAATTAAGGTTACACTGGAGATGGTTCTAAGAGTGCGTTAAATACACAGTTGCTAGGCCAAGGAATATTCAAACACGGCTACAAAAGTATACTTTAATATGACTAAAGTTTACATATACATATAGGGCAAGTTAAATGGTAATGCAATTAAATATTGACGGTTGACTGCTAAGATGATTAACACTATCAATTAAGTTTGAAACGAGGGATATTAATTAAGTAATGATTTTACAATTATGCAAGTTCTAGAGCAAAGGGGACCCTTGAGGTTCCACGCGGTAAAGGTAAGAGGAGCGTGGTGAAGTGGGGTTTAAATCCCTTATACCTTGATGTGCGGCGAGTAGGACCAGGTAGGTAAGTTCGACCTTGAAACAGTAGGCGTCTCACAAGACGCTTAATTAAACTTCCGGAAACTGAAGTTGAGAAGGGTGGGGCTATTATCCTTAAAAGAAAAACGGAGGGTGTTTCAGGGATGGCTTTTCTGATCCTTAATATCCGAAGATGTGATGAGAAGGGTTGAAGCGCGCCTAACAATTTCCACAAACAACACTGAGTGACGACTAGCTCTTCCTTGTCTCTTTGACAATACTCAATTCTTCTCTGGACGAGAATGTAGTCGATTCCATCTGGACTAACGAAGATGTTAAGGCTAACATATTGGACGGCGGCTTTAAACACAATCTGCATGTGAACTTTGAGGTATCGAATATATACCCAGAAATTATCTAGACGGGGAGAGAGATTCATCGCCAACAGACTTCTTTAATTGCCTTGAGTCGTGATAAGGTTTTATAGCGCGTAGTGACGATGCCCACTTATAGTCTTTCCATTCTTCTAATTTTCGCAGTATATAGGGCAGACGAATTTATAGCGGTCAACGGCGAACTGAGGAAGTCAAGGGGAGGGGGGAATTCCTTCTCTCTCTCCTTATTTTTTCACACTCCTCCCTTTTCAGGAAGACATTTTTCTTTCCCACAAGTCAGACGCGAAAGCAAAAATGTCTCGAACCAATTTTTCTTCAAGGGGGAGATGCTATAAAAATACAAAATTCGGAAATGAGCGGGGTTAGCAAATAATAATAATTACTTCAGACTATAATCATAAGTACAAAAAAAAACAACCAAAAATTAAAATTAAGCTATACAACACATTGAGTATATAATAAAAGAAAAAAAATGAAACAATATTAAAGACACACTATAACCGAGGAGAATTATACAACTCTTCAAACAATAAACTTATATATAAAAGAAATCGGCAAACACATTTACAAGGAGATACGCTTATGGTATCTTTAATTTATGGCAATAGGGTCTTCTAGAGGATTTCTACTTAAACTATCCACTAAACAATTTTGAGTACCTTTGATATACACAATACAGAATTGATATTCAATGAGCAACAGACTTCAATGCATTAGTCGTCCAATTTGACTCTTGAAATTACGAACGTACGAAAATGGCTTATGGTCACTCTCAATTTCGAATTCGGTTTCTATAAGATACATTCTAAAATGTCGAATTGAGCATACTATAGCTAACCCTTCGAGTTTAATGGTGGCGTAAGCCTTCTCACGGACAGACAGCTTCCTGCTCGAAAAAGCAATAGGATATAAACTTCCATCGTTTTCATACTTCATGAGTGTACCACTTATACCATCACGAGAGGCATCAGTACGAATTCCCAACTTTTTGTTCGGATTCGGGAGTCTCAAAATAGGAGCAGAGATCAGTTTCTCCTTCAGCTGATTGAATCTAGACACCGCGGGGGGAGTCCAACTGACAGGATCGGGTCCTTTTTTTAACATAGCATTAAGGGTTGACGCTATAGTGGCGAATTGGGAACGAAGCGCCTGTAAAATAAAGCGGAACCCAGAAATGACCGCAGTTGCTTCTTCGTCCGGGGAAGCCGCATTTCAGCTATAGCTTTAACTATGTCTTCTTGGGGGACAATCTGGTTCTTTCCAATCTTAAAACCAAGATATTAAATCGTATCATATGTGAAATGACACTTGAAAGGACGGGCCTATCGTGATTCCATCTGCGCGCAAACGGATTAATAAAACGCAAAGGGACTATACGTGCTGAGCTCATGTACGGGTGGCAACGTAAACGTTGTCAAAATAAAAGGTTACCTTGGCATTGAACGTGTGGCGTAAATGAACAGGAATTGTGTAAAGCTTAGTTCTTACTGGTTCTTTCATTTTTAAAACAATCTCATAAGTAAATTGGGTTGAACAACCTGCGGTGTCGGAGACTACGTCCGTGAATTCACTTAGTGGGCTCCCTAATTAAGCCATCTAGAGCTTGGGGCCTCAGTCCGATTGAAGGAAAGGGAGGAACGGCAAAGGGTCTTCGTCGTCTGCTTCCACTCAGACGGTTTGAACGAGGCAGAGCGGTTCGAACGGGTAAGTTGCCTCTAAGACGAGTTCTTCGTTTAAAGCGACCACATTGTTAACGCACGCGCGTCGGTGGTACATTTTAACAGATTAACGTGGTACACTTTATTACCTGAAGGGGTTTGGATTAAGTAATCAACGGGGCCTCGAGGTTCTACTACTGAAAATTGTCCTTTCCACTGTGATAGGAGCTTATTAGACTCATAGGGCAACATAAGTATTACTTCCTCACCTGCTTCGAATTTCAGTGCTTTGGATTTGGTCATTTCGACATGATCATGGCTTAATTTTCTCTCGTGCTGTAGTATTAGTTGTCTCACTTCTGCCTCTCTCTGTCTTTGTTTTGCTTCTCTCTGTGCTTGTTCTTTCCTTTCTTCTGCTTCTCTCTGTGCTTATTCTTTCCTTTCTGCCCGTTCGTTTCGTTCTTCCACTTGAACGTAAGCGATTAAATCCTTTCCCGATAGTCCTTCGATCTGTCCCTGCTTATGAAAACGATCGAACGAAGACATCCTGAATATGCTGCGTTCGTCTTTCGGCACACGAGAAAGTTTACTAGAACAAGTGAGGCTCTTCCTAACCAATTTAACCTACTTGTAATTAAAAATTAACCCCCCCAAAAACCTTACTAAAGGTTCCAATTAATTATACACACTAGAAAAGAAAATAACTAACGAGTGAACCTGACTCAGGATTTAGTCTTCTGGTAATTTTACCACAGCAAATCCAATATTTGGCGGCTATTCTTGCCGTTTAATTAGTAGTATCTTGACTCACGTAAATACGCTCAACTAAATCAAAATATAATTGCCTATTAACAAAAAAAATTGTCCTATTATTTTTGCATGAATATTATTGACACTTGCAACTGTATAGAGTTGAAATAATGATCTTTAAGGAAATAGTAAAAGATCAGGTAGGGTGAAATCTTTTACCAACCCAAAGACCTGACGCCAGTTTTACCCCACACACCTGACAAAAGTTTTATGTGTGGTATGACCCGGTGTACGCCGTTATACGCACACAGGCCTACTGGCCGACGAAATTAAGGCTCCACCTGGGCATTGTTCTAAGAGTGCTTAAAATACATAGTTGGTAGGCCAAGGAATATTCAAACATGGCTAAAAAAATATATTTTAATAGGACTAAAGTTTACATATACATATAGGGCAAGTTAAATGGTAATGCAATTAAATATTGACGATTCACTACTAAGATGATTAACACTATCAATTATCTTTGAACCGAGAGATAATTAATTAAGTAATGATTTTACAATTATGCAAGTTCTAGAGCAAATGAGATCCTTGAGGTTCGACATGGTAAAGGTGTGAGGAGCGTGACGAAGCGGGGATTAAATCGTTTTTACGTTGGTGTGGGGCGAGTAGGACCAGGTAGGTAAGTTCGACCTTGAACTTGTGGGCATCTCACGAGATGCTCAATTTAACTTCGGGAAATTTAAGTTGAGGGGGGGAGGGCTCTTATCCTTAAGAGGCAAAAGTAGGGTGGTTCGGAGATACCTTTTCCAAACCATAATATCCGAAGACGTGATGAGAAGTGCTGAAGCGCGCCTAACTATTTCTACGAACAACACTGAGTGACGACTAGCTTTCCCTTGGCTCTTCGACAATCACTCAATTCTTCTCTGGACGAGAAGTAGTCGATCCTCTCTTGACTAACGAAGACGTTAAGGCTAACGTACTGTATGGCGGCTTCAGACCCAATCTGCATGTGAACTTTGAGGTGTCTAGTATATACCCCAAAATTATCTAGACGAAGAGAGAGATTCATCGCCAACAGACTTCCTTAATTTTCTTGGTTCGCGATAAGGTTCTATAGCGCGAAGTGACGATGCCCACTTAATGTTCTTTTCATTGTTCTATTTTTCGCAGTATGGCAGACGAATTTATAGTGATCAACGGCGAACTGAAAAAGTCAGTGGGTGGGGGGAATTCCTTCACTCTCTCATTCTTCCACAATATATATATATATATATATATATATATATATATATATATATATATATATATAGTGACGGGAGTCACTAAGGTTGAGGAATTCCACGGGACTTCTCTAGCAGATTAAGGAATTCATATTATTACCCTTACTTATGCGCATATATATATATATATATATATATATATATATATATATATATATATATATATATATATATATATATATATGCGCATAAGTAAGGGTAATAATATGAATTCCTTAATCTGCTAGAGAAGTCCCGTGGAATTCCTCAACCTTCTTCAGGAGCGTTACATATACGACAAAACAACCATCCATTTCTCTAATAAAAAGAAATTTCTGTAAGCCCTTTGTATAAGCTACCGTTTAATTTCAAAAGAAAACGGAGAAAATGTAGATTTTAACTGTGGATCCAACCATCCATTTTTCTAAAACAGAAATCTTAACAAGCCTTCTGTATAAGCTAACATTTAACTTCAACAGAAAACGAAAAAGGGTGAAATTTATTTTTTCTTTGATAAATGAACAATAACGTTCTTGTCAATGCGCCTAGGTAAGGGTTAAAAAAAACAATAGAAATGGTGAAGATTCACGGCTAAAATTCACATCTTCTCTGTTTTCTGTTTAAGTTAAACGTTAGCTTATGAAAAAGGCTTCCTAAAATTTATCTTTTTAGAGAAAGGGAGAGTTGCATCAACGGCTAAAATTCACATTTTCTCCGTTTTCTGTTGAAGTTAAACGTTAGCTTATACAAAAGCTTTGTGAAATTTCTCTTTATTAGAAAAATGGATGGTTGTATTCTCGTATGTGTAACGCTCCTGAAGAGGATTGAGGAACTCCAGGACTCTTCTCTAGCGGTTTAAGGAATTCTTATTATTACCCTTACCTAAGCGCATTGAGTAGAAGCTTATTGTTCCTTTATCACTATATATATATATATATATATATATATATATATATATATATATATATATATAAATATATATATTGTCGAAGTATTATTGTGTCCTTCTTTTTGTCAGAATATTATATATTTAATGACTTTAGCGCGTCAGTCTGACACTACTACTTAGGAAGGGAAACAATTCCTCTATTGGCTGAGTGGACTCTTTAATTACTGTATCACGAGAGTACCACAGCGTTTAATCCATTTTTAAGGAAAGAGCCGGTTAACACGAAAGGATCCAGTGAAACACCAAGAATTAACCAAAAATATATATATTTTAACTTTATCAATTAGCTCAAAATACTTACACTAAATTCTAAAAGTTTAATATGGTTCGCAAGTTTGAACAAGGGCCTATTCTTGATGTGAATCCTGATCAAAGCAAAGTAGGCTCTACGTAAATAAATCAATTGCCAGTTAGTTAATTTATGTAGACCTTTTATTAGAGCATTTAGCCACAATTAACGTTCCTCTAATCTAACTAAAAATATGACGGGAGTCACTAAATATTATCTCTCCTTTAGTTAGCTTGGGTACAGCATTAAAATCTTACTTAATCATAACAAATATATATTTAGTCATTTGGACTTCATGACTTTAAAAGGAAACAGGGATTGACGGATGTGACTATCTTGGATTTTTCACGATTCTTTGCGTTGCAGCTGGCAGCTGGAGTTTACTTCGGTGATGGTAAAAAATGACATGATTCTTCTTATAACTTTATCTATGTTATACGTATAAAAGACGGAGAGAGGAGTTGTGCTCTCTAGCCCAAGGAGTACTCTTCTTGGTAGCTCTTGAGTTCTTCTATTATCCTCGTCTTCTTCGTAGGGTTGCCAAACTGGGTTTTGGAATACGAGGTGATCCCGAAAGTAATAAAAGGGACTTACTTGGGGATTAATACTTCTTTTCTCTACATTACTGAAATTACAATTTAAGAGTAACACGAGGGTGAGCGGATCATCTATTGTCTTGCTCCAGAAATTCCTATTTGGCATTTAGGAATTGTGATCCAGCCAGAGGAAATTAATACAATCATCTAAACATTCATTGAACTGCAATATCTCATTTGGTTCATAGAAAAGTGTCACTATTAAGCCAAAACCATCTATTACTCCCCAACTAATTATAAAGAAAACAGATGTGACAAATATTATGTTACCTTTCCATACTACCCCCAGTTAATCAATTTCAAAAAGTTTCCACGGACCAACAACATCAATGTTGCCTTTCAGTACGAGAATACGATCAGAAATAGCCTATCCAAAAATAGCTCGATCGATAAAGAACAAGGAGTTTATTTTATTCAATGCAAATCATGTAATGAAATATATATCGGTGAAAGCAGCAGATTTTCCAAGCGAATGAATGAACATAAATGCGATTAGGGACGTGATACCCTTTCCTCGAGTTTATTTCTATATATGTCCAATGAAAATCATTAAATTGATATTGATAATGCTAAAATAGTTTATAAGTCCTACAAATACATCCATCGACGCTTAATTAAATGGGCAGTTACTAAAGAAATTCCCAACTTTAATACTTCCGACGGCCAATTTAATACTAATACCTTGATAAACAAGAAATTCATACTTTCGTTTCTCTCAAAAATGCCACTATATTCTAGCATCTTCCGGAAACCTTAGCGCCACTGATTTGTGTGTTTGTGCGTTAAGAAACTTCTGTATTTCACTTGTTCACCAGGGACTGACGATGATGGATGTTTCCTTCGAAACCTGGTTTCGCATATCAAATTAGTCCTATTACTGTGGTTTTATCACTATAGTTACACGTAGGCTACTGTACTTTCTTGGATATATATATATATATATATATATATATATATATATATATATATATATATATATATACATACATATATATATATATATATATATATATATATATATATATATATATATATATATATATATATATATATATATATATATATATATATATATATATATATATATAGATATACAAAGAAAGAGCAACTACAGGTTCTGCGAGTGATAATACAACCACCACAGGGCTACGCCATTTTTATTTTCTGCCTTTCAAATAAATTTATAGAGAGAAAGAAAGATGAAGAAACCTTGTATAGCTGACTATAAATACAAATAGTACAAGAGAAAGAAGAATTGGACGCAAATGAGCAAATAAGACAAGAAACCGGAGATTTTAAAGGCAAGAGAAAGGGACATTAGAAGAACCCAGCATGTGACCGGCAATCTGCCGACCCGGGTTCGAGTCCCGGCCAGGAATTTAAATTTTTTTTTTCCCTGGCGTTATTTTTGTCTTCTCGGTAAAGGATCGCCTTCACTGTGCCGCCTTCTGCTCGCTTTGATTCTGGGTTCTTCTAGTGTCCCTCTCTCTTGTCTTTAAATAAACTCCCGTTTCTTTTCTCATTTGCTTATTCGCGTCCAATTCTTCTTTCTCTTGTACTATATATATATATATATATATATATATATATATATATATATATATATATATATATATATATATATGTATATATATATATATATATATATATATATATATATGTATATATATATATATATATATATATATATATATATATATATATATATAAATATATATATATATATATATATATATATATATATATATATATATAAATATATATATATATATATATATAATATATATATATATATATACATATATATATATATATATATATATATATATATATATATATATATATATAATTTTATAAAGAGAAATATCCTGGAATCATTTTTAATCTCCTACACAAAGGAGAGTAATCTCAACATTAGCCCAGGGCTGTTTTCGCTAGATCCAATTTTATCACTTTTTCTAAAACCTGACTTATCTGATAGCATTAAAAAGTTGACCTCATAGGGAAACGTGCTTAGTATAAATACTGTGTCTTATTTTTTCTTACCATTGTGAGTTTGAAAATGTCGAATAGACGAAAGTACTAACTCCAATCCGTCTTTTATTCAGTTTTCTTCCCTTGTACATATTCATATTTATAGTTATCACGCGCTAACTTTCGTGATATTTCCCATATATATATATATATATATATATATATATATATATATATATATATATATATATATATATATATATATATATATATATATTATAAGTTCATCAGTATTTTGAGATCATTTGTAGGAATGTAGAAAAAGACGCATAACACATTAGAGTAAGGGTGTATTTAAATGAATGTTGGTACAAATAATCCTGAGGATCTTTTCTAACACGCCTTTTCAATGAATTCACCATTTGCCTCAATGGCTGCTCGATTTGGTGTCTGAAGCGTTTACATGCCCGAATTAGATGGTCTTTATCCATTTTGGACATAGTTTTTGTTCTAGCGCACTTGCGATATTAATTAATCTCTCTCTCGAAGACCTCAAATATATAATAGTGCACGTGATTGAGGTCGGGTGAGAAAGGAGGCGATGTGACTGGGAGAACATGATATATTAAATTTACATGCATCCAAGCATGGGTTTTTCTAGTATTATGTGATGGTGTAGAGTCTTGTTGGAAGATCTATTATTTTTGTTTGAGGACTCTATCTATCCAGGACCTCACAACCTTATCCAAAGACTGTGTAGGCATCAACATTGAGTTTTATGCCCGGCAAAAAAATGAGAGGTTATGACAGCTCTCTTGCTGCTAATGACTCTCAGATTCATCACAGTTGCTCGAAACTTGCTATGCATTACAGATGAAACCTCACTTAATAATAATAATAATAATAATAAGTCTTTTGTAATGCGCTCTTCAAGGCCTGAGGCCTTCCTAGAGCGCACGTTGTGCTGAGATGAGAATGGAAATTCAATGGAAATTCAAGAGGGGGGATAAGGCAATACTGAAAAGATGCGTTTTCAGGAGAAGCTTAAATGTGGTGAGAGAGGGAGAAGACCTGATTTCAGTAGGAAGAGCATTCCACAACTTAGGGGCGCAGATTGAGAAGGAGTAGTCCCCCATTGAACAGAGGGATGAACGAGGAATATTCAAAAGAGGTGCATGTGATGACCGAAGGGCCCGAGGGACATGGCGTGGCGAAAGGGCAGAAGAGAGGTAAGACGGGGCCTTGTTGTTTAGGGCCTTAAATGTGAAGAGAAGTATCTTGAAGTGAGTACGGGATCTGACAGGGAGCCAGTGCAGTTCATGCAGCGAGGGTTTCGAGGGAGAGAAGCGAGGGCGACGGAGGAGAAGCCGGGTGGCATAGTTATGTACAAGTTGAAGGGGGCGGGGAAAGGAGACAGGTAGATTCACAAGCAGAGAGTTACAGTAGTCAAGGTGTGAGGTAATGAAGGCATGAACAACAGTCTCAAGACTTTGGCGATCAAAGTGAGAGCAAATGCGAGAGAAGTGACGAAGGAAACATAGAGAGGATTTGCTGACATTGCGGACATGAGGCTTAAAGGAGAGATGCTAATCAAAAACAACACCCAGATTCCTAACGCATTCAGAGAAAATGATAGTATTACCGCACAGAGCAAGCGAGGGAAAGAGAGATTCAGATTTTTTGACAAGAGCAGAGGTGCCGACGAGGAGGACCTCAGTTTTGGAGTGATTAAGCCTGAGGAAATTGGTAGAGAGCCAGTCAGAAATGGAGGAGTAGGCAGCCAGGAGGTCAGTGATAGAGTAGGCAAGAGACGTGGGGGATGAGAAAACGAAAATTTGAGGGTCCTTAGCATATAGGTGGAAGGATAGACCGAGATTACGGAAAAGGGAACTAAGAGGGAGAAGGTAGATACGAAATAGTATAGGACCAAAGACAGAGCGTTGTGGCACTCCAAAGCAAATGGGGGTAGAGTCGAGTGAAACGTCGTCAATCACTACGGATTGGGTATGAGACGAGAGGTCAGAGCAAAACCAGTCAAGCACGGTACCTGATATGCCGAGGAAAGAGTGGAGACGAGCAAGTAGGACGGTATGGTCAATAGTATCGAAGGCAGAGGAGAGGTCAAATAGAACGAGGATGGAGGCACAACCCCTGTCCGCGGCTCTTCGTAAGCAATCGGACACATTGAGAAGGGCGGTTTCTGTGGATTGACCTGACTTGAAACAAGATTGATAGGTTTCATCAATGTTACAGGCCACCATGTGACTGTTGATGCGTGAAGCAACCACTCTCTCCAGAACCTTAGAGAGGAAAGGAAGTTGCGAAATCGGGCGATAATTGGAAGGGTCAGTGGGGTTTACCTTTTGGTCCGGGTCGAAATTTTTCTCATTAGAGAAGAACCAAGGCATTCTGTGTATGCAGCGCATTGACTAAAGTGCTATTAAAAAATGAGACGCCATGATATCTCTCAATGGTAACGACACTTGGAACCATCACCAGTTGCTGGGAATTTGTTATGTATTACAGTTGGAACCTTGTTTGAATAACCATCAGTTATTTCTTGGGTTCACCCTTTGAACCTGGTCGAAAGTTTTTCTCATTGGAGAAAAACCAAAGCATTCCAGCTTGTTGATGTTTCAACATGGTAAACAAACGTTTTAAATTGATCAAACGGTTCTCTTTCGTCTTACCTGATATGAAGTGACCTCTCTACATCACATACGTATTGTAACGGATATCTTCATGCACAAATCTTTTCATGGGGCACTCTGAAATCTTGAAGTGCTTTGTAAGGCCTCTGATCGAATTACTAGAGTTTCTAGAATTTTCCTAGACTTTCTGAACAAATGCCTTGGTTCTGATTGTACTAGAACCGTTTGCATATGTTTTACGTTTTGCTGATGATGTTGGATCCATGTCAGCTGCTTTCAGGTCTTTCTGACTTTGACGGCGTACGATCGAGCAACTTTCAAAAAGTGAGATATCTTTGTCTCATTTTGCTGAGTTTTTATGGGAACGATTAAAGCGTGACTTTTTATTTGCTTCTACACTTTAATTTCATTCATTATTAATCTAACAAAAGTAATTTACAAAACAAAATATGAAAGTTAGAGCTATTCAAATGATATCCTCAGAATACTGACGCCATATATATATATATATATATATATATATATATATATATATATATATATACTTTCAGGTCTAACCACAGACTAATTCATAAGATATTCTATCGTAAAAGAAAAACAAATGGATGGCGATATATTTCGTTAGACAAAGGCATTTCTTCATAGAGAAAAATGCTTATGCTTCCGCACTTTTTCTGTCTTCTAGATCTTTTGCACTGGTGAAATTAATGAGTTCATTTTCTGTCTCTCTATGTTTAATTAACGAACTTTTAAGTTACCTAGTTTAAGAACCATTTTTTCTTGTTTAATATGCATATCCAAGTCTATAATTTCGACAAGATAATTCTTATCACAATCAATGCAACAAATCTCATAGATATAACTTGATGAGGGTTAAAATTTTGTTATATTGTTACTCAAAAATTCCTATAGATTTGTTTTTTTTTGGAGGGGAGGGGGGGTATTAATACAAAATTTACCTGGGAATTTAAGCTAATTGACACTTTGATTATCAGGCATACGTTTATTTGAACAATCATTTTCCATCTCTTTCTTGACGTGAAAATTACTTTAGAAGAAAGTCACTTCACGTTAAATGTTTACCAAAAACCCACTTTTTAGAATTCTAGATTAAGTTTTTCTAGCTTCTGTGAGTTTAAATTTAAAATTAATGCTATCTATTACCTTATTCATAGAACATATAACTTATGTTCAACCTTTGCAGCTCTTCATTTGGAATTAAAATTCTTAACAAAATTCTTTGCCTCCAATGGCTACCCCAGATCATTATTTCGAAACAAATTAGCTTGTTTTTTAATGAGAAAATACTCGACTCTGCCTCAACTACAAATTGCTAATAAATTAAATGGCTTTTTTGCCTTTCCATACTTCGGTTTCCAATCCGAAAAACTTAAAAAACTGTTGAATTCTACCTATTCTTAATCATTACCGTGTATTTTTCTTATTAATAAATTAAGACTGGGATCATTATTCAAATTCAAAGATCAACCACCTGCCAGCATGCAATCCAAATTTATATACGTTTTTCGTTCTACTTGCAATAGCACGGCATCATATGTAGAGGCAACTGGTCTTTCTTTACTTTGGTAAACCTGATCCATCTCCAATTCGAAGCTACCTATCGCAATGTGGCTCTAGGGCTACATTCGAGAACTTCACGATACTTAATGCGGTAAACAAGATCTAAGAAATTTACCTGCTAGAGTCACTTTATATTAATACAAGGTCTGCTGACCAAAGTTGCGTGCTCTCACTTATTCTAATTTATGGCCTTACGACCTTCAAAACTTTCAATAACTCTCAAACTAACCTTAGGAGGACCGTTGAAATGATATCATTCGAAAGAGAATGTAAACCAACATAAGAGTTTCAAATTTCGTTAGAATCGGCCGAATAGTTATGAAGTTATTGTTAAATAATTTACTGGCTAATCTTGGAAAGACTTTGGCAATTATATCATTCGAAAGTAAATGTAAAACACATAAGCGTTTCAAATTTCTTTAAAATCGTCCAAATAGTTACAATGTTATTACCCCCTCCCCACCAATAAAAAAGCAAACGACGACTAACGGTCCCACCGACCGACATAGTGAGATATAGAGTCGCAGACGACTAATAACTTTAACCCAGTCTAAATAATAACTCATTATCTGTTCCATTAAATATAGTCACACATTAACAAACATGTTAATTTGTCACGAACTTCACATTGTTTTGTTAAATTAAAATCCACTGCTAATTATGTTCGTATTTTATATATATTCTCACGTTGGATTTCCTCTTCGTATTTTAGTGTATTCAATTCGTTTCAAATATACGTAATATTCATGTTTCACGATTTTTTGCTTTTTGGGAGCATGAATTAAAAACTTTTTACGTATATATTTAATTTAGATTTTGTATTAATTCTTTTGCACTGATGATGGAATTTGTTATAATCCTGAAACGTTTGCAATAAATGTTACGAAGCGTCTTCGGCTCTGTCCTGGTTATCCTATTACTCTACTCACGCACTACTTTCTGAGTTTCACATATCCATATAAATATATATAAAATGGGCATTACAACCTATACAAAAATCATTCTTTTATCGTGTGTCTATAAACTCTTTACAAGAGTTATTGCTAACAGACTACTAAGCTAGCTAGATGACTAACAACAAAGAGAGAAAGCTGGCTTTTTATATCTTTCGAGATGGATACGTGTGTGTGATAGTAAAAGTTTCTTCAAACATACCTAAGCTTCTACTCTTCCAGCTTGTGTCATTAAGACGTCTTTTCCAATGTGTTCAGGTATGTCGAGATGGAAGTAAAAAGAATGGAGATCTGCTCTCCTCTTTGTGGACCATGTAAGACCGAGATAACAAAGCATCTCGACCTCAGCCAGAGTCCCGTCCACAGTGTCGTGGAGAAGCTCAATAACGGACAGGGAAGACCTCAAATGGCAACCTCGTTCAGGTTGACGTCAAAGTTTTAACCTTCACGGTGTGAAATAGGCCTTCGAAAGTGCTCTGAAGCTAAAAATGACTGCACTTGCTAAGAAGAAGAACATCTTGGTGGCTAGTATCCAGGGCCGTCAAGGAGGAGGGCGGAAAGAGCTTGAAGTATGTGAAAAGGCCTCTTCTCACCAACGGTACGCAAAACAACGCTGGGAACGCTGTCGTCACCTTCTCAACGACTTAAAGAGTCATGGCAATCTATTCACTTTTTCTAATGAAAATACTTCATGGTCAATCTAGTCATCAACAAGCAGATCGAACGCATGGTATGCTTCGATCAGAACGTCTTCGATTTCCGCTACGTGCTCATGACAAAGGACCAGACCTCAGTGATGATGTTCGCAGTCAGGGCTTTGAATGGCAAGAAGATGCCGCCCGTGTAGTTCACGACCGGTTATGGGCTTATGGCGCCAGATTATAGGGACATATTGGCGGACTACGTCTTTCAGCCAGACGGTATCCCATCATACACAACCAATACCGTGTAAGAGTGGTTGGGTTCGAACATGAACTTCTAGGCGAAAGAATTCTAGTCACCGCGGTCGCCCGACCTCAATCCCCTCAACTACAGCGTGTTCGCGCTTATCGAGGGCAAGGCCTGAAAGCTCCGCCACAGCAACGTCGATGACATTAAGTTCCCCGTCAACCGCCTACGCCAAAGTATGAGAGTAAGTCAGCCACCTATGTATAGGCGGCCAACTCCCATTGAACGTTTTACTTTTTTGTGTCCGCTCAGCCTTGGAAATACCGTTAGTACCACACAAGCCGAGTAGAATGCCTCTCTAACTCTTCTTTTCCCGAAAGTTTTGAAAATCAGAACTTTTTTACAAAGACGTTAATATTTTAATCATTTTCTTCCAAGATATATTTAAATGGAACTAGTTAGATTATATATCAAAATCAATACAATATACTTTTATACATACCTCATAATTACTTTCATCTGACCAGATAATTATTGGCCATTTTTCATGTGTCCAATTTTTTAGTTTTTTGATCCACTGAAGACGTTTATCTTTGTTCACCTTAGAGATCCATGGCTTCTTTCTCGCTTTGCATCTTTTTAACTAGTGCTCTTTTTTAAGTCTTTTTCCACCCGTTCTGGTGATATCTTTAAATTAAAAGCTTTAGTGAACTCCTTAGTAAGGTCACAAGATGTTTTTTTCTGCGATTCTGTAATTAAGCCCAAATGATAGATGTCTTCTCTAGGGGACACCGCTCCTTGTCCGGATGATGTCCTGAATGTCATGCTTTAACTCTTAGGTGAGCTAGGCATTTTATTTTATAAGATTGTTTCAACAGGATCTAGACAGTAGGTATGGCTACTATGCTTGCTTTGCGCAGAAGAAAGAAGATCACTTTACCTTGCCAGGCTTCGACCTAATTTCTACAAGTTCCCGGGTGTGTAAATTATTGGAGAAGGCCACCTGTCTTGTGCAGAGTGCGGCTTCCAAAATTCCACTCTAAATCGGATGCTCTGCTCCCGCTGGAAAATACTATGTGCGATGCTTTCCTTTGTGCTCAAAACTATGGCGTGGTCTTTTTCGATCTGGAGAAGTCCTATGATAGCGCATGGTAGTACGCTATCATAGAGAAACTCCAAACGATGTGGGTGATGGGGCCTCCCAATTTTCATATCTGAATTAATACATTTATGACTCTTCACGTGGATCCAACCAGTAATGACTCGGATACTTCAGGACGCTTTCTGACCTCGTCAGATTAGGCACAATCGCGGGACGTACTGCCATTAGATGGAGCGTTCCCCTGTACCGTATGCGACAAGTGCTTCGCCGCCCCAATCTATTCGGCACCCTTCGGGGGATCTTCGCGCGCGTTACGAGTGGCGGTCAATAGGCTTTGAGAATCGTTAGGGCAAAACAGAGGAAGGGGGGTGGCTGTTTGTGGGGGGTTAGGACAAGTTATGACAAGTCAGGACCTGCAGCCGCACGCTCCTGCCTCGTCTATATAAGAACCAGTAGCTGATCGCAGATCGTCAGTCACAAATATTTCAACAATGGAGAAGGTTGAGCACCGCGCAGTAATCAAAGTTTTGAGCAAAGAAGGCAAGAATTCAAAAGAGATGGTTGCAGTGTACACCGACACTGCCCTTCATATGCAACCATTGCTTGCTGGAATAGGGAGTTCCGCCATGGTCGTGAGTCTCTTGAAGATGACCTCCGTCCAGGAAGCCCGTCTGACGTGACCAACGAGGACAATGTGGCCCGTGTAGAGAGGATAAACTTTGAAAATCGACGGGGAAAGGTCGAAGAAATCGAGCGAGAACTTGGAATATCACATGGAAGTGTTATCAACATCATCCACGACAATTTGGCCATGACCAAGGTCTCTGCCCGTTGAGTCCCTAGAAACCTGACTCCCAATTATCGACTTCAACGTCGTCAAAGTCCACAAGGCCAGAGTTACACAAGCTGCCCTGCGCGAGTGCTGATTCGAGGAGCTCAACCATCCCCCTACAGTCCAGATCTGGCCCCTAGTGACTACTTTTTATTCCACCAGCTCAAGGCTGCACTGCGTGGACGCCGGTTTGGGGACAATGAAGATGTCCAGCTCACCGTCCAGGAGTGGATTGAACAGCAGTCGGGGGATTTCTGGTTTTTGTGAATTTGAACCCTCAGGGACAAGTGGTGCAAGTGTATTGAAGTCAAGGGTAGTTATATTGAAAAATAATAAAACACTTTTCCTCATATCTCGTTTCCTTATATCCGAATTGCAAAACTTATTCACCGCCCCTCATACCTGCCCTAGTACCGGTACCAACGGAGTCGTTACCGCTTGTCTTTTGTACTCGGGATGAGTTTGTGCTTTCCCGAAAGTTGACTACCCCACCTTTGGAGGCTTACCTTCTCCATTTTATTTGACACTCTTGGTGTTTAATGAATACCTAATGAAGGAAGGACGCACGCTTCGGTCCGATGCTCGAGCATACCTCACTCTTCAATTAGGTTGCTTTGTCTCATTTTATTTTTATTTTGAAAAAGCGTAACCAATAGGTTATCCCTTTTTACGATGGTTCACTTTCTTCTAGCCAGT
This sequence comes from Ceratothoa steindachneri, assembly GCA_963969495.1. Lineage (NCBI taxonomy): Eukaryota > Metazoa > Arthropoda > Malacostraca > Isopoda > Cymothoidae > Ceratothoa > Ceratothoa steindachneri. Next base: position 119,137,503 of record OZ018330.1, on the reverse strand, counting down.
GGCCACAAGAGATTCTCTTCTTTATTTTTAAATGTTTTCTCTTGATGTTGTAAGACGTTTTCTGCCACTCATCTTCCATGATGCAAAGCTCTTAATCTCGTTTTATTTTGGTTTGGACTGCAAATCTTAAACAATATATCTTGAACAATTTATTTTTTAGCAATTTCTGCTTCTGATAAATAACCCCTGATTATGTAGAAGTTGGAATTCTGTTCTCTTTGCTTCCGTAGGTTCTTTAGATTTAGTCATGTTATTTATGTAGAACAAAATGGAATACACAATTATCAGAATATTAAGCTCAAACAAGTAATATTGGTCAAATTATTATTTTATAAAACAAATCACTAAAACAAATGAAACGATAATTAGCAGAGAGCAAATGCTTGCATTAAAAGAGAAACAAGAAAACAAAATCCCCTACTATAGAAATTCATTGAAGGAGTTGAGGAATTCTATCAGGAACTCTATCATAATGATAACCACAATATTCTAGAGTCCACCTATTCTGACTGTGAAGCAGAACTAAAACCAGTGCAGATGGACGAAAGTTTTCATTCCCTTATGAGGATGAACAAGGTCTGCTGACCAGAAAGTGGCGTGTTATCACTTATTGTGATTTATGACCTACGAACTTCAACATTTTCAATAATTCTCGGACTAACCCTGGGAATACCTTGACACATCTATCATTCGAAAGAGAATGGAAAACAACATAAGAGTTTCAAATTTCGTTAGAATCGGCTCCATAGTTATGATGTTATTGCCAGACCAAAGTAACTTCAGGGCTAAACATGGGAGAACTTCGAAAATTATATAAGCCGAGAAAAAATATAAACAAAATAGTGGTTTCAAATTTCGTTACAATCGTTAAAATACTTAGGATGTTATTGCCAAAACAAAATAATTTCTGGGCTAAACTTGGGAGGACTTTGGCAATTATATCATTCAAAAGACAATGTAAAACAATATAAGGGTTTCAAATTTCGTTAGAATTGGCAAAATAGTTATGATATTATTGTCCAAAACCATAATTCCCGGGATAACCTTGAGAGTACCTTAGCAATTATATCATTTGAAAGAAAATATAAAACAACATAAGGGTTTAAAAATTCATAGAATCGGGCTAATAGTAATGATGTTATAGTCAAATAATTCCACGGATAACTTTGAGAAGACCTTGGCATCTATTATATCATTCGAAAGAGAATGTATAACAATATAAGGGTTTTAAACTTCGTTAGGTTCAGCCTAATAGTTGTGATGCTATTGTAAAAACAATAAAATTCCTCGGCTAACCTTGTGGCAATTATATCATTCGAAAGAGAATGTAAAACAACATATCAGTTTCAAATTACGTTAGAATCGGCAAAATAGTTATGATGTTATTGCCAAAACAGAATGATTGCCTAGCTAAACTTGAGAGGACTTTGGCAATTATATCATTCGAAAGGGAATGTAAAACAACATAAGGGTTTCAAATTTCGTTAGAATCTGAATGATAGTTATGATGTTATGGCCAAATCAAAATAATTCCATGTCTAACCTTAGGGAGACTTTGGACATTATATCACTCAAAAGAGAATCTAAAACAACATAAGGGCTTAAACTTGCGTTAGAATTGACTGAGTAGTTATTATGTTATTGCCGAAACAAAATAATTCTCTGGCTAACATTGGGAGTACTTTGACAATTATATCAGTCGAAAGAGAATGTAAAACAACATAAGGGTTTCAAATTGCGTTAGAATCGGCTGAATAGTTATGATGTTATTGCCAAACAAAATAATTCTCTGGCTAACCGTGAGAGGACTTTGGCAATTATATCATTCGAAAGAAAATGTAAAACAACATAAGGGTTTCAAATTTCGTTAGAATTGGCAGATTAGTCACAATGTTAAAGAAAAAGCAAAACGGTGACCGACCAACTGAGAATATTAAATTGTCTGGAGATGATGCGGATAAAATCTATCTTATAATCTCGCAATGGGTTACTTGTTTTAGCCTATTACACCTATCATCTGAAGGAGCGGAACAACCTCGCAGCCTCAGTACATCAGGAGATGTCAGCTGTAGCATGAGCATCCATAGCATAGATAATATGTACATAGAGCACCTTGCGCCACATGAACCCCATCACGCGTAATGAAGGCGAAGACTGCGCTGGTAACAAAATAATGAAAGAGTGCACTAGAAATCTAGAGCTTCTAAGACCTCAAACTAAGTCCCGTGCGTTAAAAGTGAGATTGAAAAGTATCTAGTAACAGTTTATTAATTTTTTAAAGGGCTCTATTGACGACTGCTACGAAGGGACTTTCCTTACGCTAAATTAAAATATAAAACAAAAGAATAAACCGAAAAATATATAAAAGAACCCCAATAAATAATATGGTACAAAAATGGCAGGTTCAAATGCAACCTACTCTCTCCAGGCCTTGACGGACGAACCAAAATCCTAAGTGGCTAAATATTATGAAGGAGGACTGCATCTCTAGAAACGCCAATAATCCACAATCGGAAATGAACGAACTCGTCCTAAGTACAAAGGACCAGCAGTAACGGCCTCACTCCTCCCTCACTCGCGAAGTTTCTACAGATTGCAACATTCGACGAGAATTTGCCTAACAGTCTGAAGCATCAAACACTCGTCGCAGTTAAATTCAGCTGTGCGCTCCATAAAATGGCGCTGCGTGTAGAGAGTGTCCCTTAATTCAGAGTAGCTCACCCCCAAAAGAACAAAAAAAAAACGGACTTGAACCCGTCGAACTATTAGAGTAGATGTCCAAGGGACATATCCGCGTTACCCGTCTCAAATCTTCTTTGAAATGCAGCCTGAAGGGCTAACCTGATTACTGTCATGCGGTTAGATTAGGGAAAAGCAAAACACTAGTTCCGTCAGCCAGTCAGAGCAGACTGTTAATGTAATATAATATAATTTAACGATATTCCTAGATCCTTTTCTCCCGCAGGAGCCGTGGCGGAGAATCCAATGCCGAGAGAGCACGTAATTTCTCTATGAGTATCTCTATTTCCCAATTTGTTTCTTCTAATATGAGTCTTAAATTTAAAAAACAGTCGATATCAAAAGAGATTTAAGTATCTTAATCTCAAAAGATTTAAACTTTAGAAACAATGCTTTGTAACGTTATAGAAAGTGAATAGAATTCTAGGATACATAGCAAGGCATTTTGCTTTAAATCGTATAATATTCTTTCCTTCTATAATCCTATTTAAGGACTTTATTTGGAGCATGCAGTGCAATTTTGAGCTCCATTTAGTCAACAGGACATTGTAATATTGGGGTAGATGCAGTATGAGTGACCAAATAATTTAGATGGTATTAGATTGTACAAAGAAAGACTGAAGCACCTCAAATTACGTTCACCTGAAGATCAGTATCTGCAAGGTGAACTACTTAAGTCTCTAAAATACTAAATGGGTTTCATAATACATATAAATAGTAACAATATTTAAGATATAAAACCACAGGCTTTAATACTGCGATAGTATAAATTTGTTTTACTATAAAATAACTCAAATTTGGAATGTCATACGTCGGAAGTTTGTTGAAACCACTAGAGTAAATATTTTATTTAGAATTGAATCGATAATAATACTTTAAATTATGACCTTACAGTAATATGAGTTGTGAAACTAATTCTTTATCCATATCCTCTTTTCATTTCACTTTTCTTTTACCTCTCACTCTCACCCTTTCCACTCTTTTTCAACTAGCCTTGATTGGATTTTAGGGTGCTCATCTGCACCCTTTTCAATTATCCAACTCTCATTTCATTCATTGCAACTTCTGAGTAAGGAGTAAGACAGCCCTAGCATTAGAAACCAGAAAACAGGTCACATTTGAATGAACTTGTGTTCTCACTGGGTAAATACCTATGCGGAAGGCTTAGAGGGTAGTAGAAACTATCTGCAGTACAGTTAGTGGCTTGACAACCTGTATCTATCTCACAGCTCTTCAAAAAGTATTTAGGAACTATCCTGCTACCTCATATCCTTTCAAAAAAGAGTCTGTCCCTGTCTCTATCAACAAATAAATCTTCAGATACTGCTCTTCTATCAAAGAGAATTATGACTTACTAAAAGGCTTCTGCTCAGTTAGGAGATGCGGCTTTCGTGGAAACAGAGGGCTGGTTTTTAGTGCGGTATGAACATCCTCATTAGGGTCCCTAAGGACGTAATTATTGAAGGTCTAAAAATTCTAGATTACATAGGGAGGAACGACAAATCACTAGATATAAATAACCACCCACTCTTTCTTTTTATATTGATCACAAGCTTGTGAGATTTTTTAGCTTGTCCTTTTATTACTAAATTTTCCATGACCTGCAAAAGGATTAAAGTTCCAACGACATTGGTACTGATGAGGGCAAAGAGTGTGCAACACATCCTATTTGAGAAATCCACCTCTCATTGCCTCTGAAATTTATAGGGGTTTTCCCATATGCGAGTTTTAGCTTCCATATGGGCCACCTCTGTCTTGTAGGCAGTAAAATAGGGGCAAACCCTGCTCCGGCTAATATCTAGTCCCATCTTCTCGTCCTGTGGTGGCTTTTAGGGACAGGGAGCAGCCACTCTTCCAACGAGTCACTAGTCTTAGAAGAGGTAAAGCGAAGGAAGGTGGAAGCAAACAACCTCCGAGGCGATTTTATGTATACAGAAAGATAGGCAGGTAGCAATAATGGAGTCTCAGCTCCCTGGCTCTTGCCCAAAGGTGAAAAGATTGCAATTAGTGAGCATAACCCAGAGAAGGAGTCAAAGCAAGAAAAAAAAGAAGGCTCATGTAGTGAGTTGGACCTTTTCCACTAAGGCCTCAAAGGCTACTAGGCCGATAATGCGTTCCTCGCTCAATAATCCCCTGAAATCCGTATTTGGAAATCTCACAACCATTCCAGTGAAGATAGGAGGTATATTATCTTTACACTGTGTTTCTAGGAGACTTGAAAATATGGAGACAGCGGTTCTTGGTACAAATGGGGTCTAAAAGCAGAAGATCAGTCTACTTAATAGCTGAATGTACGCATAACTGTTCTAGAACCGTTTCCTTTCGCAGGTTGAGGGGTAGATTCAATTTATTTTAAAGCATGCTATTGGATCTTCTTGGTGAGGATATGTGACTTCACTCAGTTGGAAGACCTCTCTTGCCGAGATGTGGAAGCACGTCCAAATGATTAAGAGCAAGTTCGCACGGGACCACCTTCATTTCACTCTTTGATGCTAGGCTTGAAGGAGCCTGGCACGACCGCTTATCCGCATTATCGAGTTATGATCCTGCTCCACCAGCATTCCAAGCACGTCGCATTGTCACTGAAGGCCGCCGAATAGACTTCATTCTAGACTGGCAGGAAACTTCGTATATCTGTTTTCGCGTAAAACGTTGCGTTCCCCTCTCGCTACGCCCTCGGTGAGGATGAATTCTCGCATGCCATGCTTTGACACTTATGTTAGCCTTGCTCAACAGGATCTAGTCGGTTTGGATTCTTCCCAGATTCCTGGTGAATAGCTACCGTGTTTGCCATTTGCTTAACATAGATACCACTTCACACCATTTAGTTTCCACCTAATTTCTCTAACATCCTGCATGTGCAAATTGATAGAGAATTGTAAATATTATGTCATCTCATAAGTAATACGGCCTTTTTTAATGTTTATCATTATTTATGGATATAAATAAAACAAGTTTTTGAAGCTATTTGCATTTAAATAAATATTTATTAATTAATATAATAATTATTATAACATCATGAGGGTCTTATTATCAGCCTACGCATGCTCCTAGTAAGAGAGAGACATTTGGGTAAATCATTATTATTAACAGTATTTTCAATTACTAAATAATATTTTATTTAATTCACATCTTCATTCTCATCAGGTGATTCACTAAACTCCCAGAAAAATAGTAATCTGATGGGGCTAAGTCGGGTAGGTATGAATATAACTGATTAACTCCCAAACTAAATTAAGCTTTAGTATGGTATCTCTTAGGATATGAGGAGGAGCGTTGTCTTAATTAACGAACGCTCTTGTTCTATTGGTTAATACAGGCCTTTTGCTTCAATTGTTGGATGTAAACGGTTAATATGAACAGAGAAAAACCACTTGGGTGAAGAAGTTCAAAATAGATTATACAATTGATACCACACTAAATGGAAATAAGAATATTCATAGTTTATTACTTTTTTCTTAAGACTATTCCATTGACTAGAACATTTAATATTACTGCACAAAACACACATTTTGTCTCCTCAAACATTCCTACTTAAAATACATCTCTTTTTAGTCGATAAAGGAAAGATAAACAAATATTGACTCTTTGTTGCATGTTTACCTCTATCAGGCCGTGGAGAATCTATTTCCCCAGTTGTGAAACCTTCCTTATCTCCTCTAAATGACGATGTACATTAGAATAAATATAATATAATTTTTGAGCCACCTGTTTGGCAGTCACGTTAGAATTTCTTTCATTGGTATTTTAAAAATATTTTAATCAAATTGCAGTGGTCTTCCCGAGTGGGGTTTATTGTTAAGACTGACGTTTCCCGAACGAAATTTCTAAAACCATCTTTAGGACTGGCTCAAACTAATTGCTCCTTCAATGTATACTTGAAACAAACTTTCAGCTGTTAACTTTGTTTACTTTTATCAAATAATAAGGCTGTGAATATCTCTTTTGACTCTTCTATAATAATCATTTAACGATAAGGCATATTAAATTAACAATAATGATACAAACTCTTAAGAGAGCATAGGGATTGTGCGTTGCCAGGCGTATACATATATTTAGGATAAATAAGCAGGCTAAATTTAGGAAGTTCATTATTATATATTAACATATTGGTACCGACGTTTTGGTTAGGAACCCATTCTAAAGGATATGAGATTATAAATATATACAAACATATGAATTTTTTAGAGAATTCATCAGATATTTATAAATTAACCAGGTAATGGCTTCGCTACGATCCCCGTAAGTGGGAGCTTGCGCTTCGCTACTAAGATTAAAATTTAAAATCTAAAAATAGCAGCTATGATTAAATTTTTATAAATTTTCTGAACTTCGTCAATTATAATAATTTTAAAAAGAAACTCTAAACTAAATTTTTGCCCTTTTCAAAATATCACGTTGCTAAAATATAGTTATAGAAGAAGATATATAATAATTAATTTTCTGAACTTCACCATTTTTAATTCTTTAGGTTTTAAAAAATCACAAAATTTCTATACTTATATTTATTTCTGAACTTTGCTAAAAAAAAATGTCATAACCAAACTAAGATGAAATTATTATTCGAATACTCAAAAAATCCATTTCTTAAATTAGAGAGTTAGTGATGATGATGATGATAATGATGATGATGATAATGATTACGTTATGTAGAAATGTAAAGCCTTGGATTAGGTTAAAAAATACAGGTACTTAAGCCTTGAGTTTATTAGACTAGCTCTTATAAAAGCGAACTTGTTTTTGATTATTTCGCGCATAAAATAAAGAAAAAATGAAAAATGCGGCATTATTTATGAGATGGTATAATATTAGGTGACCTTATTTTCTGATCAGCGGAGGAGCCATATTATCTACACAATGTTATCTGCGAGTCTTTCTTTCGCCGCCAGCATTTCACAATGGTATTCTTTAATCAGGAAAGGGCTTATGATACTCTATAATAAAACACTATCATTGAGGCCCTTAATAATATGGACACGATGATATGCTTCCCATTTTTTTATTTAGATTTCATGTGAATAATCATCTCTGCTTCCCATACAATCGCCAACGCCTCTCATTTCGGTCGCTTCCGATCTTAAAACTGCTCTGCCATGGCGGGGGACAAAATTGCCTTAATCTTTTCGGGCTAGAAACCTCCTGCTAGTGTTCGATGCAACTTTTGGGTCGTTGGTGGCCCAGGTTTTTTTGGACGCCACCCTGGAAGATATAACCTTTGAAGTATTCTCGCTACGCCTCTGCTCCAAAGCTTCCACAGAACCCAGAATAGTGTGTTCGTATTTATTGGGCATACCTGTTGTTATACTTGAACCGTGCAGGTGTACACAGGTTGCTCCAGATCTAAAGGGTAAATTGAAGTCCATGCTACTTCCTCTTTGTTAGAAGCCGGCGGTGCTCTTTAGGGTGCTGCGTCTGGCTTCACGGCTACTGTTTTCAGTATACCTCTCCAAACGGGAAATTATGTGCTGTACCCGTTCGGAGACCGTTCTGTTATTCATGAGACACATATAGCTAACTAAATTCAATTGAGGCATTGAAAAGTATATCCTTATACCTTGGTTTGTGGTATCCAGACGCATTAGATGATGCGAGTCGAGATTGTCTTCTGCTGGTATCCTGGACACTTAGGGATTCCTGTAAACGAGCGTGCTTCTGAGAGGACTAGGCTTTTCCCACGAACTAAGTAATCGGACCGGCATTCAGTTCCTCCCAACATAAAATATATATCAAGAATTAGGCCAGCACTTATTACTACATGACAAAGCAGATAAGAGAGCGCGCTGGAATTTAAATTAGCGCAACATTGTGCCAAGACTTCCCATGGACCTATCCCTAATGCCTCGACTTATCTACATATTATTTATCTTATCTAAATTGTATTGTTGGTGTATTGTTTGGGTCTCGAAAGGTAATGGTATCCCCTGTGACGAGAATTTTCTAGGGATCCATATTCTTAAAATATCAAAGAATATAAAATACTTTTATTGACTACTAAGTCTCATATCATCAATTGAGAAGAAACAGGGTTGTTTCAATTGCTCCTGATATCATACATACTTAATTGACATGATCATTCTCGTCGCCTTGGCTTGCAAGCGTTTCTGCCATTTGATAGATATCCTTTCAAAGGTTGGGAAACAAAAACTGAAGCACTTAGTTGCTTCAAGTGAGGTAGTACCCATGTATTATACAAAAACAAAACAATTTCCTTCCTTTGAAAACTAAACTGCCCATTTATGAAATCAAACTAGTGGTGCTTTTTCTCTACATACCTCGCCGCACTGTTTGGAGTATTTAAGTTCTCGGCTAAGTTTTCTCTACTTTTGTGTCATTTATTCCTTGCTTGAGTCTAGTACACTTTGGATATGAACGTTAGGAGGAAGGATAAACGTCCCTGTTGGTGTCTCTCTGTTTCGTTAAGTTAAGAGATCTTCACTGAGAGAGTGGTTCCCTCTCTCATGAGGGAATTTAGAGATCATTCCATCGTGTCGCATAGGTGATGAAAGGGGTCTTTTATGACGGCAGCTACTCATGCTTGACTCTTTTAAATTTCAAAGAGCGGAAATTTTAAATGCCACCTGAATATGTGACGGAAAGAGTCTGTCAAATGGCTAACGGAGAAACTCCAGGTTTATGTGGCCCCAAAATGTCTAAGAGTCTCCTTAATAGATTTTATGGGTGGAGATGTAAAAACAATTCCCATAAGTTCCATCTTTTGTGCCATAGTAGTGGTCAACTTTTCAAAATGGTGCTCGAAGAGTTGGGTATGTAAGGCTCACGGATCCCTTAGGCTGGGCGAGATTCCTTTGATGACGATATAAGGGAGCGTCCTTACCAATGACTTTAAGATTTGCTTGTCATTGCCAACCATCTCTATTGAAAAAAAGAAATGGGCGATTATGGCTGGAAGTATGACGGCGATAGCCTAGATGGTACCTTTCGTGGCTAGTGTGGTTGTGTCTTTCGCCGCTCGCTCCATGATCTAGTGCCATCTTTTTTTTAATCTTTTGTTTTCAAACTCCTGCATGAGAGGGGGTTGGGTGGAGAGTGTAATTTTAGAATCATCATTATTCCTTGTGCGAGCTTGTGATCACTCTTCGTGCGACTCTCCCTTTTCCACGATTTAACTATTTATCCAGAGGTGAAGAACACGAAGTCGTTTTTAATACTGCACTGGTGTGTTTATATAATTAAAAATAAGCAAAATCAAATGCATCACGTTGAAGTCGGTTGAACTCTCGCTTTTATTGATTAAGAGTTAATCTTATGCAATTTTGAGTAAACAAGCTTATGGAGATTGAAAGGTAAAACTATCATCGCTGTGTATTGAGGAGTGAGAGCGTGCTATTTGGAATGACATAAAATTAACGCATTGATCTGAGTAGAGCAGAACATTGACTACTTTAAAAATGATAAATGATAGTAACGATCATCAATAATGACAATAATGATAAAGGTCTATGTGAGTATAACTTTTTATAGGAAAAAATATCATAAGCCTTTCGTAATGTTAGCGTGAATCGCTAAAACATGAACCAAAATGACTGTCAAAAAATTAGTGCCGAAGAATATGTTCAGGTCAGAGTCCGAGAGGTTGAGAGTTGTAAATAGGGTGTAAATATGTACGTGTTTGTTTATTAGGTGTCTATTTGTGAATGTGTTTTTTTATTTAATCTATTGGAGTGATTAATTTGAGACGAGCTCTTATTTGCATTTTAGATCTGCAAAGCTTGAAATTCGAGGTTTGCATTTATATCATATCAGTTAAGGCGCTTTTCTATGATTTTTTATACTTTTGAAGATATAAACTTATATGTAAGCAAGCTGTATGTGATAGAACGAGTTGAATCTGTGTTAAATTCAACTCCTATCCCATATTAGTTAAAACCTCGAGGAGGCCCACGTGCATCTTCGATTCGAGGCTTGGAGTCTTATCAACAGCTGCCGGACGTCAATGTTTAAACAAGGAGGTTATCGTCCCCCCGTTCGCCCCCATACGCCGACCTCGCCAGATCGAGTTAGGCTTATGAACAGATAAGGCATTTTTCTCCGGGCCAGCTGTGCGTTCCCTCCAAGCTTTCACTCCATTTTCCCCCACGCCTAGGAGATGTCCTGGCTATTTATATGGAAACTTTACCACTAAGATCAGATTGGAGATCCAGATTTTCGTCGCGAAACATCACCACGACCCTCTCTCCCTTTGTGCGCCAAGGGACCTCGGCCTCAAGATTCACCATCACTTGTCCAGGAGGACAATATTCCTTGAGTGCCAAAGGTTCGAGCCTTTAGTGACGTCAAGTCCCCAAGGCATCCCCCCCTGTTGTTCAAGGAGAACAATATTAGAACAGCCATTGTTCGTTTTGAGCCCTTCGCCAAGAAACGGTTCTCATCTTCCCCCTATTGTTCGAGGAGAACAGTATTAGAACAGCCATTGTTCGTTTTGAGCCCTTCGCCAAGAAACGGTTCTCATCTTCCCCCTATTGTTCGAGGAGAACAGTATTAGAACAGCCATTGTTCGTTTTGAGCCCTTCGCCAAGAAACGGTTCTCATCCCCCCCCTATTGTTCGAGGAGAACAGTATTAGAACAGCCATTGTTCGTTTTGAGCCCTTCGCCAAGAAACGGTTCTCACCCCCCTGTTGTTCAAAGAGGAACAACATTAGAACAGCCATTGTTCTTGAGCCCGTAGACAAGAGACGGTTCTCATCCCCCCTTTGTTCAGAAGAGAACAACCTAGAACAGCCATTGTTCGTCAAGCCGTTCGTCGAGAACGGTTCTCCTTCCCAAGACGCCACGTCAGGATCCTTTCATCCCCCCCTTCGGCTGGAACTCGCCAGCGGACCGAATATTTCCTTCAAGTACCTTCCACTGCACCCTAACGAAGTTACGTAAGCCAAGCGTCACCTTTTGAGTATTGATCCCTTATTTGTCAATTCTATCCTGTGCTTTAAATGGTTTATCGAACCATCCCATCTCTTTAACTCCATATTTGTTTTACCTTTTTTTGATCCCTTAAATCCTTGGATTAGCCCGAGTCTCCACGACCCTTTCCATTCTGTTTGTCAATATTTTCCGTTTTTGTGTTTTGTTTATAGTTATTATTAATAAAACTCTATTTTATTAATGATAGCAATATTATTATCCTTGAGCTCAGTTCCACTTCTTAAGCATTTTGAAGATACATAATATCGGCCGCCAAGACAGTAAAACGCACTCTAGAGATAATTAAGGAAGTTCCCTCAACGAATAGTGTTATATATAGTATCGTCGGGAGTCATTCTACGACATATATATATATATATACTATTTAATTTGGTATCAGGTGTGTAAGGTTTAACGCTATATCTTTGCAAACACTGGTCTCAGTCGAGTAAAGCATAGTGTTATTCGTTATAATAATAGAATATAGTAGTTCCCTTTTGTTTTAACGATTGCTATCCCCTTTTTTTTTTTAAACTTAAGAAGCTGGAGTAGCTCAAGGAACGGTTATAATAAATTGTTTGTTTTTTTGTGATTTTAGTCAGTGGTTATTTAGAGTAAGAAACCAAGTACGAATAGGTCAGTGCCCATATTTAGGTAGGCTAATTCTATAGAGGCATAATTCTTGTTGCAAGGAATTTTAGTTGGTTGACTAGTGCCCCCCAAGTGCAAAGATGACTCCGTTCGAAATCTTTAAAGCGCAAGGAGAGTCCTGTGGACTTTCCGGAAAAGAACTAACTGAGTACATTCTAGAGGAGCAAAGAAAAGAGGAAGAAAGAGAAATACAAAGAAGAAAGGAAGAAAGAGAAATACAACGAGAAGAAAGAGAGGAACGGATAAGACAAGCTGAGCGTCAGATTGAATTAGCTCGGATTAAAGCAGAAGTTCAAAGAAAAAAGGTAGAAAAAGAAAGAGAAAAAGAGGAACGGGAAAGAGTAATCCAACGAGAAGAAAGAAGGACGGACTCGCGTTCCTTCCCAGGGAAGCTGACAAAGTTTCCGAGCCCCGTAAAACCCCAAAACTTCTTTCCCCAATACCAACAACGGGACTCCAAACCTCCCGTTAAGACTTCTCCTCCATCTCTCTTCCCGAAGCGACCAACCATATGCTTCACCTGTGGAGTAGAAAACCACATGAGCTGGAATTGCCCCCAAAATTCTAGGCTTAAAAGCGGACCAGGCAACCAAGTTCGCCAGATTAATGCGACCCCGGCTCCTTCGGTGGTGCAGACCCAAGCAGAAACTTCTCCCCCTCCGTCAGGCCACCAGGTAAATTTTGTTTTTGGTAAAAGTTCATCGGGAACTTTGAAATATGAGGAGGGCAGCGTGGACAGCTGTCGAGTATTGACTCTCGTCAGGGACACAGGATGTACATGCTTCATCGTGTCCGACGAACTCCTCCCAGTGGCCTCTAACCACGAAAAATTTGCGGTGGTACATGACCAACTTGGGCGGGCGAACAGATTCCCCGTCGCTAGATGTTACCTGCAGTGTCAATATTATAATGGCTGGGCTGAAGTCATTGTAGCACCAATAAAATTCTGTTCCGTACTTATAGGAAAGAGCCCCCAAGTAAGTTTCGACCCTGTGTTTCAGGCCGCCCTTCCTCAAGGCCGAGATAAGAAAGAAGCCCAGGAGCCCGTCCCCATCAGAGCCCCGATACCGTCCGATTTCTTGGAGACCCCTACCCAGGACTTTAGGACGGAAAAAGAGGAATGTGATTCACTAAAACCCTTAGGTGATTAGGCCCCAGACAAGGACACGGAGACTGTCCCTGGACCCCAAGAAATAAAGAACCCCCAACGCGCCCATGGAGATACCTTCGTAGAACTGGACGAAGCATCGGCGCTTGAAGAGGATTGCCCCGCGGAGTCCCTTAAGGTAATCCAGACAGTGTGCATCCAACCTGATGCCGATTACCCTCCTCATTCCCTACCAGGCGAGTCTTTGGAACCCTCTGACCTGGATAGTGACGCGCAGCTGACACCACGTCCGAAGAGCCAGCTACAAGAACTAATTAAATGGAATCACCATTTACCCACCCTATTAGCTCTTTTCGAACAACTGCGCGAAAATGGCCTCACCATTGGCCCCCGCAAATGCCATTTTGCCCACGAACCCATTAAATATTTGGGTTTCAAAATAGGACCAAGCCAGTTAGGTCCCCAAGAGAACAAGATTAAGGCAATCGCCGACATGCCCCTCCCGATTACAAAGAAGCCATTAAGATCGATCCTAGGATCAGCTTCTCCCTATCAGCGATTTGTTCCGAATTTCGCTGCAATTTTGGCCCCCCTATGCCCCCTTCAGGAAAAGAATTTCCCCGATCGTTTACGTTGGAATGATCTCGCTGTTTCCCGTTGTAATCAGCTCAAAAATAAGTTCATTTCTGCCCCCATTTTTAAGTTGCCCAACCCGGAAAAATCCTTTGGGGTTAAGACCGACGTGATCAACGAGGGCATTGGAGGTGTACTCCTTCAATACGTGGATGACAGAACGAGTCATCCAGTTGCATATGCTAGTCGTCAATTATTACCACGCGGAAAGAGATATGCCACTAGAGAAAAGATAGCTCTATCAATTATCTGGGTCATAGACAAATTTAAGCTGTACTTGATATGTAAAGAATGTCAAATAGGAACCGACCGCCGTCCGTTAGCCTATATTAGGAATGTGAGACACTCAAACGGCCGCATCATGCGCTGGAGTTTACTCTTGCAAGAGTATCGATTTAAAATAAATTATATCAAAGGTTCCGATAACCAGGTCGCTGACGCACTCAGTAGGAATGCGTTACCGAATAGCGTAGAATAATTGTATTCATAGGATTAGTATCTCCATGTAGGTATATACCGTCTTGTACGACTTAATTTAAGATTCTTTTGTAATATAGTTATTTAATGTATGTCTGAATTTTGTAACGCTCAATGTCTAATTTTTTTTTATGTATATATATTTGTTCTTATTAATTTACGTATAAATTATTTTGTCCCGTATGTACTAAGTTTATAACATTTCATTGTTCCATGCCCTTTTTTTTTATTAAGTTGTATTAAAGGTTATTTTCCCCTGTAATCTAAAGATCAAAATAATCATGTATTGAGGTAATAATAGTTAGGTGCAGGAAGATACGGTTGGTACAAGAAAACGAGTTCTCTACAACGGAGCTCTATCGTTGTCCCTTCTCTCTTTTTTTTTCGAAGTGACAACTTCCCCTGGAATGGAGGGGTGTGATAGAACGAGTTGAATCTGTGTTAAATTCAACTCCTATCCCATATTAGTTAAAACCTCGAGGAGGCCCACGTGCATCTTCGATTCGAGGCTTGGAGTCTTATCAACAGCTGCCGGACGTCAATGTTTAAACAAGGAGGTTATCGTCCCCCCGTTCGCCCCCATACGCCGACCTCGCCAGATCGAGTTAGGCTTATGAACAGATAAGGCATTTTTCTCCGGGCCAGCTGTGCGTTCCCTCCAAGCTTTCACTCCATTTTCCCCCACGCCTAGGAGATGTCCTGGCTATTTATATGGAAACTTTACCACTAAGATCAGATTGGAGATCCAGATTTTCGTCGCGAAACATCACCACGACCCTCTCTCCCTTTGTGCGCCAAGGGACCTCGGCCTCGAGATTCACCATCACTTGTCCAGGAGGACAATATTCCTTGAGTGCCAAAGGTTCGAGCCTTTAGTGTCGTCAAGTCCCCAAGGCTCCCCCCCCCCTGTTGTTCAAGGAGAACAATATTAGAACAGCCATTGTTCGTTTTGAGCCCTTCGCCAAGAAACGGTTCTCATCTTCCCCCTATTGTTCGAGGAGAACAGTATTGGAACAGCCATTGTTCGTTTTGAGCCCTTCGCCAAGAAACGGTTCTCATCTTCCCCCTATTGTTCGAGGAGAACAGTATTAGAACAGCCATTGTTCGTTTTGAGCCCTTCGCCAAGAAACGGTTCTCATCCCCCCCCTATTGTTCGAGGAGAACAGTATTAGAACAGCCATTGTTCGTTTTGAGCCCTTCGCCAAGAAACGGTTCTCACCCCCCTGTTGTTCAAAGGAGAACAACATTAGAACAGCCATTGTTCTTGAGCCCGTAGACAAGAGACGGTTCTCATCCCCCCTTTGTTCAGAAGAGAACAACCTAGAACAGCCATTGTTCGTCAAGCCGTTCGTCGAGAACGGTTCTCCTTCCCAAGACGCCACGTCAGGATCCTTTCATCCCCCCCTTCGGCTGGAACTCGCCAGCGGACCGAATATTTCCTTCAAGTACCTTCCACTGCACCCTAACGAAGTTACGTAAGCCAAGCGTCACCTTTTGAGTATTGATCCCTTATTTGTCAATTCTATCCTGTGCTTTAAATGGTTTATCGAACCATCCCATCTCTTTAACTCCATATTTGTTTTACCTTTTTTTGATCCCTTAAATCCTTGGATTAGCCCGAGTCTCCACGACCCTTTCCATTCTGTTTGTCAATATTTTCCGTTTTTGTGTTTTGTTTATAGTTATTATTAATAAAACTCTATTTTATTAATGATAGCAATATTATTATCCTTGAGCTCAGTTCCACTTCTTAAGCATTTTGAAGATACATAATATCGGCCGCCAAGACAGTAAAACGCACTCTAGAGATAATTAAGGAAGTTCCCTCAACGAATAGTGTTATATATAGTATCGTCGGGAGTCATTCTACGACACTGTAATAAGGGGCCTTACTAGTGTTCATGGTAAATGATTTAGGAAGAGTATTATATATATATTGTTAAATTATTTGCGATAGCGCAATCATAATTATGCGGTTAAAAAGGCTCTTTTTGGCTAACTAGCTCTTCATAAAAGCCCTAGGAAGGAGCTCTTCTCACATACACGAGCAGATAAAGCATAAAATAAGCTTTTCTTATAGAGCTAGAAAACTGTCTTTCGATCGTCCTTTTTAAATTGTCATCCCTGCTTGTCGACAGGCAGGAAATTTGCTATGTCCATAGAAAGAATAAAATAGACCTTTCTTCTTTGAAAGTTGCCCAATTTATGGATTGAAATTTGAAAAAGATACTTGTTTGTTTATAACGGCCTCAAACGCTTAGGATAAACGCTATTATCTTTTTATCTATTGAAACAGTTATATATTATCTACCTTCCTTAAATCATTAAAATAGTTTAATTTAGGAAAGAAAGACGAGGTAAATATATGAATAAAAGGGTCAAAATAGTCAAAGACGTCTAATATGCCAAGGACCTTATTTGTAGATCTCGTAAACGCTAATTAATACTGATAATATTGCACTTAGGCTGAAAATGGATACTACTTGGGTGATAAGAACCAGGATGCCACACAAATCTCTTTGGGCCTTTCTAATCAGGCTATAAAGGCAGATTCCGTTGTTCAAACGAGTTCGTACGAAATATGAGTAGACTGACCCTTTGAAGTGCGAACTTTAACTGTGTCTCGTGATAACCGAAAACAAAGTAGATGCGTCATAATTCAACGGGTTTAAGCTGGTTCGTGAGACGCCTCTGATGAGATTTGGCCTTCACAAAGGTCAGCTTCTCAGAGTTCGCTTAATCGACCTCTTCAAAACAGAGGAATGAGCTTCATAGAAGAGGAGGCTTAATAAGCAAGAAAAAGATGCGTTTTGAAAGAAAAATCTATTTTCGAATGCAAATAGGATGGAAATTTGTGCCCTCAAGCATAATTGTCTTAGTCAACTTCTGAAAATATGTTACGTTTAAACATAATTGTAATTAAATAAAGGCAATATTCCCGCCAAATCCCATTACTTCCAAATTTTAAGCTCTTTGTTGCTTTCATCATTTCTACATTTAATCTTTCACTCACATTAATCAACTCCATATTTTTCATTTGAACAAGTTGGCATAAATTGCTACGCTACCACCAATTACGAATATATGCATCAAATTGGTTTGAAAATAAAACTTTAAAATATCACTAAAGGAGTGTTTCTCAACCATGATTCTGCGAGAAATAGGATTGACTGTGAGGTACCAAATTACGTTTGGTAAAACTGAGAAGTCGAAATTCCCTTTTTATATGGAATAGCAGCTCATATTTTTTAGAGCGTTTGATCAAATCTCCCAGAATTTCCTATTGAGTCTCAAGAGTCATTTTCGGTGCAATAGTCGTCCCAGAGTCAGTCGGCAAATAAAAGTTTGTCGTTTCGTGACTCATTTCTGTGAGTGATTCGGCAATTGGATCAGCAGGTAGTTAGGCAATTGGTTTGCTGAATGGTTTATCGGCTGTAATGTTACTAAAATCAATTTTGAAGCGAATATTTTAAATTTTACGAAAATGGTCAATAAGTGTTCAAATAATTGGTTAATGGTTAATCTTGATTGCAGTAAGAATAATACAAAATACAAATGTTATAATCAAGTCACAGGTTTAAAGATATTATATATTACGATCATTTTTTCTTTCTTTGTGTATCTCTCCTCTATTGTTAACTCTTCCATTTTCCTTAATTTGCTTCAACTTGATTTTAATATATTTTATCATGTTATTTACAATATTATTTTTTATTTTGCACATTTGTTTTACACAAATGTATGATGGTACAATTTACATTATTCGATGAGGTGAGTAGTGAAGAGTCACAATTTTTGAAATATTTCACGGCTGTAATGCCAAACTGGATCAAAAAGGCTTCGTCTTTACCATGAAAGCTACCTATCTATGGTTTTACTTGTAAGCGTGATGCAAATTGTCCTATTCCTTTGTGCTTTGTCTTTAGCAAACACCTTTTAAACGATGCTATAGCTCTAGAAAAATTAAAAAGACATCTCATAAGCTACAGTTATGTAAAACGGTGTTGATTATTTTGAAAGATTATTAGAATCTGAAAAAAAAGATAACAGCTTTTAAGAGTAAAATCAGTATCAGTGAAGAGGCTAAAAAAAGGAGTATTTGATAATAGAAATTATTGCAAAGAAAAGAAGAATTGACTCAATTGGTGAAACTCTAAAAACGCCAACATCTAAAATTATAATGAGTCCGGGAAATTGAAGAAAATCTTTCACTTTCAGGGGGTAGGATAATTTGACATTTTGGTGACATCTCATATGACGTTAAAGATGTTTTATGTGATAAAGGGAAAACCAGCATTTTTACTATTCTAGTTGATAACAACAGTTCTTACCAATAAATGCCATATGGTAACTTTTGTGAGATATGTCAATGAGGGTGATACTCAAGAAACCTTTTTATGCTGCAAAAAATTGTCGAAGACAATTATGTCCTCAAATCTGAAAACAAGAAATTTCTCTTTGAAGAACTATGTTGTTATGTGTATAAATGGTATTTCATCAATGGTTGTCTCCATAAGAGATTTTGATTCTCTTGTCAAACTTGAAAAGGCTAATGGTGCCAAATCAGATTGGCTTCTTCACAGAAATATACGAATATATAAATGTCTTGGTGATCGATTAAAAAAACTTTGCTAGTCAACTTTATTACACAAAGGTCAGTTCACTCCAGAACGCTTATTAATTGCAACCCTCCTGTAAAAAGACCACGCATCACACAGCATACGGAAACCCACCAATCTTTCATTATCATATCCATTTCCACAAAACGCGAATTAAAATTACTTAGTATCGGTTCATTAAAATATAAACCAATAATTAAATGATTACACCTCATCAAGTAAATTACTCTCTACCCAATCAACCTTAATTATCCACCATCCAAAGACCAACCAGCAAACCCTGTAAATGAACTTTTATAACAATTGTTGCTTTTCCTTTTCTTAGTTATTTTTTTTAACTCCAAAGAAATTGGTTCCTTTGTTCTGATGAAATTAACTTATAATCCTAATGGTGTATTATTCTTGTTGTTTTATCTTTTTTTCCTGATGATAAATCTCTGGAGGACCGAAAAGTCAACCAAAGCTTGACTATTGTTTGTACCTGTCTGTCAATATTCCTGCTACGAGTGAGATTGCATAGGAAAAGAATTGTTTCTGATAAATCGACTATCCAATAAAATTAGATCTGGATAAATTATAAAAATAAAAAACTGAAAACAAAATATTATTTAATCGTGACAGACTATGACTGATGATTAAAGGGAAATCAAACTCTTTTATTAATAATGAGTTTGAATACTCATCTTCTACATGCCCTGCAAAATAGTGATGGCGTGAAATGTCAAAGACGTTGGTGATTTGTATGGGTAAATTACTACGTAGCTTACGGCGCACTATCAATTTACGTTGTAGCGCCTGGGAGGCGCGGGCCGGCAAGTTAAAAGCCGGCATGAATTTAGTCCCGTAGACACTCATGCTGAAGGTTATTAATAGGTCTTACTGACTCAAAGAACCAGAGCCGATTAGCAGTTAGTAGAGCAAGGATCTACTGTTACCTGCACCACCTTACCAGACCCCTGCCAGTAATTGTGGCTATTACCTCTGCTCTCGATTTACCCGTCTCTGTCGCTCTCACCAGGAAGTCAGATACTCGTACATCTGGGCTCGTTACGACTCTCCCCTGTTTCCAGGACAACAACCCACTGAGTATTGCCTCACTACTTCCGTGACAGGTATTTGGAGTATTTATTATCATCTTAGGCACCATTCTTAGGTTATCGTTATCGAGTCCTATACAAATTTTCCGGAGTAGCAGTGATTATTTTATAACGACCTATTGTCGTTGCTCGTTTAATCCTGTGATATTTGTAACCTGTTTGTGCACTATGATTATCAAATATATTTGAGGAAGTATTCCTTGTATAATTATACCCCAGCAGATATCTGAGCACATTTTTCTTGGACCTCTTTATTTATGCTTTGGCCCAATAGAACTTAGTTCCTCGTTTTGCCTTTACAGCAGTGACCTTTCAGGATTGGAGCCGTTGTCTGCTTGGGCGTGTAAGTCGCCTTGAGCGCGCATTCACCTGTCTGTATCCCGGAGGTGAGTTCCTAGTTTGCTTAGGATTATTAGCCTTTTTGTGCTTTTGAGGCTTGGTGATTGACTCACTTGACACGGGTGTGCTTTTGCCCGTGTTTTGTTGCGTCCAAGTTACGCTTGACAATTTAAATTGTGTGTCGTTTATTTAACTTTGCTTGTTTCATTTAGTTTTCTTGCAGAGTTAACTTTCCATTTATTCGTAATATAAAGTATGTTTGCTTGTAGTTTATGGTCATTATTGTAGTTTTGTTCGTCGTTGTTGACTTATAGATTCCATTTCTGTGTGTATTTTTTCACTTTCTGCTACGAGATAGAGATAGAGTTGGCGCGCATCGTGCATATCAGCAGCCTACTTCTGTTCAGTTTAATGATTTAGTGAAGCGTGCAAAGCTCCCTCTAGTGCAGCATGGAGAAGACATTATCTAATACCTCAACCGCTTAGAGCGAGTTCCTAAATTACTTGTAGTGCATCCTCAATGTTATGCAGTGAGGCTAGGAAGTTTACTTACCGGTAAGGCTGCATAAATGTACACTTCTCCGTCTGCTAATATCTCGAAGAACTACGACTTGTTGAAAAAACCCTTACTGACCAGATTTTATAAGACTCTGGATTGTTACCGTGTCGAGTTCCAACAGTTTTCCTTCCATCTGACCCGACTGTACCAGGCGTGGTTGGAAACTTCTGAAATAGGTAACACCTTTGAGGAGTTGAAGGAGTTTATGATACTTGATGATCAGTTCTTGTCTTCCCTTCGTCTCGATTTACGTGCGTTTAATAAGAAACGGCAAACCATTGATTTGCTGAAAACTATTCAACTAGCTAATGATTGAACCTCAGCTCACTCTACACTTTCCTGAACTTCGGGTTTCAGCTCTAAGAAGTTCGTTCGACCATCCAAGCCGTCTCGTAAAGTAACAGCAGTGGGACATAACTCTGCTAACAGCTAAAAGGTATCATCATCGTCTGTGACGTGTCATGTCTGTAAGGAGGTTAAGCACATTCATCCTCGTTGGCAAAGGAATCCCCGCGCCTACAAGGATGGCACGTCTGCTGCGCCGCTATATAAGTTTTGATTTTGTTTATCCGACCGAAGTGTCCCACATTTCTAAGCCTCTGGTACCATCAACAGGGCTTGGGTGTCCACCATCATGAGAGACACCGGTTGCTCATATGTGGTTGTTTCGGAAGATGTGTTACCCTATGCTGATGTCTCCAACTGCAGAAAAGTCTTCGTTGCCGACTACTTGGGACAAGTGGATGCATTTACCCTTCTGATTTGCCACCTTCGATGCCCTTATTATGACGGCTGGACGGACGTTATCAAAGCTCAAATCAAATTTTCACGTATCTTAGTTGGTAATATTTCGGGAGTTAGAGATCCTAATGTCGCTGAATTCTTGCCTTCTCGGCTGATGGCAAAGTTGTCTTCCTCCACTTGGATTCTGCCATTCAACGACCGGTATGGAATGCTTAAGCTTACCAACGGCAAACTTTACTATGCAAAGATATTCTTTTGATTCTAATATCGACAATTTCCTGAACCTAGAACCCCATCAAGTATTTGCAGTCCAGACCAGAGCGGGTAAAATAAAGCGCATTCACCGCTTACCTCGGCCTGCTCTCAATCCCCTTCCTGTCATATCTTATGACTTCAGTCGTCTTTAGACTTCTTGGTTAATGCTCTCTGCCGCTAAAGCTATAACTGCCCTCGGGAGAAATTGACCAAGCGATTAACGACTCTAGCTACGAATTCATCATTATTGACGGCCTCCTCTACCGGAAATGTTTGACGTCTGATCGTCCCGATAAGATAAGAAAGTTAACCTTGGTTGCTCCCTGTGATTGTCGCCCTATTATTCTCTCTGTTGCTCACGATAGCCCCCTGTACAGCCATTTATCCCACAGCAAGACTGAGCTGTAAGTCGCAGATTAGTTTTATTGTCATGGCATAGGGAAGGACGAGTACGACCAGTCCTACTACAGCCCATGCTCATCATCCCTGAAACATTTGCCCGCAATGGCATCGACTTAGTTGGACCACTTTCTTCAGCACATTGAAACGGACATACATACATCTTCACACTCATTGATTTTGCTCGGGTTTTCCAGAGGGTGTACCCCTAAAGGACATAGACTCCATATCCGTCGCTCAAGCATTACGACCAGTTTTCTCCAGATTTGGGATTCTGCGAGAAATAATGTCGGACCGTGGCACCCAATTACGTCCAACTTGACGAATGAAATTCATAAACTGCTAGGTGTAAAACCGACATTAATCACTCATTTTTACCCCGGTGAGAATAATAGGATCGAGAGAATACACCCATTTCTGAAGACTATACTGCGTAGGTTATATACCTAGAAGCGTTAAGAGTGGCATAAGTTTCTAATTCTTAAATGTTGGCCCTCTGAGAACTTCCGAGGAGCGACCAGCCTGGATCTTAGCCTTTGAACTGCCGTATGCTCGCTCAATCAGAGGTCCACTCTCCGTTCTAAGAGATCTGTGGGAAGTCTTACTTTGATCTGAAGTCATAAGACCGTCAATTCGACCCGGGTGATGAAGTGCTGGTACTCCTACTTAGTGATACTCGTAAGTTTCTGCTCGTTAAATAGAAAGGACCTTATTAGATACTGGGCAGGTGTAGTATGGTAGACTATCTTATTAATGTTCTTCGGAAACCCAGGCTTTATCATGCTAATCTGTTAAAAAAGTATCACCCAAGGGTCCATCTGCAGCAGATAAAAGTCCTAGACGAAACTTCTACACCTTAAAGTTCTTACCGCTCTTAGAAAAGAGAAAATGACTGTTGTTGAATAAAGAGAGACTAATTGTTTGAAGCTGTTCTTGAGACTAGATGTTATGCTTAACCCTCTCTCAACTGACCACTCTGAGGTTGGAACACTCAGCTGGGACCAACAATCCCATCTTCAGGGAATAATGAGTAGGTACTAGGATGTGCTCTCCAATAAACTAGGATGTAGATCCAATCTTATATATGACACTACTTGAACAACTACCGACAGGATATAGGCCAATAGATATCCAGTGCTTATCACCTTAAGCCTGTTTTCAAGAAGGATGTCGAGACACTCTTCAAACAAGGGATTATCAGATGATCCATCTCCATCATAGCTCATCTGTCGTCATGGCAAGGAAAACTGATAGTTAGAAAAAAAATGGCCGTTGACTATCGCCAACTAAAATTTGGCACTGTGCTCCATGCTGAGCAAACTAGCAGCATGGAAGAAGATCTTCACAGATTCCATTGCGCAAACTACTTCACTGAACTTGACCTCTGCAAGTCTTACTACCAGGTACCTCTTTCCGATAAAGCAAAAGTTTTGACTGCTTTTCCTACTTATCTAAGTTTGTTAGAGTTCTGCCGTATGCCTTTCGGATTGGTTACTGCTTGTGCCTACTACATCCGCTTAATGAGATTTGTGTTAGCTGGACTACGTAACGTATGCTTCTACCTTGATAACATCTCCGTATTCTCTGCACTTTGGAATGAACATCTTGAAACCTCTTAACCACGTCTTTGAACGACTACGTGATCACTATCTGACCCTCAAGCCGTCCAAGGATCGGTTTGGGGTTAGCTCCATCCAATACCATGGCTTTGTTCAGACGGAACATCCTTACAACTCCAGTATAACAAGATTGAGGCTATAACCAGCTTACCTCCCCTCACGAGTAAGAACTCGTTAAGAACATTCCTTGGCTTAGTCTCCTTCTACAAAATGTTTATCCTGTGAGCTTCTGACTACACGGGCCCCTTTTGCGACCTATTAAGGAAATCTAGCTCTGAACCTCTCCCATGTAACGAAGATCTCTTAGAGCGCCTCTACCATCTAAAAACTACCATATTCTTAGAGCCTGTCTTACAGTTGTCCGATCCCAATGTGACCTTCGCTTTGAGGACTAATGCTTCTCTTCATGGACTGGGAGCTGTTCTGCTACAGTATCGCATCGTGGCTCCTATGCCGGTAGAATACTTCTTGACGCGAGGAAGAGGTACTCCACCATCTAAAGGGAATGCTTTGCAGTTGTTTTGTCCATCAGTAGGTTTAATTCCTATCTTCGTGGTACGGAATTTGTTCTGGAAGTTGACGACAAGACTCTTTTGTAATTAGCTACTTTGTCGAAGAATAGATCACCTCCGCATACAATACGTCTATATATAGATATATGTATCTGTTGGTTGGGAAGAAAGTGATATAAGCCACGAGAATATGTTTATATACAGTTATATACACATATATCCTCTAATGTACGTACAAGTACGTTCACTTCGTAAAAGTAATCCGTTGATTTCAAAATATAAGAGTGCGATATTACTACAGGGGCCGATAGCGTTTAATGAGTTTACCAGGTTGCAGTTTAAGTAAATATTTAAAGATTGAAAATCAAAAATATAATTTTAATAAGTCACTAGTTATTATATATATACATAGGAGAAATATAGGAAATGTAAATAAGTATATTACTGACAGAATATAGATAATTGGCAATCGAGTAACTTTAAATACTTGTTAATTAGCTTTCAAATGGGATACTATAAATCAGTTATACCGAAGGAATATTTAAAATTCAGGAAGTGGGTCGATTAACGGGAAATACAAGCAAAGGTAATTTTACCTTAAAGGGGTTACCTCGAGGAAGGGGAATCCTTTAGCGAGTCGGCGTGGGGAAATGGAGACGGAAAATGGTCGTGATTCTCGGCCGAATATCCTGATGGTGACGAGGATGAAGAGGGGAGTGGACCATAAGACGAGTTCACGATCCTTCTTGAACATGGACAATGGCACATCTTCTCCAGAGAAGTGCAACCTCTAAAAATTGAGATTTGAGCGGATCGGCGTAAAATCACACACGGAAAACTGGAGCTCCTTGAGGGAGAGTTCCAGATAAGACGAGAGGAATTCCTGCCAATCCTTCATGGATGAAACCACTCAAGGCTTGCTTTGAACAGAGTAAGACTTTACAAAAGAGATGGATATGCCTGGTGAGATCCAACCTCCATGGTATAAGCGAATACCAGGGACTTGGGACAAACAGAAGGCGACGAGATCTCCAACTCAATCTGCTGATATTCGAAAAACCCAGGGTATTTATATGACGGCCATTTTTTGGGGTGCTCAATCGCTGGAAGGCACAAATGTCTGCGAGAAGGCTTCTGGTGCCTAGATAGATTAGCTTTTGTCACCCGACACTGGTCTTAATGGTCTCAAACGATATGGTTGGAAAATTTTCGCTATCATTTTCCCGACTACGGAGATCAGCGTTTCATCATAGAGGTGAAGGCTTTTAGCGTCCAACTAAATTTACTACACCAGTGAGGTGCTGACGGATATTCAAATTCTTTCATCTTTTATTTTTCCCTTTTGATTCAGAGCTTACTCCACGTGGAGTTATAATTAGGAGACCTAGGGAGGGAAGGAATTCAAGAAACAATTGAAGGTCGTCGTGTTATGTTGCTTTTAGGCGGTGAAGTAAGTGGAAGTCAAAGTTTGGTATAAGGAGGAATTAAGGATGAATTACCTCTTTAGGGTAAGCACCCCGCCCACTGGAAAGATGATTAATCTCCGATCAGTCCAGAGGACGCATATATTTTTTCTTTCTTGAAGTTAACGTTATCTTTGATGAAGAGTGAACTTTTCCTTAAGCGCGCTCACAGCTCTCCGTTGTGAAAAAGAATCCAAATTCAGTACGTCAAATCAATAGTCAAAACTTAAATTGATATAACCATTGGGAAAATGTGTTGAAAGTATACATAGTGGTGAAGAATATTTAGAGTTTGCCCTGGTGTAGAGGGCATCTCAAGCTTCTTCCTTTTTCTACTTCCTTTTTTCTTCCTCTTTCAATGGTATCAGTTTTTTAGCTGACTCTTCTGGGTGGTCAATGTGGCGACCTTGTGTTCCTTTCCTATTTTCACATTCATTTTCACTTGCTTTTATTTATTTACTTATTTATGGTTATCTCCTTTTATATCTCTTTATTATATATATATATATATATATATATATATATATATATATATATATATATATATATATATATATATATATATATACATATAAAATCTATATCCTTTGTCTTAAGGCATTCAAGCTTTTCAAATTATGCATCTGCTAACTCGTTAGCTTCCATTTTTATTTTTAATTAGGTTTAGTTTTCTTTCTTGTTTCACATGTTGTGGGCACTTTGCCTCTTTTTGTTATCTATTTTTTGTTTAATATTAGATTTGATTATTTGCTTAGTTATTTACTTATTTTGTCTTGATATTTACTATCAATTTTTTTTTATTAAACGCGTGAAAAAACAATTACGCTTAAATACTATCTTGATTTTTAACCAATCAGTAACAAACGACCATTGGACAACCATATATAAGGAAGACCAACAACATGATTATTAAAGTTTTTCTCTGCCTCATGCGTAGATCTGGACCATCTGAACTAAGATCATCTAAAATTGCAATCATATGTTACTTATATTGTGCGGAGGTTAAAATAAGACGCAACCTCTCTCTCATTTCATAAAATAAGTAGTAAAGTTCGGCCCGATATGATTTAATTTCTGATGAATTAAATCTGTAACATGATGATAACTTAGAGGCAAATATTCATGATACTTTGACTTTTAAAAGAATATTTTTCAGATAATTCAGTTATCCTTTCATCTGAATCGGTCAGAGACAGATTAATTTTTTATATTTTTAAAAAGATATAATTTTCTCTGATTTTCCTGTGCTGTACAGAGAGTTTCCTCGAAAGTTTTCGCTAAAGAAAGATATATTATACAATATATAATATTAGTTTATAATATTCGTATATAATATTGGTTTTAATTCCTGCTATCCTTTAAACTCTTTAGAAAATTGTAAAAAAAAAGGAAAAATATTTATATGCTAAATAAACACTGAAAAATGTTAACACATAAATTGTTTCTGGCTTTATCAATCAGTCGATGTACTCGCCGACCTTCTTAACAATTTTAAAATTAATGTCATTTTTAAATATAACGGATTCATATTGGGCATATTTTCCCCCAAAGTAGGCATTGTTTATAGGATCAAATGTAGAGACTGCGCTGCAAGCTCCCTATGACAAAGAGAAAAGAACTACGAAAACTAAAAAAATAATTAACATATTTTGCCTGCTCAAGAGGTTGGCACCTAAGTTGTCTTTTCCAGCAATGTAGGCCATTCAAACCTTGTATGCCTGAAGGGATAAATCCTTTGAAAGTAGCTAAATACAAAAGAGTCTTGTCGTCAACTACCAGAACAAATTCCTTACCACGAATATAGAAATTAAACCTACTGATGGACAAAACAACTGCAAAGCATTCCCTCTAGATGGTGGAATAACTCTTCCTCGCGTCAAGAAGTATTCTACCGGCATAGGAGCCACGATGCGATACTGTAGCAGAACAGCTCCAAGTCCATGAAGAGAAGCATCAGTCCTTAAAGCGAAGGTCACATTGGGATCAGGCAACTGTAAGACAGGCTCTGAGGATATGGTAGTTTTTAATGGCAGGATCGCTCCAAGAGATCTTTGTTCCATGGGAGAGGTTCCGAGCTAGATTTCCTTAGTAGAGCGCAAAAGGGGCCCGTGTAGTCAGAAGCTCACAGGATAAACATTTTGTAGAAGGAGACTAAGCCAAGGAATGTTCTTAGCAGTTTCTTACTCGTGGGGGAAGGTAAGCTGGTTATAGCCTCAATCTTGTTATGCTGGGGTCGTAAGGATGTTCCGTCTGAACGAAGTCGTGGTATTGGATGGAGTCGTGGTATTGTGAAGATGTATGTATTTCCGTTTGAATATGCTGAAGAAAGTGGTCCAACTAAGTCGATGCCATTGCGGGCAAATGGTTCAGTGATGATGAGCATGGGCTGTAGTAGGACTGGTCGTACTCGTTCTTCCCTATGCCATGGCAATAAAACTGATCTGCGACTTACAGCTCAGTCGTCCTGTGAGATAAATGGCTGGACAAGGGGCTATCGTGAGCAACAGAGAGGATAATAGGGTGACAATCACGGGGAGCAACCAAGGTTAATTTTCTTATCTTATCGGGACGATCAGACGTCAAACATTTCCGGTAGAGGAGGCCGTTAATAATGACGAATTCGTAGCTAGAGTCGTTAATCGCTTGGTCAATTTCTCCCGAGGGCAGTTATAGCTTTAGCGGCAGAGAGCATTAACCAAGAAGTCTTAAAGACGACTAAAGTCATCAGATATCACAAAGAGGGGATTGAGAGCAGGCCGAGGTAAGCGGTGAATGCGCTTCATTTTACCCGCTCTGGTCTGGACTGCAAATACTTGATCGGGTTCTGGTTTTAGGAAATTGTCGATATTAGAATCACAAGAATATCTCTGTAGAGTAAAGTTTGCCGTTGGTAAGGTTGAAGCATTCCATACCGGTCGTTGAATGGCAAAATCCAAGTGGAGGAAGACAACTTTGCCATCAACCGAGGAAGGCAAGAATTCAGCGACATTAGGATCTCTAACTCCCGGAATATTACCAACTAAGATACGTGAAAATTTGACTTGAGCTTTGATAACGTCCGTCCAGCCGTCATAATAAGGGCATCGAAGATGGCAAATCAGAAGGCTAAATACATCTACTCGTCCCAAGTAGTCGGCAACGAAGACTCTTTTGCCTTTGGAGATATAGGCATCGGGTAACACATCTTCCGAAACAACCACATATGAGCAACCGGTGTCTCTAATGATGTTGGACACCTAAGCCCCGTTGACGGATAGGCAAAATCCAACCTTTCTAGTTGCGCTGCAGACGTGCCATCCTTGAAGGGGCGGGGATTCCTTTGCCAACGAGGTTGAATGTGCTCAACCTCTCCACAGACATGGCACGTCACAGACGATGATGATTCATTTTAGGTGTTAGCAGAGTTATGTGCCACTGCTGTTACTTTACGAGACGGCTTGGATGGTCGAGCGAACTACTTAGAGCTGGAAACGAAATTTAGATGAAGTGTAGGGTGAGCTGAGGTTCAATCATTAGCTAGTTGAATAGTTTTCGGCAAATCAGTGGTTCGCCGTTCATTATTGAACGCACGTAAATCGAGACGAAGGGAAGACAAGAACTGATCATCAAGGATCATAAACTCCTTCAACTCCTCAAAGGTGTTACCTATTCCAGGAGTTTCCAACCCTACCTGGAACATTTGGGTCAGATGGGTAGAAAACTGTTGGAATGGTTCCCCTGTTGAAACCTTAGCGCTTCAGAACACAACACGGTAACCACCCAAAGTCTTATAAAATCCGGTCAGTAAGGATTTTTTCAACAAGCGTAATTCTTGGAGATATCATCAGACAGAGAGGTGTACATTTCAGCAGCCTAACCGGTAAGTAAACTTCCTAACCTCACTGCATAACACTGATGATTCACTACAATTAATTTGGCATCTCGTTGAGTTAGGAGATAAGTTCTTCTCCATCCTGCGCTAAAGGGACCTTAGGACGCCTCAGTGAATCATTAAACTAAGGAGAAGTAGGCTGCTGATATGCAACGATGCGCGCCAAACCTATCTCCATCTTTGCTTTAATCTTTTTCAACCGGACCTAGGCCTATTTTTCTTCTTAGTTTGAATTTGTTCTAACTGTATCCCTTTTCATCTTCCTTCTTTTTTGCTTGAATCTTGGTTAACTGGACCCTTTTGTCTTTTTTCTCCTTCTTTGCTCGAAGCTCAGCAAGTTGGAGCCTGTTTTGGCGTTTATTCTCGCGCTCCTCACGTTCAAGTGCTTGTTGTTGCAGAACATAGTAGCTGATCTCTTTCCCTGTTAGGCATAAGTCCAAAGCTTGTCTCTTGAGTTCTTTAATAAAAGAAATCGTAGTGACAAAATACACACAGAAATGAAATATACAAGTCAACAACGACGAACAAAACTACAATAATGACCATAAACTACAAGCCAACATACCTTATATTACGAATAAATGGAAAGTTAACTCTGCAAGAAAACTAAATGAAAAAAGCAAAGTTAAATAAACGACACACAATTTAAATTGTCAAACGTAACTAGGACGCAGCAAAACACGGGCAAAAGCACACCCGTTTAAACAGAGTCAGTCAATCACCAAGCCTCAAAAGCATAAAAAGGCTAATAATTTTAAGCAAACTAGGAACTCACTTTCGGGCTACATACAGGTGAATGCGCGCTCAAGGCGACTTACACGCCCAAGCAGATAACGGCAAAAGTCATTGAAAGATCACTGCTGTAAAGGCAAAGCGAGGAACTAAGTTCCCTTGGCCTAAGACTTAAATAAAGAGGTCCAACAGAAAGGTGCTCAGATATCTGCCAAGGTATAATTATACAGAGTATGCTTCCTCAAATATATAATAATTATAGTTCAAAAACAGGTCACAAATATAACACGATTAAACGCCTAACAGGTCGTTATAAAATAATCACCTCTACCCCGGAAAATTTATATAGTTATATACCCCCGTCTTTCATCCTTTATAAATAACTGGTCTCGATAACGAGAACCTAAGAATGCTGCGTAAGATTATAAGAAATACTCCAAATACCTGTCACTGAAGTAGTGAGGCAATACACAGAGGGTTGTTGTCCTGGAAGTAGAGGAGAGCGGTAACGAGCCCAGATGTATCTGGCTTCTCGGTGAGAGCGACGGAGACGGGTAAATCGGGAGCTTGTAATCGGTGCAGCGGCAGAGGTAATATTCACAATTACTGGCAATGGTTTGGTAAGGCGGTGCAGGTAACAGTAGGTCCTTGCTCTACTAACTTTTAATCGGCTCTGGTTCTTCGAGTCAGGGGGTCCTATTAATAACCTTCATGCCGCCTTTCAAATCGCCGGCCCGCGCATCCCAGGCGCTATAACGTAATTTAATAGTGCGTCAAAGCTATGGAGTAATTTATTCTTACGAATGACCAAGGGTCTTTGACATTTCATGCCATCATAATTTGCAGGGCATGTAGAGTTTGAAATTTCTATACACTCCATACGATCACTATGGCTTCAAATTCTATAACCGCGTAGTTCCTTTCGCGTGACGAGATCTTCCGGCTAGCGTACGCAATGCGGTAACTGTTGCCGTCTTCTTCATACTGGATCAAGACGCAACCGATGCCTTCATTTCAAGCATCCGTTCGTATCCCAAAAGGTTTGTTCGTATTCGAGAGTCTCAGTATGGGAGTTGATGTTAGTTTTTCCTTCAGCTGATGGAATTGGGTGGTCGCTTTGTGCTTCAATGCAAGGGGGTCCGGGGAACGTTTCTTTAGTAGGGAGCTAAGGGGGCGAAATTCGCGACAAAACGTCGGTAAAAGGATGTCAATCCGAGAAAAGAGCATAATTGTTTTTTATTAAGCGGGAGGGGCATGTCGGTGATGGCCTTCACCTTTTCTTTCTGAGGGGCCCTTTGATTTTCACCAATCTGAAAACGGAAGTATTTAATAGTACTATAGGCAAAATGGCACGTGCTAGATCCTATAGTGAGGCCGTGATCACGAAGCCTATTGAGGAGCGGGTGGAGGGAGATAAGATGCTTTTCCCATCTGCGGATGGCCACGTAAACGTTATAGAAGAAAAAGGAAATGTTACTCAGCCCATCCAGTATCTTTCGGATTATTTGATTATAGTTACTACAGGCAGTAACTAAACCAAAAGGTAGTCGCTTAAACTGCATATGGCCTTTTTCTGTAGGAAATTCGGTGTATTTCCGGGCCACTATCCTTAAGGGGGATTTGATAGTAGTAGTCCTTACACAATTCTATCTCTGAAATAAACTTGCCCTCTTCAAATTAATGTAGGCTCTGGTCTATCAAAAGGATAGTCTCATCGTCGAAAACTGGTACGGCGTTCAGCTTTCTAAAGTCTATGCACATGAGAAAAGACTGATCCGGCTTTCTAACCATAACAATGGGAGAGCAATAATTCGACGTGGAATGTTCAATTATCGCTAATTTTAGTAAGTTTTCCATTTCAGCGTTAAAAGTAGGGCGCAAGTAAACGGGTACGGGGTAGGGATTAAATCTAATAGGCTCCTGGGTGGTTAAGTCTTTATCATGCTCAAAATACAAAGAGCAACCAAGCACCTTGGGAATTACATCGAGGAATTCAGTTAACTAAACAGTCAATTACGTCTTCTGGAGGGGTTCCAACTGGGGGTTTGAATCAAGTTCCGGGGTAGAGTTTACACGGGAACCAGGGAGCGAAGGGAGAGGGTAGTTTTCGTCTGCTTTGATACATAGTGTTTGGACTAAATTAAGAGGCTCAGATGGATAAGAGGCTTTTATTACCTCTTCTTCGTAAAAGTCAATTAAATTATTAATGCAGGCGCGTCGGTGATAGCGCTTAAGCATATTTAGATAAAACAATTTGTTCCCTGAGGGGTCTGTATTATTACGTAATCTACGGGACCACGGGTTTCTAAGATTGGGAAAGGGCTTTTCCATTGGTACAAGACTTGCTTGTCACCGTGCTAAGAGCAGCAGCACCTCTTCACCGAGCTTGAATCGCCTTTCTTTGGACCTAACGTCAAAATAGGGCCTATATTTTTCTAAATTTATGTCCGAAGTTTTGTACGCTATATCGCCGCATTCATCTAAGCGGTTTCTAAGATCTAGTACATAAGAATACAAGAACTTGGTCACCTCATCCAGGCGAGGATTGTAAAAGGTTCATTCAATATGCGCATTGGTCCACGTACATTTCGGCCATACACGAGCTCAAAGGGGGTAAATCGCAAAGTTCTGTGGAGAATTTCTCTGCAGGCAAACAGCGCAACCGGTAGGTATCGATGCTATTTTAGGGGCTGAGCAGTGAGCATGGCATAACCTTTTCAGAATGGTCTTTAGAGTGCCATTTAACTTTTCACAGACGCCGTTAGCCGCGAGGTGAAAAGGTGAGGTGAACAGGTCTTGATCATAAGGAGCTTGCCGACATGTTCTATTAGCTCAGACGTGAACTGTCTACCTTTGTCGGACACGATTTCCTTCGGGATACCGACGCGGGAAATGATAGAAATCAGGACCTCCGCACAGGTCACGCTATTTATTTTTTTTGAAGGGGACTGCATCGGGGAATCTCGTTGCAAAGTCAACAAGAGTGAGGACGTATGAGTGTCCTTCGCTAGATAGAGGGGGAATTGGGCCAATTAGATCTATAGCCACTCTAAATAAAGGCTCCGAGACAATTCAGGGTGGGTGGGTGGTGGCATTCGTCCTTTTGCTGTAGTCTTCTGACAAATGTCACTCGACGTGGAAAACTTGGCAATTTCTTTGGCAGCACTGGACCAGAAGAAATAACGGAAGATTCTCTAAACTGTTTTATTGTGAGTGAAATGACCAGCTATTAATCCATTTTGAGCGAGTCGGAGGACTTGGGAACATGGGAACGGGGGATACACAACGAGCGAGTGGAGGTTTTATCCTCAGCCGAACTGGCGCGATAAAGAAGTACGTCGCTAATGAAATAGGTGACTTTCCTTTGACCACGGTAGATCTACGTTCGTCCTTTCTCGCTTTTTCCCACAAGGACTGGAGAGTGGGTAATTCCTTTTGAGCGCTTCCAAAAGTCCCGTTTTGAATGGCTGCAAACTCTGGGGCATAAGGGGGTTCTAATGACACGGGGGGAGCAGTGTTCTTTAGCGCTTGGGTCCTCGTGATTACGGGCTGTGTGGCGGGGTTAGGGGAGAGCTGCGGGCTCTAACCGATCAACACGGTGCATAACTTAATGGGGGGTGCTATCACTTCAGCCTAACCAGTAAAGTATCTGCATTAAAGATTGCAACAGACAACGCGGAACCGATTTGAACGTCCCAAGTAGTCATGGACTACTTCGAATTTATCGTAGTCTGGGCCTACTGAAGGGAGCAACTTTTCAGAGATGACGAAGCAAGTATATCCGGCATTTTTTACGAGGGTTGACACTCTGCAACCATTACTATTTTCATTTTTAGACTCAAACCCACCGGGGGAGTTTTTGCTGAACAAAAAATTAATCTGCTGTCCCGGGGGACTGCTTGTTGTGGTAGTTACTGGCGTTTCAGGGCGAGTGGGCGGATGAGAGAGAGGCAATTATTTGGTGTATTTGATGACTAGGAGCAGAAGGAATTTGAGAGTTTTGGGGACAGTGTGTTCTCACATAAAGAGGAGCACCGCAGAAAAAAAATTATAGGCCTTCGAGGGTAATCCGACACTGGAGGATTATTTATGCGGGCCTTAATATCCCTCGATTCTGGCAGGGAATGGTACTTGGCTTTAAGGCGACCAGGTACCTTCACGAACTTGGGCGAACTATTCAGGGGCAATTTGGAGAGGTTACTTTTTTACTTGGAGGATGGGGATGAGACTTTTTTTGGTCTTTCGGGTATAGATGGTAGCTTAAAGCATGCACGTCCGCTTCTTCTATACATTCTTTGAAAGAAGATACGCGTCTGTCCTTCACCAATACGCGGATTTCAGAGGGTAGTGCAGCCATCAACTGATCCAGTATAACGAAATTAAATAGGGACTCGTACTCGCGGTTGACTTGCGCTGAGTTCAAACAAAACTGGAAAGTTTTCTGGAGGGTGAATCCAAATTGACGGTAGGTCTGGACGGGTAGTGTCTTCGCTTGGCGGAACTTTGACCTATAGTAATATGGATTCATATTAACAGCCAATAATAATTTCGACTTGAGGGAGGAGTAGTCGAGAATAGCCTCAGCCGGGAGCACAATGAAAATTTCTCGAAGGTGAGTATTAAGGAGAGGAAGTAGTCGAGCGTCTCCATCGGCTTCAATATCCCAGTGGTTCACTTCGAAAAATTTTCAAAAGTGACTTAAGTAGGCACTGAAATCCTCGCCTTCCTTAAATAATGGCAACTTTACCGATGGGGTTTGGGGGGGATTCATTTCTCGAGCTGATAGAAAGGTTTTCCAAATGATTCCTGTAAAGCTGATGTTCCTGCTGACGAGTTCTTTCTCTTTCTTCAGCTTCTCTTCGTTCTTTTTCTCTTCTCTCTTCAGCTTCTCTTTGTTCTTTTCAGCTTCTCTTTGTTCATTTTTTCTGCACTTTCATTTCTTTCTTTCTTCTGAACATATGCAACTAGATCCTTGCCTGACAACCCAAGGATCTCTCCTTGTCGATGGAAACGCTCAAATACCGAGATCTTGTTGGTGTTAATGCACATCTGACAGTTCAGTGTGTCCAAGGAACTTAAGGAAAAGATTATAAAGCTCTGATAATTGTATCAAATTCCTAACGGAGATTTTGTTACACAAAGATTCTACGCAATAAAGAAAATAAAATAAAAAAATAATTCAAAACTTGATCTCTATGAGACCAATGACTATAGGCCTTTAATTATGGACGGGGATTAGTAGAGAGTTTTAGGGGAGATCGTTACCCCCCCAAAAAAAAACACACAACAAAAATAAAATTGGGACAAAACGGTCACCACCAAAAAAAATTATCAATCGAAAAAGAGAAAGAAAAAATATTAAGAATTTGTTTCACTTTCTTTGGATAGCCTTGAAAGAACTTGGCAAAATGGTTACTGAATAACTTAACGGTGGGGGAGGATTTAACTGGAAAAGAAAAAGGGTTCCTTCAAACAAAAATAACCCAACTTTACCTGTCACCAGATAAAGATTGGGATAATGATTAAAAATCTGTAGGTTTTTTTTTCACTACAAAAAGTACCCGAATATACCTGACACTAGATAAAGCTAATGATATATATAGTGACTGAACATAAATATTTGAACAACTCTACTTGTAAGGTATTTTGAAAATTAGGGATCTGGTTGGGGGTAAAGAGTACACGTAGTTCAGAGAACATATATTTAACAGAATATTTAAGCAGAACATACAAAAATATATTGACAACCAGAAAATCAACTAAACAAAAAAATGTATGGGACAAAAGCATTTGGCCCAAACAAAAAACAAGTCTTTAGTGTTTAGTGGCATGACCTTTATTTGCAATGACACCATAGAGACGATTATTGAACTGGAAACTAACTTTTGACACTCCGTATGTGGTATCTTGTTCCATTCTAGCATGCAGGTGATCCTCAAATCAGCAAGGTTCTTTGGATTCCCTTTGTGCACTGCAGTTTTTGAATAATCGCCACAAATTTTCAATGGGATTGAGGTCAGGCGATTGGTTAGGCCACGTAAGGCCACCTATTTTCTTATTTGTGAACCATTATTTCTTTAATTTCACCGTATGTTTGGGGTCATTGTCTTGTTGAAAGATCCACTTGTACCATCCGTAGAATTTTTTTGCACTCGGAAGCAGCTTCTGCTCCAGTAACTGCCTGTACATGGAACTATCCATTTTTATATTAATGATATGGATTTTCCCTACACCATAGACAGTAAAAAAGCCACAGACAATAAAGTTGCCTTCTTCATGCTTGACGGTAAGGATGGTATTCTTGGTATCATAGGCAGTCCCCGCTTTCCTCCAAACATGACGAGCTTCGTTTCAGCCGAAAACTTCAATTTTGCTTTCTTCGGACCATACAACCCGTTCCCAAAACTAAACTCCTTTGTCAAGCTATCTTTGGCAAACGTTAAACGATTCTTCACATGTTTTGCTGTAAGAAGGGAAGTCCTACGTGGAGTGAAAACATGTAGACCACTTCGATGCAATTCTCTAGAAACCGTTTTTCTACTGATGTGAACTCCTTGTAACTCCAGTTCATTCTGTAGGTCTGTACTGGTAGTCATGGGCACATTCGTCACCTTAAGCAGCATATAGCGTGGAGAGCGGCCCGTGATCTTGCGACGAGCTCTAACACTTGGCAGGTTGGAGATTTC
This sequence comes from Ceratothoa steindachneri, assembly GCA_963969495.1. NCBI lineage: Eukaryota > Metazoa > Arthropoda > Malacostraca > Isopoda > Cymothoidae > Ceratothoa > Ceratothoa steindachneri. The sequence goes on along the minus strand of OZ018330.1, from coordinate 119,100,080 downwards.
CCCAGTCTCTCGATGCTTCCGAACTATTGTCCTACAGTTAAGTATGGAACCTTAACACGTTCAGCAATTTGCCTATAGGTTAATCCTTCATTACTAAGTCCAACTTGTTGCTTTCGAATAGCTTTGGGTATTTCTTTGACTTTCGGCATTGTATTCAGTGAGCATCCACCTTCAACAAACTCTGGATAGGTAATAATTGTGCCAATCGTAGTTTGTTTACATTACATGTGCTTCTCGAAATTTCTGGCAGCTTTATAAGACGTGTTTAAATTAAGATACTTAAATTGTGCGATAAACTAACAATGATTTAACATGATATAAATTTTGGCCAAATACTTTTGTCCAATACATTTTTTGTATAGTTGATTTTCTGGTTGTCGATATATTTTTGTATGTTCTGCCTAAATATTCTGTTAAATATATGTTCTCTGAACTACGTGTATTCTTTACACCAAACAAGATCTCGAACTTTTCAAAATACATCACAAATAGAGTTGTGCAAATACTTATGTCCAGTCTTGTATATATATATATATATATATATATATATATATATATATATATATATATATATATATATATATACATATAGTTATATGTATATGTCGAGGTATGCCTGTGTAGACTAGCTCGGCACACAGAGTCCTACACAACCACGGCCAGACCGCTGACCAAAGGACGCTTGAGATATGCTCTGGGGCCATTAATAAAGAGTGCGATTTACGGTTGACCGGGTTTTGACAAATGTCTTGCCAAGTTGCAGTTCAAAGGATATATAATAAAGACATTACCCCAAAATATAATTTTAATATATATAATAAAAGGGGGAAATTTCTATATATACAAAAAGGGTTAACAAATTACTTAATAAAGGTAGTTAAATGAATTATGTGAAGATTAACGAGGTAATCTGGGGATGACCATACAAGATGGCTTTACCTTCAAACTCGGAAAAATTGGAGGGAGACAACGGTGCCAGGTCTTTAAGAAGATACTTCGGGGAGTCCTAACAAGGAGAAGTCGAAGATGAGGTTGGGTTACTTCGTGATGAAGAATGAAATTTTCTCTGCTCCAGAGAGACGTAATCTCAACTCGAGACGATTCTGCAGGTCAGCAGGGAGTCTCAGTCTCGAATGAACGGGAATCTTGAAGGGGCAGTGAAGATGAGAGGGCCGCAAAACTCTCCATGAAGAAGCGGGCTCGATAGTTTTCCTCTGAACAGGGGCCAAAGCATAACGAAAGTACATCTGCTGGCGAGATCTTCGACTACTCGACGACGGGTTACAGCGGCTAACGGGAAACAGACGGCATTCTGAACCGAGTGAATGGCGGGCTTTCAATCTCTTCGAGAAATGGTGAGCTTCGGGTCAAATACCCGGGTGGCTGGTCGGTAGACGCCCCAGGCCTGGCACTCATTAGAGGATTCTTGGCGCCTGTCTATGCAAACACGTTTCATAATGAATATTCGGTCCAGACAGTGATACTTGCCTCATCATATGTGGGTAGGGTTAATGTGGCTGCGCAAAAGAGGGTGGAGGGCGAGTGTCCTCCGAAAGCAAACACAGGTGTGAAAAGTGATCCAGCAAGGGACCGATTCTTTCTCGAACTTTCTAAAATTCTCACACGAGGCACACGTGGTCTTGAAAAAAGAGATAGGTATTTACCAGGGGGGCTTCCTCTCACGGTGGTCCTTCGAGACCACCTCCTTACAAAGCATCCTAATTGTAACAACGAGAAGTTCCGCTAGATGGCGTGAAGGTCTAAATTCACTCCCGGCGCCGCTCTATAGATTAAGTAAAATCCAGTTCCGGTGCCTCGGTAAAAGTCACTTCCTGCAGCCCCGTATAAATAATTAAGCGTTGTCCTGGGTATGATTAGTATTTTGCCAAAAAAGACGCGTCGCTGAAGAATTCTTTCTCTCGGCCGTACTTACTCCAAGAACCCGAGGACAAGAAAATTAAATAAGAAGAGATAAGAACTAGGAACTAGGAAACTCCAACACTGCTGTATTCGAATCAGCTTCTCCACGGCGAAATACTCTCTCGATCCCTACTTTCGAGGCTAGCAGTGGTTGTTAGAAGACAGGTTGCAATCTCCTTCATAACGTTAAGGAGGCTAAGTACTAATCGACCAAGTGCAAAACCAACCATGCCGTTGAACAGCCATTGAGCTCGACTCTCGTAACGCCCAAACCCATAAGCCTTTCTCTCTGGTACAAAATCCTTGTGTAGCCATTTAGTATTTTATATGTATTTCTATGTTGTATCCATTATTTTATTTTAATTTGTACATAAGTGAAGATTATTTTGTTTTATTCAGTTTGATATCCATAACCTTCTAGTTTGTTGATTTAATTCGGTCAAGTAAAAATAGTTACCTTTACTCGATTTAGTACAAACCACGTTTAAAGTGCATTATTCAGAGCAAGGCCAATCGCAGAGAGTTCTGCAGTGCTTACCACGTTCCCTTCTGACTCAAAGGAACCAAGCGGAGGTCAGGAAATCTAACCTGACCTACGACAGGCCTGTATTTTCAGTTTCATTTTATTTTGGCCACGAGCCTCGTAGTTTCAGGAATCCTCTCTAAAGTTGTCTCTGATTTTTTTCTATATCCATTTTTCCTATTATGTTGTTCCAGAGAAGGTTTGAATTTTCCTTTATAAGTGTACCTATCTGCCTTCTGATTACAGTTAGTCTTCGGTACCTTTCCATTGCATTTCCAAATTTGCTAGATTATTAAATTTTCCTTTTTTTCCTGTATCTATTGGTTCCATCTAGGTGCAGGTTGGGTTCTGTATTCTATTGTTAAGGTGTATTTTGTCCGCCTCACTGATTTTTTTAGTGATTATTTCCAGGTGTTTTTCTACTTCATCTGTTACTTGGTTGCTTATGGATCCAATTTCTTTTTTACGTAAGTAGTGTTTGTATCCATTCCAGTTTATTCTGCTGATTGCTTTCCTGCGTGGTATTTTGATTTGGATAGGCGAAGTTGAGATGGTGGTAATCATGCTTAGATGGTCGGGGGAGGGGGGATCCTGGTTCCGTGCGGTGATTTAAGTTAAAATTTTGGTTCGTAAGTATGATGTCTGGAGTAGTTGAAGCTCGGGCTGTTAAATAAGTCGGAAAGTCTTGTCTTTCTGTTTACTAGGTCTTTTTTGTATTAGAAGCTCGAGAGTTTTTCCTGTTCCGTTTGTATGGTGTGTGTATCCTGCCTCCCTGCATCTTGCTTCGAGGTCTCCGGTTAGTATGGTTGAGGCCTGCCGATGGAAGAGTTTAAGGAAATTTAGATTTGAAAGGTAAGAGCGTCTTGGGGGTTGGTATGCCCAGGCTGTGACCAGACCCCGTGGCCATTTTTATTTTTACGGCTAGATAGAACTCTTCTATGTCGTTTATCTCAGTGAAGTGAATTCCGGTTTTAATGCCAATTGCTACACCGTCTTATCTTGTCTGGGTGTATGTAGGTGTAATGAATCTATAGCTTAGGACTTTTATGGTCTCCGTCTCTGTGTTAATTCCGTGTTCGGTTAGGATAATTACGTCTGGATCTTATTTTCTTATGGTATTTTATTAGGCCAGTCTTTTTTCTTGCCATCCATTTACGTTCAGCGTGAATATTTTAATTTTTCGCTGGTACACGTCCATGTTGATTAATTTATTTATGGTTTCTTCCTTTCTTTATTTTTTTACAAACAGCCTGGGGATAGATTGCCTTCATTTCATCTCTTTTTAAATTATCTATTTGAGCTGTTATAGCACGATTCTGGAGCCATATGTATCATATCCTGCTTTAGTTCGCTATGGACCTCAGTTTCGTCGGCATCTGCTTCATATTCCCATCTGTACTTTCTTTTGACGAGTCCGTCAACGATTTTCTTTTGTTTGTATTATTTTGGTATTGGGTTAGGATGAGATCCGTAAATTTTCATGTTAAAATCTTGGGTATTCACTTTTGGATTTTGTTTTTCATTTGCCTTTTCATAGATCGTCTTGGTGATTTGATCGTCGGTAGATTCTTCTTCAGAATCGATGTCTATTTCAGTTTTGTCTTCTCTCTGGTTTGTATTTTCCGTATTCTCTTTTGTAGTCATATTTATTTTATAAAGTTCGCTCGACTGTGGGTTCTCCGGTAATCACATTTTTTAAAGCCAGTTTTTCTCTAACATGGTATTTCGTTCATTTGCATATGAGCCTGGTTTCACCATATTGTCGAAGTGGGCGTGGATTATGCAAAGAATTAGGTCGGACCTCATGCTTCCCTCGATGTTCACCGTTGTGGTCTGTGTGGGGGGTGTTGTGGCGCTTCCGTTTGCAGTTGCTGGGGCGTAGGAATTATTTTTTCTGCTTTTTTCTTCTGTATAAGTTGTTTCTTTAGTGGGCATGTCATGGCTAGAGTTCTATGCCCATTTCCGCAATTTATGCACTTCTTTTTTAGGCCTGCACTCGTCCTACCTGTGCTCATGGCTTGCGCACTCAGAGCATGCTTTCCCTTTGTATTTGCAATCTTTAGTTGGATGTTGGTCGATGGTGTAACATGTGAAACATACTTGCACAGAGTCAAATGTTTTTCTTTCGATTTGACCTGGGGAGACTTTGGTGTAGAAGACAAATAGACAATGTTCTGATGCTTGTTGCGGCTATTTCTGTTGATCTAAAAATTACTTAGAAGAAGACGTGGCTATGGCCTTCTTTATTCTGTTTTGTTTTTAATTTGACCATGTCTTCAATTTTTGCACATTTTTTTTCTTTTTCAAGTTCTTCCTTAACTTATTTTGCCGTGTGCTTACCAACCCAATGGTCGAGGCACCTGCAAATCACTGATTTTTTTGTCTGTACGTCAAGATGAGTTTGAGGTACGAGGCAGATCTTTTTCCAATTTTTATGGTGTGCACGAGCTCAGAAGATTTAGATCTTTTTCTGTATCGCAGAGCGCCACATACCCATTATGTTGTTCCTTTATTTTTATGAGTATAAATCCAATATCGGCGTAGATACTTTTCAGTGTCTGTTCCCGAGTTAGTTTCTCCCGACTGGGGAGGATAAGAAGGGGAACCCTTTCGCTCCTTCATAATCGTCCATTGTGGCTCGATTGGAGCCTCCTTACTCTTGGTGGGCTTTCTTTTTCCTTTGTACCTAATTAATTGGCCTGGGATATGAATATTTTTTATATTTGAGATGAAAATGAAAATGATCCCTCTGCTTCAACAATCTTTAGCATAGCTGGTGTAACTGCCTGGGTGAAAATGATGGATGAATGAGATGATGAACGCTGGAAGGTCCTCCAGACGGATGACTCATGGCCGACTTGATGATAAATAGTGATCGAATCAACTATCACCACCCGGGGTGATGCCCCTCATGGGGTTTAGTTATCTAGGTTGCTTACGGCGTATATAGAGAGGGGTTATGTCCCTATATGGTCCAAGCTGGGCCGCTAGTGATAGATGTAACTCTTCCCCAGGGTTTACAGCATCGCCTATTTTCAGGGATGCCTATGTTGGACGGTTTCACAGTGGTCTAGTCCACAAACCTGCTTTCCCAACCGCCTCTAATTATGTCTTGGCACATGAGGGGCATAGTTCGAACTAGGTTCTGAGTGGCGGTACGCACTGCTACGCCTTAGAAGGAGGGAACGGAGGGGGTAATGAGTTTAGGCCGTCATGTAATTAATTATGGCAGGCTAGAAAAATACTCTGTCTCTTGAGTAACCGTATGGAAAAGATGAATGGCGTTGGAGAGAGGTAGAGTTCCTCGATATGGCTCGACCTGCGAGGAATGCTATTATAATTCACTGATCTTTGAATTCTTCTCTTCTCTTAAAGTCTAGCGATGCAAAACTACGAAAGTAGCGTAAGTTAAGTTTTTCGGAGGCGAGAGCTCAATATCCGTGCGGTGAAACCATGCGGGAGTGTGCAATCTGTGGCTAGGGAATAAGATACAGAGCTATATATATGTGGTAAGCTGCGTCAACATTTATACGAACACATTTATAGGAAATGGGATTTCTCTAAACACAAGTTATACATGCAAATGGTTCAGACTCTATAGCGCTCACATCGAGTCTGTTTTCCACAATTTTCAACAATTCCATAATTTTTATCGTGAGACGTTTAAAAAAAAAAAGTATTTGAAGAAGAAATATTATCTTTTGACGACAAAATTTAGAAACCACTGCGCGGTGTAGCTATAGGTTCTTCCATTGTCCCGTTGCCATAGATATTAACATGATGGATTTTTAAAAAAAAATATTACTAAATTGTCTTACATCTTTTAAACCCCTTTTTACCAAAGATTTGTAGATGATTTTTTTGTATTATTTAATAACCAGGATTAGGCAAGCCAGTTCTATAATTACCTTAATTCTATTCATTTAAATATTATAGTTAGTATGGAAAGCAAAAAAAAAACTTATCTTCATTTTTTCAAATATCATTATCAAGGCTAATCAACATCAGTGTATAGATAACCGACTTTATTGCACTAGCTACTTTTTTAGTTTCTTACAAAACTCTCATCACTCGTGGCTTCTACTTTTCCTCTTCCGTCCCGCTGATGCACGAAAAATTTAAATTTATAAGAACCGCTCTTATTCAATAGCACTAATATATATGCTCATTTCTAATTTTTCTGAATAGCCATTATTCACCCGCTCATCTTTCATAAAATATTCCAAAAGATTGTAAATAATTTATTCTTCCTCCAAATTCACATTTAACCATGAATTTAAAATTGGAATGGAATATATATATATATATATATATATATATATATATATATATTTATTGATTCTCATTTAACAGTGAACATTCATCGCAAAAGGTTGAATTTCATCCCTCGCGCGCGTAGTGAAAATAGGTAAAGGCGGCAAACCCAAGGGAATATTATTTTCGCCAAACGTCATATATTTTGGCCAAATCTTTGCAAGTTAGTAATTGAATCGTTAGGAGGATTTGTGTCAACAAGTAAGAAGTTAATTGGAAAAATATAATAATTCCCCAGCTGTGCAGTTCTGTGTTTTAGTTGAATAAAGTGTAATTCCATTAGACACCAGGATACAGTGGAAAAAACAAAATGAATTAGGGTGAAGGCTCAATTTCCTTTTTTCCTAGTACACTTTGAATACTTTAAACATGTAAAAGTGAAGTGGGAAAGATGGATCGGGAGAGGTGTAAGAGACTACTCTTAAGGGTAGTCAAGGATGGGACGAAACCCGAAAGGAAAAAAGGTAACGGAGGTAGTGAATGGAAAATTGATTGCTGCCATTATTAGAGTTATTGACTCCTACACCAGGTATGTGGTAATGTGCCGCCAGGATGAAGATATAAAAAAGTTATCGGACAGTGAAGCAATGAAGGTGCTAAGTGAGATCGACCTAGAGCCAGGAATCCCACCTTAGATGATGTCACATAGGTAAGTCATATTTCGGCAGATAGACCAGCAGATAGGGGATAACTGAGCATAGGATATAAAAAGAGAAGTAAAAAAAATAGATTTAGGTAAAGGTGGCGGAGATGATTAAACTAAGTAGATATAACAATCTGCTCAAGATAACATTTGCGGATGTCGAGACAGCTGGGAAGCCTAAACAGCAAGTCTTTCTGTCATTTAATCAAAGAAAGACTCCCATACAGATTGACGCAAAGGTGTATGTCTAGATACAAATTTGTATCAATTGCTTCTAGATTGAAGACCATACCGCTAGAAAATGTATGAAGGAAAAGCAATGCTTGGAGCCTAACCAGGTGGGGTATGGGTATAGGGAGTGTATGATTGAGGTAAAAAAGTGGCCAAACTGCTAAGGCCAACACGAAACTATGACTACGAGTTGTCCGGCTGAAAGGCAACTCATAAATAATAAAAAGAAAGGGTAATAACCGAGCAAAGGAGGAAGGGAGTCTTATCATATGGAGTGACCGCGATAACGGCTCCTCAATAAGTACTAGCACCGGCAGAGAATCACGTGTCATATCCTATTTTCGAAAATCAGAGATTGAAGATCATGACAAAGATAATATACGCTTATGTAACAAATATCGCAAACTCGTGCTGCTTCTTGAAGGAGCTTAACACCTTACGGAAGAGGAACGATATGAAGAGAAAGATGTGGTTCCAGGACAATCCTCTTTCACGAGACATAGTTAAAATCCAAATAATTCAGGAGGGACATGGGCTAGAAGGAAACGAAAAAAAAGCTGTAGAACTTCATAAGAAGCAGGACAAGAATAAAATCAGCAAGAAGGAGAGGATGATGAGGAAAGACTCCAACGCAGAAAGATGTGGTTCCCGGACAATCCTCTTTCACGAGACATAGTTAAAATCCAAATAATTAAGGAGGGACATGGGCTAAAAGGAAACGAAAAAAAAGCTGTAGAACTTCATAAGAAGCAGGACAAGAATAGAATGACCAAGAAGGAGAAGATGATGAGGAAAGACTCCAACGCAGAGGTTTCCAGTCCGGGGTTTGAAAGTGAGGAAAGTCTAGAGGAAAAAAATTCAAGGGAAGTTAAGAGTAAAGAGATTTGCATAATGGAAATAAAAAAAATGGCAATTGCCAGGAAAGAGGCTTTCAAGAATGGGAAGACGAATGATGCCTTTCCATTCTGTGATGAGGTATATCTACACCTATACAACACGTTTCGAACGAGTTTCCTTAGGACATAGCTATAGTTCAAATAATTGACCACATAATAGAAATGGTCGCACCAATCTGAATAGCCGGAAGTTTCCAGGTTACAGCGGATAGAGGCCATCTCTAGAGAACGGAAAACTTCAGGATGTTAAGGAAAGGTAAAATGAAAAGGTTTAGAGTTTAAATAGGTAAAGAATAATCATGTAGTATTTATTTGTGAGCACGGGTTGAATATAGAGAAGTATAAGACAAAGTTGGAAATCATTTATAACTACACAAAAAGTCCATTCAACGTGAGATACAACGGTTAAGAAAGGTATAGAGCATAAAGAGTTGTAAGAGCTAGACGAAAGTTATGTCACTATAGTTGTATACCCAAACGAACCCAGTAGTAGTAATAGAGGGATACCAACCCCTAAAAAGAAATTATTTGCCCCTAAATAATGCAGTCTCTTATCATGAAGATTTGTTGTTTTAGCACAATATTCTTGGAGATCATGTTCTACAAAGTTGGTAAATAATATAAAATCAATAAAGGTTAATTTACCTTTTAGGGCAGAGCTTAATTCCAATACACGAGGAGACAATTGTTCTATCAGTTTAGATTTACAGTCAATTTCATAATTTAATAAATAATCCAAAGAATTGGTATATAATTCTGAGTGATAGAGTGACTTACTGTACACTATAAAGTAAAAAAACTTAGGGTATACTTGGCAGGAACGACAAGTTTCTAGAAATATTCCATCCATGTTAGTCTTTTGGACTCTTCGATTTGCGATGGAACGAGCGAAAAGTTTGGAGTCATTTCCATAGCGATTGTATATTAGGCGGTGGGGCGATTTGCCGGCGAGGCGCAACTTAATTTTTAATATAAAGCCAATGACGAAAAATAATCCAATCATTATTGCTAAATTGCTAATGAATTATCATATATTCCTAGAAACCAGAAAATGAGCGCCCAGGCTCGAAACGTTGTTTTGAATAAATGGATTTAGAAAAATGATTGGAAAACTTTTCATCATTGGCTTTATATATATATATATATATATATATATATATATATATATATATATATATATATATATATATATATATATTTATATATGTATATATATATATATATATATTAGAGGAACAATAATGTTCTAGTCAATGTCGTAAGGTTAGGTTATAATAAAACTTCCTTAATCCGCTAGAAAAGGCTCCTGGAGTTCCGTAACCCCCTCCCGGAGCGTTACATATACGACAAGGCAACCATCCATTTCTCTAAAAAGAGAAAGTTCAGGAAGCCTTTTGTATAAGTTAACGTTTAATTTTAACAGAAAACGGGAACCATTGCGGTGACCCTTGAAAGGAAAATTGATATTTTTTGTAATTTATTTTTCTTCGTATTTTCATATATTATTTTAAAACAATACAATAGGCTTTCTTTATCGTCTGGGTGTTTACTTATTTAAATAAGTTTTGAAAAATGCATCATATCATTGCACTAGAATTCCTTTATAATCTTTTCTGCCATTTTGCCTTTTTCTTGCCCTCTTGGAATCGTTTAATACAATTTGATGTTAAATCTATTAATTTAAAGTATCTGATGAAATCATCAAGAACTAAATAATCAGCTTTGAGGATTCCCTCCCATCGTCTATAATTTCTCAACAAAAACATTAAACAATTGCACACGTGACTTAAAATCGACATATCCCAACTTAAATAGAATAAACAGTCCTAAAAATTGTTAAGATTTCACAAATTAATTTTAAAGGAATAATTGAATTCACATTACATTATAATAAATCTGGAAAATAATTAAAACTTCATTGAGGAAGTAAAACGATATTACGGTCGTTTTTCCCTGCTAAATCAAATGCTCTTTTAGTAGCTGCAAGTTTTACTTCCTGAAAGAACAATAAACTAATTCTGTGAATGAAATGACGCGAAAATTTAATGCAAAGGACAATATTATAAGTTCCACAATCACCATTTGAATAGACACTGAATTATAGAAAAGTAAATTGAAGAACATGTTCCTCTTATATACAAGGTGACTACTAATATGTTTGCTATTTTTACCATTGTTAAATCGTTATATTAAAATATGAAAAAATTCTACTAGGAAGAAATGTTATATATAACTGTAAGTGTGTTCATTCATTGATATATATATATATATATATATATACCAATGTTCTACACTTTTTATTTGTATTTTTATTTTATCTCTGAAGATGACACAAGGGTATCGAAACGCGTCAGATAAATAAAGTGTTTTGCTAAAGGAATCTTATCCTATTCCCTCCTTTAACTTTAAAATCAGAGTTTTAATGAATTTTAGAGAACATATCCACGGCCTCAACCCAGACGTAAAAGCAAATTTACGACAAATTGCTAGATTTGTAAAGAAAATCACAAATACGAAATTAGCCGTCGCTTTTAACATAACCTGCTTTTATGAAAATATATTGCCCAACTTTACCTATATTTCAATAAATGTATGTAAATTTATCGATTTAATTTTTCAAACATTAATGTTAAATATTCAGTGGCCTCTCATGATGCTTCATTTTTGTTCGGTTGTTCTAGTTTTAAAATACAATTATTTTAAGTATTTCGAAATCCAATATAATTTTAATACCTACCTTAAATATAAGTAAATGTATTGTTTGGAAACGCAACTAAAAACAATTTAAAGTTTTTAAAGATAACAATTTCATAAAAATTAAAACAGCGTTTCCAATTTCAGAGGTAAACAAATTAGTTTTCAATATTTTTACGTCCACCGAATTTTCTTTGTAACTTCATACACGTCCTTTTTCTTGCTCGTTAATCTCGTTAATTCCCCACCATCTCTTTAGATAAAAATTGGACGGGAATTGAGAATCCTTTATATTACAATCCTCTAATTTTGTTATGGAGGGTAAGGTAATCCCTTTGGGCGCCCCAAAATAATCTCATTCTCTGTAGGAGATTATTCATTTTTATTTGAGGGAACAAGAACGATGTTTTTCAGCTGCGTAGATCTTAAAATGTTGTGACTGAGATTTGCCAACTTAAATGTTCGATTTTTGCCAAGGATGTTTAAGTGTTTAGTTTAAGTTGTTTTTTTCTCAAGTCTTAACAGACTTTAGAGAATGGTTAAAATGAAATCTCAAAGGGCAGTTAATTGCAAAGTCCCCTTCAGATCAAATCTTCTTTCTTCCTCCTTTGCATTCATATTTTACTTCAGCTTCTTCTCATTTTCACCTTTATTCTTTCCTCACCGTCTCTCTACCTTGGTCTTTGTATTTTTTCCAATACATGGAAAACTGTAGTGGACGAAAAAGCCGATATCGAAAAAAAATAGTATTGGTCATTTGTTCGAAATTGGGACCAGGAAAAGGCCTCGGGAAATGGAATTTCAATTAAAGAATGAAGAATCCATTGTCCAATACAAAAGTCAGCAGGAAAATCTAATATTATCCAAAGCTAGGAAATTAGTGAGAGTGGAAGAGTAGAGTCATGCCTCTAGTGATCTAGGATACATTAAATGTATCCCTGTTAAATAAATTTCCTGAACATTTTTCACTATAACCAATATAAATACTTACTATTCAGACATAACAGAAATACTAAATTTATAACCTAATTAAAATAAATATGTGTCGAGGAATAGGTCACCTCCCCAGACAATACGTCTATATATACATATATGTATCTATTGGTTGGGAGGAAAAAGATATAAGCCATGAGAATATGTATTGTGTTGAGGATTAAGTTCTTGCAGTTTTATCAAATTTATTCATTACCATTGACAATTTTAGAAAAACTTCATTTTTAATTGATAACAATATGCAATTTAATCAAAAATGTATTCTCCGTTGTTATTTATGGCTTCTTCCCAACGTTCAAATAGTTTTTCGATGCCTCTGCAATAAAAATCTCTGGATTTTGACTGGAAGAATTTGTCTAACCAGGTTCTTAATTCCACATCAGTATTAAACGAAACGCCGCGCAAATTGTTGGAGAGCGATCGGAACAGATGGAAATGCGATGGAGCCATGTCAGGCGAATATGGAGGATGCAGCAGGATTTCCCAATTAAGCGTTTGGATGGCGTCTTTTGTCATATTGGCAATGTGAGGACGAGCATTGTCGTGTTGCTGAAGGACTCGAGACGTCAATGAGGTCAGTTTTCACGAATAGCTTCAGCGAGTCGATACATTTGTTGAACGTAGAGTTCTGCATTGACAATCTCGTTGTTCGCAAAGAGTTCATAAAGAATGATGCCTTCACAATCCTACCACACACACAGCATCGTCTTTGGTGGATGAAGTCCTTGCTTTAAACGCAGAAGTGTTTTTTTATTGGGGCTAAGCCATTGTTTTCAATGGTTCATGTTGACATAAACACACCACTTTTCGTCGCCAGTGATGATGCAGTGAAAAAATCTGTGCTCATATCCACGAGTAGTCTTGTGAATAGCAAGCAAGTCTGCGGCAATCGTGTAGTGTTGAAGTTTGTTGCTTTCGCTCAAAACGTGCTTTACCCATGCACCGAGTTTTTGAACATTCCCCATCGAATGAAGGTGATTCACTACAGTTTTCTGATCACAAGCCAATTGGCGAGGATTTTCATGAAAAAGGTCGTTCAATCGATCTTCATCCAACTTAATGGGGCGACCAGAACGTTCTTAGTCATAATATTGAAATGACCGTTTTTGAAAGGTGAAAACCACCATTGAGCTGTCTTTTCTGATAAAGAATTTTCTCCATACACAGCACAAATATCGCGACGAGCTTTGGCTGCGTTTGCATTGTTCCCGTCTCGATTGAAAATGAATAACAACAAGTGTCGAAAATGCGCCTCATTTTCAACTTGACATTCCATTTTGAGGGTACAGAACAAAAATTAAATTAACACAACTTTTAAATAAACTGCAATGACTTATTACTCAACTTCAAGACGTAGCCTAAACAAAAGGCTATTAGTCTACGCTGTTAAGAGACGTAGCCTAACCTTTGCAAATTTTGCTCTCATTATATATTATTATTTCTTAATATGTGCACAAATCACGTCAACAAAACTTAAATCAACACATTATAAAAACGCAAGAACTTATTCCTCAACCTAATATATATACAGTTATATACATATATATCCCTTAATGTACGTACGCGTCCTTCACCTCGTACAAGTACGTTCACTGCGTAAAAGTAATCCGTTGATTACGAGGTATAAGAGTGCGATTTTATTACTGGGGCCGAAAGCTTTTATTAAGTTTACCAAGTTGCAGTTCAAGGATATATTTAAGGAGTGAAAACCAAAAATAAAATTTTAATAAGTCACTAGTTAACATATTAATATATATATATATATATATATATATATATATATATATATATATATATATATATATATATATATATATATATATATATATATATATATATATATATATTTACGGGAAATATAGGAAATGTAAATAAGGATAATACTGAGAGAATATAGACAATTGGAAATCGGGTAACGTTAATTACTTGTTAATTAGCTTTCAAATGGGATACTATACATCAGTTATACAGAAGCAATATTTAAAAGTCAGAAAGTAGGTCGATTAACGGGAGATGCAAGCAAGGGTCGTTTTACCTTAAAGTGGTCACCTTGAGGAAAGGGATTCTTTTAAGGAGTCGGCGTGGGGCAATGGAGACGGAAAATGATCGTGATTCTCAGCCGAATATTCTGATGGTGATGAGGATGAAGGGGGGAGGGCAGAAGACGAGTTCACGATCGTCCTTGAAGACGGACGATGACAGCTCTGCTCCAGAGAAGTGCAACTTCCAAAAATAGAGAATCTGACGCCACTCGGCGCAAAATCTCAGACGGGAAACTAGATATCCTTGAGAGGGGGTTGTAGATGAGACGAGAGGAATCCAGACCAGTTCTTTGGGGACCAAAAGAATCTCGGCTTGCTCTGAACAGAGTAAGCCTTCACAAAAGAGATTGATCTGCCTGGTGAGATACATTCTCGATGGTATAAGTGAATACCAGGGACTTGGGAGAAACAGACTCACGATCTGAACCGAAGGCGACGATATCTCCAACTCAATCTGCCGATATTCGGAAAACCTAGGGTATTTATAGGGAGGAAAGGAATTCAAGAAACAAATGAAGGGCGTATTCTTCTTGGTGTCCATTTCTCATCCAATATGGTAGCAGGGGTTTTTATGCAATAAACCATTTTCAGTTGTTTGTTTTTTTAACTTTTTGGCATAGTGTTAATTCGATCAAATTGATGTCGGTATTTGTTCTAATGTGTAAATGACTAAATTGAGATATACAAAAACAAGTACTCAGTTTTAGATAGTTGTTACTGTTTTCAAGTTTATTTATGTTTTCTTCTCTTTAAGGCTTTTAAGCAATATAGATGACCAGGTGATTTGGAATGCATTACACTTCTTTTTTGGACTGCTGTAAAAACTTAAAATCTTTTCTACACCGTTATTTTCACATTCACAGCATGGGAACTAGAAGTGATGAGCCATAGCACATTTCTAACGATAGAGTACAAAACAAGTTCCCTTTGATTTAAATAAAGTTTTGACTTTCCCTTTCCTTTAGCAAGTTTTTGTAATGCTTTATATAAAAGGGCTTTGAAGAAAAACAGAGTATTGGTGACCTTAGGAATGTAGTTACATGAGCTTAATTCGTTCCTGGCATAAGATTCCTAAGCTGAGCACAGAAGAGAGAGGGTAGTGAAGCTGTGCTTTCCTGTCTCAATTTCTGCCCCAAATTAAATTGAGTCTTAAATTTCCTCAGGTAATTTCTCTTTCTTCGCCATTCAATTTTAACACGAGCTCAGCTCCTCTCCTTCTTTACTTTTAAATGGAAAAAAGAAAGAGCCTAGTGGTGAAATAACAAAGGCACTTCTACTCGGTGGTAAAAGAAAATGAGAAAAGTGAGCGGTAAAAGATTCATGTGGAGGAGAGAAAGAAGAGAATAGGGACAAGAATTCAAAAGTACAAAACCTGTAGTAGCAAATTGACCAATCCTAAACAGCATCGGTGAGTGTATTATAAACGTCCTGGAAGAAGTTTATTCAACGAGTAAAATTATTCGATTGAACAATTTAAACCGCGTTCCTTGATGAAATTCAATTGAATGTGTTTTCATGTTTAATCAGTTGAAATAAAATAACTTTATGTCAATTTCTATGAGGAATGATTAAGAGCTCACGAATTCCACGTGAGTCACAATTATGAAAAATATCCCACATAAAAAAGAAAAGGAGATTCCGAGCGCTTTCGTATATATTTGCAAAGCCCTTTTCAAAAAAATCCTCATTTCTTAAAAATATCTTGACAAATAAAGACGAAAGCGCTTGGAATCTGCTTTACCTTGTATTCTTTTTTTTATTCTTATATGAAGAATATTTCTTGATCGGAAAGCGTTCATTAATTAAGAGAACCGCTTCCTATTTGTGGAGAAATGGCTACATATAGCATCTCGGAGGGCCAGGCGGACATAGAACTTAAAATCCCTTCCCCTTGTGGAGAAAGCCGGAGAAGAGAGCCCCATGAGGAGAATCGTGGGAACGGTAGCCGGAGAATAACAATAACTGCCTACCCTGTTTGATCTCCCCGCCGCTTTGGTAGTTGGAGCGAACATCTGTTTTAAGGCGACCACATAAGGCCCTTAAACGACGCTCTAACGATCCAATTACCTACGGGATCCATAAACACCTGGTTATATCACAAAAAAAGCGGTGCTAGTCAAAAGGCACGCCAATGAGTGTGTCGGTTGAGAGTCTCTCTAATTAGCAAGCCGACTTGGGCATCTCAGTGCCAACCTCTGCACTTCTCGCTCTCACCAGGGGCGAACTCACCATTCGCACTCTCCTCTGTGGCCTTGCCTCTTTCCCCTTAGATGGGGCGGTGGTCCGCCTATAAATAAGCCCCAAAAAGAAAGAGAGAAGATCAGAATTCGATAAGAAAGAAGAAGGTTCAGTTCGTGAAGATCGATCCTTCAGCCAAACAAGACGACTTCAATGAGAAACGATAGGATCAGATTGAGAAGATCGATTCCCCCTCCCCAGGCCGAATTAACATAAATCGTCAAGTTTTGTATCGGTGCCATACCGAAGAATCCTTTACAGACTTAGAATAAGTCTGGCTGGAGAAAAGTAAACCCGCTCACACTTGAGTGACTCACATCTCAAGCTCCGTAGGAGTGAGAGGAGAAGAACCCAGCCCCTACGAGGTTACGTTCTTTAATTACGGTAAAAATCTCACCGAATACCCCCAAATCTAGTTGGACACTCTACGTTGAAGAATAAGACACCAAGAGGCTTCAAGATTATCCAGAAGAGGACTCTCGGAGCGAAGAGCACCGTAACTCTCTCTGTTTTCTTAACTTAACCAGAGGCAAAATTTGCAATAAGAAGTTGACTTCGCACTACCTCTCTTCCGGCATCCCACCTCTACGAAATTCAATCATCGGCCACGGCAACCATCCAAAGCGTGGGATGAGCCCTCCAGCGTCATCTGCCAACCCCTGATCCCGTCTGTCATGTGAGTTAGCAAGAACATTTATATTCATATTGCGATAGTATGAAGTTAGTACGCTGCACGATTTTATAGAAGTAAAGACAATTGTGCGTTAACCCCGGTCATATTTGTTGGTAAAGGAGAGTACTTTAATTTAATGTTTAACGCTAATCAAAACGGGTCACGATAAAAATACTAATCGGCAATGGTGTGTTTACCGGGAGCCTATTTGTTTATTTTTGTCATTGAAGATATTGTAATAGGCCTAGTTGCTAACCGGGATTGTCTAGTTTAGCTTAGAACGAGGATATAAATGTGATTACTGTTTGTTCTTCATATTTAAGTGTTACATTTAAAATATATGTTTATTTTGGGATAATTCCTGTGTGTTTCCTCTTATCCTTACGTGTTGAAGCAGATCTTCATTAAAACATCAAAATTTGCACTCTTAGATCAAAGCCTACTTCATCAAAGAAGTACATCACGACCACAAGGTATACCACGACAAAAGTGGTGTCAGGTGTGGGATAATTAAAAAGGGGAATTATACGACACTATTGCTGTTCAGGAGATTAATCTCTGGAATGAAACACCGTCCTTTTGCTGCGCTCTTTATCGACGGGGAAGATGGGCGGGGGGCTATAAAGAATGGGGAATGGAAGGAGAGAATTGAAAAAAATTAATGATGCAATTGTAGTGAATTCATATCATTGGAGTAAGGGTTAGTATGGTACGCAGTGGGAAGTGTTTGAAGGCAAGTGGTGCATCGAATCGAAGAGTTGGAATAAATAAAAAACACAAGATTTAAAACGTTGATTTTTGTTTGAAGATTTATGTCGTTTGGCGGCAATTGCAAGAAAATCCGATCAAAGGAATTCAAGTTTGGAAGAATAAAATAAAAAAGTTTCTAACTTTGTAATTTTGGAAGTTATACATTGTTGAATACATCTAAAACTGTGTACTTGTTTTTGTATATCTCTATTCAGTCATTTACAAATTAGAACAAATACCGACATCAATTTGATGGGATTTAAAGCTTGCAAAAAAGTAAAAAAAAAACAACTAAAAATGGTTTATTGCATAAAAACCCCTGCTACCATATTGTAATGGAAAGGGACGCCAAGAAGAATACCCCCTTCATTTGTTTATTGAATTCCTTCCCTTCCTATAAATACCCTAGGTTTTTCGAATATTGGCAGATTGAGTTGGAGATATCGTTGCCTTTAGTTCAGATCGTGAGTCTGTTTCCCCCCAAGTCCCTGGTGTTTGCCTATGCCATCGAGATTGGATCTCACCAGGCAGATCCATTGTTGAAAACTTGTGGATAAGGGCGCTTAATTTCATGAAAAATTCCCTTGTTTGTCATCAAGCAGCAAAATGACGGAAGCAAATCCGATTCTGGCTCCAAATGAGTGAGCTACGAAATGAACTGACAACTTTTCTCGTCCGAGGGCAACGGCGGAGCCGAGTGGAAATGTCGAGTCAAACTTGAGCGTGCTTAAGCCAAGTTGCGTGTGGTTAGTGACAAGATTAATTCACAATGCGGGGTGAATTCATTTGCAGGCACCATACACTGTAGATACCTAGGGGGACAGACCCCACATTAAACTGAGAATTAAAAGAGCCCCAAACGAGCGCAGAACGATCGTAAAACCCAACCTAATCATTTTTATTTCTCGTCTAATCTGACCTCGACAAACCAAGCGATCTTTATCGATTTTAGTGAGTGCAAACGATGGGAAATCCTAAAAATTTATAAAAAATGGGAAACAAAAGGCAAGAAGTCGATCCGAATGAGAAACGCTAAACAATGTGTTTTGGGGTTTCCGGGTTTATATAGTTTTCTTTATTATTTTCCTATCTTTATTATACCCAGTGAAAATAAATTTGACATTGAGAGTCCAATGTCGTGCCCACATGAGATATACGGATTCTCGTCGCGTCTCATCTAAGTGAACTCGAGCACTAACAATTTTGCTCAAGAACACTGCCATGAACTCAAAATGGTATAACAACGTGTTTCATCAGCACCTTTTCCAAAATTTTAAGACCATTTTGGTAATGATAACTCTATTTTTCAGCATGATGGTCAACTTTGTTAGGAAGCAAAAGCAATAACAATGTTCTTTGGTGAAAATAACATGGAAGTTTTGAGACCTTGGCCTAGGAAGTCGCCAGATTTCAACCTAATATAGAATTTGTGGGCGAAAATCAAACTGGTAATTGATAAACCGAACGCAACCCAAATGAAAGCATTTACTGGTGCGCATTTGGACAAAAATGGATCAATATCAATCAAAATATCATCAGATATTTTGTTTCTAGCATACCAAAACAAATTTACGCAGTCCGAAAGAGCAGTGGACATCATTGTATATATTGACTTCACACATTAATTGACTGCCTTTATTAATGAAATTAGCTTCAGCTCTAAATTTTTGTGATACCCACCTACTAAAAAAATAAACGTTGATTAGTTCTATTAAATTATATGAAAAAGTATAGTAGTGTCAAAACATTTGCCCATGACTATGTAATTATCATAAATTTTCTTTGTTTATTATTACCACAGCTTCTTTTATTCCAATCTTCCACTGTATCATTTTTTTTTTAAATCAGGTTAATTTACTCGGTATTACTTCTTATTTAGTATTTTGTACTGTTAAGTTCTTATAAGGTTACGTTCAGATGGCAATTATGATGCGTTGCTCACTTGTCTGACCGGCTTTGTCGTTGTTGACTTTGTTAATTCCTAGTTTGTCAAAATGTGATTTTTCACAATTATCTTCTCTATACTATATATATATATATATATATATATATATATATATATATATATATATATATATATATATATATGAGTTTTTAAATTGATTAGATTTCTTGGGCCTTGACGGATGTAGATCTCCAAAAGCGCACTAGAACGTGCTACTTACTTTTAATTCTATTGAGCTTGAGGCTGTTGGGTTGTTTGTTTTTCTATGTTATTGTTTGAAGAGGGAAGTGATATGAAATTATGTCTCTAAGGAATAAGGAACACACAGGATCTAATTATAACTCATATCTTCAACATGATATGAGAATATAATGTCGATGGTATAGGTGAGCGAGAAACATACATGACAGGCATTTGGAAACAGAAAACGAATGAAGGCGTGTCACTCTTTCAACCATTTCGAATCCTATGGTATGTAAATAAAAAAATTATTAATGATCGACTTAATTCAATTAGTATTCAAGTGAATAAGATAAAAATATCTGTCAGCATATGTTTGAATAAGACGATCTTTATAACGTAGAAATGAATGTGAGGGGTGATTAGAAAGAGATGGCATCAAATAAAATAGAATAAACAATAGAAAATAAAACGAATTATGTACAAAGAGAAGACATAAGTGAAATATGAACTCAGAGTTAACCGATATGGGTAATGGCTGCGGTGGGGGTGATTTCGACTCTATGCGTTCGTTTCAAACAATGTTGTTGCGTCAATCTTCTTGGGTGAAGTAACCGGAGGAAACCACAATTCGCCCCTATTTTCACTTCGTACCAGCATTTGTAATAAATGCATGCATTTTTAGTGCGTAAATGATGACTCATATAGGTAAATAATCAATTATTATAGATTTTCCCCAAAGTTATTTGTCTTAAGCTCTTTTCAAAATAACCTTGAGTGCTTCTTTTTCTTCAAGGAATATTGCCTCAAATTTGTTCCTTTTTAAAATATTGGGGGCTAATTTTCTGTGCCTGAATTCATCAAACTAGGGAATTAGAGAGAACTGCATAGATAAAGTTTTATTTCTAAGTGTGAGAGGTGTAAGATGCTGAATGTGGTTATCAGGTTATTATTTGGCGAAATAAATTTGCTAACGTCTAGCAGTGATAATAGCAGCGTTGTGGTTCTAGAGTTTGTTCTACAATATTTTAGTTACTTTGATTAGAGGACTAACAGTAACTAAGTGATGCTGGTTATACTTTGGAATCTAAAGTATAACCAAGGTCACTAGATTAAGGGCTGTAGGCTAGAGTGATTAGTATGATTGCTGTCTCACTTGTTTACAACAAGGTGATAAAGGTTTGCATTTTATCCCTGCCATTCAATTCGACCCCTAATTTTGTAAAGACTTTTTCAGGCTTGAAGTGTCGACTTGTAAGCCGTAATTTAGAGTAATTAAGTTAATCGAACATCCAAAGTTTGGATGTTCGATTATCTTAATTAATAGGCCTATTTAATCTAGTTTGTAATTTTTAACATAAAACTTATTAATTCGTTTTACTAATTACTATTTTATTGTCCACTTTCAGATTTATAATGGCTCCAAAAAAGATGAGATATAATGATCCATATTTGAAATTAGGTTTTACTGTAATAAAGTCTAGTGGGGAAGAGAAACCACAGTGTGTTTTGTGTTCTGAGGTGTTGGAATCTACTTCTCTAAAGCTCAGCAAGTTAAAGCGACACTTGGAAACGAAGCATCCCAATTCAATAAACAAAGATGTCGACTTCTTTAAACGCACAGCTGAACAATTGCTTAAATCCAGATTTGATGACACAGGAATGTTTTCGTAGAATATTAAGGCTACTCTGAAAGCCTCCTATGAGGTTTCAGGAAAAATTGCTGTTAGCGAAAAACTCACCATTTCGGAGAAAAGTTAATATTACGTTGGTGCAAAGATATTATATCGAATGTGCTAGGAAGTTCTGAACTCGAAAAACTGAAGTATGTTTCCCTGTCAAACGATACTGTTAGGAGGCGAATAGTGGATATATCTGATTACATACTGTCGCAGGTGGTCTGAAAGATTCAGAATTTGACTTTCAACTTTTGCGCGATCCAGCTTGATGAAACAACAGATGTTGCCAACTTAACCTAATTTTGTGTCTACGTACGATATGTATATGACAAACACCTGGAAGACGATTTATTTTTGTTTTGTGAAACTTTCAGCACGAGAACAACTGCAATGGAAATATTGAACAGAGTAGCAAGACTTTTTGAGGCACATGGAATCAAATGAGAACATGTCATTGACGCGTGTACTGACGGCGATCCAGCAATGCTTGGTTGCTGGTCTGGTTTTCAAACTTTGGCTAAGCAAAGATCCCCCGATATTATTGGTATACACTATTGCACTATTCATCGCCAAACCTTAATAATGAAAACGGTGCCTAATAAGTTCAACAATGTTCTCAGTGAAGTGATTAGAGCAGTTAACTTCATTAGATCGAATGCACTCAACTCTAGTGATTCTGAAATTGAAACACTCTGGCTGCTCTCACACATTAGATGGCTTTCAAAACGGAAATTTTTGAAGAGAGTTTTAATAATACATGAACAAGTGCAGCAATTTTTGCAAGATGCTACTATACCAGACATGCACGAAAAATTCTCTACAGTCTGCTTTTTTTATTCCTGTCATTTTGGCGGAGACATTCAAATTTGTGATTTCCATCAACTTGGCGCTGCAAAGAAAAGAGATCAGAGTGCTCAATTGTCATAAAAAAATGATAGCCTTCAAACTGAAGCTTGAAATATTGCATTCAAAGTTAGAGAAGAAGAACTTTGCCCCATTTCCATAGCTAAATACATATATTGATGAAAATGAGCTTAACGTCGATGACGATATACTTGAGGTGATGAAACAACATGTATCAATTCTTAATGAAGAAATTTCTTATTAATTTCCTGACCTACCAGAGCTTGAAAAATACTATCGATTTATCAACAAGCCGTTTGTACTCTCCATTAAGGATCTGTCTTTGGAGGACAATTATTTAATTCAAGAACAGTGTATTGATTTGATTAATGATAGGAGTGCAAAACATATTTTCCGTAAAATGTGTTGGAGTGATTTTTGGATTGAAATGACACAGTCATATCCCGATGGTGCAAAGATGGCTCTAAAGGTGCTGATTCTATTTGCAACCAGCCCACCATGAGTGCGAGACTACTTGCCATCAAAACAAAATCCACAAACAGATCAGAGGAGACAAATGACATTAGAGTTGCACTGGCCAAAACAAAGCCAAACCTAGAAGAAACGGTTCAGGCAAAGCAAATGCAGCCATCCAATTGAATGTACATTTGATGATTAAGATTGTCATTTTCTTAATAAATAATTGATTGCCAAAATTTTCTGGGGGTTTCAGTAGATTAAGGTTTGCATTTTTTAATAAATAAATGTTGGCCAAAAGGTTTTGTTTCAGTAGCCTATATGTTAATTGTAGTTGATTTAAAAGGGTCCACGAGCCATCTAAAAAATTGAAAAGAGACCGCCGCGCCAAAAAATCTTAAAATAGTTTGAGAACCACCGGTATATATTGATATAGGATTCTTTTATCCTAGTTCTTGACAATCATGTAATGCGGCACAATAACACAGTGACTCCTTTGCAAAATGAAGTACCACCATTGTTAGATATCGGTTGATAATTTTTTTTCAGTATCAAAACCCATCAATATATATATATATATATATATATATATATATATATAAAAACCCTATTTTTCAAATATTTCTATTATCTCCCCTTTTTTACAATGAAGACACTCAAAATTAATTAATCTTAGTTTTATTTTAAAAAAACAACATATTTCTTATTCCCTTATATCTAAAAGCCCTGCATTTTATAATTTGAATATTACCACCTCTGCTGCTTCCCATTTCCCATATAATCTTGAATCTATAATTTAAGAAGGGGATTTCTTTGAGTATTTGAATAATAATTTCATCTTAGTTTGTTTTTTTTTTAAAGTTATTTTAGATAATTTTTTTATAATATCAAAAAACAAACCAGTGAAGTTCAGAAATAAATATAAGTATCGAGATTTTGTGAATTTTTAAAACCCCAAAAATTAAAAATGGTGAAGTTCAGAAAATTTATTTTTATATATCTTCTTCTATAATTATATTTTAATAACGTGATATTTTGAAAGGGGGAAAAATTTAGCTTAGAGTTCCTTTTTAAAATTATTATAATTGGCGAAGTTAAGAAAATTAATAAAAATTTAACCATGGCTGCTATTTTTTTAGATTTTAAATTTTAATCTTAGTAGCGAAGTGCATGCTTCCACCGTAGGGGGAAGTAGCAAAGCCATTACCTGGTTAATTTATAAATATCTGATAAATTCTCTAAAAAATTCATATGTTTGTATATATTTATAATCTCATATCCTTTAGAAAGGGTTCCTAACCAAAACGTCGGTACCAATATGTTAATATATAATAATGAACTTCCTAAATTTAGTCTGCTTATTTATCCTAAATATACGTATACGCCTGGCAACACGCAACCCCTCTGTTCTCTTAAGATATATATATATATATATATATATATATATATATATATATATATATATATATATAAATATATATCTGGGCGAAAGCATTAGTTCGTTTTCGTCTTTTCTGCTTCATTAAAAAATTAATTATTTTAGCAGCGTCGCAATAGCATAGCAAAGGAAATCTTATTTTTCTTAATTAACTAAGATTTTACAATGAAGGGATGGCTGAAGAGCCATTTACTCGTGCCGGCAGCACAAATGAGATAACCGAGGTTGTAATGAGGTAGGGAAAGCATCTTTCAAAGGAAGCCAACAAAGGATTCTGAACCAACAAACAAAGAATGAATGAGGCGATATTTGTGAACGCCAAGTAATGTGTCAAATATGACTCTCAGCTGAATTCTAATCAGAATAATTCGCAGGTACTTAGAGGCGAATTGTGGGTGGATTGCTCCAGTCTGAAATGAATAGTCCTGGAATTGTAAGTGATACCTGACAAAACTATGTGCAATGTCTTCTCTTAAGTCAAAGTTATCATTCTATCAACACCTCTAGTGATACCATAAGTTAGTGAACTAGCAACACTTCTAGTAACACCATTAGTTATTGCCGTAGGGAAAAAAATGGACGAGAACTGTTTGGCAACACGCCTACGAAATAAGCCACAGGGCACTAAAATAGGTAAAAAAAGATTGTAAAGAAAGTAGTGAAAATGTTAAATTCGAAATATCAGGAGGGGTTAACGTCAAGGTAGACTCAATCAAGTTGTAAATTTTTTTAAATCCTTCGTTTAATTGCATGTCTTCTTCAAAGAGCAAGTAAACTGTAATGGAATGAATTTTGTATTACTGCGCCTTTGATAATATCAGAAGGTCTTTTTTGAATGTGCCCTAAATAATTCCCTTTCCACCTTCAGCTCGTGAAAATTATACCCTTATTAGATGCTATCATATGAAGCTTACCCGGCGCTGCTGTAAACGTGCATACTCCCGTCTCTTCTTTTTTATTTTACAACTAAAAAATGTGGGGCGAAAACCCTCAAAACTGGTCCCCTACTTCAGAGAAAATTTTACTGCTCCCATTTCATTTATTCATTCATTTTCTATACGTACACGCTACACTTTTACGTATTAGTCTCTTCTCTTACCAAGAATATTAGATTATAAAAGGGATAAAATTGCATATGAAGAGTTCCCTACAATCAACGAATTGTTCATATATTCCAAAGCGGGATGTCATTAACGTCGTTTCATTTTCGTCTAATCCTTATCGATCAGGCGCGATGAAGATTCAATTAATTTTATTTTTACTCTTCAGAGGTTAGAGAGGAGAGGGTAGTCATATTTATAGAAGACCAAAGGAAGAATAGGCATATTAATTGCCCAAACTTGAAAACATGTTTAAAAAATAAAATTATATATAGATGTACATACTCGTATATATATATCCATTTACTTCTTGCTCATCTTGTATTTTAAACTTAAGGCTGATTTAATTTGAAATATACTTACATATCCATCGATCAGTCTCAGCAGGGATTTAATAATCTTTCGGCTTGTTTTTTTTATTCACATGAAAGAGAATCATGAAAATGAGGTTCGCTATAAAAATATTATTAAATTTGACTTCTATGTTTATTAGGTGATGCAAAAATGTCGACCAACTCAGGTTTTCGGAGCACCCCCGAATTTGATTATTTCTGGCATAAAAACAGTGTGAGTAAATTTTTTGTCAATCCAAAAATGTTTAGAGGTTGCTACCATAATTCAAAGTTTTATGATTTAGCTTTTTCTGTGATTTCAGTAAAATACATTTATTATGTAAAACTGGACTACTAATTTAAGTATATTATTTATATTCTTTATTACTGAAGAATTTTGCCTCTGTAATTGGGAGGAAATCCTCCCCATCCTGTTCCAACACCTCTATCCTCATCCGCCTTTGGCCCAATAGCATTGCAGTTCGTCAGTGCTCCAATGCTCAGTACCCTCACAGCTATCACCGGTGGAGGTTATAAGTTCGCGTCTCTTTTATTTCAAAAATACTGAACAATTGCTCATTTAGATCATCACACTATTCATGCATTATAAAATAAATAGTAAACAAACCATGTATGAAGCTCTAACATCTACTGCTAAAGATGTCTTGCAAGTCTGGGAAAAAGCACGTATTCCAACATCGCTTAAAAAACATATAATAAAAAAGTTAAAAGTAATGTATGATGAATGGATAAAATTAAAGAAAAACAAAAAAACAACAAGAAAAAACAATCTCAAAATTTATTGGATAAACAAATGGAATGGAAACAGAATTTGGATAATATTTGATATAGCTCATGTTGATGCGCTCATTTTGATAGACATTGATGAAGATAAAGAATTCCTTATTTTGCAAAGACAAACGAGACGAAAAGGAAGAATGGCTAGTGTGGATAAAAAACTTGTACAACATGAAGCAATAGCGTGTGAAAAGGAAAAGCAATTTGAAATGAAAAGAAAGTGAGAAACAGCTGATTTTGACAACACAGTAGTGCTCAGTAGTTCATCTACTAGCTCTGGAAAGGGCTCTACAACTGAAAATGAATGTATAGTTGATACCAATAAACCATCAACATCAGGACAGACCTCAACAAGAAAAAAGGCAAAAGTGATGGATAATACTCTCCTTGCATCTCTTGATGTCGCTAAAGTCAGCGATAGAAGTGCTTCTTAAATTATAATTCCTACTATCAGTAATTTAGGCCATGATCCGCAAAACTTTAACATAAGTTATACAAGTATTAGGCGCGCAAGGCAAAAGCATAAAAAAGAAATTTCAGAAAATTTGAAAGCTGAATTAAAACATGATGTTTCTTTAATCATTCACTGGGATGGAAGAAGTTGTTGACAGACTTCCAATCTTAGTTTCTGTAAATAGCGTTGATCAGCTTCTCGGTGTTCCAAAACCTACCAGTGGTGCAAGAGAAAATACTGCAGCTGCTGTGCATAAAAGTATTTTAGACTGGGATCTATCTCTTCAGGTAAGATGCATAGAGGTCGTAGAAATGGAGCTTGTATGTTACTAGAACAGAAAATAAACAAAGATTTGCTAAGGCTCGGCGGCCTCACAGCGCAAGGCTGTGAGGCCGCCGAGACTATCCTTTGGGGGGCCTCCGGCGACCCGCTTACGCCGAGGCAGTATAAATACTTGGAGAAAAGCTTTGAGAAATCAGTATCATACAGCCCCGTCTTGGTTAACAGCTACGTATAGTCGCGTATGCCCTTCTTCGCCTCACAACGGCTTTCAGCTACGAACGCGACGCGTCATCTCTACCTGGCCTTGCTCTTACCTAAGGCTAGAATTTCCGCCCGACAGACGATAGACACAGACAGGCATCTATCCCTTGGGTATCGACTTCGTTCTCGCTTGGACTAAATACTCCCTCGTTAATTTCTCAGCGAGATTAAAGAAGAAAGAATTTCGCAAGTGGAACTTTGCAGAGCCCCACTTACTCCTAGTATCCGAGCCTCCAGTCAATTAGGCTTTACGTGAGTCTCCGCATCATTTGCACTTCCCCCTCCCTACATTTCCCTGGAAGCAATCACCGTACATCCTCTCTCGGACTCTCGTACCCGTCGGGTCATTTGTTTTCCCTCCCCCGTTTGGTACACCGACTCTCATTTGATTTATTGTCATTTATTTACTTGTATTATTAATATTTTCTTTGTATATAGTAAACTTATATTTTTGTACCATCAGTTTCTCTAATCCCTTAACCTCTAAGAATTGATTATTTAGGCCAACTGCACTCGATTTTGTTTATTTAACCCTCGGCACTCCAATTTTCTGGAGTGCCGTCTTCACGCTAACCCCACAACAGTTTTCTTTTGCAAACTATTTTAAAATAAAGTAGAGGAAAAGGATATTTTATGTCATTCACTTCACAATTAAAGGAAACATTTTCCTACACACTTCTAGCAATCAGAATTCATTACTATGATAGCTAAAGCCCTAAGGTCTTTGTTCTCTTCTTTTGAATCTTGACATTTTCAACTAATGAGAGGGCTTCCTTGGAAAGGAATGGGTAGGAATTTACACAAATTTCTAAATTTCCCATGTAGATAATGAGATTTATCTGGTAAATATAAAATTATACCCGAAGCATGAAGAATTCGCATTCATCTCAAAATTGTGCAGAAATTAAAATGTTTTACTAATTTCGTTATGGAAGAATCCAATCCACGTTTTATTCCTTGTTTTCCGCCCAAAATATATCTAAACTTTTCATGATGTATTTTAAATAAAAAGAAAAATAGAATCTATAATTGCCTTTTAATAACAGGCAAACTTTAAACAGTTGTCTGGGTAAAATGCGGATATATATATATATATATATATATATATATATATATATATATATATATATATATATATATATATATATATATATAAATATATATATATATATATATATATATATATATATAATATATATATATATATATATATATATATATATATATATATATATATATATATATATATATATATATATATATATATATATATATATATAAATATATATATATATATATATATATATATATATATATATATATATATATATATATATATATATATATATATATATATATATATATATATATATATATATATATATATATATATATATATGAAAATATTGTTGAAGACCATTGTGTATTTTGCCTTAATTAATTTCTTTTGGCAACTATCTCTTCTAACTATCTTTTTTATTCCATCTTGTAGATGGTGGATTACTTGTCCAGTATTCATCTCTTTTTTAAATGAATGTGTTTGGTAAAAACCGAACTAAATGCTAAGCTTTCGATCTTATTTGATCATCTTCGCAGCATTTGAAATGTTCTTGCCTCCTTTACCGATGTAATGAGTGGAGTGAGGATCTGGCAGAAAGTAAAGTGAAAGAAAACGATTTTTAAGGAGTATTTATTCGCCTTGGTTAAACGTAACGTTAGAGGAAATGAACCACTCCTGTGAGTGGAATCTTTTAAATAGTTTTAATATGCGATTTCAGTTTGTCACTTGACTGTTAGTGGCCTGCTTATCTTCATTTATTAATATGGCTTCTAAGATGGTAAGCCTCGCTTTATTAACCTCTTTTCTTTTAATAATTGTGTTATCAGCGAGCATATCTCTCGTTAGATTAATATTATGTACACTCTCCATATAGTTCTTTTGCCCTCCTCCGCTTTGTTAATGAATAGTTAACCATCTCAAAAGTGTGGGAGTTGGCATGCCAATATATTTAGAGTTTATATAAAGCTTACAGTCTTTATTGTCGCAGGTGAACTCTTTAACTATGTTGGTTGACTTAAGATTCGAGGAGTTTGGGCAGATGTTATTTTTCATCAGAAGATTGCTGGCTTTTGTGCTTTTATAATAGATGATTAGTTGGATTTTATCTGTTTTTGAGTTTTAACCTTGATGTTACGGTTAATAATCTCCTTGATGTTTTTTTCATCTATTTTGTAGGCCGTGGACATCAGGAGAAGTCAATAACACCAAAGTACGAAATTGAAGACGCGTTTCTCTCAAGCTCGAAGGCCAGCTGGAGCAGAGGTAAGACTTGCCGAGAAAAACCGTTGGAGTAAGAACCTTCCTGGGGCCTGTCCACAAGCCCCCCCCTCATCCTACTCCTACCCCAGTGGGGTGACGAGGTATAAATTCCAAACAGTTGGGAAAAACGTGATAGAATTCGTGAGTCAACAAGGTTACGAAGACCCTGAAAGAGAGGCCGGGCTTCCAAGGGAACTAAGAAACAGCTCATCCTCGAGCTATTTCCTGGTTATCAAACCAAATTTAAGTTAACTTGTTCAAGTTAAACTTATTCTCGTCAGAGAAACCCTCCCCCCTCCCACTATCCTCGGCTTTGAAGAAGACCCCCGACTACAGTCCTCGCCCTTGAAGAAGACCCCCCCGAGTACACTCCTCACCCTTGACAAATTCGGAAACGAAGAAGGAAATCTTCCCCTCGAGCCCGTTACCCGGTGGTCACACCAAACTCTAAGTTAACTTGATTTAAGAACCAAGTTCAACTGATTCTCGTCGGGGACCTCTCCCCCCCCCTATACTGGTGTAGCACACAGTGCAGTGATAGTCGTCGCCCTTGAGGAATTCTGAAACGAAGAAAAAGCAGCTCCTCCTCGAGCCCGTTACCCGGCAGTCAATAAGTTTAGCAATTCGGATAGAAGGAAACGAGATATGAGGAAAAGTGTTTTATTATTTTTCAATATAACTACCCTCGATTTCAATGCACTTGCGCTACTTGTCCCTGAGGCTTCAAATTGCCGACAACCAGAAATCTCCCGACTGCTGTTCAATCCACTCCTGGACGGCGAAGAGACATCTTCATCGTCCCCAAACCGGCGTCCACGCAGTGCAGCATTGAGCTGGCGGAATAAAAAGTAGTTACTAGGGGCCAGATCTGGATGGTAGGGGGAAAGGTTGAGCTCCTCGAATTCGCACTCGTGCATGGGCACCTTGTGCAACTCTGGCCTTGTGGACTTTGACGACGTTGAAGTCGATCATAGGGCGTGTGGTTTCTAGGGACCCAACGAGCAGAGACCATGGTCATGGGAAAATTGTCGTGGATGATGTTGATAACACTTCCATGTGATATTCCAAGTTCTCGCTCGATTTATTCAACCTTCAGCCGTCGATTTCCGAAAATCATCCTCCCCACACGGGCCACATTGTCCTTGTTGGTCACGTCTGACGGGCGTACTGGACGAAGGTCATCTTCAAGGGACTCACGACCATGGCAGAACTCCCTATTCCAGCAAACAATGGTTGCATAGGAAGGAGCGGTGTTGGTGTACACTGCAACCATGCCTTCATGGATCTGTTTTGCATTCTTGCCTTCCTTGGTCAAAAATTTGATCACTGCGCCGTGCTCAACCTTATCCATTGTAGAAAAATATGTGACTGACGATCTGCGATCAGCTACTGCTTCTTAAATAGACGAGGCAGGATCGTGCGGCTGCAGGTCCTCACTTGTTATAACTTGTCCTAACACCCCCCAAAACAGCCTTCCCTCTTCCTTTGTTTTTCCCTACCGATTCGCAAAACCTATTGACCGCCCCTCTTATATATATATATATATATATATATATATATATATATATATATGCTCTTTAGATCATAGGAAATAGAAATGAGGAAATATGATACACAAGGGTTTCCTTTACTTTATAAGGAAATAACAAGAATCAATCATAGATTGAGAGAGAGAGAGTGAGAGAGAGAGAGAGAGAGAGAGAGAGAGAGAGAGAGAGAGAAAGAGAGAGAGAGAGAGTAGTAACAAGGAAAGGAAGTACCTAAGGAGACCTTACGGTCCATTTAAAGAGGGTACCTTTGGAATAGCAATCGAGCAAGCACATGGCTGCTGAATTGTTTTGCGTCCCTAAACGGCCACTTTTCAAGACTTTGTCTAGTCTTGACTTGAACTGGTCAACAGATTCACTGTTGACAACTTCAACTGGAAGTGCGTTCCACTTACCGCAGATACTGTAAGTGAAAAAAATTCCACACAGATTGCGGTTGTAACGCTTCAGTTCAAGTTTGAAGCCGTGATTGCGCGTTCTGTTCTCACTCAGTGTGAAAATATCCCGGTAGTCAACATTGTCGAACCCTCGAAGTATTTTGAAAATTTCGATGAGCTGACCACGCAGTCTACGGGTTTCCAACGAGAAGAGATCTAATTCCCTTATTCTATCCTCATAACTTTTATGTCGGATAGAGGGAATCAGCTTGGTTGCCCTGGCTTGTACGCGTTCCAACCTTGCGATATCCTTTTCTAAACGAAGGACTCCAAAATTGCACGGCATACTCCAGGTGCGGCCGAACGAGAGAGTTATACAGACAAAGTACTATCTCCTTCTTACGGTATCCAAACTGGCGCTTTATGTAGCCTAACATCCTTTGGGCTTTCTTTTCTGCCTCGATGCACTGTTTCGAGAACTTGAGGTCGCTAGTAATAGTTACACCCAAGTCCTTCTTAGTGTTACTCGATTCAAGAGCAGTGCCCTTAAGGATATACAGAGATTGGGATTTCTGTGGCCGATATGCATCACTTTGCATTTGTTCTCGCGTAAAGTCATTTGCCACGTGTCCAACCACTCCATAATCTTCTCAAGATCTTCCTGCAGGCAGGCAGTGTTTCCATCCTTTGCAACGTTCATACCAAGCTTGGTATCGTCGGCAAATTTGGTAATCTTGGCAACCATGTCACCCTCCATGTCGTTGACGTAGATGATGAATAGTAGTGGTCCCAGGACAGAACCTTGAGAGACCCCGCTAGTAACGGGCACCCACTCAAAAGCCTGTCAATTTACCACCACCCGTCGCTGTTTGCCACTTAGCCAGTTCTCGATCCAGGCGGCTACTTTTCCGTCTATGCCCAGCGCTCGCACTTTCCGGAGAAGGCGGCGGTGTAGTACCTTATCAAAGGCTTTTTGAAAGTCTAAGTACACCACATGTACTGCCTTGTCCCGATCGTGCTCACTGAACACGAAGTGGAAGAATTCCACAAGGTTCGTCAGGCATGACCGTTGCCTTCGGAAGCCATGCTGGGAACTCCTCAGTAGCAGGTTTGACTCTATATAAGACGTCATTTTGTCCACCATCATGCTTTCCATGAGTTTACCGACTATCGAAGTCAGACTGATAGGTCGGTAGTTTCACGGATGGTTACGGTTTTCTTTCTTCAACATAGGAGTCACCTCCGCTTTACGCCAGCCCCGAGGAACGCATTCGGTCCGGATTGACATGTTGAAGATTACGCTTAGGTGTCGTGACACTTGATCGCGTACTTCTTTCAACACTTTAGGTAAAAACCCATCCGGGCCAGGTGACATATTCGTCATTAAGTCAGTGATCTTCTTTTTTATTTTCCCTTCGGTGAAGTCAAGTCCATATCCTCTAGCTTTTCCCCTGAGTAGGAATACATTGGCTGTGGGATGGGACCACACTCTCCAGTAAACACTGAAGAGAAGAAGTCGTTGAGGAGGTTAGCATTTTCTGCATCTGAATGCTTTAATGCCCTTTCCTCATTTCTCAAAGGGCCAATCGTTCGACGGAGTGGTTTACGGCTGTTCACATATCCAAAAAACTCCTTGGGATTCTCTTTACAGAGTCTTGCCACCCGGAGTTCCTCAGACCACTTAGTTGCCCTTATGCTAGACTTCACTCTCCTGGATAGCCTCCGGTATTCTTCAAAGTCGCCCGAGATCTTCGATTGCCGGTACACATTTCTCTTCTCCCTAAGCAGTTGGCCGATTTCTCGATTAAACCACTTTTGTTGAACAGAAGACCGACGGGGACATTTCAAACGGATGAAAAGTGATTGAAGACTAATAAATTTCGTTTTGAAACCGTTCCACGAGTCTTCAACAACATCGCACACTTCTAGCCTCACGTCAGTTGGTCCAGCACGAAGACCTGCAAAGTCTGCTCTTTTCAAATCGAGTTTCCTGGATTTACTAGTTGCAGGCCCTGCCTTCGGGACTTTGACTACAAATCAATTTAGTCGGTCGTCACTGCCACCGACATCTTCGCCAACAGAGAGGTCCTCAACGATGTCATCCTCAGAGGTGAAAACTAAGTCGAGGATATTGTCTCCTCTCGTTGGCTCTCTCACCCATTGAGTGAGGAACTCGTTGTTCACGAACTCCAAGAGTAGTGCGTTCTCGCCACAGGGTTCTTTGGTTTCCCAGTCAACTTGTGTGTTAAAATCACCCATTACGATACACACTCTGTCTTCGACAAGTTCTCCTAGTAGCTGGTACAAATCTCTGTCCTTTTCAACGAGTTGGGCAGGAGGTCTATACAGCACCAGGGTCCTGTATTTTGCAGGACCTATCTCTAGGTCAACACCTAGTAGTTCATGGTTGGATACGATGTTGCAATCTGTCGAGTTGAGAGTATCCTTGACATACAACATCACACCGCCACCTTCTCTGCCTGGCCTATCTTTCAGGAGGAGCTGGTAACCAGGAATCGTGAATTCACCTTCAAAATCTCGGCTCAAGGTTCTTATCCACGACTCCGTTATGGCCACCATCTCCGGTTCTTCTGTGGCTACGAGGCCACGAAGTTCTAGAAACTTGTTTCTGATAGACCTCGCATTAAACAGAGGAACTTTGAGGGAGTCCCCGACTGTAGAACTCCCTACGCTCTTTCGTTTCCTACTTTCTTTCTCTGTGGCGGGGTCACTCCCCTCTTTATGACTTCAGAAAAGGTCGTTTCTGGAGTAACACGGGTGCACTGGCGTACGTCTTCCTTTACTCGGGGTCTATCACTTCTTTGGGTCCGCTTCACAACATCCTTGATCATGTTCGCGAGTGCAGCTTTCCCTTTATAGGAAAGATGCACTCTGTCCCTTTTGTACAGGTCATTTCTTCCGTAGAAGGTGCGGTAGGGGTCTACAAAAAAAACTCCTTCTGCCGTACAAAGATCTCCCAGGCATTGGTTTATGGAGATGTTCCCCGCGTGAGCATTGTGGGATGGACCTCGTCTTGGAAGTATCCCGACCACGCCACGTCTGCGGGTTTTTAGCCCACAGTCGTCAACTCCTCCCATAACCATGGTCAGGATCTTCCCACTGGCGCCTACTTTGCCTCCTCGTAGGTAGAGATCGTTGCCACTTGCCATGAGTGCAACTACTGAGTTCTCAGAGATCTGAGATTTCTCAGCCTCCACCCTTATTTCCCCTTTCCTGGAAGGCAGCTTACCTTCACACTGGTGCGAAGGCGGGCCGCTAGCAAGGGTTGTAGATCCCGTGCTTGGGAGTCACCGATCACGATGACCTTCGCGCATTTGGGTTGAGAGGACAGAGGCTTCCCTTTCAGTTGGCTCTTTCGATTCCTCTTTCTTTCCCACTTGTTTGTTTTTCTTCTTCTTCTTTTTCTTCTTCGTTTTTTATTCCGTTTCTTTTTTCTCTTTTGTTTTATCTACTGTTTTTCCTTTCCTATTCTTTCTTTTCTTCTTTTTGACGCCCTGAGTAACCCCAGCAGCTGCTGGCTCTGGGACGTCGGATGGTTGGCCTATCTCTATCGACGCGGTGCATGAGGGCCGAACAGAGGAGCCATCCGCATCGTTGGGAGTTTCTTGTTGCTGTTGCTCTACCTTGGTGGCTTTAGCCTCTGCAATGATGGCTTCGAGATGACGGATTTGAGTCACATGCTCAGACTCGAGGATTTTCACCTTTTCTTCCAGCCGTCGTGTTTTTTCCTCAAAAGATTTAAAAAGTTCTTTAAGCTCCTGAAGTTCTGCCCTTAGGACGCAGTCCGTGCAAATACTTCCAGGGTGGCATTTCGAGAAACACCCCTCCGGAAAATCTACGCACCACTTGTCTTTTTGGCATGTCTAGCAGGTATACTTTAACGCACCAGGTCATTTCTTTCCAGTGATGCTGAACACTTTATATCTCTGAATACTTTGTGACTACTCAATAAAAAAGAAAGGGGGTGATGAGTTTGCCCCGCGTCAGTCGCTCCCGCCTATCGATCGGAGAGGTTTCGGATCTTTCAGAAGGCACGCTCCTTGTGCTGCTGTCGTTCGACCGAGTCGTCAAACCTCGGCGTGCCGTAGTTCCCAACCAAGCAGCACTGATGGTCCCCGAAGGAGCCATCGATTTCTCACCAGGTGAACAACGGAGCACACCCCGTACTAAATTCCTACTAGTTCCCTTCACGACGGCCAAGATCTCAGAGCAGCGTTCAATGGATATCCCGCCACACTAAGAGACTCGACCCAAGACTTTTTATTGGCCTGGCAACCAACCTGGGAACAAAGGACCGTCACCTTGGACTGATGCTACCAGAGGCACCCGTCAACGGTCACTAGGAATGGTCAATAATTACGCGCCATGGAAGGGGTTAACGGGGCACTACCCTCATCCCATTCATCGTGCCCCAACGCCTAGGACACCTCTAGTCCTAGTCACTCGCAACCAGTGAGCGTCGATTGGCGTGTTTATAGAGGTTCCAAAGCCTCTCTTCTGACGCATAAGGTAGCTGCCAGGTCCTTATATGTAGATAAAGGAAAAAAAGGGAAAGAGTGACATGATAGGAATAGGCTTTTTTTTTCTTTTTGTATAAGTGGGGAAGATAGGATAAAATTAAAAGAGGAGAAGGATAGAGTAGAAAAAGGAAGGAATGAAGCACTTAGTCTGGAACCTCGTTTCTGACCAAATCGACAAGGGAAGCCCTACCAGAGATACCCAGAAGAGGTACCCCCACCGAGATAGCTCGAAAAGTCAAAGGTACACACAAGCTCTCTTCCGGCGACAAGGGGGCGTCAACTCTCCCTCTACTTTCTTTATGAGAGAGAGAGAGAGAAAGAGAGAGAGAGAGAGAGAGAGAGAGAGAGAGAGAGAGAGAGAGAGAGAGAGAGAGAGAGAGAGAGAGAGAGAACGCTGATGGAATAAAATTATAGAAAACGTTTTATCCGTTAAAGAGGGTGAAATAATATGTAGCTCCATGGCATAGGTGTTCGAACTACATATATTATTTTAGCTTTAACAGTTAAAAGGGCTTATATTATTTTATTCCATCAGCTCTGAGCAGGACTTGGGTGTAACTATCACCAGTGACTTCAAGTTCTCGAAACAGTGTATTGAGGGGGAAAAGAAAGCCCAAAGGATGTTAAGGTATATAAAGCGACAGTTTGCATATCGAAACAAGCAGATAGTACTGTGTTTGTACAACTCCCTCGTCCGGCTGCACCTGGAGTATGCCGTAAAATTTTGGAGTCCTTCATTTAGAAAGGACATCGCGAGATTGGAACCCGTGCATACTGCTTCTCTCTCTCAGACATAAAAGTTATGAAGATAGATCAAGGAAATTAGATATGTTCTGGCTGGAGACCTGGAGACTACGTGGTCAGCTTATCGAAGTGTTTAAAATACTTCGAGGCTTCGACAGACTGGACTACGGGGATATTTTCCAGCTCAGCGATGGGAGCACAACAAATCACGGCTACAAACTTGAACTGAAGTGATACTACCATGATCCGTGTGGGGAATTCTTCACGTACAGTATCTGTGGTAGTTGGAACGCACTTCCGACGGAAGTTGCCAACAGTGAATCTGTTGACCAATTCAAGTCAAGACTAGATCAAGTCTTGCCAAATCACCGATAAGATACTCGCGAGTGGTCTTCGAGTATTGCGCCAAAAGTACCCTTCTTGTATGGACCGTCAGGTCTTCTATGCTACTTATTTTCCTTGTAGCTCCTTGTAGCTCTCTCTCTCTCACTCTGAAATCAATAATCTATGATTGATTTTTTTTCTTATAAAGAGACCCTTGTGTATCATCTTTCCTCATTTTCTATGATCTAATGAGTATATATATATATGATGTAAGAGTATTTTTGTAGTCTGCGTCAATATTTCCATAAAATTGGTCCGATAAAGATTTGATTCGTTAAACCCTTGCCCAATTATAAATCTTTTTATTTCTGCATTATTAGATTAAACACAGTCCATTCAGCTAAAAAACAATAAAGTCAGCACGAATACGAATATAAGAATCTCTAATTTTAGTTCACCACACAAAGTTGTCTGCACATCCAACACAACTTTTGATCCTCTTATATTATAAACGCCAATAAATGGGTGGGTGTGTGCTCCATTTAGAAACGATACATACCTCATCTGGTAGGCAGCGATGAAATTTCGCGGTAAAAACAAGCCAAAACAACAGTTACAACAACAACTGAATAATCTTTGATTGCAATAATCAGAGATTTCTATTTTCATCCCTTGTTTATATTTCGATATAATTGAATGCCTGCAAGTCTTATTCTGGTGGCGAGTCTTCTACAAGTTTAGAGGAAAAATAAATTAATAAAGACGCGAAAATGGGTCACCCTCCAAAAATGGTATGCACACACTTTTTGTGATATATCCTTCATTCATTTACCCTTACTTTTCAGTGTATGACAGAAGCAACTAGATCTCAATGGGAGCTCCAGCAAAGAGTATACTTCGTCAAACATTACTACAAGACAGGCTCGTTCAATATAGTGCAGGACACTTCGTGCATCATTTCGAATGTGAAAACCCTCTTTCTAGAGCAGAATTCAGGACTAAGTGAACCACTTCAAGAACTTCGAAACAGTCGAGAACCTCAATGCAGCGAATGACAACATTCAAAGCCATTCAAGACGCCCCAGGAAGCGTACAGCTGAGCTGGTCGAGAGCGTGAAAGAATCAGTTCAGCAGAGTCCAAAACGATCTGTGCGCGAGCGAAGTCAGTCCCTCGGTATATCCCGTGAGACTTGCAGGAGAGTGCTAGTAATAGATGTAAAGGCCAACCCATACAGAATACAGAGGAAGCAGCTCCATAAGGCCTCAGACAACGAGCAAATAAGGCTTATGGTATGAAGATAATGAAGAAGATTCAGAAGACCTCAACTTTCCTTAACCTCCTTTGGACCTCAAATGAAGCTCACTTCTATCTTGAAGGAAAGGTAAACTCGAAGAAAAATGTCTTCTGGGGGACCTGCAGACAATATGAGGTAGCCACCAAGCCCCTACACTTCCCTAATTATACGGTATGGAGTGCAACCGCAGTCAGAAGCATCATCGCACCATTCTTCTTAGAGGAATCTAGCGCGACAGTGACAGTCACCAAGGAGCGGTATGTTGAGGTCCTCAAAACCTTCAAGAGGGATCTGAAGACCGTGTTTCAGTTGCTTATGGGGAAGTTCTGGTTCAAGCAAGATGAAGCAAGCTCTCACACCTCAAACCTGTCCCAAAATTGACTGAAAGAGAACTTTAATGGCCGTGTGATCAGTCTCAAGACTGATTTTGAATAGTCACCTCACAACCCAGATCTTAGCCTCACAGATTTCTCTCTCTGGAGCTACCTTAAAGACAGAATGTACGAAGGGAGATCCAGGACCATCACGGAACTCAATGAAGCCATCAGGGAGAAGATCAGAGCCATTAGTTGGTTGGTTTGTAAGGACGTCATGGACAACTTTGTGCTACTACGTCTACTTTCTTCATCATAGACTCTTTTGATCGTTGCGGAGATCACATTAAAACTATTCACCATTAAGTTTGTACTACAAAAATAAGTAAAAAGTAATAAATTACTCCCCCCTCTTCTTCTAATTTCAAAGTGAACAAAGAGTGGAAGACGCTCATTTGTCTTATTTTTTAAATGACTACTGTTTTCCTACACAATCCTTCATGGCTTTTTATTTATTTAAAGGAGAAAAAGATTTCATCTCTCTTCCAAATTGTACATATTTTCTTCATTAAAATCTCATGAGGAGTTCTGCACGATAGCAGAGGAGGAGTTAAGGGGAGGGTCTCAAACAAAAAGACGAGCAATTACAAAATCATAGAAAATATCAGAAAATGGTAATAAAAAATCCCAACTAATATGAGGCTCCGTTATTTTATTCATTTAAAAGAAATGATTTAAATATAACGAGGAAAAGGTTAGTAAATGTTTTGTGTTCACAGCGGAAGAAGAAAAGGTAAAGAATTGTCTTTTATAATTCTTTTTAAGAATGATTCACATTTTAGATATATATATATATATATATATATATATATATATATATATATATATATATATATATATATATATATATATATAAAAATATATATATATATATATATATATATATAAATATATATATATATATATATATATCTATATATATCTATATATATCTATATATATATATAAGTAAGAAAAACAAGAAGAAAATATATTTTAAGTAAAAGGAGGCCTTTTTGGCAGAGTAACAATCATATTAACTCGATTTTACTCATCCTCCGATGCCTACAGACGTAATAAGTACCAGTAAAAAATTATTTCAAAGATAAATTCCACAATACTTCAAACTTACTTTGAAGCCACAGCTAATTAATCTTGTGTGAAGCAGTCTACCTGACGGTAATTCAGGTTGACGCAATCTCTGCTTGAAGACAGTGTAGGAGTGAAGAAGCTGTGGAGAAACGGCCACAAGTGCCAAGAAGTATGGGAGTTAAAAAACACCTCCCGAATTCATCCTCTCATTATATGTAGATAGAAAGGAAGAATGAACTTGGCGGAACAACTTTTTCTTGGCCTCTTGACTTTCACTCGAGAATGAAGAGTTTCAAATAAGTGCCTTGTTCCCCCGCCTGGCGGCTGAAGCGGATGTTTGTTTCATTTCTTGTCATTTCAAGCTTTAATTCCTCGGCCTCCGTAAAAGCTTTACTAACTTTGACTCTTACACAGTTTCTGTAAGCACGCAAATGCCTATAAACTAATACATATCAATGCTAAATACACACACACACTCGCACACTTTCAATTAATTTTTTTTGTATATTTTTAAAAATGCGAACAAAAGAGTGTTCGGGTACTTGACTGAATTCCGCTGAAGGCAAAGGACGACTGCCTTATTATTTCCTGTTACTATTGGAAAATCGCCTTCGGAATTCTGTGTTACAAAAGTGTAAGACAAAAAGAATAAATTAAAATATATCATTTATTATGTTCAGGTTTTCCTTTATTTACAAGCATTAAAACTTCGAATTTTTAGTGCCGCCGCGGGCGATTGCGAATAATGGGATGATTGCAATAAAAGGTTAAATTTATTTCTTCTTTCATTTAATATTAGAGTTAGTTATAAATTAGTATATAAACTTAAATAAATGTAATAGAAACGAGGAAATCTTGTTAGAAGAATGGGCAAATCTCTATGCGCTGTGCCGCCATTCGCGCCTCAAAAGGACCTATCATAATGAATGCATAAGAAGCCCGGCACGTCCATCATGACCGAGTGCTGTGTATAGTCAACATGAGCCAGTCTCAATTTGGGAAGGTCAAAGCAGAATTTCATATGATTAATAATAGGTGATTTAAATCAAATATGAGTGAGGGGGCGGGGGGCGCTGTCTGGTGCTGGGAAGATAGATACGGTAGGGGCTAATTTCTAAGCGACCTTCGGTTCGAATTGAGATATTTATGAGCGTTAATACTCGTAGCTTTATCGGTCCCGAACCTATCGCAATGAGGAAGAGCGATATATATATATATATATATATATATATATATATATATATATATATATATATATATATATATATATATATATATATACAGTCATGGTCAAAGGTTATAAGCCTAATAAATATTTTCAATTTTTCCATTTGATCTTAAAATTTGTGTGATAGGAATAGTTATTCAATTTAAATTAGTGTTGGTTGATAGAAAAGTCAGCCCTTCAAAATTATTAGAAAAAACGCATTCCTTGGCTGAATCCAATATCGCGCTCTCGTCCTGTTGCTGAAGGAGGTGAGTTTCAGTCTCTGTAGTTTTGCTATTCCATCAAAAGGGTAAAATGGTGAAAAACATGGGTTAAATAAACGGTGTGAATTTATAATCTACTTCGTAATAATTTCGTAAAAATTCATCTTTGAATTTTTTTCAGTTGCAGAATCGTTCTTTCCAAAGAAAAGCGTGCAACCATTATTGCTCTGAGCCATTGTGGCCTAGAATGTAACGAAATAGTTATTAAGGGTATTAAATCAAGGAGCACCATCTTTAGCATCATTACTAAGTTTTAAATAATGGTTAGCGTCCTGTGAAGAGGTCTTTTTGACTCTTAAGAGCCTTAAATGAAAGCCCAAGATTGCCTCCTGGTAAAGATCTGTGCTCAAGGATCGGGTTGCCTCGAGTATCAAGCTTGCTTACAATTGGAAAGAGGCAGGTGTATACACTGAATTGCACACAGTAAGGCAATGAGATTAAGACAAATGTCTCAAGTTGAGATCTTACACATAGGGTCAACTTTTGTAGAAAATATCAAAAATGTACAGTTGAAAACTTGGGAAAAGTGATATTATCTTATGAAGCTCATTTGCGCGTATTTGGAGCTTCTAGGAGGAGCAAGGGGTGGTGCTTTCACGAGTTTTGTGTCGTACACACTTTGACACATAAGAACAATCTCCATGTCTGAGGCTACTCATCATCTATGGGAACCGGAACTCTAACAGTTTAGCCCCATTTACTCTCTCAAGAACTCAAAGTATTACCAAAACGTGCTGCAATAGCACCATTTCCCAATAGTTCAGGACAAACTTAAGGATAATAACTGTACTTTTCAACATGATGGTGCATCTAGTCACAAAGAAAAAGCCAATAACAAAATTCTTGACTGAAAATAACACCCAACATTTTGGATCTTCTCCCGAGAATTAGCCACAATTACACCAACTAGAGAATTTGTGGGCGATATTCGAAATAACCGTTGATAAGCAGAAATAATCGAGTGGTTATTGAGCAAAAAGGGAGCACAAATAGTCAAGATATCCTAAAACATTTGTCTACAGCATGCCAAAACAATTGAAGCAGTCCTAAAGAAAAAAAGGGACATCATTCTTAATAATGACTGCACTGATAAATTGGCCCTATTTATTAATAAAGTGGTATATTTTGATATATTTGAAATTCAAATTTTAAAAGAAACATACTAAAAAATAATACACCGCTTGATTAGCTGTATTAATTCTTTTATATGAAAAAATATAATATTCTCCAAATTTTTACCATGAAAATACACTACACTAGTTAAACATTAAAATGGTGAGTATCATTAAGCGTCACACCTTAATGATATGTTAAAGAAAACGGGGCCCGAACCTGTCAGTTGGACTCCCCCGTGGTGTCTAGCTTTAACCAGCTGAAGGAGAAACTGATCTCTACTCCTATTTTGAGACTCCCGAATCCGAAAAAAAGTTTAGGATTCGTACTGATGCCTCTCATGATAGTATAGGTGGTGCCCTCATGCAGTATGAAAACGATGCAAGTGGATATCCCGTTGCATATGTGAGCAGGAAG
Organism: Ceratothoa steindachneri; assembly: GCA_963969495.1. Taxonomy (NCBI): domain Eukaryota; kingdom Metazoa; phylum Arthropoda; class Malacostraca; order Isopoda; family Cymothoidae; genus Ceratothoa; species Ceratothoa steindachneri. The sequence continues at coordinate 119,056,760 of OZ018330.1, read as the reverse complement.
CGTTCTGTCCGCGAGAAGGCTTACGCCACCATTGAACTCGAGGCGTTAGCTATAGTATGCTCAATTCGACATTTTAGAATGTACCATAAGCCATTGTCGTACCCTCGTAATTTTTGGAGACAAAATGGACGACTAATGCGTTGGAGTCTGTTGTTCATGGAATATAAATTCCATATTGTGTATATCAAGGGTACTAAAAATTGTTTAAGGATAGTATAAGTAGAAATCCTCTAGAAGGCCTAATTGCCATAAATTAAAGATACCATTAGCGTATCTCCTTAAGATATGTTTGCTGATTTGTTCTATATATAGGTTAATTATTTGAAGTGTTGTATAATTATCCTCGGTTGTAGTGTGTCTTAAATAATGGTTCATTTTTTTCTTTTATTTAGATACTCAATGTGTTGTATTGCTTAACCTTATTTTTTTATGTACCTGTCCGTATAGTCTGAAGTAATTATTATTATTTGATAACCCGCTCATTTCCTAATTTTGTTTGTACCTCGTTGCATTAATTCAATTTTTATACCATCTTCCCCTTGAAGAAAAATTAGTTCGAGACATTTTTTTTCGCACCCGACTTGTGGAGGAAAAAAAGGCTTCCTGAAAAGAAAGGAGTGTGGAAGAATAAGGAGAGAAAGAAGGAATTCGCCTGCCTGACTTCCCCAGGTCGCCGTTGACCGCTCTAAATTCGTTTGCCCTATATACTGCGAAAATTAGAAGAATGGAAAGACCATTAAATAGGCATCGCGACTTCACGCTGTAGAACCTTATCGCGACCAAAGGCAATTAAGGAAGTCTGTTGGCGATGAATCTCTCTCCCCGTCTAGCTAATTTCGGAGTATATATTAGACACTTCGAAGTTCATAGGCAGATTGCGTCTGAAGCCGCCGTCCAGTACGTTAGTCGTAACGTCTTTGTAGTCGAGAGGAAATCGACTACATTCTCGTCCAGAGAAGAATTGAGTGTTGTCGAAGAGCCAAGGAAGAGCTCGTCGTCACTCAGTGTTGTTCGTGGAGATAGTTAGGCGTGCTTCAACCCTTATCACTACGTCTTCGGAATTTAAGGATCAGAAAAGCCATTCCTGAAGCACCCTCCGTTTGCCTCTTAAGGATTGAGTGTCCAGTGAGACGCCCACAAGTTCAAGGTCAAACTTACCTGCCTGGTCCTACTCGCCGGACATAAAGGTAAAAGGGATTTAACCCCCGCTTAGTCACGCTCCACCCACCTTTACCGCATCAAACCTCAAGGATCCCATTTGCTCTAGAACGTGCATAATTTTAAAATCACTACTTAATAAATTATCCCTCGGTTCAAACTTAATTGATAGTGTTAATAATCTTAGCAGTGAACCGTCAATATTTAATTGCATTGCCATTTAACTTGCGCTATATGTATATGTAATCTTTATTCCTATTAAAGTGGTTTTTTTTAGCCACGTTTGAATATTCCTTGGACTAGTAACTGTGTATTTATGTCACTCTTAAAGCCATCCCCAGGTCCCAGAAGCCTTACTTTTGTTCGGCCAGTAGGCCAGTATGTGTATGACGGCGTACACCCGGTCATACCACGACAATCAATTTTACATACTTTTCCGGAACATCTTTTTCTCTCATACACCTACAAAATTCCTGCCTGGGTACCCGATCATAATCTTTTTCTATATCAACAGAGAGTCTGTGCAATTCCTTTTGCTTCACCTGATTTTTAATTATGACTTTCCTCAAAGCAAGTTTGCATCCATTGTTCCTCTTCCCGGTATGAAACCAAACTGCTTCCCTTTTACCTTTCTCTCTCTTCTTAAATTTGCTTTCATTCATGTGTCATGTATATTCGTAGTTTAAGCTATCACTTTAATTCCCCGAAAATATTCGAGGCCTTTTATCTCCTTTTTCTTTATAATTTGTAAACAAGATACTATTTTCCGGTATTTGGTATCCTCTCTTGATGGTATATTTTTCCCATTAGATTGTATAATATATATATATATATATATATATATATATATATATATATATATATATATATATATATATACATATATATATATATATATATATATATATATACGTATATATATATATATATATATATATATATATATACATATATATATATATATATATATATATATATACGTATATATATATATATATATATATATATATATATGTATATATATATATATATATATATATATCCTTTACACACAAACATCTACACGTTTTGACTGGTATGTCATCTGCGCAAACTACTTTTCCTATTTTAATACTGTCAAGGGCCCCCTTTAATCGTGTTTACTTATTTCCGGCGTTGCTTTCTTATTTGAGTATCTTTATATCTTACTCTTCTTCGACATTATTTAATAGATTTCTAAAACGACGCTTTCCTCTCTTTCTTATCTTATTTTCTTTGGTTATGATATTGCCTTCTCTGTCCTTTATTTTTTTTATTAAGATCGTCTTTGTTTGCTTTATCTCTAGCTTTAGCTAATCTGTATTACTTTTATATGCCTCTGGTGATTCCGTTTTTCATATATTTCACAAGCTTATCTGCATGTTTCCAGAGATGACCTTGTTTCTCTTATCTCTTTTTTTATAAACCTTTCTATCTTTTTTCTTCTTGACTTTCCATTGCCTATCTGCATTTCACCCTAAATTCTCCTTTCCATTGGCCTCAACCTTACTGAGGAGTTACTTAGCGCCTCCCTCGTCCAACCGCACCTGGAGCATGCAGTACAATTTGGGAGTCCTTCATTTCGAAAGGATATCTTGAGATTGGAACGTGTGCAAGCCAGGGCAACCAAACTAATTCCCTCTAACAGACATAAAAGTTATGAGGATAGACTAAGGGAATTAGATCTGTTCTCACTGGAAACCCGTAGACTGCGTGGTAAGCTCATGGAAGTTTTCAAAATACCTCGAGCGTTAGACAATGTTGACTACAGGGGTATTTTTACACTTGCTGAGAGAAGAATAAGAAATCACAGCTTTACCTTGAACTGATACGTTACAACCGCAATCTGTGTGGAAAACTTTTCACGTACAGTATCTGCAGTAGCTGGAACGCACTTCCAGTGGAAGTTGTCAACAGTGAATCTTTTGACCAGTTCAAGTCAAGACTAGACAGGGTTTTGAAAAGTGACCTTTTAAGGACGTAAATGAATTGAGCAGAGATGTGCCCACTCGATTGCTAGTCCAAAGATACCCTCATTGAATGGACCGTAAGATCTTCTAGGGTACTTTCTTTCCTTGTTACTCCTTGTTACTCCTTCCCAATTTTCAAGATCGCCTAATCAACTTCATTCCATAATTTTATCTTCATGAAAATTCCCTTTATATTAATTTTCCAGTTCTTCATCGTTCAATTTTCACCGTATAACTTTTAGGTCTATTTCTTGCTTTCCTCTTATTTCTCTCGTCCTCAAAATGTCTATCAGAACTAATCTGTGTTTCATACTTACACTTTACTCCTTTAACAATCTTTCACTTCTAAGCAGCAGCAAACCAATCTAACTCTCTCTCACTCTCTCTCTTTCTTCGTCTCCATTCTCCATTCCTATTTCATGTATAATTTTCCTTTTTAAAAAATCCGTCAAAATAGCAGCTATAAATCTTCATAAACAAATACTCGCTTTTTTTAGAGTCAGAGAAGAAGCCGCATTTTTTCCACCTTCCTTTTTCGTCCCACTAATCATATATTATCGTGTGTTAAGGAGGAAAAGGCTGAAGGCGATAGATCATACTCATTTATTATTCAGAAAATGGGAGTTTGTTAAATTGTTGCTTGTAAGAAATGATCTAACTGTGCCTATCGATGGCAGTGTGACCAGGCATAAGGAGAGTGGGGAGACGCCAGGGCAGACTTAAAGAAAAGGGAACAAATAAAGAGAATGGAAATAAGGGCGAAAATGACAGCAGAAGAGCCGGAGTTCCCAAATGACCTCGACCTTTAACTCTGGTGACTGGATACGATACTGAAAGTTTCCGCCTCTTTTTGATAATCCAGAAAATAAAGAACGCATAACCAACGTGAGCTGTTCCCTTGGGGGAGATATGGGGAGGAAGTACGGATGGTAGAAAAAGGTAGATAAATAAAGAGAAGAGGAGTAGGGTCAAGTTAATAGATATCAAAGTCTGGACTAGGAATCCTCGTCAATACAAAACACAACCAATGGATATTAAATTCTAGAACAAGTTGGTACAAGGAATAAAAAAGGCCTTCGAACGAACGAACTCCTTAATATTACCAAAGGTAGTGCGAGCTTCACAGAATCAGATTTGGATAGTTGTGATTTAAACGAAATAGTGTTCGTAAAGCAGTTGTCTTCACCACCAACACTTTCATGTTATACAACTCAACCCATCAAACGTGCGAGTTTGACCCTACCCCATGGGGGCAGGATGGGCAAGTAGTTGTAGGAATAGGGCGTGGCCGAGTAGAAACATCGATTCCAATTTTAGCGAAGGTAAGCGACATTGGGTGTGGTTAGTCGAAGGATGTAGTCTTCAAAATTTGAGGCACCTTCCCGCTGACTTTACTACGCGTTAGATACCCGTGGTTCAGATCCCACGTTAATCAGTAGGTCCCCATTGAGAAATAAATGCATCTAATTTGAGCACAGATCAATGGTAAACCCTTCAAAATATACAAAGATGGAGTTACATTAAAATAATCAATTTGTCCTCTAAACCAAAACAAAAAAGCGACTCGTTCACTTATTAATATGATGAAATAATAAATACTCTCTAAAATGAATTAATTGGCTAATAGCTACTGATAAGCAGGAATTTGTAGTCATTATAACATAGCCCTCATCTTCCACCTGCTTCGAATTCTAGGGTGTAGAAACCATACCCAACCAATTTGCTACATGCTCGGGAGAGGCAAAAACCATGGAAATATCCGCACAAGATAGCAGCCCTTCGCTCTAAGCTACATCCCGGAAGTAATTAATGGGACACTGCTGAAAAATGTCTCCTACCATATCTACTCACAGCGAGCACGTACAAGTATTCACATTTGGTTCTAGACTTTGTACCCGAGTAATTACTTCGCTTTTGAAAGTACACCACCATCACTTACTCGCAGAAACATTAACACAAGTGACGTCGGAAAACATTCATCACTCAAGCAATCCACTCATGTTGACACGCAAGTAAAGCTTGAAAGTCTCCATTGGCTTCTCCCGCGAGATGACGCACTCTCCATTTCAGGCGACGATTCCATCATGCGAGTCTACGTTAACTTCGTTAGTGACTGATGCTAACCACTTCACTCGCAAGTGCAAACAATTTACCCTTGATGACGGCAGTTTCCCTCAAAAGGGCACCCATCTCCATCATATTAAGTCAATTTAACCTATAGCCCTCCTCTTAATATCTCTGACTCAAAGATTTTTACACACCATTCAACCATTGTTGTGTCCTTCAATACTATAAAATGCCTTTTTTTAAAACGGGTAAGTGATTCTAAACTTATCGATCGACCATTTATCGTAAGGGTGGATAAACTTTGAGTGAACATGGATAGATAGAGAGATAGTTAGTAGGAGAGTTGAGTGGTGAAAATTTTTGAAATGAGAATCAAAAAGGTAGTTTGGTTCCTAGGGAAAGGGTATCTTTGCCTGTCTCTTTTGTTTGTGTATTCGTTGTTTTCTTCCATGTTTGTTTGTTGTAGCTTCAAAGTTGTTCTACTTTTGGTAGTAGTTTGATTTCTTTAAGTTTTTTATTTACTAATTTACAATTGGATTAAATTCTAAGTTTATTAGTTTTGTACAAAAATCATTTGTACAATGTAGCTTTCAAGCCTTTTTTCAGAGTATTTTTCACTTGTCGATTGTTTTGGTATCTTTGGATTCAATTACTTATTCGGTAGCCTGTCTTTGGTATTTTTAGGAGTAAATTGGGTCATAGTTGTGCCGTGCATCAGCTCTGATGCTAGGACACCTTCTCCTAGCCTGGTTTAGTAGATGGTCGGAAATCCCAAAGTGATTTCTGATGAAATCTGGGTGAGTTCCTCTCCACCTTCCTCCAAATATTGAGGGCCCTGGTACCTAATTATTTGTTTATCTCATTAATCTGAGTTTCTTCGTGTAGTATCTGTTGACGCATTATGTCTCTTCTCCTAGTGTTATTAATCAATAGGAGTGTTTTATTTTGTACTCTTTGTAATTTCATCATCCAGAATTTTGTAGCTCCCATTCCACATGGGGGGGATATCAAATTTTAGGTCGGATGTAGGCAGAGTATATTTTCTTTGTATTGATTCTTTTTAAGTTTCTGAAGCGATATAGTTTTTTTGATATCTCTACTCGTGCGTGCAATTATGTTGTTCAGTCGATCTCTATATTCTATGTCATTTATTTTTAAACCTAGCACTGTGCCTGCTCTCTTGTATGGATATTTCTCGTCTCTTACATAAATTGGTGCTATTTCATTCCTTTTGATTGGAATGATGGTAAACTTGTTTATATTTGTCGTGATATTCAAGCGGCGTTCTTTCATTTTTATATGGGGAGACCACAATCTGGGACACGTCATCGGTGAACTGTATATACATAGATTCCTCGAGCCTAGGGCTAGAGAGGTCTCTAGTGAATATTGAATAAAGCAGTGGGTTCAAACATCCATCTTACGGAACGCCGTCTTCCAGTGGAAATTCTAGCCCTTGGTACTCGCTGATCTTGATGAAGGTTCTTCTATCCATGACGTAGTTACAGGTTATTTTCTCTAGTCTAGGATTGAGTCCTAGTTGGAGGAACTGTAATCCTCAGCGCCACACTTTGTCGAACGCTTTCTTGACGTTCCTCAATACTAGATCAGCGTTTTTCTTCTCTTTTTCTATTTTGGCTAATTTTTCTGTTATCATTGCCAGTGGCGTGTCCATATCTCTGTTCCTTCTAAATCCGCGTTATTGACAGTTATGTAGATTATTGGCATCCAGGTAGGACTGCACCCTGATGGTGATGATTTTTTCAAATGTTTTCCCCCTAAATTCGAGAAGAGAGATCTGGCGATAGTCGGCTGGGGAGACTGGGAACTTCCTTGACTTAGGAATAAATATCATTTTTGATAATTTCCAGGCGTCGGGGAAGTATCCCGTATTGAAGGCAGCGTTCATAATATTAAGCGGTCTTTGTTTCATGTTGGGTGGAGCATTATTGAAGTTTGCTTTCGTTAGGCCAGAGTGGCCTGACGCACGCTGCTTGAAGGTTTTAAGTGTTTCGTTTAATTCCTGTAGGGAGATCTTTTTCCCGAGCCCCGCCATGGGTCTTTCCACCGATACGTTATTAAACAGGTATGTTGGCTCACTTTCCTCGTTCAGCTGATCTATTATCTCGTTACCGAACTCTATGTCATAATTTTCCTACTCCTCAGGGGTAATTTTAAATATGTTGGACCAGTGTTCCCTAAATTCGACTTCTATCTCTTCTAGCTCAGTGAATTCCTCGCCTTGGCGATTCTTGATGTTCGGTTTTTTGGCTGCCAGCTTTCCTTGGTACCTCTTCACTGTTTGCTAAAGCGTCCTGGGGTCCCTGTTGGGTCTCCATCTGTTGATTGTGTCCACTAAGCCTCTGTATTCCTCTTGAGTGGCAATCATTTCCGGTGTCCATCTTGGAGCTGGCAGAGTTTTGTATTTGATCTTTGGGATAGTTTTCCTGCCCGCTTCCAATAGTTTCGTGCTTAGTTGGCTTAATTCTTCGTCAATTTCAACTGGTGTGGCTTCCTCTAGGTTTGCTGTAACGGAGTCCTGGCAAATGGCCTGGTAAGCCTCCCAGTCTGCTAGAGCAAACCATTTCCTTTTCCTAATTGGTATTCGAATGGAAGTCGTATACAATGTGAGGGTTAATGTTTCGTGGTCGCTGGGGATCACAGGACCTGGGCCAATGTGGTAGTTGTAGGGGAACCTTGAGCTTGTTAAAACTATGTCGGGATTAGTTTTCCCCTCGCTGAGTAATAGGTTGGGTATCCTGGTCCAATGCGTACAGCCACGTTACGTTCCAGTAGCAGCTTCAGGTGTACTCAGCGGCCCAACATCTTGCGTTTATGTCTCCAGCGAACATTACCGCTTTTATGGGAAAACAGTGTAATGAAATGTAAACAAGAATGTATCCTCTTCTTGGGGTCTGGTACACAGTGGCAATAGTTAAAGGTCCTATGGAAGTTTTGACCTCTATCGCTTGATACGATTCGTCTAATGGTGGTATAAGTTTATACGCAATGCCATTTCGGATTGCTATTGCAGCGCAATCAAAGGCCTCATATGTATGGCTTGTTGTGTGAACTTGGTATCTGAATATTTGAGGGGCTTGGTTTTTCATGAATTCGGATATTAAAAAAGTATCCGGGTCAAGTGTCTGAATTATGTTCCCATACTCTGAACCTTTTACTGACCAACGAATTGCATTCATATACATTATTTTTAGGTTTTCGCTGATGGAGGATTATCAGGAAACCACATTTGTGGCCTGCTATTGTTTTTTAGCATCATATTTATTTCTGGTTTAAACGTCCCTGCTCTTGACTTTCATGCAATGTGAGCGTAATAAATACAGGCAATCATCTGCGTTGAGTTTTTATTCTCAACATGGAGGAATAACCTGTCCTTTGCTGTTTCCGCCAGAGATGCTTTTTCAAGTCGAGCGTATGTGTTATTTTTCTTATTTTATTCTGCTTGTCTATTTTCCTATTTTTTCTTTTTGATTAGGTTTTTCTTGAAGGGACATGTCATTTCGTGGGTGCGGTGATCTCCACCGAAACACAGGCACCTTTACTGTTAGTTATTGCAGCTCCGCCAATTATGGTTATCTGCACTGCATTCTGAACATTTTTACATTTCCTGCTTGCACGCTTGGGGGGTGGTCGTCCATACGGTAGCACCTGAAGCAGATATGAATTTCTGTGAATTCTTCCCTCTTGATTTTTTTAGGAGTGATCCTCACATTGAAATTAATAGACCTATCTCAGTGGCCTTTTGAGCCACGCCCGTGTCTCGAAATGCAACCTTAAAAACATGCGTATATTTTTTAAATTTAATCCCTTCTACCACCGAAGCCCAACTGTGGTTGGCTTCGATTTCCCTTTTTATTTCATCAATATCATGAGACCCGACCCATGGGTACAGAGGTCTACAGATCACACTTCTGTGCATGAATATTTTGGGCGAGAATTTGGGAGCCAGCCCAATATTCTTTAGTAGGTCCAATGATTTTTCTGCTGTCAGGGCTTCGACGTCCTTTTCATTTTGGCATATAGCTACATACGAGGAGCGGTCAATAAGTTTTGCAATTCGGGTATAAGAAAAGGAGATATGAGAAGAAGTGTTAAATTATTTTTCAATATAACTACCCTCGACTTCAATGCACTTGCGCCACTTGTCCCTGAGGCTTCGAATTCCCAACAACCAGAAATCTCCCGACTGCTGTTCAAGCCACTTCTGGACGGCGAGCTGAACATCATCATCGTCGCCAAACCGGCGTCCACGCAGTGATACTTTGAGCTGGCGCAATAAAAAGTAGTCGCTAGGGGCCAGATCTGGACTGTAGGGAAGAGGGTTGACCTCTTCAAACCCACTCTCGCGCAGGGCAGCTTGTGCAACTCTGGCTTTGTGGACAGAGGCATTTTCGTGGAGGAGCAGGACACCACGTGTTAACTTGCCACGCCGCTTCTGACAGATGCACTTCTTCAACCTGTGATGGTTCTTCCACGAGGCGAATAGTCCACCATTAACAATCACCCAGAATCCGAAAAGATTGTGGCTATGATCTTCCCGGCTGAGGGTTGGGTCCATAACTTGATGGGGGTCGGAGAGCCCCATGTGCTTCCAGGCCATGCTTTCGAGCTTGGTCTCGGGATCCCAGTGATGGACCCACATTTCATCACCTGTCACTATGCGTGACTCGAATCCCGCCGGATCTTGGCTGTACAGAAGCAGCAGCTCCTCCGAACTTTGACGACGTTGAAGTCGATCATGGGGAGTTTGGTTTCGTGAGGTTTCTAGGGAGCCAACGAGCCGATACCTTGGTCATGGCCAAATTGTCGTGGATGATGTTGATAACACTCCCATGTGATAGTCCAAGTTCTCGCTCAATTTCTACGACCTTCACATGTCGATTTTCGAGGATCATCTTCTCCACACGGGCCACATTGTCCTCGTTGGTCCGGTCAGACGGGCATCCTGGACGTAGGTCATCTTCAAGGGACTCACAACCATGGCGGAACTCACTATTTCAGCGAGCAATGGTTGCATAGGAAGGGGCGGTGTCGGTGTACACTGCAACTATGCCCTTATGGATCTCTTTTGCATTCTTGCCTACCTTGGTCAAAAATTTGATCACTGCGTGGTGCTCAACCTTCTCCATTGTTGAAAATTTGAGACTGACGATCTGCGATCAGCTACTGCTTCTTATATACACGAGGAACGAGCGTGCGGCTGCCAGTCCTGACTTGTCATAACTTTTCCTAGCACCCCCACAAACAGCCATCCTTCTTCGTCTGTTTTCCCCTACCGATTCGCAAAACTTATTGGAAAGAGGTAAGAAAGGTGTAGTAGAAAAAAAATATTCTATGTCCTTTTTCACGTACCCTGCTTCTGTTCTGCTTCTATGGGATTTTAGAGAGTGCCGTTTCTTTTGTTGGTTCTATCCTTGTTTTTATCGTTTTTTTCCATCTTTGTACTAAGCACAGAGACCACGCATCAATCTACTTACAGTCGCTTTGCACAGTTATTTTTGCTTTTAATTTTACTGAGATCGGCACACTGGGGTTTGTAAGGGATTGGTGTGAGTGAAGTATATAAATTACACATGCATCTCCGATGGGAAATTGTTATTAATGCAAATTCGAGAGAGACACTTGTTTTCACCATTTTTTTTTTAAAGGTACCGGGGCGAGGACTGTTTTTTATTGTTAATTTAACTTGTTCACACGTAAGAAACCCTTTGTCACTTAAAGACTACTAATAAACTTGGCACAGCGTATTTGTTCACTTTTTACTGTATTAGGTGCACTTATTTTCACTTTAGCTGTATTTAGAGTTACTAGGCTAACCCTGTTTGTTAATGTTAATTTAACTTGTTCACTAGTAAGAAGGCTTCCAGTTTTTGACGAATAACTGGGCACTAATGCAATATTAATTAACCTTTACATAGTTTACTTTTTGTTTAGCACGATTAGGCAATATCGTTTTCGCAATTTTTAGTCACTAAAGATTTCACTTCGTATACTCGTTTATATCAATAGTCTATTGTAATTAATTAATACTCATTCGTAGTTTTTGAGTTAAAGCACAAGTTGTTACTTTATCGTATCCTCCTTTATTGATTCTTCAAGATTCATGGTAGCCGAATTCTTCACAAGCGTATAAAGCAGTCAGTTCATAACCTGCGGTTCATCTGTGAAATAGATATGGGCCTAACGTGACCGGGTGATCATAGGAAATAATTCGATTTTAAATATTGTAAACCAAAGAGAACCCAATTTTAAAATGCTTAAAATAGCGAACCCAATGTAAATATTAGGTTGTCAGACAGGAAATTTCCTGGCGGGATGGGTATTCTCATTCAGTTGAGCCATATTTGTTCCTTTCTTTGGCCAATGGAGATACAGTTCTTAATGAGGTTATGTTGTAAAAACCTTTGCAACTTCAGTTTTTTCATTCCTAATCAAACCATTCTGTACTTTTAGCGTATTAGAACATTTCTATTTTTTCTGCACAACTCGGAATAGATCACCGACAAGCAAAGGAATAAAGAAAGTCTGAAATGCGTTGTTACCTAATTTTAACATCAAAAATAACCAAACCAAAGTTAGGCATGTTATAAATAGCGAATACGAAAGTACTGAATTCGTTAATCATGTCATCCAGACATTCGACTCATTTGTCAAGAATCTATCATAGTCATCTATTCGTCTTAAGAAAGATACTAGTAAAGGTAAAAAAATAGAAAAACCGCTATCACCGGTTAGATCAATTTAATATATGCAAAGCAATGATTATATATAGTCTATATTTCTAGTTGCTTTATCATAAATGGTTGAAGTAAATGACCAATTTAATGGTTGATTTATTTAACCACAAAGAGGAATGTTGCCATAAGATTAATACTCATCTTTGTCCGTCAACGATGTAATAGATGAAGAAATAAGAATTTCGTAATCAGTTACTATGTAGTTTGTGAACTTCATCCCTGGAAAAGGTTAAAGCTCACAAATGTAATGGAAATTTAATGCGTGCCTTCATCCTTCACATACTCTCTACCTCCTTCATTTCGTTCTTCGAACTAATCTGAATCTTTTGTAAATCTTTCTTGTACTTTGGCTTTGGACATAATAAGTGATGAAATATAGGTAGAGTTAGAGAGAAAAGTAAGATAGTAAAGTGGTAAAAGGATGAATTTAAAGAATAGATGATGTGTGGGAGACAGAATAAAAAGGTCCCTGGTAAAAGGGTAGCTCTGTTTTTTGTTAGTGTTGGGTTTTTGATTTACTAAACTATAATTTTATAGTTTATTTAATTAAATTAACACGTTTAATTTAATTATTAGGTTTTCATCTTAATGATGATCTTTGGCATTCAAGCCTTTATTTGAGACAGGGTTTTTAATCCCGCTGTGGGTATTTGAACATATTTTTTTTTTTCAAATGTTAATTTGAGTTGCAAATTTTGAGTAAAGTGAATTTGGATTTAATATGAAGTTAATTTTTACTAATAAAAAACTTGCGCATTCCCCTAGTTTATTCTTGTCTATTTTCGATTCTGTAATTTGTATTTGGGAGTCACGTCACCGTCAGACTGTAATTTGCTGCTTTTAAATGGTCTTATTTGTCGTTCGGCTTCGATGTCTACGTGTGTACGAGAGAATTCAGGGGTCGAGCGGGCACCAATGGCTTGCCAGATCCTCTCAGCTCTCTTGTGGAGCTCCACGTTGATTGGAGATAATCCAACAGACTCGTGGAGATTCCTCTGTCGTTTATGTTCTCTTCTTCGGCTGTTTGTAATAAGTAAAACCGCCTTGTTCTGGATGACTTGTAGTTTCGCAATGTGGGTCTTGGCGCTCGCATTCAACGGCACTGGGGCGTACAAAAGTCTCGAGCAAATGCACGCATTGAATATCTTGAGTTTATTTGCATGATTTAGGTCACGGAACCTATAAAACTCCCTCAAATCTCTCTTGCTATTCGCGATTGTTCGTTCGATATGACACTTGTAGACCCCTGTGGTGATTTTGAGCCCCAGAACCGTCCCTTCTAGGCAGTAGGGAATTCGCTCCCCTTCTACCCGTATATCGTTGAAGGTCTTGCGAAACATGGGAATTATTTTAAATTTTTGGGCATTGGTTGATATCTTCCATTTTCTCTCGAAAGAGTTGATGTTGGAAATCTCCGTAGCCGTATTTCTTGCCATAAATTCCCTGTGAACGTAAACGGCTGTACAAATTTGCGATATATCGTCAGCGAACTGAACGTGTATCGTACCTTCGAATAGAGGTTGTGGTAGGTCACGTGTATATATGTTGTATAGAAGGGGACTGAGACAGCTTCCTTGTGGGATCCCTGATTCGAGCTCGAATTCGGGGCATTTGTATCCTCTGATATGTAAATATGCTCTCCTCTCCATTATGTAGTCACATAGAATCCTCTCAAGAATGGGGTCGAGGCCTACTTGAAGGATCTTGAATTGTAGTCCTCTCTTTCAAACCTCATCGAAAGCTTTTTTGACATCGTGGAGCACCAGGTCGGCCTCTCTTTTGTCTGTCTTGATCTTAGCGAGCTTTTCGGTGATAACGTCTAGTGCCGTATCAGTCCCTCTTTTTCTTCTGAAGCCGTGTTGTTGCTCGTTATGCAAGTTGGCTCCGTCGAGAAAAGAGTTGACTCTATTGTCTAATATCTTCTCGAAGACTTTGCCAGCAAATTCTAAGAGAGGTATCGGCCGAAAGCTGGCAGGAAAGTCCGGGGGCTTTCCCGATTTAGGAATGAAAATCATCTTGGCTACTTTCCACTGATCGGGAAAGTAGCCCGTGTTCAGAGCGGCATTCATGATGTTAAACATCCCACTCCAAACATTAGGCGGGGCCTTGATGAAGTTCTCCCTGGTCAGCCTCGTGGTACCCAGTGCTCTTTGACGAAAGGATTTTAGAGCGACGGAGAGTTCTAGGGCAGTTATTTTACTCCCATAGCCCTCCATCACTCTTTCCTGCGACACACAATGATGAAGGAAGGTTCTGTGTATTTGTCTGTTTAGTTTTTTGATTATGTCAGTCTCGAATTCAAGGTCGTAATTGTCAATTTCTTCTGGGGTAATTGTGAAGATTGAGGACCAGAAAATCCTAAGCATTTCATCAATCTCTTTAGGCTCGTGAATTTCTATACCGTCGTTTATAAGTGTGATTCTTTTTGGGGAGGTCTTCCTTTTAGCCGTTTAAGTGTCTGCCAGAAAGTATGTGAGTCTCTTTCAATGTCGAGTCTTTCTATCAGTCTGTCCCATGTGAGTATCTGTAGGTCCGTAATTAGTGTCTGGAGTTCGTCTTTAATCTTTCTTAGTCTTCTGTGGGCATTGTGGTTGGGGCCTATCAGCGCTACTATATTGGACAGGTCCTTATATTCCTAGGGCAGGGTTTTCATGGGAGGATTCCAATAGGGAGCTGAAAGGGTTTTATACTTGATATGGGGAATACTATTTTTATCGGCTTTAATTAGGAGGTCAGTGATTTTATCCAGCTCTTTATCTATCTCTTCTAAATTGGCATCGAGTTAAGGGTCTGGGATATAATTTAGAAGGTAATTTCTGTAGCTTTCCCAGTTCACCTGTTTGTAGCTTTTGCGTTTTGGGATTGCAATTTGAAGGGTATTTCACCAGCTGTAATTTTAATAGCCTGGTGGTCACTCGAAATGATGGGGCCCGGTTCAATGTAGTAGTTGTATGGAAACCTGATACTCGATAGAACAATATCAGGTTTCGTTGCTGCTTTTCCCGTAATGTATGTCGGGAATTCTGGTCCGATTCTTGTCACGCATTGTCTGTCAAGTAATACTTCGATGTTTCTGCCTGCATTGTTGTAGGAGGTATACCCCGCCGCTGCACACCTTGCATTCAGATCTCCAGCAAAGATGACGTTTTTCTTATGGCTGAAAATCTGTAGAAGGTTGTGCATGGGTACAAAGCCGCATCTTGGAGGTTGGTACCCCGTGGCCACGACAAGACCCCCCAGGGTAGTGCCTACCTCAATAGCAAGGTAAGATTCATCTAAGTCGGGTAGTTTTTGTATTTTAGTCCCTTTTTGACAGTTATTGCGCAGCCATCATACCGTTCCTGACTATGATTTTACTAATCATGTCATATTAAAATATTTTAAACTTTTTTTGCGCGGTCAGTCCGTGTTCAGGGATAAGTACTATGTCAGGGGCACTTTGTTGCAAAATATTGCCATAGATGGGACCTTTTCCCCCATCCAGCGACATTCATTTGTACAATCGTAAGTCTGTTGGTCATTTTGTGTAATGTTTGGAATTTTAGTGTGTGGGATTAAAGTGGACGCTTATTCGCGATCCACTTTAGCCCCATAAGGTGTACTTGGCTGGATGCGCTCCCTGCCGTTTCGTTTTTTTCTGAATTATATGTCCGTGATTGTGTGAAAGCAGTCGGTGTTAAATTTAATCATGTTTTGGGAGAGAACCTCCTCAACTTGCTGTTTCGGAACCTCATCTGGGCATTCCCACTTGTATCTTCCGGTCCTAAGACACTCCGATACTTTGCAGAAATCGATTTCGGTTGGGAAGGGGGCCAATTCGGGGGCATATAGCTTGAGATTGAAGCCTCTCACATGATATTTTAGTTGGTGCTCCCTGCCTCGAGATGAGGAAGTTGACCTGGGATCACGTGTTTTTGAAGTTTTTCTCGACCTTGAAGACCTGGTCTCTTTTGGTCGCATTGCTTCTTTGTTAGGTGTCTTGGTTTGTGTTTGTGTTTTTGGTGTATCGGTGTTAATTTTTTTTGGTGTAAGTGGTGCTTGTTTTCCTGTTTGAGAAGTTTGTTTGGCTTTGTTCAGAAAAGAGTCGCGTGTTGTGGCTGTTTTTTGGGGTGCGGGTACCATTTGGCACGTTTCCGGGCACTGAGGGGCTACGCTTATTCGCATTCCCTCCTCTGAAGGAGGGTTGTCCGGGAACTACATCTCCTGTAGGCCGATCTTTACGAGCATGCGGTTGACCTCGGTGTCAAAAGTATCTGGGCGAGTAATGTTTGCCATGTGTGCATAATAAATGCAGCACATTATTTTGGTAGAGTGTTCATTTTTGATGTGGAGAAAAGTCTTTTGGTTGTTCTTCTCAGCAATCTCGGCTTTGGCTACTTTTGTATAGGTCGAATTTGCCTTCTTTTCCTCCGTTTCACGGCGTAGCTGGGTCTGTTTCTGTATCTCGTTTTTTCTGATCGGGCATGCTATGGACATAGTCCGGTGGGGGCCTTCACAGTTTAGACACTTTGGAGAGGTACTCTTACAGTCGCGCCCAAAATGGTTGCGACCGGCACAAATCAAGCATAGTGTAAGGTCTTTTTCAGGGTAGCTTCTTGAAGTGGTGTGTTTGCCGTACTTGTAGCACCGAAAACACATTTGCAAGTCGACAAACTCTTCCCTTTTAATCTTCTCTGGGCAGACGTTTACGCTAAAAAGAAGTAATCCGAGATCCTTTGCCTTTTGAGCCATTGCCGTATCCTCGAAAATGACCTTGAAGACTTGTGTGTAGGTTTCGAACTTAATAACCTTCGAAACTTTTGCCCAAGGGTGGTTACTTTTAACTTCATCATTTATGTCTTTTGCCGAGTGGCTCCCAACCCAAGAGTCGAAGCGCCTGCAGATGACACTACGGTGTGTTTTGATTTGAGGGTGTGTGTGGAGTTTTAGGTTAATTGTCTTCAGGCATTCAACTGCTTTGCCTGAGGTCAAGGCTTCACAATCGGCCTCCCTCGAACAAATAGCAGAGTATCCATTCTGAATGTCAATTAGTCTTACCAGTGTAATTTTCAAGTTTCCATATATGTGCTCAAATACCTTGCCTCTGTCCGGTTTCGGACCATCTGAGAGGAGCCGAAGAGTGATGCAAAGCATCTCCCTCATTTTTTTCTGCATCTTACCGTACACTAGATGGTCAATATTCATAAGGTCGGTTAGGTGTATAAGAAAATGTGGTAAAAGAGAGAGAGAGGGAGAGAACAAAGGGCCAATGTACAAGTAAAAAAAACAACAACTTTACCTCAATAATTTCCTTGCTTCTGGAGATTGCGAGTGAGCCAATGAAGTTTCAATCTTGTCTCCACGAAAGAGTGAAGATCCGTCCGTAAATCGTCTTCAATCGAAGAAGGCCAGTGGTCCACTTTTCGAACGATCGAGCTTTCACTATTCCTAATATTTTGTCACTACTCGACACGAGTCACACTATTCACAATTCTTGCGCAGAAATTCACTTTATCAAAATTCCGAGTAAAGAGTTGTCACAGTGTGAGTTCAACTGACTAAGGCAACCAAAGCAGTCTTTTTTTAAATCTTTCTCCAGTTTCGATCTTCTGATTTAACTTTTAATGAGTCGCTGCTCCTCGCTTTTGCGCAGGAATAAAAGGAATAAATTAGCTAGCTGGAAGCTCTCACGAGAAAGAGAAATAAACTCTAATGTAATACGAACCCAATTAAACTTAGTAAGCTGAATTTTAAAGCTCATTTTGTACAATTAATATACAATAGTTAAGGCCAGTGAACAAAGAAGAACGAAGAGTACTTTTCTGCTTCGTACTTCGGTTGTGAAAGGGTTAAGAAGTAAGAACTTTAACCATTTAATTTTTTTTGTCAAAAACTCTAAAGATGCGTCATAATTTTTCGAGCGTATGAAAACGTCAAATGAGCCGCATTATAAATAAATGCATGATTCGTGTAAATTTAATTGAGTCACGGGACCATTAATATCAAAATTTTAGTCTATAAGACTTTGACATATATACAATTGAAAGCCATATGAATGTTTGTGGATTCTTGACTTAACATCAAGCCCTCCTTATCTATTACTATCTCCTATCGCCGACACTTTTTCTGTCCGTCCTTGCCGGGAATACAACATGTGTACGCAGTCATGGAAATCCAGCGCTTTATAGTTCCTTAAGTTAGAGTAGGAAAAGGTTAATTAAGGCGATCTTCTACTTAGGTAAACATTGAAAAATGAGATAAAATAAAAAATCGTCGTTTTTTTAGTTTATTTTTGCGAATAAGAAAATGATTTTAAATAGCGACTAAAAATTATTGCCTAGTTTTTACCAATTGACACTAGTTACAGTAGTTATAAAAAACATGGAAATGCTTGAAAACTATTTAGCAATATATTCATAATATTTTGCAAAAATAATAATTGTAAAGAGGATCCATTAAAGATCCATTAGATCGAATATAACAGGTAGAAAAATCCAACGAAACTCATTCTTTTCTTCTTCAAATGACTAAGAATCTTAAAATACCTGTTTCTTCCTTGTACATAATTATAGTTTAATTTGAAGAAAAGGGTAAAATAACACAGGAGCTGGTCATTCTGTGCCGAAGCATCGCAGTTATGGACCTTTATTCTCTTGGATATTTTGGAAGTGCAGCTCGGAATTGTCCTCTTTCACCATGAATATGATTGCAAAAAGAAATGAGTGGACTGAAGGAATTAGAACAAAAGCATGAGAGGACCAAAGCGACATCAAACGAATTCTGTGGCCGACTCACTCCTGTGACATGAACCCAATTGAATATTTATGGGGAATATTACATAAGACTATACGGAAAAAGTCCCTCAAAGCAGGAGGATAGTCAGAATTAAAGAATATCTTACACCAAACATGACCGAAAAATATATCACTAATTAAAGTATTCTTTGGCGAGTTACAGATCTAAAAGCAGCTACAGGGATACCACAAAGTATTAATAATGTAACTTCATTTTTGAAAATGTATTTACTTCTTTATTTTTTAAAATAAAGACATTTAAACCATATATACATATATTTATATATATACACATATAAATATATTGGAGTCTCTCAACACATGAGTGTGACTATCCAGTTCCAGCAACATGGGAAACTGGATGGCTCCTGCTCGTGAGGTTGTTTAAATTGGTGAAGCAACTGCGTATCTTCGATCCCACATAGTTGACGCCAGTAGTCCGAGTCCAGCGGCACGGAAGACCGAGACGGCTGGGGATGTCCTAGTGCTGCATTGCAGTGAGCTGCCGGAAGCGCAGGTATTTATGGGTTTTGCTTTTGAATTCAGCTCACCTGGCTTTGCCTTCATCCGCCTTCTCGAGAAAGTCGATCCTCCATTGAAGTCTTCACAAATTTGCTAGGGCAGGGATTGGTAGTGCGCCAGCTCAAGTCCACACCTCGGTGAGCTTTGGCGCACCATCTCTGAGTCTCACTGTTGCTCCGAGATCATTTATTGGTTAAACCTAAATCCTCAGTGTGTACAATAGAAGGAGGGGAGCGGAATCCAATGGCTTCCTTATTTTAAGAACAGGATTAGGTTGAGACTTTGTTGAGAAATATTAGTGACATTTGTGTTATTTTAATTTGTAATAAATATTTCTTTGATTATGCACCAAGACTTTTTGAAGATCCCTTATATATATATATATATATATATATATATATATATATATATATATATGAGGGATCTTTAAAAAGTCTTGGTGCATAATCAAAGAAATATTTATTACAAATTAAAATAACACAAATGTCACTAATATTTCTCAACATAGTCTCCATTTAGGTCATGTGGATAATGGTGTGACCTGTTTATAGGTAAACGGGTTCATCCAATTTATTGGTAAGCGAGACTAAGTCGGCGATACTGTAGAATTAAATCTGACTAAAAATGTCCGTTTTACAGTCACCAGATAGACTACTTGTCGGAAGGACGGAATCGGAAGAAAAATGGCGGTTTTGTAGGCTTTTAATCTTGGCTTAGGGCTACCTCAGTTCGGGCAAATAAAATCGCTGTGGGGATGTGGGCGGACGGACCATGGGTTGAAGAGCTGTCTGACTCTTGGTGGTTGACTTAGTTGTGATACTAATAATACTGTCTACTGATCCAATTTTATGTTTTGCTGTCCTATTTATTCTACCGCATATTTAGGGGTGTAGCTCTGCTTTTCCAATCTGAGCATGGGCAGAGCTTATCTGATCAGAGAGTATGTGTATGTGTTCTCCGATCAGACTGCTGGGTGGAGCTTACTCGATCAGAGGGTATGTGTATGTTCATTGTAGGCACATGTGCACAAAGAGAGGATTTGAATTTGGAAACCTGACCGGGCCTTATCAAACCGACATCTGTAACAAGATTGATTTCGTCTTTCACGAGCTTACGTCAATGCAGGTGGTCTGGGTTCCCCTTCTATCAGATTCTATACCATCTATGCACAGCTGTTTCCACTGTCTTTGTTTTTTTTCTGGAGACAGACCGTCAGCTTGCCCTTGTTTCCTAATGTGTGTATGCTTATATATTCGCGTGGGAACACAACAATTTCACTTGCATTATTACAAAATATTCTGCTTTCTATTGATACATAGATTATTAAAATGCGATTAAGCATTATTTACAAGTATTTGATTTGTTTTACATTAATTAATTGTTAGAAAATGGCATATTATTCCAATGTTAGATTTGTGTGCCCAATTTCATAAGGCCAACGGGGCGATCAATTTGCTAGATTATTTTTTTGGCTCTAATTCACTTTTTAATTGGGCGCTACAAGCTGAATGCATTTCTGAAAGCGCTGTGTCTACCTAACAAGTCTCTCTCTGAAGAAGTCCTGCCTTTTCGGAATGCACTATGTCTTGACTTCACGTTTTGCATCTTCGATCGATTTAAACCGTGTTCCTTTGGATGTTCCTTAAGCTTAGGGCACAAGAATTAGTACGAGGGGGCAGGAACAGGGCTATTGGGTGGATGAGGCATGATTTGCCATAGAAATTCCCTCAAAGTTTCTCTTGTTAGCCGTATGGAATGAGCTAAAACATTGTCATGATGGAACACTGACTCCTTTGTGGAAGCTGATCATCCCGCAACGCTGTCGGCACCCAGCGGGCAGAAAGTTTGCTGTGACCAAGATGGTTTGTTAAAATTGCATATGCCAATCCTTGTGAAATAACGATTTCTTTCGCAATAAATTTAACGCTAACTTCATACAAATCTTTGATCGGTGGCTACCTTTTCTGCATTGGTTGATTTGATTGGAAGCCATTCTCTCTCGTCGTCATTAAGGTCTTCTCTTCCTTCTTTGAAACGTTTTATCAACCTCAAAACAGTGTTTCTATGTGGTGTAGACTCATCATCAACATGTTGCAAAGAATCGACAATAGCAGTGGATTTCCAATCAAGTTTTGTTAAAAATTTGATAACAGCTTTGATCTCAAGAGTTTACTTTTCCATGGAAAAAAAAAGCGAATTTCTTGTAAGTAGTCACTTGCTAGCTGAAATGCGTCAGGGGGATAAATGCTGGTTTTACAGGTATCATCACAAACCAAAAATATGATCAAACGTGTGTTAAATTAAAAACTTGCACCAAACCTCTTCGAACTTCCCTATTATATATGTATATATATATATATATATATATATATATATATATATATATATATATATATATATATATATATATATATATATATATATATATATATATATATATATATATATATATATATATATATATATATATATATATATATATATATATAGTAGGAATATCAAGACCCAGGTGATTACACTAATCATTTATTGGCCGGACGTTTCGGACCTTCACTAGGACCATCTTCCACGACTATGTCGACTAATGAGAAGGGAAAGGAATATTAACGATAAAAGTTAAAAGAATGCATTAAATAATGGGTAAAAAAGCGGATGAAGTCAAGTTAAAATAATAAAATTGACAATTATTGATATTAAAGTAAAAACACAAATAAAAATATATAATATTAATTAATACTATCCAGTGTAATTTTTAAAAAATAATAGAAAGAAGTGAAGTTATAACATAAACTGACTTAAATATCAAATATTAAAGGTAACTGGAGTAAACAATAAAATAACCTATTATATTAAATTATAAAAAAACGAAAACAAAATAGAATGAATTAAACAGAGGGACTAACCTTTATCGTGGGAGTTGAGAAATCAACTAACTAAAGATATAAAAACTACTAACGAGATTTGTTCGGTAGGTCAGTTGGCTAGTTAATCTATTGAAGTGTTGGTTGGTTATATAGTGAATAGTTTAATTGAGGAGGAGTATTTATTTAGGTTTGGATTTATTTTATTAATGTACAGTGACTCTAAGATTTTCAAGTCGAGAGAAGTTAAGGCTGAAGATAATATAGTAAATGAATTAGAATTAAGAGGATGATGGTGATACTCAGAATGTTGCCTGTTGGAAGAGGCTTCAGGTTTAGAGATGGGAATACCAGTCCTATGAGACAAATCTAAGTGCTTTGCGATCCTTCATTTGAGTCGTAAACCAGTTTCGCCTACATAACGACTGTGGCAGGTCGTACATGTATAATTGTGAATTATACAGGATCGCAAGCCAACAGGGATTGGCTCCTTATGGAATTTAACGATACAGGGTTGGAATTTATACATTTGTATAAATTTCAACCCCGTATCGTTAAATTCCTTTTAAAAGCGTTTCAACTGTTCACTTGCTTGTGAATCCTTCTAAAATCTACGCATTTAAAAAAAAAGAGGGTATTTTACCTGGGTGATTTATTTCTTTATCCGCGAGATTTTGGCAGAGTAGCCCATTTTATGAGAGCGCCTATTTTGAAATTCACATCAGGTTTATTATCAGTTTGATTAGTGATTTTATTTCGAAACAATTCCAAGGTCATATTAAAAGGGCAAAGCAAATGCTTTAAAATTTAATATCAGCTGGATTATTCTCTTTATTCAGTAAAAGTATATGCTATATTAAAACGACAAACAAATGCGCATAAATTTGAATTAAAGCTAGATTACTGACAGTTTTTAAATAATATTCAGGCCATATTCCAACGTTAAATCCACATAATGTTTAATATCAGCTGGATTATTAACTATTTTTCGACTATCTCCTGACCACATTTTAATGAAAGCACCCGTATTAACCCAAATCAGAACAAACAAATGTTAGGAGGAGATATTTAAAGAATTAATTTAGGGATGAATTCGATGGTTCTCTTAAGTATTATCTCTTAACAATTCTGTTGAATTCCTTAAGAGGGTATTTTAAGCTCACATGGAAATTTATCTACTACATTCTATGTATATTGAAAGGATTATCTTCTTATATTTCAGCATTTCTTCTCCAAGGTTAGCGTTGATTTGAACTATGCTTGTGGTCAATTTTAAAATTTTTAACCCTAAAACATGGATCAATTTGTAAGTTGTAAGAAAAGAAAAGAAAAAAAAATGGTAGGTTGGATACATCTATCGATTTGATAAAGTTAGTAAAACCGAGATGGGGGTAAAGTTTGGCAATGTCATGAAAGTACCTAAAAGAATAGAATTAATAATTTAGAATACGAAATCATACGCACATTGAATGATCATATGTATCATCCATCAGCTATTGACATCGAAATGAAAAGGGAAAATCTGAAGCAAGGGATAGAGCTGCATCAACCTGTGATCTTCCAGGTGTACTTATGAATCAGTGCTTAGGTAGCATAACTCAAACTGGTATTGCACAGATAACATATAGTGCAGCACTCAATAAAATGATTTCATGAACGCGGAAGAAAATAAACCATTAGAAATATCTCAAGAATTTAAGGTGCACAAACCAACGCCAGAAAGAGATAAGAATTTTTGTTTAGTTGACGATGGTGCGAGATATGATTGAATCATCATTTTTGGAAGAGAGACCTGGGTGAAACATCTAGTGACTTCCACATCTTAGTATGTTAATGGAACTTTTGCGTCTGCCCCAAATCTATTTTATCAATCAAGTTTATATCGTAATGATGAAAAAGCATGGAGGTGTTCATCCGATACTATGCGTACTCTTCCAAAATATGCAATGCGCCACTTACAAAAAAATGTCCAATATTATTAAAGACTGTCCCAAATGCAAAGCCAAGTGCAATCAATTGTTATTTTAAGCAAGCTGCTATACTGGGTATGAAGAAATCGTTCATGATTTTGCCTTACACGCTAAAATAGTCACTGCTCTGGACTTTGCGCCAATAAAAAATTTAGATGATTATGCGGATGCTTTAGGAACTGCTTTACCTGACCAGTTATCCGGACTCCTGAATTAGTTCGAGGATAATTACTTTGGTCGCCCTAATAAAATAGGAAATGAACGAAGAACAGCAAATTTCCTCCAAAGCTGTGGAATGTCAATCATTGGACTATTGAAGGAGAAGACAGAACTAACAATCATGCTGAAGCGGTAAATAGGATATTAAGATACGAAATAGGAATTAATAAACCAAATATATGAAACTTCATCCAGGCTCTCTGCAAAATTAATAAATGAGAGACGAGTATATGAAAAAGCTTGTATCTGAGCATGAAGCTGCAGTGAACTTCTTAACATACAGAATAGCAAACGATAGAATTTTGAGAGTTTTTTCCAGTATGAAGAGAGAAATAAAGTCGAAATTTGGCGAGCAATTGCTCGTAATTTAATGAACTACTCAATTCAAAATTTGGTGCCTTTTAATTCGCTTTACTTATATAATTGAATATGTTAATGATTTTACAATTTTTGAAAACTTTAGTGCCTTAGAGCGCTATTCACCTTAAGCTATGCAAAATTTGTCGAAGAAATGTTATAAATTGTTACTGCCGTTTAGGAGTGTATTAACATTCAAGAATAAATAGATTTTCATTGTAGGCAATCTGTCTACAAAGGCATATTCTTTTAAAAGGATATTGATTTGAAAAAAAATTAAAAGGTTAAATATGGATGCTATGTAAATGGTAATTAAAATTTTGTAATATTTTGTTTATCTTATTTTATTAGTGATAGTAATTCAAATTCATTTTTTGCTAAATATTAACCATATCTTTTTAAATTTTTGGTTGTTTTGGTGTTAATATTAATATTGATAAAAATATTGCAAAGTTTTCCATTTTTTTAATTGTAATTATTCAATTTTCTTTGAAAACATTCGGGCGTTTAATACATTTTCAGCTCAAAAACTATTACAAGCTAAAAACTGTCGCTTTTACTCCCCAGCAAAAAGAATACTAGTAAATCCCAGAGAGGATTATGTTTCACAATAGTTTCTTTTTTAATTTATAGTTTCTATTTTTTGTTTCTTCGAACAATTAAGTTAGAACTAGATATTGATGTTTTGAAATTAGTTTAATTTTTAGTCATGTCCATACCATGTTTGTATTTATATATGGTGGCCGAGCAAAAGTGAACTAAATTCAAATTTTAATAACTCAGTATATTTAATTTGCTATGAATGGAAATTCGTATACTACAACTGAAATGTATTCTTTATTTTCTTTGAAAATCTCGATACTATCATTGTAATATTATTTTATTGTTATAATTAAAAAATAAAATAGTTACTCAAATATTTGCTAGCCAATTGCTACTAACAAAGCAAATTGACTAATAAAATCAAACTCAATATACATGTATCGAAATAAATTATTAATTTGCCCACATTCTTGGTCACATACATCCCCCAAGTGCGTTTTAATGAATGAAATATATTTTCTGATATCAGATAGCGTTATGTTATCCCATGAAAGAAGAATTTTGTCCTTAATTTCAGATTCAGTAAATTTATTATTTCTATCGCTTTAAACTTTTTCTTGAAATAAATTTCATATGGAATAGTTCATATGGTTACAATCAGGCTATTGCGGAGGCTATTCATACTTTTTGGTATAGTGAGGAAAATTTTCTTCTAGATGGAGCGGACGCACCATCTTGCTGGAAAATGATGTCTCCTCTTGGATAGACAGGCTGACAATCAGGAAGCTGGCCAATAGAATTTTCTAAATTTTCTGGAATTTTCTGAATTAAGTTTGGATTTTTTTGTATCGATAAAATGGATCCTAATTTCACCAATTCCTGTCACTCCCGCATAAACTATTGTTGTTTTGGCTTACTCTGGAATATTCATGGTAAAGACTGGAAGGATGGAAGTCCTTTTTTTTGGACTCCTAAACTTTGTTATTTTGAATATTTGTTGAGACTCCCAAATAAAATCTTTTTCCTCAGTAAACACAAAATATTTTGTATCTTGAGATGAATAGCGATCGTAGTGTAACTGAAAACGAGTCTTTCTACGTTGTCTTACATTAATATCACTAAAAGAAATGCTCATCCTTTTATAAACTTTTAATCCTTTTCGTTTTAAAATCCGTTGCACAGAAGAAGGGAAAATGCCTAATTTAGTGGAGATTTTCATTTGGGACAGATGACTCCCGGGATTTTTATTTTGAGATAAAATGAATTCCTTTAAATTAATCATTTTATTCTTTGTCGTAGTATTTTTATTATGGCTGCCACCCCCTTTTTTCAGCTATTAAACTACTATATATCCTTTTAATTAAGTTAAAAACACTTCTATAACTCCAATTTCTATCTGGAAACTACCGAAAAAATATTTTCATTCTAACCTTTAAAACATGATTCTATTATAATTTTATCATTTAAATTCCTAACCCTTGTCATAGGAGTTATAATGAAACAACTTATAAGTTTACAGTTTAAATGATGAATGGAAGAGAAAAAACAAGGCTAATTATAGTCTAATAGTTATCAGCAGATAAGAAATTTAATAGAAAAATTAAACTATCCAAAAAGATCCGAACTTTAATGTTTTTTATAAAAAGATCCAGCATTGTTTGCATTCTAACTAACTTAGTTCATCCTCGTGTACTTTAGGTACACGAATTTTGTTAGGTTTAAAATTGTATTCCATAATATCATATCAACCATTGTATTTCCTGATAACTTAATAATGTAAGGCTGCTAAATAAATCGGGAGACTATGGAAGACCTCAAAAATAGAAAACAACTGCAGCAGTTTCTCGAAGATTATAGAAACTTTACTGATTAATGTCTCCTGGCAAACTGTGTCATGTGGCTCTAAAAAGAAAAGTTAACACTTGCACACCCGTGGATAAGCCTGAAGAACAAGAAAGTTCGTCTTGTTTGGGCAACTGATCACGTTACATGGACGGATGAGCAATGGAGCCAAATTCAATTTTTATTGCCTCTGTTAGCAACAGGATTGTTTGTCACAGAGCAGACAAATGGTTGTATATATGTCAATTGCAACAAAGAGAGGAAGTTTGGCGGAGGAAGTGTCATTTCAGGCAAAATCTTTTGTGTGTTGACTGGAACAGGAGCTGCCAAGTGTAGGCCATGAATGGTCTTTTGCAGTCTCCTTCTTTTCTTATGTTCTTCTTCTTATGTTCTTAATAATTTCAGATAGAAAGCACTTGGCCGCTTGTGCGCATACGGGGCAGAGTGAATTAAAAACAAATTGTGAGCCTCAGACGATCAAGCTGAATTTTATTGCTGGATAACACCCACTATCTCAAAGCCAATTAGGTGAAAACCTTACTTGACACGAGCACACCACTGTTACGAAATGGGCTGCACATGGTCTAAACTTGATTCGCAATGAGTATGGTTGAAAGATACTCGGAGAGAGGTCTAAATTCAGGAATCTGAACAAAAGTCAAGAAATGTTGGAAATTCTCAAAATGAATGAAGCAAGATTGCTGCGCAAGAGTGCCAACTGTTAGTTTATTCCTCTGACAGGTAATGTCAAAGCATCATCGAGAATAACTTGGAAAAATGATTTCCACTAAGTTCATCGTTATATTCCAATAGAAGTTTGTTTCCTCATTCGTTCGGATCAATGTTGACTCTACAATATTTTTAGTAAATTTCTTATCATGGGATAACTTTCGTCCTATCCATCCAAATTTGTATAACCTTTACACATTCTTACAAACTCGGCCAAATGATTTCGGACCCTTGGAATTTTTCTTATTCCTTGGGTATGTCTATTAATATGTTAGTCTAGGTTGTCATGTCTGTATCCAATAGATATGGAAAGCAAACGAAAAGTAGAAGCTTCCTTAACGTTTTTAAAATATCCCAAATCGCAATGTTATCTAATATTGGTATCAATATGCGGTATGTTACAGGCAAAATATCTTCACTTAACACATTTTATTTTATATCAATAGGATATTCCATGTCGACATGATCTGATATCATATTATAATGGCAAAAACAAGTAACTATACCGTGGAAGAAAGAAGTCTGATTCGCATGCTGCATGATGAGGGTCTTAGTTGTCAACAAAGTTACCAAAGGGCCGACGTCTCGCTTTCGTGTGTTGTCTAAGTATTGAAGAGTATCAAAGACTCAGGTTAAGTACGCAACGTGATGTACGCGTTGCGTCGCACGAGCCTTTGGGATCGTAAGAAAGCGCAGTCTAGCTGCAACATAAATGGACAGAGGGCAGCCAGGTTAATATATCTGTTATAACAGTCCGTCGAAGGGTGCTTGCACGAGGTCTGAAGTCATGTAAATTTCGCCAAGAGCCGTTAGTCAGCCATAGTTACTGTTTATGTCTCAGTAGAAACGTGTTTTAGGGTTCAAAGAGTCAAATTTTCAGATTTCTCGACCCCAGAAAACGGTACAATCCGCATGATGCTATGGAAGTAGTGGAATTGAGAGTGCATAGTGCCTCAGTAAAATATTTAGGCCTCTCTAATGCTATCCCACTGCATATCAAGTTCAGTGGGGTCCGTCTCACCATATGTGATGGCCCCATGAATTTAAAAAGTTATTAAGCAACCCTAAGATGTTACATACTACCCCCAGCCCAAGACATTTCCTTAAGTGCCCGGAAGGAGATTTTTTAGCACAACAATGATCAATGTTACATGTCTGTGTGCACCATACAGCGGTTCCTGGAAAGCAATAACACTTTGGTGGACTGAGTACTTCACTCTCTAGATATGAATCCACTGCAAAATCTCGAGCAGTACGTGACTTAGGCCGTAAGACGTCATTAGCCAGCCCCTATTAAGCAACTCAAGGAAGCCATTGCTGTGGAGTGAGCCATCATCACGCCAATCATGTATCGAACCCTCGTGGTGAGCAAGCCTCAAATAAGAATAATACATGCCAAGAGACACTCTACACGCTACTAAACTTCATGTATCAGTTTGGTTATGCAGTAGTTTTCATAAAGCTTCACCTACTAATCTCTTTTTGTTACTATTTAACAGTTTGTTAATTCTTCTTAATTGTTTCGGGAATATATAACGTATTGTTATTCAGCTCTCCTTATTTCACTTTAAAATTCATATTGATATGCAAAAAAAAAAACATTCCAACCTACATTTGTCTAATTTCTTAAAATATTCGAAGTATCTATATGTTTACGTACAATAATTTCTGAAATTTAGTATTCTTTCCGACAAAATTAATGGAAGATGATGTGATAGAATTACAAACGATGATGCCTAGACTTCGAGACTAGATCAGTAAATGATTGCCGCGTCTCAACCTTGGTACGCGATATGGGATGGACCTGTATCGTCGTATCAGATAAATTGCTTTCTCCAGTCAGCCCCCACCAAAAAAGGTTCTCGGTCGTCCAGGACTTCCTGGCTAGATCAAACAAGTTCCCCGTAGTCAGATGCCACCTCCAGTGTCAGTAGTTCACTGGCTGGACCGAGGTAGTGGCAGCGCCTATTAAATTCTGTTCTGTCTTAATAGGCCAGAGCACGCAGTTCTCCCCAAATCCAGTGGCTCTGCCAGTAGTCACTCAGATTCAGGCAACTAAGGGGTTCAGCGGCCCCGACCGCTTTCTCTCCTCTTGAGAACCCGGAATACAAAGAGCTTAATTCCCAAGCCTTCGCTACTGCCCAGAAAGACCTTCTGGCTCTCCAACCCCTGTGGGAGAAGGCAGCATAAAACGAAATAGAATCTGTTCGCAAGAACAAACATATAAGATTCGTGGTAGAGAATTCACTACAATTCCGGACGACAGCTGAAGTAACCTCGCCGTAGGATAAAGTGTTGTCCATTCCCCGGTATTAATCCCAACGGGTATTAAAAATCGCACATGATGGCTTATTGGCTGGAAATTTCAGTCACAACAAAATCTCTCTACGGATTTTTAAATACTTATTTTGGCATGGCGCCGCTAAAGAGATCGCCGTATACTGCCAGTCATGTGAATTGTGCCAGAAGGCCACCGCTAAAGGCCGGGTACCGCTGGCTCCCCTGCAGAAACCCCCGTAATTTCCGAACACTTCTTCAGAGTGGCCATAGACTTGGTTGGGCCCATCC
The DNA here is from genome assembly GCA_963969495.1 of Ceratothoa steindachneri. Taxonomy (NCBI): domain Eukaryota; kingdom Metazoa; phylum Arthropoda; class Malacostraca; order Isopoda; family Cymothoidae; genus Ceratothoa; species Ceratothoa steindachneri. Next base: position 119,026,405 of record OZ018330.1, on the reverse strand, counting down.
ATTCCCCGTCTAGTAAAGGGAACTATTATATCCTTACTTTGGTAGACTGCGCCACTCGTTTTCCCGACGCAGTAACCCTCAAGAAAATTGACAGTATTTCCTGTGCAGAGGCCCTCATCTCCATATTTTCCTGAGTCGGCCCCCCTAAAGAAATCCTCTCAGATAGAGGCCGTCAGTTCATGTCGGAACTAAGGAATACGTGGGCAAGTTACTCCTCATCAAACCCCTCTTTACTACCCCTTTTCACCCCTTTGTAAATCGGATGTGTGAGAAATTAAATGGTACCCTAAAGGCAGTGTTAAGAGAGCTCTGTCAGTCTCATCCTCGAGAATGGCATCGGTACCTACCAGTCGCCCTCTTCGCGTGCCGATAGATTCCTCATAGAACTCTGGGTTTCAACCCCTTCGAATTGGTCTACGGACGTAACGCATGAGGACCCATGAGCATCCTTAAGGAGCTCCTCACTAATTCACCATTAGATGAAGAAGTTAAATCCTTCTACGCATATGTCATCAAGCTGCACCAACGCTTGTAGAAATGTGCAGAGTTAGCCCGTTCAAACGCGGAGTGCGACTAAATTACTCTCCCAATGGAAGAGTTCCTTCCAGGTCATAGAAGCTCGTGGCTCTGCTGATTGCTTGAATGAAACTCCCTCAGGCCATAGAATGTATAGAATAAACATGCTTAAGAAAATTCACCGCTGAGCATGTATTAATAATATTGTGACGCTGGATGAAGAAGGAACCATGGAAGATTTATGCCCATGTGAACCTCTTCAGATGGTAAACACGTTGTGCGTAGAGTCGGATAACGAATATCCTCTACCCATATTATCCTTAGAAATTCAAGATTGTCCGCCCTATTGAAGGAATTGCCCGATGTAATTTCTGAGAAACCAGGGTGCTCCAAACAGTTTGTACATGAGACCAAATTGAAGACACAAGAAACCATTAGATCTAAACTTTATCCCCTCCCAATTCATCTTCGATCCGCCTTTAACTCAGAAGTGAAGAATCTGCTACAGTTGGGTATTATCGAGCCTTCGTCCTCCGATTATTACTCACCGATAGTGATGGTCCGAAAACCTGACCATACTTTTGGAATGTGTGTGGATTCTAGGAAACTTAACCCGGTTGCTGTTTTTGACGCTGAGCCTATTCCCCTAATTGATCAAAGTCTACACTTGTTTGCGGACGCCAAATACATCTCCAAAATGGATTTGAGCAAGGCCTATCACCAAATCTCGCGAGCCGACGCGCCCAAGAAGCTAACCGCGTTTGCAACGGATAAAGTCTTGATGGAATTCACCCGATTGCCATTTGGTTTAGTTACGACTGGGAGCAATTATAATCGGATGAGGCGTCGAATTGTGGATGGTTTGAGCGACATGTCGTTCTATTTTGACAATGTGTATGTGGCTACACATACATGGGAGCGACACATACACTCAGTTTAAGCTTTGGTAGATCGTCTCCTCCACCAGAGATTGACCGACGGACCATCTAAATGCCACTTCGTTTATGAGTCAATCTCGTATCTGAGATTCGAAATAGGGAAAAATCGGTTAACCACTCCACAGGAAAAGGTCGAAGCCATTGCAAAGATACCTCTACCACGGATAAAGAAGCATTTGCGTTATTTCTTTGGTGCTGCGTCGTTCTACAGAAGATTTGTCCCCCAATTTGCTGTGATAGCCGCGCCCATTAATGATCTCTTAAAGAAAAAAGTCCCTCGATCCAGTTAGGTGGAAGCGTAACGCAATTTCCCAGTTTAACTTGCTAAAGGTACAACTAATTTCAGCACCCATCCTTCGACAACCCAATCCTCAAAAGAAGTTTGGATCTGCACTGATGCCTGTGGTACAGGAATTGGTTGTGTCCTGGTGCAATATGAAGACTATGGTACCACTTTTCCCATAGCTTATGCGAGGTGAAAACTATCGAGTCGAGAAAGAACTTATGCAACAATAGAACAGGAAACGCTAGCTATAATTTGGGTCATAAAGAAATTCAGGTTTTATTTAATAGGCCGTGAGTTTAACATCGAATCCGATCACCGGCATCTGTCATATTTGCGTAACAGCAAAAGACAGAATGGCAGACTCATGCGATGGAGTCTATTGTTAATGGATTACCAATTTACCATATCCTATATAAAAGGCTCCGATAATTTTATAACGGATAACTTGAGCCGAAACCCCACAACTCCACAGAGGGCTAATTAAACTCCTTTTAGTCGTAAGACCAAATTTTGTGTATATATTAATAAGTTAAGTATTTAGTTAGTGTAAGAAATAACTGCCTATTTGCAGATTAATAGTCAGTTTCTTCTTTTTTCTATGTTTTTTTTATATTGGGTTGTGTGTTCTGAACAGTTTGGCCTTACGATGCAAGGTTAAAGTCCACCTTTTACCTGTTTATGTACGTGCGCGTGTGTGCGTACAATTTCATTAAGTCTTATTAGGAAGGTGGTTGATCACTGTATTTTCACTGTAACAGTCGGACTTGGAATTGCGTTCCAAGACATGTCTTTTTTGTGTGTTATTGGTTATTAGTTTTGCAATTTAGTTATCCCCCCCCCCACTAATTACGTTCTTTTGGAGGGAGGAAATGTGGAGGAATGAATATAACGAGGAAAAGAAGAGGCTAGTTTGTTTATACAGCGTCAACCGTTACGTTCCACATGGACCAAGACTTACCACCCCCTTTCTCCGCTGCCCCAAGATCCTTCGAAGTCGCTCGCAAAAAAAAGAGTTAATTTAAAATAGGAGAATGAAAATCTTGCTGCCTAAGGCTTCGTCGGCAGAAAATCTATGAACAGGCTCACTGTCTCCTGCAATTGTTTGTCTGAAGGGGTGAAGTGTCATAGCGTTGAAAATTTATGCCCTAGGAGAGAGGCTTAACTGTGGGCTAGTGAGGATTCACCCCTTCCCCCAGGGAATAATCGATGTATATATAGTTCGATCTTGAGAAATTTAGAGAGTTTCCGTGTAGTAATCGAGAGAAGAAGATGAGCCCCGTAGGCAAACAGGGAATAAAGAAGATAGTTGGAACCGAGCGAGACTTACCCCCCCCCCCCCCGAGGCTGTTCCTTTGGTAGCTTAAAAGAGCAGACCAGTGGTATCGAGACCAACTCCCATACCATTCTCTTGCAGAGAACCCAGTATCTTAGTTTTCTGAAAAAAAACAGAGATACCCCTCACCATTGACTAAGCTCATAATCGAGAAGCCAGAATTGATAACACATGGATCGGGATAACTCCCATTCACCCAAGATTCCCTCATTTACACCTTCAAGTCGAGAGAAGCCTCGCCACGCGCCTCCACCGCCCAGTGAGAATCATAAGCTGTTTTCCCAACCCCCCTCATCTAAGCGAGGAAGTCTCCAGTCCAACTCGCCCCAAATCACCTCAGTGAGGAGACTTACGTTCAAGGTCACCCAACTGACGACACACTCTGAGTTAAAGGTAAAATGAACTCCAAATTTATTCATTTTGTTATTTCCCATTCCGTGCAAAAGTGTATTTAAAGATTTAATATTTCATTATTTTATGTAATTAAAAGTATATTTTTGTCTGAAGTGTTTATTTATATCCTCGAACGCAGCCCTGGCAATAGATATAGCATAATACGAAACCTCCCTGGTTAAAGAATTAAATTAGAGCACTCTTAGAGAAAAGTGGAACGGATTTACTCATGTACGTATCAACCGTACATACGTACTCGGCCGTAAACCACGACAGTATTAATTATCTCAACCTAATTAAAATAAATAAAAGAAGAAAATTTTATTAATTTTTACCAATAAAATTCTTGGAAAACAAATCCTATGTATACAAAATATGTCTCTTTCAAAATGTACATACTAGTATATATTAAAATCGTTTTGCCAGTTCCGAAGTATCTAAACTATTTTTTTTTCTCATCGTTATTATTAAGCGAAGAATATTTCAAGTCAAAATATAATACAAAGAGAGGCTGAGGCGAGCTTTTTAAATTATCCAAACTGCAACAAAAGACAAAGATGCGACAAAATCTTATCCATTACTGTAACGACTTTTGAATCGAGACTTGGGGGATATTTTTTATGGAATCACCGAATACAAACACATAAAATTCCTTTATGATGATATCCAACCTGCTAAATTCATAATATTTTTAAATACATATTTAAGTATAGAGAAATGAGTCGTCTCTTTTTCTTAATTTTAAGAACGTATGTTTGTGATATATCTTCTAAAGATTATTATTTACACATAGAAAATATATACCACAGACATTTTCAATTTAAAAAATACATATATTTAAGTTTCAATAAATTTTGGGGTACTCGCCCAAGAAGCATTCACACATGACTTGTATCGACGTACACATGACTTTCCCTTTGACTAAAAGTTAACAAACGGCGAGATGCAGGTGCCGTATGTGGATGGGGAGAGAAGGGAAAGGCCCTATCTGCACATTGCAGTATAGGAACACTAATATCTTTTCTTTTCTGACAAGGTCAATTTGCTTGGGTACGGGGATCATTCGGCAAATAGGGAACATGCCAGACTCTTCCAATTTGGGTAAATATAAAACCAACTTTCAAGAGAGAGAATCATTCAGTCCAGATGAGTTCACATGAGTAGAGCTAAACCAAATTTTCCTCGCACTCATAGTAGACTATAAGTAAAGTATAACCGGCCAAACGAGATTCTCACATCTCCAGCTGAAAACCAAGGTAACGATCGGCTGCTATCCCCTTCCTCACTGCATTTTAAGCTACCCTCTTCAAAGCCTATTTCACCATTTGCCTTTCAAATATTTCACTCGCGTCTCCATTAAATTTACTATGTGAAAGCCCTTTGAATTTGCAACGTGCTTTCAGAATTTTAAATATACTGCGAAAAGCATAATCCTTGATTCGCATATAATTTCACTAAATTGTTTCAAATGAATACACTGGATTTAAAGTGATTTAATTACCTATATCAATTCTCAGTAAACTGAAGTTAATCTTTTATGTCTTACTAAAATACCTCACATATTAACTTAATATAATTAATATTTTTCTTCAATAAAACAAAAATCCAATCTCTTTCATCGAAATGTTCCATATTAACAGAATAAACAATAAAATCTCAAAAAGTTCACTCCTCGCCGGATGTGAATCCAAATAAGCAAATGAATCAAACAAACAAACAAACGAGCAAAAGGACAAGCAAATCGGTTCTAGTGGCGCAAAGTCTAATGCCAATAGTGCCTATAAATAAACAGCATCAAACTGGGGACAAATGGTGTCCAAAATCGGGCACAAACGCGCAATTCCTGTCCCAATCGTACCTGATGATAACATCTTTTCTTACACCTTAAAATTTTTTTATCAATGTTTAATGTTTTAAACTTTATTTTTCAATCTGTTTTTCTTTTAAAATTACAGCTAAAAGAAATTGAAGTTTTTCAACACAATGAAAGGTTTGCAGGCCCCAGGCAGAACTGAGCCTTCGTGTTCTTACTTTGTAAATTGTTTCGCTTATTATTTCTCTCAGAAAACTCTTATTAGAAATTTCTTGAATATTTAAGAGGAAAATTTGTTTAGCCCCGAACTATTTGAACAACTCTAGTTACTATATTTCACCATATTTTATACCTAATTAATGCCCATTGAGTTGTTATTTTACATCTCGTGGACCGAAGAGGAAATATGGCAGTAACCATACCAGTCTTACCCACTCAGTGTGAAACCTCTTCGATATTTTCCTTCCATCAATGCTAGTTTCCATTTTTAAATATTTATTCGATTATTCACTTGTTTCAAATATATTGTATAAAAAGACTATTTATAAAGGACAATTGAGTTTAAATCATATTCAATTTCACCAAGTTACAATAATTTAGTCTCTGACTTTCATATTAGCCATGTACATATATGGTTGGCCAGAAAGTCCTGACTCATTTAAGAAGAGGAAACAAAAAACAACAAAATTTTATAGAGTAACATCAACATTAGGTTAGGTTAGCCTTACTCATTCGACTATATTAGGTTAGGTTAGCCTGTATCCTTCGACTACCAGCCTCCGTACGCTGCTGTTGTTTGTTGCTCGTGCACAGTTTATTTCTCTTTGTGTAAGACCAAACTGACAAAAAAAAGGTAGAAGAAATTGGAATTAGAGTTGCGATTCGCTTTTTTTCCAAGCGAAAACTGTTTAGAAGAGTGGCTGTGAATGAAATTTGCGATAGTAAAAGAGAAGGCACAGTTAGTCAGGCGAAGGTCTCGAGGTGGTACAGACGTTTTAACCACGTACTGGTCGACCATTAACCAAGTATCTGGGACAGATTTGAATGCTATCTGATCGCTGGAAGAAGATTGTAGAGGATGATCACTTTATTTTGAAGAATAAATGTCGGTGTTGCTCATTAAAACTTTAGGCAATAATGAGTCATCATTGTGTATCAACATTCATTTGCACTATGTGGTACAGCCACGTTTCGTCTAGTTGTATTCCACTCCTGGTCAGTGTGGAGTGTTTTTTTTATTGAAATGATTTTTATCGTCACAACGTGGTGTATTGGTTTCAAATTTATATATAAAATTTCATTTAAACTGTAAATAAAGTGATATTTCAATTCAAGGCTGAGATGGGTAAACTTTGTGATCTTAGTCCCTATAAAAGTGGACAAATAGAAGTGTATTTGTGTGAAACCATATTTGAGCAGAAATAAATGACAAGGAAACTACAAGTTTCAACTCAAACTATTAGTGCAATTAAAGAAAATAATAAAAACAACGAAGATGTTTAGGCAAAGAGGTTTGATAAATGTGGTCGGAAACGAATAACAACCCTTAGGCTTGATAGAAAAATATAAAATAGCTATCGATGATAGTATACCATTCTGTATTAAGATTTCTCGTTAATTAAAGGAACGTAATACTATTGTGCATCCAACAGCAGTTGACAACAGACTCTTTTTATTATGGACTGCGCGCATATCGTCGAAGAAAAAACCTAGGCTTACTCAGACAATAAAACTTCACGCTATGCCTGGGCTAAAAATCACATTGCGTTTACTTCTAAGAAATGGGAATAGATAAGACTAGATAAAGTTGGGGATTAGGATATTTATATAACTTATGATTGTAAAATTTAATAAATTATATAAAAAATAAAGGATTTTATTACAACGACTATTAATTTTTTATTGTAATACTGTAAAACAGTTAATGGTTTTCGATCCCCAACTATTTCAATATTTTTTTCTATTGTTATAGGTAATGTTTTCTGACGAATAAATATAGCAGTGATTAATGGGCGTGTGCAAAGCGTGAAAAGAATTTTTGGTAAAGAATTTAAAAGCGAATATATAAAAGAATTTCCGCAAAAATTATGGTTTGAGCGGAAATATCTGCTCACGAAACAAGGTGGATGAAAGTTTTAGAGAGAAAAATGAACCAACAAAAGCACTGGAAAACCGTCTACTACCTGAAATAATGGGATGAAATGGCTAAAAACATGAAGTTTCTAGAAGAAAACATGTGAAATTGTGTAGAGAAAAAGCTGTCGAACTGCTAATATGCCCAGGAAATTTCCAGGAAATTTCCAGGACAAGGCTAAAGCATATGACAATTAAGACTATAAAACAGCTTATTTGCCGCCTCATTGAAGCTTGGTTCCATTCTAAAAAAATCAATCATTTATGCCATCCACTAATTCGGGGCATGTCACGACGTGTTCAGGCACTTATTTTCGCAAAATAAGTCAAACTAGTTATTAGAGCAATCAATATTTCTTCACTAATAATCGAAAATATATCATATATCAAAACGTAAATTTATGTATTTAACCATTATATAAAAAAATACAGATAATTTAAGAAATTCGTAATAAATGTCAAAAGTACTTTTTATATATATATATATATATATATATATATATATATATATATATCCAAAAAAGTACAGTAGCGTACGTGTAACTATAAGGATAAAACCAGATTAATAGGACTAATTTTATATGCGAAACCATGTTTAGACGGAAACATCGGTCATCGACAGTCGCTGGTGGACAGGTGAAATACAGAAGTTGCTTAACGTACAAATACACAAATCAGTGGCACTAAGGTGGAAGATGCGAGAATGTAGCGGAATTTTTGAGAAACGGAAATATGAATTTCATGCTTATTAAATTATTAGTATTTAATTGGCCGTCGGAAGTATTAAAGTTGGGAAATCCTTTTATAGAAAACTATTTTAGCATTATCAATATCAATTTGATGATTTTAATTGGACCTATGTAGAAATAAACTCGAGGAGAGAACACCACGTCGCTATCGCATTTATTTTCATTAATTCTCTTGGAAAATCTGCTGCTTTTACTGATATAAAATTAATTGCAGGATTTGCATGAGATAAAATAAACTCCCTGTTCTTTATTGATCGATCTATTTTTGGATAGGCTATTTCTGATCTTATTCTCGTACTAAAAGGCAACATTGATGTTGTTGGTCCGGGCTAACTTTTTGAAATTGATTAACTCGGGGAAGTAACAAGGAGTAACAAGGAAACAAAGTACCTTTGGAGACCTTACGGTCCATTCAAAGAGGATACCTTTGGACTAGCAATCGAGCAGGCACATGGCTGCTCAAATGTTTTGCGTCCCTAAACGGACACTTTTCAAGACTTTGTCTAGTCTTGACTTGAACTGGTCAACAGATTCACTGTTGACAACTTCCACTGGAAGTGCGTTCCACTTACCGCATATACTGTAAGTGAAAAAAATTCCACAGATTGCGGTTGTAACGCTTCATTTCAAGTTTGAAGCCGTGATTGTGCGTTCTGTTCTCACTTAGTGTGAAAACGTCCCGGTAGTCAACATTGTCGACCCCTTGAAGTATTCTGAAAACTTTAATGAGCTGACCACGCAGTCTACGGGTTTCCAGCGAGAACAGATTTAATTCCCTTAGTCTATCCTCATAACTTTTATGTCACATAGAGGGAATCAGCTTGGTTGCCCTGGCTTGTACGCGTTCCAACCTTGCGATATCCTTTCGAAACGAAGGAGTCAAAAATTGTAAGGCATACCCCAGGTGCGGCCGAACGAGAGAGTTATACAGACAAAGTACTATCTCGTTGTTACGGTATTCAGACCTGCGCTTTATGTAGCCTAACGTCCTTTGGGCTTTCTTCTCTGCCTCGATGCACTGTTTCGAGAACTTGAGATCGCTAGTGATAGTTACACCCAAGTCCTTCTCAGTGTCACTCGATTCAAGGGCAGTGCCATTAAGGATATACAGAGATTGGGAGTTTCTGTGACCGATATGCAGCACTTTGCATTTCCCCACGTTAAAAGGCATTTGCCCCGTGTCCGACCACTCCCCAATCTTCCCAAAATCTTCCTGCAGGCGGGCAGTATTTCCATCCTTTTCAACGTTCATACTAAGCTTGGTATCGTCGGCAATTTTGGCAACCATGTCACCGTCCATGTCGTTGACGTAGATAATGAATAGTAGTGGTCCCAGGACAAAACCTTGAGGCACCCTGCTAGTAACGGGCACCCACTCAGAAGCCTGTCCATTCATCACCACCCATTGCCGTCTGCCACTTTGCCAGTTCTTGATCCAGCCGGCTACTTTTTTGTCTATGCCCAGCGCTCACACTTTCCAGGGAAGGCGGCGATGTGGTACCTTATCAAAGGCTTTCTGAAAGTCTAAGTACACCACATCCACCGCCTTGTCCCGATCGTGCTCACTGTACACGAAATGGAAGAATTCCACAAGGTTCGTCAGGCATGACCGTTGCCTTCAGAAGCCGTGCTGGGAACTCCTCAGTAGCAGGTTTGACTCTAAATACGACGTCATTTTGTACACCATCATGCTTTCCATGAGTTTACCGACTATCAAAGTCAAACTGATAGGTCGGTAGTCTGACGGTCGGCTACGGTCTCCTTTCTTTGAAGATAGGAGTCACCTCCGCTTCACGCAAGTCTCTAGGAACGCATTCGGTCCGGATTGACACGTTGAAGATTGCGCTCAGGTGTCGTGACACTTGATCGCGCACTCCTTTTAACACTTTAGGAAGAAACCCATCTGGGCCAGGTAACTGATTCGTCATTAGGTCAGTGATCTTCTTTGTTATTTTTCCTTCGGTGAAGTCCATATCTTCCAGCTTTTCCCCCGAGTAGGAATCCATTGACTGGGGGATGGGATCACACTTTTCAGTAAACACTGAAGAGAAGTAGTCGTTGAGGAGGTTAGCATTTTTTGCATCTGAATGCTTTAATGCCCTCTCCTCATTTCTCAAAGGGCCAATCGTTTGAGGATTGGTTTACGGCTGTTCACATATCCAAAAAACTCCTTGGGATTCTCTTTACAGAGTCTCGCCACTCGGAGTTCCTCAGACCACTTAGCCGCCATTATGCTGGACTTAACTCTCCTGGCTAGCCTCCGGTATTCGTCAAAGTCACCCAAGATCTTCGATGGCTGGTACACAGTTCTCTTCTCCTATCTTTTTTACTTATAATTAGCTGGGGAGTAATAAATGGTTCTGGCTTTATAGTGACACTTTTCTATGAACCAAAGGGGATATTGCAGTTCAATGAATGTTTGGATGATTGTATTAATTTCTTCTTGCAATTAACAAAGATCACATTTGCGATATGCTCTCAGGAATATGAAAGAAACTATAGACCTTTTAACGGATACATCATGAGGCTAGAAATAATGAATATAGGCATTATAATTAGTTGGTTTCCGGTAGTTGGAACAATATTCTTTGTCGTTTTTTTCAGATATTTTTGCATCCAGAAACGGCAATGAGTTGTTAAGTTCCCATTCTACTTTAAATGTAATAGTTGGGTGGATCTTATTCCATTTTCCAAAGACAGAGTGATTCCCCACTAATGTACAAATAAAGGACACATTATTGGAAAATATTATCAAGGACGGTTTTAGATCCCGGATATGAAGGATAAAACCAAATAGATAAGGTACACTTCCAAAAATTCCAACTGTGAGCAAAGAATATAGACATTTATGTTACAAAACTAGTTGCATACACACGCAATTATGAATACATAAAAATAAACAAGAGAAACATAACTAAATTAATAAATCAAAGGGCTAGGATTTAAAATGGACAATTTCGTTATAAATAAGTCTTTTAATTACAGGGTCCAGTTTAAAGAGACTGGCGGATATACGAGTATTAAAATTAGGTGAGGAGTTAATGAATGAACATTCGACAATATTTCTTTTAACATATATATCAGATCTGTACTGCATACAAGAAATTATCATGGTAAGGTAAATTAATATGTTGTGTAAAAGTTCTGTTTTCCCAAACTTGCGATTAAAGAATGTTTTTTAGCTTTATACAGGCAGTTTTCCAAAAGATATTTAGGGTAACATAGATTGAAGGTAATCTCTTGCATTTTTAGTAAATTCTTGATCTATATAGTCATGACTACATATTCTGAGTGCCCTAAGATACATGAGAGAATATACTGATGTTTTAATATTTTTAGAATGAACTGAATAAAAATAGACATAGGATAAATTATTTGTCTGTTTCCTGAAAATAGAAAACTTAAACCTACCTGGTTGTCTAATTATTAGAACATCTAAGAAAGGAAGGCTATTATTTTCTTCTTTTCTAAAGTAAATTTAACTGACCCAACTAATGAATTCATAAATAAAAGAAAACCATCGTGGTCAAAATCTTCCTTTAGAATTCCCAGGATATCGTCTACATTGTGGTATCAAACAATTTGAGTGAACCAAACGGTGGAATCAGCCTCGTCTCAAAATATTCTATAAATTTATATTTGAAAATAAAAGAGAAAAGGGATTACCCATAGCCATGCCAAACACTTGTTCGTAGACTTGCCATTGAAAGTAAATGATCGAGTTGGACGGTAAAGGCAAATCATAACAGTTTAGAATGCCAGCTAGGAAATCCAATAAAGCATCAACGGGCAGTTTAGTGAATAATGAAGTAACATCAAAACTGACTAATCTCAGGTCTCATGTTACATTTATATTATCTAAAACCAACTGAATTTTTTATATGTGAGGATGATATGGATCCTAAGATCAGAGAAAGTAAATTTACTAAATATTTTGAGTTTATATTTGATTGACCCAATTGCACTAATGATTGGTCTTATTAGATTCCCTGGTTTATGGATTTTTATTAGGCCATACAAATAAGGTAATGATAAACCACTAGAAGAGATTGAGTGAATAATTGATTTGTGTTCTTTTATATTTTTTGTCTCTATTAAAATTCTTAATCACATTATCTAAGAGATCGCTTCTTAATGGTACATATGTAGTAGTATCAGATAACAAAGTGACCATTTTTTCTAAATACAATGTTTTATTCATTATTACACACAAGTTGGATTCATCAGGAGTTAACGAAATATTGGCTATAGACGAAGAATCGGCCATGAAATCAAATTATCCTCTGGACCCCCTAAGTTTAGTACAGATTGCATGCGAAGAGCAAGATAGCGAATACCACTTTCTCGTACCAGATGTGATGCAATCCTCGTCTCCTCAACTCAAGATAAGCAACCAGTTATCACCCGCTCAGAAAAACAGGCTCACATCTCTCCTAAATCATTTCGGGAACGTCATCTCAGATATTCCAGGTTCTGCTACTCAGTTTGAGCATGATATTCAATTCACCACCCAAAAGGCTACTCGGCCAAAGCCGTATCCGTTACCCGTGCATTTAAGAGAAGCTTTTAATCCCGAAGTTGAGAAGTTTTTAAATTTAAAGATAATCGAGCCGTCAAAGTCTTATTACTGTTTCACTGTCGTCATGGTCAAGAAACCCAATAATTTCTATAGGATGTGCATCGAATTTAGGAAACTAAACTCTGCTAACGTGCTCGACGCAGAGCCGATTGCCCTTATCGACCAAAATCTCCATCTATTTGAGAAAACGAAGTATATTTCAGAACTGGATTTGTGTAAGGCCTATTGCAAGATCACATTGCGGAAAAAAGTTAAAAGGTGCACCGCTTTCCGGACCGAAAAAGGGTCAATGCAGTTTCGCTGGCGCCTCTTTGGGCTCGTCACCGTTTGCAGTAATTATAATAGGATGATAAAACTAATTTTATATTGGCTACCCTACGTATCGTTCTATTTCGATAATATTAACGTCTCTACAAATGAATGGGACCAGCACTTGACCGCTCTTCAAGCGCTGCTGCAAAGGCTCAGGGATCATAAATTGACAATTAATCCGAGCAAATGTCATTTTTCCTTTAATAGAATAGATTACTTAGGCTTCAGCGCAGGGAATAATAAATTAACTCCTCAGGAGGAAAAGATATAAGCCATCATAAAAAAGCTGCTGCACGCAAACAAAAGGCAGTTAAGTCCATTCATGGTTTCCGCTTCCTTTAATCGGTGATTCATTCATAACTTTGCCAACATTTCTCCTCCCCTTTGCGAGCTCCTGAAAAAGAAGTCCCCAGAACCACCAGTTTGGACTCCGTTGTCAATCAACAGCTTCAAACAACTTATGAGTAAACTAGCGTTGGCCCCGATATTGCGGTTACCTAATCCCGCCGAACCATTTGGCATCCATACAGACGCTAGCAATGACGGTTTAGGGTTCGTATTGGTCCAATATAGACCTAATAACGAGTTTCCCCATAGCGTGCACTAGCCGAAAATTATTTCCGCGTGAAAAGAATTACGCAGTAATTGAGCGAGAGCCCCTCGCTGTCATATGGAGAATTTAAAAAAAACTGACAGGTATTTGATTGGAAAGGAATTCGTGATCGAGACTGACTGCAGGGGAATCAATACTCCACCCTCACAACTGAACCACTGGTCTTTAACCACAACGCACTGGCTTTTGGGGCGGCGGATCCCGACCACTTAACCTCCCACCCTCTCTCCCCTCGCCTCGAAAAGAACTTGAAAGGCCGTTCAAGACCACAGAATGCACTAATCATCACATGTCGGACCCCAGTAAGCCTAACATCGGTTGAAAGAGCAAGATTTCCCCTAAGAGTTGATATTCGTCCTAAAGCCAAAAGGTCCCCTTTAGGGCTAGCTGAAAGACGCTCTAAAAACAACCATTAGAGGAGGAGATTTAATGCAACCGTCCGCATCCCCCATCCCTCATTCTTCTACCCCCAGTGGGGTAGTGAAGTATAAAAATCAAATAACTTTGGAAAAACGGGGTAAATTCCATTAATCATCGAGACAACTAAGTCCGGCGAGAGGCCTGGCTACCAACAAAAGGGATTTAGAAGAAGCTCATCCTGAGCGAGTTACTAGTCGTCACACCGAACTTTTAGTTAACTTGGATTGAGAAGCAAGTTCAACTAACTCTCGTCAGAGAAGCCCTCCTCCCCTTATCCTGGTGTATCCCCAAACCTAGCGATAGTCTTCGCTACTGAGGAATACCACAAAGTAAACTCTCTCAAGCCCTTCCCTGCGTCAAAGGATTCACGCTTTGTCTCATCGCTCGCCAGTGCGAATTATTCCCAGAGTAACCCGGAGATTAGAAGAATCATACTTTCTCTGCTTCGTGTTGAAATCATTTCCATCAAGAATACGTGCTTAACTCCATTTGCCACAAGCCCCGAATTCCTATGTGGCTTCAAAGCATTTTCCCTTCAAAACTACATCTGTAACGACCTCTCCACGTGCCGGCACGAAACAAAATTCTTGAGGTGACATGAAAATTGAAGCCAAGTTTAGGCTCAAACTCGATTCTCGTGGAATCTTAAAAGGTATTTAAACCCCCATTATCTGTTTCGTGAAGGACAGTTTGCATTTAATATTAAAGTCAGCTTTGGGTCAACCATTACTGTATGTTTAATTGTGTAATTTAGTAAGCTTCACTTAAATTTGTTTAATTTATCACTGTGTAGAATGTTTATTAAATTTCAATTTTGTTTCATGTTTTTAATTAAAGGTTTAGTTTTCTAACAAACATTTTTTATTCAATCCTCGAAACACTGAGCATGGCACTAGAAACCCTCAAAGATAAAACCATAACGTAATACTAATAATCATAATCAAATATAGCACTCTTAGAGATAAAATTTAATCAGGGAGTTTTGAAGTACGTAACCAATCTATACGTACGAATACCATCACTCTGTCCTTGCTGTACCACGATACTGACCATAAGACCTTTGTCGTACCTTAGGAACATCAAAAACAATAATGGGAGACTAATGCGTTGGAGCTTATTTCTCCAATAATTCCAATTTAAAATAATGTATTTAAACAGCTCCTAAAATTGTATAGCCGATAGCTTAAACTGAAATCTGGTAGATTTCCTCCCAAGTGAATCTTGAGCCTAGTATTATTTTATAATTTTTTTTTTGTACATATATTTCCAAATAGATTTAGGTAACAAACATGTACCCTCTAGTATGTAAATAAACTTTACAATTATTTTCGAACCGAGTCAGATGTAAGCTTTCAGGGCGATAACGAAGCGAGATAAGTCAAACTGGAGTGCGCAACCTAAATCAGCGAGAGGGCGCTAAGCCTTTGCCCACCGCGCCTTAAATCGGTGTGGCATCCATTTTCGACGGCAAGAACAATGGTTTCCGATGAAGTCTTATATATTCCCCAGCCCGGAAACGAGCAAATTAGTATTCAACCAGGAGTGAGGTACTGATCACGCAGTATCCAAGCAGTACTCAAAGGATTCATTGAAATCAGCC
The DNA here is from genome assembly GCA_963969495.1 of Ceratothoa steindachneri. NCBI lineage: Eukaryota > Metazoa > Arthropoda > Malacostraca > Isopoda > Cymothoidae > Ceratothoa > Ceratothoa steindachneri. The sequence goes on along the minus strand of OZ018330.1, from coordinate 119,010,720 downwards.
AAAGGGCCGAACGCGCCACTTCAAAAACGACTATCTGGTACTCTAAGGACTCGCTGGCAAGAAACTAGTTGTTCAGAACTACCGCACTCAAGGACGGAAGGACTTATTCTGAAATAACGTGCTTCTCTCCGTGCGCTGCAAGAATACTCCCTCGAAGAACCACTCGAGAGCTCCCCCCCCCCCGCTCTTGTAAAATCGTAAGTCTATTACATTTTTCTCTATCACCGTCGAAGAGATGTGACGTTTCCCGAATACCAAGACTCACCCGCGTTTAGGGAGGTCAAGCGGAGGTCAGTGAAGCCTACCTGACCAATAAAATGCAATAAAGATCTGGGAAAGAAGGGCAGAGGTTTGAAAGATGCGTACACATCCAGTGATGGAGAAATGTGTTTACTAAAGTAGAATGACAATTCCATAGTCACCGTAATTTCTTTTTCATATGACTGGAATAAAGAGAAAGGTGATTTCCTTCGATTGAAAAAACAGGAAAAGCAAGCGTAGAATCACCATGCCCATCAGCAGTGCTTCCATAGTATAGGGTCTTTCAACAAGGAGGCTCAAGCTTTAGCAAGCGATAGTGGCCATGTTGTTGAAACGATATCTGGCAACCTCACTGTAAACTGTTTAGTAGTATTTAGAAAGTCACAATGGAAGGTTATAGCGTTGAATAGCGTGTGCAAATCATCAAATGTTATTATCAAAATCACTGCTCCGTTCGACAAACGTTCCGCGCATTACGTGATTTCTATCCTCGCCACAGCGACGAGGCCCATTTTTGGATGAATGGATTTGTGAACAGGCAGAATTGTCGAATTTGGGACGAAAACAATCCACATGAGATACACCAGCACCAATTGCATCTCAATAAAGTCACTGTTTGGTTCAGATTTTCGTCTAACGGAATCATCGGTTCGTATTTTTTTGAGAACTAAGATGGGATTGCCATAACCGCCAATGGCGAGACCTACAGATCGATGATAAGCAACTTCTTGTGGCCCTAACTGGATTATATGCCTGATATGGATACTAACGACATGTGGTTTCAACAAGACGGCGCTACGTGCCACACTGCGCACGCCACGATAGACATTTTGCACCAGCGATTTCAGGGCTGGGTCATCTCGCACAGCTGCGACGTCAACTGGCCACCGAGATCATGCGATTTAACGCCATTACACTACTTTCTTTGGGGCTACCTTAAATCGTAGGTCTATGCCAATAATCCACAAACAGTTGATGTCCTCAAAGTCAAATAACGTACACCATCCAGCAAATTCAACCAGATTTATGCGACAAAGTCATCGAAAATTGGGCCTCCCGAATGCGTTCCACCAAGCGAAGCCGCGGCGGATATTTGAATGAGATCATATTATACACTTAATGCCAAAAAATTTCCTTTCAAATTTAAAATAAATTAAGTGCATATATCATACACAATTTGTTTTATTTACATTCAAAAATTGAGCGACCTTATCGAAAGACCCTTTATAATAGGAGTATGAGAAGTGTAGCAATCTTGATTATTTTTCTCACTGTAGAGAATTCATATAAAATCTAAAAAATGGCCATTGAGCATCGTTTTTCACTTTGTATGTATAGCAGTTGTCACGGCTTGGCTGCGGTACAAGAGAGACTGTGAATCTGTAGGAATGGCTCACCCGGATCAACTGACTCCTCTGAAGTTCAGGCTTAGTATCGCTGAATCTATGATAAAATGTGGTGCAAAAAAATAGAATGCAATAGACCTTACACATGTGTTTGTCTTTTGTAGCAAGTGTAAAGTTTCTCTATGTTTAAACAAAGACAGAAATTGGTTCGTAGACTATCATATTCCTCATTTAATGGATTGTTTTTTTTATCTTGTGGAAATTATTAACTTTTTTAATTTTCTGGATTTTTCTATTTTGTGTATTTTTTAAAGTCGATATAGTCACAATGAGTCATATATGGTTCATGCCACCATTTAAGAAAATAAAGATTTTGTGTTGCTAAAATGTGTATTATATCCTTTAATACCTTAATAGTAATAAGAAAACAGACTCCCTAAATAATAATATTTGCTGAAAAAAATTCAGGACTCATAGGGCATTCTAGTTCTTCCTCACAAATAATCGACAAAATATCACGTTATGTAAGACTCCATTTCCTTTATACAAAGGACGTTGATGGATATAATCTGCATCTGCCGATTCGTCAAGTTTCATTATCTGTACGTACCATCAAGTTAACTTCTGTAACAAGTAGTATTGTAAAGTCTTAGTCTCCCGTAAATTTTGAACTCAAATATAGATTCACTTGCACTTGGAGAAAATGCTTTCGAGAATTGACTATTCGATATATTATATTTTTCATATTTAAGTGTACCTACGAGATAAATATTTTCCCATTAAACCATTTTTTCTTGAAATGGGTTTCTACTTTTCATCAATGCGAGAAACATTTTAAGGCCTTTATAAACATTTACAGTCGTAAGGAATATATTCTCCGAATTCATGTTTGACCAATTTAATTTTGGTCTCGAAAAGGGGGATCAGAGAGATATTTTGATTTTCTTAAGTATGACTTGCTTTAAACCTGTTTTTTTGATTCCTTTCTTTAATTGCACCTATAATTGCGGTACTAATCCAAAACCAATTCAATTTCACGTCTGTGGATTAGCTCCGAGGGACATTGTTTTTCTATTTCGGTCAATTTGCGTTTAAATTGTGAATAGATATGGGCTGCGTAATTTCTCTACGTAGTTTTATCCAATTTGTTATGACAATTTTCTCACGAAAGCTAATGAACTTAGTGTTTCTAAATTTAGGCAATAAAATCAACTCTCCTGATGTCCGTATCTTCGCTAAGTTAAAAACGAATGGCTTCATGATGTGTATTTCCCAAGAGAAAGAATAATAATAATAACAAAAGCGACAAGAGGAAAAAGTAATATAATTAGATTCAGCTCAGAGTAATAGATTCCAATAAAATTGTTTCCCAGTACAAAGACCCTTATTAAATTGTAGATTTCAACTGGCAGGTGGAAATCCCTGGTAAAAAAGGTAGGAACTGATCTTAGTTTAAGTAAAGCGATCCAATTAAAACCTTGCTCCAAAATTCATAGGGAATAAATAGGCCATTATTACAAACCAGGCTAAGTTAATCAATCAGGCGTTTGAACACTAAAATCTATCGATCTTTTTCCGCAGATTTGCTTAACGTGATTAGCCAACCCTTTTAGCGAAAATTCTTTTAAATTTTAAATCTTCATATCCATTTTTTAGTTTAATTGTCCGACTCTAGAAACGGATTTCAAATCAGCACTTCTCCCATTTCTCTCTTCCTTTTTCGCGTGCGAAATACTGTCCGGCACTGCCCTTGTTATCTCCATCGCTGATGCAAATTTATTGTTTGGTTGAACCGGCCTCTGTGACTAGTCAATGGATGGAGGCAAGATTGTGTAAAGCTATGAATAAGAGCTTGTTATGCATCGCTTTTGTCACTCGGATTCATCCTTTAGCGTGACTGGAAAATACGAGAGACAAGGCCCTTCGTGAAACATAATTCTTCACAGCTTTGTAAATTGTGAATATATACAACACATCCTCGAATGCTGAAATCTTAGAAAATAAATCATTATAACTAAATAGGATGAATAATTTTCCTGCAAATCAAATGAATATATTAAACCAATAGATTAAGATAATAGTAAGTTCTAATTAATATAAAAAATGTGAAAAAAAATTAAAGGGAGACAAACAAAGTTTACGACAAATAGAACTTGTGAAATAAGAAACTTAAAAAAAAAAAATTAGAAATCTTCTGATAAATATTATAGAGGTTGATTCGTTACCATCGATTTGGAAAGCGTGAATCTGATATTTTAAATGAGATCCGAGCTACGGATCACTACTGCATATAGCAGCAAACGCAAAATAAAGCCTCTCAACATGTTTCCACTATATCAAATGCACGAGTTTGTCACGGTACTCCTGTCATTGAGCAAATTTCCTCTTCTTTCAACGAATTCCTTTAATATGTTTGTGTATAAAAGGGTTAAATTTATAATTTTCACACTTCATCTTCTGACGTTATGAAGGTAAGAAATTATATTCTACTTATGTATATACATAGCTTTCTCCTATGTTTTTATTCTTACCCTCAACTGTTTCGCTCATGGGTCCTGCAGGTTATTCTGGGTATGTATCGTTTGACTTCTTTAAAAAGGTTCTAAGTTTCTAAGTTCTACTTTATGTTCAAGGTATAAATTTCTCTTCTATGTATGTGTCAGTACTGGTAATTTCCGGCCTTATGAATACAGTCCTGGGCAAAGGTTTTGAGACTAATATATATTTTTATTCTTTTTATTCGTTTTTTCTATTTACGTGATAGGAATAATGAGGGTGGGTCGTATGACCTTTTGTGATGACACTATGAATTCAGAGAAATGCCAAGCTGTCTTGATTTGACTGCATGCTGACCTCAGTCCGATACTTCTCCACAAATGCCCTGAAATGATTTTCAAGCAGAACAATGTTACATGTCACAAGTCTGCGTCCGCCATAGACTCATTTTGGGACAGTCATATCATGTTGATGGACGGGTGATCTCATTCTCAAGATATTTGTCCACTGTAAAACTTCCGACAGAACTCGAAAGAACTTAGTTTTTTTAGAGAAATACTAAGCTGTCTTAATTTAACTGCATGCTGACCTCAGTCCGATACTTCTCCACAAATGCCCTGAATATGATTTTCAAGCAGAACAATGTTACATGTCACAAGTCTGCGTCCACCATAGACTCATTTCGGCACAGTCATATCATGTTGATGGACGGGCGATCTAATTCTCTAGATATTTGTCCACAGTAAAACTTCTGACAGAACTTGAAAGAGGCCGTAAGACGTCGTCAACCAGCTTCAAATGATCAATTAAAGGCAATCATCTCCCAGGACTACACAGGATCATACATCCCAAGTGTCGCACACTGGTGGAGAGCCTGTCTGGAAGAGTAAATGCTCTCATCACTGCCAAGGGACTCTCGATACGCTACTGAGCCTCCTGTACTATTTGGTGTTTCTCTAATTTCCATAGCTTTATCTGTTTATCTGTTATATGTTGCATGTTTTGGCAAATTTTCTTCATTCGATTTTTATTGTTTGGGCTATATATAACTTATTGTTATTTATTACTTTTATTTCACTGTAATATTCATATTGATATGCAAATAAAATCTTTATGACGCTGCATTCATCTAATTTCATACAATTTTCGAGGTGTCCAAAGACTTTTGGCTTCTAGTTCGCTATTTTTGAACCCCATGGACTTTTGAGTGTGATCGCTGCTTTGAACAGAAGGTCCGAAACAAATCCGATCAAAGTGTCTAAGCTCTGTAATGCAAACTGGAAAATGCTGGGATAAAATATTAGCTGAAATAATGCCACTTACTTTCGGTTCATACCGAGGCTTCGTCGTGTCATCGAAGCAAAAGATGATCACATTGTATATTAGTTACATCACCTTTTAGTATATATTTTTCCTTCATTTTATCTAAGCATTATAAAATACTACATTTTCTGCTGTAAGTAATTTAATATAAATCCGTCTACACCCTGTTTCCACCCTTCATATATGCAATTAAACACCCCTACCGCCTTACAGCCCAAATTTGTTCTTCTGATTTTCTTGAAGCTACAAATTTGCGTGAACTCAGGCATAAAATCAAGGGTTACAAAATTTTATTTCTTCTTTTCTCAATATTTTTTATAACAAGTTAAACTTTGTTAAATTTCACGCATTGCATATGTTAACATTCAAGAAAAAATAATCAAAGAAACGCATGAACAATTTTTATATTTACTCGGTGCCTTAAGGATAGGATCGATATTTTCGCTGTTTTCTTCTTCTTACCTTAATAATGCATTTATATGGCCCTCTTAGGAGCTCCAGCCATTGCAGAGCAATCCACTCACATATAGAGAATGCTTGAGGGAAGAGAAGATAGATCTTCTAGAGGCTCCTGAAGGCACCAAGGGAATGAAAGGAGTAGCGTAAATTGCCCGGTAGCACATTCCAGGTCTTAGAGGCGCAATTTGAAAAGGGACAGTCACCTTTAATGTTCAACGATCACAAAGTACATGAACAAGTAAATTGTAAAGCTCTATTGTGGTAGGAAAGTTTTTCTGCGAACGAGACAAGTAAGAGGGGCCAGTGCAATTTCAAAGCTTGAACCACAGTGGATCTTAAATTCGATAAAGATCCGAATGGGGAGTCGGTATATTTCACGAAGCAAAATGTGGCCTGAGATAAACGAACTTGGGTGAGGAAGAACACGACCTAATAGGTTTTGGATAATTTAAATTGGTCAGAGACTGCCTGGAACAAGGGGATGTATAAGTAAGGGAGGAGCAGAGGTTGGATGGAGATCGTAAGAGAATTGTTTTGAAAGAAACAGAGAGAATACATATGTAGAGAAACAAGTAATTATGAGCTTTGAACGAAAACTGACTATCTAAAATGTAACTCCAATATTTGAAGAAAAGAGACCCAGGACCCAACTAATTTCAGAGAAGAAGCAATGGCTTCCCATCACGTAACATCACATGGGATGCCAACGACAAAAACACTAATTATCTGCCCAAGCGATATTATGTTATGATCCACTCAGCAGATAGGAGGACTATAAAAGAATAAGGAAACGAGCCGGAGGGAAATGAGAGATAGATTAGTCTTATGAGCAAAGAGATTAAATGATAGACCAGAGCGTCAAATAAGAGAATCAGAAGAAGGAATATAGATACGAAAGAAGGGCGGACTAAGAGCCGAGATTTGTGCAACACCAAAGCGGACTTCGGCCCACCTAGAAAATCCAAATTCAATCAATATGGATAGTTAATAGTGTACGACGAAACCAATCAATGGGGGTTCCAGTTACCCTAGAATTTTAAGTAGAGGAAAAAAAAGGACAGTGTGGCCGGAAGTATCGTGCCAGGTTCTTAAGGTTGTAGTTTTTTTTCTGAGGGAGAAAGTTGGTCTCCAAAGAAATGATCTCCACGTCAGATCAGACTGAGATTAATCAAAGTCGATGTTTCTGTTTATATTTTCCCACTTTATAGTGGAAAAGTAGTGGAGTATATCGTAGCACAGAGACTTGGATTTTTAAGAAATAATTGATTAGTGTTATTAATGTCTACACTTCTACATATGTATATTGTCATCATGAAGAAGAACCAACCTTTTTGTTTTGCACATCTCGGGTTTCAAATGATGCTCTTTCGGAAAAGTTTGATGAGATTTAAGTAAAGTAAAATCTTTGGGTAAAGTTTGACTCAAGCATAAATTGGTTGTATACTCCAAGTCAGAATGTTATCAAAAGAACCATTGCTACCAACAAGTGGTCTGCCCTCCATGAAATTCTCCTTCGAGAAAAAACAATTTATATATATATATATATATATATATATATATATATATATATTTCATAAGAAAGAAAGAATGATTAAAATAAATCCAACAAACCACAAGAAACAGAAAACTGGAAAACCTTTCTTCGGAAATATTATTTTCTAATTCGCAAAAATTCCGTACAAGGGTGGGATTTGACCCATGCACACTGAGGCAGTGAGCATCCGCTTTGTTCCCAATTAAATCATCTCTTAGGCCACTTGGCTTCGCGGGAGACCAAAAAAATCTTCCGAATAAACAAGCTTTTAAACAACGATTCGCAAGGTCGATCGGGACTATGAAAGAGAGATGCTCTCTGCCTCAGTGTGCACGGTTCAAATCCCACCCCTGGACGGAACTTTTGCGAATTAGGAAATAATATTTCCGAATAAATATTTTCCCGTTTTCTGTTTCTTGTGCTGTGTTGGATATATATATATATATATATATATATATATATATATATATATATATATATATATATATATATATATATATATTCAAAAACGTACAATGTGACAAAGATAGTCGAATATTAATTTTGTGGCACGGGTAACCTCCCCAAATATTCGCAGTTATCCGCTACGATCACGTCTGCGCAATTTTCTGTTAGGAACCTGTTTGAAAGAGAGCTAACGAGATGGTGCTAACAATCTATTGCATTCCTTGACATGTTGACCGGATTTAAAAATCAATTCCACAATAATTTTGTTGATAGGAAAACAAATAACGAAGCTTAAAACTAAAAACAAGTGCCAATATAACTTCCTTACTAATGGAAAGAATCCAAACGTTATTGCTCAAAGCAAAATAGGCGAAGTAGACAAGAAACCCATAGATTTTGCACAAACCGTTGCCGCAACCGTCTATAAATACAACTCATTAAAATTACCATCGCTATTAACTCTCCTTTCTAGGGCACCCATCTTAATTGTTACCAATAAAGTTTTTGTGTCTGCAAAACATGAAGGAATCTTGCTTCTGCAATATCCTTCAATTCAAATGCCACCAAAACCACCTCACGTGAATTTTCATGGAGGTGGAATTTGCAAACAGTTATGAGGAAAGGTAACGCAACTATCCGGGCCACGATTTCTGTCATATCGTAATAGGAGCAGTTTGAAGATTTAAACAATTTAAATATGTGAAAATTGAAAGCCCTTTTGGTTAAGGTCTGACGATTAGACAGGGAAAGGATTCGGTCCTAGGTCAGAATAATTCACCTGATTTATTTTCTTTTAATTCAACGGAAATAATGGATGCGGTCATAGATATAGCCATGGTTTGCCTCCTCCACGCTACATGAGGGGAAAGCCTAGGGGTCGATCTCCACCAACCAAAGACAACTGGTTGACCATTGCTCTTGTAACGGATTTTCATACCTGGGTACATTGCAGCGTGCTTCCCGAGGACGGAATAGACCCCGTGTCTTTTGAGGGCACGAAAGAATGTTAAAATGAAAGAAAGCTTTATACAGCTTCTTCATTGGTCTTTTGGATGCAGATATTTAAATCCTTGGCGTGTTTGAGGAGTGTCTCCCAGCCGTGCCCGATGCAGTGTCGAGGATGCTTATCATTGCAGGGGCGTCCCCTTACCCATTCCTCATTGGCATTTTACTCGAACAATGAGTATCAGGCTTTACAGCGACGATCATTCTGATCTTTATATGCTTTTCATTATCCAGATTGCGTTTTAGTCCACAATGCGAGGGATGGATGGCGTAACTTACTAGTACTACAAGAGGACTTTAGGATACTTCTAAAATGAACGGAAGCAAAACAATACTGATTCCTTCCGTCCACATCAAATTTACACACATCAAATTTACCCGCATCAAATTTACCTACATCTAATTTTTCGGCATAAATTTAGCTACATCAATTTCCCCCAAATCAAATTAGCCTAGAGTATATCAAATTTACATTAAATTTAACCGCATCAAATTTATCTGCCTCAAATATACTCTTATTTAATTTACCTGCATCAAATAAACATCTATCAAATTTACATCCATCAAATTTACTCAAATCAAATGTACCAGCATAAAATTTACCTCGCAAATCACAAAAGAAAAGATCTGATTTTCTGGCTCTCTTGCAGGTCTAAGTGAGATAAATGTTGCTATTAATCATTAGATTTTTTTATGCAAATCTGCTTAAAATCTTGCATGCGGAAGATATCCAAGGGGTTTGGAATTATGGGAAAGAAGTATATACTTTCGTATTTACTTCTTTTATCTTCTTTAATTGATACTTTTAAAATTAACGAATATTCGATCAGGTTTCTCAACAAACCTAGATCGAAAAGGACTTACACAAATCCTTTTTTCAAATTTCATGTTTACTCAACATATCACCTATAATAACATCTATCTTCAATTTTTCCCCTCTCTTAATTTTCTGCCACCCGACCTCAATATCCTGCTAAATCTTCTATTCAAGCTCCCAATCTCGTCCATGATTGGAATTGCTTCAAAGAAGATTAATGTTATCGCGGCATTATTTCTCTTTCTGATTTACATACTAGAATTATGTACATATGACTAAGTTTATGTGCGCAACACAAACCTATATCTGCGGTCTCTACGAACCTAAATATATGCCTGGCAAAATAATCCAACTGTCAAAATGGTAACCTTAAATGGCTACGCAATCTCAGTCTAATTAGACGCGGTCTCAGCCTTCAAAATAATGCTACACCCGAAAATGCTCGACAAAAAATTTTGCCATTACCTTAGAGCCTATTGTCCTATTTTTACGAAAAAGTCCTCTTGATGAAATGCAAGGAGCAGACCTTTCTTATAAATATGGTAGTGATTGGCAAAGAAATTAAAGCGTCAGTGAGCAGAAGAATATTGCTCTTTTCTTAATAAAGGATATATATATATATATATATATATATATATATATATATATATATATATATATATATATATATATATATATATATAATGAAAAACTCACAAAGTGGCACGTGAGGAAAGCAATAATATGAAAATTCAACCTATAGGAAAATGAAAAGATGAATCCAAGCACTTTCGAACTATGTTTGCAAGTTCATTTTCAAGGAATAGCATGAAAATGGAAAAGACAACCTTATATAGGGTACAAAGATACGAAGGGAATGCTCATCACATACGCTAGGAGGTCTTGTTCACCCCAAAAAGAAAACGATTTTTTTTTTCCATTCTCATTATAAAACTATGAATGATGGAAAGGCACATTACAAACTAACCATGGAGCAAAAATTGACAAATATTGGGGTTCATTGATTTCAAAATGGTTCAGCATTCAGATAGTTCTCAACTGAAACTCTTTTGTAAACTTTTGACGAAATTTACCTAAAATCACTGTTTAACAGTTTAACCAGAGTATTTTTGTGCCCAACGAATAAATAAGGATATATAATATCTAACTTAACCCCCATTCCCTGAGCGAGAGCTACAACGAACTCATTGGCAATCCAAACGCACCAATTAGAAAACACCTAATAGCAGCAAACGATTTCGGCAAGTTGACTACAAGTTTCTCCCCGTCGACATGCATTAATTTTCAAATACATAAGCATTTAGCAACCTACCCATCACCGAATAGTATGACTTCTCCTCGTTATAACGAACAAAGTTCTTGCTGTTTAACCAGCTGGGTTACCGATGGCTTTCCACTCAATTGCCCCGTTGATTTTCTTTTCTAAAATTCTACCAGCATTGGATATCATTCTGCTTCCTCCTGATACCCACCAACACAAGCAAGTACTATTCAACATCTGAGTGTTCAGGAAGATTGCGCTTCAATTAAACTCTGCTACTTCTATTTCAGATCAAGGCTATGCCCCAATCCAAATAACCCCTCAGGCCAATGCAATCCACAACTCAGTGAGAGCTCACAATCATCGAATTTTTCAACCACCCTCCCGGGATTCAATGAAAAATATATTCCTATTCCAATCCTTCAGCACGAATACAAAGGTCACCATTGATTAATTGTAATTACTGGGCAGCATATGCTGTTTTATCGCCATGTGTACCACTGATACAATGGCAGAGCGGGGGCTGTGTGAACCGCACAAGGCGGCAAATTCTGGCAAAGACCTACTTTACGGGACGAAATATTTATGGACGTAAACCTTTCTCACTCAACATATTCGGTTTTCGGATTACAAGGAAAGGACGTTATTTTTTAAGATAGTTTCTACTAATTGAACGAACTAAGATTCAGAACTACCATGCTTGCATCATCTGCCTTGAAAAAGTTTCTGGTTGAAACCTCGAACAAGTTCAAGACGAGAGAAGAAAGAACATTCAAAGAGAAAAGTGAACTCCGATAAATACGGTAAGTGGAATCTGTTAGAAGTAATACGAGTATTCGAAACACTGTAATCTTCGACTGCCCTGAACTCAATAGATATATGTAGACTTTGCTACAACATTGAGTAGCGAGGCAACAGGATACGCCCGAAAGAAGTTTAGTTAATTTAATAAAAACTATCTTACGAAAAGAGCGTCCTTTCCTTGTATTTCAAAGTTCGGCACTGTACAGACGATAATTATTTGTTTTCCCGCAATAACTTTCTTTTACATTTTATTACAGCTTCCTGTGGCATTTTTGTGCTTTGTTCAAATTGATCGTTTTTGGCGATCGAAAGGAAAAATGCAGAAGAACAGTTTTATACCGATTTGGTTGAAATCGGAGTAAACCCAGATTTTGCCGCATTTCGCCCTTCGACCACCCAAAATGAAAAACCGACTTTTCCAAATATAATTCACATCCACTACAAGTCATAACGCAAAGCTTTCGAATCTAAAACAAACGACAATGGGAAAAAAATGACGGAGTATGTTCGGTCGAAATTATATAGACAACGTGACATCACCACGTCATTTTATTGCAAAATACTTCTCCACTCTACCATCATCACAATTAAGGAAGAGAAGAAATATTGAAATTCTTACTCTTATTATAATAATAGTAATATCGACCGGTCAATAATTTCTTTATAGATGGATTAGCAAAAAATACTTGGCACATTAGGTACTAGCAATACGAGAAGTTAGAAAGATAAATTTGTTCAGTGTTTTTCCCATTTTTTAAATGGCTAGGTACCTTAGTCCAATGTTCTTTCATATTTTTATTTGAAGATATAACTGTCATTTTTTTTTCATATATTTATTTACATTTTCGTCCATTAGAGACTTCATTATAGTTTTAAAAAAAAATGAATCGTTAATATTTATTTTTATTTTCTATCAATTATCATAATTATTTAATTAAATTTTCAATAGTAAAATGTAAATCTTTTATATACGTGTGATTTCTGGAATAAGAGATATGTTACGTTTAAGGAAGGGGGCGGCTAATATGGCTAAACACAAGGTGGCCAAATCCAACGATACATCGCTGTGTATCAGGTAACGGTACGACAGTTCCTACCCCTTTACTATGCTCATACACACAAGGATAGGATATTGTTGTGATGCAATATATTTAGTGGCTAACCATCATTCACACTATCGTCAAATTTGAAGCATTTAAATCATTATAGTTTTTCAGCCTCTTTAGCCATATTTCAAAACCTTTTGAAATGTATTTCCAATTCACTTAAATTTAGAGATTCAATATTCTTAACAGTATTAATTTGTGCTTGTGAGTCACACACACACACACACACACACATATATATATATATATATATATATATATATATATATATATATATATATATATATATATATTTGAAGCTTTTATCCAAGTTCGTTCTAAGATTTCCTTTATTTTTGGAAAACAGCCGCCCTTTGCTGGTTTTTCGTATATTTGAAGCTGTTATGAAAATTCTCCATAAGTGTTTAGAACATATTAAAATGAATATCCAATGTTTAGAAATTTTTTAAAACCAAAATAATTACAAATCATGAAGTTTTAAAAAGGTATTCAAAATAAGGTAAGGCTTTTTGTATGTTTACATCATCATCACTAACTCTATAATTGTATAACGGGATTTTTGAAGATAGGTGAAAAATTAATAAATGTTTTTTTCTCTTAGTGGACTAATGACATGTTTTTTTTATCGAAGTTATTTCTAATAATTCTTTTATACTATCAACCAGGAAATGGCTTCGCTATAAGATTAAAACTTAAAATCTAAAAAAAGCAGCCATGGTTAAATTTTTATAAATTTTCTGAACTTCGCAAATTATAATCATCATCATCATTAACTCTATAATTTAAGAAGCGGATTTTTTGAGTATTTGAATAATAAATTCATCTTAGTTCGGTTATAACTTATATTTTTTTATCAAAGTTATTTCTAATAATTCTTTTATAATATCAAAAAAAACTAAATGCTGAAGTTCAGAAATAAATATAGGTATCGAAATTTTGTGAAATGTTTAAAACCCGAAGAATTACAAATGGTGAAGTTCAGAAAATTTATTAAAAAAATTTCGATAGTTATTATTCATTTCTAAACTTCACCACTTTGTTTTTTGCTATTATAAAAGAATTATTAGAAATAACTGATAAAAAACATGTCATAACCAAAATAAGATGAAATTATTATTCAAATACTCAAAAAGATCCCCTTCTTAAATTATAGAGTTAGTAATGATAATGATGATGATGATGATTATAATTGGCGAAGTTCAGGAAATTTATAAAAAATTAACCATGGCTGCGTTTTTTTTTAGATTTTAAATTTTAATCTTAGTAGCGAAGCCATGGCTGTTTGTATATTAAACAAATTTAGATAGGAAAAAAAGTTACGGTTCGTGCCTTTAGGACTAGAAAATAAGCATGTCTCGATAAAAAAACATACAGCAATATTAAATTATTTAGAGATATATACTGGACACTTTTTATTTTTTTTAGATCAAAACCCAGTTGCCATATCTAAATAGGCCGTAGGTTAAAGAACAAAGGTCTGCCTACGAAGCGCATGCTCTTCCAGTAAAGAGGAGTTCGTGAGTCGCTCCTCCTGTATCCTTACATCAAAAAAATATAGACTAAATCATGGCTAACGTATTCTTCCTCTATGGCTTGATTGATTATAAATTATGATGTGAATTTATTTTTATTCTTCTTTTGCGAGTATTTCAGACAGCTAATAAAGATACCCCGAACTCCCAAATAGGAATTCAATGTAATGAAAATCAAGCTGGAAGCATCGTATCAAAAATGAGTCAGATTTGCAAAGTTATCTTAAAAATAGAAGTACCTTACGAAATTATTTAATACTTAGAGTTTAGGTACCACCCGATAATGATTTGGTCTCGAGTAACGTACTAGAATTTGAAAGTGAGGGAGAGGAATCAAAGTCAAGAGTATTATAAGTTGTTTTTACAAAAGTATAGCAGCTAATTTATTATAGAGGTAAAAAAGTACTTTTAATTTACTTACCATATTAAACATGCATCATGCGCATATTCATGAAAGAGGAGTAAAAATATATAATGAAAGATTTGGAAAAAGACCCCGCCCCCCAAAAAAATCTTATTATCCTAAATAGGATGATACTTAGCTTCTCCTTAACCAAAATCTTTAGTGTTGATTAAGCACGAGCGATGCCATGAATTAATTTTAAATTCTTTTTTTAATTTCATTCTTTTAAGGGGAAGATTTATATCAAGGACAGATGAAAGAGATCAAAGTGATTTTTAAGTGGGGGGACTGAAAAAAAGAAGCAAATAACATGGCGCCCATCAATGCCAGCAACCCTACATGGTGAAGTGCGTGCAATGTAGCACTGAAGAATAGTTTGAGAGAATTGCGCGCCATCACAATTCTTAATAGACAAAATTGTCTCACACTTGGCATTGAACTTTTACACAATTTCGCTACTTTTAAAGTCTCTGGTTTGTTAATTCCAATAATTCTTTCCGCCAAGATGTTTTCGATGATTTTATCCACTTTTTTAATAAACCCCCCAAAAGGCGCACTAAAATAACTTATAAAGGAACGTTTCGATGGAAGAAGACCAGAAAATGCCAAGAACTCGAAATATGTACGAGGAGCGGTCAATAAGTTTTGCAATTCGGATATAAGGAAACGAGATATGAGGAAAAGGGTTTTATTATATTTCAATATAACTATCAACGAATTCGATACACTTACGCCACTTGTCCATGAGGCTTTAAATTCCCGACAACCAGGGATCTCCCGACTGTTGTTCAATCCACTCCTGGACAGAGAGCTGGACATCTTCATCGTCCTCAAGCCGGCGTAACGCAGTGCAGCCTTGATCTAACGGAATAAAAAGTAGTCGCTAGGGGCCAGATCTGGACTGTAGTGGGGATGGTAGAGCTTCTTGAATCCGCACTCGCGCAGGGTAGCTTGTGAAAATCTGGCCTTGTTGAAGAGGGGCATTGTGAGCAGAACACCATGTGTCAACTTGCCGCGCCGCTTCTGACGGATGCACTTTTTTAAACCAGCCAATTCCTCGGCGTAATATTGGCCTGTGATAGTGCTTCCACGAGGCGCATAGTCCACCATCAACACTCCCTCAGAATACCAAAAGATGGTGGCCATGATCTTCCATGCTGAGGGTTGGGTCCTGAACTTGATGGGTCGGAGAGCCTCTGTGCTTCAAGGCCATGCTTTTGAGCTTGGTTTCGGGATCCCAGTGATGGACCCACGTTTCAACACTAGTCACTATGCGTGACTCGAATCCAGCCGGGTTTTAGGTGTACAGGAGCAGCAGATCCTTTGAACTTTGACGACGTTGAAGTCAATCATGGGGCGTAAGGCACGTGAGGTTTCTAGGAACCCAACGGGCAGAGACCTTGGTCATGGCCAAATTGTCGTGAATGATGTTGATAACACTTCCATGTGATATTCCAAATTCTTGCTCGATTTTTTCGACCTTCACCCATCGATTTTTGAGGATCATGCTTTCCAATCGGGCCACATTGTCCTCGTTGGTCACGTCTGACGGGGGTCATCTTCAAGGGAATCACGACCATGGCGGAACTCCCTATTCCAGCGAGCAATGGTTACATAGGAAGGGGCGGTGTCGGTGTACACTGCAACCATGCCTTCATGGATCTCTTTTGCATTCTTGCCTTTCTTGGTCAAAATTTGATCACTGCGCGGTGCTCAACCTTCTCCATTGTTGAAAAATTTGTGACTGATGATCTGCGATCAGCTACTGCTTCTTAAATAGACGAGGCAGGAGCATGCGGCTGCAGGCCCTAACTTGTCATAACTTGTCCTAACACCCCCACAAACAGCCATTCCCCTTCCTCTGTTTCACCCTACAGATTCGCAAAAAATTTTGACCGCCCCTCGTAGATTTTAAGAGCGGTGCTTTACTCATGCAAGTCCACTCTTTCATACTTGGCACAAGCCTAGATTGACCTCCTGGCCACAAGTCTCTCTGCACTAATCGGCACATGCCCCGTCTGCCCTACTCGAGTATGCCTCGTCTGCCCTGCTCGAACATGCCCCGTCAGCTCTACTCGAGCACATCCCGTCAGCCCTACTGATTTAAAAAGGAAGCAAGCAAACAAGGTAAGTTGGGTTGTTGACAAACAGCATGGACATGTGGGCCGTGCCCACATGCTTGCTTGGAAGACACTCCTTTTAAGATGTTGATTCAAAGCATCACAAGTTGGGGAATTCCCTCCACGTCTGTTGTCTTCTGTGAGAGCAACCTCATTTTGATGAGTTCAATATCATTATCCTTATTTTATTCATTTGAGTACAGGCTAGAGGCAAAGTTTGTTTTTACTTCTGTCAACCGTGGCGATGTTTGGAATGGAGTTTCGACAATAGTTGCAAATTGCTTCATAAGGGATGGCACTTTGTGCATTCACGTGCAGCAGGATCGCTTACCCTTGAAATTGAAGGAAGAAGCACTGTTTGATCCAGTGAATGCGTGGAAAAGGGCCATGGCTTTGCCCGTTGCAGGGCCCAGGTTTGTGGCGATAGTGTTCTGTGAGATCATTTTTCTTGTCGTTTTCGCTTTGAAGGAGATCAAGATTTCTGCGGCCGGATTCTGTGCCTTGATGTGATGGAAATTACTCAGACAGATTACGACAACATCTGTGTCTCCAGTATACACCATCCCAAGTGACAAAGATTGAAGGGCGTAGAGGAGATGTACTAAGATACGCGTGTCAGCTTCCTCATGGTTGCATTGATCCATTGTGACTGTTTCCAACATAGTGGACTTGATCACCTGCAGTGATGTAAACATTCTTGTCACTTGGGAAATGTTCTTCTGTTATATTTTTGGACAAGAAAGAGAATAGTTCCTGCTTGTTATTAACGTTCGCCAGAAAATCCTGCCAATTTCTTGGGATTTTGGCAGTACAAGATATGCGTTTTCGGATGCCTTTTCCTCGTTTTCTCCTTGTGCCAGCTTTGATAGTCAGTGCACGATACAGGTTTCAGACAATATCTAGTCTTGACGATCGCTTCAAGTCGTAGAAAACTCTTGGGCAGAATACCTTGTCAAAATATCAATCAAAGGTCTTGCCTTGGAGAGATGTACCAAGAAGTGAGGGTATAAGTACTCCACCGTCAATAATAATGAAATCGTAAACATCTTGCGCAACTAGCTCCTCGTCGACAGAATTAGCGCTACTTGTACTGGCTTCCATGATATATACGAACAAATCTGACTTACTACAAGAGTAGAGGGACCCTTCGGATGACAATGCAGGTGGGTATGGGGAAGATTCGTGCTAATAAATACTCCCCCGAATCCCCCCCGCGGCTGGCTAGTACAATAAAAGTGGGTTTAAAATCTCTCCCTGACGTTTGAAGTGCTGCATTTTCAGCTTAATTGCTGACTTCTTTTGTGTTTACTTTTCATGGAACAACAGTAAGCTGTTTCGCTCGATCGGTGCTGTAAGAGTTGTGCTATTTTAGTCTAGTAAACTCTGTCTGAAGTTGTTTTACTGCTCCTGTCCCATAGACTTTATGGACAGATACGGCAGCAGCCGCAGACTCACTCACCTTGTTTTTCAATGTAACCAGGTATCCACTCTGCTCCTCAAAAGAATTCTCATTGCTTAGAAACACCTCCATCAGATCTTTGTGGCATGGCGTAGAAATCGGTGCTGAGATGCATATCCTTCCTCATGATGAGGGAGTTTTTCATCATCATCGTCTGAATTTGCACCGGAAATTCCTTAACCACACGGCTGATTTCTGGACCAGTCAAGATCCAGCGTTCCAACATGTCACAGTTGTCTGTCAGACCAATAATGCCCAATAATTCATCCATTTGTTGGCTTGCTCGTGTGCTTGATCGATGGGTAAGGATTAGAAACGGCGATTGCTTCGAGTTATTGTCCAGTGTACCTTCTTGAACTCTTACTGGATGCTAACTAGTAGACATTCCAGGTCTCGGATAAAGATTGGAATCCACCTGGCGTAATTCTGGTGATCTAGAGCAAAGAAAAGAGGCACAAGCTTCTGCAGGGTAGTAACCATGAATTCTAACTTCGCTCCAAATATGCCCAGATGAACATGAAAATGGTCGGTTGGTACTTGTATACGAGTAGCCAGAATTTGAACGTTGGACTCTGTTGGGAGACTACTGTCTTCGTATTCTCGCTTCAGAAGGCTGTCAAGTACCATAACAGTAACTTGATGGGCATGTCTTGTTCTCATTACATTGAATGCATTCATAAAAGCTGTGGCTGCTGCTTCTGTCTTCACTAGCCCAGATTTTTTCAGGGTTTCAGACCACCCAGACCCATGCAGTAGATCTCCTATGGTGCTTCGCAAAGCCATCTCAATGTGGAACCAACATAGCATAACCACAAAAGTGTCTTCCCCGTAAATGTCAAAGAAGGTCCACTGCATTTTTTGGCGAGGTCATAGAGTGGAACTTCGTGTGTGTTGAGGTGCTTAGTTGTCTTTCTCACCAGTTCTATTTCATGTTGAATCATGGAAAAGTGGCAGCAGGGCTTCAATGCATTTTTGCAATTGTCCAACAGTATCTGATCGAGCATCATGGTAGGAAGACCACATCGCCGGGGTGTGTTTTTTTGTATCACAATCTACATATCAAATATAATTTACTGCAGCCATCCATGCTAGTTTGTGCTGTTTCTCCTCATTGAATGAACTCGTGCCACTGGTTGCACATCTTTTATTGGAAGTTGGGTGTCAAAATTTCTACCCACAAGTGGTACAAACGTATCCGAACCAGGCAGGATGGGTTCACTGCAGCGTAGTCCTGTTTTCTTTGGGTTGATTCGTAGACATTCATGGTCTAACCCAGGCGTCTGTGATGATGAAAACTTAAATATTGAAATACCAGTTCCATGAAAGGATGAAATTGCAGTGCGTGATGTGGGATTGTGATCCATGTTATCCAGGGCTGCAACTGTAAAAGTGCCGTGATGCAAATTTGTAGGACAGACTATATCAGCCTTGTTCCTTGCATGATCTACAATAGCCTATGCAAATCTAGATTCAAAGCTGAAGACTTTCCTATATGAGACGCTCAGAGCATACTTGTATAGTAGTTCTACCAGCTTCTTGCTTTTTGTTTGGGAATGCAATTTGAGGGCCAGGAACACTGCAAGTGGAGGCTCTCAATTCAAGTTCGCATAAAGAGAAGTCATAATTTAGCATGGCTAACTAACTCACAGAGAGGATCTTTACGGAATTCTCTTGTTTTAGCGATGATTTAGGTCCTGCGAGGAGTTGATGGAAGAAATACTTAATATGAGGGGCAGTCAATAAGTTTTGCAATTCAGATATAAGGAAACGAGATATGAGGAAAAGTGTTCTATTATTTTTCAATATAACTACCCTCGATTCAATGCACTTGCGCCACTTCTCCCTGAGGCTTCGAATTCCTGACAACCAGAAATCTCCCGACTGCTGTTCAATCCACTCCTGGACGGCGAGCTGGAAATCTTAATTGTCCCCAAACCGGCATCCACGCAGTGCAGTCTTGAGATGGCGGAATAAAAAGTAGTCGCTAGTAGCCATATCTGGACTGTAGGGGGGATGGTTGAGCTCCTCGAATGCGCACTGGCGCAGGGCAGCTTGTGCAACTCTGGCGTTGTGGACTTTGACGAAGTTGAAGTCGATCATATGGCGTAAGGTATGTGAGATTTCTAGGGACCCAACGGGCAGAGACTTTGGTCATGGCCAAATTGTCGAGGATGATGTTGATGACACTTCCATGTGATATTCTAAGTTCTCGCTCGATTTCTTCGAACTTCACCCGTCGATTTTCGAGGAGCATCCTCTCCACACGGGCCACATTGTCCTCGTTGGTCACGTCTGACGGGCGTCCTGGACGGGGGTCATCTTCAAGAGACTCACGACCATGGAGGAACTTCCTATTCCAGCGACCAATGGTTGCATAGGAAGGGGCGGTGTCGGTGTACACGTCAACCATCTCTTTTGCATTCTTGCTTTCCTTCGTAAAAGATTTGATTACTGAGTGGTGCTTAACCTTCTCCATTGTTGAAAAATTTGTGACTAACACTCTGCGATCAGCTACTGCTTCCTAAATAGACGAGGCAGGAGTGTGCAGCTGCAGGTCTTGACTTGTAATAACTTGTCCTAACACTCCCACAAACAGCCATCCCTCTTCCTCTATTTTGCCCTACCGATTCGCAAAACTTATTGACCGCCCCTCGTACGTTGTAGAACAGATGATTTTTCTCAACCATTGGGAAATGACCCTTTAAACTTAAATGCAGTGTCGTGATCCAAAACAGCTTTACGGAGAATCGATGCTGCCATTTGTAATGCAGGTGCTTCCTCATCTGGTGTTTGAGTTGCATCTGATATGACCTTTCTAGTCGTCTTCGAACAAATGATGAAAACTCGGTCTCGGATACCTTTTTCCTGTGTCAAATTCTGGAAATGTTCCAGGACTTTCTCCTTTAGACGTGTCCGGTTCACAGTCTTTTGGATTCTATATCTGTCAGATCTTGCAATGTAAAGATTCTACGAGCTCCAGTGACTCCTTCCTTTATAAATTGGAGCAGTTAATTTGCTGTTGTGGCCTCGAGATTTTCGCTAGCTGTGTCTTGTTTACAAATTAAATCGTAACGGCGATTAAACCCTGTGTAGCAATTCCGATGGTACTTGGCTTCAATGGCGACGACATCGCCTTCGGCAAGGAGTGCCACGATACGCTCTTCTCCCAGCGCGACTGCCTTGTCATGTATCTGTTGGGTGTGTGCAGCCTCCTGGGTAGAATAGTCTGCTGCATTTATTTAATCACCACAGAAGATACACAGATTACGATTAGCAGCTGCATGACTCCGCCGGGATCCTTTACTTGCTGGAAGCAATCCTTTATTATGACATTTTTTGCATGGTCAAGTGCTGATGCCCTGTAAAGCTGACGACAACATTAATGCCAAGATGCACGATTCTTCTGCATGGATTGTTCATCTGAGAGTTCTACGTCTGGGTGGAGAGCAGCATCAGTTGCTCTGAACTGACTTAGAGGCTGATGATTTCTGTGTAGGCTCCCTTTCTTTGACTGGTTACTAGATTCGTAAGAAGACAAACAAGCACTTCCTCAGTTTGCTTTTGGCACAAAATACACAACTGCCATATCTTTGCCTCAGCCATCTCAGAAACAACCTAGAAATAAAAAACAACATAATAAATAACTGCTGTCTGTACAAGGTGCATCGCAAATAAAATTTGCTATTACCTGAAATATTATAAGAAAGGTATTATCTTGAAATACAAGTGGGTATGCAAATGGAAAAGTTTTGCCACTTGTGAAAAGAGACCAATAAAAAGGTAAATGAAGAACACAATTAGTGATCAGTTAGTAAGTTACGAACCATACATAAAACATAGATATAGAGATCAAATTCACCATTATAGGTTCAATAGTACTTAAGTTATGAAACATAATGCAAAAAAAAGCTGGAAATTGGCAGGCATCTTGGATTTTAGCGTCAGTTTTTTTTTATCTTTCTGCTTGACACTCGAACCAGAATTGTTTCATATACCCTTACATTCAAATTGGTAGTGAAAACAAAACTTTTGCATAAATTTAAAATAGGAAACAAAACAAAACTCATGCTCGGCCCCCGACTAGGGGCTTCGGGGACGAGCGAAACCACTGCCATTTCGGCATTCGATCAGGACAAGATTGACACGTCCTGCCCGGAGGCGACGTCGGTTGGAGAGACGCAAGTAAAGAGCCAGCTGAAAGTAGCAGATAAAGTAAGTAGAGCCTTAAAGACGTCGAGGTCTCTCATCGAGAGGCTACTCGGAGTCTTAGAGTTCGTCAGTTTCAAGCCCTTTATTCTTCGATCTATCGATGGTAGATGTTGTCCAAAAAATCCTTGTTCCATCAGCGCATGACAATAGTTACTGTCCTTGGTAGACAACTTAAAGTATCCCGTTTCTCGGACGGAACACTTCTGGATAATGACGTTCATTCTGCCAACGATGCCATAGTAGGTACTCTCCGAACATTTAATGGCTTGCCTGTGCAGGTGACACTGCCCTCTTCCATGAATTTTATGAAAGAGATGGTTTATGCGAGAGAACTCGTAGACGACTATTTAGAAGATATTACGGAAGACACGGTTGACCAAAGACCATTTAAATTCAATCGACTCATGAGGAAACAGAGACGAGGAGGGCTCGAAACCCACCCCAACATTCTTCCTCACTTTTAATCGTGACAAACTTCCTGCTTCGGTGCCTGCTAGCTAGTATCGCTCCCCCGTTAAGCCATTCTTGCCACCGCGGCGCAGGTGTCACCGCTTATGATATACTAATAGAAGCTGCAAACATGTCACGTTGGGTCATCCTAAAATCGGCAATCTGCTCAAGCACATTGCATGAAAAGTCTGCATTTTTCAATGCCAAGTACGTAAATTGCAACGAGCCACACTCTACTTTCTTGAAGTAATATATAGTTAGTTGCTATTCGAGAAGGAGGTTTTAGCCGTTTAAGCTTCAAACCTCCTGTACTATCCTTTCGCGAGAGTACATAAATAGTCCTGTTACTTTCTGATCGACGTCTTGTACCTCATAGGTTAAGACGGCACCCTCTGTTCCTAGCCCTCGAAGTCTTCGAGCACCGGCATCTAGTGCTCCACCAAATTGGGACCCTCTCACGTCCTCGACCTACCCCAGGTGCTTTTCTGATATAGCTGCTGGCAGAAAGGGTTCACACCTATCCTCAGCTAAAACTAGGGTTTCATCTTTATCTCCCCCGTGACCGTTTTACGTAAAGTGAAACGGCAAATTTCGGGAAGCGGGTTCCTCTAAAAAGAGACCCACGACTCCGAAGCCATAGCGCTCACCAAAAGTTTCAAGGCGGAGGGAGGAAAAGAATCGCATAGCGAGTTCAGCCTCCCTCGATAAGTCTTTGAAGGACTTATCGCCTCTCAACGCATTCATTGTTCTGCCTACAACACCTTGATCGACCATCGAAGCATTGTTTGGCCAACACCGCCCTTATTCCCATGAAGGACTTCTCTTCAAAGAGGGAACCTGCATTTCCTCCCTGCTAGGCGTGTATTGCATATTTCTTCAAGGCGGAGGAAGGAAAAGAATTGCATAGCGAGCCCAACTTCCCTCGATAAGTCCTCAAAGTCTACGGTGACTTCAGTGCCTTGTTCGGCCCCAAATATCCGGAATTCGGCCAGCAGACCCAGTCCCAACTGCAAGCAACAGCGGTGGCTCGTATCCTTCTGGTTATTTGGTATGAATAACTCCTTTCAGGCACTAGCAGTGCAGGTGAACCCAGATAGTAGGTATACTGCTCTTTCAGCGTACCTTCCACCTTCAACAGACTTCGATGAACAGAATTTCCGTCGTGTCGTGGCAAAGTTGCCGAAGACATTAATCCTGCTAGGAGCTCCAAAGACGGGTACCCTGTGTAGCTTGTTACACTTGGTACCGGCAAGAATTGCAAATCTTTCTAGCTTGAGTGCAAATTAGGGAAGATCTGTCACTGATTGACATGAACTCTCTAATGGGGCGTGGGAAAGTTGTTAGTGCGCTTCCTCCTCGCTTCCTCTCATCGCTACTTTATCTTTATAAATTATTATTATTTTTATTATTAGTTTTATTAGTACTATTATTATTAGTAGTAAGATTATTGTTATTATCATTCTTCTTCTTATTATTGTATAATAGTAGTTTGCAATAGTTTTACTATTTATTATGTTTCATTATTATATATTATTTAATATACTTTATTATTATTATTTATTATCATTATTTTAATTATTATCGTATTATTATATATTTTGTATTATTATTAATTGTAATTATAATTATTATTATAATTATTATTAAATCTTTTCTACACCCACTTTGTATAAGGAGGGTGGTTCAGGCCTCTAGCCATGGTGCCCTGGAGGACTGCGTGCGATCTTAGAGTCACCTAGTACCAGGGTGTGATAATAATAGATAATGACCCCTCCCTACTCTATCGCTAACCATCTTCTAAACTTGCTCTTCTATCCAGAGAGGTTCTCGCTGCCAGACACATGTTCGTTTTCTTATGGGTCCTTAGTCGAGTGGCCGTTTATATTGTGAGTTCCCTTTCTGCTGCTAGGTCCCAAAGATCGCTGGCTAAGGCAGGTATTAGGTACGGGGTCTGTTGAGCCGTTGACTCAGCTTAACTTTCTCCATTAAACATACATATAAGTTAGCTATACTGGCACCATCCTTTATGATTAAAGTTCCAGGACAATTTCAGCCAAATGATGGCCCTGATTGACAAATCAATCAACACTCGATCCGTGAACCGAGTATCTGTAAATTATCAAATCTGGAATTTCTGATATTATACAAACCTTTTTATTAAACTTCTCAGTCATTGGGATGTCAAAGTATCTACCTTCCATGAATTTTTTGACACATACTATGGTTAAAACAAAAGGGAATATTGGGCGACGCAGTCGCATGGAGGTCCTCCTCCAAGTGCGACCTCGTGCTCCCTATGTGTAGGGAAGGACGAGTTAAACAAAGCACAGCTTTAACCGGTCAAGGGGCTCTCCTATATTTATTTTCATGTGCCAAAACGAGGATTCCCCTTTGCCATCTTTGAAGCCAACCTCGAGCACCTCCAGCTCTGAAAAGTAAAGGAGGACACCCCTGTGCTTTCTCAGGGGTACTCTAATCCTTTTCTGCCAAATAAGAGGTTTACTACTCTCCCAAATCTATGCGTGCGCTTACTTCCCTTCACTACCTTAATTGTTGGCACCCTCGGCCGACTCCATCTCTCTTGGCGATTCCAGCTTTCTTATCACAAGTGAGTTTCAAAAGAGGAGGCAGGTGGTCCTACTAATCTAGTTTGCAGGGGGTCGGCTTGCCTCCTCCTCTCAACCTCCGATGGAATTCGGCTTGCCTGCCAAAACGATAAAACACGACAAGATAGAGTACTGGATTGAGATCAGTGATGTCTTGGGGATGGGATATCCACATGGAAGCCCCCCACCTCAACTTGACATAATCCTAAAAGGTGAGCCAGACAGAGAGGGCAGGATCTTCCTTGGAGGCAAATCTAGTGTTGGTGCCAAACACCGAAACTGGATGCGCCCCTCTACAAGCTTCTCTTCACGTGGCTTAAGCCAATGAGGACTCATGAGGAGAATAGAGACCTCTTTCCAGGTTTATACCCCTTTGACAGCAAAGACCTTCTCAATTTTAAAGAAAGATCTTACTGAGGCCGATCCGTCTCGACCAGAGGCACTTATTGTCTGTGGAAAAGCTGGTTCATTCCCCACCCTCCTCTTCTAAAATGAAATGAAGTAAGAGGGACAAAATAAGGATCAAGGTTTCCTCTCCCTCGCCTCAGGGGCCGGGAGGGACGGGACTGCTGCAGTTTCGGCAACCTTCCATGCCAAGATTGGCACCTCCAGCCAATAGAGAGAGTTGAGTGACCTGGAGAGCTAGGAAGAGCTTCGTGGTAAAGCGAGCCTCGCTTACGAGGTACCTTCGGGTGAGGAGGCATAGGCAAAGACTAAAGTCTCGAGTGCGTTGAATAAAGCCTCGATTGCGTCGAAGCCCGTCATTGAGAGACTACCTGGTGTTTTCGAGCCCGCTTGCTTCAGAAGCTATCTAGTTATTCTCTCCACAGATGGGAGTATGATGGCAAAAGGTATCATGATTCATCAGAGGAAAGCCTCCCATAGATAGTTTGATTGGTAGAGATCATTAGGTGACCTGTTTCCTGGACGGGAGACTTCTGTCGAATGCGTCAGACCTATCCGAGACGGCCAAGATTAGTGCTTATAGGACACTTAATGGTTCACTAGTGAGTGTGACGCCGCACTAAAGCAGGAACTTCGTAAAAGGAGTGGGTTATGCGAAGGAACTCGTGAATTATAATGTTCATATGTTGGCTGTCAATGTCAAACGTGTGAGGATAAAACAGGGAGAGGCCTTGATACCAACCCCTAAACGATTTGTCACATTCAACCCTGAAAGGCTCCCTGAGTAGATGCGTGCTGGTTGTGATCACTTCCGTGTGGAGTCATTCAGGCCACTGCCCCGAAGGTGCTACTAATGCTACCGCTTTGGCCATACGAATCTAAACTGTAGCCAAGCAAATTCGGGTTTACCCTTATTACTTGTGAGTTGCTCCAAGGCCGTATACCTTATGCCCAAGTGTGTTACTTACGGAGAGGCGAACTCCACTTTTCCGGCCAATTTGATATGTATCTCCTAGAAATGAAAGAACTGTTGTTTCCGGCTGCGGATCGTCTTTTACTTCCCGAGGCTAAAAACTTGGATCTGGTGCGCTCGCCAATCCCTAAGATGCTTTATTCCCCATTTTTTAAAAGGAACCCTACTGTTCAGGGCCTCTTCAAGCTTGCCTTTTCGAGCCCATTCGGAACTCTTTCAGCCGGTTCCAACCCGCATCTTACTTCTTAGGAGCTTCGGCTCCTAGGCCACCACCTAAGGCTAAACTGGGTGTCTGGGAGAGAGTGGATCCTCCAAAGACGAGGCCCCCACATACGAAACCGCCCAGATTGCCAAACATTTCCAGGCGTAGAGAGGAAAAAACTTGTATAGCAAGCTTAACCTCCCATGATAAGTCTTCTAAGGCGCAGGCGCCTTCAGTGCCTTGTTCGGCAAACAACGCCCGGAATTCTACCTCGCTCCAGAAAGTGTACAGCCATTCCCTTGAGGGTTTTCTCTTAGAAGAGGGTCCCTGCATTTCCTCTTAGCTAGGCCTGGGGGGCATATACCTTGAATGAAATTGCCACTGACTAATGGCCAACTGGAAGGAGCTGCGGTTGTTTTTCTCATTCCTTTTCCCGTTAGGTATTTTTTTGCATGAGAGCATGCTGGGTGCAAGCCCTCTGCCAACCCTCCCAGATTAAAAGGATTTTGCGACCCACTACTACGGAATGGTGGCTGGGCAGCGGAAAGCACAATTTCCATCCGTCATGATGTTCCCAGTCTTCTAATTTTATTAATACCTGCTTTCGGGTAGTAACAGTGCAGCTGCCTCTGGATCAGAAATTTACTGCATACATTCCACCGTCAGCCAACGTCTACGCGAGATAACTCCATGGACTCGTTGCACGGTTTCCGCGCCCCTTTCTATTACTCGAGTATTTGAACGGTAGAAACCCCGTCTTGGTAGACTACTCAATCGTTTCCAGGGGTCAGGTCCTTGCCGACCTACTCGGAAAGTTAAAGCTATGTATCCAAAGTGTGGATGAGTTTACGCATCATTGCTCGAGAACAGCTTCATTTTCCTGCTTTGACCTATCCCTGTGCTAGTCTGATAAAAAAACTTAATTTTGGTTGGAAATTGGTTGATGATCTCCATGGTAGTGATCACTTTCTCATTCAAATATCATCTTATGGAGCACTGGCGATTGAATGAGCACCGCGGTAACGCTTCCTGTGGCTGCTTGAGTTTTTCTCGGGCACCATAATTGTATTGGCCCTTACTTCTATTCCTAGAACTTCTGGTTGTTTTACATGCTGACCGCTTCCGAGTTGGTCAACTGAGTGAGAGAAGGCCCTCGAACAGAAACATTATGCCTACTTGCGCTATAAGCGTCACCCAAACGATTTCACTCTCAGTGAAATTCGTCGATGAAATTCGTGACCTTCAGCATTTGGGATGCTAATAGCGCTACTGCATGTGATTTATATAAATTGTTTTTTTCGTTCAAAGCTTGACCACAAATGCTAGTTTTATGCATCCGCAGCCGAGTGTATATTGCGGAAAGCGGACTTGATCCAGCACACCGCTCTCAGCCTGGCGACCGATGACATCTGCACATTGCTAATTGAAAGCATATTTATCGAGGAGATGCCACAGGCTCTGTGCCATTTACAGTGCCTTATATGCCTGTATGCGGAAACCGGATGCCTCATTCAGTCATCTACACGGCTCTCACTCCAACCGCACCCGATCTAGACGGTGCCTTTGCTGCCGAGAGCTGCCAGTCATACCCTAGGCCTTTAGTTTTAGGTCTAAGTAACCCCTTTCAGATCTCTGTCTAATTTTGGGGCCGGTAACACCTCTGGTTCTACCCAGGACACCATCTTGTAGGGTACCACCTTTGACTATTCATCGCAACGACTCTGCTCCAAAAGCTTCCACAGCTCTGGGAGTATTGCGTTCGTCCTTTTTGAAGCTCACTTCATTTCAAGCTGCATACGTGCCAGCTTATACGTATGGCTCAAAGTCCTAGGAGGACGTCGGTTTCTATACCGTATCCACTGTTTCTAGTCAGCGGGGCTCTATCAGGCTCTGTGTCTATCTTCATCCGCGAGCTGGTTGCAATACACCCGTCGGCACGGGAGATAACGCCTTTTGCCCTGTTTTGAGAGCAGCTTGTGATCTTTACCCACTCACAAAATGCCAAGAGTGCTCTCGGTGAATTGGAATCTTCACACATCCTGGTTCGCAGTACCCATATAGCCATGGGTACCTCGAACTGGTTGGATGTCGAGATTATCTTGTGCTGGGTTTCTGGACATGTGGAAATTGCTGGGGATTAGCTCGCCGATGAGGGTGCTAAAGATTCCGCGAGGACTTAGCGACCAGTCCAGCTTTTTACTCTCCCTTGCAACATTCATATGTATGCATTGTTTCCGATATGAAAATTATACGGAACATTACATGATGAAAGGTGATGTAACTGTCCTCTGAGACAGATTTTAGTAATTTTTCAATTTATCGTTTGTTTAGGGTGAGATAAAGAGATTTGGAGGAGGAGAATGCCCGAGAAAGAAATATGTAGATGATACAGAGAGAGAGTGAGACAGTATAATGACAGGTTAAATCAACACTTGCTATATACAAGTTATAGTTAAGTGGTTATAATTATTTTTTTAGGTAAATAGTATTCTAAACTTTATATTGATTTAGAGTTAGTGTGCTGATGAGAATGGGGGATGGGAGGCACTGAATTTAGATCTTATAGATAGAGTGGTTATAAGTTGCTAAAATTTGGCGCAAGGGAATAGTTGCTTTATGAGATTTAAGTAGACTGTAGAGTTTGCTATAATTAGAGACAGAAGCGTCCAGTTGCATATAGATGTCTTCTTTGACAAGGAGATTTCTTGAGTGATAGAAAGAGATTCTTCACTTTGTTCTCGAATATAAGAATGAGTTTTAAAGGATTATTCGGAATATAACACCCACCCCATTTCTGCACCGATATTCTAAAATCAGGTGCATTTTCCATATATTGTCTTCCTTGTTCATAAAGAAATGTTCATTTGCCTTTCCCAGGCGATGGCGTCATTGTTTA
Organism: Ceratothoa steindachneri; assembly: GCA_963969495.1. NCBI lineage: Eukaryota > Metazoa > Arthropoda > Malacostraca > Isopoda > Cymothoidae > Ceratothoa > Ceratothoa steindachneri. The sequence continues at coordinate 118,980,606 of OZ018330.1, read as the reverse complement.
ATTATAGACTACGCAGCAAGATCTTTTCTTTTTTCAGGAAACATAATGGAACTACAAAACCCTTTTAGTCTAGTGAAAAGTTCGTGCTTAAGAATAGTGATATTTAATTGTGGGTTTTAAAGAAATATTGAATGGGAAGAGCTTTAATGCCTTGCACGATCTTCCCCTCCACTCCTCAATTATGTAAACATAACTCAATTTTGCTACATACATTTATCATAAACACACACACATAGGATCTGGTTGTATTTTATGTTTCTGTGCTAGGAATTTGAAAGCCAATGACATTATATTGTTATACTTTTCCATGCTTTAACTTTGCACTTTTATATATTAATTTACTTAGCAAAGTCACCTTCCTTTACTATTACGTATTACAGAATGGAAATCCAAAAGGCGTATTAAAAGAAAACTTTATTACCTCTATCAATTATAAGAGTAACTCAAAAGATCTTTCTTACAACGTCACAAGGGAAAATATATATATAACCCTATCTTATATAGGCACCTCTCAACTCTCTTTGGTCCATGTTTTCTGCCATCATAAACCTGTCCTACCCTAATTCCAACATCCGGCCTATATTTCTGAATTCTTGCAAACTCTGATGGTTTAAGATGCCAAAGATAAGATATAAACGCTGCTCCCTTTCTCCATTATATATAAATTCACCTGTTTGCGATATATTTCCAAGTCATAAATTGGATCGAACGGCATATACCTGGTATGGAAAAAATCCTGTTACACTCGTTACGACGCTCTCAACAAAGCATACAATGATAGTTTAGATGGAATTAGACACTTTTTTCTTGTTTTACACTTAAATATGCGTTTAATTGTAATATTAAGCAATGTGGCCACCCAAGGGGGTGAGCACAAGCTCCAGCCGAGACCAGTAGGCCAGGAACACGTTACGTAAGCAGTCCTTCCTCATGCTGGCCCGTATGCGGTTGACCGAGGAATTCACTTGTCCACTTTGCTGTGACGTACCTTGCAAGCCTTGCCCTCGACCTCCGTCCATACTTCAGGGTCGAAGAGATTGAGGTCTGGCGACTGCGGCGGCCAAATTTCATGACACCAGAATTCATGTCCCCTCCCTAAATCACACTTGAACGTTCTTGGCCCTGTGGGCCTGGGTACTGTCCTTCTGAATGACATAGTCCGTCTTCTTCATGATCTTTCTCACCCAGGGCAGGACTTTTATGGCAGAGATGTTCAAATAATTGGCCGCGGTGTGCCTGTAACTGGCCTAGCACCACACCAGTGGCATCTTCTCGCCTTTCGAATCCACGACGTCGAGTATCATTACGGAGACCGGGTGTTTGTCGTCGACACAAAGCGTATGTCGGACACATCCTAGACGAAGCTTACCGCACGCTCGTTCTGCATGTTGATGGCTGGATCGACCGTCAATGTTTTTTCATCATATTAATGAGAATTTGTTTCCATGACTCTTTCAGTCATTAAGAAGACGACAGCCACACTCATGGCGTTGTTATCGCATACAGTCGGTGAGCAGAGTCCATTAAACACACTTCTATCTCTTTCTGTCCTCCTGCTTGGAAGCTCTGGACACTATAGCAACCGAGATGTTCTGTTTCTTCGCGAACGCAGTTATTTGGAGATTTGGACCAATTTCAAAGGCTGTTCTCACAGACAAACGATTGAGAACTTGATGTCTGCTTAAACCAGGTGGATCGTTGAGGTCTTCTCCGTTATTGAGACTCCGCAACACTGTGAACTGTCATCTCGCTGACGTTGAGCCGCTTGGACGTGTCGGAGTTGTTCTGGCTTGCGCGCAGTACAACAGAGATCATGATTCTTTTCATTTCCATCTCGATACACCTCACACAATGGAAAAACCGTTTTAATGACACATGCTAGAAAAGTTTGTTTGGCGGAATTTTTCTATCACACACATAAACATCTCGAGAGATAAAGAAAAACCAAGTGTAACAATTTTTTGCAAAGCCTTGCATTTCACGCGCATATTTCTAAATTTATAGTCATAAAAAACTAGTCCATATCACTAATCTACAGCATTCCGCCATCATACTACACTCCATTATCAACCATTCACTACATATGCCCGCTTTCGCTGATTTTACCTTTACATACACCAAAAACAAAAACAATTTAAGAACTTTAGAACTTCGTAATAAATTTCCTCACCCTCCTCTAAATTTAAAAAAGTACTTTTGAACTGGCAATGGCAGACCTAAATGCCATCATGATGGCTAAAAAGGTAACGATTAGCTTTATTAACTGTTAGCCGCAAAAAGTTTTGTTGGTACCCTTGTTTCTAGTATCAGTGATGGTTAATGCTAGTCGTGGGAAACGAAATTTGAATTGGGTTGATTTTCGGGCTTCTGCCTTATGTTGCTTGACGAGACACATTTGAGGTGACCCTTGTGACGGTCTTAAATTTACTACCACAATGATGGAAAAGAGTCCCAGAGTTGGTTATTTTCATGCATTCTGTATTTAGAGAAATTATTCAAAATGAGATAGATTCAACCGTGGTTTTGGTGGATTAAATAAAAATTCTCTATTTGAATTCCGATGCAGCAGGATTCTGAAGTCGAAAGATTGATTATTCAAACAACAATCCTGATTCCATAGGAGGTAATATTAAAACGGGTTGTGATCAACCGTTAATATACCTCATTGACTAAAATGTGAAAATACACTGTGTAAAACTGAAACAGGACCACGAAGGATTGGAGAGTAATACCACGGAAAGGTATTCAATCCTTTTTGCTCCTCAAACCTAGCCGAATCATTTTAGAGACAAAAGGTCAAAAATAGTGCCACATTTGGACAAAAGGATACTCAAACGAATCATTAATTTTAACAAAGTTACCATTACTAATCACCACTTCACCACTTTACGAAAAGTGTAAATTAAAACTGAAATCAGATAATCTGAAATTAGATACTCGAAAGTGAAAACAAGTGGAAGTAAATAAAATGGAAGAAAGTAAAGGAATAGTATAATGACAAGCCAAGGGAAATCAACTTAAGTAGCTAGACAATTAAGTCCCTTTTGCTTACGTGCTGGACAACAAGCATGCATACAATCCAATTTTGCCAAACCGCTTCTAATAAAAAACATGTGGAGAGAGTAACATGAAGAAATAAAGACCAAAAAGCCAATTGAATAATCACCAAAAGTTTAGAATGATAAAAACTACCTAAGTAACGATCGTTATTCTTTTATTCTGATGCATAAAGGGCCACTATATGTGTTCAGAACAAGTGAGTAGAAATAAAATAAACATTAAAACTTTCCCTTGAGTTTATAGCTACTAAAGCATCTTTAGGTCTGCAGTGTTCAAGCAAATATTCATTTTGGTCTTCTCGAGAGTTTTGCAAGAGTTTGTTTTAGATGTGAATAAAAATAAGAATGAAACTAATTATAAATAACAATTAAAAGAAGGAAGGAAGGATACCTACTTCATTGCTTCTACCAAAATGTCTGGACTTAGGTAAGTTATAGTAAGTGATGGTAAAAATGACCCCAAAAGTTCTAGTATGTCGAGGTAGAGCCGATATATATATATATATATATATATATATGCATATATCGCACTATTCTATTCTGTAGAATAGTGCGAAAGGACACTCAGTTGATCTCTCCTCCGCTCCGTTAACAGATGATGGGATTAAGCTAATGAGGAAAGGGGAAATGAAACCGTTCTCCTGAGTACGCGGGCAAATAACAAAAAGCGAGTTCAGATTAGCCGTTAATTACTTAGCTATAGCTGAATGCTGTTCTGGGTTATTTAAAAGAGTAGTACAAAAATAATATTTAAAAACACAAAAAGGATAAATATTTACACAAATTAAATGAAATTGGAATATCTAAGACTATAGGGTACTCGATAGTCTGGCAAAAAGGGACAAATTAATGAGCTTAAGGCAGGTAAATGACCAAATTCGGATTGAGTCTTCAATGGCTGCGCTGAGGTAAATACAAATAAATCTCTATGGGATGACCGGATTAAAAGAGATCCTCACGCGTCGACGCTTTGCAGAAGTTAATGCTTGGACGACGAAGGGAAGGGGCAATTCGAGGAGGAGAATTGCAGATGGTTGAGATTTACCTCGGAATAACTTAACAAGGGAGTACTTGCGCTATTAAAGGAGAGCAGCCGTTGCTGGGAAATTGCTAATTGACTGAGGCGGAGTTCCGACGGCAGTTTCTTTCCTTTCCGCTCGTGTAGACGAAAATGGAGCCAAATTGTGAAGTCACGTGTTTCGTACATGATAGCGAGCCGGTACTAACTTGGCCCAGCTGAGGCTGGCGTTAAATACCGGCTGATGATAAGCTACAATCGCCTCCGGCCACGGAGGGCATTATCCTAAGGTAAACACGAAGCAGGAGGATGGACGTCTCCCAGCCAGGAATTTGAGATAACAGATGCCCTTCCTCGCTCTCGCATGCTTCAAGATGGTAGGTGGAAGGCAAGATTGTCTCAAGGCATGGGGAGAAACCTCCACGAGTAAAGACAGCTGCGTTCCGAAATCCTCTTTGCTTGATTCTTAGGCCAGTTTTCTCGTCCTTTGATCTCATATTCGCTAGCAACGTGAGTTTCTGGGGTCCACGTGGGGCTCCTTCACTCTATTCTTTCACATAAAGAGTGATGGTAAAAATGACATGCAAAGAATTCTTTTAATCTATCAAATTATCGATTTAAGTGGAAGCCACATTCTGTCACTTTTATTATCAATTAAATTATGATGCCCATTTAAATAGACACTGTAAAAATTAGTTACGGCATTGTAGCCTTAGGAGAATACTTGAATTAAAATACATATTCACTCTCAATTCTTATGTTACCTCATTTTGATTATATCTGATATATTCTTATCCCCAAGAGTCAGTATGTATATGAATATGTATTAGGTTCCTAAAGAAATGTTTCTTACTAATGTATATAATAGCTGGATGTTTTCTCAATACGGGTAACCCCCCCAAAACGAGCATGTACAAACTTTTTGTGATATATCCTTCATTCATCCCCTAATCACCCTCACTTTGCAGGACATGACAAAAGCAACGCCTGTAAACCCAACTAAAGCTAAAAAAGAGCTCAAGCAAAGAATATATTGCGTCAAACATTACTACAAGACAGAGACAGACTCGTTCAAGAAAGTGCAGGACACTTCCGTGCATCAGTTCGAATGTGAAAAGGCCCCCTCCAAGAGAAGAATTCAGGACTGGGTGGACCACTTCGAGAACTATGGGACAGTTGAGAACCTTAATGGAGCCAGTGACAACCGTCCAAGCCATTCAGCACGCCCCAGGAAGCGTACAGTTGAGCTGCTCGAGATCGTGAGAGAGTCAGTTCAGCAGAGTCCAAAACTCTCTGTGCGCAAGTGAAGTCAGTCCCTCTGTATGTCAAGTGAGACTTGCAGGAGAGTGCTAGTAATGGATGTAAAGGCCATAAATACAGAAGACAGACGAAGTAGACCCTTACAGATTTAAAGAAGGAGTAGAGAAAGGCTATGGCAGTCAAGATACTGGAGAAGATTAAGAAGACCCCAACTTTCGTTAACCTCCTTTGGACCTAAGATTAAGCTCACTTCTATCTTGAAGGAAAGGTAAACTCGATGGCAAATGTCTTCTGGAGGACCTCCAGACCAAATGAGGTAGCCACCAATTGCACGGTATGGACTGCAATCTTAGCCAAAGGCAAACCCAGGGAGACCCGGAACCATCACAGAACTCAAGGAAGCCATGAGGGATGAGATCGGAGCCATTAGTGCTCTAAAATAAAGAAGAACAGTCCAAAGACTCTCATGTTTTGATATGATGTTTCTAAACAAAATAAACTAGTTATCACCGAACTTTCATTCAATCCTTGCAAAAAATTAAGAAATAAGGCCTATCGAAAGTTGGGGCCCGTTATTTTGGTATTACAATGTTTTCTCGGGTAAAACTCTTGATCCTTTTTCCTGCTTTTCTTTTTAAGGAAATGTGTTTTCTCATTCAGATGTCTAAGAGATCTTGAAGAGGTAGTCAGCTACCTGTTTTCATTAGCTAACGAAGAAAAGGACACAGGAATCGAAATTGCTTTGGAACCTCCAGAAGATGGGGAAGAATCTGATGTAGAAAACGCTAGTGAGGATATAGCTGTTGTGGAGCAAAAAAATGTCTGATTGCTAAGAGCAAGACCTCTAGTACAACCACCCCTCCCATATTAATCTGATAAACCGAAACAGTTGCACTGAGCCTTCTTCTGGATGGAAGCATCAATTTTTGAAAAGCAGGAATGACGATCATGTAGCAGACCTTGGCTCAACGGGAAGAAAGAAGAAAAAACGCTCGAAGCCTGTTTATGACTGGAAGAAATGTGAATTTCAGATTGCATGAAATACATAAACCATCTATTGTAGAAAAATGGGCAGATGAAGGATTTACACCTGTGGACGTATAGGGGCTCGATTACGATTTCTCTCTCGTTGTTTGGTAGGCTGTCTTAAGTGATCAAACGTTTCCTGAGGATAAAGGAAAATATTGAGCTGGATTCTTTATTCCTTGGTAAACAGCGGGAACAAGCCTCTAAATTGCGAACAGTAATGACAACTTCTTTCTTCTTGAATAATAATGATTGCTAACTCTATCTTTCCACAAAAATACATTTATAAAAATAGTCATTCTATCTACTCATAATTCTACAAATTTCAAACAATCAGGATTGAGATCAATTTAATTGTCAGACATATGTTTGTCGTAGAATGACTCCCGACGATATACCATATATCACTATTCGTTGAGGGAACTTCCTTAATTATCTCTAGAGTGCGTTTTTACTGTCTGGCGGCCGATATTATGTATCTTCAAAATGCTTAAGAAGTGGAACTGAGCTCAAGGATAATAATATTGCTATCATTAATAAAATAGAGTTTTATTAATAATAACTATAAACAAAACACAAAAACGGAAAATATTGACAAACAGAATGGAAAGGGTCGTGGAGACTCGTGCTAATCCAAGGATTTAAGGGATCAAAAAAAGGTAAAACAAATATGGAGTTAAAGAGATGGGATGGTTCGATAAACCATTTAAAGCACAGGATAGAATTGACAAATAAGGGATCAATACTCAAAAGGTGACGCTTGGCTTACGTAACTTCATTAGGGTGCAGTGGAAGGTACTCGAAGGAATATTCGGTCCGCTGGCGAGTTCCAGCCGAAGGGGGGGGGGATAAAAGGATCCTGACGTGGCGTCTTGGAAAGGAGAACCGTTACTCGACGAACGGCTTGACGAACAATGGCTGTTCTAGGTTGTTCTCTTCTGAACAAAGGGGGGGATGAGAACCGTCTCTTGTCTACGGGCTCAAGAACAATGGCTGTTCTAATGTTGTTCTCCTTTGAACAACAGGGGGGGGTGAGAACCGTTTCTTGGCGAAGGGCTCAAAACGAACAATGGCTGTTCTAATGTTGTTCTCCTTGAACAACAGGGGGGGGATGAGAACCGTTTCTTAGCGAAGGGCTCAAAACGAACAATGGCTGTTCTAATGTTGTTCTCCTTGAACAACAGGGGGGGGGGATGAGAACCGTTTCTTGGCGAAGGGCTCAAAACGAACAATGGCTGTTCTAATGCTGTTCTCCTTGAACAACAGGGGGGGGATGAGAACCGTTTCTTGGCGAAGGGCTCAAAACGAACAATGGCTGTTCTAATGCTGTTCTCCTTGAACAACAGGGGGGGATGAGAACCGTTTCTTGGCGAAGGGCTCAAAACGAACAATGGCTGTTCTAATGCTGTTCTCCTTGAACAACAGGGGGGGGGGGATGCCTTGGGGACTTGACGTCGGAAAGGCTTGAACCTTTGGCACTCAAGGAATATTGTCCTCCTTCTGGACAAGTGATGGTGAATCTCGAGGTCGAGGTCCCTTGGCGCACAAAGGGAGAGAGGGTCGTGGTGATGTTTCGCGACGAAAATCTGGATCTCCAATCTGATCTTAGTGGTAAAGTTTCCATATAAATAGCCAGGACATCTCCTTGGCGTGGGGGAGAATGGGGTGGAAGCTTCGAGGGAACGCACAGCTGGCCCGGAGAAAAATGCCTTATCTGTTCATAAGCCTAACTCGATCTGGCGAGGTCGGCGTATGGGGGCGAACGGGGGGGACGATAACCTCCTTGTTTAAACATTGACGTCCGGTAGCTGTTGATAAGACTCCAAGCCTCGAATCGAAGATGCACGTGGGCCTCCTCGAGGTTTTAACTAATATGGGATAGGAGTTGAATTTAACACAGATTCAACTCGTTCTATCACAATGTTCGTTTTTGAAATAACAGACCTTAGAGTTAACAAATTGGCCAATCAGCTTTAAGACATTAGCTCTGCAATAATTGTCCAATCAGTGTCACAACAGATTGAAAAAGTTAATAAAGCTCAAACCATTTGCATGTAAATACGGCTGAAATCTATTTTACCTTACCGAAGGAACGCTATTCGCACTTAACACTTGACGTGCATACGTAAAGTTTTCTCGCTGAATAATATTGGCGCTTTTAGGAATTCTTACTTTCAAAGCAAGCACACACGAGCCGAGCCAGCCAATTTTAAAAACAGCCCTACGGTTTTCTTTGGAGAGAGTTAATATCACCATTTTCTTCTGGCACGCAAAACTGACATGAGCGCTTAAGCTACTTACATAGTTCCCCGCCGGCGGGCACAGTGTAATCGTGAACCTGGGCTGCTCATAACTCTCTTAGCAACTATGCCAGTCGACTGTGATATTACATAATTAAGGGAATTAACGGAAGCTGGTTTGAGGAGTAGCCCACAGCCGAAATCAATTTCAGAGGATCCCCGGGAAAAGGGACGGACTGCGAGTTCCGTTGATTTAGCTATCAGCTTTATCGATGGGGGTTACTGCCCAGGATCATAGAGGGAGAAGCAACCGTCTATATGCAATGGAGGATGCGGTCGCGAATTTAAAAAAAAACAAGGGGGCGGCCCCTTCCGGGTGAAGAAAGTTGATTCGGCCTTCATCCATCTCAAGTTCGCGATAATTTACCACTTGGGAGGATCTCTTCATGGGCCCAACCCTCCATCATCCATCACTCCATTAATTGCAGTACTGGTTCACAGAAGCACGGGACCGCACTACGGAGGGGAACATCTCTATTCTGGATTTACATCTCGTTTACCTAAGCTCATAACACCACTCACACTAAACTCATTCACATAACACAATTCGAGAAAGAAGACTATGAAAAAAAGAAAAACAGAAGAGGACCAACTTGGAACAAAGATATCCCCCCTTTACAGGTAATTAGTACAACGAAGAGAGTCCCCTTCAGGGGGCTCCCCGGCCATGCACTTCTGGCCAAAGTTCAGGTGTGCCTGCTCCTATTTGAGGAACTTAAGGTTGCACTGATCCGTTTGATCGACGTTACCAACGGTTACATAGCCCTCTGCTCGGAAACGAAGGAGATGGACGAAATACTGCCCACCCAAGGACCGGAAGCCCTAAAGAAGATCGGGCTTGAGGCAAGAATTCCCCCCCGCCTCATGTGGCGGCCAATAGGAGCGTCATCTGCCGCAAGATCGAAAGCTGGATTGGGGAAAGAACTACTGCGGAAATTAAGAAAGAGATTGAGGCACAAAACACATGGGCGAAGATTAAAGAATTATCAATTTTAATAATTACACCTATGTGTTTAAAATCACCTTTCAGACCACCGAAATGGCCCATAAAACAAAAAGAGATGAGCTCCTAGCTTTCAGCATGAGGATCCCATCTGAAAACATCGAACAGGTAAAATTCCATAACATCCAAATGTGTTTTTCCTGTTACGAACTGGAAAAGCATACAAGCCTATCTTGCCCAAACAAGGACATGGAGCTATCCTCTAAATGCGGGCAAGAGGGTCATAGGTTTAAAGACTGTACCTCAACGGCCCAAAAGTGGCTAAATTGTAACGGTGACCACCTAACCTTGGCACTTAATTGTCTCAGAAGAAAAGAGATAATAAATAAGAAGGAAGAAGAAGCTCGAGCCCGTAGTACCCAGAGCTATGCGGCTGCAGCATCAAGACTCACCTAAACAACCATAAACCAACCTACGATGCAACTCAACTCGGAATTGAGCTCAAAGATCCTCACATGCGTTATCCACGCCCATATCGCTAACAAAAGAAGCCCAGGAATCTACGAGAGTGAGCTCAATTCACCACTACAGGCAAACAACCTGCTTACAATCAAAGTTTTCCCCAAATCCCCGGACTTACTAAAAATTTGAATATGAGCACAGCTTCATCTAAACGACCACGAAAAGAAGAAAATCAGGCAACATCCGAGGAAGATTTAGATGATTCTGAAGAAGAGTCTTTAAGCAACTCGCAACCCGATTTATAAGAGAAAGATAGAGACCCAATAAAGAGATCTCAAAAGACCTCCAGGAGTAAATCAAAGAGTCCCGGCCCTCCTAGAAAACAATTAACAAAGAGGAACAAGGGCGGAGGAGTAATCCATGAAGAAACGAATAATAATCTATCCTATGCTCCTCAAAAGGTCCCTAAGAGGGACCCCAGACTGAAGAAACGGTAGATTAGTATTCATAATGCAAAGAGATTGCTTAAGAATCTTGAGTATCAACACCGATGGATGGACCACGAAAATAGTGCACAACCGTAATATTTTCCAACAAATCGATGCTGACATAATACTCATTTTGGAGCACGGAGTTAACACGGATAGGGGCATAATTAAGATATGGAACTATGACGTGTTGACAGTCAACCATTCTCAGAAACGAAAAGACAGAGCAGCGCCATTGCGATTAAGAAGGGAATAAAATTCAAGCAACATAGGAACTTGGAAGAATCCTACCTCCCCATAGAGGTAGAAATAAGCCTAGAGAAGATAGTCGTTGCTATGGTACACTAACCCCAAGACGCGACTATTTGCCGAACCACACTATCCCGAGTATACTCGGGCGAAGGGTCCCTCTGATATTTATGGGAGACCTGAACGCACGATTTGCCGAGTTCGGGTATACTCGAAGCAACGGTATAGGCAGATGCTTAAATACTCTCCTGGATAGGAACGTCGTCCATAGACTGGGTCCACTTTCCGACCTTCATCACGGAAAGGAGCGCCACCCAGCCGGACATCTGCTTGGCCAACTTCCTCTTACTCTTTAATTATCACATGAGCCCTGAAGTGATACCTTGTATCGACCATATATGGATTAAAATTTATATCAACCTTAACCCTATATTGATACCATTACATGCAAGGAAGAATTATAGCAAGGCGAATTGGAAAAATTACGAGCGAATGCTAAGAAATTACATCCCAGCGAACCTCGACGAAGCGACGCTCGAGCAAAAAGACGAAGAAATGGAGCGGCTAGAGACCCAGGTGATCGGGGTTGACAGAGAGTCGATTGCCAAAGGTACATACAGAACGATCTCAACATACAGATGGACTGATCGTATGAAAGGTTTACACCGTGAACTGGAAGGATTGTATCAGTTGAGCATCAACACGGGAACATCCCGTGATATAATGTACCGTATGAGAGAAATAAAGAAAGAATTAAAAATTTTAATTTGCGAACAACAAGAGGAGAAATGGGATGAAGTTATCGAAGAACTAGATAGCGTAGCAACACCGAAAGAATTCTGGGCGAAAATCAGGAGAATGAGAGTAAAGCCCCAGGAGAAAAAGATAGAATTAGAAGACGACCAATAAAATGGAGGAGATTCTCAGGCAATACTGGGAACAGATTCTCAGAATCGGCGAAAGAGAAAATGAAGAATTCGACATAGGTTTGAAAATCAGATTCTAGACGAGCTGAAGGAAATAGTTGAGAGGACGCATGCTAACCACCAAGTGAACAGGGAGGAAGGAGAAGAAGACTGAACCACGCTAGAAGAACTATAAAGCTCGCTCCGCTCCTTTAAGCAAAAAGCTCCAGGACGGTCAGGTTTTATAACTTTAAACTCCTTCAAAGCACAGAGGTGCGTGCGGGAAGGTTTACTCAACATCTTTAATGCCTGCCTAAATGTAGGTCACCTTCCCGACGCATACAAAACAACAAAAATGGTCTTTATTGCCAAACCTGGAAAGCCAACGACGAGGAAGGAGAATTATCGCTCAAAATATCCCTTTTGGAAACTGGGGAGAAACTCTCAGAGAAAATACTGAACAGAAGACTCGTCAAGCACTTGGAGGAAAATTTGCTCTACAACGAACATCAATACGGCTTCAGAAAGAAGAGAAGCACCTAGGTGGCAATAAATGTCATCACGGAAAAGATTGCTAATGCGAAGAAAAACAAGAGCTATATCGACATTGTATTTAGGGACGTGTCAAAGGCATTCGATATAGTATGGCTAAGGGGATGCAATGCAAGATCCTCCAGCTGGTTTTGAGCGCAAAACTTGAAAAAATTCTCTGTGATTATGTCATGGAGAGGTCGGCCCCACCTTTAATCTACAGGCAGGATTATCTCAAGGCGGGTGCCTCAGTCTAACCTTATACTCCCTATATACAGCCGACATTCCAAAGCCAACCCACCCCACTAACCTGCATATCCAGTTCGCTGATCTTATAAGTGAACTCATAGTTAGTGGATATAGAAACGCGCCTTGGCAAGCTAGAAAGACTGCCGAGGAAATAACAAAAATCAAGCTTTATGGATCAAAATGGAAAATCCGAACTAATGGCGACAAATTCAAGATCGTCCCATTAGGAAGAAGAAAAACAGTGATTTATTAGCTATCAATGCGAATAAATATACGTGAGAAACTACATCTTACTACATGCACATGAATAAAAAATAGTTGAGACCATTGATCAGGCATAATTTTAAAAGTAACATCGTTTAACCAACTAGGAAAGGAAACAAGGAAATTTAAAGCACTTTCTGATGCAAATATTAAAATATGCTTGGTATCTTGAGAACCAGAGTTAAACCTTAAAAATTCTTTATCACCATTAAATTTTCTAAATTTATATTGGAACTCAAAGACGAATCGGTTATTTGGAAGAGCTAGAATTGCTTCAATTTATTTTCGGCAATTTTGTAGACTTCTCGAAATCTCTGATGTTTCGAAATGTTGGGCACAAATATTTTGATCAAGTTTTGAAATTACATTTGAAATAACACTGCGAGTGTTTTTTTCAACACCTTCAACCGCTAGCTCTTTCATTTGACAAAGTGTAACTCGTCAATTTCTGCGGGATGTTAATGACTACCAGATATATAAAGAACTTTTTGAACACTTTTCTGTCGCTGTATGGATGCGCACAGAACACACAACCTTTTTCACACCTCAAATAATCTGTCTCAATTTTCGAATTTTCGAGTGAAAATCATACATATAGTTACTTCCAGCAACCAATTTCATTTTATTCTTTAAAGAAATGATGGTAACACTTCAGTTTCGGGGTGCACAATAGGTGGCGCTGTTTATAGGCTACAATATATGTCTTATGACGTCAGACGGTAGCGTCAGATGTGAACAATTACGGCGTTATATTTTTTGTATATAAGTATATACTGGGGGGCTACGCCCCCGACCTCCCCAATTGATTGAAACTCAGGATCATCGCAGGGTGGTGCTCCGCAGTGATATCTCCCACACGAGCAGTCCCCCTGAATTTACTGTCCCCCCCCCCCCTAACAGCTTTTTACTTACAGAAAAACCTAACCTTATAACAAACAATTCTTACTTTTATAGGTTTCTTGGTTAATTTTGCGCCTCTAGATAATCCAAAAGATTTTCGCGATTATACAAATTAAAGCCGAATTCGAATAACGAAGAAGCACATGCAGAGCACGAAAACGCCATAACGAAAGAAAAACATTTGCAAAACAGGTCCTATTTATAAGCTTTGACGTTGCCAGTAAGAAGCTGTTATCGTTCGCAGCAAGCAAAAGATACGAAAACAAAAACAAAAAACAATAAAAGACATCAAGAAACCTTACTTAACTTAGAAAAAACTATAAACGAGCAGAGGCGCAGATATTTAGTAAATAATACAGACTAAAAGTTACAAATCCCCAAAACAACAAAAAAATATAATGCCGTGATTGGTCACATCTGAAGCTACCGTCTGACGTCATAAGAGATATATTGTACCCCCAAATTGTAGCCTACTAACAGCACCCCCTACCGTGCACCCCAAATCTGAAGTATTACAGAAATGATAAATATTGCCATTTCCATATTAGAAGGCTCAGCGCACTTCAATAATAAATTTTAAAATGATGTTGAGAAATTAAGTTTACTTTTATTCAAAGTCTTGTTTACGTCATAATTTAACACAACATTATTGCCAAAATTCACTGCATGAAGGCAGATAATTATGCATACAATCAATTTTATTTCATGACCTCAAACGATATGCAACATTTTCTTATCAATATATTTATGTATTTAAATAAATACATAAATTTATGTAAAAAAACTACTTTTGTTTGAACGAAAATACGCTATACTGTCGGGGTCTGCTGCGTGCGGAAGACGTAGCACAAGTAGCCTCTATTCTTTGTATTTGCTCTTTATTTGTATGTAACATCGATAATGAGCGTTTAAGTTGTGAGCGGGTAAGAAGATGTGGTATAAATATTCCTTAGAGGTTCCTAGCTTAGGGAGATACTGGGTTTTATGAGGTAACGATTTTGGTGAAGTAGAGTCACTGTGCCTGGTAGCTTAACGGTAGAGCAACTGACAGGCAATCAGCAGACTCAGGTTCGAGTCCCGGCCAGGAATTTCAAACTTTTTCCCCTGGCATTGTTTCTGTCATCTCGGTAAAGGATTGCTTTCATTGTGACGCCGTCTGCTCTCTTTGATTCTAATGTTATTCTAATGTCCCCTTTTCTTACTTCTAAAAAACTCCTGTTTCTTGTCTCATTGCTCATTAGCGTCCAATTTCTATTCTCTTCTACTATATTCTTATATAGTCTGCAATGCAAGGTTTCTGCCTCTTTCTTTCTGTCTTCATTGTCATGAAAGGAAGAAAATATATATGGCGAAGGCACTGTGCTGGTTGTTAACACCCGCAGAACTTGTAGTTGTTCTTTCTTTGTATATATATATATATATATATATATATATACTGATGCTTACAAGTCGGACTACAGTGTGGATAAACCTATAGCTGACAATACCGAGGGTAGTCTCTCTATTTTCTGCTCGAGTTTCAGCTATTTTTTACCTTTTTGACTTATTTTACCTTTGTATTTTACCACTTGATTCTAGAAGTCTTTTAAAATCCCTGCGTTCTTTTTACTAACCCCACCCTTGGGTGCAGAAGATTTGATTGTGGGAACAGTTCAAAGTATAAAGTTAACTTTTATTAAGCCCCTGGTAATGTTAGTCCCATTAGAATGAGCTGGCCGCCTGGAAGGCCAGTACAGTTTTCCTAGTTGTTCCTTTCCACTCTGTAGCCCTGCCATATAGGGATTTCTCCTTAGGTTTTCGGGTGTACGTTTGAGGTTTTTAGCAGACGGATTGGGAAATGTTTGTCAATTTATAATTGTAGAGTATAAAGAACTTTGTTCGTCCTTGGCCACAGAGATATCAGAAGTCCTGAGCCTTAGATATAGCTCCTTATCGCCTTCTAATCGTCCTTTGTCGGCTGACACACAGAAACATAGTTTTAGGCGGGAACCCTCTTGTGGTGAACTAACCTCAGAATCTCAGTTGCTTCATGATTGTTCCAGCATAGCGGGACTTTGCAATACTTGTTTCTCAAATATTTCTTCTGTGCTGCACCCACTCCTTCTGTTTTAGCTGACGATTCTTTCCGTTCTTCTTAACTACTTAATTTTTATGTCGATCTGATTAACTCGTCATTTTTTAGTTTTAGCCTTTGATTCCTCACCATTACCTTACTCAAGTGGCTGCTTCTTTTGACTCTGATGTTCCTTATATCTTTACTTAATGTTTTTTCTTTTGTAATTCTCAGCTTTACTTTGCCCAGAATGCCAATAGTTTATTGATCTCAGCCAGCCTTGTTATAATATTATACATTATTCTGTGTTATCTTTAAGTGTGCTTTAGAATACTGTTTCAGCCTTTTGATTCTTCATAGTTTTTATTATTATTTTATAACTAGTGATAGCTCTTTAAAAAATTGCCGCCACTGAAATTCCGTTGGATTGGGTATCATAAGAGCTCTTAGCCTTTCAAATTCAGTTGTGCCGAAACTAAATATAATACTTCCAACCTTCGGTGGCAATATTGCCTGGAAAACACTATGCACCTGCCTCACAATAGTATTTTTTTTAATATTATTTTATATAGCTTGATGCTCTAGCCCATTATTTATATTTTACATTACTACATCTGTGGGAGTGAAATTGTAATGTGGAAAAAGAAGGAAAGGTAAAAGGTTAGAGCAATGCAAGAATACTACACGTGGTACGTGAAGGAAAGGCGCCAAATCCCAGCCCAAGTGGCGCAGTTAAGCAATTTATGTGGGAGCCTAAGGCAATGCCCTCATACAAGGTGAGATGTATTCATTCCTCTCTATCTCTTCATTTCAATAACTGATGCAAGAATATGGGGGCAAAGGCATAGGAGCATAACCGTGCTAGATATTTAAGATGCATTATTATTTTTTTATGATCACAATGTGGTGTATGGTGTAGCCTGTCATAGCACTCATGCTCTAACTTAAACTCGAGCTTAGGCACGCCATCCAGTATCCACTGCTGGGTTATGATAATAGTTAATCACCCACCCTGCTCTTTATTGGACCAGCCTATTCCTATTCTTCTTTATAAAATACCCTAGGCTCCCTGCGCAAATTTACATTTTACTAACTAGAGAGGTTCTGGTAGCTCGTGGGTTACGGACTCTTAGCAGAACCAGGCCAGGTAGCAGGATACCCCTGGGACCCGGGACAAGAGTTCATTTACTCTGGGAGTTATAAGGTGCGGAGACGTTTTGTTGCCGAGTCTCTTAAACGCTTCCAGTGAACATATAAGTTATCTAAGGCGGTCTCCTCCTTTATGGGGCAAATACAAACGCGCCGACGACGGTGGTTCAGGTTGTCAAAGAACATTTTAGCTCACATCAACAGGCAGAGTGTATTATATGTAAATGACCACATTCCAGATTGTTCTGATCCCGTGTGTAATTTTTCATTTGTCTCCCAATGCATGTTTATACTCTTACTTTGTCCATAACTGAAACAAATATAGGTAACGCTAATAACAAAAGAAGAACCTCCTCCAATGGGCGCCTCATCTCCACTCGGTGTCTGAAAGGAAAAGGTGACTCAAGGTTGCCCTTGCACTAATCCCAAACGGTAAAAGTGTTTCAACTTTACTTTGTTAGGGGCCGCCAGAGGGCAGCTCTACCGACACGAAACAAATACCCCTGTGCTTCTCTGGAATCCGCTCCCTCAAAACTTGATAGTGGAGAGGAGAATTTCCTCTTTCCTATATCTATGGATAAAGGAGTTTTACTCCTTCCCCCTCCTCAGAACCACACTCAGGAGACTCTCTAGGTGGGTTAGCATCAGAACAACTTTCTCCTATGCAAGGGTTAACTAAAATTGGCTGAAAAGTAACCGAGAACAACACGACATAATCTCGTACACCCATTTGAAGCATCCGGAAACGAGGAATCCTCTTAGAATAGCGATAGGGCTTTGGGTTCCTTGGACCAAGCTTCCCGCCCTAATGTACCTACATTTTATCACCTTCTTTGGGGAGGGGGGGGTCTCACCTCAAGATTTTCCCGTTAGAGATCGGCCTGCCACCACACAACAGGGCATACGCTCTCCGATTTCCAGTCGTGATTTTTGCCACGTTATGAGAGATTAAACACTGACTCGTTAGGAGAAAACTACTAACCTATTTCTATTTTAGCGTGAGATCGTTCAAAGAAGAGCCCCGATTCCAGATGAATCACTTTAAGAATACCACCACCCCCATCATTCCCACCTATTGAGCATCACAGAGAGCCGTTTCTTTATAAACTTAAAATGAGGAATAGGAAGAGGCTGGCACGTCTTCTTATGGGGCCCCTTAATGATATGGAAGAAGCAGGATGCGCTCCACACCCTCCTCTCAAAAAAAGAGATAAACACAAAAACAAGGGGATTCTATCCTCCGGTTTCCATAAAACGGTTTGGTATCCTGCTAATTAAGCGGGAATCCACCCAAAGTTTTTGCACGTTCGGGCACAAGGGGCTCTCAAATGGAGGAGAGAAGACCTAAAGGACTGTTTAATGGACCCTGCATATTTCAGCTAGCTGGCTTCAAATGTTTTTTGGTTATCCATTCCACTGATGGTTATCCGTTCCAGACCAGGTTCAGGCAATAGCTAAGTTTCTCTATATGGATAAGAAGGTCGCCCTTAAATAGGACGGGTCTCTTCTGGTGAATGCACAAACTATGCCAAGGTGGCCATTATTATTGTGAACAAATACAAGTAACAGTGGCTGCGAGAAAATGGTGTTTTACTGAACTCTGGAAGAGTTTTTAGTCGCTTCCTGATTCGGTAGATATGGTCTAACTTGATGGAACATTTTTGTTTGTGGATTTGAGAGCCATTTAAATTGCTGTGAGTTTCACTGTTAGGACTGACGCTACTGGTGGTACGTGTGCCATTTGGTTGCCTCCTGGGAAAATGGCTGCACAGGCAACGAACGCTCTCTGCCTACTTTGTGTAGGTTGGTATGGCCGTTAAGTGTCCGCTTCCGTGTTCTTTGAATAGCTGAGCTACTTTTAAATGTAGGAGGGTAGTTTTGGAGTATTTTAATATTGGTTCACACACTTTTGGTCTTATTGTGTTTTAAAAGGAGATATCGGGATTTCCCTTGAGGAGGATTTTTAACGGTGGAAATTAAAGTTCTTCTAATGTCTTTTGTATACGCATTGCGTATGGGTATTATGTGCGCGATCTGAATCTTTCCAGTAGAGTTGTTTTTTTGATGATTCGTCAAAGCTTAGAGTTCTCACGGTTTAAGCGAATGAAGTATTTGAAACCCTACTTGTCTCTTAGAAGTTTTAGAGGTAGCAGGCCGATTACTATTGATAGGGACAGGACAGGAGAGCTGTCGGAGGCTCCCGTTGCTATTCTAATAGCTTGTTAATGGATCGAGTCTAATTTTCTCACCAGACACTTTGTAGCTGCAGCAAAGAGATGGTTCCATAATTTAGTTTGGAGAGCAATAAAATTCGATGAATATGTAGGAGTGTTTTTAGATTGGCGTCCAAAGGTAAGTTGGATAATCTGGTTAGTAGATTAAAGGGGTGTATGTAAAATCTTTGAAATTCATCAATGTGATTACGCCATGTCATTGATTGGCCAAATATAAGGTCCCAAAATTTGGCGTGGTTGGATGATTTGTTTGGTGTTTCTACCATAAATAGTGGGAATATGGGACTTTTCTTCTTTTAGCGAATGTTAATCGTGTGGTTTGTTTTGTCTCTTGAGATGTTGAATCCATTTCGGTCCATGTAGTCGAGGATAGAATTGATGGCATCTTGAAGCTTTCGTGTAACTTCTGTTGCACTTTTCCTCTATACCAGGGGTGGGCAACGTTTTTAAGTGGGTGTGCCAAAATTGGCCAAATCTTTGATACAAGATTTTTTTTTCACGTGCCAAAAATTGACCAAAACACAATAAAAGAACATAAAATTATTCTTTTATTCATTCTTAAACACAGATAATATCTAAAGATTACAAGGAAAAGATAGTTATTTTACCTAAAAAATTACATATTATATTAAACAGAATTGAATCTTTACGATTTTAAGAGAAAAAGAACAAATCCAAACTAGAGAAAGAAAAATTGTGGAGTTTTTATTTATTTACCATAAATAAGACTTCTGCTTCCACATCAATGATAACAGATAATTTATAAGAGATTGTACACCAAGCTTTTGCTATATAAAAGAAGTTAGAGACACATTTAGTTAGTTTTCTTAAGTTAAGCATTTGGCTTCGCATGCTGGTAAGAAGCCGTTGACGTGCCACGTTTGGCACGCGTGCCAAGGGTTGCCCGGGCCTGCTCTTTACCATACGGTCAGGTCGTCAAGAAAAAAGGAACATTTTATTAGCGGTGGGAAGTTGAGAGGTAACTCGTTGATAGCTAGAGTAAATAGAGTAGTACTAAGGAGGCGTCCTTATGGAACACCGCTAAACGTTGAAAATTTTGGGAGCGAGCTACCTGGAGGTCTATACGAAAGCTTCTATTTAAGAGAGATTTCCTCATAAAGATTGGTAAGTGTCTTCGGAGTTCCATTTGGTGTAGCTGGTTGAGAATGAGGCGTCGGCAGACAGTGTCCTAGGCCTTGGATAAATAAGAGATATTACCGTGACAAAGCCAAAATCTGAGAAGGCGTGTCCGATCTCAGTTTCTAATAATGTTAGGGGATACAGATTCGATCTATTTTTCCGGTAGGGTAATGGTTGGGGGATAGAAGCCTTTTTTATTTCAGATGTGATCTCAGTCTTTCAATGACCATTTTTTCTAATAGTTTAAAAAGAATTGACGTAAGATCAATTCATCTAAGACTTGTTGGTGGAGAAGGATTTTTTTTAAGGGGCCATCTGGCGACTGCTCACTTGGGCATAAGTCGCCGCAATCAAAGAGCCTAGCTCTACGCTACTTTAAAATAAAAATTTGAAAAAAAACAACGATAAAAAGGGGAGATGACAAAAATTAGGAAGAAAGCTCCGGCGTCGGGGAGAGGTCCCCCTCACCACGGCGCAGGAGCGTGCGGCCTACAAAGAAAACAACAACAAAAAAAAAACCTAGTTAAATAAAAGGGAGAATGCCCGCTTCCCTACAAAAGTCTATCAGTCCACCAGTCAAGGTGCACGCACTCGTCTCGAGTACAAGAGACAGGTGGTAGCGATCCCACACATCCCGGTACCGAGACAGGTAACATGCGCGAAGATTACCCAGACTGGGACATTCGAGAAGAATGTGCCGAACAGTCTGGGGGACAACGCAGTCGTCACAATAGGGCGCAGGCGAGTGCTCCATCAAATAGCGATGCGTCACACGAGTGTGTCTGATTCGGAGATGACAGAAAGCGACCTGAAGCCGTCGCGGCATTGGGGGATAGGTCCATGGGAACAGTCGCGGCATTGGGGGATAGGTCCATGGGAACAGTCACGGCGCAATGGCACGCAACTTTAAGTTTCTTTCGACCGTCTCCCATCTTCTTTGCCAAGCAGTCCGAAGAGCTGCCCGCAATCCTGCCATGTAGCCGGTGTGAGGAAGAACGAAACGCTGGTCCGGTCGCAGAGTCTTCGTGGACTCTTTCGCGCCTTCATCAGCGCGCTCATTCCCCACAATTCCTTCTTTTTTTTTAAAGGGCTATCTGGCGACTGCTGACTTAGGCATAGGTCGCCGTAAACAAACAGCATAGTTATAGGCTACTTTAAAAAATTTGAACAGGAAACAACAATAAAAAGAAATAACAATAACAATATCAAAACAATAACAAAAACAACAATTAAACCTGGTTAAATGAAAGGGAGAAGGCCGGCTTCCCCCCAAAAGTCAACGAGTCCACCAGTCAATGTGCACGCACTCGGCCCGAGTACAAAGGTCAGGCGGTAGCGACCCCACCCATCCCAGTACCGGGACAGGTAACGTGCGCGAAGATCACCCAGACTGGGACATTCGACAAGAATGTGCCGAACAGTGTGGGGGACAAAGCAGTCGTCGCAATACGACGCAGACGAGTGCGCCATCAAATGGCGATGCGTCACACGAGTGTGTCCGATTCGGAGACGACAGAAAGAGACCTGAAGCCGTCGCGGCATTGGGGGATAGGTCCATGGGAACAGTGGCGGCGCAATGGCACGCAACTTTAAGTTCCCTTCAACCGTCCCCCATCTTCTTTGCCAAGGAGTCCGCAGAGCTGCCCGTATTCCTGCCATGTAGTCGGAGTGAGGAAGAGCGAAACGCTGGTTCGGTCCGGCTCTTTGGCGCACTCATCGGCGCGTTCATTCCCCGCAATTTCTACATGTCCAGGAACCCAACAGAAGATAATCTCGACATCTGCCCGGCTCGCCAAAACCGTGACGTCACGGATATCGCGAACCAGGGCATGCGGAGATTCCAATGCCCCGAGAGCACTCAGGGCGCTCTGTGAGTCGCTATAGATCACAATCCAGTCTCCGAACCGGGCACTTTGCGTAATCTCCCGTACCGAGTGGTGTATTGCCACCAGCTCGGCCGTGAAGACAGGCACAGCGCCTGGTAGAGCCCCGCTGACTTCAAACAGAGGGGATACGGCGTGGAAGCCGACCCCCTCTTCGGACTTGGAGCCATCCCTATACACTGGCACGGTTCCAGCGTGACACGATGTGTGCTCCAAAAAGGTCGAACGCAATACTCCCGGCGCCGTACAAGCTTTGGGAGCAGAGGCGTGGCAACAAATAGCCAAATGTGGTACCCTTCAGGGTGGCGTCCTGGGCAGAACCAGGGGCGCCACCGGCCCGAGAGCTATATCTACCTCTCAAAGGAGTTTCCTGGCCCTAAACCCAAAGGGCTTAGGGTATGACTGGCGTCTGTCAGTGGCATAGGCACCTTCGAAATCAGCTGCGGATGCAGTGATAGCTATTGGCGAAGGGAGGCACCAGGCTTGCGCGTACAAGCGAGTGATGCACTGCACGCGGCCTAGAGCGAGTGGCATCTCCCCAGCATCAACTAGTAGACTCTCAATGGGGGAAGTGCGGGAGGCACGGTCGCAAGGCGACGGCCGGTGGGCGGATCTAGTCCACCTTCCTCAATAAACGCTCGGCTGCGGATGCATAAAACTCGCATCGTTAGTCGAGCTTTGAACGAACACAGGATCGCCCCAAACGCTGACGTCACGGAAATGGAGAATTTCCATAGCGCGGGTACAAGAGACCCTAAGGCTGCAAATATGAGCCTCCCAGGTAAGGCGTCGGTTAAATACAAGACCAAGGAAACGGTGCCATTTAACCATTTCCAGGCGCACCCCATTAAGAAACAAATCTGGATCGGGGTAGAGCCGTAGTTGGCGGCAAAAGTGCACTACCTTAGTCTTGGCCAAAGAAAACCAAAACCTGTGCGCTTTGGCATAGCGAGAGACGTGGTTCAATGCCTGTTGGAGTCAACGCTCCAGAGTTGTCATCTGGCCAGGCCAAAAGAGATCAAAAGGTCGTCCACGTAGAGCGTAGCGAGAACATCTTTCGGCAGCCCTGAGGTGATGCAGTTGATGCTCAGGGCAAAGAGTATAACACTGAGGATACTTCTTTGCGAGACATCCCTTTCCTGCTCCTTTGAACCGGAGAGGGCTCCCCTCACCCATACGCGGAATCGACGAATTCGCCAAAAATCAGATATAAACATTGGGAGGTGTCCCCTCGCCCCCATCATGTGGAGTGTTCATTTTACCGTATGGCCATGTGGTATCATAGGCCTTCTCCAGATCAAAAAACACTGTGGTGTAGTGCTGTATACGAAGGAAGGCCTCGTAGACGGCATTTTCCAGTCGGAGCAGAGCATCCGACGTGGAGTGGAACTTGCGGAAGCCGCACTGTGCAGAAGACAGATGACCTCCGCTGTCCAGAAAAAAGGCTAATCTAACATTTACCCATTTCTTTATTAACTTGCACAAGCAGGAGGTTAAAGAGATTGGGCGGAAACCGGCCGGAGTAAAGTGATATCTCCCTGGTTTGCGAAAGGCGAGCACACTAGCGATTCGTAAGGAATCTGGGAGAATACCCTCTACCCAGATCTTGTTGAACAAATCTAAGAGAAAAGCCATGCCTCAATCACCCAGGTGTTGAAGCATGGCGTACGGGACATCGTGCGGACCATACGTTGTGTCCGCGCACAAGGCAAGATGGGAGCACAACTCACTCACAGTAAACCTGTCGTTGAAGGGTTTTCCGGCTCTTGAGGTAAAGTCCAGCTGGCGGCCTTCCGCGACATAACGACGTGCATTGAATGTTGGCGGAGCAGCATCCCTGCTAGAGAATGCGGAGAATGCGGTCGCCAAGGATACCGCCACTAACGCGGAGTCCGAGATTGCGGTCCCATTCATTGCAGAATCAAGCCCAGGCCCGACGAATTTCACTGACAGGAAAATCGTTCGGGCGTCGCTTATAGCGCATGTAGGCATAACGTTTCTGTTTGAGGGCCGTCTCTCACTTGGCCGACCACCATGAGAGTGGTCAGCGTGCAAAACGGCCAGATGTTCTAGGAATAGTAGTTAGGCCCACGGCGATGAGGTTGCCAGAGAAAAACTCAACGGCCTCATCTACCGACCTAAACTCCTCGACTGAGATAGAGAATTCAGTCATTTCCTGAAATGCAGGCCACCGCGCCCGCGCCAAGCACCACCGAGGTGGGCTCTCAGGTGGCAGTTGCCCTGAAAATGCTATTTAAATGGGAAAATGATCACTACCATGGAGGTCATTCACCTCCCCCAAATCAAAATCAGGCTGTGCATCCGAAGAACACAAAGATAGATTAAGGCAAGAAAATTAAGGGGTTCTGGGGCAGTGATGCGTAAACTCATCCACCTTTAGGACACCTATCTCAAGCTCTTCAATCAGACCGGCAAGGACATTTCCCCTGGGATTTATTGACTCATCTTCCCAGAGAGGCTTCCTGCTGTTCAGATCTCCAAGAAAGAGAAAAGGCCTCGGTAACCGTGCCCCGACGCTGACGGTATAATGTACGCAGAAATGATAGTCTACCTCCTATCTAAGTGAAGCTGCACAACCACTGCCCGAAAGGAGGTTTTTAAAGTTAAAGGAAGAAGGGAGACATCATGCCGGGTGTAAACCGCGCATCCCCCAGCTCGGCCATCTCGTACTGGTAGGGTCGCACGACTCTTATACCCCGGGAAAGTGGGCAGTGGGCACGCGCTAAACATGGTCTCCTGCAGAAAAATAGCGCTGAAGGCGCTGTTTCCTTCGAGGACGTTTTGGGGAAGGTTGGGCTCGAATGCGAGTCTTTCCCTCCCTCCCCCTCGAAACCTTAGGCGGGCGTTGCGGCTTTGGAGGCGGGGGGCCATTTTCTCGAGGAACCACTGTTTCCGAGCCACTCAGCCCAACACTAGGCATGGGCGAAGAAGCCGAAGCTCCTTTGTTGCTGTCCTCGTTTCGGAGGACAGCTTTAGGAACCCCGGAAGATGGCCTAGCGACCAACTTCAGTGGTGTTGGTCCTGTGAGTCTAAAGACTCGGTGGAAGCGCGTGGCTGTTTCGCCTCACGGGAAACGGTCACGCTGGGGAAATGGGGGGAGCCCTTGTTTTACCTGGGGTGGGTGTGAACCCTTTTTGCCACCAGCTTTACCAGGGGAGCGCCCGGGTTGAGTAGAGCCCGCAGACTGGCTCCGAATGGGCGCGGAAACAACCGTGCTCGTTGGCCTGGATGGACCAGAAGCAGAGGGTGCCTTTATAAGTATTGAAGCATAAGACTTCCCAGGCAGAGCCGGGCGCGCTAGGACCAAGTCCTTAGCCTCGCGGAATGAGAGTCGATCCTGGGCCTGAACGGCCAGGATTTCTTTCTCAAGGAGATATGCACCACATTGCTTCGAAGAAGTGGGGTGCGGCTCTCCGCAATTGAAACACATTGCCACACACCATTTAAATATATCGAGTGCGGCTTTGGAACAATTTACACAAACTTCGGGTGACCTCGACTTTGCACGTCTACATGAACGATTCGTTTGGCTGTAGCGGTGACAGTAATAGCACCGCCGCGGTAGTGGCACTAATGCCTTCACGTGGTAGCGGTACCAACCGGCACGCATCGACTCAGGGATCTTGTCAAAGTCGAACGTGACGAAGAGTGTAGGGGTGGGCCTCAAGGCCCCTACCTGTTTTCTCATCACACGTTCGACATTGATCGCCCTATGGTCGGCCAGCTCTCGGGTGATGTCCTATATGAAGTATTTAACGAGTTCCTTGGCATAAACTACCCTTTCCACAAAGTTTATGGTAGAGTGCAGCGTAACACTCACCTGGGTGCCATTAAGTGTCCGAAGAGCACTTATCTTGGCCGCCTCGTAGGGATCCGCAGAATTCGCCAGAAGGCTCCCGTCCGAGAAACGGGTCACCTTTGGCTCTCTACCAATTACACTAGGTAATTGTCTTCTCTGATGGATCATGTTGCCATTGGCCAACATGCTGCCATCAGTGGAGCGAATAACGAGGAAGCGTTTAAAGCTAGTGGCCTCGAAAACGCCAGGTAGCCCTTAATTGAGGGGCCTGATGCTATCTAGGCTCCGCCCTACGCTCTTTTCGACTTATCATAGTCGGGTGCTCCGCACCCGGGTAGGCAGAGGGGCCGGATATGCCGTTATTGGCTTGGCCGCTTACCAAAGTGACAGCAGAACCATCCTTTCCCGCAGCCCTCACGGGTGGAGTGGAACCCCGACCAGATGGACCGACCTCAGCTAGGTCCTTCTCCAAAATGGAAAAGGTCTTGCCAGTCGTAGGGGGCACCGGTCGGAGGAGATCCCTCCCTTCCTTGTACTGCCTCGGAAACCCTAGCCGTTTGAGGAGGACCTTACATAGGGGCGGATTCAAGTTTGGTGCTTGGCGCCGAACCTGCCTTCTACGCCATTAAATGTCCTACCGTCTGAGGCTGGGTTGCCTTAAGGACCATGTCTATCACAGGAGGGGCCTCAGTTGGCAATCCCCTCCCAGACATCACCGGTCCCGTTGGCAGCGTCACTAGTCATGTGTCGGAAGGCACAGGCCTTGACCCCGGCAAGGTTCAATATTCTTGCCAGCAGGTCTTTTGAGGGAAGTGCTTGAAGGGGCTCTGGCTTCCCTCTTCCCCCTAAGGGGGTTTGCCCTACCAAGCCGCTTCAATGGGGAGCGGTCGGCTATGAGCTGCCTGCTGGCTTTCTTGGCAGTCCCCTTGGAAAGAAAAGGGGGGACTGCCGCTGGAAAAACGGAGGTGCCAGAGAGCACCTCCAGAGAAGGGGGTGAGGGGGAGTCCCCTACACTCGTGGGTGAAGGAGAGGAGTAAGCTTCTTCAATGGTTAGAGAAATATAGAGGGTCCCCTGCGCAAGCACGGGGGGGGGACCTACCTTTTTTCGGTGAAGCTGCCGGAGGGCGGCTCTCCCGATGTACAAGGGGAAATGCGGAGAGATTTGGGTTGTTTTTGGTGTTCATTCATGGGCATGGTGACCCTATTTTTCCCACGGGAAGCAATCGTTCATCACCCCTCGCAGTAGCCCGCCCTGAAAGGGGTGCGTACAGGCCTGGCAGAGCCAGGTGCCGCCATTCAGGACCACCCATCCAGCCTGGTGGCCTGGCAGACCATCGGCATGGCGGCTTCACCTTAGACACAGCGTAAAAAATTAATAGATTGTGAAGTGAGAAGGAAAGGGGATGTGAGGAAGGTATGGGTTGGGATAAAGCAGGTTGTTAAAAACCCACCATCCCAAATCGCAGCTCAGGGGTTAGGGAACATTGCCCCCTCCCCTCTCAGCCCCGATAAGAGATAGTTGTCTGAGAAGAAGGTAAGCATCTACCCTGTGAAATTAGAGGTTGACCAGAGAAAGTTGTGGGAGAGGTTGTATGAAAAGCAAGTGTTTTGAAAAAAGGAGACAGCGCTAAACTGGGGTCGGACAGGGTGCTAAATCATATCAGCATGGCTGCTAGGATGGTAAATTGCCGCGCCCCTTATCGGGTGGTTGAGAATAATCGTTTCGAGTTTTAGAAAGAGTAATATTATCGCTTGACTCCATTCTTCTATAAGTTTGTGTGCGCCAAATGTCATTGATTAAATGAAGATGCTCTTTAAGTAGTTATGGTGCAATCGATGGAGGATGATATACAGAATTTGGTCATCTCTAGGTTCGACGTTAGAAGAGTTGGCTAGTGCAACTTCTAGTTCCTTCAAGGAGAATATAAGTGGAAGGTTGTTGTTGTGAAAATAATGTCCTTGTTTTCTGTTTTCTTTGATTCTTTTGAATTCTGCTTTGCAAAACCTTTTAGAAATGGAGCAGTGTGTCTCGCCAATGGTCGAAGCGACACCTTGAGGGTGACTTATCAATGTCGATTACTTTTAGTAAGGGTCGGTGTATATTTTTGGGTTTGCTGGTCATTTTGCGGATGCGGTGCCATACTTTACTTATGGGCGATGTGGAGTTTATTGTTGATTAAGTGCTATTGCACTTAATCTCTTATATTCGATGTAGTCATCGGTTGATCTACATAGGTTTAATGTTTAAGGTAAGTTACCAGTGGGTTGCTGCACCAATCCAACTGGATTCTATATGGAAGCTAGGGTGAAACGAGACAAATTATCTATAAAAGGTGGAGGAGACCCCTTTGTGACAAAAATTTAAAAAAAGACGGGTTAAAAGATTCCTCCGCCAATATGAATCGAAGACGGATGTGCTGAGAAATAGTTAAAAGGGTCGGGAATTAGCACAACCGATGAAGGGCAAAATGGCCACTTCTAACGAACGCATTCTATGACGACTGGAGGACAGAGAGCGAATAGAATTTTAAATTTTGTATAGGTTGGATGTTGAACAGTCATCCCATTCATTCTGCCATATTTGAAAAATATATTTTCTTATTGAAGGAAAGTAGTCCCTAAAAGGCAGAGCCAAGTTTTCAGGGAACACAGAATATGCTAAGCGAGATAGCCGATCAGCCTTCTCGTTGCACAAGACCCCCACATGCCCAGGGACCCAGGAAAAGATAATTCTATATCGGGACGAATTTTGGATCAGCTAGTTGCAAATTTCTGTGACTAGGGGATGGGACGCATTAAAAGATCTAATTGACTATAAGACACTTCTTGAGTCAAAAAAAATGACAAAATCACTAAAAGGTAAAATTTTGATGAGTCTAAAGGCTAAAAGCATTGCTAAAAGTTCAGCGGTAAAAATGGATGCTGCTGGCAGCAAAGATAGAGTTAGTAATTATCCTCCTGGTTAGATATCTGCGGTACCCACGCCACCGTCCGACTTAGAGCCATCCGTGTATAGAGGGCAGCATTATTTGTGTGAGGTTGAATGCTCTAAGAACAGGCTCTTAATGATGCGAGGGTCCATGGAGGACTTCTTCAAGCTCCACATGTTGGTACATACTGTGGGGAGAGGGGCACGCCACCTAGGGGTCAGTAAGGATGGAAGGGTAAGGACCCTTGGAGCACCCAGGTTAGAGAGATAATCTCCTATGCGAAGGTTCAAAGGGCGGGGTAAAGATGGCAACTTATCATATTCCGCCGTTGATTCGGCAGCATACAGGCATCTGTAGACCTCTAATACAGGGGCTTGCTGTATTCGGCAGAGGTATCGCATGCAGATTTGAAGTCTATAGTAGGGCAAAGGGAGTACCCCACTCTCGCAGTAAAGGCTTTTGACAGGAGAAGTACGGAAGGCTTCACTAGAAAGCCGAACTCCGAGGTTTCGAATGGGGTTCAGCATTTTAAGGGCTGAAGGGAAAGCCGATGAGTAAATTTGACAGCCATAATCCAATTTGGATTGAACGAGGGCTGTGTATAATGTTCACAATGTGTGTCGGTCACTGCCCCACGAAGTGTGTGAGAGGACTTTCAAAATGTCTAGAGGTCGCAGACAGCCTGTTTGAAGTCGGTGTAGGTGTGGTAACCAGGATAACTTTGGATCAAGAGTACGCCAAGGAACCACAACTCAGAGACAAACTCTATATCTTCGCCTTGTAGGGGGATAGATGGCAGAAAAAGAACCCCTCTGCCTCGGTGAAAATACATTGCTTTGGTTTTGTTCGTGTAAAAGCGAAATCCCTTAAGTTGTGCTCTTTTGGATACAGCATCGACCGCCAGTTGTAGCCGACGCGCTGCTGATTGAAGGCGAGGTGAGGAACAGTATAGTGCTAAATCATCGACAAACAGAGTTGCCGATACACCCTCTGGGAGATTTTTTTTTTTTTTAGGAGCTCATCTCGAGACTGCCTACTTGGGCATTAGTCGCCGTATTAAAACTGGCCTAGTTTTAGTCTACTTTAAAATAAAATATAGAGAAAAAAAAGAAACACCCCAAAAAGGGGGAAAGAAAGCAAGCTGGTGCGTCAGGGAGAGGTCGCCCCGGAGGAGAAGCGTGAAACCAAAGGAAAAAACAAAACAAAAAAAACAAATGCAAAAAACAAAACAAAACAGCAAAAAACAAACCTTGCTTAAATAATAGGGAGAAGAGCAGCCTCCCCCAAGAAGTCAACAAGTCGACAAGTCAATGTGCAGAAATCTGTCCCGAGTACAAGGGACAAGCGGTAGCGACCCCGCCCATCCCGGTACCGGGAAAGGTATCCTGCGCGAAGATCACCCAGAATGGGACATTCAACAAGAATGTGCCGAACAGTCTGGGGACGACGCAGTCGTTGCAATAGGGCGCAGGCGAGCGCTCCATCAAATAGCGATGCGTCACACGCGTGTGTCCGATTCGGAGACGACAGAAAGCAATCTGAGGCCGCCGCAGCATTGGGGGATAGCTCCATGGGAACAGTCGCGGCACAATGGCACGCAACTTTAAGTTCATTTTGACCGTCTCCCATCTTCTTTGCCAAGCAGTCCGAAGAGCTGCCCGTATTCCTGCCATGTAGTCGGTGTGAGGAAGATCAAAACGCTGGTCCGGTCGCAGAGTCCTCGCAAGCTCTTTGGGGCCCTCATCGGTGCACTCATTCCCCGCAATTCCTACATGTCCAGGAACCCAGCAGAAGATAATCTCGACATCTACCCGGCTCGCCAAAACCGCGGCGTCACGGATATCGCGAACCAGAAGATGCGGAGATTCCAATGCCTCGAGAGCACTCAGGGCACTTTGTAAGTCGCTATAGATCACAATCCGGTCTCCAAACCAGGCACATCACGTAATCTCCCGTATCGAGTGGTGTATTGCCACCAGCTCGGCCGTGAAGACAGGCGCAGCGCCTGGTAGAGCCCCGCTGACTTCAAACAGAGGGGCTACGGCGTGGAAGCCGACCCCCTCTTGGGACTTCGAACCATCCGTATACACTGGCAGGGTTCCAGCGTGACACGATGTGTGCTCCAAAAAGGTCGAATGCAATACTCCTGGTGCAGTACAAGCTTTGGAAGCAGAGGCGTGGCGACAAATGGCCGAAAGTGTTACCCTTCAGGGTGGCGTTCTAGGCAGAAAAAGGGGCGCCACCGGCCCGAGAGCTATATCTTCCTCTCGAAGGAGTTTCCTGGCCCTAAACCCAAAGGGCTTAGGGTATGACTGGCGTCTCTCGGCGGCATAGGCACCATTCGAGATCAGCGGCGGATGTAGTGAGAGCTGTTGGCGACTGAGGGAGGCCCTGGGCTCGCGCGTACAGGCGAGTGATGCACTGCACGCGGCGCAGAGCGAGTGGCATCTCCCCAGCATCGACCAACAGGCTCTCATGGGGGAAGTGCGGAAGTCACCGGTCGCAAGGCGAAGGCCGATGTGGTGGATCAAATCCACCTTCTTCAATAAACGCTCAGCTGCGGATGCATATAACTCGCATCCGTAGTCAAGCTTCGAGCGAACAAAGGATCGATAAAAAAGTAAGGCAGTAGCCCTATCAGCGCCCCAAGCGCTGAACGTCACGGAACGGAGAATGTCCATGGCGCGGGTACAAGAGGCCCTAAGGCTGTGAATATGAGCCTCCCAGGTGAGGCGTCGGTTTAATACAAGTCCAAGGAAACGGTGCGACTCAACCAAATCCAGGCGTACCCCATTAACAAAAAAAACTGGGTCATGGTGAAGCCGAGGATGGCGGCAGAAGTGCACCACCTTAGTCTTGGCCAAAGAAAACCGAAACCTGTGCGCTTCGGCATAGCGAGAGACGCGGTTCAATGCCTGTTGTAGTCGACGCTGCAGAGTTGGCATCTGGGCCGCGCCAAAGGAGATCGCAAGGTCGTCCACGTAGAGCATAGCGAGAACATCTTTCGGCAGCCCTGAGGTGATGCAGTTGATGCTCAGGGCAAAGAGTGTGACACTAAGGACACTACCTTGCGGGACACCCTCTTCCTGCTCCTTTGGGGCGGAGAGGGCTCCCCCCACCCGTACGCGGAATCTACGATCTCGCAAAATTTAGATATAAACATTAAGAGGCGTCCCC
The DNA here is from genome assembly GCA_963969495.1 of Ceratothoa steindachneri. Taxonomy (NCBI): domain Eukaryota; kingdom Metazoa; phylum Arthropoda; class Malacostraca; order Isopoda; family Cymothoidae; genus Ceratothoa; species Ceratothoa steindachneri. Next base: position 118,948,566 of record OZ018330.1, on the reverse strand, counting down.
TCGCCTGATCGTGTGTAAAGTCTCTCTGATACCGTATCGCCATGCGGTATCATAGGCCTTCTCCAGATCGAAAAACACCGTGGCGTAGTGCTGTCTACGAAGGAAAGCATCGCAGACGGCATTTTCCAGTCGGAGCAGAGCATCCGACGTGGAGTGGAACTTGCGGAAGCCGCACTGTGCAGAAGACAGATGACCTCCGCTGTCCAGGAAAAAGGCTAATCTAACATTCACCAATTTCTCCATTAACTTGCACACGCAAGAGGTTAGAGAGATTGGGCGGAAACTGGTCGGACTAAAGGTGATCTCTCCCCGGCTTGCGAAAGGCAAGCACAGTAGCGATTCGCCAGGAGTCTGGAAGAAGACCTTCATCCAGATCCTGTTGAACAAATCTAACAGAAAGGCCATGCCTCGCTCACCTAGGTGTCGAAGCATGGCGTACGGGACATCGTCCGGACCATGGGAGGTGTCCGCGCACGAAAGAAAAGCGGAACGCAACTCACTCACAGTAAACTTGTCGTTGAAGGGTTCTCCGCCTCTGGAGGTAAAGTCCAGCCTGTGGCCTTCCGCGACATGATGACGTGCATTGAATGCTGGCAGAGCAGCATCACGGCTAGAGAATGCGGAAAAAGCGGTTGCTAAGGATTCGGCCACGGACGCGGAGTCCGAGGTGCGGTCACATTCTCCTAGAGAACGGGAGAGGGGTCCTGCAAGAACTTGCCCCGAATCCTTTTGACTCGCTTCCACACCTCAGCTGAAGGGGTCTTCCCGTTAAGTGAAGACACATATGCCCGCCAAGAAGAGCGGCGGGCGTGCTTCAAAATATACCGGAACCTAGACCTAACCCGACGAAATTTAGGGACAGTGAAATCGTTCGGGCGGCGCTTATAGCGCATGTAGGCATAACGCTTCTGTTTGAGGGCCGTATTGCACTCGGCCGACCACCATGGGAGTGGTTGGCGTGCAAAACGGCCAGACGTCCTAGGAATAGTTAGGCCCACGGCTAAAAGGGTGCCAGAGAAGAACTCAACGGCCTCATCTACCGACCTAAACTCCTCGACTGAGATAGAGAATTTAGTCATTTTCTGAAATGCAGGCCATCGTGCCCGCGCCAAGTACCACCGAGGTGGTCTCTCAGGCGGCAGTTGCCCTGAAAATGATATTTGAATGGGAAAGTGATCACTACCATGGAGGTAATCGACCACCTCCCAATCAAAGTCAGGCTGTGCATCCGCAGAGCACAAAGATAGGTCGAGGCAAGAAAATGAAGCGGGTCTCGGACAGTGATGCGTAAACTCATCCACTTTTAGGAAACCCATCTCAAGCTCTACGATCAGATCGGCCAAGGAATTTTACCCTGGGATTTATGGAGTAATCTCTACAGAGAGAAGGCCTGCCTTTTAGATGTCAAAGAAAGAGATAAGGCCTCAGCAACCGTGCCACGACGCGGCGGAAGTCCCCCGCGTCGAAGTCAGCTGACGGTGGAATGTACGCATAAATGATAGTATACCTCCTATCCAGGTGCAGCTGCACAGCCATTGACTGAAAGCAGGATTCTAAAGAGAAAGGATGAATGGAGACATCATGCCGGGTGTAAACCGCGCATCCTTCAGCCCGGCCATCCCAGGGTGGTGGGGTCGCAAGACCCTTATACCCTGGAAGGGCGGGCAGGGGGCACGCGCCTAGGATGGTCTCCTGCAAAACGATATCTAACAGGGAACGGGATGAGACGAGCCTCCGCAACTCCTTCCAGTTGGCCCGGAGTCCACGGCAATTCCATTGAAGAAATATGCCATCCAGGCCAGCTCGGCGAAGACGCGGGGTCCCTCCTAGAACTGAAGACCCTCACGGGAATGGCCGTACGTTTCCCGGGGGCAGAACTCCGGGCGCTCTTGGCCGGCAAAGCGCTAAAGGCGCTGTCGCCTTCGGTGCCTTATTGGGAGAGGTTGGGCTCGCCATGCAAGTCTTTTCCTCCCTCCGCCTCGAAACCTTAGGCGGGCGTTGTGGCTTCGAAGGCGGGGGGCCCTCTTTTGGAGGAACCACCGTCTCCGAGCCACTCGCTCCACCTCGGGGCGTGGGCGAAGGGGCCGAAGCTCCTTTGTTGCTGTCCTCCTTTCGGGGAACAGCTTTAGGAACCCCGGAAGATGGCCTAGCGACCATCTTCATGGGTGTTGCCACCTGTGAGTCTAACGACTCGGTGGAGGCGCGTGGCCGTTGCGCCTTACGGAAAACGGTCACGCTGTGGGAAGAGGGGGGAGCCCTGGATTCAGCCAGGGCAGGGTATGAACCCTTTTTGCCGCCAGCTTTACCAGGGGAGCGCCCGCAGAAGGGCTCTGAATGGGTGCGGAAACAACTATGCTCGTTGGCCTGGATGGGCCAGGAGCAGAAGGTGCCTTTCTAACTATTGAGGCCTATGACGTCCCAGGCAGAGCCGGGCACGCCAGGACCAAGTCCTTTGCCTCGCGGAATAAGAGTCTATCCTGGGCCTGAACGGCTAGGATTTCTTTCTCAAGGAGATATGCACCACATTGCTTGGAAGAAGCAGGGTGTGGCTCTCCGCAATTGACACACTTCGCCACACATGATTTGGACTTATCGTGTGCGAGCTTGGAGCAATTTAGACAGACTTCGGGTGACCCCGACTTAGCACGTCTACATGAGCGATTCGTATGGCCAAAGTGGTGACAGTAATAGCACCGCCGCGGCAGTGGTACGAATGCATTCACGCGGTAGTAGTACCAACCGGCACACATCGACTCAGGGAGCTTGTCACAGTCGAACGTGACGAAGAGTGTAGGGGCGGGTCTCGAGGCCCCTCCCTGTTTTCTCATCACACTTCCGACCTTGACCGCCCATGGTCGGCCAGCTCTAGGGTGATGTCCTCAATGGAGTAGTCAACGAGTTCCCTTGCACAAACTACTCCTTTCACAAAGTTCATGGTAGAGTGCGGCGTCACACTCACCGGGGTGCCATGAATTGTGCGAAGAGCACTTATCTTGGCCGCCTCGGCGAGTAACGCCGCATTCGCTAGAAGGCTTTCGTCCAAGAAACGGGTCACCTTCGGCTTTCTACCAATTGCACTAGCTAATCCTCTCCTCTGATGGATCATGTTGCCCTTTGACAACATGGTACCATCTGTGGAGCGAATAACGAGCAAGCGTTTGAATCCATCGGGCTTGAAGACGCCAGGTAACCTCTGAATCAGGGACCCTGATGTCATCGAGGCTCCGCCATGTGCATTTTTCGTCCTTGTCATAGTCAGGCGCTTTGTACCCAGGGGGCAGAGGGGCCGGATGTGCCGGTCTTGGCTTAGTCGCTTGCCAAAGTGGCAGCAGACCCATCCGTCTTTACAGCCCCCGTGGATGGAGAGGAGCCCTGAGTCTTCTTAGTCTTTCTTGTCTTTTTCTTCTTTTTAGGAGAGGAGGGCGGGGAATGAACCCGCTTCTCACTGCCACTGGTAGAAGCCCCTAGGCGAGATGGACCGGCCTCAGCCAGGTCCTTCTCCGAAATGGAAAAGGTCCTGGTGGTCGCAGGGGCACCGGTCAGGGAAGATCCCTCCCCTCCTTGTGCTGCCTCAGAGGCCCCAGCCGTTTGAGGAGGACCTTGCATAGGGGCGGATTCAGGTTCGGTGCTTGGCGCCGAGCCTGGATTCCCCCCATGGGAAGCCCTACCGTCTGAGGCTGGTTTTCCTAAAGGACCATGTCTATCACAGGAGGGGCCTGGAGTTGGCCATCCCCTCCCAGGACATCGCAAGTCCCCTTGGCAGCGTCATAAGTCTTTAGTGGGGAGGCACATGCCTTGACCCTGGCAAGGTTTAATATTTTTGCCAGCAGTTCTTTTGAGGGAAGCGACCGAAGGGGCCTTGCTTCCCTCTCCCCCCTAAGGGGGTTTGCCCTACCAAGCCGCTTGCACGAGGGTCGGTCAGCAATAGGCTGCCTGCTGGCTTTCTTAGCAGTCCCCTTAGAAAGCAAAGGAGGGACTGCTGCTGGAGATAGGGAGGTGCCCGAAAGCACCTCCAGAGAAGGGGGTGAATGGGAGTCCCCTACACCCATAGGCGTAGGAGAGGAGTAGGCCTCCTCTCGGGTTAAAGAGGTATGGAGGGTCCCCTGCGCAAGCCCAGGGGGGACGGGACCTCCACATTTTCTGTAAAGTGGCACGAGGGCGGCTTCCTTGTTTTAGGGGGAATTAAGGGGAGATGTTTTTGTTTTGCATCATTGGGCATGGTGACCCTCTTGGTTTTACGGGACTCAATCGCTCACCACCTCTTGCAGTAGCCCGCACTGCAAGAGGTGTTTACAGGCCCGGCAGAGCCAGGCGCCGCCATTTGGGACCACCCCTTCCTCCTGGTGGCCTGGCAGTCCTTCGGCATGACGGCTCCACCTTGAACACGGCGTAAAAAAGATAGATTTTAAAGACGAGAGGAAAAGGGATGTGAGAAAGGTATGGGTGGGGATGAAGCAGGTTGTTAAAAGCCAACCACGCCAGACCGGAGCTCACGGGTTAGGAGAAATTGCCCCCCCCCCCTCCGCCCCAATTCGGGACGATTGGCGGAGAAGAAGGGCAGCTTCTACCCTGTGAAATTAGAGGCTGACCAGAGAAAGTTGTGTGAGAGGTTGTATGGAAAGCGACGAGGTAGGAGAGAAATACAGGCTATCTGAAGGAAGGGAAAGAGGCTAAGCTGGGGTCGGACGGAGCGCTGGATCCCGTCAGCACGGCGGCCAGGATGGCAAATCGCCGCACCCCTTACGGGGCCTTCTGGGAGAGACGAAATAATATCATTGGTGGCAATTATAAAACATAAGACACTTAAAACACTGCCCTGAGGAACTCCCTCCTCTTGGGGCTGCAGGTCTGAGTATGCGTCTCCAACACGTACCTTGAAGAATCAAGATGCTAAAAAAATTTGAATAAATGAAGGTAAAAGGCCTCTCATCCCCTAGACGTATAGCTGCTTCAAGATGCCGTATCTCCATGTTGTGTCGTAGGCTTTCTCAATATCGAAAAATATGGCCAGCACTTGGTGCTTTAATGAGAAAGCTTTCCAGACCGATCCCTCGAAACGTACTATTAGGTCAAGGGTACTATGACCTTTGTGGAAGCCACATTGAAATGGAGAGAGAAGGTGATTGGTTACTAAGAACCAGTTTAGGCGCTCCAATATCATTTTTCACAGTAACTTACTCAAACAGCTGGTGAGAGCTATAGGGCGGTAGTGATCTGCATCCAACCCGTCCCTGCCCGTTTTGACAAAGGTAAAGATGATCCCAATGCACCATGATGACGGGTAAAAACCCTTCACCCATATAAGGTTGTACAAATCAAGCAGAAAGAGAGTAGAGTGTGGATGTAGGTGCCGAATCATATCGAAATGGATCTCATCAAGGCCAGGGGAAGTAGATCGGCAAAGGGACAAAGCGCTTTGCAGCTTATGGATGCTGAATAGAGCGTTATATGGAAGGTTAGATTTTGTTGTAAAGGTGAGAGAATGAGATTCTTGCTTTGATTTGTAGGATTGAAAAGCCTTATCGTAACGGCTGACACTGCTGACGGCGCGGAAATGGTCAGCAAAAGCATTGCTAAAACGTAACAGCACCATGAATTTCAGCGAGCCTGACGAAAGGTTCTTTGGCGAAGCGCACGATCTCAGTTTTTGTCGACCTTGTTGCACAAAGTTGGGTTCTTTCGGAATCAGGCATGGGCTAACTTGTAATTTTTAATAGCTGTTGCACACGTCAAGGGCCACCAGGGCACGGTTAAGCGGCCCGTGGCAGGTCACCTCCATGGGATGGTCTCTGTTGCTGCATTGTAGATAGTCCATATAAAGTATTCTACTGCCGCGTCCACTCCATTAAAGATCCCCAAGGATGCATTTGTGAAGGACGCCTCTTGGAAACCTTCCCAATCGGCATGACCTAAGTCCCACTTAAGGGAAATGGTTGTATGATGGCTAACTTGAAGGGCCGACAAGACAATAGGAAAGTGGTCACTCCCATGGAGATCGTCAAAAATTGACTCTCGAAATTCCGTGAAGCAATCGGGGAACAAACAGACAGGTCAACACAGCTAAAAGAGTCCGTCTAGGCATGATAAGAGGTAAAATCGCCAATATTTAAGACACAAAGAAATTCAGATAATAAAAGAGACTCTAAAACACTGCCTTTGGCAGTTCGAGTAATGTCACACCAGTATGGGTGACGGACGTTAAAATCTCCTAGTAATAAAAATGGGGAGGGCAACTGGTCTATAAGTTCTAAAAGGTCGGGTCTTGACAATGATAAACAAGATGGTAGGTAAATAGAGCAAACGGTAAAAAGCTTGGTAAGATAAACCCTCACGGCAACAGCTTGTAGGGTAGTATGTAGGGAGATGGGAGAAACATGGTAGGATGAAGATACCATGATTGACACCCCTTTATAGAGGGGCTTCCAGCAGGAGCAATAGAGTTGAAAGTGAAAAAGCCGGCTACCATCGAAAAGGGCTGTATACTCAGTTTATTCTCCTGAAGACAAATAACAGCGGGGTGGATAGTCGTCAAAAGAATTTTGAGTTCTTTCCACTTTGGAAGAACTCCTTGACAATTCTATTTTAAAATGGAAGATATTATGTGCGGCGATTAGATACCACTGTGAATATCATTTTCTCTTTTGAGGCCGATATTGTATTTGAGGTTCGTCCCAAAGAGCTTGGGAGACGGAGAGCTAATTTTGAGGAGCCTGCTTTTGCAGGGGGGGGGGAGATCCTAGATGGAGCACAAACTGGGTTTTTTTCGTTGGTTTTGGAGAACCGACCGAGGCCCTTGATTGTAATTCGGCCTCGCCTCCTGGTGGAAAAGGAAGATCAAGAAGGGATTTCCGGTCGGTAGATCTGGATTCATATGTCGAGGGTATTTTCGGTGTCTGAGGAGTTAGCCAACCACCACAATTGGTGATGTTGGAGTTTTAACTGCTTCCATCGGATCTTGGGTTGGAGGGTGAGCAGAACGAACAGCTAATCTGAGCGAGGTGTGTGGAGCTGGGTATATATCTGCCATCGTTTGGATCAGGATGAGGCCTTAGTCCTGTGAAGGGTGGGACAGACTTAAGGGCATAAAATGTTCAACCATAGGAGAGGAGTCCATTGAAGATTCTCGGGGTTTGGCCAAGTCAGCTCTAGAGGCTGCCCGCTTATTGGTGGTTGATGACCCAGGTGAGGAATCCTTCCTCTTACCACTGGGTTTTGGGTCTCGGGGCCGGGTGGATGAACCTTCACTGGTCGATGTTGAGGATTCTTTCAAATAGCGTCTCATGTCTTCAAGTGTCTCACCTGCAACGTATCTCCCAGATAGAGCTGCTAGAGAGAGGAGGGTTACATTGGTTCTCTCGGTGTGAAAGCGATGCTTCGAAGGCATATTCTGAATGTTTTCGACGCTCTGAGTAGATCTAGGGTAAAGTGCTTTAGGCTGGGCAGGAACTCGCGCGTGATGGTCGGTTTCCTCCAGCGTCACGTAAAACGTCACAGAAAAGCCGGCCTAGTGGTGAGGTTTGTACTCGGGCTCGCTGGCGGGCATCTCTTATATCTAGACGTAGGGAGTCGCGCAAAGCGAGAACTTCCTTTTCATATAAAAATATAGAGCAGAGTTTTGACGCAGCACTGTGGGTACCTCCGGAATTGGCACAGCGGGGTGTTTTTTGAATTCGGGGACATGGTAGTCAGAGCTACAGTTCACACAGGAGCGAGGGTGCCGACAGGCCCGGCCAACATGTCCAAATTGATTGCAATTGAAGCAGCGTCTGGGTAGTTCAATGTAGGGACTTACCGGGACACGAAGGTACCCAGCTTTAATATACTGCGGCATTTCTTGTCGTTTAATTGTTAAATCAGTGTGACGGTTGGGAAATTATTGCAGCCTATTGTTTTAGTTACCCTGTGTACGTGTGTGACACGTTGGGTACTAGCTTACTCTGAAGGCGAGTGGGGTCGTATTCCTTTAGTTCGTTGGAACGGTGGACACCTTTGACGAAATTCAGACGCGGATGGGGCGAGATAGTCATTGGATTTTCTGCTATCGAAGATAGATTTCGCACAAGGTTGTGTTGAGAGTAGGATGAAACCGTGACTACGACATCACCACTTCCTCTTGACCAGATCCGGCGGGGTTAATCACAGCGTGACTCAAAAATATTCATTGACGTCAAACACATCGACTTTTGCAAGTGGGATGTCGGATGATTAATTCATGCCAAGAAAGCGAGGATAATCAAGATCTGGATCTACTTCGTTGAAATAGGGGTTCAACTAGCAAGAGAAGGCTGAAAGGGGAGCTAAGGAACGTTTGGCAGGAGAACCCCTTACGAGAAGGGGAGGTTTTTGGTTTATGGTTAGCCATTGCAAAGAGAAAAAAACTTCGCATTCTCCCTCGGGGCTCCCCATCATGGAGGCCTACAAGGGACCGGCACTACTGCAACTATACAATTAGTTACGGGCGTTATGTCCTCTTGGAGAATGGATACGGATCCACCACACCATCTTTCGAAACCAAAGAGTCTGCCTGTGTTCTCATACGCACGGAGAAAAGGGGCCAACGATGGGTTTCTCCTTGGGCATTCGGTAGACGAGGGCGGTGGAGATGCCCAGCCTCTTTCACTTTCAGGAAAAAACAATTTTGAATCAATCCATTAAACGAGCAGAGGTCGGGTATCGATAAGGACCACTAGATAGGTGAAGGTAGAGGGCGAAAAAAAGGGCAGTGGAAGAGCGCAATAGAGGAGGAAAGAAAGAGGGGCATGTTAAAATTCTTGTTGTCAACACGATGGGTCCCCTAAGGGGCCAAGGGCTGACTCCCCTCTCCGCGAGAAGGCCAGAGCCTCTCTGGGAACAACCCCTGAAGAAAAGATCCCAGAGAGGGAGGCGGTCTGTTTGATTGTCGCACAAGTTTATGTTGTAGGCATTATTTTTGCAATTCGATTTGGACTTTGAGTTGATAAAAATTACGATCATGAGTCGGGAGAGATTAGCCTCACTTTTTTCTGTGTAAAGTTGTTGTGTTATGCTGTGGTATCGATATCGGTGTTTACCTTTGTGTGATTGGAAAGGGAGGCATATATTTTGCGGTCGATATTCTTGTATGATCTTTTTTATCGGCAGTGAAGAGGGCACCTAGAACATCTGCGTTGCTTTTCTTGTTTAGTTCTTTGCCATATTCTGACATATTTGCTATGGCTTGACGACGGGGACTTCAGTAACGCAACATTCGTATTCAAACTTCTTGGTTAAAGAGGAAGTAAGGGTAAGTTTTGACGAAGGCATGGTGGTCAGCATCGCAATTGTCGCATTTCAAAGGAGATTCAAACTCTACGCATTTATGTCCCTTGCTCTTGAATTTTAAACAGAGCTGAGGGTCTAGGGTCCAGTATTTGGTAGGATATCCAAATCTAATTGTACTGCGAATGATCCGTTGCTTGAATGTTACTTGTAGTATTTTAGATGAGATTTGGCGTGTTGGTGAGCTTTTGGGAGAAAATTGAGACATATTCTATTTGGTGGCTGTCGTCCTTGAATAGTTTTTTGATGGATTTGCATATAAGGGTTTCGAAACTATTTGGGCCAACCATGAAGCGGCTGAACTGGGCGCTTGTAGTCTAATGTTGTTAGTTTTTTGTCTATTGCATTGATAGAATAATCGCATAAGGCGGTTAGGGCTCGTAAGATTTTAGAGATTTGTTCGCTTTTGGTTTTGGGCGTTGCTTTAGATTTGTTTGCGTTTATGGAAAATTCTGGCTGTGTCTGCACGGTTAGGGTTTATAACTGTTCTCGGGGCTCTATGTTGCAAAAAGGGTTATCTTCTTGTACTTTGAGGGTGATGTATCTTGACCAACATGCTGGTCCAAATACATGCCTTAGGTCAATTAATTTAGATTTGTTTACTTGTGATATTTTCTTTTGCGATGCGTGAGTAGCATGGTTTGTAGTAGAGTTATCCATGGCCCTTCATAAGGTAATCGCCATCCCTGCCTGTGAGGGCCAACACTGACTCCGATAATGGAACGGTACTTCTGGGCGCTCTTGCTTGGTTCCGGCCGTTATCACTAAGCGGGGTGGTTATACGCTTTCTCCGCTACCCCTTAGGAAAACCCAGACCTAATCCTACACGTGGGCTGGTATGCAGGTCGGGATGACGGATCCAGCTTGGTGACCGATTTCTGAGCAGTTAAGGTCACCACACCTAACATCTTGTCGTAAGAGTATTCAGTTTGGTGGTTCAGGTGAGCGCCAGGTCATGAGTTGGAACGAGCAGGTTGGTACCACGACCTAGTTAAGGTATTTATCTTAATACCGTGGATGTGTTACCACAGGTAACACTTAAACAATACGAAGAGAACAGCTTTTCGTGTTATTTTGGGTCAATACCAAATCTAATCTAATTGCCCTAAAGTTTTGAATAAATATCTTTATCATGTAAACCTACTATTAATGGGAAATGTGGAGAGTGTCACTCGACTTCCTCGAAGTAATGTAACGCGTATTTGTTTGAGAAAGAGGTCCTGTCCCTTCAAGCAGCAGACCAAAACTCTTTACGAAGGGCCAAGAAATTGATCCTGTCGTGACTTGCGCAACCGAGAATATCCTACGAGTAAGACTCAAAGGTTAAGAAAGAGCCCCATGTTCATGATCCCTTGGAGCATACGTGCACAATAGCTACCACCATATCGGAACCCTCTACGGGTTTGATCTCCCCAAAGCGCCACCTTGTTAAGCTGTCGGTAATTTGGTGTCATGTGTCACCTCGACTAAATTAACTCCCCTCATGCCACCCATTCACAAAAAGTGAAGTGACAGCGCGTCTCAACCAAATCTTTAGGATCAAGATGCAAAATCATTGAAGGTAATAGTGAGAGCATTCCCAGTACTCATAAAATCGTTCCCCTGAAAACAACGTAAAATAAGGGAGTTTCGGATCCCTCGCCTGTTGGAATTTCAAGCTTGCTCTAAAGCACGAGGGACAACCGACCCAAAGCCACCTCATGACCATAAGGTTTCCAGGCGCGAGCAAAGCACAACTTGTAACGTTGAGCCAACTCTCCCCAGTAAGCCCTTGACTACAAGAGCGTATTCCACAGCTAACTGCCCTAGGCTGGTAATCGCCTTCAAATTCAGAAACACAAGGCGGTTTCCTCACTATAGATCCGAAAATTTATTTATTCCCTTAGATTGAAATGTGGACTCCGAGCTAATGAGGAGCAGCTGCAGACGCTCGTCTCCTTCAGTTCTACTATGGTATTTGTCTTCAAGAGGTCATTTTGGTCTCGTTTTCCCTGATGTTCCAGGGTTTTAGGATGTTATCACCTCACAATGACATGGTGGATGAGGGAAAGTGGATAGATAATATATAGCCTACAATATTTAACCTTTTTCTTTCTTGTTTCAAATATCATTCTTTTAGGCAGGGCAGGGCAGCTACACCTGCGTATGAGGTATGCTGTAGTTTTAGTTTATATTAAACTGTCACTGGATCTCAATTTGGAGGACTTTTTTTTTTAATTAAGGGGCTATCTGGCGACTGCCGACTTAGGCATAAGTCGCCGTAAAAAAAGAGCCTAGTTCTAGGCTACTTTAAAAAATTGAACAGGAAACAACAATAAGAAGAAATAACAATAACAATAACAAAACAATAACAAAAACAACAATTAAACCTGGTTAAATGGAAGGGAGAAGGCCGGCCTCCCCCGAAAAGTCAACAAGTCCACCAGTCAAAGTGCACGCACTCGTCCCGAGTACAAGACACAGGCGGTAGCGAACCCGCCCATCCCGGTACCAGGAAAGGTGTCGTGCGCGAAGATCACCCAGACTGGGAAATTCGACAAGAATGTGCCGAACAGTCTGGGGGACGACGCAGTCGTTGCAATAGGGCGCAGGCGAGCGCTCCATCAAATAGCGATGCGTCACACGAGGTTGCCCGATTCGGAGACGACAGAAAGCAACCTGAAGCCGCCGCAGCATTGGGGGATAAGTCCATGGGAACAGTCGCGGCGCAATGGCACGCAACTTTAAGTTCCCTTCGACCGTCTCTGATCTTCTTTGCCAAGCAGTCCGAAGAGCTGCCCATATTCCTGCCATGTAGTCAGTGTGAGGAAGAGCAAAACGCTGGTCCGGTCGCAGAGTCCTCGCGGACTCTTTGGTGCTCTCATCGGCGCGCTCATTCCCCGCAATTTCTACATGTCCAGGAACCCAGCAGAAGATAATCTCGACTTCTGCCCGGCTCGCCAAAACCGTGGCGTCACGGATTTCACGAACCAGGGGATGCGGAGATTCCAATGCCACGAGAGCACTCAGGGCGCTTTGTGAGTCGCTATAGATCACAATCCGGTCTCCGAACCGGGCACGTCGCGTAATCTACCGTACCGAGTGGTGTATTGCCACCAGCTCGGCCGTGAAGACAGACGCAGCGCCTGGTAGAGCCCCGCTGACTTCAAACAGAGAGGATACGGCGTGGAAGCCTAACCCCCTCTTGGGACGTGGAGCCATCCGTATACACTGGCACAGGCCAGCGTGACACGATGTGTGCTCCAAAAAAGGTCGAACGCAATACTCCCGGCGCAGTACAAGCTTTGGGAGCAGAGGCGTGGCGACAAATAGCCAAATGTGGTACCCTCCAGGGTGGCGTCCTGGGCAGAACCAGGGGCGCCATCGGCCCGAGAGCTATATCTACCTCTCGAAGGAGTTTCCTTGCCCTAAACCCATAGGGCTTAGGGTATGACTGGCGTCTCTCGGTGGCATAGGCACCATCGAGATCAGCTGCGGATGCAGTGAGAGCTGTTGGCGATTTAGAAAGGCGCAATGCTCGCGCGTACAGGCAAGTGATGCACTGCACGCGGCGCAGAGCAAGTGGCATCTCCCCAGCATCGACCAACAGGCTCTCAATGGGAAAAGTGCGGAAGGCACGGGTCACAAGGTGAAGGCCGGTGTGGTGGATCGAATCCACCTTCCGCAATAAACCCTCAACTGCGGATGCATAAAACTCGCCTCCGTAGTCGAGCTTCGAGCGAACAAAGGATCGATAAAAAAGTAAGGCAGTAGCCCTATCAGCTCCCTAAGCGATGAATGTCACGGAAAGGAGAATTTCCATAGCGCGGGTACAAGAGACCCTAAGGCTGTGAATATGAGCCTCCCAGGTGAGGCGTTGGTCGAATACAAGACCAAGGAAACGTTGCGACTCAACCACATCCAAGCGCACCCCATTAAGAAACAAATCTGGATCGGGGTGAAGCCGTGGATGGCGGCAGAAGTGCACCACCTTAGTCTTGGCCAAAGAAAACCGAAACCTGTGCGCTTCGGCATAGCGAGAGACGTGGTTCAATGCCTGTTGGAGTCGACGCTCCAGAGTTGGCATCTGGGCCGCGCCAAAAGAGATCGAAAGGTCGTACACGTAGAGCGTAGCGAGAACATCTTCCGGCAGCACCGAGGTGAGGTCGTTGATGCTCAGGGGGGCAAAAAGTGTGACACTGAGGAAACTTCCCTGCGGGACACCCTCTTCCTGCTCCTTTGGGGCGGAGAGGGCTTCCCCCACCCGTATGCGGAATCGACTAACTCGCAAAAATTCAGAAATAAACATTGGGAGGCGTCCCCTCGCCCCCATCGTGTAGAGAGTCTCCATAAAACCGTATTGTCATGCGGTATCATAGGCCTTCTCCAGATCGAAAAACACCGTCTACGAAGGAAAGTCTCGCAGATAGCATTTTCCAGTCGGAGCAGAGCATCCGACGTGGATTGGAACTTACGGAAGCCGCCATTTGCAAAAGATAGATGGCCTCCGCTGTCCAGGAAATAGGCTAATCTAACATTTACCAATTTCTCCATCAACTTGCACACGCAAGAGGTTAGAGAGATTGGGCGGAAACCGGTCGGAGTAGAGTGATCTCTCCCCGGCTTGCGAAAGGCAAGCACAGTAGCGATTCGCCAGAAGTCTGGGAGAAGACCTTCCACCCAGATCCTGTTGAACAAATCTAACAGAAAGGCCATGCCTCGCTCACCCAGGTGTCGAAGTATGGCGTACGGGACATCATTCGGACCATGGGCGGTGTCCGCGCACGAAGCGAGAGCGGAACGCAACTCACTCACAGTAAACTTGTCGTTGAAGGGTTCTCCGCCTCTGGAGGTAAAGTCCAGCCGGCCGCCTTCCGCAACATCACGACGTGCATTGAATGCTGGTGGAGCAGCATCACGGCTAAAGAATGCGGAAAAAGCAGTCGCTAAGGATTCCGCCACGGTCGTGGGGTCCGAGATTGTGGTCCCATTCTCCTGGAGAACGGGAGGGGGGTCCTTCGAGAACTTGCCCCGAATCCTTTTGACTCGCTTCTACACCTCAGTTAAAGGGGTCTTCCCGTTAAGTGAAGACACGTATGCCCACCAAGAAGAGCGGTGGGCGTGCTTCGAAATATAGCGGAACCTAGCCCTAGCCCGATGAAATTCAGCGACAGTGAAATCGTTCGGGCAGCGCTTAAGCGCATGTAGGCATAACGCTTCTGTTTGAGGGCCGTCTCACACTCGGCCGACCACCATGGGAGTGGTGGGCGTGCAAAACGGCCAGACGTCCTAGGAATAGTAGTCAGGCATACGGCGATGAGGATGCCGGAGAAGAACTCAACGGCCTCATCTACCGACCTAAACTCCTCGACTGAGATAGAGAATTCAGTCATTTCCTGAAATGCAGGCCACCGCGCCCGCGCCAAGCACCACCGAGGTGGTCTCTCAGGCGGCAGTTGCCCTGAAAATGATATTTAAATGGGAAAGTGATCACTACCACGGAGGTCATCGACCACTTCCTAATCAAAATCAGGCTGTGCATCTAAAGAGCACAAAGATAGGTCGAGGCAAGAAAATGAAGCGGTTCTTGGACAGTGATGCGACGCGGTTGAAGTCCCCCGCGTCGAAGTCAGCTGACGGTGAAATGTACGCAGAAATCAGAGTATACCTCCTATCCAGGTGCAGCTGCAGAACCACTGCCGGAAAGGAGGTATCTAAAGAGAAAGGAAGAACGGAGACATCATGCCGGGTGTAAACCACGCATCCCTCAGCCCGACAATCACGCAGTGGCGGGGTCGCAAGACACTTATACCCCGGAAGGGCGTGCAGGGGGCACGCGCCTAGCATGGTCTCCTGCAAAACGATAGTTAACGGGAAATGGGATGAGACGAGCCTCCACAGCTCCTCCCAGTTGGCCCGGAGTCCACGGCAATTTTTATTAAAGGAATATGCCCTCCAGGCCTAGCTCGGAGGAGACGCGGGGGCCCTCACGAACTGAAGACCCTCACGGAAATGGCCGTACGCTTCCCGGGGGCAGAACCCCGGGCGCTGTTGGCCGGAAAAAGCGCCGAAGGCGCTCTCGCCTTCGAGGACTTATTGGGGTAGGTTGGGCTCGCCATGCGAGTCTTTTCGTCCCTCCGCCTCGAAACCTTAGGCGGGCGTTGCGGCTTCGGAGGCGGGGGGCACTTTTTTCGAGGAACCACCGTCTCCGAGCCACTCGCTCCACTTCGGGGCGTGGGCGAAGGAGCCGAAGCTCCTTTGTTGCTGTCTTCCTTTCGGGAAACAGCTTTAGGAACCCCGCAAGATGGCCTAGCGACCATCTTCAGGGGTGTTGCCTCCTGTGAGTCTAACGACTCGGTGGAGGGGCGTGGCCGTTTCGCCTTACGGGAAACGGTCACGCTGGGGGAAGAGGGGGGAGCCCTGGTTGTAGCAGGGGCAGAGTATGAACCCTTTTTGCCGCCAGCTTTACTAGGGGAGCGCCCGGGTTGGGTCGAGCCCGCAGAAGGGCTCCGAATGGGCGCGGAAACAACCGTGCTCGTTGGCCTGGATGGGGCAGGAGCAGAGGGTGATTATATAACTATTGAGGCATATGACGTCCCAGGCAGAGCCGGGCGCGCCAGGACCAAGTCCTTTGCCTCGCGAATTGAGAGTCGATCCTGGGCCTGAACGGCCAGGATTTCTTTCTCAAGGAGATATGCACCACAATGCTTGAAAGAAGCAGGGTGTGGCTCTCCGCAATTAACACACTTGACCACACACAATTTGGACTTATCGTGTGCGACCTTGGAGCAATTTACACAGACTTCTGGTGACCCCGACTTTGCACGTCTACCTGAGCGATTAGTATGGCCGAAACGGTGACAGTAATAGCACCGCCGCGGCAGTGTCACGAATGCCTTCACGCGGTAGCGGTACCAACCGGCACGCACTGACTCAGCGAGCTTGTCACAGTCGAACGTGACGAAGAGTGTAGGGGTGGGTCTCGAGGCAGCTCCCTGTTTTCTCATCACACGTTCGACCTTGACCGCCCCATGGTCGGCCAGCTCTAGGGTGATGTCCTCAATGGAGTAGTCAACGAGTTCCCTCGCATAAACTACTCCTTTCACAAAGTTCATGGTAGAGTGCGGCGTCACACTCACCGGGGTGCCATGAAGTGTCCCAAAAGCACTTATCTTGGCCGCCTCGGCGGGATTCGCCGCATTCGCCAGAAGGGTGCCGTCCGAGAAACGGGTCACCTTCGGCTCTCTACCAATTGCACTAGCTAATCCTCTCCTCTGATGGATCATGTTGCCCTTGGACAACATGCTGCCATCAGTGAAGCGAAAAAATAGGAAGCGTTTAAGGCCAGTGGGCTCGAAAATGCCAGGTAACCTCTGAATGAAGGGCTCCGGAGGGCATCGAGGCTCCGCCCTGTGCACTTTTGGTCTTTCTCATGGTCAGGAGCCAGTACCCGGGGGGTTAGAGGGGCCGGATGTGCCGATCTTGGCTTGGTCACTTGCCAAAGTGGCAGCAGACCCATCCGTCCCCGTAGCCCCCACGGATGGAGAGGAGCCCCGAGTCTTCTTAGTCTTTCTTGTCTTCTTTTTCTTTTTAGGAGAGGAGGGCGGGGAATGAACCCGCTTCTCACTCCGCCCTAGAAGCCCCTAGGCCAGATGGACCGGCCTCAGCCAGGTCTTTCTCTGAAATGGAGAAGGTCCTGGTCTTCGCAGGGGCACCATCCGGGGGAGATCCCTCCCCTCCTTGTACTGCTCAGAATGCCCAGCCATTTGAAGAGGACCTTGCATAGGGGCGTATTCCAGTTCGGTATTTGGCGCCGAGTTTGGATTCGCCCCAATTGAAGACCCTACCGTCTGAGGTTACGTTACCTTAACGACCATGCCTATCACAGGAGGGCCCTCAAGTTGGCCATTCCCTCCAAGGACATCGCAGGTCCCTTTGGCAGTGTCGCCAGTCTTGTGTGGGGAGGCACAGGCCTTGACCCCGGCAAGGTTGAAAATTATTGCCAGCAGGTCTTTTGAGGGAAGCGACCAAAGGAGCCTGGCTTCCCTCTCCGCCCTAAAGGGGTTGGCCCTACCAAGCCGCTTACACGACGGGCGGTCGACAATGGGCTGCCTGCTGGCTTTCTTGGCAGTCCCCTTGGAAATAAAAGAGGGGGACTGCCGCTGGAATACGGGAGGAGCCCGAAAGCACCTCCAGAGAAGGGGTTAAGGGGGAGTCCCCTGCACCCGTTGGCGAAGGAGAAGAGTTAGCCTCCTCTTCGGTTAGAGAAATTTGGAGGGTCCCCTGCGCAAGCACAGGGGGGGGGACCTCCATTTTTTTTGCTGGAGCTGCCCGAGGGCGGCTCCGTCGCTGAGCAAGGGGGAGTTAAAGGGGTTTGAGGTTTTATGAGTTCATCAATGGGCATGGTGACCCTATTTGTGCCACGGGACGCAATAGCTCATCACCTCCTCCCGTTGCCCGCACTGTAAGTTGTGCATACAGGCCTGGCAGAGCCAGGCGCCGCCATTTCGGACCACCCCTCCCGCCTGGTAGCCTGGCAGTCCATCGGCATGGCGGCTCCACCTTAGACACGGCGTAAAAAAATATAGATTGTGAAGGAAGGTATGGGTGGGGATGAAGCAGTTTGTTAAAAACCAGCCACCCCAGACTGGAGCTCAGGGGTCAGGGAACATTGTCCCCCACCCCCTCAGCCCCGATTCGGGATGGTTGGCTGAGAGGAAGGTCAGCATTTACCCTGTGAAATTAGAGGCTGACCAGAGGAAATTGTGGGAGAGGTTGTATGAAAAGCAAGGAAACAAGTGTTTTGAAGGAAGAAGAAGAGGCTAAGCTGGGTTCGGACGGGGTGCTGAGCGATTTGGAGGACTTCCGCCACGTCGCGGCACTCTTGGCTAGGCCCTTTCTCCTGGGGTTTTTAAAAGGTAGGTAGCCCCTTTGACAGTATCACGTGATGACTACAATTAGCAATGTTCTAGCGAACCTAACAAAAGCTGAAAATCGGTAACCTAAATATACCGTTTAATTTTCTTTCTTCAACTATTTTTGTGCTCTTCTTAAGCACCTTTAGATTTGGAGTTGGTGGTGGTCGATGACCAACATGTATTGATCACTGTCGAGGGTTAGTGAGTGGGTAATCCCAGTCCTATTTCCTTGGCATATTTCATAATCCCAGAACCAAAATTAATCTTTAAAATACATGAATTAGAAATATGAAATAGCGTATATATGTATAAATAGGATTGGCCTTTGCACTAAATAGGTAAGTCTATATAATATCGTGGGGATTACACTTGAAATCCACGTACTGGGATGCTTGCGTCTTAATTGCACCCGACAGAATGAATTGAATAATATTATGGAATTAAGCACTGAATTAATCACTTGTAATATTTGAGGTTATGATCTTGGGATGGAAATTCTAGTTAACGGTTAAATTGGTGAAGTTAGGGAAGGGGATAATTTACTTTGACGATACCTTCGAGTTCATAAGTATTTGGAGCATGACGGTGAATATCTTTTTCTTTTGACGATGTTCGCACTTAGCCCAGTAGTCCGAGGTTACAGAATGTGGGAGTAATCCTAGACCGGTGTCCTGATTTAATGGTCCTAGGCCAGATCACGAAGGCGAGGCAAACGAGGACTCGAATCAGAATTCTCCTCCTCGAAGTGTCCGTTCCAATTATTGACACCTGGAGTGGGTAGCCAAAATAATTACCTTGCTACGTCTAGGGTAATCCGCAAAGGGAGGTCCTGTGTAACCTCTGACTCTGAAGGGGGAGGGTGGTCTGCAAGAAGTTTGGCACCTACAAGTACCGTAACGGCAACAAAAAATTCCCCGAAGTTTCTTCCTTGCAACGGGCGAACTGTTTACTTTGTGAGACTAGCACTACACACATCGTAAGTTTAAGATCTTCTGCTTGATTCCAGCGAGAATTTTCCCTTTTATTTCCCTTAAGAGTTAAAATCGAGAGAGCGCACCGGATTCTCATAAAATCCTTATCGTCGCGCGAAAGACCTTTTGTCTTCTGCTAGGACATACGAAATATTTACGCCTCACCACCATCCGAGCTTTCCTCGTCTCCAACCGCGGGTTTATGACGGCGCGAAAAGGAGTGAAGGAGATTCGATGCGAATAGGCGAATTTGGAATAAGGGGATGGGGGGGGGGGGAGGCACCCAGCTGTGTCGGTGTATTTATGTATGCACTAATACATGGATGCACTTAGACTTCTACATCCCTACTCGTTTTGGAAGACATTATTCTGACGCGTAACAAGGAATACCATATACCTTTAATATTGGTTACAGGAACAACACAATAAAAACAAAAAAACGAATTCAACGAATACAGGAACATAAAATAATCATGACAGTCTAAAAACACACGGAGTAATGGTCACATAGAGGAATCTCCTGAAGAATTAAGAGCTGATGTATAAGTACAAAGGAAATAAATGATTATATTAGATATATTAATCCGGGTAGTATGATATAAGAACCATATGCAAAAAAAAGGAAAACTATCTAAAATTAATCACGGCAGTTATATAGCGTGTCATATTATCCTTTTTACAAATATAAAACATGAATAATTAGTGGGTGGACACTAAACCTTTATCCAAAACTACATAGCTATAATACCGATTATTTACAATGGCTCACTGGGCTCGTCTACCGGGTTCCTAGACAAACAATCCATGAGTACATTAAGAGATTCATTTAGGTATCTGATATCATATTGATATTCGGATAATAACAGGGCCCATCGCACGAGTCTTTTATTCTGACTCTTACAACTTTTTAAGTACGCAGGGGTTTGTGATCCGCTTCTATGGAGAACGGTCTTCCTATCAAATATATGCAAAACTTTTGTACCCTAAACACGATAGCTAAAGCTTCTAGCTCCACAGTGGCATACTTCTTTTCCTGATCGGAAAGTTTCTGACTTGCAAAAGCTACCGGGAACGGCACTTCTGCCTCGTATTGCAACAAGGTGCATCCAAATCCAAGATGAGAGGCGTCGGTCTGGATGCCGAATTTCTTCTTGGGATTAGGTAAGTGCAGGATAGGGGCAGTCACTAGTTTCTGTTTGAGACAGTCGATACTGGCAATATCAATGAGGTTTCACTTAATAGGGTCTAAAGATTTCTTTTTAAGCAGGTCATTTAAGGGGGAGGCGACGGACGTGAAATGTGTGACAAAATGCCGATAGAAGGAAGCTGCTCCTTAAAAGGAACGTAGTTGCTTCTTAGAGACTAGGGGCGGCATATCGGTTATTTCTTGTATCTTATCCTTCTTTAAGGCTATGCGGTTCTCGCCAATCTTGAACCTTAAATCCGCAATAGTGCTATAAGAAAAATGGCACTTGGAGGGCTTAATTGTAGTTGCCGTGAGACCTTATTGGTCTGAGAGTGGGCGAAGACACGCGAGGTGTTCTTCCCACCGACGGTTTCAAGGGAATCTGGTAATAGGCCTTAAACAAGTCAATTTCAGAGATATAGGCGGCTCCTTCGAATAGCTGCAGGTTCTGATCGATGAGGGAGATGGTTTTCGCGACAAATACAGTGACAGCGGTCAGTTTCCGAAAGTCGACGCACATACGGAATGAATTATCGGGCTTACGTACCATGAAAATTGGGAGCAATAGTCTGAATGGGACGGTTCGATAATCCACAAGTTCTCGAGGTTGTCTACTTCCTTGTTGAAAGCTTTATGAAGGTGCACAGGTAGTGGGTAGGGATTATCCAAGAGACGAAACTTCGTAGTGAGTTCTATGTCGTGAAGCAACCTGGTATCTCGAAGATTACGTCCAAGTATTCTCCTAAGAGCGAGACCATTTGGGCGATCTTAGCGGGCCCGAGTTCGGTGTTCACGGCTAACTCGGGAAGGGTTCATCCTGGGAGAGCAGGGTAGAAAGGAGAGTAGGAAGCTCGTAGTCCCTGTCCATCTCCACACACACGGTATTAACGACGTCCAAGGGAATTCTTGGGAAAACGGTGTCAATGACTTTTCCTCGTCGAACGCCTGTGGTAGTTCTTTAGCATGTTTATATAGTATAGCTTATTACCCGATGAGGTTTGGATGACGTAGTCGACGGGTCCATAGACTTTTATTACGGGGTATGGTCCTTTCCACTGGAAAAGCAACTTGTTTGTGTTTTTGGGGAGAAGGAGCAAAACTTCGTCTCCGTGTTTTAGTTGACGAGTTTTAGCCTTTGTATCAAAATAGGCGCGGTAATTATCCAAATTTCTCTTCGTATTTTGGACGGCAATTTAAAGCACTGCCTAAGTCTTTGCCGCAGATTTAGGACATAAGAGCAGGTGTCTTTAATCCCTTCTTCCACCCAGAAATTAGTTAGGAGCTCCTTCAAGATACATAATGGGCCTCTGGCATTTTATCCGTAAAGGAGCTCGAATGGGAAGAAACCGAGGGTCCTATGGGGAATTTCGCGGCACGCGAATAGAAGGACCGGTAAATACCGGTGCCATCTCTGGGGCTGCTTATGGCACAGCTTCTTGAGGACACTTTTCACGGTTGCGTTTAATTTCTCGCACATGGGGTTGCCTCAGGGTTAAAGGGCGTCGTGAAGATGGGCTTAATTTGGAGTAATGCCCTCACGTGATCCATCAGTTCTGAAGTGAGCTGTCGGCTTCGATCTGACAGCACTTCTTGGGAATCTCAACTCTCGAAAAGATGGTGATAAGAGCTTCCGCACATGCAATACTGTCGATTTCTTTTAGTGCGACCGCGTCAGGGGACCGGGTCGCGCAATCGACGAGCGTGAGGACGTATTGGAGCTACCCGTCCCTTAGCTGTAGTCTTCTGACATGGGTCACAAGTTCTACAGTATTCAGATATTTCTTTTCCTGCTCCAGGCCGATATAAATATTTGTAAACGCGCTGAGACGTTTCGTTATGGCCAGAGTGACCGGCCCATGCGTTTTCATGTGCTAGCTGCAATACCTTAGGAACATAGTGGCGTGGAACACAAGTAATCTTGACAAGGGAGTCTACTGTGTTCGGGGAGGTGCAAAATAATGGGGAGTCTTCTACGAGGTGCCTCACCTGTCGGTTTCCTCGTACTATCTCGAAGTCACCCCTTCTGGCTTTTTCCCACAGGGGTTGGTGAACTCAGCGTTATTCAGCTTCTTGAACTCAGGGCTGCACGGGAATTTGAGCGGCGCGAGAGGACAGTTTTCTCGGCCAGCCTGTGCTCGGGTGGTGACGGCTTGTATAATCTCGCTCGGCAAGAGTTGCGCGCTCTGTCCGACAAGCACTACACAATTTTATCGGGGCCGCGACCACGTCAGCTCAACCAGTGAAATAGCAGCGCTCTATATGGCACCGGACGACAGGGAACCTGTTGGCGCGTCCAAAAAAGTCGTGTAACCGCAAATTTCTCATGCTGAGGTTTTACAGGAGGGAGTAGCTTGTCTGACACTACGATACACGTAGAGCTGGTGTCCCTAACTAAAGTGGACACTTTGCACCCATTAATCGAGCCAGTTTCGTCCACCAGGAGAACTCTTAATGAATAAAGAGTTGACCTGGTAATCCTGATCTGACGGGGCTGCAGGTCGCGGGGCATCTGGAGAAATGGTGGCAGTCACTTGATGAATCTGCTGACTTGGGGAGGGATAGAACGTTGAATTTTCGAACACTATGATTTTATGTTCCCAGGGGCTCCGCAAGGGTAACACGTGATTGGACTACTCTTGAAGGTGTTGTTTAAGTGGCTGTTAAAACCAGGGTTTTTTCGGTCTTCTAGGGTCTTCTTGGATTTGTTCTTGGGCTTAAATGGAAGAGCACGCGGCTCTAACACGTTAATTGAAGGATCGAGATGCTAAAAAACTTTGAATAAGTGACATTAAAAGGCCTCTTATACCCCAAACGTATAGCTGCTTCGAGATGCCGTATCTCCATGTTGTGTCGTAGGCTTTCTCAATATTGAAAAATATGGCCATGTGATAGAACGGGTTGAGGCCGCGTTAATTTCAGCCCCTATCCCATGTTATTTAAAAACCACGATGCTCCCACGTGCATCTTCTCTTTGAAGCTTGGCGCATTATCGCAGCCACCTGATTCAATGTTTAAACAAGGACGTTTATCTTCCCCCCGTTCGCCCCCATACGCTGACCTCGCCAGATTGAGTTAGGCTTATGGGCAGATAAGGCATCGTTCCCAGGCTCGGCTGTGCATTCCCTCGAAGCTCCGACTCGATTGTCCCCCCACGCCAAGGGAGTGTCTCGACTATTTAGATGGAAACTTTACCACTAAGATCAGATTGGAGATCCAGATTTTCGTCACGAAACATCACCCCGATCCTCTCTCACTTTGTGCGCCAAGGGACCTTGCCCTTGAGATTCACCATCACTTGTCCAGAAGGAAGACATTATCCCTTGAGTGCCAAGGTTTGAGCCTTTCGTAAAGCCAAGTCCACAAGGCTTCCCCCTCGTTGTTCAGAAACAGAACAACGTTAGAACAGCCATTGTTCGTTCGAGCCCGTTGACCAGAAACGGTTCTCACCCCTTCCCCTGTTGTTCAAAAGAGAACAACGTAGAACAGCCATTGTTCTTTTGAGCCCGTTCGCCAAGAAATGGTTCTCACCCTTCCCCCTTGTTGTTCAGAAGAGAACAACATTAGAACAGCCATTGTTCTTGAGCCCGTAGACAAGAGACGGTTCTCACTCCCCCCTGTTGTTCAGAAGAGAACAACGTAGAACAGCCATTGTTCTTCAAGCCGTTCGTCGAGAAACGGTTCTCATTCCCAAGACGCCACGTCAGGATCATTTTATCCCCCCGTTTGGCTGGAACTTGCCAGCGGACCGAAAATTCCTTCACGTCGACTTCCTCTGAACGACTAGTATAAAATTACGTAAGCCGAACGTTACCTTTGAGTATTTAACCCTTTTGTCAATTCTATCCTGTGCTTTAAATGGTTTAGCGAACCATCCCAATCTCTTTAACTTTATATTTGTTTTACCTTTTTAAATCTTTTAATCCTCGGATTAGCCCGAGGCCCCACGACCCTTTCCATTCTCTGCTCATGTCAATATTTTCCGTTTTGTGTATTATTGATAGTTATTATTAATAAAACTCTATTTTATTAATAATAGCAATATTATTATCCTTGAGCTCAGTTCCACTTCTTAAGCATGTCGAAGATACATAACATCGACCCGCCAGACATCCACGCACTCTAAAGATAATTAAAGAAGTTCCCTCAACGAATAGTTATATATGGTATATCGTCGAGAGTCCATTCTACGACATATATATATATATATATATATATATATATATATATATATATATATATATACTATTTAAATTTGGTATCAGGTGTGTAAGGTTTAACGCTCTATCTTTGCAAACACTGGTTTCAGTCGAGTAAAGCATAGTGTTATTCGTTATAATAATAGAGTATAGTAGTTCCCTTTTGTTTGAACGATTGCTATCCCCTTTTTTTTAAACTTAAGAAGCTGGAGTAGCTCAAGGAACTGTTATAATAATTTGTTTGTGTTTTTTTTTGTGATTTTAGTCATTGTTTATTTAGATCGAGAAACCAAGTACGAATAGGTCAGTGCACATATTTAGGTAGGCTAATTTCTCTAAAAGGCATAATTCTTGTTGCAAGGAATTTTAGTTGGTTGACTATGGTGCCCCCAAGTGCAAAGATGACTCAGTTCGAAATCTTTAAAGCGCAGGGAGAATCCTTGGGAATTTCCGGAAGAGAACTAATTGAGTACGTTCAAGAAGAGCAAAGAAAAGAGCGTGAAGAAAAAGAAAAAGAAAAAGAAAGAGGAAGAGAAATACAACCAGAAGAACGAGAAAGAGAAATCCAACGAGAAGAAAGAGAAGTCCAAAGAGAAGAAAGAGAAAGAGTAATCCAACGAGAAGAAAGAGAAAGAGAGGTACGGATAAGACAAGCTGAGCTTCACCATCAGATTGAATTAGCTCGTGTTGAAGCAGAGATACAGTCCGCCAGTTCCCGTTCCGAAGCCCCCCTCCAATCTCTCACTAAAGCTCCCCAATTTCAAGGATGGAGAGGATTTCGGGACATTTTTAGCCCACTTCGAAAAGATCCTCGAAATCAATAACATGGATCTGGAGGCTGAAGGTGTAGCCAGATTACTTCCCCTGTTAAATTATCTATTGTGCGAAATTTTTATATCTTTACCATCTGAATGTACAATTAACTACAGCAACTTAAAAGCTGAGTTATTGGCCGCTCATAATATGACTCTCGATTTCTACCGCCAAGAATTTCGAGGAGGTCGCATTAATTCGGACAGACGTTCCGTCAATTCGGATACATTCTTCAGAGGAATTTTAAATTTTGGTTAGAATCCTCAAAGGTTGATCCGAACTACGAGTCCTTAACAGACTTCGTGTTGCGAGATCAATTTTTGGCGTCTTTCCCGACGGAGATCCGCGCGTTCGTCAAGGATCGTCGGTGCCAGACCTTTAAAGAATGTACCGAAGAAGCGGATGTTTATGCCGCAAGCCATAATTTATACCCAAAGGAGAATCGAACTTCTCACCAACCCCAAAACCAGGAAAAAAGGAAGGATTCGCGCCCCTTCCCAGGAAAGCTGACAAAGTTTCCGGGCCTCGTAAAACCCCAAAACTTCATTCCCCAAAACCAACAACGGGTCTCCTCCCCTTAGGTTAGGATTTCTCCTCCATCTCTCTTCCCGAAGCGACCAATCATATGCTTCACCTGTGGTGTAGAAAACCACATGAGCTGGAATTGCCCCCAAAATTCTAGGCTTAAAAGCGAACCAGCCCAGCAAGTTCACCAGATTAATGCCACCCCGGCTTCCCCGGTGGTGCAGACCCAAGCAGCAACTTCTCCCCCTCCGTCAGGCCACCAGGTAAATTTTATTTTTGATAAAAGTTAACCGGGAACTTTGAAATTTGAGGAGGGCAGCGTGAACGGCTGCCGAGTATCAACTCTCGTCAGGGACACAGGATGTACGTGTTTCATCGTGTCCGACGAACTCCTCCTCCCAGTGGACCCTAACTACGAAAATTTGCGGTGGTACATGACTACCTTGGGCGGGCGAACCGATTTCCCGTCGTTAGATGTTACCTGCAGTGTCAATATTATAATGGCTGGGCTGAAGTCATTTTAGCACCCATAAAATTCTGTTCTGTACTTATAGGACAGAGCCCTCAAGTAAGCTCCGACCCTGTGTCCCAGGCCGCCCTTACTCAAGGTCGAGCTAAGAAGAAAGCCCAGGAGTCTGTCCCCGTCAGAACCCCGATACCGTCCGAATTCTTGGAGATCCTTAACCAGGACTTTAGGACGGCACAAAAGGAGTGTGAAGCACTGACACCCTTATGCGATGAGACCCAAAACCAGGACACGGAGACTGTCCGTGGATCTAAAGTCATCCGTTACCTGGATGAAGGTGGCTTACTTTATCGATCCGCCTAGGACAGTAATAACGCTGTTACTACTGTCCTATGCCTTCTACGATCCCATGTCCCTATAGTGCTCAAAGTGGCTCAGGACAGCATTTTTTCCGGTCATTTTAGTCACACTAAAACGGGCCAGCGCATTTTTAAATATTTTTATTGGCCGGATGCTGCAGCTGACTTCTTAAAGCATTGTCGATCGTGCGATGTGTGCCAGAAGACGTCCGCTAAGGGGTGGGTCAAACCTGCTCCCTTACAAAGGGGACCAGTCATTACTGAACCCTTCTCCAGAGTGGCCATCGACCTAGTTGGCCCTATCCACCCACCTTCGAGCGAAGGGCACAGCTACATTTTCACCTTGGTAGACTTTGCTACCCGTTTTCCCGAGGCTGTCCCCCTTCGCCGAATCGACAGTATTTCTTGCGCCGAGGCCCTCATTTCCATCTTTTCAAGGGTAGGCGTCCCCAAGGAAATACTCTCCGATAGAGGCCGAAAATTCACCTCTGAGTTGATGGAGTACGTAGGAAAGCTGCTCATGGTAAAGCCCCTTTTAACCACCCCTTTCCGGCCACAGACAAACGGGATGTGCGAGAAATTAAATGGAAATTTAAAATCCATTATTAAGAAGATCTGTGCCGAGCAGCCCCACGAATGGCACCGATATCTCCCGGTCGCCCTATTCGCCTATGGGAAAAAACCCACCGTTCATTAGGCTTCGCCCCGTTCGAGCTCCTTTATGGACGTAATGTACGTGGGCCACTCAGTATTTTAAAAGAGTTGTTAATCAAGCCCCAACTGGATCAAGAACTCCAGCAATCTTACGCCTATGTCCTGAACCTACGCCAGAGGCTCGAGAAATGCGCAAACATCGCCTATAAAAATGCCGATGTCAATTTGGAGAAATACATAACCTATTTTGATGTCAGGTCCGAAGATCGTAAATTTAAGCCCGGTGATGAAGTACTCCTGCTCCTTCACACAGCCAGTAATAAATTACTGAGCCAATGGAAAGGTCCGTACTCGGTCCGTGAGGCACGAGGACCGGTAGATTACCTCATTGGTACCCCAGCAGGCGATAAGCTCTATCACGTCAACTTATTGAAAAAGTACCACCGGCACGCCCATGGAGATACTTTTCGTAGCACTGGACGAAACATCGGCACTTGAAGAGGATTACCCCGTGGAGTCCCTTAATGTAATCCAGACAGTGTGCATCCAACCTGATGCCGATTAACCTCTTTCTTCCCTACCAGGCAAGCCTTTTGACCCCTTTGACCTGGATATCGACGCGCAGCTGACACCACATCAAAAGAGTAAGCTACAAGAACTATTATGTCAGTTCGACGACGTTATTTCAGAGAAGCCTGGGTTCGCTACTAGTTTCGAGCATGATATCAAATTAACAACCTTAAAACCCGTCCGTTCAAAACCGAATCCCATGCCGATTCATTTACGCCAAGCCTTTAACGCCGAAGTTAATAATTTAATTAGTTTCGACATCATAGAACCTTCCACCTCTAGTTATTGTTCCCCAATCGTCATGGTCAAGAAACCTGATGGCTCTTATCGGATGTGCATCGAATTGCGGAAGTTAAATTCGGTAACTGTGTTCGACGCCGAGCCCATCCCGTTGGTAGACCAAAACCTCCACCTTTTCGAAAACGCCAAGTTCATCTCAGAACTCGATTTGTGCAAGGCGTATTATCAAATCCCCCTCCAGCCCGAGGTGAAAGCATATACCGCCTTTGCAACGGAGAAAGGCCTTATGCAATTCAAGCGCCTTCCTTTTGGCCTCGTCACTGCTTATAGCAACTATAACCGTCTCATGAGAAGGTTGTTAGATGGACTTTTAAACGTATCCTTTTACTTTGATAATGTCTACGTCGCTACTCGCGAATGGAGTCACCATTTAACCACCCTACAAGCTCTCTTCGAGCGACTGCGCGAAAATGGCCTTACCATTGGCCCCAGCAAATGCCATTTTGCCGACGAAACCATAAAATAGTTGGGTTCCTAAGAGGATAAGATTAAGGCAATCGCCGACATGCCCCTCCCGATTACAAAGAAGCAATTAAGATCGTTCCTAGGATGAGCTTCGAACTATCGGCGATTCGTTCCGAATTTCACTGCAATTTCGGGGCCCCTCAGCTCCCTTTTAAAAAAGAATTCCCTCGATCGTCTACGTTGGAATGATGTCGCTATTTCCCATTTTAGTCAGCTCAAGAGTAAGCTCATTTCTGCCCCCATTTTAAAGTTGCCCAACCCGGAAAAATCCTTTGGGATTAAGACAGACGCGTCCAACGAGGGCATTGGAGGTGTACTCCTTCAATACGAGGATGACGGAACGAGTCATCCAGTTGCATATGCTAGTCGTCAATTATTACCACGCGAAAAGAGATGTGCCACTATAGAAAAGGAAGCTCTATCAATTATCTGGGTCATAGACAAATTCAAAATGTACTTGATAGGAAAAGAATTTCAGATAGGAACCGAACACGGTCTGTTAGCCTATATTAGGAATGTGCGACACTCCAACGGCAAAATCATGCGCTGGAGTTTACTCTTGCAAGAGTATCAATTTAAAATAAATTATATAAAAGGTTCCGATAACCAGGTCGCTGACGCACTCAGTAGGAATGCGTTACCGAATAGCATATAGTAATTGTATTCATAGGATTAGTATCTCCATGTAGGTATATACCGTCTTGTACGACTTAAATTAAGATTCTCTTGTAATATAATAATTAGTTAATGTATATGTCTGAATTTTGTAACGCTCAATGTCTATTTTTTTTGTATGTATATATTTGTACCCATTAAATTACGTATAAATTATTTTGTCCCATATGTACTAATTTTATATCATTTCATTTTTCCATGCCTTTTTTTTATTAAGTTTGTATTAAAGGTTATTTTCCCTTATAATCAAAAGATCAAAATAATCATATGTATTGAGGTAATACTAGTTAGGTGAAGGAAGTTACGGTTGGTACAAGAAAACGAGTTCCCCACAACGGAGCTCTATCGTTGTCCCTTCTCTCTTTTTTTTCGAAGTGACAACTTCCCCCGGAATGGAAAGGTGTGATAGAACGGGTTGAGGCCGCGTTAATTTCAACCCCTATCCCATGTTATTTAAAAACCACGATGCTCCCACGTGCATCTTCGCTTTGAAGCTTGGCGCCTTATCGCAGCCACCTGAGTCAATGTTTAAACAAGGACGTTTATCTTTCCCCCGTTCGCCCCCATACGCCGACCTCGCCAGATTGAGTTAGGCTTATGGGCAGATTAGGCATCGTTCCCAGGCTCGGCTGTGCATTCCCTCGAAGCTCCCACTCCATTGTCACCCCACGCCAAGGGAGTGTCTCGACTATTTAGATGGAAACTTTACCACTAAGATCAGATTGGAGATCCAGATTTCCGTCGCGAAACATCACCCCGATCCTCTCTCACTTTGTGCGCCAAGGGACCTCGACCTCAAGATTCACCATCGCTTGTCCAGGAGGAGGACATTATCCCTTGAGTGCCAAGGTTCGAACCTTCGTGACGCTAAGTCGACAAGGCTTCCCCCTCGTTGTTCAGAAAGAGAACAACGTTAGAACAGCCATTGTTCGTTCGAGCCCGTTGACCAGAAACGGTTCTCACCCTTTCTCCTGTTGTTCAAAAGAGAACAACGTAGAACAGCCATTGTTATTTTGAGCCCGTTCGAAAAGAAACGGTTCTCACCCTTCCCCCTTGTTGTTCAGAAGAGAACAACATTAGAACAGCCATTGTTCTTGAGCCCGTAGACAAGAGACGGTTCTCACCCCCCCCCCCTTGTTGTTCAGAAGAGAACAACGTAGAACAGCCATTGTTCTTCAAGCCGTTCATCGAGAAACGGTTCTCATTCCCAAGACGCCACGTCAGGATTATTTTACCCCCCCCCCCTTCGGCTGGAACTCGCCAGCGGACCGAAAATTCCTTTACGTCGACTTCCTCTGCACCACTAGTATAAAATTACGTAAGCCGAACGTTACCTTTGAGTATTTAACCCTTTTGTAAATTCTATCCTGTGCTTTAAATGGTTTAGCGAACCATCCCAATCTCTCTAACTTTATATTTGTTTTACCTTTTTAAATCTTTTAATCCTCGGATTAGCCCGAGCCCCCACGACCCATTTCATTCTCTGTTTGTCAATATTTTCCTTTTTGTGTATTATTGATAGTTATCATTAATAAAACTCTATTTTATTAATGATAGCAATATTATTATCCTTGAGCTCAGTTCCACTTCTTAAGCATATCGAAGATACATAATATCGGCCCGCCAGACATCCACGCACTCTAAAGATAATTAAAGAAGTTCCCTCAACGAATAGTTATATTATTATTATTAAAGTTCCAAGCCACAACCCCAACTGGAAGAGCAAATAGCTATAAGCCCAAGGGCCCCAGCGGGGAAAGAAACCTGGTATGGAAAAAACGAAACAAAGATTAAGAAAAACATAATAAATAAATAGAAAAAAAAAAAAAAATTAAATGCTATAATGTTAAAAATATTATAATATTATATATGTGTGGATAATGAATAAAATATTAAAGTTATAAGTTTCTGTTAATTAAAAATGTATTAGCACCCACTTTAAATTTCTGAAGTTCCAAGGACTCAACAACAACACTAGGAAGTTCATTCCACAGTTTAGGTGTGTTAGGAATGAAACTTCTTGAAAACTGTGTTGTGTTGAATCTCATAGGCGTAAAGGCCCTACTATTGGCATTTAGTACACCTCTGGTAACTCGTTGAGGGGCATATAAATTGGGCAGATCGTGATGCAGTGGATGATCTGCATTGTTAAAAATTTTATATAAGATGCATAAGGAGCTTATTGCTCGCCTGTGCCACAGATCAACTTTGAGGTCAGGAATTAAAAATTTTATTGCTCTCAAATTTTTATCTAATAAATTAAGATAAGAGTTGGCTGCCGAACTCCAAACAGGGGCGCAATATTCAAAACACGGAAGAATAAAAGCATTAAAACAATTTTTAAGAACAGTCTGCTCTCCAAATACTTTGTAAGATTTCCTCAAAATGCCAATTTTTTGAGCAATAGAGGAGGAAATAGATCGAATGTGATTCTCAAAAGTAAACCTAGAGTCAAGCATAACTCCAAGCAACTTAAAAGAATCACATATGGAGATGGGAATGTTATTAATTAAAAGATCTGGATGGGGAGGATCTAGTGTTCTGGATCTGCTAACAATCATACTCTGGGTTTTCTTTGCATTTAACTTCATGCCCCATGAAGTGCACCAAACATTTATCTTAGCCAGATCTCTATTTAAAGACTCTGCAACCGATGCTCTCAACTCAGGAGATGGGACTGGGGCTATTAGAGTAGCATCATCAGCATAGGCTATAAGTCTATTTTCCAGTCCAAACCACATATCATGGGTATATAATATAAACAGTAGAGGACCAAGAACACTGCCTTGTGGTACACCAGATAGCACCTCTCTCTCATCACTAAAATTATTGTCAACATAAACCTTTTGATGTCGATTTGTTAAAAATTGTTCAATAATATTTAAAAATACACCACCTACTCCCAACTGCTTCAACTTAAATATCAGGGCCTTATGATTGACACGGTCAAATGCGGCACTGAAATCCAGGCCAACTAAGCGAACTTCTTGACCAGAGTCTAATGATTTTTGGACAATGGTAGAGACTGTGAGAAGTGCATCACAAGTGCTCAGACCCTTACGAAATCCAAACTGTAAAAACGGAAACAGACGATTAAGCTCGGCAAATGTACTTAAACGTTTAGCTAGTAAACGTTCAAAAATCTTAGATAGAACAGGAGTTATAGAAATGGGCCTATATTCAGTAGGGTTAAAACTACCACTTGCACTTTTACATAGTGGAGTGATGTTACCAATTCTCCAACATTCGCAAAAACTACCACTCCTCGCCAGCTTCCGAAGAATAACGGAAAGCTTGGGAGCCAAATACTCTGCAGTTTTCTTAAAGAATAAAGGGAATATACCATTTGGGTCAGTACCACCATAAGCATCCAGATCAAGAAGTAACTGTTTTACTTCACTTGAACGGAAAGCAATCTTGTTTAACCTTGGTTCAGGGAAACAAGTGTCAGGTAGAGTTAGATTCTCATTACTTTGTTTATTATCAAAAACATCAGCCAACAGTGTTGCCTTTTCTTCAGGACTAAGGGTAATGGAACCATCAGGTTTAAGAAGGGGTGGCATAGATGAATCATTCCCAAAAAGAGCAGACTTGAGAGTGGTCCAGAATTTGTGGGAATTTGCTGTGCGCTGAAGAGTTCCCTTTGTGGTAGTATTGAATACAACTTCAGCATTATTATATACCCTCTGAGCTGCTGTTCTGTAGTGCACATAATTATCCCATAGAAAGGCAGATCTACTTCCCTTCCACAGGTTGTAGGCTTCTTGTTTCTGCATATGAGCCCTCTTACAGTCATCATTAAACCAGGCTTTGTCCTTAGTGCGATATCTGATCATACGGAATGGAACATGTCTATCAATAATTGAAACAATTTTATCATTCAAAATACGAACTGCTTCAACCTCCTTATATATTAGTGGCCAGTTGATCCGGGAGATATCATTTAATATATTGCACCAGTCTACTTGAGATTTGATGAATACTTTGCTTGTATGAGCTATATTAGGAATAG
The DNA here is from genome assembly GCA_963969495.1 of Ceratothoa steindachneri. NCBI lineage: Eukaryota > Metazoa > Arthropoda > Malacostraca > Isopoda > Cymothoidae > Ceratothoa > Ceratothoa steindachneri. Next base: position 118,915,180 of record OZ018330.1, on the reverse strand, counting down.
ATTGCTCAATACAGATAGTTATAGAAATTGCACAGTGGTCAGAAGTTCCCACAGGAGGATCAACAGCACCTGTAACGACTCCAGGGGAATCAGTGAAAACCAAGTCAAGGCAGTTCCCAGATGAATGGGTAGGCTCCCTAATGACTTGCTCACAACCCGACTCACACGCAAAATCATAAGCCCTGATACCATGACAGTCAGTAGGGGAGACAGAAGACAGCCATTGCCTATGATGAGCATTGAGGTCTCCCATAAATACAAAGCAGGCTTTCCGGTCACTTTCCTGTACCTTGGCCATGGCAAGGAGCAGACAATCAAAAATAGTATCATCTAAGTCTGGATTGCGATAGACAGAAAAAAGATAAAAATTATTTTGCTTACCACATACTTTCATAACTTGCATCTCATGGCAAGAACAAGCATAGGAGGTCTTTGAAGCAGAGTAACCATTCCTAATGTAAACTGCCATTCCTCTAGCCCTAGGAATGGCATCACGCCTAAGTAAAATTGGTTTTTTGAAGCCTGGTATAAGTAGTTCAGAGACATGCCTCATATTTGAAACCAGGGTCTCTGAACAGAGTAAAATGTCATGAGACTTGGATGAAGCAGTCAAGTCTTTAATATTGGCATGTAGGCCCCTAATATTAATATAGAGTAGACGACATTTTATCTGACGAGGATGACCAGGTCCAGGGTTGAGCTCAATATCTCCTGATAAAATTAAAATCGATATTAAAAAAATATCGTAGAGAGTATATCGTAGAGAGTCCATTCTACGACAGGCCAATACTCAATACTTTAATGAGAAAGCTTTCTGGACCTATCTCTCGAAACGTACTAGGAGGTCAAGGGTACTATGACCTTTACGAAAGTCACATTGAAATGAAGAGAGAAAGTGATTGGTTTCTAGGAACCAGCTTAGGCGCTCCAATATCAATTTTTACAGCAACTTACTCAAACAGCTGGTGAGAGCTATAAGGCGGTAGCGATCTGCATCCAACCCGTCCCTGCCCGGTTTAGCAAAGGTAAAGATGATCCCAATGTGCCATGATGACGGGTAAAAACCCTTCACCCATATAAAGTTCTACAAATCAAGTACGAAGAGAGTAGAGTGTGGATGTAGGTGCAGAATTATATCGAAATGGATCTCAAGGCCAGAGGAAGTAGCTCCGCAAAAGAAAAATCGCTACGCAGTTCATTGATGCTGAATAGAGCATTATATGGAAGGTTAGATTTTGTTGTGGAGTTAGAGAATGCGACTCTTCCTTTGATTTGTAGAATATAAAATCCTTATCGTAACGGCTGACACTGTTGACAGCGCGTAAATGGTCAGCAAAAGCATTGCTGACCGCCAGGCTGTTATTCTCCACGGAACCGAGTAGATTGAGTGTGGGGGTATGATCAGCATAACAACCCATGATCTTATTAATTCTCTTCCAGATCTTAGAGGTAGGGGGCATCAAGGAAATTGATGTAAGGTAACGGTGCCAAAAGTTTCGGCGAGCCTGACGAAGGGTTCTTTGGCGAAGCGCACGAGCTAGATTTCGCTCGAACTTGTTGCACAAAGTTGGGTTCTTTTGGAATCGGGCATGGACTAACTTGTAATTTTTTGATAGCTGTTGCGCACGCCGAGGTCCACCAGGGCACGGTTAAGCGGCCCCTAGCGGTTCGCCTCCGTGGGATGGTCTTTGTTGCTGCATTGTAGATAGTCGATGTAAAGTATTCTACTGCCGCGTCCACTCCATTGAAGATCCCCAAGGATGCATTTGTGAAGGAAGCCTTTTGGAAACCTTCCCAATCGGCATGACCCAAGTCCCACTTAAAGGGGAATGGTTCTATGCTGGCTAACTTGAAGGGCCGACAAGACAATAGGAAAGTGGTCACTCCCATAGAGATCGTCAAAAATTGACCCTCGAAATTCCGTTAAGCAATCGGGAAACAAACAGACAGGTCAACACAGCTAAAAGAGTCCGTCTAGGCATGATAAGAGGTAAAATCGCCAGTATTTAAGACACAAAGAAATTCAGATAATAAAAGAGACTCTAAAACACTGCCTTTGGCAGTTCGAGTAATGTCACACCAGTATGGGTGACGGACGTTAAAATCTCTTAGTAATAAAAATGGGGAGGGCAACTGGTCTATAAGTTCTAAAAGGTCGGGTCTTGACAATGATAAACAAGATGGTAGGTAAATAGAGCAAACGGTAAAAAGCTTGGTAAGATAAACCCTCACGGCAACAGCTTGTAGGGTAGTATGTAGGGAGATGGGAGAAACATGGTAGGATGAAGATACCATGATTGACACCCCTTTATGAGAGGGGCTTCCAGCAGGAGCAATAGAGTTGAAAGTGAGAAAGCCGGGTTCCGTCGAAAAGGGCTGTATACCCAGTTATTCTCCTGAAGACAAATAACAGCGGGGTGGATAGTCGTCAAAAGAATTTTGAGTTCTTCCCACTTTGGAAGAACTCCTTGACAATTCTATTTTAAAATGGAAGATATTATGTGCGGCGATTAGATACCACTGTGAATATCATTTTCTCTTTTGAGGCCAATATTGTATTTTAGGTTCGTCCCAAAGAGCTTGGGAGACGGGGAGCTGATTTTGAGGAGCCTGCTTTTGCAGGGGGGGGGGGGAGATCCTAGATGGAGCACTAACTGGTTTTTTTTTCGTTGGTTTTGGAGAACCGACCGAGGCCCTTGATTGTAATTCGGACTCGCCTCCTGGTGGAAAAAGAAGATCGAGAATGGATTTTCTGCCGATAGATGCGGATTCATGGGTGGAGGGGTATTTTCAATGTCTGAAGGGTTGATCCAACCGCTGCGATTGGTGATATTAGAGTATCAACTGCTTCCATCGGAAGTAGAAGGGCGAGTGGAACGAACAGGCGATCTGAGTGAGGTGCGTGGACCTGGGTGTATATCTGTCATCGTTTGGATCAGGATGGGGACTAAGTCCTGTGAAGGGTGGGTCGAACTTAAGGGCATAGAATGTTAAGCAATAGGGGAAGGGTCCATTGAAGATTGTCGGGGTTCGGCTGAGTCATCTCTATAGGCTGCCCGCTTATTGGTGGTTGATGACCCAGGCGAAAAATCCTTGCTTTTTACTACTGGGCTTTGGATCTCGGGGCGGGGTGGATGAACCATTACTGGTCCACGTTGCGTATTCTTTCAGACAGAGACTGATGTGTTCAAGTGTCTCACCCTGAGCGTCTCTCCAAGCTAGAGCTGTTGAATAGAGGGGAACTACATTGGTTATTTATGTGTGAGAGCAATGCTTCGACTGTATATCTTGAATGTTTCTGATGCTGCGAGTAGATGTAGGATGAAATGCTTCAGGCGTGTTGGAACTCGCGCATAATGGTCGGTTTCTTCGAGCTTCACGTAAAACCTCAGAGAAGAGCCAGCCGAGTGGTGAGGTCTGTGGTCGAGCACACTGATGGGCATCTCTTCTATCTAGACCTAGATAGAACAATAATATAATACGCTTGGATGCCAAGATTGAGGGTAGCAAATATACTAACAGTTAAAATAGAAAACTTCGTTCTTCTTTCCTCACCTACTTTCGGTCTTACACAATTAAAAACATCTTTACTTGCCGCTCACACCCGCAAACGAATACAACTCTAGGTTTTTCATACCTTCTAAGAAGCTTCTTCCGTCATTGCTCCTGCTTGTACATTCCTCACAAATGAAGGCCGATGATAGGATTTATCTTCCCCGACCTAATTATGTTAGATCAATACATTTACCTTCCAGTCACGTTGCAAAAACGTGTCTTTCATCCTCTCACTGAATTCTTTGTTCCTCTTTGATCCTTATGAAAATCTTTGTGCCTACCTTATCGCCCCTACTCCTCAAGTACAGATGTGATTTAATAATCTGTTCATTTGTTTCATTTTGTTCAAATGAATTCTTGATCTCTATTTGACTAAAATTATATGGATTTTCTTTTATTTTACAAGAGGATAATAACCAGGACAATTGGGTGCTATCCTTTCCCTCGCTTCGTAAATAGTTTCACCTCTAGGCAAATCAGATCGAGGAGAGTAGACACTCTTTTACTGGTCGGATGTTTGCTTCTCTATTTATTAATCTTTTCCCTATTCTCTTCTTAACTATTTTGTTACCACCTTCTTCCACAAGTTCTCGTTTCGAGTACCGACTTTCTTTATCCGAACTTTCTGCAAGAGGATGTAAACCCCACACCTCCTAATATTCATGATTATCTAGGTTCCAGTATGGGACCATGAGACCTTATACCCCATCCTCTCCCTTTTACTTTATTCGGACTGTTCTTCTTATCTTCTCTGGGTGAGTTGGGATTCGTTCCATCAAATACGCAACTTTCCTTTTATACCATCAATATTTAAGTCCTTTCTTAAGTCCTTGGGCAAGACGAGCAGTTTTCACTCCTATAATTTGTTTCCATAATTAATAGGGTAATTTGTTTTCATAAGGATCCCGCCTGCTGAATGCAAACTAGGGGAAATTTTCACTACTCACGTTATAGCCTGATAATAGTTAAGATGTAAAGACATAAAAATATGACAAAACCAAATAAAAAAAATAGAAAAAAAAAAAAGCCAAGCGAAAAAAACCTATCGGGGCGAAAAAGCAAGAAAAAGGAGGAAGCATGTTCCGGCGTTGGGTGGATGATCGCCTTCCACTGGTACAGGAACATTCTGTCTGCAAAAAAGAGCCAAATAAATGGGGGGAGGCCAGCGTCCTCCAAAAATTCAGATGTCAGATAGTCCACAAGTCTGTGTACACAAACCCGTCTCGAATACATGGAATTTTCGGTGCCGACCCCGCTCTTTCCGATACCGGCAGAGGTAACGTGCGCGAAAATCACCTAGAATGGGACATCCAACAAGAATGTGCCAAACTGTGCTGGTAATTATAATTTTAAGAATTTATAGCCTGTTTTGCTATTTAGGCTCATCTGGCTTAAGTGTTCATAAAAGTTATAAAAACCAAAGCTAAACACAAAAGAGTTAAAAATCATATATAATTAAACAATAAAAAGAGCAACAACATGGGATTGGTAGCTTTCCCATAAAAATATGGAAAGACAAGACTAGAATAAACTATAGTTAAAATACACGACAGCAAAGAAACGGCTAAAGTATCGGATATGTGGACAAATATAAAAATATTAAAATATAGGTTAGCACTAACGAAGGTATCAAACTTTGGAAGAAAGGACGGCATCTTTCAGAAATCCCACTAAGTTGGGCACAACATGGCGAGTCTCTCCGAGAATAGAAGCAAAGGTGGGGTGAAGACCGAAATACTTCTTTAGATGGGCAGAGTATCGCGGGCAGATGAGCAGAAGATCTGATGTAGAATCGGAGGCAGTATTCATTACGGCGAAATGAAAGGGGAGGAATCCTGTTTCAGCATAGAGAGTTAGAACAGGGAAAAACTTAAATGCCCCTGTAGCAAGGCGCAGGCCTCTGTGATGCAGCGGGTTTAGTTTATTCAGCATGCTTTTGAAGGCAGAGCCATACAGGTGGCAGCCCTAGTCGAGTTTTTAAGGTAATGGCCAGCTGTGGATCTCGAGGAGGGTTCGGCGGTCAGCTCCCCAGTGTAGATTTGGTAAAGAGGCCCCAAGGGCAAGTACAGGAGCGCATCTTCTCACGAGGTCTTCAATATGATATCGCCATGTCATACGCTGGTCGAATATAAGGCCTAGGAATTTAGTATGGGTGGTGAATTTGATCAGCGAGCCATAAATATTAAGGTTTATCCTAGGAATCGATTTGCGTCAGGTACATATAACTGCCGTTGTTTTGGGGTAGAAGATGGTGAATCCGGTCGATGAGGCATGAGCCGCTATTGAACCCAGTGCTTGCTGGAGCAAGTTGGTGGCTACCGCCGCGAACGAGCTCGTCACCCAGATGGTAATGTCTGTACATAAAGTGAGCAGTGTACAGGGAATAATACTCGTATATGTTGAGAAAGCATTGATCGCAATTACAAAGAGAGAAGTGTTAAGCACGCTTCCTTGTGGGACTCACTCATATTGTACAAGCTTTGTAGAGCGAGCACCTCTGAGATCGACACAGAAAGACCGGTCTTTTAAGAAGTTTTGTATAAACAGATCCAAGGGTCCGCGAACTCTCATGTCGTTTGGCTGCTGTAGAATCAAGCGCCGCCAAACTGTGTCATATGCTTTTATAAATCGAAGAAGATTGCGGTGTCAAACTTTTTCCTAGAGAAAGCAAGGCCAATTTCATGGTCGAGTAGGGTAAGAGGGTCAAGTATGGAACGATTTGGGCGAAACCGAAATTGGGATTTTTTTATAGAGCGCATCTGGCAACTGCCCACTTGGGCATAAGTCGCCGAAAACACGACAGCCTAGAGCTAGGCTACTTTAAAATAAAAATATTGAAACATAATGATAAAATTTGGAAAAACTTAACGATTAGGAAGCAATCTCCGGCAGTTGGAGGAGGTCAACCCTCATCCCGGTGGAGGAGCGTGCAACCTACAAAGAAAACAACAAAAAACAAAAAACAAAACAAAAAATAGAACCTTCTTGAAATAAAGGGGAGAAGCCCGGCCTCACCCCAAAAGTCAACAAGTCCACAAGTCAATGTGCACGAGCTCTTCCCGAGTACAAGGGACAGGCGGTAGCGACCTCATCCATTCCGGTACCATGACAGGTATCGTACGGAAAGATCACCCAGACTGGAACATTCGACAAGAATGTGCCGAACAGTCTGGGGGACGACGCAGTCGTCGCAATAGGGCACTGGTGAGCACTCCATCAGATAGCGATGCGTCACACGAGTGTGCCCGATTCGGGGAGGACAGAAAGCGACCTGAAGCCGTCGCGGCATTGGGGGATAGGTCCATGGGAACAGTCACGGCGCAATGGCACGCAACTTTATGTTCCCTTCGACCGTCTCTGATCTTCTTTGCCAAGCAGTCCGAAGAGCTATCCGTATTCCTGCAATGTAGTCGATGTGAGAAAGAGCAAAACGCTGGTCCGTTTGCAGATTTCTCGCGGACTCTTTCGCGCCCTTATCGGCGCGCTCATTCCCCGCAATTCCTACATGTCCAGGAACCCAGCAGAAGATAATCTCGACATCCACCCGGCTCACCAAAACTGTGGCGTCACGGATATCGCTAACCAGGGGATGCGGAGATTCCCCTGCCCTGAGAGCATATAATAAGAGAGTGGTGGTTATGGAAGGACGAGGGGCATAAGGCAAGGTGTTGAGCCGGCAAGGTGATGAGCAGGCAAGGTGATGAGCCGGCAAGGTGATGAGTCGGCAAGGTGATGAGTCGGCAAGGTGATGAGTCGGCAAGGTGATGAGTCGGCAAGGTGATGAGTCGGCAAGGTGATGAGTCGGCAAGGTGATGAGTCGGCAAGGTGATGAGTCGGCAAGGTGATGAGTCGGCAAGGTGATGAGTCGGCAAGGTGATGAGCCCGCAAGGTGATGAGCCCGCAAGGTGATGAGCCCGCAAGGTGATGAGTCCGCAAGGTGATGAGTCCGCAAGGTGATGAGTCCGCAAGGTGATGAGTCCGCAAGGTGATGAGTCTGCAAGGTGATGAGTCCGCAAGGTGATGAGTCGGCCAAGTAATCACACGATTTATCAAGTTCACTAGTTTGGGTGGTTTCTGATGTTTTATTTAAACATGGTGATATCAGTGTTTTTGTCTATACAGTGAGGATGGTCTGGCGAATCGATTCCATGTAGCTTAGCGAGCAAGAGCTCTACAAGTTCTCTCATGTCGGGTGAAGATATTTTCTCAGACATACTTTGCAGGGGCTATACGAGGTATATGATTTAATGTCGTAAAGCCACGTTTCATATAAAGAGCTCATTGCTCACGGGGAGCGTGGGACATCGTCCACGAGTCGGGTGCGTTTGTCGTTGCAGGGGTTAAGAGAGGAAGAGTCGGAGAGAGAAGGTAGAGAGCGCTTACAGCCCCCACCTCTCTCACGATTGATCCGCGGGAGGCTAAGAATTTCACTATCCGGAGTAACATTGGGCAGCGATAATCTGCGGTGAAGGTGGACAGGCAGTGACTTACTCTGAGTAACGCTAGTTTCTGGATTTATAGGGCCATCAGTAGAAATGGGGACCTGAGTAATTGGGCGATCGCCAAGTTCATCATCGACTGGGATTGCTGATGGTTCAGTTGCTTGTGACGCAAGAGCAAGTTCACTATTTGATGCATATAAAGGGGAGTGAGGTGATCGAGTTCGGAGTCTTCCCCTTCGAAGTCTCTTCTTGCGATTGTAAGGTAACTCGGATCTTGAAAATAGTTGTACCACATGTACTTCGGACGAAAGTGGCACTCTTTGATGGGAAAAGGTGGGCCGTGCTCCATCAAGACTGGGAGACAACATTGCCTCTTGCATTACTTCACCTTGCTGTAAAGGTGTAGCTTGATGCGTGAGTTTAAACTAGAGAGGCTGTGATCGGATGGTCGGCACGGAGTGTCGATGTACTAGCTTTGGGTTGAGCGACAAGAATGCTAGGAGAACCACTCGTCACAGCGGAAAAGGTGCATGTTGACAAGGTAATGCCTTCTTCACGTATGTCTATTTTCACTTTACGTCTAGATATGCCAGATCGTATGGAGCGAACGCGGATCTCCTGATTGTAGAGGTAGTGAGGGGACTTGTTGTGGCGGGCATGATGTGGGCCGCCACAGTTGAGGCATTGGGTCTCTTATGTGCAATCTGGGGCATTGTGTCCCAATTTTCCACATCAGAAGCACGGATTCTCGGTGCTCTTACAATATTTTGCCGAGTGGGAAAATCTGTTGCAGTTACGGCACTGGAGTGAGGTAGGGTGTTCTTCTTTGACTCCTATACGTGTTCCTGCAGATTTTATAAACGGTAGTATCGTTTGCCGTTTTAGGGTTATCTTAGCAACCCTACTATAAATGGGGTGGAGGAACGAGAAGATGTTTTTTTTTTTAAATACTAATCGACAACATTATGGTGTTGATCTGTGAAAACTTCTTTAATGACGGAAAAGATGAATTCATCTTTAACATCAGGTCCTGGGAATTCCTGACATAAAATTCATTTTCGTCACTGGCGGGGATATTTAAAGAGCCAAGAGATTGTCGGCTGAACAGGCGTTCGGAAAATTACTGTGGTAGCGTGGATTATTTCTTCCCCGCGTGAGTCAGCGATTGAGAAGTCAGGGGTGGCCTTAGGGAAAATTTATCTTAAGGCGTGGTACGTGTGTAAACTACAAACCATTTGTTCTTCTGGAACACAATAATATATAACTAGACCAAGCAGAGGGAGTTAGGATGCTATGTAGATTTGTCGTCAGTTTTCGGCGGAGGTTAGGGTGCTGTTGAGCACGAGAAGGTTGAGTAATATTGTGAGGGGAAGGGGCGACCTCGAAGTGGTTACTGAGACGCTTTCCGTTTGAGGGCGAGATATAGGCTGTCGCGTAGGCCTCGAACTCACCTTGTCCAAAGAATAGTCCATGGGCATATCCAGTGGAGGAGCAGGGGTCGGGTGAACGGGATGATTTTTTTTTTTAATTTCTATCATTGGGCATGGGGACCCTGTTCTTATTGCGGAATGCAAACGCTAATCACCCCGCGCAGTCGCCCGCGCAGTCGCCCGCGCTGCGAGGGGTGATTAGCGTTTGCAAAGCCGGCAAAGCCGGCCCAATGGGTGACTCCCCTTTGTCGCGGGAAGAGAGCTTGTGCGTATCCTTGAATTTTCGAGCTATGTCAGCGGGGGTACCTATCTTCTGGCACCCTTTGCAGGGTTTCCCTTGTCGATTTGGCCGGAAATTAGGTTCCAGACTAAGTGCGTCTTTCTTTGTCGCTCTTTATTCTACTCTATCCTTCCTCTTTTTTACATTAATCCTATTTCTTCTACTTATACAAAAAGAAAAAAGCAACAAAAACAACCCCTATACCTATAAAGGTCACTCCTACCCTTTTTTCATCTATCTACATATAAGGACCTGGCAGCTACCTCAGGGGTCAGAAGAGAGGCGTGGGAACCTCTATAAACAACGCCAATCGACGCTCACTGGTTGCGAGAGACTAGGACTTGAGGGGTCTTAGGCGTTGGGGCACGATAAATGGGATGATGGTAGTGCCCCTTTAACCCCTTTCCTGGCACATAATTATTGAACATTCCCAGTGACCGTTGACGGGTGCCTCTGGTAGCATAGGTCCATGGTAACGGCCCTTTGTTCCCATGTTGGTTGCCAGGCCAACAAAAAGCCTTGAGTCGAGTTTCTTGGTGTGGCGGGATATCCATTGAACGCTGCTCCGAGATCTTGGCCGTGGCGAATGGAACTAGTAGGAGTTTAGTACGGGGCGTGCTTCGTTGTTGTTCACCTGGTGACAAATCGATGGCCCTTTCGGTGACCGTCTGTGCTGCTTGGTTGGGAGTCACGGCACGCCGAGGCTTGACGACTCGGTCTGACGAACAGCAGCACATGCATCGTGCCTTCTGAAAGATCCGAAATGTCTCCGATCGATAGGTAGGAGTGACTCACGCGGGGAGAACTCACCGACCCCCTTTTTTCTATTGATTGGTCGCAGAGTTTTGAAAGAGAGAAAGTGTTCAAAATAACAGGGAAAAAAGGTCCAGCTGCAATCAAATATACATATGAGATATGCCAGAAGGACAAGTGGTGCGTTGATTTCCCGGAAGGATGTTTTTCGAAATGCCACCCGGGAAGTATACGCACTGACTTCATCCTTAAAGCAGAGGTCCAAGAGGCAGTCGCATACAAAAAGGAACTCAAGGATCTCTTCACAACCTCTGAAAAAAACCCTAGGGCACTGGAAAGTAAAATACAGACCCTAGAAACGCAGCACGCGCTTCAGATTCAGCATCTCGAGGAAAATATCCTAAAGCTAGCCTCTAAACTAGAGGCCCAGTCAGCTCAAGCTCGAGACGAAAGTCCCACTGACTTGGGTGGTTTCGCCGATGTGACACTAGCTCAAGGAGGTGGAACTGTATTGACAGTCCCACTTCAGCCATGCGGAAAAGCCAGTGAGAAGACGAAAGAAAAAGAAAAAAAGAAGAAAAACGACCTTAATGCAGCTCACCTGGTGTGAAAGGGAAAGTGGAAAGAGAAGAAGAGAAAAAAGAAACGGAAGAAGAGAAAACAAAGGAAGAAAAGAAAAGAAGAAGAAGAAGAACAAGAAAAAAAAAGAAAAATGTACAGATACAAGAGGAAAGCGGCAAGTCGCTTCCGAAAGGAAAGACTAAAGCGCCCGCAGACAAATGTGCAAGAGTCACCCTTGTTGGTGATTCTCAAGCACGGGGCCTGCAGTCCCTGCTAGCGGCCTGCCTTCGCACTGGTGTGAAGGTAAGCTGCATGCCAGGATGTGGTAACCACCACATCAGAGTAGTGGCTGAGAAATCACAAATTTCTGAGAGCTCAGTCGTTGCTCTGATGGTCAGTGGAAACTACCTCTACCTGAGAGGAGGTAGGGTAGGCCTACAGATAAAATCCTCTACACGGTCATGGGTGCCGTGGACGACTGTGGGCTGAAAACCCGCAAACGTGTGGTAGTCGGGATGCTCCCGAGGAGAGGTCCAACACGGACCGCTCACTCGATGAATGTCTCTTTAAACCGGTGCCTGGCAGATTTGTGTACGGCAGAGGAGGTCTTTTTTGTGGACCCGTACCGCACCTTTTATGGTAGAAATGATCTCTATCAAAGGGATGGCAAACATCTTTCCTTTAAAGGAAAGGCCTTTCTGTCAAACATCATCCAGGATGTCGTAGAGCGGACTCAAAGGAGTATCCGGCCCAGAATAAGGGCGGACGTACGCCAGTACGCCCGAGTCACTCCAGGAACGACCTTCTCAGAGGTCACAAAGAGGGGTGCCTCGCCAACAAACAAGCCGGGAAACGGAAAAGCGTAGGGAGTTCTACAGTCGGGGACTCCCAGAAAGTTCTTCTGTTCAATGCGAAGTCAATCAGGAACAAGTTTCCTGAGCTCCGTGGCCTCGTAGCGACGGAAGAACCCGAAATGGTAGCCATAACAGAATCGTGGTTAAAAAACTCAAACCGAGACTTTGAAGGCGAATTCACGGTTCCTGGCTACCAACTCTTCCACAGAGATAGGCCAGACAGAGAGGGTGGTGGTGTAATGTTGTATGTCAAGGATACAATCGAATCTACGAACTCCAAAATTATATCCGATCACGAGCTCCTAGGCGTTGACCAAGAGATAGGTCCTGTCAGATACAGGACCCTGGTGCTTTACAGACCCCTTCCCACTCGTTGAGAAGGATAGGAAACTGTACTAGCTGCTGGGTGAGCTTGTTCAAGGCAGAGCGTGCATCGTTATGGGCGACTTCAACAGACAAGTTGACTGGGAAACCAGAGCAGCCTGTGGCGAGAGAACGCTACTCCTGGAGTTCACCAACAACGAGTTCCTCACTCAATGGGTCAGAGAACCGACGAGAGTAGACAATATCCTGGACTTGGTCTTCACTTCTGAGGATGATATCGTTGAGAATGTCTCTGTTGGCGAAGAGCTCGGTGGCAATGATCACCAGCTAGTTAGATTTACCGTCAAGATCCCGAAGGTAAGGTCTGTTGCCAGTCAATCAAGGAAATTGACTTGAGAAGAGCAGACTTTGCAAGCCTTCGTGCTGGGCTGACTGATGTAAGGCTAGCGATATGCGAAGTGGTTGAGGATTCGTGGAACAATTTCAAAAATAAGTTCATGAGTCTTCAATCAAGTTGCATCCCTCTGAAATGCCTCTGTCGGTCTTCAGTTCAACCAAAGTGGTTTAATTGAGAAATCGGCCAACTGCTTAGGGATAAGAGAAATGCGTACCGGCGATCGAAGATCTCGGGTGCGTTTGACGAGTACCGGAGGCTAACCAGGAGAGTGAAGTCCAGCGTAAGGGTGGCTAAGCGTACTGAAGAACTCCGAGTGGCGAGACTCTGCAAGGAGAATCCCAAGGAGTTCTTTGGCTATGTAAATAGCCGCAAACCAATCCATCGTAGGATTGGGCCCTTAATAGACGAGGAGGGTGCATTAACTCTCTCAGATGCAGACAATGCTAACCTTCTCAAAAACTACTTCTCTTCAGTGTTTACTAAAGAGTGTGGTCCCATCCCCCAGCCCACGGATTCCTACTCGGGGGAAAAGCTAGAGGCAATGGACTTCACCGAAGGAAAAATAAAGAAAAAGATCGCTGACCTAAAGACGAATAAGTCCCCCGGACCGGACGAGTTTCTATCCAAGGTTTTGAAGGAAGTGTGCGATGAAGTATCATGACATCTATGCGCTATCTTTAACATGTCAATCCGGACCGGATGCGTTCCTAGAGACTGTCTTAAGGCGGAGGTGACTCCGATCTACAAGAATGGAGACGTCAGCCATCCGTCAAACTACCGACCTATCAGTCTGACTTCGATAGTCGGTAAACTTATTGAAAGCATGATCGTGGACAAAATAACGTCGTATTTAGAGTCAAATCTGCTACTGAGGAGTTCCCAGCACGGCTTCCGAAGGCAACGGTCATGCCTGACGAACCTTGTGGAATTCTTCCACTTCGTTTTCAGTTAGCACGATCGGGAAAAGGCGGTGGATGTGGTGTACTTAGACTTTCAGAAAGCCTTTGATAAGGTACCACACCGCCGCCTTCTCCGGAAAGTGCGAGCGCTGGGCATGGACGGAAAAGTAGCCGGCTGGATCGAGAACTGGCTAAGTGGGAGATGGCAACGGGTGGTGGTGAATGGACAGGCTTCTGAGTGGGTCCCCGTTACTGGCGGGGTGCCTCAAGGTTCTGTCCTGGGACCACTACTATTCGTCATCTACGTCAACGACATCGACGGTGACATGGTTGCAAAGATTTCCAAATTTGCCGACGATACCAAGCTTGGTATGAACGTTGCAAAGGATGGAAATACTGCCCGCCTGCAGGAAGATCTTGGGAAGATTGGGGAGTGGTCGGACACGTGGCAAATACCTTTTAACGTAAACAAATGCAAAGTGATGCATATCGGCCACATAAACCCCCAATATCAGTTTATCCTTAAGGTCACTGCACTTGAATCGAGTGACACTAAGAAGGAATTGGGTGTAACTATCACTAGCGACCTCAAGTTCTCGAAACAGTGCATCGAGGCAGAGAAGAAAGCCCAAAGGATGTTAGGCTACATAAAGCGCCAGTTTGGATACCGTAACAAGGAGATAGTACTTTGTCTGTACAACTCCCTCGTTCGGCCGCCCTTGGAGTATGCTGTACAATCTTGGAGTCCTCCCTTTCGAAAGGACTTCGCAAGGTTGGAACGCGTACAAGCTAGGGCAACCAAACTGATTGCCTCTATCCAACATAAAAGTTATGAGGACAGACTAAGGGAATTAGATCTGTTCTCGCTGGAAACCCGTAGACTGCGTGGTCAGTTCATCGAAGTTTTCAAAATACTTCGAGGGTTCGACAATGTTGACTACCGGGATATTTTCCCACTGAGTGAGAACAGAACGCGCAATCACGGCTTATAACTTGAACTGAAGCGTTACAACCGCAATCTGTGTAGAAATTTTTTCACCTACAGTATTTGCGGTAAGTGGAATGCACTTCCACTGGAAGTTGTCAACAGTGAATCTGTTGACCAGTTGAAGGCCAAGGCTAGACAAAGTCTTGAAAAGTGGCCGTTTAGGGGACTCAAAACAATTGAGCAGCCATGTGCCTATTCAATTGCTAGTCCAAAGGTCCCCACTTTGAATGGACCATAAGGTCTCCTAGGTTACTTCCTTTCCTTGTTACTCCTTGTTACCTCCCGCCAAGTAGCCAAAAAATCCATCAACATGGCGGTTTCACCTTAGGCTCTGCGTAAAATTGATAGTTCGTTGAGATAAAGAAATAGGGTATAAAGAGGATGGGGGTGGGGAAGAAGCAGGTTTTTAAAAACCAACCCCCCAAACCAGAGCTCAGGGGTGAGAGTGCGTTGTCCGGCCCCCTCTCAGCCCCAATGCCGAATAGTTGACTGAAGGAGCTGGTAGGCATCCATCCTGTGAAATTAGAGGCCGGCCAGAGAAAATTGTGGAAGAGTCTGTAGAAAGTGAGGATGCAGGGCAAGAAATCAGGCTTCCAGAAGGAAGAAAGTGAGGCTAAGCTGGGGCCAGACGAACCGCTGAATCCCGTCAGCACGGCTGCCAAGATGGAAAATCGCCGCGCCCTTTACGGGGGGCCTGTGCTGGTAAAAATGCAGTTTTCACAATAAAGTGTAGGCAAGCGCTCCATAAAATGGCGGTGCGTCCCGCGAGTCTGCCCAATTCTAAAACGATAGAAACGAAAATGTAGCGGTCGTGGCATTGGGAGTTGGTCCATAGGAACAACCGTAGCACAATGGCAGGCAAATTTACGTTTCCCTCGGCCGTCAATGTAATCGTTGTAAATGGAAGTGAAACACTGGAATGCTTGCAAAGTCCTCTGACTTTGAGCGCCATAATTGACGCGCCTATCCCCCGCAATTTTCACATTTCCAGGAACCGATCAAAAGAAAATCTTGATATCTTCCCTCCTCGCCGTGACTGTGGCGTTACGGACACCACGAATCATGGTCTGTAAAGATTCCCGTATCCCTAGAGCACTCAGTGCGCTTTGTGATTCGCGATAGATCACCATCTGGTATCCAAACTGGGCAAGAAGATTTTTTTTTTTTTTTTAATTAAGGGGCTATCTGGCGACTGCCGACTTAGGCATTAGTCGCCGTAAACAAACAGCCTAGTTCTAGGCTACTTTAAAAATTAAACAGGAAACAATAAAAAGAGATAACAATAACAATAAAAAAGCAATAACAAAAACAATAACAAAAACAACAACAACAATTAAACTGGGTTAAATGAAAGGGAGAAGGGCAGCCTCCCCCAAGAAGTCAATAAGTCCAATAGTCATGGTGCACGCACTCGTCCCGAGTACAAGGGACAGGTGGTAGCGACCCCGCCCATCCAGTACCGGGACAGGTATCGTGCGCGAAGATCACCCAGACTGGGACATTCGACAAGAATGTGCCGAACAGTCTGGGGGACGACGCAGTCGTTGCAATAGGGCGCATGCGAGCACTCCGTCAAGTAGCGATGCGTCACACGAGTGTGTCCGATTCGAAGACGACAGAAAGCAACCTGGAGCCGCGGCGGCATTGGGGGATAGGTCCATGGGAACAGTCGCGGCGCAATGGCACGCAACTTTAAGTTCCCCTCAACCGTCTCCCATCTTCTTTGCCAAGCAGTCCGAAGAGCTGCCCGTATTCCTGCCATGTAGTCAGTGTGAGGAAGATCAAAACGTTGGTCCGGTCGCAGGGTCCTGGCGGACTCTTTGGCGCCCTCATCGGCGCGCTCATTCCCCGCAATTCCTACATGTCCAGGAACCCAGCAGAAGATAATCTCGACATCTGCCCGGCTTGCCAAAACCGTGGCGTCACGGATATCGCGAACCAGGGGATGCAGAGATTCCAATGCCACGAGAGCACTCAGGGCGCTTTGTGAGTCGCTATAGATCACAATTCGGTCTCCGAACCGGGCACGTTGCGTAATCTCCCGTACCGAGTGGTGTATTGCCACCAGCTCGGCCGTTAAGACAGACGCAGCGCCTGGTAGAGCCCCGCTGACTTCAAACAGAGGGGATACGGCGTGGAAGCCAACCCCCTCTTGGGACTTGGAGCGATCCGTATACACTAGCACGGTACCAGCGTGACACGATGTGTGCTCCAAAAAGGTTGAACGCAATACTCCCGGCGCAGTACAAGCTTTGGGAGCAGAGGCGTGGCGACAAATAGCCAAATGTGGTACCCTCCAGGGTGGCATCCTGGGCAGAACCAGGTGCGCCACCAACCCGAGAGCTATATCTACTTCTCGAAGGAGTTTCCTGGCCCTAAACCCAAAGGGCTTAGGGTATGACTGGCGTATCTCGGCGGCATAGGCAACATCGAGTTCAGCTGCGGATGCAGTGAGAGCTGTTGGCGACTGAGGGAGGCGCCGGACTCGCGTCTACAGGCGAGTGATGCACTGCACGCGGCGCAGAGCGAGTGGCATCTCGCCAGCATCAACCAACAGGCTCTTAATGGGGGAAGTGCGGAAGGCACCGGTCGCAAGGCGAAGGCCGGTGTGGTGGATCGAATCCACCTTCCGCAATAAACGCTCTGCTGCGGATGCATAAAACTCTCATCCGTAGTCGAGCTTCGAGCGAACAAAGGATCGATAAAAAAGTAAGGCGGTAGCCCTATCAGCGCCCCAAGCGCTGAACGTCACGGAACTGAGAACGTCCATGGCGCGGGTACAAGAGACCCTAGGGCTGCGAATATGAGCCTCCCAGGTGAGGCGTCGGTCGAATACAAGACCAAGGAAACGGTGCGACTCAACCTCATCCAGGCGCACCCCATTAAGAAACAAATCTGGGTCGGGGTGAAGCCGTGGATGGCGGCAGAAGTACACCACCTTAGTCTTGGCTAAAGAAAAGCGAAACCTGTGCGCTTCGGCATAGCGAGAGACGCGGTTCAATGCCTGTTGGAGTCAACGCTCCACAGTTGGCATCTGGGCTGCGCCAAAAGAGATCAAAATGTCGTCCACGTAGAGCGTAGCGAGAACATCTTCCGGCAGCACCGAGGTGATGCCGTTGATGCTCAGGGCAAAAGTTGTGACACTGAGGACACTTCCCTGCGGGACACCCTCTTCCTGCTCATTGGGCCGAAGAGGGCTCCCCCCACCCGTACGCGGAATCGACGATCTCGCAAAAATTCAGATGTAAACATTGGGAGGCGTCCCCTCGCCCCCATCGTGTGGAGAGTCTCCATGATACCGTATCGCCATGCGGTATCATAGGCCTTCTCCAGATCAAAAAACACCGTGGCGTAGTGCTGTCTACGTAGGAAAGCCTCGCAGACGGCACTTTCCAGGCGGAGCAGAGCATCCGACGTGGAGTGGAATTTGCGGAAGCTGCACTGTGAGGAATACAGATGGCCTCCGCTGTCCAGGAAATAGGCTAATCTAACATTCACCAATTTCTCCATCAACTTGCACACCCAAGAGGTTAGAGAGATTGGGCGGAAACCGGTCGGACTAGAGTGATCTCTCCCGGGCTTGCGAAAGGCGAGCACAGTAGCGATTCGCCAGGAGTCTGGGAGAAGACCTTCCACCCAGATCCTTTTGAACAAATCTAACAGAAAAGCCATGCCTTGCTCACCCAGGTGTCGAAGCATGGCGTACGGGACATCGTCCGGACCATGGGCGGTGTCCGCGCACGAAGCGAGAGCGGAACGCAACTCACTCACAGTAAACTTATCGTTGAAGGGTTCTCCGCCTCTGGAGGTAAAGTCGGGACGGCGGCCTTCCGCGACATCACGACGTGCATTGAATGCTGGCGGAACAGCATCACGGCTAGAGAATGCGGAAAAAGCGGTCGCTAAGGATTCCGCCACGGACGCGGGGTCCGAGATTGCGGTCCCATTCTCCTGGAGAACGGGAGGGGGGGTCCAGCGAGAACTTGCCCCGAATCCTTTTGACTCGCTTCCACACCTCAGCTAAAGGGGTTTTCTCGTTAAGTGAAGACACGTTTGCCCGCCAAGAAGAGCGGCGGGCGTGCTTCGAAATATACCGGAACCGAGCCCTAGCCCGACGAAATTCACCGACAGTGAAATCGTTTGGGCGGCGCTTATAGCGCATGTAGGCATAACGCTTCTGTTTCAGGGCCGTCTCACACTCGGCCAACCACCATGGCAGTGGTCGGCGTGCAAAACGGCCAGACGTCCTAGGAATAGTAGTCAGGCCCACGGCGATGAGGTTGCCGGAGAAGAACTCAACGGCCTCATCTACCGACCTAAACTCCTCGACTGAGATAGAGAATTCAGTCATTTCCTGAAATGCAGGCCACCGCGCCCTCGCCAAGCACCACTGAGGTGGTCTCTCAGGCGGCAGTTGCCCTGAAAATGATATTTAAATGGGAAAGTGATCACTACCATAGAGGTCATCGACCACCCCCCAATCAAAATCAGGCTGTGCATCCGAAGAGCACAAAGATAGGTCAAGGCAAGAAAATGAAGCGGTTCTCGGACAGTAATGCATAAACTCAACCACGTTTAGGACTCCCATCTCAAGCTCTTCGATCAGATCGGCAAGGACTTGTCCCCTGGGATTTATGGAGTAATCTCCCCAGAGAATATGCCTGCCTTTTAGATCTCCAAGCAAGAGATAGGGCCTCGGCAACCGTGCCACGACGCGGCGGAAGTCCCCCGCGTCGAAGTCAGCTGACGGTGGAATGTACGCAGAAATGATAGTATACCTCCTATCCAGGTGCAGCTGCACAGCCACTGCCTGAAAGGCGGTATTTAAAGAGAAAGGAAGAACGGAGACATCATGCCGGGTGTAAACCGCGCATCCCCCAGCCCGGCCATCCCGCGGTGGTGGGGTCGCAAGACCCTTATACCCCGGGAGGGCAGGCAGGGGGCACGCACCTAGCATGGTCTCCTGCAAAATAAAAGCTAACGGGGAACGGGACGAGGCGAGCCTCCGCAGCTCCTCCCAGTTGGCCCGGAGTCCACCGCAATTCCATTGAAGGAATATGCCCTCCAGGCCTAGCTCGGAGGAGACGCGGGGGCCCTCCTCGAATAAAAGACCCTTACGGGAATGGCCGTACGCTTTCCGGGGGCAGAACCCCGGGCACTGTAGGCCGGACAAAGCGCTGGAGGCGCTGTCGCCTTCGATGACTTATTGGGGGAGGTTGGGCTCGCCATGCGAGTCTTTTCCTCCCTCCGCCTCGAAACCCTAGGCGGGCGCTGCTGCTTCGGAGGCGGGGGGAACTCTTTTCGTGGAACCACCGTCTCCGAGCCACTCGCTCCACCTCGGGGCGTGGGCGAAGGAGCCGAAGCTCCTTTGTTGCTGTCCTTCTTTCGGGGAACAGCTTCAGGAACCATGAGGATGGCCTAGCGACCATCTTCAGGGGTGTTGCCTCCTGTGAGTCTAACGACTCGGTGGAGGCGCGTGGCCGTTTTGCCTTGCGGGAAACGATCACGCTGGGGGAAGAGGGAGGAGCCCTGGTTTTAGCCGGGGTGGGTATGAACCCTTTTTGCCGCCAGCTTTACCAGAGGAGCGCCCGGGTTGGGTAGAGCCGGCAGAAGGGCTCCGAATGGGCGCGGAAACAACCGTGCTTGTTGGCCTGGATGGGCCAGGAGCAGAGGGTGCCTTTCGAATTACTGAATCATATGACGTCCCAGGCAGAGCTCGGCGCGCCAGGACCAAGTCTTTAGCCTCGTGGAATGAGAGTCTATCCTGGGCCTGAACGGCCAGGATTTCTTTCTCCAGGAGATATACACCACATTGCTTCGAAGAAGCAGGGTGCGGCTCTCCGCAATTGACACACTTGGCCACACACGATTTGGACTTATCGTGTGCGACCTTGGAGCAATTTACACAGACTTCGGGTGACCCCGACTTTGCACGTCTACATGAGCGATTCGTATGGCCGAAGCGGTGACAGTAATAGCACCGCCGCGGCAGTGGCACAAATGCCTTCACGCGGTAGCGGTACCAACCGGCACGCACCGACTCAGGGAGCTTGTCACTGTCGAACGTGACGAAGAGTGTAGGGGTGGGTCTCAAAGCCCCTCCCAGTTTTCTCATCACACGTTTGACCTTGACCGCCCCATGGTCGGCCAGGTCTAGGGTGATGTCCTCAATGGAGTAGTAAACGAGTTCCCTCGCATAAACCACTCCTTTCACAAAGTTCATGGTAGAGTGCGGCGTCACACTCACCGGGGTGCCATGAAGTGTCCAAAGAGCACTTATCTTGGCCACCTCGGCGGGATTCGCCGCATTCGCCAGAAGGGTGCCGTCCGAGAAACGGGTCACCTTCGGCTCTCTACCAATTGCACTAGCTAATCCTCTCCCCTGATGGATCATGTTGCCCTTGGACAACATGGTGCCATCAGTGGAGCGAATAACGAGAAGGCGTTTGAAGCTAGCGGGCTCGAAAACGCCAGGTAACCTCTGAATGAGCGGCCCCAATGTCATCGAGGCTCCGCCCTGTGCACTCTTGGTGTTAGTCTTGGTCAGGGGCTCCGCACACGAGGGGGTAGAGGGGCCGGATGTGCCGATCTTGGCTTGGTCGCCTACCAAAGTGGTAGCAGCCCCATCCGTCCCCGCAGCCCCCGCGGATGGAGAGGAGCCCCGAGTCTTTTTCGTCTTTTTAGTCTTTTTCTTTTTTGGAGAGGAGGGCGGGGAATGAACCCGCTTCTCACCTCCGCCGGCAGAAGCCCCCAGGCCAGATGGACCAGCCTCAGCCAGGTCCCTCTCCGAAATGGAGAAGGTCCTGGTTGTCGTAGGGGCACCTGTCGGAGGAGATCCCTCCCCTCCTTTTACTGCCTCGGAGCCCTTAGCCATTTGAGGAGGACCTTGCATAGGGGCGGATTCGGGTTCGGAGCTTGGCGCTGAGCCCGAATTCCCCCCCATGGAAGGCCCTAGCGTCTGAGGCTGGGTCTCCTCAAGGACCATGTTTATCACAGGAGGGGCCTCCAGTTGGCCATCCCCTCCCAGGACATCACAGGTCCCCTTGGCAGTGTCGCCAGTCTTGTATGGGGAGGCACAGGCCTTGACCCCAGCAAGGTTTAAAATTCTTGCCAGCAGGTCTTTTGAGGGAAGCGACCGAAGGGGCCTGGCTTCCCTCTCTCCCCTAAGGGGGTTTGCCCTACCGAGCCGCTTTGATGCGGAGCGGCTGGCTAAGGGCTGCCTGCTGGCTTTCTTGGCAGTCCCCTTGGAAAGAAAAGAGGGGACTGCCGCTGGGAAAAGGGAGGTGCCCGAAAGCACCTCCAGAGAAGGGGGTGAGGGGGAGTCCCCTGCACCCGTAGGCGAAGGAGAGGAGTAAGCCTCCTCTCTGGTTAGAGAAATATGGAGGCTTCCCTGTGCAAGCACAGGGGAAGGGACCTCCATTTTTTTGCTGGAGCTGCCCGAGGGCGGCTCCGTCGATGAGCAAGGGGGAGTTAAAGGGGTTTGGTGTTTTGAAAATTCATCCATGGGCATGGTGACCCTATTTTTGCCACGGGACGCAATAGCTCATCACCTCTTGCAGTTTCCCGCACTTCAAGAGGTGCTTACAAGCCCGGCAGAGCCAGGCGCCGCAATTTGGGACCACCCCTCCCGCCTGGTGGCCTGGCAGTCCATCGGCATGGCGGCTCCACCTTAGACACGGCGTATAAATGATAGATTTTGAAGACGAGAGGATAAGGGATGTGAGGAAGGTATGGTAGGGGATGAAGCAGGTAGTTAAAAACCAGCCACCCCAGACCGGAGCTCAGGGGTTAGGGAACATTGCACCCCACCCCATCAGCCCCGATACGGGATGGTTGGCTGAAAGGAAGGTCAGCATCTACCCTGTGAAATTAGAGGCTGACCAGAGAAAGTTGTGGGAGAGGTTGTGTGAAAAGAGAGGAAACAAGTGTTTTAAAGGAAGGAAGAGAGGCTAAGCTGGGCCCGGACGGAGTGCTGAGTCCCGTCAGCACGGCGGCCAGGATGGCAAATCGCCGCGCCCCTCACGGGGTGGGCAAGAAGAGCTTTCTATCGTACTTATCTGTATATTGCAACCATTTTAACCGCAAAAACTGATGCAACGCTTGGTAGAGACCCACTGACTTCAAATAGAGGAGATAATGCGTGGTAACTGAGGATTTTATGGGATTAAAGCTATCCCTATAAGCTGTTACGGATCCAACGTGACACAAATTGTGCTGCAAAAGTCCGAGCACAAAACTTTTATCGCTGTCGATGCCCTAGACCAGGTTGATTGACGACGGAGTTTCCTAGCTTTAAACATAAAACTCTTCGTGGTAAGACTGACGTTTCCCAGCGACATAGGCACCGTCGAGATCGGCTGTGGATGCAGTGAGAGCCGTTGGCGAATGGAGGATGCGGCAGGCTCGCACATATGTAGAATTTCCTATAGCACACGGCACAGGGGGAGAGTAATATCCCTAGCCTCGACAAGCATGGATGGAACACTAGTGAGCATGACAACACTCATGTTCAAGAAGCAGGCACTTTAATAGACAGGCGTAAGTAGAACCATTTTTGAAATGCCAAAAAGCAGTACACACCTCAGGAAGGCGAACGCTCCAACACGGAGCTGGTGGGAATGCGAGGGGCAACACCCCGGGACCACCCAGGGAGGCAAGATGGTCCGCAACCCGGAGCGCGAGAGGATAGAGCAAAAAGGCACTCATGGACTGGGGACGAAGGGTATTGCTGAACACAAAATGGGGATCGTAGGCACACCCGCAGCCAGTGAGATCGCAAGGCAAGCGCGCCACCCTCAACAAAGAGGCTAGAAATAGGCGAGGTGAGATAGGCTCCACTACTAAAACGGGCCCCAAACGAACAAACAGAGTCAAGTATCTTCAAAGCTGATAGAAACGCTTAAGAGTACACCTGGCATCCGTAGTCCAGCCGGGATTGGACCAGTGCCGAATAAAGCGACCACAAGGTGGCCTATCACCACCCCAAGTGGTGTGAGATAAAACCCTAAGCAAACCCATAGCCTTCGAACAGGACGCCCTCAAGCGACGCAAATTGTGCACTCAAGCGAACTTGCTATCAGGCGTTAAACCCAAGAAGTTAAAAACTGACATACTCAATCGCCGTGCCGTCCAAGAAGGAGGGAGGGGGACCATATACAACACGACCCCGACAAAAATTCCTGGCCTTCGTTTTAGGGACCGAAAAACGGAAACGCTTCGTGACAGCACAAACCGACACGGCATCAATTACCAGCTGTAATCGACGGGAAGCAGAAGGCAAGCGGGAATATGAACAAAACAATGCCACGTCATCCACGAAGAGGGAAGTCAAAACCCCCTCCGAAAGAGTGGAGACCAGATTATTAATGGCAACGGCGAAACATCTCACACTTAAAACACACACTTAAAACACACCCTTAGGGAACATCCTCCTTTTGAATCCGCAAACCCTGAGAAAGCATCCCCAATACGGAGCTTAAAATTACGGGAAGATAAAAATTCTTGAATAAAAACTGGTAAAAGGCCCCTCATACCCCAATCATAAAACTGACGTAAAACACTATATCTCCAGGTAGTACCGTAGGCCTTTTAAATGTCGAAGAACACCTCTAACACCTTATGCCTGGAGGAAAAAGCCCGTAAAACGGAGTCTTCCAAACGAATGAGGTGGTTAAGAGTACTACGGCCACTGCAAAAACCGTACTGAAATGGAAAAGAGAGAGTTGAATTCCAAAACCCAAGTGAGGAGAACTTGAACCACCTTATCAAATAACTTACTCAGGCAGCTCGTAAGATCAATCGGGCGATAGTGACTGGGGTCCAAACTGCCCCTACCGGGCTTAAAAAAGTGTAGAACAACCCCCACACGCCAGGAGGACGGATAGATTCCTTTGACCCTAAGCAGATTGTAGAGGTCAACCAAGAATAAGTGTGGAAGGAGAGACGGAGAAAGTCGTATTGGATGCAATAATCCCGGGAAAGAGGTGGAGCCACAGTGAGAAAGCATCCTGCAGCTCATAGAGGGACAAGAGAGCATTATAAGATTAGGTGGCGTATGTGGTAAGATTTTTTTTTTTTTTTTTTGATTAAGGGGCTATCTGGCGACTGCCGACTTAGGCATAAGTTGCCATAAGCAAACAGCCTAGTTCTAGGCTACTTCAAAAAAATTCAACAGGAAACAACCATAAACAGAAATAACAATAACAAAGCAATAACAAAAACGATAACAAAAACGATACCAAAAACAACAACAATAAAACCGGGTTAAATGAAAGGGAGAAGGCCGGCCTCCCCCCAAAAGTTAATAAGTCCACCAGTCATGGTGCACGCACTCGTCCCGAATACAAGGGACAGGCGGTAGCGACCCCGCCCATCCCAGTACCGAGACAGGTATCGTGCGCGAAGATCACCCAGACTGGGACATTCGACAAGAATATGCCGAACAGTCTGGGGGACGACGCAGTCCTTGCAATAGGGCGCATGCGAGCGCTCCATCAAGTAGCGATGCGTCACACGAGTGTGCCCCATTCGGAGACAACAGAAAGCAACCTGAAGCCGCCGCGGCATTGGATGAGAGGTCCATGGGAACAGTCGTGGCGCAATGGCACGCAACTTTAAGTTCCCTTCGACCGTTTCCAATCTTCTTTGCCAAACAGTCCGAAGAGCTGCCCGTATTCCTGCGAGGTAGTCGGTGTGAGGAAGAGCGAAACGATGGTCCGGTTGCAGTCCTCGCGGACTCTTTGGTGCCCGCTTTGGCGCGCTCATTCCCCGCAATTCCTACATGTCCAGGAACCCAGCAGAAGATGATCTCGACATCTGCCCGGCTCGCCAAAACCGTGGCGTCACGGATATCGCGAACCAGAGGATGCGGAGATTCCAATGCCCCGAGAGCACTCAGGGCGCTTTGTGAGTCGCTATAGATCACAATCCGGTCTTCGAACCGGGCACGTCGCGTAATCTCCCGTACCGAGTGGTGTATTGCCACCAGCTTTACCGTGAAGACAGACGCAGCGCCTGGTAGAGCCCCGCTGACTTCAAACAGAGGGGATACGGCGTGGAAGCCGACCCCCTCTTGGGACTTGGAGCCATCCGTATACACTGGCACGGTTCCAGCTTGACACGATGTGTGCTCCAAAAAGGTCGAACGAAATACTCCCGGCGCAGTACAAGCTTTGGGAGCAGAGGCGTGGCGACAAATAGCCAAATGTAGTACCATCCAGGGTGGCGTCCTGGGCAAAACCAGGGGCGACACTGGCCCGAGAGCGATATCTACCTATCGAAGGAGTTTCCTGGCCCTAAACCCAAAAGACTCAGGGTATGACTGGCGTCTCTCGATGGCATAGGCACCATCGAGATCAGCTGCGGATGCAGTGAGAGCTGTTGGCGACTGAGGGAGGCGCCGGGCTCGAGCGTACAGTCAAGTGATACACTGCACGCGGCGCAGAGCGAGTGGCATCTCCCCAGCATCGACCAACAGGCTCTCAATGGGGGAAGTGCGGAAGGCACCGCCCGCAAGGCGAAGGCCGGTGTGGTGGATCGAATCCACCTTCCGCAATAAACGCTCGGCTGCGGATGCATAAAACTCTCATCCGTAGTCGAGCTTCGAGCGAACAAAGGATCGATAAAAAAGTAAGGCAGTAGCCCTATCAGCGCCCCAAGCGCTGAACGTCACGGAACAGAGAATGTTTATGGCGCGGGTACCAGAGACCCTAAGGCTGCGAATATGAGCCTCCCAGGTGAGGCGTCGGTCGAATACAAGACCAAGGAAACGGTGCGACTCAACCATATCCAGGCGCACCCCATTAAGAAACAAATCTGGGTCGGGATGAAGCCGTGGATGGCGGCAGAAGTGCACCACCTTAGTCTTGGCCAAAGAAAAGCGAAACCTGTGCGCTTCGGCATAGCGAGAGACGCGGTTCAATGCCTGTTGGAGTCGACGCTCCACAGTTGGCATCTGGGCTGTGCCAAAAGAGATCGAAAGGTCGTCCACGTAGAGCGTAGCGAGAACATCTTCCGGCAGCACCGAGGTGATGCCGTTGATGCTCAGGGCAAAGAGTGTGACACTGAGGACACTTCCCTGCGGGACACCCTCTTCCTGCTGCCTTGGGCCGGAGAGGGCTCTCTCACCCGTACGCGGAATCGACGATCTCGCAAAAATTCCGATATAAAAATTGGGAGGCGTCCCCTCGCCCCCATCGTGTGGAGAGTCTCCATGATACCGTATCGCCATGCGGTATTATAGGCCTTCTCCAGATAAAAAAACACCATGGCGTAGTGCTGTCTACGAAGGAAAGCCCCGCAGACGGCATTTTCCAGTCGGAGCAGAGCATCTGACGTGGAGTGGAACTTGCGGAAGCCGCACTGTGCGGAAGACAGATGGCCTCCGCTGTCCAGGAAAAATGCTAATCTAACATTTACCAATTTCTCCATCAACTTGCACACGCAAGAGGTTAGAGAGATTGGGTGGAAACCGGTCGGAGTAGAGTGATCTCTCCCCGGCTTGCGAAAGGCAAGCACAGTAGAGATTCGCCAGAAGTCTGGAAGAAGACCTTCCACCAAGATCCTGTTGAACAAATCTAACAGAAAGGCCATGCCTCGCTCACCTAGGTGTTAAAGCATGGCGTATGCGACATCGTCCGGACCATGGGCGGTGTCCGCGCACGAAGCGAAAGCGGAACGCAACTCGCTTACAGTAAACTTATCGTTGAAGGGTTCTCCGCCTCTGGAGGTAAAGTCCAGACGGCGGCCTTCCGCAACATCACGACCTGC
This sequence comes from Ceratothoa steindachneri, assembly GCA_963969495.1. Taxonomy (NCBI): domain Eukaryota; kingdom Metazoa; phylum Arthropoda; class Malacostraca; order Isopoda; family Cymothoidae; genus Ceratothoa; species Ceratothoa steindachneri. The sequence continues at coordinate 118,887,929 of OZ018330.1, read as the reverse complement.
ATTGAATGCTGGCGGAGCAGCATCACGGCTAGAGAATGCAGAAAAAGCGGTCGCGAAGGATTCCGCCACGGACGCGGGGTCCGAGATTGCGGTCCCATTCTCCTGGAGAACGGGAGGGGGGTCCTGCGAGAAATTGCCCCGAATCATTTTGACTCGCTTCCAAACCTCAGCTAATGGGGTCTTCCCGTTAAGTGAAAACACGTATTCCCGCCAAGAAGAGCGGCGGGCGTGCTTCGAAATATACCGGAACCTAGCCCTAGCCCGACAAAATTCAGCTACAGGGAAATCGTTTGGGCGGCGCTTATAGCGCATGTAGGCATAACGCTTCTGTTTCAGGGCCGTCTTACACTCGGCCGACCACCATGGGAGTGGTGGGCGTGCAACACGGCCAGACTTCCTAGGAATAGTAGTCAGGCCCACGGCGATGAGGTTGCCGGAGAAGAACTCAACGGCCTCATCTACTGACCTAAACTCCTCGACTGAGATAAAGTTCAGTCATTTACTGAAATGCAGGCTACCGCGCCCGCGCCAAGCACCACCGAGGTGGTCTCTCAGGCGGAAGTTGCCCTGAAAATGATATTTGAATGGGAAAGTGATCACTACCATGGAGGTCATCGACCACCCCCCAATCAAAATCAGGCTGTGCATCCAAAGAGCACAAAGATAGGTCAAGGCAAGAAAATGAAGCGGTTCTCGGACAGTGATGCGTAAACTCATCTACGTTTAGGACACCCATCTCAAGCTCTTTGATCAGATCGGCAAGGACTTGTCCCCTTGGATTTATGGAGTAATCTCCCCAGAGAGGATGCCTCTCGTTCAGATCTCCAAGCAAGAGATAGGGCCTCGGCAACCGTGCCACGACGCGGCGGAAGTCACCCGCGTCGAAGTCAGCTGACGGTGGAATGTACGCAGAAATGATAGTATACCTCCTATCCAGGTGCAGCTGCACAGCCACTGCCTGAAAGGAAGAACGGAGACATCATGCCCGGTGTAAACCGCGCATCCCCCAGCTCGGCCATCCCGCGGTGGTGAAGTCACAAGACCCTTGTACCCCGGGAGGGCGGGCAGGTGGCACGCGCCTAGCATGGTTTCCTGCAAAAAGATAGCTAACGGAGAACGGGACGAGACGAGCCTCCCCAGCTCCTCCCAGTTGGCCCGGAGTCCACGGCAATTCCATTGAAGGAATATGCCGTCCAGGCCTAGCTTGGAGGAGACGTGGGGGCCCTCCTCGAACTGAAGACCCTCACGGGAATGGCCGTACGCTTTCCGGGGGCAGAACCCCGGGCGCTGTTGGCCGGACAAAGCGCTGGAGGCGCTGTCGCCTTCGAGGACTTATTGGGGGAGGTTGGGCGTGCCATGCGAGTCTTTTCCTCCCTCCGCCTCGAAACCTTAGGCGGGCGCTGCGGCTTCGGAGGCGGATGGCCCTCTTTTCGAGGAACCACCATCTTCGAGCCACTCGCGCTACCTCTGGGCGTGGGGGAAGGAGCCGAAGCTCCTTTGTTGCTGTCCTTCTTTCGGGGGACAGCTTTAGGAACCCCGGAAAATGGCCTAGCGACCATCTTCAGGGGTGTTGCCTCCTGTGAGTCTAACGACTCGGTGGAGGCGCGTGGCCGTTTCGCCTTGCAGGAAACGGTGACGCTAGGTCGAAGAGGGGGGAGCCCTGTTTTTAGCCGGGGCTGGGTATGAACCCTTTTTGCCACCAGCTTTACCAGGGAAGCGCCCGGGTTGTGTAGAGCCCGCAGAAGGGCTCCCAATGGGCGCCGAAACAACCGTGCTCGTTGGCCTGGATGGGCCAGGAGCAGAGGGTGCCTTTCTAATTACTGAGGCATATGACGTCCCAGGCAGAGCTGGGCGCGCCAGGACCAAGTCCTTAGCCTCGCGGAATGAGAGTCTATCCTGGGCCTGAACGGCCAGGATTTCTTTCTCCAGGAGATATGCACCACATTGCTTTGAAGAAGCAGGGTGCGGCTCTCCGCAATTGACACACTTGGCCACACACGATTTGGACTTATCGTTGCGACCTTGGAGCAATTTACACAGACTTCGGGTGACCCCGACTTTGCACGTCTACATGAGCGATTCGTATGGCCGAAGCGGTGACAGTAATAGCACCGCCGCGGCAGTGGCACGGATGCCTTCACGCGTAGCGGTACCAAACGGCACGCACCGACTCAGGGAGCTTGTCACAGTCGAACGTGACGAAGAGTGTAGGGGTGGGTCTCGAATCCCCTCGCTGTTTTCTCATCACACGTTCGACCTTGACCGCTCCATGGTAGGCCAGCTCTAGGGCGATGTCCTCAATGGAGTAGTCAACGAGTTCCCTCGCATAAACTACTCCTTTCACAAAGTTCATGGTAGAGTGCGGCGTCACACTCACCGGGGTGCCATGAAGTGTCCGTAGAGCACTTATCTTGGCCGCCTCGGCGGGATCCGCCGCATTCGCCAGAAGGGTGCCGTCCGAGAAACGGGTCACCTTCGGCTCTCTACAAATTGCACTAGCTAATCCTCTCCTCTGATGGATCATGTTGCCCTTGGACAACATGGTGCCATCAGTGGAGCGAATAACGAGAAGGCGTTTGAAGCCAGCGGGCTCGAAAACGCCAGGTAACCTCTGAATGAGGGGCCCCGATGTCATCGAGGCTCCGCCCTGTGCACTCTTGGTGTTAGTCTTGGTCAGGGGCTCCGCACACGAGGGGGTAGAGGGGCCGGATGTGCTGATCTTGGCTTTGTCGCCTGCCAAAGTGGCAGCAGAACCATCCGTTTCCGCAGCCCCCGCGGATGGAGAGGAGCCCCGAGTCTTTTTCGTCTTTTTAGTCTTTTTCATTTTTGGAGAGGAGGGCGGGGAATGAACCCGCTTCTCACCTCCGCCGGCAGAAGCCCCCAGGCCAGATGGACCGGCCTCAGCCAGGTCCCTCTCCGAAATAGAGAAGGTCCTGGTTGTCGTAGGGGCACCTGTCAGATGAGATCCTTTTCCTCCTTTTACTGCCTCGGAGCCCTCAGCAATTTGAGGAGGACCTTGCATAGGGGCGGATTTGGGTTCGGTGCTTGGTGCCGAGCCCGAATTTTCCCTCATGAAAGGCTGTACCGTCTGAGGCTGGGTCTTCTCAAGGACCATGTCTATCACAGGAGGGGCCTCCAGTTGGGGCATCCCCTCATAGGATATCGCAGGTCCCCTTGGCAGTTTCGCCAGTCTTGTGTGGGGAGGCACACGCTTCGACCCCGGCAAGGTTTAAAATTCTTGCCAGCAGGTCTTTTGAGGGAAGCGACCGAAGGGGCCTGGCTTCCCTCTTCCCCCTAAGGAGGTGGGCCCTAGCGAGCTGCTTCGATGGGGAGCGGCTGGCTAAGGGCTGCCTGCTGGCTTTCTTGGCAGTCCCTTTGGAAAGAAAAGAGGGGACTGCCGCTGGGAAAAGGGAGGTGCCCGAAAGCACCTCCAGAGAAGGGGGTGAGAGGGAGTCCCCTGCACCCGTAGGCGAAGGAGCTGAGTAAGCCTCCTCTCTGGTTAGAGGAATATGGAGGGTCCCCTGTGCAAGCACAGGGGGGGGGGCCTCCATTTTTTTGCTGGAGATGCCCGAGGGCGGCTCGGTTGATGTTTCAGGGAAAGTTAGGGGTTGAGTTTTTTTTTCTTTATCATTGGGCATGGTGACCCTTTTTTTAACACGGGATGCAATAGCGCACACCTCTCGCAGTAGCTCGCACTGCAAGAGGTGCTTACAAGCCCGGCAGAGCCAGGCGCCGCCATTTGGGACCACCCCTCCCGCCCGGTGGCCTGGCAGTCCATCGGCATGGCGGCTCCACCTTGAACACGGCGTAAAATATATAGATTGTGAAGAGGAGAGGAAAAGGGATGTGAGGAAGGTATGGGTGGAGATGATGCAGGTTGTTAAAAACCAGCTACCCCAGACCGGAGCTCAGGGGTTAGGAAACATTGTCCCATACCCCCTTAGCCCCGATGCGGGACGGTTGGCTGAAAGGAAGGTCAGCATCTACCCTGTGAAATTAGAGGCTGACCAGAGAAAGTTGTGGGAGAGGTTGTGTGAAAAGAGGAAACAAGTGTTTTGAAGGAAGGAAGAGGCTAAGCTGGGGCCGGACGGAGCGCTAGGTCCCGTCAGCACGGCGGCCAGGATGGCAAATCGCCACGCCCCTTACGGGGGTATGTGGGAAGAGATCTAAAAGGAGAGACTATAACGACCTCAAGATCTAGAAACCGTCGACGATAGCTACCAGCGCTACTCACTGAAGTAAAATGGTCATCCAGAGCTTTGCTGACCATAACGGAAAAGGGACCAACTGATAAGCAGAAATAGCCCACGCGCAATCCCTAGACCACTAGGGAACGGTAGAGTGCCCCGCAACAGAAAACCTGGACGGAACAAATCGCTCTGCAGCCTCTAAATTATCGAAGGAAACCCGGGAACCCAACCAAATTTGCTCGCCTCAGATCCCAATGAGGAGGGAGGGAAAGGCACGGGCCAGGAAGGGCGGCTGACAGGACGATCGGGAACTGATCACTCCCGAAAAGGTCGTCCCGAATCACCATCGGAAATGGAGGAAACGGTCTGACGAACAAAGAAAAGTCTATAGCACTAAAAGAATCGGTTCGTACATGTTAAGAAGTAAAATAGCCGGAATTTAAAAACAAAGGGAAGCGGATAATAAGAAGTACTAAACCACTCCGCCCTGGGGATTACGGGCAGTATCACCTTAAGATGGGTGGCGAGCATTAAAATCAAGTAATAAAAACGGGGTAGATAACCGACTTGTGAGCTCTAAAAGATCTCACTCAAATTAAAATCTGGGTAAGATGTGCACAGAACAAAGAGTTAAAAGCTTGGAAATAAAACCCCTCTCAACAACAGCCTGCTAGGTAGTACGGAGGGGAAGTGGTGCAGATAATAGCGAAGAGGAAATTAAAAGAGAAGCACCAACATTAGATACGCCACAGGCCGGGGTGATGGAATCACCTAGCGAAGGGGATGGTCAAAGCTTATTTTCTTGCAAACAGACCACGACCGAACGCTAGAAAGCAATAGTTGGAGTTCCTCATACTTGGGGATGTCCCCTTGACAATTCCACAGTAGGATCACAGAAATTACTGTCGCCTCTATCCCAAGGTCGCGATTCTAGTGACCGAAACCGTTTCCGACAACTAGAAGGCCAAAAGGAGGGCAAGCGACAAATTGCGATGAACCGGAGACGCACCCAACATGGACTTGGCCGCGTGAACGACGGGGAGCGACAGCTGATAATCAGTCCGAGCCCCTCAACGTGGAGGACTCATGGCCCGGAGGTAAAGTCAGATCAAGCACAGACGGACGATACCTAAAATGCCAAGAAGATGGAACAGAAGGTGGAACATGGACAGAGAGTGGAAAGGGAACAGGGTGAGAGGAGAGGAAGGAACAGGGGTAGGAAGAAAGGTAAACGAAACTGGACTAAAAGACAGAAGAATGGACATGGGTATCGGCCAAGGATGAACGGACTGGGGTAGTAGGCAAGGAAGACGCAACAGGGTAAGCTTCTGACCAGATAATGACATCGGTGATGCCAACGGGGGGAGGACAGTGAAGACCGGGGACGAGAAGACCGGGGACGGAGGACGTCCTAACAACCGACTCAGGAACCCAACCACCTACATTTTTTTAATTTTCTTTTTAAAGAACTCATCTGGCGACTACCTACTTGGGCATTTGTCGCCCTATTTAACATTGCCTAAAATTATGCGTCTTTAAAAGAGAACGCTAAAAAACAAAAAAAAACAATAAAAAAAGCTAATAAACAGGAAGCAAGTTTCGGCGTCGGGGGGAGGTCCACCTCTCCCCGGCGCAAGAACACGAGACCTACTAAAATAAGAAAAAACACTAACTAAAGAGCCCAACTATTTAAATAGAGGGGATAAGGCGGGCCTCCTCCAATGAGTCTAAAAGTCTATCAAATTGCGGTGCGTTCCGCGAATGTGTCCAATTTGGACACGAGAGAAAACAACCTGAAGCCTTAGAGGAATTGGGGCTTAGGTCCACAGGAACAGTCACGGCGCAAAGGCTCTAAACTTTACGTTCCCTTTGACCGTCTCCCATCTTCTTTGCCAATAAGCCCGAAAAGCTGTCCGTATTCCTGCCCTATAGTCGGTGTGATGAAGAGCAAAACGCTGGTTCCTCGCAATTCCTACATGTCCAGGAACCCAGCAGAAGATAATTTTGATATCCGCTTGGCTGGCTAAAACCGTGGCGTCACGGATATCGTGAACCAGGGGATGCGGGGATTCCAATGCCCCGAGAGCACTCAAGGCGCTTTGCGAGTCGCTATAGATCACCATCCAGTCTCCAAACCGGGCTCGTTGTGTAATCTCTTGCATCGAGTGTTGTATTGATACCAGCTCGGTTGTGAAGACAGACGCAGCCCCTAGCAGAGCCCCGCTGACTTCAAACTGAGGGGATACGACATGGAAGCCGATCCTCTCTTGGGACTTGGAGCCATCCGTATACACTGGCACGGTTTTAGTCTGACACGATGTCTGCTCCAAAAAGGTCGAACGCAATACTCTCGGCGCTCTTGAAGCTTTATGAAAAGAGGCGTGGCGACAAATAACTAAATGTGGTACCCTCCAGGGTGGCGTCCTGGGTTGAACCAGGGGCGCCTCCGGCCCGAGAACTATACCTAGCTCTTGAAGTAGTTTCCTGGCCCTAAACCCAAAGGGCTTAGGGTACGAATGGCGTCTCTCGGCGGCGTAGGCACTGTCGAATTCAGCTGCGAATGCAGTGATAGCCGTTGGCGATTTAGGGAGGCGGCGGGCTCGCGCGTACAGGCGAATAATGCACTCTACACGGGTCCACATACGGCGGGGCGCACAACAGGGGGACTCAAACTCCTCATTCAAATCAAACACGCCCAATTTAGAAAGCAGAGAGCCGGAACTGGAATTCAGTACCAGAAAAAGAGGATAATCCAAATCAGGATCTATCTCTGCTGCAAAGGGTTTCAACAAGCGCGGAAAAAGGACTTGACAGACGTAGTACGATACTTTATTATTACCCATATAAAGTAGAGTATGAAAGGGGATACGAACTCGCGCAGCGCAGTCACTGTCTATCGTCGAGACATGTACTCTGAGCGCTGGCCCAACCAGGAGGGTAAGCCCGTCGACCACTGACCCAACCATCGTTTTAAAAATAGACGTCCATCCTCGGAAATTTACTGGTTCGAAAAGCAAAGCCCTCTCTCAAGAGCGCCCTCCGGCTCAGGCACCCACCAACCAAGACAGGCAGGCAGGCAGGAGCCAGCCATGGGGTCACGCCCCTTGACGGACAGCTGATACTCCGAGATCGACCAACAAACTTTGATGTAAGGACGATGCAGAGTGAAAGAATTGTTACGGAAGACGAAGTAAGGGTTAGCGGAAAGAGAAAAAGAATGGGAAGCTAGGGCCGGAGGATTCGCCGACTCCCTTCAGCACGGGGGCCAGTAGAGCAAATCGCCGTACCCCTTAAGAGGTTATGGATTTTCACTAACCTTTTCTACCAAGTCTTATAGGACAGAGAAAAGTAAGAAAAATACTTTATAAGTGTTGTATTAAGTGTTAGCTCTCGATTATAAGGACAGTTTAAGCCGTTACTTTGTGTGATAGGAGAGGGGGTAAAATAATTTATATATCTGAGTATGCAAAATTGCGATTTTATATTTCAACTTAAAATAAATAGGAGGGTTTAAGGAAAGAAACCAGTTGGGCAGGTGCCAAATACAAGTGTCTTAATAGGAAACAGCTTAGCAGGGATCGAACCAAGAGATGCATGCAACATGCCACCAGTTGAATTTTTAGAGTACCATTTATTTGATGCAGATACGAATAGCTACAAATGTGTATAATGATCGTCATTGATCACGTAAAAAAATTATTCTATTAAATACGACTAAGACTTGATTGATACAAATAGCTCAGATCTGCATGGTTATGATATAGCCTCGACAAAAAGGGATACAACCTAATCCTTTAAACCTTCCAGAAATTTAAAAACAAACAATAACAATTTATCAGAAAAATAGATTCTTAAATATATAATTTGAGTATTTAGGCGACATGTTAAGTAGTAAAACAAAAATATTTCAAAGCTAAATATGAACCAACTAACTTTACATCTACCACCGTACCTATATTTCCAGATCAATGCTAATTGAAGCACCATCATGCTTAAAACCTTATCCAATGTTCAAAAGAATACCTAATAATTATAAGTATAATATTTGTAAGGATTTCAGCAATAAAAATAGTGTAAGTACAACTTCAAAAATCAAGCAAACTGTCTAGCAAAATTACTAGCGCTAAAGAATGATTGAAGACTGTACTTTTGCCTAGTCATTTCTATAATCTTGATCTATTAATTTACCCAAACTTTACGTCCTTAATTATTTAAGGACACTGGTGTATAGCCCGAAATAAAAGACTTCAAGTACTCCTTAATAAAATAGAAGCAGTCGTTTATTTCTTTAAGTTCTTCCGTTGGAAATATATTCTTGAACCTGAAATTTAATAAAAAAAAGTTATTTTCTTTAATGGGTGACTATTACGCCCAGCAATTGACCGAGGAAGTTTTATTCAGCCCTACGACTTTGTGTATCTACAGTAAAGAATATGAAACAAAATTGTCACTCATCTGGCTGGAATAGCCACCCTAAAAATTATAAGCCCATCTGTATGTTATTTTAACAATAAAATAAATCTAGAAAAATTGAATAAACTTAAACCAGACTAAAACAAAAACCGGCACAAACCTGTCTAGGTCAAAAACTTAATCACGTCCTAGTCTAGTGTGAAAGATAATAGAAAGTATGTAGGTCCATGTAAACGGTCGCTGCGCAATGAAACTATGCCAGTTCCCCTCGACCGTGTCTCAGTCCTGCCATTTAGTCTGTGTTTCGCCCTCAAGTACTCTTTGGCACCCTCATCGGCGTGCTCATTCCCAGCAAATTCCACATGTACAGTAACCAAGCAGAAGACAATCTCTACATCACCTCAGCTCGCGGTAAGCATGGCGTCACGGACACCGTGCACCATGAAGAGCGAAGCTTCCAATTCATCAAGAACACTTAGGGCGCTTTGTGAGTAGTTATACATCACGAACCGGGCTCCGAAACCGGGCTCCGAAACCGGGCTCCGAACCGGGCTCCGAAACCGGGCTCCGAAACCGGGCTCCGAAACCGGGCTCCGAACCGGGCTCCGAACCGGGCTCCGAACCGGGCTCCGAACCGGGCTCCGAACCGGGCTCCGAACCGGGCTCCGAACCGGGCTCCGAACCGGGCACGACGCGTTATCTCCAGTAACGAGTGGTCTCTTGAACCAAGTTTTGCCGTCAAGAAAGAAGCATCGCCTGTTAGAGCTCTGCAGACTTCAGAGTAGATGCGACGAAGAATCTAAAATTCCGTGAGTTTGAGCCATTGATATACACTTGCACGGATCAAGCGTGACAAAGTGATACAAAAGGGTCGATAAAATACTCCTGGCGCTGGTGATGCATTTACAGCAGTAGCGTGAGGGGAAATTGGTAAAAGGTGTTTCCTAATAGTGTGGCGTCCTGGGCTAAACCAAACAGCTCTACCGGCCCGAGAACATGACCGAGGTATCGAAGAAGTTTTCTAACCCTAAATCCAAAGGGCCTATTGTATGACTGGCCTCTATCGACAGCATAGACACCGTCGAGATCAGCTGCGGATGGAGTGACAGTTGTTGGTGACTGGGGAAAGCTCAAAGCTCACGCGTAAAGGTGAATAATACACTGAGCATGGCGCAGACCGAGTGGCATCTCTTCTAGCGAAGCCAAGTAGGCTCTCAATAGGGAGCATACGGAAACACTGGTCGCCAGGAAACTCGGTGTGGTGGATCGTGGATCATGTCCACCTTACACAATACACGCTCGTTTGTGGATGCATAAATCCCGCATCATTATTCGGGCTTCGACCGAACAAAGGTTCGATAAAAAAAAAGCAGTAGCCCTATCAGAGCCCCAGGTGATGAACCGGAGACCCTAAGGCTACGATTATAAGCCTCCTATTCTCCCGGGAAACGGGCAGGAGAACTTGCTCCAAATCCTTTTGACTTCAAAACATACAGGAACTTAACTATATGTCGAGGAAATTAACCAGCTGATATCTTTCTGGCGGCACTCATAGTGCATGTAGGCATAACATCTGTTTGAGGGCCGTCTTAGACTGCTGATCACCACGAAAGCGGTAAGCATACTAGCCGGCCAGATATTATAGGAATAGTATTTACGCTCATGGCAATAAGATTGCTGGGTAAGAAATAAAAAGCCTCATTTACCGACCGAAATTCCTCGATTGGAACAAATCAATTATTTCCCTAAATGCAGACCACCACTCCAGCACCAAGCGCCAGCACCAAGCACAAACGGGGCGGGCTTCCAGGTTGCAGTGGTTTAGAAGATAATTTGGATGGGAAAGTTCTTACTACCCTTAATGCCATCGAATACCTCCCCTACCCAAATTGTGGCTGGTGCTGCCCTACTTTCGAAGGAGAGATTTAGGAACCCATGAAAACTGCCTCATGACAACCTTCTTTGGTTTTTCCAACTGCAAGTATAACGACAACTGTGGAGGCACGCGCCCGTTTCGCCTTACGGGAAACCTTTCCGCTTAGGGATGAGGCTATAGCTCTGGTTGTAGCCGATGCAGTGTTGAACCATTAGAGCCGATGCAGGGTTGAACCATTAGAGCCGATGTAGGATTGTAGAACCATTTATGCCGCCATCTGGAACAGGGGACACCCGTGTTAAGTAGAAGCAGGAGAAGAATTTACAATGGACCACGAAGCGACCGTGCTCTTTCTTAGGCATGGTGGGACTAGGAGCACAGGTAGTCTTCGTTAAAATTACGGCATAAGATGTCCCAGGCATCCCAGCGCTTTCCACGACATTCATTAGCCTGCGAAATTATAGACGATACGTAGGCTTAACGGCCAAAATTTCCTTATTCAGGAGATACGCACCAGTGCTTTGAAAAAGCGGGCTGCGGCTCTTTACAATTTACACACTTAATACATGATTTTGACTTATCGTTTGCGGCCTTGAAGCAACTTAGAATTCCGGTAACCGCGATTTTTCACGGGTCTCTATGTCCCTCCTTTTCTATTCACACGTTAGACATGGACGGCTTCTTGCTCGGGTTAGCTCTAAAGTGATGTCATGTACGGAGTATTCCACGAGTTATCTCACGTAAACCGCTCCTTTCACGAAGTTTATAGTAGTGTAGAATCATACTCACCGGCGTGCAATCGAGTGACCAAAAAGCAGTAATCATGGTCACCTCTGATGGATCTGACGCATTCACCAGAAAACTTCCGTCCGAGAAACTGATCACCTTTGGCTCTACTAAACAGGCTAGCTATTGCTCATCTGAATGAACGTGTTGCCTTTGACCAACATGCGGCCATGAGTGGAGAGAATAACCGGAAAGCGTTTGAAACCAGCTGGTTCGAAAACGCTAGGTAGAGTCTCAATCTGGGGCCCCGACTTAATCAAGGCGCCTACTCCGCTGACTTTCGACTTTGGTTTTGGTTTTGGTCTGGGCATCCTCACCCGGGAGAAAAATGGGAAGGAGGCGCCGATCTTGTCAGGGTTGCTCGACAAAAGGTCAGCGGACTCTTCCATCCCAGAAACAGCCCTTAGATCAGATGGGCCAGGCTCAGCAAGATCCTTTTATTAAATGGAGAAGGTTTTGGCTATCACAGGGATACTAGCCAGCCGGGATAGGTTACTCTCCTTGTGTCTTCTTGGCCCAAGACGTCTGAGAATCTTGCACAAGGGCTGACTCGGGTTCTGTGCTTGGCACCGAGCCCAGATTTGACCCCAAGGAACATCCTTCCGACTAAAAATTGATCACCTCAGTGACCCTGTCCATCTCATTGGGGCCTTCATGTGGTCATCCCCCTCCCAAGACATAACAGATCACTTCGAGGTACCTTTAGACTTTTTTAGTGCCGGCGAACCGGCATCCCTCAGGGCAGATACGCTGTACCCTGTAATCTGAGAATACAAGACTGCAGGAACTTGGGTGGCACGGACTAATGAGCCCTGCTATTCCTTGCCCAACCTCAAAGGGGTTGGTTTTATAGAGCCGTACCCAGTTCCCAACGACAGGTGTCAATCTACGACCGTCTGCTTGCTCTCCTGGCATTCCCATGAGAAAGTAAAGGGGGAACGGCCGCTGGAAAAAAGAGGGAGTCGCCCAAGGACATCTCCAGAGAATGGGATGACGGGGGCGCTTACCACACACATAGGTCTAGAAGAGGAATAAGCCTTCTCTCCAATAGAAGCAGCCTCTGAGAAAGCACAAGGGGGCGGAGACTTTTTCTGCTATGGAAATGCCCGAGTGGTAACTTTTTCTACTATGGAAATGCTAGAGAGTGCCTCAATCTATGGTAAAAATGGGTTAAAGGGGATTTTTTTGTCGTTCTCCATGTGACTGCCAACACTGATCCCAACTTTAGAACGGCACTACTGGGCGTCTTTGATTAGCCCCGGCCGCTCTCACTGGGTGGCGTTGTATACGCCTTCGTCATCCTTGCAAAATTCCGGAGCATATTCTACACGTGACGTGGTAGGCCGGTCAAAATGACTGATTCAGCATGGTGAGCAACTTCTGAGCTGTTAGTGTAATACGCCTAACAACTTTACGTCAGTGTGTTTGGTTCCTTGATACAAATGAACGCCGGGTTGTGATCGAGGTGGTCCATGGACAGAAGAACGGGCTCACAGAAAATATCAATTTAAAGCTAAGAGGAGAGGCAGGGGCCTGATAGGGGAGATTTGGTACTCAAGACTAAGATTAGTGGTTAGCAAAGGAAGGAAAAAAGAGGCTAAACTGGGGCCGGAGGTGGCGCATAGTTCCTTGAGCACGGCGGCCAGAAAAGCAAATCACCGTCCCGCTAACGGGGCAGTCATTTAACAAGGAAAATAAATTGGCATAACAAGAAGAAGCTTGCGCTTTAAAATTCTTTCTAGTTACAAAAGAATATGCTAGCAGATGGAATATATTAAATAAAAATTCAGAGGGGCTCATGTTACTTTCACTTTTGAAAGAGTGAAAGAGTGATTAGGTAGGGCAGGCAGAGAAAAGATGTGTAATTCTAGTTTAATCAGGGAACCTAAATGTCTCCCAATGTCCGACAGATGCTAATGTGAGACATTAGCGTAATGACTAGTATGAGACGATTTGAGCAGTAAATTTCGTTAATTATTCCGTATTGCAGTCACTGATCAAATTGCCCACTGCTGTAGTCTGCACTAGCTCTAAGTAATAAAAGTTAACCAGGTAGAAACACTCAATTGATCAGGTATGAAGAAAGCAGCAAAAAATTGACATTTATCAAGAGGAGCAAATAGAGTAATAGGAAAATTTAACTGCATAATAAACCCGGAAGAGCGTTGTACATAAGTATTTACCCAAGTTCTTTGTACTAAGATCAACTCTTTAAAGTCTTAACTTAAGCAAATTTTCACAAGACTTACGTCCAAAGCAAACTTGATGAAAAGTTATTTATACGAGAAAGCATTTCGACGACGTCCACACCAACCAGCTCTTCGCCAGTGCCATCTTTATCTTCCTCTAACAAAAAAGGGTAAACCATTTGTGGAACATGAATAACCAAGCACGAGAGAATGAGAGAAGCTACTGCTTGATGGCTTGGGGATGCGAGAGAAATGCGATAACTTCCAAGACAAGTTTCAGTCACAAAACGTGTCAAGTTCAGGATGTTTCTGCAATAAAACGTCAAGCCAATGAAATTAGTTCAAGTGGGTTTCTACATTTCCTATTATTTTCTATCCTTATTAAAAACTGCAATGTCCCGCAAGTAAAAGGAAGAGATATTCCGAGAACTCTCAGTTCCTTTTAAAAGATAACTACCATGATAAGGAACTGAATAAATTTCAGTAAGTACTCTGAAACACGTTTTCCTGTTTTCTGCGGGACATTGCAAACATTACGTGGTACTTTCTAAGTTATTCATTTCGGCATCTATTTAATAATTTGGCATTTCTTAGCCAGAATACATTTACCACCCTCTCATGAATTTAAGAGTGCCTACCAACTGTAGTAGTTTTACACATGGCTATTGGATGTTTACAACCATTTCAGTTTGTTATTCAAAGCCTTTCTATTGAATCTACTTTATTTTACTCACCTGTCAGAAGTTGAGAAGCAACTAGCTTTGGCCACTATGTATGTTACGAAGTACCAGCTCGTAGCCGAATGAAGTCTAAACCTGAAGACAATAGAAATACTGGTCTAAATCATGATTATAAGGTTAGTTTATCCAAATTAGCTGCGTTACGCTTGGTACTATTTAATTTCGATGTCCTCCTGGAACGGCAATATTAATTGCTTTATACGCAATTAACATTTTTCTCAACAAGGAAGTGGATAAAGTATGACAAAATAATGGGCTGAAAGGAAAATTTTTTTAAAAGTTTGCAAATTCCTGTGGGAATAAGATTAAGAGGAAAAGTGAAACTAGAAATAGATGTAAAAAACAGAGCTGGCATATGACTGCGTCTGAGAAAAGAGGCCATATCGAGCTGCGATTTTGGGCTACCTGTCCGGCCTCTTTTGAAAAGAGGGGGTCTGCCGCTGTTACTAATGAGGAGTCGCCACTGGCGGCTCGAAAGAAAGGGATAAGGAGCAAGTTCACGAACCTTTTAAGAAAGGAAAAGGAGAAGGAAAAGCACCTTCCGTGCTGAAGGAAGTTTGGAAAGACCCCTATGTAAAAAACAAGGGGGTAGGAACCTTTACTGGTCGGAGGTGCCCGAAAGCGGCTCCGTAAATGCCAAAGGGGAAGCCTCTCTGCATGATGGCGAGACTGGAATCTCGCCATCCATTGAAGTTTTGCGTCATTTTACCTCGAGCCGCCCAGGGACCTAGGTGAGGCGAAGCAGAGCTTGGACGCGATGTTCATGCGCCTGCATTCACCTACTCTTTCTTTCATTGTAGTCATAATATTTGAAAGTAAAAAAAAATAACGGAAAGTAGATACCCAATTCCTTGCAAAGTTGAGATTAATGTTTACATAGTATCAGAGAATTTCCGAATGTGATCATTTACACATGCTTAACCACCGACTACAGTTAAGTTTAGCCTTGACAACCAGGCCTAAAATTCAGGAGAAAATGTCTTTGCGCTTTAAACCATAAAGGGTAGTGGCAATGTAGCTACCTGTGTGTGTACTGGAGGAAGGTGAACAGAATACGACCCAGCATACCCCTGCCTATTTCGTGCATCAGCCGAGGGGCTTACGGCCATGTCTATTTAGGGATCTCACTGAATACACCGCCACTCGACTAATGAGCCATAAGACCACGAAAGTGCGCCGAGTAGCAGAAAGCATTTTTGATAGAAAAGCACGTTGGGAATGGGGCAGGCGGCTATATAATAAAGTAGATATATGCAGATCCATTAATGAGTAGGAAGGGTGAGCATCTTATATTATACCTCGGCACTATGAGATCCCGGGATGACGTGCAATCCCCCCCAGGAACCATATCCAGAGAATATAACTGTCCAGGTCAAATCAGTTCCTCCTGTTAAAAAGTGTGGTAGACAAAATATTCAAGGGATAGTCGTAATAAAATAAAAAAATATAGTAAGGCAGAGTGTCGAAGAGAAGAAAGGCCACCGTGACTTTTCGCAGGATCGGAGTTAATGTGAATCCATTGAAAGAGCTTCCCTAATTTCCACTCAAGCCGGGAGGATATTAACATCCTCTAATTACTAAGCGTGGGAGCTTCCAGTCTTGTTTAATGTGCAATCACCTCCGAGATAGTCTGTACCCTCAGGACGGGCCTCATACTGGTCATCCTCTCCATCGTATCTGACATTCAGATCCAAAACTTTTAGGGAGTTTTTTCCGTCACGAACGTATTCCGGATCGCACCAGATTCCCGAGGATGTACCAAATATTCAAACCAACTCGATGACACTTTTTTGTTACTGGCACTATGGCCGGTACGACGCGCGTAACGCCTAGTACTAGTTAAAGTTCGTCTCCATGGAATATCCCAAAGGCTGGTCACAGAAGCCACATTCTTGCAAAGTTTACTCGTACTTTGGTTGCTCTTGGTATGTTGAATGGCCGGTGTGTGAATGGAGAGTATATTTGGGAGCTATTCACCCTTTCAGCCTACTTTTCCTTGTTTATGATATATACTAGTCTCTTAAACAAAGATTCATAAACTGGAGCCCATCTTTTGGCTGCTAAATCAAGGCTAAAAATCTTTTGGTTAGACACGCTCATCTATTTGTAGCACTCGCTATTCATTATTATGGCATCCCAACTGAACCTTTGGAAGATTTTCTGGTTCTATTTAGCTGGCCTACCTCTACTTGTAAATTGGAGAACCACTGCTGCTGACCATTTGGCTCCACCTGCTTCCGAGCCAATTGTGTAAGGGGGACGCCCCGAGACACTATAGCGCAATCTACAGTCAGTTTGAAAGAATTCACCACCCCCATTTTCCTCCCTCTTCCCACTCCCTTCAGTGGAATGAAAATGATCCGAACATATTGTCTTTTGGACCAAAGAAGAGTCCGTAATCGGAGCATCATTTGTAATGCTGACGTGGTCGCTAGATCTCCAGATAAATAATATTTTGTTTCGTCGGAATCTTACAGCACTATCTCTATTTTGTATCTCACTATTTTGCATCTGTAAATATTTTGTATAAATTGTAATTTATTTGGGGGAGGGGGATAAAATTACACAAGCTAGAAGTTGTGTATGTCTCCTTTATTGGCAGAAGTGGATTTTTATCTCCCACTCATTCGATTCTCCAACCCAAGTGGAAAGTATGGAAGGTACCTAGTATCCTGCTGCATTGCTACTGCCTTCACCTGTGTGTGCACTGGCATCGGGGGTCTGCCATTACTCTATATGTCAGGGTTCATCTTCTTGCGGTGATCTACAGCACGAAAACTACGAGTACATCTGGTTCATTCTTCGTTCAGTCACAACGACCCAAGCCCTTGCTATCCTATTTTTATTCTTAACTCTAATATATAATTTATCTTAATCTGCACATAGCTCCATCCATTCATTAATAATGCACCTAAAAAGGTACTTCGGTGTCCTACAAATGTGTGGAGGAAAATTAAAAATGCAAAGAATACTTACTGTAATGTAGACAAAATAAGAACTTCCATCTTTCGAAAATGGCAAGGCTTGTATGTGGAGCCACACAGCGAGACGAGAGCGCTGATTGTGGGAGCAACCATTTCTTCCTGAAGTTCGATAAAAATTTCGCAACTATCTCCAAAGAGGATCAAATAGATTTAGTATAATTTCATGCTATATTAACTTGAATGGTTGATAAAATTAAATAATTTTGTTATTCAAGATTTTAATGTACAAAATGCAATAAATTCTCTAACTTTATTTAACTACTTTCCCCACAATAACAAATTATAGTAAATGCTTTAGCCTAAAGTTAAACTTTTATTATAATCTTCCCCTCTAATACCCATTTCGGATAGAAAGGGGAAAATCTATAAATCGATCGCCTTCATGGGCAAAGTCCAATGAAGATAATAGACTCAAGGCGCATAGTAGGAGGCGGGAGCTTTGTGGCCTGCCGCACAGTCTCCACCGACGATGTTCCAGAAAAGCTAAATAAATTTGATTTAGAACAAACTATTGTTAATTTATAGTATGAAAAATTGGTAAGGATAAGCGTAAAAGAGGTAAAGAATAAAGATGAGAAATAGAATAGTTCATAAATGCTATGTAAAGAACCGATTGGACCTAGAAAACCCTAAAACTTACCCCTAAAAGTCCATAAAATGTGAACAAAGTTTTCCTTAATACGCTCATAGATTTCACATTAATCCATTATTTGTGTAGTAAAGGAGCATAATCAATTGAATATTTCCTAATGTTTATTTTCAAAATCTCAAATTATCTACACTGCCACGTAAATGGAATCTCTGCTCCAACAATAAGATTTCAATTAAGAACATACGAGAATTAAGAACAGCTAAGCTGAAACCCATGTAATGGATCGAAAACAGCACCCACGGGAGACTTTGAAAAAATACTTCAATCTATATTTTAACAGATGGGACAGGTATTCAAGGTTGTCGTGTTCTCAGTGTGTATCCAATCCAGCTACACGTAAACGATTGCGATTCATCGATGCATTGGGGTTGAAGTAAAAAAAAAAAATCAGGAACAGCAAAGAGAATCAGTAAAAGGCAGTGTACCATTGTCATTGAATGAGTACACTATCTTGATTAAAGGTTAGATATAGAAGAACACCTCAATATTATTCAAATCATAACAAACAAAGGAGTAGAATAATAAAACTATTGCGTACCACCTTAAACTAGAGCTGCTACGAGGGGCGGTCAATAAGTTTTGCAAATCGGTAGGGAAAAACAGAGAAAGAGGGATGGCTGTTTGTGAGGGTGTTAGGACAAGTTATGACAAGTCAGGACCTGCAGCCGCACGCTCCTGCCTCTTCTATTTTTAAGAAGCAGTAGCTGATATCAGATCGTCAGTCACAAATTTCTCAACAATGGAGAAGGTTGAGCACCGCGCAGTGATCAATTTTTTTTTACCAAGGAAGGCAAGAATGCAAAAGAGATCAATGAAGGCATGGTTGCAGTGTACACCGACACCGCCCCTTCCTATGCAACCATTGCTCGCTGGAATAAGGAGTTCCCTCAAGGTCGTGAGTCCCTTGAAGATGACGCCAGCCAGACGTGACAAACGAGAACAATGTGGCCCGTGTGGAGAGGATGATCCTCGGAAATGGACGGGTGAAGGTCAAAGAAATCGAGCGAGAACTTGGAATACCACATGGAAGTGTTATCAACATCATCCACAAGAATTTGGCCATGACCAAGGTCTCTGCCCGTTGGGTCCCTAGAAACCTCACGCCCCATGATCGACTTCAACGTCGTCAAAGTCCACAAGGCCAGAGTCGCACAAGCTGCGCTACGCGAGTGTGGATTCGAGGAGCTCAACCATCACCCATACAGTCCAGATCTGGCCCCTAGCGACTTTTTATATCGCCAGCTCAAGGCTGCACTCCGTGGATGCCGGTTTGGGGTCGATGAAGATGTCCAGCTCGCCGTCCAGGAGTGGATTGAACAGCGGTCGGGAGATTTCTGGTTATCGGGAATTTGAAGCCTCAGGGACAAGTAGCGCAAATGCATTGAAGTCGAGGGTAGTTATATTGAAAAATAATTAAACACTTTTCCTTATATCTCGTTTCCTTCTATCCGAATTGCAAAACTTATTGACCGCCCCTCGTAATTAGCGCCTTATTGGCAAGTTTCTGGTTGAAAATTAGGTGATGTAAACAAGGCGAGTACGCTAAATCATTTAGGTCAATAACGGCAATAAATACCATCTTTGTCTTGCGTAGGGAAAAATAACCTTCTGCGTTTTTGCATAACCGGATTCTAGATTCAGAGCCTTTTAACTAGTTTGAGACGCCCCTCCCCCCACCCCCTTCCAGCGAAAAATGATCGTATGGAGCAAGAACATGGTTCATAATACCAAAGACCGGACAATGGCCGGAACCTCCTCTGCGTGTATTCTAGGCTCAGGAATTCAGTGACCGGGAGTTTTCTTCCCTAGAGTGAATGGAAAGTTTTGATGCTAACTTGTCACTTAATATCAAACTTTTTTGAATACCTCTGTCAATTCCTGCGTATGAAATATTTTTGCCTTAACACACTAACCGAAGAAGCGACTGCAAACTGTAGTGGTCCTTTCGGAGCCACAGTGAATAGGATTTTAAAATATTTTTAGCCAATCAAGTAACTACCTTCAAGAGTACAAGTCACCGTAATAAAAATGTTAGTCTAGTACAAGGATATTGAACAGTTTGCAGAAAAGCAAACAAAAAATATAAAGGAGCAGTTTTCGGGCTTAGGGGGGGGGGGAACGCTCACCTCACCAAGGGGCAGGAACATTCTACCTACAAAAAAGTCCAAATGAAAAGCAAAAGGCTGCCTCCTCCAAAAGGTCAGATAGTCCATAAGTGTCTTCACGAAACTCTTCCGTGGAAAAAAGGAAAGCAGTAGCCACTAAGTTCAGCTTAATGCCGTGAAAGGGTAAGGCGAGCAAAGATCGACCAGCCTGGCACATTCGAAAAGAATTAGCCGAGCAGTGACAGACAACGCAGTCCTGGGAATAGAGTGCAGGTGAATACTCCATTAAATGTCGGTCTTTACCTGAAGTTTGCCAGTTTCTAAACGAACAGGAGAAAAGATAAAATTGTTACAGCATTTGAGGGTAGGTCTATAGGAACAGTTGCAGGGCAATGGCACGCAAATATAAATTACTTGGACGTTCTCCTATATTATTTGCCAACAGCACCGAGGGCTGCCCTGATTCCTGCAATGTAGTTGTTGTGAGGAAGATTTATTTTTTAATTTTAGTAGCCCATCTGGCGACTGCCTACTTGGACACAAGTTGCCGCAGTCACGGAAGCCGGGTTATAGGCTACATTAAAATAAAAGTATGCATAACGGAACAAAAAACAACATTAAAAAAAGAAAAAGGGTGACAAGGCCGGCATCCCCAGGAAGGTGGCTCCGTATGCCCGCCAAGAAGAACGGCGGCCATAGCCCGACGAAATTCACCGACATTGAAATCGTTCAGGGAGCGCTTATAGCGCATGTAGGCATAACGCTTGAGTTTAAGAGCCGTTTCACATTTCGCTGACACCATAGGAGTGGTCGGCGTGCAAAACGGCCATATGTTCTAGCAATGGTAGTCAGGCCCACGGCGATGAGGTTGCCGGAGAACTTGACAGCCTCATCACCCAACCTAAACTCCTCGACTGATAGAGAAATCAGTCGTTTCCTGAAATATGTACCATTGCTGCTGAGCCAAACACCACCGGGGCGGGTCTCGGGCGGCAGCGGCCCAGAAAATGATATTTGAATGGGAAAGTGATAACTACCATAGAGGTCATCGACCACCTCCCACCAAAAATCAGACTGTGCATCCGGAGAACACACAGATAAATCGAGACATCAAAATGAAGCGGTTCTTGGGCAGTGATGCTTAAACTCAACAACATTTAGGACACCGAACTTAAGCTCGTCGATCATTTTTTTTTGTTTTTTAATTCTAACGAGCCCATCTGGCAACTGCCCACTTGGGCATAAGTCGCCGAAAAACACGGCAGCCTAGAACTAGGCTACTTTAAAATAAAAATATGAAAACTTAACAATCATAAATTGGAAAAACTTACCTCAGAAAGAAATCTTCGGCAGCGGGGGGAGGGCTTCCTTACCCCGGTGCGGAAGAGTGCAACCTACAAACAAAACAATAACAAAAAAAGGACCTTAAATGAAGGAGAAAAGCCCGGCCTCCCCCCAAAAAGTCAACAAGTCCACAATTCAATGTGCACGAATCCGTTCCGAGTACAAGGGACAGATGGTAGCGACCCGACCCATTCCGGTAGCGGGACAGGTATCGTGCGCGAAGATCACCCAGACTGGGACATTTGACAAGAATGTGACAAACAGTCTGGGGGACGACGCAGTCGTTGCAATAGGGCGCAGGCGAGCGCACCATCAAATAGCGAAGCGTCACACGAGTGTGCCCGATTCGGAGACGACAGAAAGCAACCTAAAGCCGCCGCAGCATTGGATGAGAGGTCCATGGGAACAGTCGTGGCGCAATGGCACGCAACTTTAAGTTCCCTTCGACCATTTCCAATCTTCTTTGCCAAACAGTCCGAAGAGCTGCCCGTATTCCTGCCATGTAGTCGGTGTGAGGAAGAGCGAAACGATGGTCCGGTTGCAGAGTCCTCGCGGACTCTTTGGCGCCCTCATCAGCTTGCTCATTCCCCGCAATTCCTACATGTCCAGGAACCCAGCAGAAGATGATCTCGACATCTGCCCGGCTTGCCAAAACCGTGGCGTCACGGATATCGCGAACCAGAGGATGCGGAGATTCCAATGCCCCGAGAGCACTCAGGGCGCTTTGTGAGTCGCCAGAGATCACAATCCGGTCTCCGAACCGGGCACGTCGCGTAATCTCCCGTACTGAGCGGTGTATTGCAACTAACTCGTCCGTGAAGACAGATGCAGCGCCTGGTAGAGCCCCGCTGACTTTAAACAGAGAAAATACGGCGTGAAAGCGACCCCCTTTTGGGACTTGGAGCCATCCGTATACACGGGCAAGGTTTCAGCGCGACAAGATGTGTGCTCCAAAAAGGTCAAACGCAATACTCACGGCGTAGTACAAGCTTTGGGAGTAGAGGCGTGGTGACAAATAGCCAAATGTGGTACCCTTCAGGGTGGCGTCCTGGGCAGAACCAGGAGCACCACCGGCCCGAGAGCTATATCTACCTCTCGAAGGAGTTTCCTGGCCCTAAACCTAAAGGGCCTAGGGTATGACTAGCGTCTCTCGGCGGCATAGGCACCATCGAGATCAGCTGCAGATGCAGTGAGAGCTGTTGGCGACTGAGGGAGGGGCCGGGATCGCCAGTACAGGCGAGTGATGCACTGCACGTGGCGCAGAGTGAGTGGCATCTCCCAGGCATCGACCAACAGGCTCTCAAAATGGAAAGTGCGAAAGGCACCGGTCGCGAGTGTGGTGGATCGAATCCCCCTTCCGCAATAAACCCTCAACTGCGGATGCATAAAACTCGCCTCCGTAGTCGAGCTTCGAGCGAACAAAGGATCGATAAAAAAGTAAGGCAGTAGCCCTTAAGCGCCTCAAGCGCTGAACGTCACGGAACGGAGAATGTCCATAGCGCGGGTACAAGAGACCCTAAGGCTGCGAATATGAGCCTCCCAGCTTAGGAGGTCACATACAAGACCAAGAAAACGGTGCGACTCAGCCACATTTAGGCATACTCCATTAAGAAACAAATCTGGGTCGACGTGAAGCCGTGGATGGCGGCAGAAGTGCACTACCTTAGTCTTGGCCAAAGAAAACTCAAACCTGTGCGCTTCGGCATAGCGAGAGACGCGGTTCAATGCCTGTTGGCGTCGATGCTCCACAGTTGGCATCTTGGCCACGCAAAAAGAGATCGAAAGGTGGTCCACGTAGAGCGTAGCAAGAACATCTTCCGGCAGCACCGAGGTGATGCCATTGATGCTCAGGGCAAAAGGTGTGACACTGAGGACACTTCCCTGCGGGACACCCTCTTCCTGCTCCTTTGGGCCGGAGAAGGCTCCCCCCACCCGTAAGCGGAATCGACGATCTCGCAAAAATTTAGATATAAACATTGGGAGGCATCCCCTCGCCCCCATCGTGTGGAGAGTCTCCATGATACCGTATAGCCATGCGGTATCATAGGCCTTCTTCAGATAAAAAAAACCCGTGGCGTAGTGCTGTCTATTAAGAAAAGCCTCGCAGACGGCATTTTCCAGTCGGAGCAGAGCATTCGACGTGGAGTGGAACTTACGGAAACCGCAATGTGCCGAAGACAGATGGCCTCCGCTGTACAGGAAATAGGCTAATCTAACATTTACCAATTTCTCCATCAACTTGCACTCGCAAGAGGTTAGAGAGATTGGGCGGAAACCTGTCTGAGTAGAGTGATCTCTCCCCGGCCGTCGAAAGGCGAGCACAGTAGCGATTCGCCAGGAGTCTGGGAGAAGACCTTCCACCCAAATCCTGTTGAACAAATCTAACAGAAAGGGAATGCCTCGCTCACCCAGGTCTCGAAGCATGGCGTACGGGACATCGTCCGGACCATGGGCGGTGTCCGCGCACGAAGCGAGAGCGGAGCCTAACTCGCTTCCAGTAAACTTGTCGTTGAAGGGTTCTCCGCCTCTGGAGGTAAAGTCCAGCCAGCGGCCTTCCGCGACATCACGATGTGCATTGAATGCTGGCGAAGCATCATCCCGGGTAGAGAATGCAGAAACATGTGGTCCCTAAGGATTCCGCCACGGACGCATGGTCCGATATTACAGTTCCATTCTCCTGGACAACAAGAGGAAGGGCCTGCGAGAACTTGCCCCGAATCCTTTTGACAAGCTTTTCCCCCCTTAACTAAAAGGGTCTTCCCGTTAAGTGAAGACACGTATGCCCGCAGAGAAGAGTGGCGGGCGTGCTTCGAAATATACCAGAACCTAGACCTAGCCCGACGAAATTAACCGACTGTGAATTCGTTCGGGCGGCACTTATAGCGCATCTAGGCATAACGCTTCTGTTTGAGGGCCGTCTCACACTCGGCCGACCACCATGGGAGTGGTCGGCGTGCAAAACGGCCACTCCTTTTAGAAATGGTAGTCAAGCCCGTTGCGATGAGGTTGCCGGAGAAGAACTCAACGGCCTCATCTACCGACCTAAACTTCTCGACGGAGATAGAGAATTCAGTCATTTACTGAAATGCAGGCCACCGCGCCCGCGCCAAGCACCACCGAGGTGGTCTTTCAGGCGGCAGTTGCCCTTAGGATGATATTTGAATGGGAAAGTGATCACTACCATGGAGGTCATCGACAACCTTCCAATCAAAATCAGGCTGTGCATCCGAAGAGCACAAAGATAGGTTGAGGCAAGAAAATGAAGTGGTTCTCGGACAGTGATGCGTAAACTCATCCACGTTTAGGACACCCATCTCAAGCTCTTCGATCAGATCGGCAAGGAATTGTCCCCTGCGATTTATGGAGTAATCTCACCAGAGAGGATGTTTGCCGTTCAGATCTCGAAGCAAGAGATAGGGCTTTGGCAACCGTGCCACAACGCAGCGGAAGTCCCCCGAGTCGAAGTCAGCTGACGGTGGAATGTACGCCGAAATGATAGTATACCTCCTATCCAGGTGCAGCTGCACAGCCACTGCCTGAAAGGAGGTATGTAAAGAAAAAGGAAGAACAGAGACATCATGCCGGGTGTAAACCGCGCATCCCCCAGCCAAACCTATCCGCAGGGGTGGGGTCGCCACCCTCTTATACCCCAGGAGGGCGGGCAGGGGGCACGCCATTAGCATGGTCTCCTGCAAAACGATATCTAACGGGGAACGGAATGAGACGAGCCTCCGCAGCTCCTCCTAGTTGGCCCGGAGTCCAGAGCAATTCCTTTAAAGGAAGATGCCTTCCAGGCCTAGCTCGGAGGAGACGAGGGGGCCCTCCTCGAACTGAAAACCCTCACGGGAATGGCCGTACGCTTGCTGGTGGCAGAACCCCGTGCGCTATTGGCCGGACAAAGCGCTGAAAGGCGCTGTTGCCTTCGAGGACTTATTGGGGGAGGTTGGGCTCGCAAAGCGAGTCTTTTCCTCCCTCCGCCTCGTAACCTTAGGCGGGCGTTGCGGCTTCGAAGGCGGGGGGCCCTCTTTTTGAGGAACCACCGTCTCCGAGCCACTCGCTCCACCTCGGGGCGTGGGCGAAGGAGCCGAAGCTCCTGTGTTGCTGTCCTTCTTTTGGGGAACAGCTTTAGGAACGCCAGAAGATGGCCTAGCGACCATCTTCAGGGGTGTTGCCTACTGTGAGTCTAACGACTCGGTGGAGGCACGTGGATGTTTCGCGTTACGGGAAACCATCACGCTGGGGGAAGAGGAGGGAGCCCTTGTTTTAGCCGAGGCTGGGTATGAACCCTTTTTGCCGCCAGCTTTACCAGGGAAGCGCCCGGGTTGGGTAGAGGCTGTAGGAGGGCTCCGAATGGGCGCGGAAACAACCGTGCTCGTTGGCCTGGATGGGGCAGGAGCAGAGGGTGCCTTTCTAACTATTGAGGCATATGATGTCCCAGGCAGAGCCGGGCGCGCCAGGACCAAGTCTTTTGCCTCGTGGAATGAGATTCGATCCTGGGCCTGAACGGCCAGGATTTCTTCCTCAAGAAGATATGCACCACATTGCTTCGAAGAAGCAGGGATCGGCTCTCCGCAATTGACACACTTGGCTACACAGGATTTGGACTTATCGTGTTCGACTTTGGAGCAATTTACACAGACTTTGGATGATCCCGACTTTGTACGTCTACATGAGCGATACGTATGGCCGAAGCGGTGACAGTAATAGCACCGCCGTGGCAGTGGCACGAATGCCTTCACGCGGTAGTGGTACCAACTGGCACGCACTGAATCAGAGAGCTTGTCACAGTCGAAAGTGACGAAGAGTAGGGGTGGGTCTCGAAGCCCCTCCCTGTTTTCTCATCACACGTTTGATTTTGACCGCCCCATGGTCGGCCAGCTCTATGGTGATGTCCTCAATGGAGTAGTCAACGAGTTCCCTCGCATAAACTACTTCTTTTACAAAGTTCATGGTAGAGTGCGGCGTCACACTCACCGAGGTGCCATGATGTGTCCGAAGAGCACTTATCTTGGCCGCCTCGGCGAGATACGCCGCATTCGCTTCGAAGGCTTTCGTCCAAGAAACGGGTCACCTTCGGCTCTCTACCGATTGCACTAGCTAATCCTCTCCTCTGATGGATCATGTTGCCCTTGGACAACATGCCGCCATCAGTGGAGCAAATAACGAGGAAGCGTTTGAAGTCAGCGGGTTCAAAAACGCCAGGTAACCTCTGAATGAGGGGCCCCGATGTCACCGAGGCCCCGCCCTGTGCACTTTTGGTCTGTCATGGTCAGGAACTCCGTATTTAGGGGGGCAGAGGGGCCGGATGTTCCGATCTTGGCTTGGTCGCTTGCCAAAATGGCAGCAGACCCACCCATCCCCGTAGCCCACGCAAATGGAGAGGAGCCCCGAGTTTTCTTCGTCTTTTTAGTCTTTTTCTTCCTTTTCTTTTTTGGAGAGGAGGGCGGAGAATGAACCCGCTTCTCACTGCCGCCGGTAGAAGCCCCCAGGCCAGATGGACCGGCCTCAGCCAGGTTCTTCTCTGAAATGAAGAAGGTCCTTGTGGTCGCAGGGGCATCATCCAGAGGAGATCCCTCCCCTCCTTGTACTGCCTGAGAATCCCTAGCCGTTTGAGGAGGACATTGCATATGGGCGGATTCGGGTTTGGTGCTTAGCGCCGAGCCCGGATTCCACCCATTGAAGGCCTAACCATCTGAGGCTGGTTTTCCTCAAGGACCATGTCTATTACAGGAGGGGCCTCCAGTTGGCCATCTTCTCCCAGGACATCGCAGGTCACCTTGGCAGCGTCATAAGTCTTTAGTGGGGAGGCATAGGCCTTGAATCCGGCAAGGTTTAGTATTCTTGCCAGCAAGACTTTTGAGGGAAGCGAGCGAAGGGGCCTGGCTTCTTTTTCCCCCTTAAAGGGGTTTGCCCTACCGAGCCGTTTGCACGAGGGGCGGTCGGCAATGGGCTGCCTTCTGGCTTTCTTGGCAGTCCCCTTAGAAAGCAAAGGGGGGACTGCCGCTGGAGATAGGGAGGTGCCCGAAAGCACCTCCAGAGAAGGGGGTGAGGGGGAGTCCCCTACACCCGTAGGCGTAGGAGAGGAGTAAGCCTCCTCTCCGGTTAAAGTAGTATGGAGGGTCCCCTGCGCAAGCACAAGGGGAAGGCCCTTCATTTTCTTGGTGGAGCTGCCCGGTGGCGGCTCCATTGATTTTCTTGGAGAAGTTAGGGGTTGGTTGGGTTTTTTTTTATTTACATTATTGGGCATGGTGATCCTCTTGGTTTTACGGGTTGCAATCGCTCACCACCTCTTGCAGTAGCCCGCACTGCAAGAGGTGCTTACAGGCTTGGCAGAGCCAGGCGCCGCCATTTGGGACCACCCCTCCCGCTTAGGGGCCTGGCAGTCCTTCGGCATGGCGGCTCCACCTTGAACACGGCGTAAAAAAGATAGATTTTGAAGACGAGAGGAAAAGGGATGTGAGGAAGGTATGGGTGGGGATGAAGTAGGTTGTTAAAAGCCAACCACTTCAGACCGAAGCTCAGAGGTTAGGGGACATTGTCCCCTACCCCCTCAGCCCCGATCCGGGACGATTGGCTGAGAAGAAGGTCAGCTTCTACCCTGTGAAATTAGAGACTGACCAGAGAAAGTTGTGGGAGAGGTATGTAAAGCGACGAGGTAGGGAAGAAATCGGGCTATCTGAAAGAAGGAAGAGAGGCTAAGCTGGGAACAAACTGAGCACTGGATCCCGTGCGACGGGGGCCAGGATGGCAAATCGCCGCGCCCCTTACGGGGTTTTGAAGACGAGAGGAAAAGGGATGCGAGGAAGGTATGGGTGGGGATTTAGCAGGTTGTTACAAGCCAACCACCACAGACCGGAGCTCAGGGGTTACGGAACAGTATCTTCTCCCCCCTCAGCCCCGTTCCGGGGTGGTTGGCTTAAGAAAAAGGTCAGCATCTACCCTGTGAAATTAGAGGCTGACCAGAGAAAGTTGTGGAAAAGGTTGTATGAAAAGCGACGAGGTAGGATAGGAATACAGGCTATCTGAAGGAAGGAAGAGAGGCTAAGCTGGGGCCAGACGGAGCGCTGGATCCCGTATGCACGGCGGCCAGGATGGCAAATTGCCGCGCCCCTTACGTGGTCTGCACCAAGAAGAACGAAAGTGGAACATATAGAACGTAGACAGAACATCTGGGGATACCGTCTTCCTGCTCCATTTGGTCGAAGAGGGCTAACCCCACGCATACGCAAAATCAATGATCTCTAAAAATTCAAGAGATTAAGATTGCAATGTGCCCCCTCGCCTCAATCGTATGAAGAGAGTATTTTACCGTATTGCCATGCTTTATCTTAGACCATCTTCAATTCCAAAAAATAAACATCGTTGCGTATTGCTCTTTACGAAGCAATCCCTGAGAGACTGCCTTTTCCAGTAGGAGGAGAGCATATGACAGTGAAACCTGCAAAAGCCGCAGTGGATTGAATACAGAGGGCCTCTTTCCAGAAAAAGGGCTAACCTAACATTAATTAATTTCTTCATCAACTTGTATACGCAGGAGGGTAGAGTGTGTGTGTATGTGTGTATGTGTGTACGTGTGTGTGTGTGTACACTGGTTGTGGCAGAGTAATATCTCCCCGGTTTGCTAAAAGTGAGCACAGCAACAGAAAGGCTATGCCTCGCTCACCCATTTTTCGAAGCTTAGCACATGGGGCAGCGTCTAGATCCGGGGAGGTGTCGGTGCAGAAAGCAAGAGCGGAATGCAACTCACTCAATGTAATTCTCTCTTTAAAGAGTTTTATGCCTCTGGAAGTAATGTAAAGTTAGCGGCCTTCAGCGACATGACGACGCATGGTTAACCACTGTGGACCAGCATCCAGGCTAGAGGAAAATGGGTCAGACTTCCTTTTCTTGACCTTTTAATACATAAGATGCCGTCAGGTTTTAAATTCTGTTTATCGCAAACCGTCCAACTCCAGTTCATACATTCACTTTTATTCATATCACAGTGTTAAAATTAAAAGATCTGTATTCACTTCTATGTTTCTGCGTGCATTACGCCTTGTTAGTTGAGAATTTTTGGATAAGGAATTGTCCAATATCTTTGAAATGGGTAAAAAACTTAACCTCGTCAATTTTTGCACACTTCATTAAACTTTGCTGAGAACTTTTTATAGAACCGATAACCACCGGTTTTCAGTTATAAAAACTGTATTATCTTGCCATTTTTTGGTCTCATTCATATTTTCAAACAACTTAATATCTCTAAATTTTAGATATGAATCCACTTTATATAAAATGTTAGTCCACAATAATACAAGGAAAAAAAGTGGAGTATATTATATAGAATGTTCTATTTCCAATTTATCATACTTCAGGCAAACTGGTAAATATTTATCTACTAGAATTTACCAACATAAGTATAATATTAGAAGAGGCGAACTAAACGGCGCTTTATTTTTACATTTATCCGAAATTAACCACCCCATTGACTGGAACTCTGCAAAATTCCTTTATCATTCCGCTGATTTCACAAAAAGAAATATTGTCGAGTGTTCATTAATTGGCATGTTGCCTAATATAAATATCTTCCCTGGCTTATTTAAACTCGACCCTGTATTACAAAAACTTGTACTAAATGAAATAACTTCATAATGTAGCCTGTTGTCACTCTTTATTAGTGTAATATCATTCGCATTGCCTCCCCCATTTCCATGTATATGAAAGGAAATGGTGGGTGAAAAAAAACCAACATTTTAAAGGATTATCATTAGAACCAAAACATTTAGAGCTAAGAGTTAATCCACGATCATAGCAGACACGTAGTGGGGGAGGTAATGCGAATGATATTACACTAATAGAGAGTGACAACAGGCTACATTATGAAGTTATTTAATTTAGTTCAAGTTTTTGTAAAACAGGGTCGAGTTTAAATATATATATATATATATATATATATATATATATATATATATATATATATATATATATATATATATGTGTGTGTGTGTGTGTGTGTGTGTGTGTGTGTGTGTGTGTATGTGTGTTGCAATAACTTAGACCGATTTTAAATGTTGGTTACGTTTAAGCGTCTATTGATGTTTTCTTTTTCAGAGTGAACAATTCAGTCTTTGCCAATTTCAACCATTGGAAGATTAACAATTGAACAACGTGTTAAAGTTATCGAAGCCTATTACGAAAATAGAAATTCAAACAGAAATGCATTTCGGGCACTTCGCGATTTTTTTGGTCAACATAATCTACCACCCGAGAGTGCAATTGGGAAAGTTTTCGTAAATTCAAACAAACTGGGTGGGTGGCAGATTTTAAAACGCCATTGCGTGCTCGTTTACGCCGTTAAGCTGAAAACCTTGCTGCAGTGCGCGTGAATGTGGCCCAAGATCCAGACACCTCTATTCGTTATGGCGTGCAGGAATTGAACGTATCCACAACAACGTTACATTGAATTTTGACAAAAGATTTGTATCTACATGCTTACAAAATTCAATTGACACAAGAACTGAAAACTGCTGACCATTTGAAGCTCCGTACATTCGTCAATTGGGTGCACGAGTAAAGACAAGCCGATGATGATTTTTCACAAAAAATCATCCTTAGTGATGAAGCCTATTTTTACCTTGGTGGATTCGTTAATAAGCAAAATTGTCGCATTTGGGCTGATGAAAATCCCAAGAAGATTGTTGAAAAGCAACTGCATCCACAAAAGATCACCGTTTCGTGTGCATTTTGTGCTATCGGAATCATTGGGCCGTATTTCTTCGAAAATGATGCCGGGAATTCTGTTACTGTGACAGGCGAGCGATACCGTGACATGATAACCAACTTTTAAATGGCCTGAATTGAATTCTATGAATGTCTAAGATTTGCGGTTTCAACAGGACCTCGCCACATGCAACAATCGCTTTAATGAATGAGAAGTTCCCAAGGCGCATCATCTCTCGAAACAGCGAGGTTAATTGGCCACCACGATCATGTGACTTGACGCCTTTAGATTTCTTCCTGTGGGATCATCAAAAGTAATGTCTATGCCAACAAGCAAATAACAATTCAACAGCTGAAGGGTGAGATAATAAGGCATATTGGTGAGATCGAGGAGCAACTATGCAGAGACGTCATTAAAGATTTTGACCATAGAGTGGAGGTGCGCTGCCGAAGCCTTGGCGGACATTTAGGAGATATTATTTTTTTTTACACATAATTGCCATGATCCAAAAGTGAAATCAATAAATTTTCACCAATAACACTTATTTACAGCTAACTTCAATCCGTCTTAATGGAACACCCTTTATTTATATATATATATATATATATATATATATATATATATATATATATATATATATATATATATTATATATATAAATAGTATATATATATATATATATATAAATTATATATATATATATTTTTTTTTTTAACATTTGCTTTTTAATGTACACTTTTGGGGGGGCAAATCACAAAAGGTTAGGTTACGTTAGGTTAGGTTAGGTTTTTTTTTGTTAGGATATTACAATTACTTCATATTTAATTATGTATAATTTTTAAGATAATTTCGAAATGGGGGGGGCTCAATCCCCATACCCTAACCCATCGGCAAGTTTTAAATAAACTCTTAATTTTAAAGGCGATTGCTAAATGTCAATAAGACTAGTTTTTCTACCCTTTCCTTGACATCAAACATAAGCCTCCCAAAATGGCGGTTAATATTTTTTGTCATATAATTTGAAAATTTGCCACATTAAGTAGTGAAAGTGCTGTATAGAAAATATCGAAGATATACACTATATAGCTTTTGCGCATTTTTTTTAAAATTAGTGATTTAGAACAAAGCGTCCACAAAATTCGATAGCGGTCATAATCCCCAAATCAACTCACTTTCCTTATAGTCTGGTAACGTTAACGCTCATTTCTTCCAATCACTTCGATGTGCAGGAGACGATTACTATTGAAAAATTAGTAATAGGTAATTGATACCAGGGAATTATTTGTAATTCTAGATATCTAATTTGACGTGAAAAGGAGTGCAAGGCAACCTTAAAGACATGTATATCACCATCGTAATTAAAAAAAGAAACTAGAATAAATAATAAGTTGAATAACAACAATGCTCCTACTAAACTTAGCACACATGATAAAATGGCCGCCATTAACCAGAATGGCGAAATTTCTTTTACCAAACAGCAATCTTAATGAATATCTGGGATAAGGATATTAGGGAATATTCTAGGGTTAAATTTTATACCTTGTAATATTTTATCCTCCTGAAGAGTATAAAACGGGAAATTAAAGACATGAAATATTATCAATCACATTCAAATCGTATACCATATCTTAAGTGCATTGAAGGAATATAACGATTGAGAAATGAAATTTCAATTTAAATTGATGGGCTGCACAGAAATATTAGGTAAAGTAGGGCATTAACTAAAAACTTGAACGGTTGATGAAAAACGTCTTCTAATTAGAACGTGATTAGAACGTACAGTCACAACTATGTACCTTGAACATGCTTTACAATGAATTTTATGAACCTTACCAATTTTGCAGCTATGGCCAATGCACACACGGCAACCAATTGTAAGCAGTCGTGAGCAATCGGAGTCAATGCCAAAAATCTATCGGTGAGATGGACAGCGATGAAAACTGTCTCAGGACCAAATTTAAGTGCACGATTAACTTTGAGCAACCAATTGATGAGAGTGCAACGCATGAATTCCGTAATCTGTTGGCATTTATAGAGACTCTAATCATTATTGGAGATTCTTCCGCCCTAAAATTAGACAAAAACTAATTTATTATCAATAATAAAATTACTCCGATAAAATGACAAACCTGTGGTTGCTGTTCCATATAATTAAATGGCTTATCAATGCATTCCTTTTGTCTAGCGAGGAGAAAGATATCCTCCGCATATTCGTAACCGAGAGAAAACTCAGAAGCAAGTGAATCGCTATATTCAGTGAAAAGTCCAGCGTCCTCGACATCGTGTTCCGACTGCGATTCACCACCCAGAGAGGTGCGGCGATTTGGATCGTAGCACATTTGTCCATTCTGGAATTAATATTATCCAATCTAAAATCTACGGAATTGTCTCCTCCTTGATACTATTAAAACTTTATTTTTGTTAAACCATGAAATTAAAACCTGCCTCTTCAGGAAGTATTGACTATATAATTCAACTGTATAACTATGTATTTAAGTTTCGAACTTAAATTTGTCCTCAACATGTAGGATTTCAGATGCTAACAAAGCCTCTAGAACAAGTATAGACTTATTTTGTCTGACTATGACCAAAATTGTAGCAAACGGGTCGCTCGTGAAGAAAGATGACTTCTGCGATCACGGTCCTCACATTGAAAAATGTCGAGGAACATAGTCTGGAAAAGTCCTGCTAGCTTACGATTCTAAACCATTAAAGTCAGGCAATGTTACTTCAAAATCTGTTTGGACCTTCAATTTTAGATCAGTTTCTTAATATTTAATATTTCTTAAATATGTTCATCTTTAACCAGACGTCATTCAGAGTAAAGAAATATAACTGGTTAAAGAGGCGAAAATATTCTCACTAAGTTAATAATTTCATAAGTAAAATGTCAAGTTTTATGTTAATTGAACTCACCTCATTGGATGTGGAAGCTTCTTCAAAATCAATTGAACTTATCACGAAAGGTCGGTGATCTTTTTCATCTGTGTCCATTTTGTCTTCTATCTATTTGTTTCTGATGTTTCAATGTACAAACATTTTAACAATAGCATGTTAGGTGCCTAGAATTCAAGTAGACTAAAGAAAAGGCATTTTATTTAAATGCGAAATATATTTGTGGAGTTTAATGGATTGTTCATAAAATCAGTGCTGAAACAGCATTTAGAACACGCTCGCCCACACATATGTAAAGGTTTAATTTCCCTATAGACTAAACCACACCAACACAATGTGCTAAACAAATAAATATGCAAGAAAGAGTAAACTTTTCCAGTAACCTACACACACCCAACTTTTCCTTCGACTTGAACTGCCTAACTATTATTCCTACCACAAATTAAGCTCGTCATCAAAGCAAAGATAAAAGCAAAACACTTTAAAAAAATAGAGGAAATGAGGGTTAACATAACTGGTTTTAATCCTTTCTTTACCTTTCATTAGAAAAATACAAAAAACGGCGCACTTCTCTAATTGGGATAAGGATGCAAGTATACCACTACTCAAGTATCAGATTTGCGTCGCAGGGGGCTAAATATGAACGTAGTCCCGTGCGATGGAAAGACGTTGAATTGCAAACCTATACGTATATATGACGAAATGAAACCATTCAATAACCCTGGATCAGGTTTATGTACTTCTGGCCCTGACCTGCTATAGGGATGAAATTTCTAGTAGCCACGGAAAATTATGTTCAATCTTCAATATTTTCTAATTCTATCCTAAGGGTTTATTGCAAGTGAGGTTGGTATTAATCAACCTTAACGGTAGAATCTTACCCATTCCCCTTTTTGAAAGAAATAACCAATCTATGATAGCGAATTCATCTAATTGCACAACTAATTTTCATAGCCTACGAGTAACTAAAGATTTTTTTTCTTCCGAAGGCTATCTGGTGACTTCCACCAAGGTCATAAACAGCCCAATAAAATGATTATAGGCTGTGTAAAAAACTAAAAGGGCCAAAATCAAGTTCTAAAAGAAAAAGAAGGCACAATCTGGTGTCGGAGCATGCACATGACCCCAAAAGTCAAAATGGAAGCCAGCCTGCTCTAAAAAGGGATCAGGTTCCAGTCAGTGGTAGAAGAACCCGTCCCGAAAACAAGAGAAAGGGTAACGATCCCAGCCCTCTCGGTACAGTCACAGGGAACAGATTTTGCACACACACACACACACACACACAAAGCCCCCAAACCATAAGTATAATAGCACTTCAAGAAAGTACGGGAATTGAGTCTGTTAAACACAGATTTTTTTTTATTTTACAAGCCTATCTATGGCAACTGCCTACTTGGGCATAAGTCGTGTACTCACTACAGCCTACTAGGCAATATTAAAAAAAACAAATAAGTAAAAAGGATAAAGAGATGATGGGAAAAAAACAAAAAGAAAAATGTAACAAGAAGGAAGCGCACCCCAGCGTCGTGAGTAGGCCCAGCTCAGGAGCATGCGACCTACAACAAAGTCAAATAAAGTTATATAGTCCGCAGGTCTGTGCCCATGAAACAGTCCGAAGCGCAAGGGACAAGCGGTAGTGACATTACTAGTCCTGGTACCAAGACAGGTAATCTGCGCGATTTTTCGTTGAGGAAGCCCATATGGGGATAGCCAGCTTATGCATAAACCACCGGATACGAGAGCCTAATACTAGTCTGTATTAAGGAACGAGTGCCAAAAAGAAGAAGAAAACATAAAATTATGTAAATAAATAGCACCAAAAAAGACAAGGGATAAAAAAAATAAGAATAAAACAGCTAAAATTCAAGGAGGCGGAGCGCTCCGGCATCGGAGGTAGGCCCGCCCATACCCCAGTGCAGGAACATGCAACCTACAAAAGAAACTAGTCACATAAAAGGCAATAGGCCGGCCTCCACCAAAAAGTACTAAATTCCTCAAGTCAGTTAGCACAAACCAATCCCAAGACCAAGGGACAAGAGGTAGCGACCCCACTCAGCTAGCGTGCGCTAAGATCGTCCAACTGGAACATTCAACAAGATGTACCAAACAGGCTGAGGGACAAATCAGTCTTCACAGTAGGGCGCAGGCGAGCACTCCATCAAATGGCTATGCGTCCCATGAGTGTGTCCATTTCGGAGATGACAAAGCAGCCTGAAGCCCCCGCGGCATTGGGTGATAGGTGCATTTTTTTTTTTTTTTTTTATGGAGCCCATCTGGCAACTACCCACTTGGGCATAAGACGCCGAAAAACACGACAGCCTAGAACTAGGCTACTTTAAAGTAAAAATATGAAAACTTAACAATGATATAAATTGAAAAAACTTAAAAATC
This sequence comes from Ceratothoa steindachneri, assembly GCA_963969495.1. Classification (NCBI taxonomy): domain Eukaryota; kingdom Metazoa; phylum Arthropoda; class Malacostraca; order Isopoda; family Cymothoidae; genus Ceratothoa; species Ceratothoa steindachneri. The sequence continues at coordinate 118,851,664 of OZ018330.1, read as the reverse complement.
GAAGCAATCTCCGGCAGCGGGGGGAGGTCCCCCTCACACCGATGCAGGAGAATGCAACCTACAAACAAAACAATAACAAAAAAAGGAACCTTAAATAAAGGGGAGAAGGCCAGCCTCCCCTTAAAAGTCAATAAGTCCACCAGTCATGGTGCACGCACTCGTCCCGAGTACAAGGGACAGGCGGTAGCGACCCCGCCCATCCCGGTACCGAGACAGGTATCGTGCGCGAAGATCACCCAGACTGGGACATTCGACAAGAATATGCCGAACAGTCTGGGGGACGACGCAGTCGTTGCAATAGGGTGCATGCGAGCGCTGCATCAAGTAGCGATGCGTCACACGAGTGTGTCCGATTCGAAGACGACAGAAAGCAACCTGAAGCCGCCGCAGCATTGGTGTATAGGTCCATGGGAACAGTCGCGGCGCAATGGCACGCAACTTTAAGTTCCCTTCGACCGTCTCCCATCTTCTTTGCCAAACAGTCCGAAGAGCTGCCCGTATTCCTGCCATGTAGTCGGTGTGAGGAAGAGCGAAACGCTGGTCCGGTCGTACAGTCCTCGCGGACTCTTTGGCGCCCTCATTCCCCGCAATTCCTACATGTCCAGGAACCCAGCAGAAGATAATCTCGACATCTGCCCGGCTCGCCAAAACCGTGGCGTCACGGATATCGCGAACCAGAGGATGCGGAGATTCCAATGCCCCGAGAGCACTCAGGGCGCTTTGTGAGTTGCTATAGATCACAATCCGGTCTCCGAACCGGGCACGTCGCGTAATCTCCCGTACCGAGTGGTGTATTGCCACCAGCTCGGCCGTGAAGACAGACGCAGCGCATGGTAGAGCCCCGCTGACTTCAAACCGAGGGGATACGGCGTGGAAGCCGACCCCCTCTTGGGACTTGGAGCCATCCGTATACACTGGCACGGTTCCAGCGTGACACGATGTGTGCTCCAAAAAGGTCGAACGCAATACTCCCGGCGCAGTACAAGCTTTGGGAGCAGAGGTGTGGCGACAAATAGTCAAATGTGGTACCCTCCAGGGTGGTGTCCTGGGCAAAACCAGGGGCACCACCAGCCCGAGAGCGATATCTACCTCTCGAAGGAGTTTCCTGGCCCTAGACCCAAAAGGCTTAGGGTATGACTGGCGTCTCTCGACGGCATAGGAACCATCGAGATCAGCTGCGGATGCAGTGAGAGCTGTTGGCGACTGAGGGAGGCGCCGGGCTCGTGCGTACAGTCAAGTGATACACTGCCCGCGGCGCAGAGCGAGCGGCATCTCCCCAGCATCGACCAACAGGCTCTCAATGGGGGAAGTGCGGAAGGCACCGGTCGCAAGGCGAAGGCCGGTGTGGTGGATCGAATCCACCTTCCGCAATAAACGCTCGGCTGCGGATGCATAAAACTCGCATCCGTAGTCGAGCTTCGAACGAACAAAGGATCGATAAAAAAGTAAGGCAGTAGCCCTATCAGCGCCCCAAGCGCTGAACGTCACGGAACGGAGAATGTCCATGGCGCGGGTACAAGAGACCCTAAGGCTGCGAATATGAGCCTCCCAGGTGAGGCGTCGGACGAATACAAGACCAAGGAAACGGTGCGACTCAACCACATCCAGGCGCACCCCTTTAAGAAACAAATCTGGGTCGGGGTGAAGCCGTGGATGGCGGCAGAAGTGCACCACCTTAGTCTTGTCCAAAAAAAACCGAAACCTGTGCGCTTGGGCATAGCGAGAGACGCGGTTCAATGCCTGTTGGAGTCGACGCTCCACAGTTGGCATCTGGGCCGCGCCAAAAGAGATCGAAAGGTCGTCCACGTAGAGCGTAGCGAGAAAATCTTCCGGCAGCACCGAGGTGATGCTGTTGATGCTCAGGGCAAAGAGTGTGACAGTGAGGACACTTCCCTGCGGGACACCCTCTTCCTGCTCCTTTGGGCCGGAGAGGGCTCCCCCCACCCGTACGCGGAATCGACGATCTCGCAAAAATTCAGATATAAAAATTGGGAGGCGTCCCCTCGCCCCAATTGTGTGGAGAGTCTCCATGATACCGTATCGCCATGCGGTATCATAGGCCTTCTCCAGATCGAAAAACACCGTGGCGTAGTGCTGTCTACGAAGGAAAGCCTGGCAGACGGCATTTTCCAGTCGGAGCAGAGCATTCTACGTGGAGTGGAACTTGCGGAAGCCGCACTGTGCGGAAGACAGATGGCCTCCGCTGTCCAGGAAAAAGGCTAATCTAACATTTACCAATTTCTCCATCAACTTGCACACGCAAGAGGTTAAAGAGATTGGGCGGAAACCGGTCGGAGTAGAGTGATCTCTCCCCGGTTTGCGAAAGGCAAGCACAGTAGCGATTCGTCAGCAGTCTGGGAGAAGACCTTCCACCTAGATCCTGTTGAACAAATCTAACAAAGGCCATGCCTCGCTCACCTAGGTGTCGAAGCATGGCGTACGGGACATCGTCCGGACCATGGGAGGTGTCCGCGCACGAAGCGAGAGCGGAACGCAACTCGCTTACAGTAAACTTGTCGTTGAAGGGTTCTCCGCCTCTGGAGGTAAAGTCCAGCCGGCCACCTTCCGCGACATCTCGACGTGCATTGAATGCTGGCGGAGCAGCATCACGGCTGGAGAATGCAGAAAAAGCGGTCGCGAAGGATTCCGCCACGGACTCGGGGTCTGAGATTGCGGTCCCATTCTCCTGGAGAACGGGAGGGGGGTCCTGCGAGAACTTGCCCCGAATCCTTTTGACACGCTTCCGCACCTCAGCTAAAGGGGTCTTCCCGTTAAGTGAAGACACGTAAGCCCGCTAAGAAGAGCGGCGGGCGTGCTTCGAAATATACCGGAACCTAGCCCTAGCCCGACGAAATTGAGCGACAGTGAAATCGTTCGGGCGGCGCTTATAGCGCATGTAGGCATAACGCTTCTGTTTGAGGGCCGTCTCACACTCGGCCGACCACCATGGGAGTGGTCGGCGTGCAAAACGGCCACTCCTTTTAGAAATGGTAGTCAAGCCCGTTGCGATGAGGTTGCCGGAGAAGAACTCAACGGCCTCATCTACCGACCTAAACTCCTCGACTGAGATAGAGAATTCAGTCATTTCCTGAAATGCAGGCCACCGCGCCCGCGCCAAGCACCACCGAGGTGGTCTCTCAGGCGGCAGTTGCCCTGAAAATGATATTTGAATGGGAAAGTGATCACTACCATGGAGGTCATCGACCACCCCCCAATAAAAATCAGGCTGTGCATCCGAAGAGCACAAAGATAGGTCAAGGCAAGAAAATGAAGCGGTTCTCGGACAGTGATGCGTAAACTCATCCACGTTTAGGACACCCATCTCAAGCTCTTCGATCAGATCGGCAAGGACTTGTCCCCTGCGATTTATGGAGTAATCTCCCCAGAGAGGATGCCAGCCGTTCAGATCTCCAAGCAAGAGATAGGGCCTCGGCAACCGTGCCACGACGTGGCGGAAGTCCCCCCGCGTCGAAGTCAGCTGATGGTGGAATGTACGCAGAAATGATAGTATACCTCCTATCCAGGTGCAGCTGCACAGCCACTGCCTGAAAGGGGGTATCTAAAGAGAAAGGAAGAACGGAGACATCATGCCAGGTGTAAACCGCGCATCCCCCAGCTCGGTCATCCCGCGGTGGTGGGGTCGCAAGACCCTTGTACCCCGGAAGGGCGGGCAGGGGGCACGCGCCTAGCATGGTCTCCTGCAAAAAGATAGCTAACGGGGAACGGGACGAGACGAGCCTCCGCAGCTCCTCCCAGTTGGCCCGGAGTCCACGGCAATTCCATTCAAGGAATATGCCCTCCAGGCCTAGCTCGGAGGAGACGCGGGGGCCCTCCTCGAACTGAAGACCCTCACGGGAATGGCCGTACGCTTCCCGCGGGCAGAACCCCGGGCGCTGTCTGCCGGACAAAGCGCTGGAGGCGCTCGCCATGCGAGTTTTTTCCTCCCTCTGCCTCGAAACCTTAGGCGGGCGCTGCAGTTTCGGAGGCGGGGGGCCCTCTTTTCGAGGGACCACCGTTTCCGAGCCACTCGCTCCACCTCGGGGCGTGGTCGACTAAGCCAAAGCTCCTTTGTTGCTGTCTTCCTTTCGGGGGACAGCTTTAGGACCCCCGAAGATGGCCTAGCGACCATCTTCAGGGGTGTTGCCTCCTGTGAGTCTAACTACCTGGTGGAGGCGCGTGGCCGTTTCGCCTTGCGGGAAACGGTCACGCTGGTGGAAGAGGGGGGAGCCCTGGTTTTAGCCAGGGGCTGGGTATGAACCCTTTTTGCCGCTAGCTTTACCAGGGGAGCGCCCGGGTTGGGTAGAGCCCGCAGAAGTGCTCTGAATGTGCGCGGAAACAACCGTGCTTGTTGGCCTGGATGGGCCAGGAGCAGAGGGTGCCTTTCTAACTACTGAGGCATATGACGTCCCAGGCAGAGCTGGGCGCGCCAGGACCAAGTCCTTAGCCTCGCGGAATGAGAGTCTATCCTGGGCCTGAACGGCTAGGATTTCTTTCTCCAGGAGATATGCACCACATTGCTTCGAAGAAGCAGGGTGTGGCTCTCCGCAATTGACACACTTGGCCACACAGGATTTGGACTTATCCTGTGCGACCTTGGAGCAATTTACACAGACTTCGGGTGACCCCGACTTTGCACGTCTACATGAGCGATTCGTATTGCCGAAGCGGTGACAGTAATAGCACCGCCACGGCAGTGGCACGAATGCCTTCACGCGGTACCAACCGGCACGCATTGACTCAGGAGCTTGTCACAGTCGAACGTGACGAAGAGTGTAGGGGTGGGTCTCCAGGCCCCTACCTGTTTTCTCATCACACGTTCGACCTTGATCGCCCCATGGTCGGCCAGCTCTAGGGTAATGTCCTCAATGGAGTAGTCAACAAGTTTCCTCTCATAAACTACTCCTTTTACAAAGTTCATGGTAGAGTGCGGCGTCACACTCACCGGGGTGCCATGAAGTGTCCGAAGAGCACTTATCTTGGCCGCCTCGGCGGGATTCGCCGCATTCGCCAGAAGGCTGCCGTCCGAGAAACAGGGCACCTTTGGCTCTCTACCAATTGCACTAGCTAATCCTCTCCTCTGATGGATCATGTTGCCCTTGGACAACATGGTGCCATCAGTGGAGCGAATAACGAGGAATTGTTTGAAGCCAGCGAGCTCGAAAACGCCAGGTAACCTCTGAATGAGGGGCCCCGATGTCATCGAGGCTCCGCCCTGTGCACTCTTGGTGTTAGTCTTGGTCAGGGGCTCCGCACACGAGGGGGTAGAGGGGCCGGATGTGCCGATCTTGGCTCGGTCGCCTACCAAAGTGGCAGTAGACCCATCCGTCCCCGCAGCCCCCGTAGATGGAGAGGAGCCCCGAGTCTTTTTCGTCTTTTTCATTTTTGGAGAGGAGGGCGGGGAATGAACCCGCTTCTCACCTCCGCCGGCAGAAGCCCCCAGGCCAGATGGACCGGCCTCAGCCAGGTCCCTCTCCGAAATGGAGAAGGTCCTGCTTGTCGTAGGGGCACCTGTCGGAGGAGATCCCTCCCCTTCTTTTACTGCCTCGGAGCCCTCAGCCACTTGAGGAGGACCTTGCATAGGGGCGGATTCGGGTTCGGTGCTTGGCGCCGAGCCCGAATCCCTCCCCATAGAAGGCCCTACCGTCTGAGGCTGAGTCTCCTCAAGGACCATGTCTATCACAGGAGGGGCCTCCAGTTGGCCATCCCCTCCCAGGACATCGCAGGTCCCCTTGGCAGTGTCGCCAGTCTTGTGTGGAGAGGCACTGGCCTTGACCCCGGCAAGGTTTAAAATTCTTGCCAGCAGGTCTTTTGAGGGAAGCGACCGAAGAGGCCTGGCTTTCCTCTCCCCCCTAAGGGGGCTTGCCCTACCGAGCCGCTTCGATGGGGAACGGCTGGCTATGGGCTGCCTGCTGGCTTTCTTGGCAGTCTCCTTGGAAAGAAAAGAGGGGCCTGCTGCTGGGAAAAGGGAGGTGCCCGAAAGCACCTCCAGAGAAGGGGGTGAGGGGGAGTCCCCTGCACCCGTAGGTGAAGGAGAGGAGTAAGCCTCCTCTCCGGTTAGAGAAATATGGAGGGTCCCCTGTGCAAGCACAGGGGGGGGGACCTCCATTTTTTTTGCTGGAGCGGCCCGAGGGCGGCTCCGTTGATGTTTCAGGGAAAGTTGAGGGTTGAGTTTTTTTTTTTTGGTCTTCATCATTGGGCATGGTGACCCTTTTTTTAACACTGGTTGCAATAGCGCACACCTCTCGCAGTAGCCCACACTGCGAGAGGTGCCTACAAGCCCGGCAGAGCCAGGCGCCGCCATTTGGGACCACCCCTCCCACCTGGTTGCCTGGCAGTCCATCGGCATGGCGGCTCCACCTTGAACACGGCGTAAAATATATAGATTGTGAAGAGGAGAGGAAAAGGGATGTGAGGAAGGTATGGGTGGGGATGAAGCAGGTTGTTAAAAACCAGCCACCCCAGACCGGAGCTCAGGGGTTAGGGAACATTGTCCCCCACCCCCTCAGCTCCGATGCGGGACGGTTGGCTGAAAGGAAGGTCAGCATCTACCCCGTGAAATTAGAGGCTGACCAGAGAAAGTTTTGGGAGAAGCTGTGTGAAAAGAGAGGAAACAAGTGTTTTAAAGGAAGGAAGAGAGGCTAAGCTGGGGCCGGACGGAGCGCTGGATCCCGTCAGCACGGCGGCCAGGATGGCAAATCGCCGTGCCCCTTACGGAGGTGATAGGTGCATGAGAGCCGCGGAGCAATTGCACGCAACTTTAAGTTCCCTTTAACAGTCTCCCATCTTTTTTGACAACCAGCCCGGAGAGCTTCCCGTAAATCTTGCCATGTAATCGGTGTGGTAAAGACCGAAACGCTCATTCTCCGCAATTCCTACAGTTCTGGGAACATGGCAGAAGAAAATTTAGACATCTGCCCGGCTCACCAAAACCGTGACGTCACGGATATCTCGAACCAAGGGATGCGTTTGTTATCTCCCATACCTAGTGGTGTAGTGCAACCAACTTGGCCGTGAAGACAGACGCACAGCCCCGCTGAATTCGAATAGAGCGGATACGGCGTGGGAACCAACCCCCTCTTCGGTCTTGGAGCCATCCGTATACACTGGCACGGTTTCAGCGTGACACGAAGAGTACTCAAAAAAGGTCCAACGCAATACTCCTGGCTCTTTAGAAGATTTGGTAGCAGAGGCATGGCGACAAATAGTCAAAGGTGGTACACTCCAGAGTAGCGTCCTGAGCAGAACCAGGAGCGCCACTGACCCGAGAGCTATACACAGCTCTCTAAGAAGTTTCCTAGCCATAAACCCAAAGGGCTTAAGGAATGTCTGGCGTCTCTAGGCGGCATAGAAACCGTTGAAATCAGCTGCGGATGCAGTGAGCTATTGGTGACTGAGGCAGGCGCCAGGCTCGCACGTTCAGGCGAATAATGCAATTTGCTCAGCGTATAGAGAGTGACATCTCCAGAGCATCGACTAATGGGCTCTCAATGGACGAAGTCCGGAAGGCACCGGTCGCAGAGCCAAGGCCAATGTGGTGGATCGAGTCCATCTTTTGCAATAGTCGCTCAGCTACGGATGCATAAAACTCTAATGCGTAGTCGACCTTCGAACGAACAGAGGATCCCCAAAAAATTTAGGCAGTAGCCATCTCAGCGCCACAAGCGCTGAATGTCACGGAACAGATAATATCCATGGTGCGGATACAAGATACCCTAAGGCTGCGGATATGAGTCTCCCAGGTGAGGCGTCGGTCAAATACAAGACCAAGGAAACGGGGCGATTCAAACACTACCAGGCGTACCCCATTCAGAAACAAGTCTGGGTGAGGGTGGAGCCGTGGATGGCGGAAGAAGTGCACCACCCTACTCTTGGCCAAGGTAAACCGAAACCTGTGCGCTTAGGCATAGTGAGAAACGCGGTTAAATGCCTGTATATTCAAAATTTACCAAGGAGGATTTGACGGGGATGATATTTGGCCTTAAAATTATCAATGAGGGTAGCGACGAGATTTTGAATAGTGAGCTTTTTTCATTATAGGTGATTGAGTAAACCAAATCTAAAAGGTATTTTTTACAGAGCCGATTGAGAAACCTTAAATACGATAGCCGGAAAGAAATTTGATTTAAGATGCTAACAACTGCTGATGTCATGAGCACTCTGAAACTAATGGGTAAAGAATTACTCCTCTCTAAAAAAAGAATTTGACTACTTTTAACCACTTGTGATAGAATAAAGTGAATAAACGACTGGTGCGAAAAATGGCAACGATTCCAGTAACCAATATTTTAAAATTAGTTAGAGGGGGGGGGGCAAAATTCGGGGGAGGGGAGGGTTGAGGAATTGAATTATACAGAGGAAAGCAAGCTATTTATATAAAAAGTTAAACTAGGCACAATTTACTTAATCACTTATTTAAGCACCTTTTATTTAGTCAACCTATTAAATATTTAGCGTTACGGCGAAGTGGGGCAAAGTTTTTACTTGCCTATCCAAGTCAGTTTCACCTCCCATGTGCACCTACAATTTAATTATGCCTTAAATTATATAACCAATCCCGGTGGACACACACGTGAGCAGGCACAAGATGAGCACTGTAAAATAAACGCCTTATAATCAGATCATTTATGTAACATGTCCATAACTATCTTTGGAACTCCTGCCAAAAGTGCTATAATTCCAGCTCCCCATGCCCTACACTTGCCAATGGTGAGCTGTTAATACGCTAATAAAACAGTCCTTGTATATAAAGTCTGTAAAACACTTGGGAAAAGGTTATCGTTAATTTCGAACATGCACTAGCAATGGAAGAATACCACGCAAATACATATACAAATAATATTCTATATGATATTAAAAAACGGCCAAATAGGAGTCTACACACAACGCATCCCTTTATATTTTTTTTTAAACTTCGTGAAATAAAAGATTTACCTTTTCTCATTTAAATCCATGACTCCAAAGTGGTAGATATTTGAATCTTAACTTTTGATAAACTTAATCTAGACAGGGCAGAGGGGCCTTTCCTCTTCTTTTCACGCAGCAAAATGACAGAAAGAGCAAAAGAGTTCGGAGTTACGAAAGTAGATATAATTCGGTGATAGTCAACTGGAAAATTTTCCAAGTTTATACAAATTTAGGTGTTTTACACAACATGGGAAAAATACTGAAAGTGATCATTTTCAGGTTAATGAAAGGAAGTACTGATTTTCGAAAACTAGTTCGAATTGATGGTAGAACCTCTTTAAAATATATTTTATGCACATATGTATATTGGATAGCTTCTCAAATTGGGGCGCGCGATGAGAAAAAAATGCAAATTTGAACTAACAAGTAACACCAAAGATAAAATTTTGATTAGCGAGGAAATGAAAGTAAATGAATAAGACAAAATTATATATAAATAACGAAAGATTCGCCCATTCTCATACATACCTATATGAATAGTGAAAATAATAAGAAAAATGGAGTAGACAATGTTTACATTTCGAAGAGGAATTAAGCCGTAATTGATTAGATGCCAAAGTAAGGGTAAAAGGTTAAGAAAAATTATGCAACTAAAGAGGAGGAATTAACAAGGGATATAAAATATTCAATTCGGTGTAAAATAAAAAAAAGACAGACAGTGCCTGTTTGTTAGAATGAAATAAGCGGTTGAATTTAGGTGGAATGTAGTTTAATGGATAGATTTTCAGTGTGAAAATATCTATGTTGTCTTCGACCAATCTCCTGGAGAATATTGGGCTTAACGAAGAATGCATTTTCAGGGTCTTCCTTCTCAAAGGAAAATATAGAGAAGGTATTTCAACTTGAAAACCCATAGCAAACCATTTTATTTAGGGAATATTTTGACATTAAAGCAAAAGTAGTTGTTCAGTAAGACTGTAGGTACTGTGTGGGGTGTCTGGGGTGACTGGAGGCGTAGTGACTCTTGTTTCAGTATAGTCGCATCCCAAGGGGTAGTTCTGGACAATTGTTCGCCTCAGCCACCCTAAATATCTCACTTGTGTTTTCCAGCGCCACCCTCTGGTACACCATCTCGACTAATGGACTAAACCAAGTGAGGGGGCCCGCTGTCTTGTGGGTTAACCCCGTTTAGGCAAATGACTTCGGGAGCATAACCCTGAGGAAAAAGCATGCCCTGGAGGTAGGTATGAAGACTACGCCAGGATACTTACTTCCTTGGTTATTGGCAACCTTCTGCAACTACTAGTTCATCCCAACTGTCTTGGTTCTCATTACCATTGGGGCCATGGGCTGGTGGTCAAAATAGTGGGTCGGAAGATTGCACGCCTCCTTACCTACTTAAACCTTTAGTGTAGGTGCTTGTGCCTTACATGAGTAGTCCGGTGGCGATGGGTGACTGGTGACGGGGACAGGTTGTCGCTGCAATTGGCGGTCCCTAGCTGGTTGCCTACCACGTCTGGCGGCATGGAGCTAATGGTCGCTTACTATCGGGGAGAAGGCAGCGAGTTGGTTCGGCGTCTCTTTGCACGACTGAGCAGCTTTATTTAGGACCACACTACTCACTTCTACACGAGGAACGGGCATAAAAAAGGTTGGCCACAAGTTGTTTGCTTCACTCTTAACCGGGCGGGTGGCCACGCTCGTCAGGTCACGTCATAAATGTGGCTGAAGAATAAGAAACAAAAATGTAAAACTCGCTATTGGAAGTTGGAAAGCTCGCACTGTGATGGAAGGACCAGCAGATGATGGAAATGACAATCGATCCACACGGAAAACAGCTCTGGTGGCCTTTAAACTTCAAAGATATAAAATTGACATTACAGCATTGAGTGAAACAATGCTGCCCAACGAAGGTTCCTTGGTAGAGGATGGTGGCGGCTACACATTATACTGGATAGGCTACGCAACTCAGAAGCGGCGCAACCATGGTTTTGGCTTTCCTATCAAAAACCCAATATTGCAATTAATCACTAACACACCGATAGCAATAAATGCACGTATGATGAAATGAAGAATTCCTTTAACAGAGGGACGATATACCACAATTTTTAGCTGTTATGAACCTACTCTAAATAGTACCGAAAATGATAAGGATTCCTTTTATGACTTGTTGATGCACATCTTCAGCTGGTAGACAAAAATTACAAGATAATCCTTCTTGGAGATTTTAATGCCCGCGTTGGTGTGTAAGATCATGTGTGGGAAACAGCACTTAAGCATCATGGCATTAGGAAACTGAATGAAAATGGAAATCGCCTTCTTGTGCTATGCTAAGAGCACTCTTTTGGGATTACCAACACCATCTTCCAGATAAAAAATATATACAAGGGCACATGGATGCATCCGAGATCTGTGAATTGGCACATCATGAATTATGTGATTGTTAAGCAACAGGACAAAAAAGAAGTATTGATCACACGAGCGATGCGTGGAACCGAATGTTGGCCTGACCACAGGCTGGTCAGATCTGTCCTTTAGCTACAAAATCGACCTCCCTGCTGACGCAGAGCCCCTAAGAAGAAATTGAAATGCAGTGCAATAACAGATCCACAGACAAAACTGCACTAGCTACAAAAATAAGCGGCAGGCTGAACGAGCTCCCACCGTCCATTGAAATTGGCACCGTTAAGGATGACTAGAAAATCTTCAGGAATACCATATAAAGTGCTGCAAAATATACTCTTGCTTTCGCCACACGAAAAATCAAGACTAGTTTTATGAGAGCTCTGAAGATATTAAAACACTACTGAAAAGGAGAAATGACGCCCACTCCGCATACTTGAATAACAGGAGATCATAGTTTTTATTACAAAAATGGAGGCTAATGCGGAATGAGACACAGAGAGCCCGAAAAGAAATGCAAAACAAGTGTTGGATCGAAAAATCCAGGGAAATACAAGAATTTATCGATGTGGGAGAGAGCCACAATTTCTCTAATGTGTTAAAGCAAATATACGGCCCATTCGGACACAAAATATAACCTGTTAGATCAACTGATGGAAGCACACTATACACTGCAAGAGATGAAATTGTTGCAAGATGGAAAGAACACTATAGCCAACTCTTAAACACTTGCAATTATACTGACCCCACAGCGCTCAACCTACTACAAGATTACCTAATAATAAATGAACTGGATGCTGAGCCTACAATAGAAGAAGTTAACAGAGCAATCTAGAGTTTGAAGAATCACAAATAACAAGGACTGGATGAAGTCCACACTCAGAAATATATAAAAAGGGTGGAGGAACATTGATATATAATAGGCTATACAATCTAATTCCCTCATCTGGTAAAAGGAAGACCTAACACAGGATTGGAAAGATGCTAATATCATATCTATATATAATAACAAAGGTGACCGTGCAGCAGCAAGGAATATCTTTGCTTTTCGTGGCAGGGAAGGTTCTGTCAAGAGCATCTGATTGACAGAGTTGTTCCTGAGTCTCAATGTGGTTTCCGCAGGGAAAGGAGCACAGTTGATAAGATTTTTGCTGAGAGGGGAAACTTCAAGAGAAAAACCGAGAGTAAACAGGAAATCTCTGTTTTATATTTATTGACCTGTCCAAGGCATTTGCTACATTGAATAGGGACTTGCTATGGGAAATATTAAGGAAATATGGATGTCTTCAGAAATTCTTGAACATCATCAAAGCCTTTCATGATAGAAGGATGAGTCGTGTTGTGATGACTGGTGCAGAATTAGAGCCATTTCCAGTAAGTATTGGTGTCCAACAAGGCTCTGTCCTAGCTCTTTTAATATTTAACATTTACATGGCAGCAGTCACCCAACTATACCACAATCTGCTTGAACCTCAAGATGGGATGAAAATTTCTTATAGACTTGACGTCAGTATTTTCAACCTGCGACGCTTACAGGCTCATACAAGAACACAACAAGAATGTGTGGCTGGAACACAAATATGCAGATAATTCCGCTCTTTTTGCCCTTGACCAAAAGTCACTACAACCAATGCTTGGATTAATACATACAGTTTACCAGCAGCTAAGTTTAGAAATAAACTGCAACAAGATAAAAATCATGTACCAGTGGGATGAATTAAATCACAACGTGCCCGTCACTGCATTAAATGAAAACCCTATAAATGTTTTCCCCAATTTTAATTACTTGGGCAATATTCTGTCTGCATACTGCACCATTGACGAAGGAATACAGAGTAGAATAATTACCAAGCATCATCTGCTTTTGTAAGACTGAGAATGCGCGCACTAACAAATCATAATTTAAAATTGGAAAGAAAAGGCTCAGTCTATAGAGCTGTAAGCTTGTCCATACTATTATATGGTTGTGAGGCTTGGACATTGTACAGAGAACATATGGGGATGCTCAAAGAATTGCATATGAGATGTTTAAGAAGAATTCTTGGGATAGAGTTGCAAGATAGAATACCAAATACAACGGTTTTGACACGTGCTGGAATCACCAGTTTCGAGTGCATACAGTTGAAAAACCAGATGAGATGGGTCAGGCATGTAATTCGCATGCCAGATGAAAGAATGCCAAAGAAAATAATGTACGAACAGCTAGAACAGGGTGTTAGAGGTGCTGGGGGTCAGAAAAAGAGATATAAAGATAATATGAAACAAGCCTTTCTCAGCATAAATATCAACCTAAGTGAATTAGAAACATTAGCTTCGGATAGGACACTATAGATGACAAGATGCCGTGAAGGAATAAACAACTTTGAACAGCAACGGAGGAATGTACTTATTGGACGTCGAGAGGAGAGACATGAGAGGGCTGCACGGCCTCCACCGTGCGACCCTGATATCCAGTGCAACATCTGTGGACGGCAGTGTAGATCCCCTATTAGTATTTTCAGTCATCGTCGCTCCCATCAAAGAAGATTACGCAGAGACACAAGGTCATCATCGGATTACGATGTACTCCCTTAAGCAAGCAAGGTACTGTGATTAAGTCACACTTTGCTAACACTGTGAATAAGGGAGTTGGGAGACAGGTATTTGAAGTTTCCTTGTGTTTTTCATTTCATTTTAATTTTCTTTTTTTCGATTTTCAATGAATGGACCATCAATACCATTTTTGCTTGACTGCATATGTAGAAGAGCGAATTTATAGAAATTATGATGACACCTCTTCTCTACTCTTAAATTTAAATCGATGATGACTAATCCAAAGATGATCCAAAATTTCAAAAGTTGTTGCACAAGCAAATATTGTGTTTTTTAGGGTTTATTGCTTCAGATTATTATAATACACCATTTACATGTCCTTATGCCTTTTACAGGAATATATATATATATATATAGATATATATAAATATATATATATATATATATATATATATATAATATATATATATATATATATATATATATATATATATATATATATATATATATATATATATATATATATATATATTCCTGTAAAATGCATAAGGATATGTAAATGGTGTATTTTAATAATCTGAAGCAATAAACTTTAAAAACCCATAAAACTGACATATTTTTATTGATAATTTTCAAGTATTAGCCTTTAACAAGAACCAACATTGCCTAAGAACCCTCGAATCTTTATATATCAAACACTACAAACCTACACTCAATGAAGATTTAAGTGCAAAATCTTTATTAATTAACTAATTTTACTACAGTTGTTAGTTTGTTTGTTTTTTTAACTATTGTTTGGTTAGTTGATGTTCCTTTCTCCCAAGCGTCACTATATCCTATAAATGCTAGCCCCTTGTTAAACCCACCATTCACTCTCTAAGATGGATCCACTCTAGTAAGTACCAAAATTAACCGTTGTTATATTAAATGTTTTATTAACTCTTGCACTGTTTACAAAATTAAAAACAAAGTTTAAATTTATTATCTTTAAATATTGCCAGATCAATTTCTCTAATAGTCTTTAATTACTTTCTGAAATAAACATTAAATTTATTAACTAATTTTTGAGTCAGTTTTAAAGCAAATTTAACTGTTGCCAAGTCGTATTTAAAGTTTTAACTTATAGTTCATTTTACTGATATTTTATAATTGGTTACCTTTTAAAATAATTCAATGTCCTGTTGGCCTTTTCATGTTTTTTTTTCATATGTATTAACTTTAGTAAACATATTCCAGCCTAAAGATGAAAAACTGTAGTTTTCGAAACGTTGTGAGAAATTAAAAGATGTTGCATCCGTTTCTCGTGGCTCTGGGATTTATCCTCAATATTAAATGCAAGCTTCACGGCCGAGCTCCATATGGATATATATATATGTATGTATGTATATGTATATATATATATATATATATATATATATATATATATATATATATATATATATATATATATATATATATATATATATATATATATATATATATATTTATATGCAACAAAGCCCACAGTAAAAATTAATACAAAGATTCCAAATACTTTCGAACTTGGATAAAGAACTCCAAATAAAGTTCGAAAGTACTTGGAATCCTAGTATTAATTTTCCCTGTGGGCTTTGTTGCATTTATTGCTTACTCACGCGATACTTTGTGAGTTTTCCAAATATATATATATATATATATATATATATATATATATATATATATATATATTATATTTATATCATAAATTTTAGAACCCTTCCGCCAAATGCTGTAGATAAAGGTAAATGACTTGCGATTCGTTGGGGATAGATAATATGCACTTCATAAACATATCAAGTGCGAGCTCTCTATTCTTGGTTCAATACCGGCTATGGATTGGAAAAATGTGCCAGCTTCCGTTTCTCTCCTGTCTTTTTGATGTCACCCAAAGGATTTCGATCCGATAAGGATCTAGCGAGTTTTCATTTTAGAGTGCGAGGAAGAAATATAAATTGAGTAACCAGACTCATTTAATTAAACTTGTTTAACGGCTAAAGAGTTAGGACAAAAGGAATTGTCTCGTATTGTGTTGGAACAGGTTTGTTGTAGAAAACGCACCAAAATTCAATTTCCCATCGATACGATGCCCATAGAGAGTGGCATTTTATTTTATTTTTATTTTCTCCTTGGTACTGGTGCCTAAAAAATCTTTCATCAGAGTTCTTCGCACCATCGTATTCAGGATCCTCACAAAAATTCCGTCATTGTTCTTTTACGAAGTCGTAATGTAGCCTGAAGAAGGCTGAAATGTCATTGTGATGGAAATAAAGTGTGATAGAGAGAAGAGGGTAGTGTTAAGGAAAAATATCGACCACTTTATCTTATATACGTTGTAGCAGAATGAGGCAAATGGCGACAAGGTGCCCTTCTGTACCCACGTGTATCCTGAAATCACCGCATGGAGCGGTGAAAGCATGGCTGAATCTGGGCAAGGAGGCGGCCGACACCGTTATCACACGCCCTAGCTGTATTTGCCAGGGACCGATGTCATCGTCCCCCATGGTCTCCTCTCCGCTAGCATTTTGGCTTTTCGCTCGAAGATTGAAATCCGTTGGACATTCCAACCAACGTTATCACGATTCCCCCTTCCCCCCGAAGGAGTCGCCGACTTTCCCTCAAATTCGCGCGCGTGTGAAGCCAACTCACCAGACGCCTATATAACGCTTCGACTGAGTTTAGAGAGCAGCACTGTTAAACTTCCACCAACTCCGGCGAATAAGCTGAAGAACGCCCCCCTTCTCTCAGCAGCGATTTTGATTCGAGTTGAAGGCTAAATCAATCCGTGAACTCTACCATAGTCAATCGGCAAGTATCCACATTCGTGAACTCTGCCATGGTCAATCGGCAGGCTTCGACATCAGTCAATCGGCAAGTACCTGACAAGGATTCCATACTCCGAAGGTTAGACAAGTGCTCCCTCACCTGAAGAAAGAGGTAGTAACTTGACTCCTTCCGTCGCATTCATCGTACCCCAAACTGGCCCCTTTTACACAACGAGCACATAAGGTAATCGTAACCGTTGCCGCCTGCAGATTGATCTTGAATCTGGCTTACCCCATTGCTCCATTATTTGTGTAAACGCCCCAGTTTAAAATCCCCCTTTAAATCACCAAACTGAATCTGACCTCTTTAATCCCTAAATTAACCTATCCGTATCTCGTGTGGACCTTTAACCCCGTCTGGGCGATCATTCCTTTTAAACCCAATTATGGGGAAATATAAATATCATCTTGTTAATAAAGATATATTTTCGTCATTGTCTTTCTTTTACAACCCTAGCCCGTACCAGCTACCTGTTAATCTATTGGCTAACTTGCACTCTCTGAAATATTTGTTTAAAAGGACCCCGCAAAGTCAATAATAAACCATCCCCACTGGACTCATAACAATTTCCCCTTTCACTAACGGTCCTCAACAAATTTCGGCCCAAGCCCCAAAGTACCTACGTATATATATATATATATATATATATATATATATATATATATATATATATATATATATAGAGAGAGAGAGAGAGAGAGAGAGAGAGAGAGAGAGAGAGAGAGAGAGAAAGAGAGTCTGGCCACGAAATACGTAATAAGCCGAATATTCCGGTTTTTACCTCTAATTAATTATGGAATTAAAGAGAATTAAGCAGAGCTACATATGATTTGATGCTTTACGCTATTGTGCCTCGTTATTTAACTTTGGTTAAATTAGAAAATTTAAGTGCAAAAGTAAGCAAAGATTCGAAATTGTTTTGGTGTTGGACATTGTTTAATTCTATTTTCTTGAAACCGAGAATTTAGAAAAATTACCACTATTTGGAAGCTCTGTCTTATTTATGTTTGTAGTGTGAAAATTAATTTGAATAAATAGAGATAGGGTGAAAGAGAAAGATATGCATAATTTAATTAATTTAGAGAAAATGTTTTGGGGAAATTGCATCGTCGGTCATACTGTTACAGATGAAATACAGATCATATTATATATTCAAGGATTCGTTAAATTATATCTTTTAATTCCTACCCGTTATTTGCAGGGCCTAGTAATAAATAACTCCTATCTACACAAATACAGAAACACACACAGACACGCATATATATATATATATATATATATATATATATATATATATATATATATATATATATATATATATATATATATATATACCGTTATGGTAAAAAGTTTTGAAACTACGATACTGTTTCTGAATCAAAAGTTGCATTTTTTTAATGTTTTTATTATAATTTGAAGGTGAGATAGAAACAAATTTAGTGCAAAAACTCATTTTCATTAAGAAACTCAGTCAATTGTTCTTTATGATTGCTTCAATTTGTTTTGGCATTCTAGAGACCAAATTTGTGATAATATGATAATGTGTATCTTAACTGATATTACTCTATTTTTCTTCACTGAGCACCCGGAAATGATTATAATTGAATGGCTTCTCTTTATCATCTACCAGTTTGATTTTAGTCCACACATTTTCTATTGGGTTTTGATCTGGCAAATACCGAGGCCAAGGTCTCAAAAGTTCGATGTTTATTTTCTAGCTAAGGACTTAATTATTGCTTTTGCTTAGTGACAGGTGCTCCATCATGCTAAAAAATATAATTATTAACCCGAAATTGGCCATGAACTTTTGGGAAAATGTGCTGATGAAGCAAGTCTCAGTACCACTTTGAACTCATGTCAGTGTTCTTGGCCTTCCAGATGCTACACCACGGGCAGAAGATAGGACTCTTGAAAACGCCTAATTTTTCCCTTCCTAACATGCAATCTTACAGAAGCTTCGAACAAGCTGAAAGGAGCTTCATCAGAGAATTCACTATTTCGAATCTCCCAAACTCCACCTTTATATTTCTAATAAATGTGAAGCCTATCATGGTTCTTCTTGGTGAGATGAGGCTTCTTCTTATCCCTTCCTGACTTAAGACGTTTGTCGACTATTCTCCTCCTCAATGTGCACACTGAAGCGCCCAAAATTCCTCTCCAGAGGAATATAATGAGTCTTTTTAAAGTCATTAATGATCATTTAGATGGTGTTCCTTGATAAAATATCCTTAGCAACTAAATTCCCTTGCATTTTAGGAAAATTTGGCTCAGAGCAAAAATGATTTCCGTTTTTTCTTTGGAAAGAGCAATTTTCTGGAATTGATAAGAATGAAACATTATTTTCCAAAAAATATTACAAAATAGATTATAATAAACAATATCATTCATTTAACCTATATTTTTCTTCACTTTACCCATTTAATCGAATAGCTAATCTCCCCCGGCCGAACTTCTTTATTTATAAAACCAATAATTTAAATATTAAAATAATTATTTCTATCACTTAAATTTTAAAAATTAATGAAAAATCTATTAGTCTGAAAAATTTTGCTGAAAATATATATATATATATATATATATATATATATATATATATATATATATATATATATTCCGCCAAAAATTTGGGACTAATAAATTTTTTAGTAGTTTTTAAAATTTAAGTGATAGAAATAATTATTTTAATATTTAAATTATTGGTTTTATAAATAAAGAAGTCCTGCCGGGGGAGATTTGCTATTCGATTAAATGGGTAGAGTGATGAAAAATATAGGTTAAAAATATTATGGTGATGCAAAATGGGGGTAAAATTTTTTTTTTTAGAAACCCCAAGATACCTTCTTAAATGAATTTTTGTCATAAAAAATGACGCTGGCTAGATTTCAGGTCAAAATTCAAATATCTTAAGGTCGCGCCCACTCTTTAAAAATTTGCTGATGATTTCCAAGACACACAGGAGGTATCAGCAAGTGTCTCGTACTTTTATTCAAGTGGAAGTTCCCCAAGAGGCCTCTTAGACCAGTTTTATTTCATTTTTTACATCATAATTCAGATTAAACTTGAAATAGTTTTTTGTATCAAATTTACATCTTACTCTTAGTAAAAGATATTAGTGCTGTTTTTTGTTTTACGAGTATGTGCGACTTTGTTTGTGTAATTTGATACAACTTGCAGCAAATATTGTTTCTGCTGTTCATATTAGTAAGAATTTTGTAATCTTCGAACAGTTTTACTCCTCTTTCAGCAATGTAAGGAACAACTGCCATGCGGTTAACAACATTTTTTGCCATCCAGAACCTCTCTTCTTGACGCCAATCTTCCACCAGTTTGTCCAAAAAAGAAGATTATAAACTAATAATCTTGAAGAAGAACATTGTATTAGTAGTAACAAAATCTTGAATTTTCTTCTTTTCTATAGTTTTAATATCTACTTGTGTTTTCTCTGGTGAATTTGGGTCTGATGGTGTTGTAAGAGCTTCTTTTATTTTCTGTTTTATCTCATGACTGATTTCATTGTCAAAGAAAGCAAAGGCAACTAACTCTTCCGACAAATACCACAAATGATTCTTCAATTTTTGTAAAACTTAACTAGCAAGTTCTTCATTTATACTTTTGTAATTTTTAAGGCTCTCCAATAGTCACAAATCATAACGTGGAACAATTGCATCACTGGAAGCAAAGAACCAATGTTTGATATAAATTGAAGCAGGAAACCAACAAATTCCTTCAGACCTTTCTTTTGTTTTGCTGTTATTTTTCTCGAATATATCAGCTTCTGGTTTCTTAAAGCTCCTGGTTTATTAAAATTTATTCCAGTAGATGGAGTGCCGCCTAGCAAGATTATTGTCAGTTCTAAAAGCTCTATGTAATCATCAAGTGGTTGTTGTTCACTCAGTTGTTTGGATGCAAAAGCAATTATTTCTTCCTTTTCTTGTTGACGAAAGTTTTCTCATAAATCAAATAATTTCAACTTCAGTGTGTTCCAGTTTGATTTAAATCGTTTGAAAACCTCAATGTTAGGACCAAGAGATGATTGTAATGTAGGGACCACTGCTGCTTCTAAGAGAATCTCAAAAATATGGTGTCTTCAAGGAAGCCATAGCAAATCTTTTTCCATATTTTGTTCGATTAGGACACAAACTCGATTTTGACGCCCTGTGTTTCATGTTGTTCTATCAAAGCACATTCCTTTTACCTTGTCTGTTAAATTCCAATCAAAAATTTCTGTATATACATCAGTTGCAGTGTTTTTTTCCCGTTTCATGCTCTATCTTTGTTACTCCAAGCAGTTGTGTTGCTTCATTACCCTATATTAGAACTGGAAGACGATCAAATACTTCATCCTCAGTAATGTATTCCAAAAGCTTGCCATCCCAATGTACAATCAATGGTTTATAAGTCTCAAAGCTTCTATTGATATTTTTACTTATCCTTTTTCTTCCGCGCTCTTTTGCTCTACGTAGTGTGGAGTAACTTACGCTGTAATCTTCAGTATTTTTCCCAACATTTGATATAACTGGAATAAGAATTATAGAAGCAGATTGATTATTGACCTTAGACACATCTAATTCAAATAGTAGATTTTTATTAATATTTTTTTCTTTCTTAGTGGCCCTTGTTTTGATGTTGAGGGTTGGTTAAGATCAATCACTTCTGCACTTGATATTGTGTCACTGCTGGAATCACTAGTGCTGGCACTGCTGTCTTCTAGAACTACAATTTCATCTATAGAACTTTATTAGTGAATAGGCAACTTTTCTAAAAATGTTTGCTTCTTTGCTGCTAATTCTCGGCGCTTTTTATCTTCTTCATCTACTCACAGGATCTTACCTTTACGACCTTTACTCTGTAAATGTAGAAATTCTCTCTCTTCTTCAAAAGTTATTAGTTCATCAGCAGCAAAGCAGGGGGAGGAAGCTGAATTCGTTCGAATAAAACTAAAAAATGAGAATTCCAATCAGATATTTTATGTTGACGAAGTATTTAGCACTGCAACAGAAGATGGAAAGACAACTTAAGATGATTTTTTTTATTGCCAATCGATGAAGGCAGCCTCCACATCTACAATCTAAACACTGTGATTTTATCAGGCACCATATTTAACCTGCTAATACTCGAATTCAGAAAGTAAACAGAAGAAGCCTCTCTCCTTTTTCATCGGTTGGCCTGAATTTAGGAAAGCGAGTTTTAGAGGCATTATAGTTGATTAGAAAATCATCTCCCAATGGGGAGGCCAGATTCTAATGAACTTTTGATAACAGGGATGGGAAGTGTGTAACTTTACCAAAGCCTGTGGCAGATTAAATTTATGTGTGGAGCATATCTACCTTTTCCCTTTAAAAAAAATGGATTATGGCGACACGCATTAACCCTTGAGAAACAAGGATATGACATTGTCTCAGTACATTATTTATATATAAAGCAGCTTTTGAAACCCGAATGTAATTACATATTAATTTGAATATCATGGCGAAATGCATAATCGTAATTTTCGGGCATGAATCAGAGATAGTAATAGTTAATTTCTTGGTCGTAGACTTTTGCAGCCTAAAAAACCAGGAAGAACCTAAGGATCTTTGATACAAAGAAGAAGAAACGTCTTTAATGGACAAAAATTAATTCTAAATGGAATATTGCCACCGGGCACGCAGAGATGTTTGGTGCCAAGGCAGAATGAATTCGGATACATATGTTTCCAGGTTATCGAATTTTTTAGAACCATTGTCGTAGAATGGACTCTCGACGATATACCATATATAACTATTCGTTGAGGGAACTTATTTAATTATCTTTAGAGTGCGTGGATGTCTGGGTTGACCGATATTATGTATCTTCGATATGCTTAAGAAGTGGAACTGAGCTCAAGGATAATAATATGGCTATCATTAATAAAATAGAGTTTTATTAATAAAAAACTATCAATAACACATAAAACGCAAAATATTGAAATAAACAGAGAATGGAAAAGTCGTGGGGAATCTAGCTAATCCGAGGATTAAGAGCGATTTAAAAAGGTAAAACAAATATAAAGTTAAAGGGATGGAATGGTTCGCTAAACCATTTAAAGCACAGGATAGGGTTGACAAAAGGGTTAAATACTCAAAGGTAACGTTTAGCTTACGTTAATACACTTGATGTGCAGAGGAAGGCGACGTGAAGGAATTTTCGGTCCGCTAGCGAGTTCCAGCCGAAGGGGGGGGGGGATTAAATTATCCCGACGTGGCGTCTTGGGAATGAGAACCATTTCTTGACGAACGGGCTTGAAGAACAATGGCTGTTCTACGTTGTTCTTTTCTGAACAACAGGGGGGTGAGAACTGTCTCTTGTCTACGGGCTCGAGAACAATGGCTGTTCTAATGTTGTTCTCTTATAAACAACAAGGGGTAAGGGTGAGAACTGTTTCTTGGCAAACGGGCTGGAAGAACAATGGTGGTTTTACGTTGTTCTCTTCTGATCAACAGAGGGGGGGGGGTGAGAACCGTTTCTTGTCAACGAGCTCAAAAGAACAATGGCTGTTCTAACGTTGTTCTCTTTCTGAACAACAGGGGAAGCTTAGTGGAATTGGCGTCACGAAGGCTCAAACCTTGGCACTCAAGGGATATTTTCCTTCTTCTGGACAAGTGATGGTGGATCTCGAGGTCGAGGGCCCTTTGGCGCACAAGGTGAGACTGGACCGTAGTGATGTCTCGCGAATAAAATCCGGATCTCTAATCTCATCTTAGTGGTTAAGTTTCCATATAAATAGTTGGGACATCCCCCTTGGCGTTGGAGACAATGGAGTGGGGGCTTTGAGGGAATGCACAGCCGAGCCTGAGAACAATACCTTCTCTGCCCATAAGCCTAACTCAATCTGGCGAGGTTGGCACATGGGGCGAACGGGGAAAGATAAACCTCCTTGTTTAAACATTGACTCAGGTAGCTGCGATAAGGAGCCCGGCTTCAAAGCGAAGATGCACTTCCGTAGCATCGTGGTTTTAAATAACATGTGATAGTGGTTGAAATTAAGTGGCCTCAACCCGTTCTATCACACCCCTCCATTCCGGGGAAAGTTGTCACTTCGAAAAAAAAGAGAGAAGGGACAACGATAGACTTCCGTTGTGAGGAACTTATTTTCTTGTACAAACCGTACCTTCATGCACCTAACTAGTATTACCTCAATACATATGATTATTTTAATCTTTTGATTATAGGGGAAAATAACCTTTAATACAAACTTAATAAAAAAAAGGGACATGGAACAATGAAATGATATAAAATTAGTACATATGGGACAAAATAATTTATACGTAATTTAATGGGTACAAATATATATACATACAAAAAAATAGACATTGAGCGTTACAAAGTTCAGACATATACATTAACTAATTATATTACAAGAGAAATTAATTTAATTCGTACAAGACGGTATATACATACATGGAGATCCTAATCCTACGAATACCATTACTCTACGCTATTCGGTAACGCATTCCTACTGAGTGCGTCAGCGACCTGGTTATCGGAACCTTTTATATAATTTATTTCAAATTGATACTCTTGCAAGAGTAAACTCCAGCGCATGATTCAGCCGTTGGAGTTTCGCACATTCCTAATATAGGCTAACAAACGGTGGTCGGTTCCTATCTGAAATTCTTTTCCTATCAAGTACATTTTGAATTTGTCTATAACCCAGATAATTAATAGAGCTTCCTTCTCTATAGTGGCATATCTCTTTTCGCGTGGTAATAATTGGCGACTAGCATATGCAACTGGATGACTCGTTCCGTCATCCTCGTATTGTAGGAGTACACCTCCAATGCCCTCGTTGCTCGCGTCGGTCTTAATCGCAAAGGATTTTCCCGGGATGGGCAAATTTAAAATAGGGGCAGAAATGAGCTTACTCTTGAGCTGATTAAAATGGGAAATAGCGACATCATTCCAACGTAGAAGATCGGGGAAATTCCTTTTTAAAAGGGAGCTGAGGGGCGCCAAAATTGCAGCGAAACTCGGAACAAATTGCCGATAGTAAGAAGCTGATCCTAGGAACGATCTTAATTGCTTCTTTGTAATTGGGAGAGGCATGTCGGCGATTGCCTTAATCTTGTCCTCTTGGGGACCCAACTGGCTTTGTCCTATTTTGAAACTCAAATATTTTATGGTTTCGTGGGCAAAATGGCATTTGCTGAGGCCAATGGTGAGGCAATTTTCGCGCAGTCGCTCGAAATGAGCTAGTAGGATGGTTAAATGGTGACTCCATTCAAATAGTTTTTGTAGCTGACTCTTTTGATGTGGTGTCAGCTGCGCGTTAATATACAGGTCAGAGGGTTCAAAAGAGCGCCTGGTATGGAAGGAGGAGGGTAATCGGCATCAGGTTGGATGCACACTATCTGTATTACATTAAGGGACTCCGCGGGGTAATCTTCTTCAAGCGCCAATGTTTCGTCCATTGCTACGAACGTATCTCCATGGGCGCGTTGGGGGTACTTTTTTTCTTTGGGTCCACGGACAGTTTCCGTGTCCTTGTCTTGGGCCTTATCACCTAAGGGTGTTAGTGATTCCCACTCCTTTTGTGCCGTCCTAAAGTCCTGGTTAAGGGTCTCCGAGAAATCGGACGGTATGGGGGTTCTGATGGGGACGGGCTCCTGGGCTTCTTTCTCAGCTTGGCCTCGAGGAAGGGCCGCCTGAGACACAGGGAGGAACTAACTTGGGGGGCTCTATCCTATAAGTACGGAACAGAATTGTATGGGTGCTATAATGACTTTAGCCCAGCCATCATATTATTGACACTGCAGGTAACATCTAACGACGGGGAATTGATTGGCCCGCCCAAGGTAGTCATGTACCACCGCAACTTTTCGTGGTTAGGGTCCACTGGGGGGAGGAGCTCGTCGGACACGATGAAACACGTGCATCCTGTGTCCCTGACGAGAATCGATACTCGGCAGCCGTTCACGCTGCCCTCCTCAAATTTCAAAGTTCCCGATGAACTTTTATTAAAAATAAAATTTACCTGGTGGCCTGACGGAGGGGGAGAAGTTGCTGCTTGGGTTTGCACCACCGGGGGAGCCGGGGTGGCATTAATCTGGTGAACTTGCTGGGCTGGTATGCTTTTAAGCCTAGAATTTTGGAGGCAATTCCAGCTCATGTGGTTTTCTACACCACAGGTGAAGCATATGATTGGTCGCTTCGGGAAGAGAGATGGAGGAGAAATCTTAACGGGAGGTTTGGAGTCCCGTTTTTGGTTTTGGGGAAAAAAGTTTTGGGGTTTTATGAGGCTCGGAAAATTCTTCGTCTTTCCTGTGAAGGGGCGCGAATCCTTCCTTCTTTCCTTGTAGGGCGATTGGTGAGAAGTTCGATTCTCCTTTGGGTATAAATTATGGCTTGCGACATAGACATCCGCTTCTTCGGTACATTCTTTAAAGGTCTGGTACCGACGATCCTTGACGAACGCGCGGATCTCCGTCGGGAGAGACGCTAAAAATTGATTCCGCAACACGAAGTCTGTTAAGGACTCGTAATTAGGATCAACCTTTGAGGATTCTAACCAAAATTTAAAATTCCTCTGCAGAATGTATCCGAATTGACGGAACGTCTGTCCGGGTTTAATACAACCTCCTCGAAATTCTTGGCGGTACAAAACGGAAGTCATATTATGACCGGCCAATAACTCAGCTTTTAAGGTGCTGTAGTTAATTGTACATTCAGATGGTAAAGATATAAAAATTTCGCGCAATTTACAATTTAACAAGGGAAGTAATCTGACTACACCTTCAGCCTCCAGATCCATGTTATTGATTTCGAGGATCTTTTCAAAGTGGGCTAAAAATGCTCCGAAATCCTCTCCATCCTTGAAATTGGGGAGCTTTAGTGAGAGATTGGAGGGGGGGGGACTTCCGAACGTGAACTAGCTGACTGTATTTCTGCTTTAACACGAGCTAATTCAATCTGATGGTGAAGCTCAGCTTGTCTTTTCCGTTCCTCTCTTTCTTCTTGTTGGATTTCTCTTTCTCTTTCTTCTCGTTGGATTTCTCTTTCTCTTTCTTCTCGTTGGATTTCTCTTTCTCTTTCTTTTTCTTCTCGTTGGATTTCTCTTTCTCTTTCTTTTGATTCTCGTTCTTTTCTTTGCTTCTCTTGAACGTACTCAATTAATTCTTTTCAGGACAGTCCCAAGGACTCTCCTTGCGCTTTAAAGATTTCAAACTGAGTCATCTTTGCACTTAGGGGCGCAATAGTCAACCAACTAAAATTCCTTGCAACAAGAATTATGCCTTCTAGAGAATTAGCCTACCAAAATATGAGTACTGAACTATTCTTACTTGGTTTCTCGATCTAAATAACCACTGACTAAAATCACACAAAAAAACACAAACAAATTATAATAATAGTTCCTTGAGCTACTCCAGCTTCTTAAGTTTCACAAAAAAGGGATAGCAATCGTTAAAACAAAAGGAAACTACTATACTCTATTATTATCACGAATAACACTATGCTTTACTCAACTGAGACCAGTGTTTGCAAAGATATAGCGTTAAACCTTACACACTTGATACCAAATTTAAATTTTATATATATATATATATATATATATATGTCGTAGAATGGACTCTTGACGATATACCATATATAACTATTCGTTGAGGGAACTTATTTAATTATCTTTAGAGTGCGTGGATGTCTGAGTTGACCGATATTATGTATCTTCGATATGTTTAAGAAGTGGAACTGAGCTCAAGGATAATAATATGGCTATCATTGATAAAATAGAGCTTTATTAATAAAAAACTATCAATAACACATAAAACGCAAAATATTGAAATAAACAGAGAATGGAAAGGGTCGTGGAGAATTTAGCTAATCCGAGGATTAAGAGCGATTTAAAAAGGTAAAACAAATATAAAATTATAGGGATGGGATGGTTCGCTAAACCATTTAAAGCACAGGATAGGGTTGACAAAAGGGTTAAATACTCAAAGGTAACGTTTAGCTTACGTTAATACACTTGTTGTGCAGAGGAAGGCGACGTGAAGGAATTTTCGGTCCGCTAGCGAGTTCCAGCCGAAGGGGGGGGGGGGGAATTAAATTATCCTGACGTGGCGTCTTGGGAATGAGAACCATTTCTTGACGAACGGGCTTGAAGAACAATGGCTGTTCTACGTTGTTCTTTTCTGAACAACAGGGGGGTGAGAACTGTCTCTTGTCTACGGGCTCGAGAACAATGGCTGTTCTAATGTTGTTCTCTTATAAACAACAAGGGGTAAGGGTGAGAACTGTTTCTTGGCAAACGGGCTGGAAGAACAATGGTGGTTTTACGTTGTTCTCTTCTGAACAACAGAGGGGGGGAGAACCGTTTCTTGTCAACGGGCTTAAAAGAACAATGGCTGTTCTAACGTTGTTCTCTTTCTGAACAACGGGGGAAGCTTAGTGGACTTTGCGTCACGAAGGCTCAAACCTTGGTACTCAAGGGATATTGTCCTTTTTCTGGACAAGTGATGGTGGATCTCGAGGTCGAGGGCCCTTTGGTGCACAAAGTGCGACTGGACTGTAGTGATGTCTCACAAAGAAAATCTGGATCTCTAATCTGATCTTTGTGGTTAAGTTTCCATATAAATAGTCGGGACATCCCCTTGGCGTGGGGGACAATGAAGTGGGGGCTTTGAGGGAATGCACAGCCGAGCCTGAGAACAATACCTTATCTGCCCATAAGTCTAACTCAATTTTGCGAGGCCGACGCATGGGGCGTACGGGGGAAGATAAACATTTACTCAGGTGGCTGCGGTAAGGCGCCCGGCTTCAAAGCGAAGATGCACGTGGGTAGCATCGTGGTTTTAAATAACATGTAATAGTGGTTGAAATTAAGCGGCCTCAACCCGTTCTATCACAACTATCAATTGCTAAATTATATCCAGGCCTGTCAGAAGCTAATGATATCTTTCAACAGGATAATGCCTTGTTGCATAGAGCCAAGAATACTGTCAAATGGTTTAAAACACAGAGCATTATTCCTATGGACTGGACAGCTCGAAGTCCGGGCTTAAACCGCATCGAACACCAATGGAGAGTCCTTAGTAAAGCTATTAGGAGTATGAAAGTTAAATTTAGAGATGATTTGTATCAGAACCTGCACAAAGAATGCACTCAAATTACACCGGACGTTTGCAAGAAATTGGTTGAGTCGATGCTTAGGGCTATTGCAGCATTAATTAAAGCTATTCAGGGGGGACAATTAGGTATAAGATTCAGTGTAAATTCTGAAATATATCATAAAACAACCATATGCACGAGTTTTATTAACATTCTGAAAGCTAACTAAAAGATTTAGGGGTAGCCTCATACTTGTGGCCAATTGCGGAAATCTTGTGTTCGAAAATGTATTGTGCCTTCCTAGTCTCTCCTTTCTTAAGTAGTTGGGTTTTCTGGAAGCTCAAGGTACCTTCGAATAGGGGTCTGCAATGCCCATTTTTTTTTGTTCTTTTCAGGCTTGCCATTCTATACATTTTATCCCATTTCCACATTAGTAAACCCCTTTTGCAACACGAAATATAACCTGCCACGCTGAAATCTCTTCATTTTCTAGGGCAAGTTGCTTGGACAAATCTACTACGCTGGAATAAATGGTAAAGTTCTGAAATAAATATATGTATCAAAATTTTGTGAACTTTTTAAAATTCAAATGGTGAAGTTCAGAAAATTTATTTTTATATATCTTCTATAACTCTATATTTTAGCCGCGTGATATTTTGAAAGGGGAGACATTTAGTTTAGAGTTCCTTTTTAAAATGATTATAATTGACGAAGTTCAGAAAATTTATAAAAATTTAATCATGGCTGCTATTTTTTAGATTTTAAATTTTAATCTTAGTAGTGAAGCGCAAGCAAGCTCACCCCATAAGGGGAAGTAGCGAAGCCATTGCCTGATCCTATTTATATATTGTTTTATCTCATCTTCAGGTCCGGCTTTTTGTGTTATATCTTCAAAGTTGGAAAAATCATGGACAAACTAAGCTTAAATGAATACACGATTCATGGATGGTTTCTGTTTTGTAAGGACATAGCTGCATTTCACTAATTTGTCCGTTCATTTAAGTTCTGTGGTCTGCAAATAAAAAATTCTTGCTAGCCTAATTGATACGAAATTGGACTTCCAGCGTTGAGGCTGAGGCTCAATTTAAGCAAGTGCCGATAGACACCTTTCAGGGTGGCACAAGCTCATTGCTCATTGGGAGATAGACTGAAACTTACTCCCGCACGGTAATCGGCTTCGCACGCATCATGATTCACATAGCCAATCACAACACTGCGATAATTCACTTGTATTCTTCACAGCACAACAAATACTTTTTTTCCTACATGGTTAAGATTTTTAGGCCGTAGAAGTAGCACATTTAAGAGGAAATGTTTGTTAATAATTAATTAAAAAGTTGAATTTTCTTTGCCATTTGTTATTAAATTTGCACTTATTATCTAATACTCATTGAAATCAGCTGATCATTAAGTAACTTCTAGTTTTAAAATGTTACGAAAATAAGGATGCCCATGTTATATTTTATAAATTAGCACTCCAAGTAGCAATAATGCAGCAGGAAAGAAAAGCGCCCTGAATCGAAAGTAATCTCCGCACACCATGATGACGCTCTGGCGGTCGATACGTGAGCGCAACACACACATTCTTCTCACACCACGTTAAAAGGTTGGTGAGTTCACTTTCTCGCTCACTTCCCCTCTCCTAACTCCCCCTCCCCCCCCATTCCGTCTTTTTCAAGTGTTCGCACAAATGACTATCAGGTATGCTTTTTGAAATCATTAGAGGAATAAATCATCCAGGTTGCTATGGTTACAGTAGGTTCACCAGTGCCGCCTATTTCAACACTTTTCATTGAATCGGTTAAAAAGTAGTTTTAGAAATTCGGTCTACAGTCATGGAGAAAAGTTTTTGAGACTAACATGTATTTTTATTTTTTTTATTCATTTTTAAAATTTACCTGATAGAAATAATTATTCTAATATTTAAATTATTTTAGGTGTATTAAAAAGTCTCATTTCAATAAGAAAGAGCAGTGCATTATTTCTTCACTGAATCCAAAATTGCGCTCTGCTCGTGGTCCTATAAGAGATCAGTTTCAGTCGTTGAAGCTTTGCCATTCAGTCAAAAGGATAAAATGATGACAAATATAGGTTAAATCAGGGATGTTGTGTAATTATTATATAATTCCTAATATTTTTAAATAAATGTTTGAATCGTCATCAATTCCAGAAAAGGTTATTTCAAAAGAAAAGCGTGCAACCATCGTTGTTCTGCTCCGAAGTGGCCTGAAACGCAAGAAGAAGGTTGCTAAGAGCATTTCATCAAGGATCACAATCTTTAGAATCATTACTGAATATAAAAAGAGTGGTTACCCTCTTTTGAATATGCCTTATAACGCTCAGGGTATTTAAATCAACACCAAGATCACCTTCTTGTAAGGACTTAGCTTAAAGATTGAGTTACCTCATGTACTCAGATTGCTCACGATCGGAAAGAAGCCAATGTGAACGCTTCAGCTCGCAGAGTTGAACGAAGGATTTTCGACAAAAGTCTCAAGTTGAGAAGGGCTGTGAAGAAACTATAAAATTGGACTATTGAAGATTGGGGCAAAGTAATATTCTCTGATAAACCCCCATTCCGCTTGTTTGGATCTTCTGGAAAACCCCTCGTTAGGAGGTGAATGGATAGCGCTTCCAGGATTCCTGTGTCGTGCCCGCAGTGAATAATCGGAACACTCCCCATCACTGGACCTTCTTCTCAACTAAGAAAGCAGGAATTCTAAGAACTTTGCCCCAAAACATAGCTATGAACTCTAAATGGTACTAAACCGAGCCTCATCCGCACCTTTTCTCAACAGTTCAGCATGATGACGCATATTGTCACAGACAAAAAGCACTAACAAAGTCTTTGGTTGAAAATAACTTCAAACATTTGGGACCTTGACACGGAAATTCAACAGATTTTGCACAAATAAATAATTTGTGGGCGATAATTATACTGGTGCTTAATAAAGAGAAACCATTTAATTTTGAGCAGTTGTGGGTGCATACGGGACAAAACTGGAGCAATACGAGTCAAGATATCATCAAAAAGTTTATCTTCAGCTTGCCTAAACAAAATGAAACAGCTCTGAAGAACAAGATACATCATTATGGATATTAACTGCCCGTATTAATTGAATATTTTATTCAGAATATAGGTTAGGCTCTAATTTTTGGTATATTTCACCTTAAATTATGATATAAAAATATTAGAGCAAAATGCAACGTTTGATTAGTTATATTAATTTTCTTATAAAAAAAATATAGTTTCAAAACTTTCGACCATGACTGTATGATGTCGAGATTTTATTCGGCAAGCATGTTGATAATGCTTTGGTAGTGACTGCAGTACATAAATTATAGAATTTTGTTGACTTTAAACGTCTAAGGGCTAGGGGCTTCCAACATTGATAAGAAACCGACTTTGTTATAAATGAGTAGCAAAAGATTTTTAATGTCATATCTTGCTTATATTTACCAGCAGCTTCTTCCAAGAGCGCTGAATCCAATGTATCACAATGCAGTAGTTGAAATGAGAAAACAGTAACTAGTAATATTTTAAGTTTTAAAATGTCCTCCCTAATATGAGACAGAAAGGAAATTACCCACAAAACTTCTGTCTTAGACAAGCTTTTAAAATGTATTAAAAATTATTTTACTTTCCATTACTTTATTTTTTAAAGAATATTTACGTATACTGAAAATTAAATTTCGCCCTACTTTCCCTAATAAAATGAAAACTAGTGAAAGTGTAGAAAATCTTTTTGTAGTCAGCATAATTTTGGCGGAAATCTTTTGATCTATGTAATTTAGAGAAGCTTCAGAAATATATGTGGAAGCAGCTTTGGGGTTATGAATTATATCATTAGCATTTATCTAACAATAAGAAACAACAAAAAATGTGAATAATTGTGTTTCGAAATATCTTATTACATTCGACACGAAATTTTATACACATCTACTTTGCTCTCCTCTTTCGGCTTCTTAATTATGATGCTAAGAAAATATGAAACACTTAGAATGGTGATTTAAACTTTTTATTGATTTCAATGAGATTTCTCAATTATCATATCAAAGCCCTTCCTTGCTTCATCTTTGCGGTCTGTATAATAAAATATATTTTTTTCTTTGGTTGAATTTGAGCGGCGAGAAAGCTATGATTTATTGCCGGCATATGAGATGTGGCGAGAAACTGCGCTAATAAATTTCCCTTTTCTTATTCAAACATCCAGCCATACAGGTTTGAGCCAATATTCAGTGGGGCACCTAGAAACTTTCCTACTTTCTCTAAATAACGTCTTCCAAAAACTTTGTGCTCAAGTTGCCTTCTTTGATTTTTAGCTTTTATTTTTAAAAAATAAATGGATAAATAAATGCCTCATCATCGGTAATGATTATGCAAAACACTACTAACTTTAGGTGATGAAGCGCCATTACCCTGTGCAATTTATCTCCTCTTCTACTTTCCCCCTATTTCTGGATTGTTCATATTTATAACTTTCATGTCCTTCGACATTTATATCTCATTCATCGATTCCACATTTCCCATTCATTACTTTAATCTTAATCAAAATCTTCTTTGATTCTCCTTTCTTTCCAGCGTTTACTCCTATAATAAGGTCTCAGATTTTCTATTTTCTCTTCCATTGAAGAAAGACTGGGCAGTTTTTCTTTAACTTCTTTCTGCTATTTTCACTACGTCGTTTATATGCAGAATAATCGGTCCATATCTTTGTTACGCTGTGTTGATTACTGGGCTTTCCTCCATTTCTTCGTGGAAACCCTAATATTGGAGGCTTATGTATAGCTCTTTTCATATAAATCTTTCGCTGAAAATATGTACTTGGTCTAAAATTCTTGACATATGTGTCGTCTACTTCTAGAAAAAATAAATAGCCTCATTTATCTTCTTTATTTTGACAAATACGAATTTTCCGCTAAATTTCGCAAATAATTTAGAGGAAGATGAGAAAATATTTTACAAAAGTGGTTATTTGCTCTATATCTTACATTTAGTGTCGCCATAAAAATTTATGGAAATTAAAAAATTAAATACGCTTAGTAATTAAAACTGATAAACTTCAGATTAATCAAATTTGCGGAAGACTTTAGGTAATTATCAAAATAACTAATAGAAATAGATTAATTTTTCAGGAGAGCAAATGTTAAAGAAAATAATAATGGCGAACTAAAATCGTTATACTATTAATAGATATGTTTACGGAATGAGAGTGAATGAGTGATGGAGTTTAAAAAGATCTACATAGAGATCAGGCGGAAAAGCTGTGAACAAGTTACACTTCCCTTTAGGAAAAAAACCTCCTATTAAAGAACCTTAGAAACCTTGGAAGTTTACTCTTCAAAGAAAGTAACCGAATGCATTTTAATATTTTTTTATGTCCTTCCTTTTCACAGACTTACAGGATGGGTAACCAACTTGGAAATTTCTTAGGTCAACTTGGAGACGGCGTTTATCTGCTGTTAAGTGGATGGGGCTAGCATATCACCATTCTTAAATGTTCTTCAAAGAGGGAAATTTTATTCTTTTATAATAATCAACGAAGCATAGTAAACGAAACCTCTTTTCTTACGCTTGGTTTGCGAAAATTTGCAAAGAAATTCCATTCAGGAAACTTCCATATTGATTATGAACTTTTTAATATTGCAAAGCTTTGAAAAACTATATGTTAAAATAAATTACTCTAATTTTAAAATTTAATTAATTTATTAAAATAAAGAGAAATTCCTTTCTACGGGGATTTTCACTGAACTTGTACACTTTCGTGTAGGGAGGAACTCTCTTTTGAAATGTACCCGACTAGCATTAGCTCAACATTTTTCAGTTTAGTGCGTCGCATACCTTCCAAATGTTAACGACTTTTTAGTCGAAGTATTTTTGAAAGTGAAAACAAAATGAAAAATGTACAATAATTTCTGGATTCAAATATCCAGAGGCAATTGAATTTCCTTGTTCGTTGATATGTGTATTGAATTCCTCTTTGAACTGTGAACACTCTCATAAAACGCTCCCCAATACTTTACTGCAACGAGTGCGTTGTTCCCCTGCCTGTCTGACACATTCTTGTCCAGTGATTTTCGCGCTTTACCTGTCCCTTTCTGTCTGGAATGAGCGAGGACGCTACCGTTTGTCTCTTGTACTCGAGACAAGTGCCTGCACACCTCTATCTGGTTATATGACCTTTGAGAGGAGACCGGCCTCGTTTATTTTATTCAACTTATTGGCTGCTGAGTGCATGCTCGAGCTGATAAGGGAAAGGGGCTCAATCCGGCATCTGACTGTGCATTTTTATTTTTATTGGTTGTCGTTTTTTTGTGTCTTTTATTAATTTACCTTAATAATAGATTAGCTTAAGTAATTTCGTCGAAAATGATGGCAGTGGGTTAGCGAGCCAACTTTATATATATATATATATATATATATATATATATATATATATATATATATATATATATATATATATATATATATATATATATATATATATATATAAATATATATATATATATAAAGTTGGCTCGCTAACCTACTGCCATCATTTTCGACGAAATTACTTAAGCTAATCTATTATTAAGGTAAATTAATAAAAGACACACAAAAAACGACAAGCACAAGAGCAAGAGTCTCAAACATCTTTGAAGAAATTTATAGTTAGGTGAGTACTATGTACCTCTTTTATATGTAATACATATCTTGTCTAGGTCTGCAAAATGACGTACATAATGCCAAATAGGCTGCTCCGACTCCAAACCTTTGCCCAGAAACGTCTCATTCTTCTCAAACTCGTAATAAATATATCATTAATTGATCCAAGGTGACAAAGTGAGC
Organism: Ceratothoa steindachneri; assembly: GCA_963969495.1. Taxonomy (NCBI): domain Eukaryota; kingdom Metazoa; phylum Arthropoda; class Malacostraca; order Isopoda; family Cymothoidae; genus Ceratothoa; species Ceratothoa steindachneri. The sequence continues at coordinate 118,816,092 of OZ018330.1, read as the reverse complement.
CATATAGCCTAGTTGCATAACTCAGGAAGCTTACGTGCTAGGACAAATCTGACCACAGATTTGGTATCGGCGAACCAAAATTAGAATAAAATTTGCTCAAGTACCAGAGACAAAGCTTAAAATTTGTTGGCCAATGTTATTATTCCGACGTGGTGAGCCACTCATCTCTCCTGTGTACTCTCTACTCTCCAATGCTGTCGTTTCTGAAAATTTAAAAGAGAATTAATATATATATATATATATATATATATATATATATATATATCATGCAATGGCTTCGCCAGTCCCCCCCCCCCTACGGGGGGAACTTGCACTTCGCTACTAACATTAAAATCTTAAAAAAAGCAGCCATGGTTAAATTTTTCTAAATTTTCTGAACTTCAACCATTATATTAATTTTAAAAAGGAACTCTAAACTAAATTTTTCCCCTTTCAAAGTATTACGGTGCTGATTTTTCTGAACTTCATCATTTGTAATCCTTTGGGTTTTAACAAATTCACAAAATTTCGATGCTTATATTTATTTCTGAACTTCACCATTTTGTTTTTTTTTATATTATTATTGGAAATTATTAGAAATAACTTTGATAAAAAAACATAAGTCATAACCAGACTAAGATGAAATTATTATTCAAATACTAAAAAAAATCTCCTTTTTAAATTATAGAGTTAGTGATATATATATATATATATATATATATATATATATATATATATATATATATATATATATATATATATATATATATATATATATACAGTAGTGTGCAAATTAGTTTTGAAAGTGGTGAAATAATACAATTATTTGATAATTGTTGCTTATATTTAAAAAGAATACGTCAATGATAAGATAAATGGTACATTTAATATGAAATATGACTGCCCTTTGCTTTTAGAACCTGCTTCACTCGCTCTAGCATAGATCAACCAAATTTGAACACATTTCTGCCAGTCCTTCGTTATGGTACCAGGCATTGATAACAGCACAAATCATCTTCTGCATCGTCAAACAGCCGGTTTTCTCGATTTTACGTTTAATTATAGCCCATAGATTATCGATGGAGTTTAGGTCAGGAAAATTAATATAAAAAATTATAAAACTTCTTGCGAGAGAGAAAAGACAGGAGAGCCAGACATAAAATCCGCCACCTTAAATTTGTCTCATTACGTCCCTCTGTCTCGTGAAATTAGACATAACCGATTCATATATTCAAGCGACTGGTAGTCTCCTCTTCCGCCGAGCATCGTGCCTTCTCCATTCGTATCAGACGACGTTCCGAGCTTCGTACCTATTCTAGTCGTAACAGACGACGTTACCAGCCGTAACTGGCGTAACCTTCTATACCATCATAATATATGTATATATATATATATATAAATTAACCGACATAAATGAAAAAAAGAATCCATGCACTTTCGAACTATATTTGCTCGTGCCGGCTTCTCACCAGCTCCCTGCCCGTACTCGTTTCCTTCCTCTTCTCGTCTTCACCCGGCATCCCTTGGAATAACCGGGAATGAGTACACAAAGGCAGATCGGCACCAGACTTCGGCCCGTCGAGGCCACGGAGCACGCTCAAGCACAGGATCAAATCAGCGAGAGCAGCGAGGAAGCAACAACAATACCTGGAGCACCAAACATCGACGGACTCGACTCACTAGCGGCCCACCGAGGATCTCAGGACTTAAGCAGCGCGGCAATATCAGTTAACAGGTCTTTTATTCCTGATCCCCAGGTCATCCCAAAAGACACCCAGGAACAGACGTCACCCACCCTTGGAAGGGATCCACCGGTGGATCACGTCTTAGCCGGTTTTCCCGGATTCAGTTCACTAGTGAGCCGAGTGAACCACTTCCTGCGTACCCATTAATTGCAGAAGCCTCTAGGTCTCTCCCGAGATCGACCGCTGCCGCTGCACCCGACCCGGACCCGAAGTTTTTTCTCACCGCTACTAACATAGCAGCCTACACCGGAACAAGGTGGGACATTGTTAATCATAACCTTCGCACCAACCTACAGGCATCGTGCTTCAAGCCTCGGGACCACGAGGAAATTCAATTGCTCCTTGCCCTCTTCCCCTTTCGGAATACCATAATTGCTGCAGACTACCATAGACTCCATCAGTGCCTCCGTCAATACTATATCGTCTATCAACACGGATGGACAACAGCCTTGAATGACGAACGAAAACAGGCTGCCCTAAAAACCGGCATAGTAATCTCAGAAAGATCCCTACCCAGACCTCTCACCACCACCCGTCACCCCCCGCCCAGATATGGATCTTGGGCTCAAACGGCGCCTAGAAGAGGCCGTGGGGGCCGCCATGGCAACCTGGCTCGCCAGGGTGTGTGCCTTCCTTCAAGAGGTACGTGAAGGTCTCGCCTAGCGGGAAGAATTGCGCGTAGCCAGGGCCCGTAGATGCGTAGACCTCCGCAACCGCCCTCGATCGGACACCTCTGGAGAATTCCGGTCCCTCTCTCTCGACAGTCCCCCGTACTTCCCTACCCCATTCCTCTCTTTAGATTCGTCGGCCTCACTCTTTCAGATCTCCGTGAGCGACTCAGACGAATTTGTTTTTTCTCCGGCTGAACGAAGAAATCTGTTTGGCCCCAGGAGTTCATCCGCCACCGTGTCTATTTCCGCATCTAGAAGCAGAGACCCGCCAACTCCGTCTCCAGTTCCCAGGGAGTATCTCTTTACAAATCCCCCACCCATCTTTCCGCAGATAGTCGACCTCAGCTCCGATGACGAGATAATCATCTTCGACCCACCAGTACCGGCAACCCCGGAACCCCTGGGAGAGCTCCGAACCTTCTACAAACAAGCCTCAACATCCCTGGGACAGCTTAACATTTAGGACAACTACTGTCTGAAGGTATCCTTCACTACCGCAGTAGAGGAACTGGGCGCCCTGAACATCGAGGGACCCATTCAGCCTCTCCGTACCATCACTGCTGTACCACTGCCAGGGTTGGCAGTCCTGACCATAATAGATATCCCTCCTCCTTCTTCTACAGGTTCTTCAGAACATCTTTTCTCCTCCCCTCACCCCTCCGAGGAAGACGACATCCTCCGCGATATCATGAGTGGACCCCAGGACATCATGGCCCCTCAGGGGACCTGGGAAATAATAACAACGCCAACGCAAACAACGCGGTAGATGGCGCCCAGGGGGGGCAACAACAAGAACAATGGATTAGTCCAGGGCTTGACCCTTTGGAGCAGGAAGCGGGCTCTCTATCGCCAGACGCCCGTCTAGACGTACTTTTCCCTGGGTCCTTTGATTCGGAACCACAAACATCTCACCTCCTAAAGGCAACGGCGTCTCATGGGATTAAAATCTTCCTCCATCGAGACTATAGGCACTGGCAAGCATCATCGCCCTGAGTAGCCAACCTCGCCAAGCAACTCAAACAGGCAGACATCATCGAAGAGGATCCCATCAGCCGCGCTAACAGAATATTTGACGTATCAAAGCCCAACGGGAGCGCAAAGATCGTCTACGACATGTCCGCTGCCTCCAAAGCTTATGACCCCCCTTCTTTCCGATTGCCCTCTGTCCCTAAGGTCTTGAGTCAGGCACCCCAGGGATCGTACGCCATCAAATTGGACCGAAAGGATGGTTTTTACCCTGTTAGATTTCATCCGTCCACCCGTCGAAGCTTTAGATTCATCGTCAACGGACAACGGTACAGGTTTAAACGTCTCCCAATGGGTTTTTCAGGGGCTCCGTTTCTGATGCAGATAAACCTGTCGACAGTGAAGGATTCAGAAAGACATTTTTGACTAAATACAAAAGGATCTATTGAAAAATTACTTCAGATATCTTCTTGCATATCATTAAATACAATTTCAGGTAAATTATCAGCTTGTTTAGCCAGATGAGCCTTTATTTCCTCTATAATACAGACGGCCAAAATGGCTTATCTTTTGAGTGGTTTTGGTGTGAATGATAGGATAATCTCTTAGTCTGCTCGCCTTCAAGTTTCGCGGGAACAAGCCAAAAAAACAGCGTCTTTTAGAGACTTGACTCCTCTTAATTATTCCCTATGCTCTTCCTCATGGGCGCGTAGAACAAGTAGAAAAGTCGTGTTTGTGAAATTCTACGTAGAGCTGAACATCTTCTGGTGCGTAGACATTTTGCTATCAGAGAAGACCAGTACTAACTGTATGCGAGAAACTATGGCTTCCGTGCGAACTTCTCTGTAACTGCCTACTTTAATGCCCCGTCATAAGATTTTGAGTCAACAACGTTTGGGACGTCAATAGCAGGGAGGATGAAACGTGTCGTGGGCAAGTATAATTGGACACAGACTTGTTGGCCCAGTCAGGGTGCCAGATGGGGTTATAGTTAGCGCAGCCATCTACTGCAATCTCTTGAAAGACATCTTGGATCATTAACTAGATGATATACCTATGTCTCTTCTAATGACTCTAGCATTCATGCATGAAAATGCTCCATTTCATTCTACCCGGGCCAGCCAAGCATTCCTAGGCTCTTACGACATACAAGATGACAAGTTAATTGTCTGGCCACCAGCCTCTCTTAAACCCCACCCTAATCGAAAATTTGTAGTCCTTCATTAAACAAATAATTTTATGCTGATAGACTTCAATTTTCGTCTAAAGAGGTCACATGGGCAAACATCAGAACAGCAGCAGAGGCAGTCCGACATGCTAGCATTAATAAATTGAATGATAACATGCAATATTGATGTTTTGAAGTCATGTTTGAAATGTGGCTAAATGAGCAAATAATTCATTATTTCCAACAATAGAGTATTTTGATTATGGTTTTATTTTTATATATAGCATGCAATGGCTTCGCCAACCCCCCTTACGGGGGGTTGGCGCTTCACTACTAAGCTTAAAATTTAAAATCTAAAAAAAGCAGCCATGGTTAAACTTTTATATATTTTCTGAACTTCGCCAATTATAATAATTCTAAAAGAGAAATCTAAACTAAATTTTCCCCCTTTCAAAATATCACCTGGCTAAAATATAGTTATAGAAGGTATATAAAAATAAATTTTCTGAACTGCACCAATTTGTTTTTTAATATTATAAAAGAATTATTAGAAATAACTTTGCCCCCCAAAACATAAGTCATAACAAAACTAAGATGAAATTATTCGTCAAATACTCAAAAAATCTCCTTTTTAAATTATAGAGATAGTTATGATGATGATAAATACACAATGAATGCTTACTGTGTATAATTATCCTTCTTTTTCCTCTAAAATACGTCACCAATTAAATACTTTCATTTAAAGCTATTAGCGTAATTCACCCAATAAATGACGAATCTGAAATATAAATTGAAGGACGTTAAGCAAATTAACCAATCAATTATTTCCCTTGGCACCCACGGGGATGGATAGGGCCTTAATATAAGAATATAACATTAGGGTTGCCATATTCTGCAGACCAGCTGGGAAAAGTTTCATTGAAGTTGATTGAAGGAGAACCGAGAAATCCTAGCTTTCCCTAACAAGCTATTACCGTGGTTCAGGGTATATATATATATATATATATATATATATATATATATATATATATATATATATATGTAAAGAGAGAGAGAGAGAGAGAAAGAGGTATATAGCTTTTTCTCTTGATAGTTTTCCACAAGTTTTGCTGCCTTTTTATGATATAGATTGCCTAGAAATGATTAGGTGTGACTTTTTTTTGTTATCAAGTTGTTTTTAATGGTAGGCCTGTGTTATATTGGTTCTTTAGTCATCATAGGTTGCCACTAATTGTTTAACTAATTTGTTGTAACGATGAAGAACTAAAATAAAAGTTCACCCAATACGTACATTTGAGCCGATAAAAATCTAGAATTTACGCTCTGTGAAAAATTGACCCGCTCAAGTTTTTCGCTCACCGACGCTACCTGCGACTGTGGTTTGGAACGTTTGCTCATCTCTTTCTTTTCTCATGGCACTAGCAAGCGATGGACCCAGAATCGGGGTGATGGTGAGTGTAAGGAGACCCCAGGGAAAGGAATAACTCACCTACGTTGGGGTTTACGTACATTCTTGGAAACGCGGAGTGAAGTTATGTTGCTTGAGTTGTTACTTGAAATTCATTGAAGCTATTTCACGGTATTTCTAGCATTTGAGGCGCACTCGAGATCAAGATTCCCTGTAAATCATAAGCATTAGCTCAGAAATTTGACTTTTATTCGCGCTTTAAGGTTCAGGAAGTGAAGGATAAATGAAATGAAAATTCCAAGGACACTAATGACGCTGAGGGGGGGTGGGGGGTGTAACAAGATGGAAGTAACAAGAAAAATAAGTAGCCTAGAAGACCTTACGGTCCATTTAATGAGGGTACCTTTGGACTAGCTGTCGAGCGGGCACATTCTCGCTAAATTGCCTTACGTCCTCGCTAAACGACCACTTTTCAAGACTTTGTCTAGTCTTGTCTTGAACTCGTCAACAGAATTGCGGTTGACAACCTCCATCGGAAGTGCTGCAGTAAGGTCATTGTTTTTCTTCTTTTTTTCTTTTCCTTTCTCTTCTTACTTTCTCTGCTTGGCTGAAGTGGCACTGTCAATGCAGTTTCAGCTCCTTGAGTTGGAGTCTCATCGGAGAACCACCTGAGTCAGTGGGAGTTTCATCTCGAGCTTGAGCTGACTGGGCCTCTAGTTTAGAAGCTAGCTCTTGGATTCTCCCCTCGAGACGCCGAATTTAAAGCGCGTGCTCCGTTTATAGGGTCTAAAGTTTAGTTTCCAGTGCCTTAGATTTTTCCTCAGAGGTTGTGAAGAGGTTTTTTAGTTCATTGCAGTATACCACTGCCTCTCGGACCTCTCATTTAAGGATGCAGTCGGTACATACACTTCCTGGGTGGCTTTTCAAAAAACAGCCCCCCGGGAAGTCCAGACCCCACTTGTCCTTCTGGCATATCGCACATGTGTATTTGAGTGCAGCTGGACCTTTTTTCCCTGTCATTTTTAACACTTTCTCTCTCTCAAAACTTTCCGACCAATCAATAGTAAAAAAGGGGGTTGGTGAGTTCTCCCCGCGTGAGTCGCTCCCGCCTAACGATCAGAGACGTTTCGGATCTTTCAGAAGGCACTCTCCATTTGCTGTTGTTCGTCCGACCGAGTCGTCAAACCTCGGCGTGCCATGGCTCCCAACCAAGCAGCACTGACCGTACCCGAAAGGGCCATCGATTTCTCACCAGGTGAACAACGGAGCACGCCCCGTACTAAACTCTTACTAGTTCCCTTCACAACGGCCAGGACCTTTGAGTAGCGTTCAATGGATATCCTGCCACACTAAGAGACTTGACCAAAGGCTTTTTATTGGCCTGGCAACCAACCTGGAAACAAAGGGCCGTCACCTCGGACCGATGCTCCCAGAGGCACCCGTCAACGGCCACTGGAAATGGTCAATAATTACACGCCAGGGAAGGGGTTAACGGGGCAGTACCCTCATCCCATTCATCGTGCCCCAACGCCTAGGACACCTCTAGTCCTAGTCTCTCGCAACCAGTGAGCGTCTATTGGCGTTGTTTATAGAGGTTCTAAAGCCTCTCTTCTGACGCATTAGGTAGCTGCCAGGTCCTTATATGTAGATAGAGGGAAAAAAGGGTAAGAGTGCCGTATAGGAGTATTTTGTTTGTTTTTTGTTTACTTTTTGTATAATAAGTGGAAGATATAGAAAAAAAGTGACAAAGGAAGATAGAATAGAAAAAAGGAAGGAAGGACGCACTTAGTCTGAAACCTCTTTTCCGATCAAATCAACAAGGAGAGCCCTACCAGGGGTACCCAGAAGAAAGGTACCCCCAACGACATAGCTAGAAAAGTCAAAGATACACACAAGCTCTCTTCCCGCAACAAGGTGGCGTCACCTTTCCCTCTACTTTCTTCTGGAGAGAGAGAGAAAAAAAAGAGATAGAGAGAAAAGAAAACACCGCCACTTTTTACAGATTTATTGATATAGAAGTTGGAATTTTAAATGGTTATTGCATTCAAGCTGGCAGTCTCACTGATGAAGTTTCTCAGTCAAATCGAAGGGAAGAAAGAGAAAAATGGGGTTGAACAGAGGGCTGGAGCGAAATGATGATATACAGCGAGTGTTGTATATTTTAAGTGTTTAAAGCGTACTCAACCAGCAAGCGTTTGGTGTGTGAAAAGTCTAGTAATAGGAGCTTATGGTGACATGTGCCTTTGGTTTAAACGTAGTTTACTTGTCGCAGTTCACAAAAGCTACGTAAGGCAAATGAATATCACTCTTAAAATTATTTTATTAATATTACATTTTGCTAATTAACTTACAAAAACAGGATAAATGACATTAAAATAAGAAAATACCAAAAGTCAGTATCTATTATAAGAGATAATTGGAATTATGAAAAATACAATAATACACAAATACACTTGTGTATTACGGTTACATTACACGTATATAAGGTCAGGAATATTGTTGTCGACACACTGGTATTTCTCGCTTGGCAATGGCTCTGGAGCACTCGGATTTACACCACCGTTGATATATATCTTTCTTTTTTAGGTCCCTTTAATGAAAATGAAAACAGCAGAACCAGTGTTTGTAGTAACAAGGAAAATCAAGGGCGTGGCTGGTACACTGGTAGGATAATTAGTTATGTTGCTGCACTTAAAAATCTCATTATTGTTGCAGTTCAAAGCATAACACCAGAAATGCTGGAAAGTGTGTTTCAGGAAGCATTCCATCGCTTTGAGCTATGTAGAGACATTGATGGTCGCCATGTGGAACACTAATTATTTGTATCATATACTTTGAATTAAACATTTTCTAAAATTAAAACCTGTTTTTCATAATTCCAATAATGTCTTGTAATAGATAGTTACTTTTGAGACATCCTGTATATACATATATATCCATGCCTATCTTCTGGTCTGTAGACGTGAAATATTTAACAATAGATATTCCTATATAACATATTTCATAATAACATTGGGAATATAAAAATCAATAAAAATGATCATTAGTTAAATAGGTGAGGGGGAGTTGGGAAGGAAAGTGGCAGAGTAATCTCCCGAGTTGAACTGCGAAAAGGACTCAACGGAAAAAGCTAAGAAAAGGAGAAAGGAAGGGAACACAGTGGGAGGATTTTTTTTTATTTTAAGAGCCCATCTGGCGACCTCCTACTTGGGCATAAGTCGCCGTACTCACCACGCGGTGGAAGGAGGAGATTTGTTAAACTAAGAGGAGTGGAGAAGAAGTTTTGTCTTTATTAAAGAAAAGTTTTAATATTTTAATATACATGGACTCTAAAATACGAACGGAAATCTCATTGTTCAAGCTAATAGGGCTGATGTTTCCTTATGGTTCAAATGTTTGCCGGTCCTATTACTGAAGCCTATGTGAAAACAGACTCTGGCCTCGAGATAACGAACGGTGCTGCCTAAATACGTGCGTCGATCACAGCTAGGACAAATGAAATGATATACCAGTCAACTACGCAAGGTCCGAGGGAGTATGTCTCAGTCTGGAATATTGAGCCATGATTTTAAGTAAATATTCCTGAAATATTGCTGGAGAAGCTTTAGTAATTATTTGCGGAAGGAGCGATTAAGGGAGACTAAGTATGGCAAAGATACATAAAGTGATTCTCTGTGGATGATTCCAATGGGTAATCTGGGATTATATGGTTGGTTTAAGTATTTCTTAAATTGCTTGTCCTATAAATTACTGAGAAATGAGTTGTTTTAGGAAGAAAATGCGAAGAAAGTCAAATTCTTTATTGGGATCAGAGTAGGCTGGGGGTAAATTATAAACACAGTGAAATAGTATTTTAATATCATCGAATTTTAAGAGTTGGTCGCAGAAACTAAGGAAAATTTGTCCTAATCCAGTGAAAGTTGGTTTTGATAAACGGAGTTGTTCATTCTCTTCCCAGACTTAACTATCAGGATATCCAGGAATGGATGGAGATTACCTTTTTTCAAATTTAAGGGTGTATTTAATGTTCGTGTGCAGTACATAGATATATTCTAAAAAAATGTTAGCTTGTTCTTTATTATGAAACATGGCGAGGCAGTCATCTACAAAATGGCGATAATAGAGCGGGGCAAAAGTTGAGAGCCGTTATCAAAAATCTTATGTTCCATGTTTGTCATGAAGATGTCAGCAACGATGAGAGCAATGGGGGAATCCATACCTACACAATCTCTTTGGTGGTAAACAACATTGTTGAACAAGAAGTAACTCTCCGTAAATATGAGTTGCAATGACTATTTAAGTGGTTGAGTAGTGAATCCGTTCGAGAAGTTCTAGTTGGCAAAGGCTCTTTGAAGAATACTTTCTATTACTTTAGTGAGAGGTATGTTGGTGAATAGCAATTATTTCATACCGATGTCGACAAGTATCTTTTGGGGGAAGATATTTAGGTCCTGAAGCTCTTTAGCAAAAGAAAAACTATTTAGGATGCTATATTGGTTTGTATTAAGTATTTTGCGAAGTTGAGTTAAAAATTTGACTAATTTGTATGTGAGTTATCAGTAGGCGGCCAAGATTGGCGAAGGGGTACATTGTATAGGTTTGTAGACGTTGGGAAGGATGTAAGGGAAATCTAAACGTGAACCAGTGGCATATAGGATGTTGTATGTGTCAGAAGTAAAAGTTTGGATGACTTAAGCTTAGTGAGGGGACGTTTAGTTTTATCTGCCAAACGGAGAATTGGTTTGTTTAATAGTTCTGTTACTTTGAGAAATTTAGGAAGATAATTGGTTTTGTTAAGGATCACTGTGAGGGTATGGAACGTACATACTTGCATGCCGCCAGACAATCGTGAAAACGAAAGAAATTTGTCCTTTGAGTTGACCTTCGTCTCCTCTCCCCCTCCCCCTCTCCCCAACTGGCGATAGGGAGTCTGACGAAAGAAGGCCTATCTCACAGAGAAGCCTAAATTCTATTTGCCTTCTTTATGATACCATGGAGATTGTCCAGAAGGCGCTGCGATAAGCAAATTGTCGTGAGTGGAATCTCTCTCTCGATTTCCCACAATCCGCGGTATAAATAACATCGTCGTTCATCCCTCTACAGCAGTGTCCCAAACGTACTCGCGTAACGCGTAACCCTCACGTTGAACGAGAGTGTTGCCGTAACGTATCGAATGCCAACGCGCCGCCGAGTCAATTTGGTCGCTGTCTCAAAGTGTTCCTGAGGTAAATCCGGCCCCGCCGAGTCTGTGACTAGAAGAATACGCTCTGTTGCTCAACGTAACTTGAGAAAGAAAAGGAACATCCAAATAGTTACTGGAAGTTACTATTTGTTAGTGTCACATCCAATTAGGAATGAACTAACCGGAACTGCACTCAGCAGCCCCGAACCCGTCGTCTTATCGCCCCTCTCCCCGATAATTCGTGTTAACGCCACCCGAACCACCCCGTCTGGACCTGAGTAGTCGTCTCTCCAATCCATCACAATTAATGGTAATCTGTAAACCCAGTGTCCCTCTATTCTTAAATTACCTATTTAATTAACTGGGATTGATACTCTCATTGGGTCATTATAAATCTAGACGCTTAACGTCAGTGTTTAATATTTAATCCTTAATTTTGCCCGTTTAACTATTGCTAATTATTATATTTGTGTAGAGTAAAGTTTATTTTTTGTACATGTGTTTATTTGTGGCTCCTCCTTTTTGATGTACCCTTGGCAAGACTTCAATTAAGAATCTCTTCGGCTAATTTATTCAACCTGTATTATGCACTCTTAGAATTCAACAATCACAAACCTCCTCCCCAGTGACAAGTGGGACTTTTATAGTGAGAATTCTGGCTACGGCACAACCCGCCTCTAACCAGCTTTCGCTCGTTCAGTAGGAATTAAAGCCTACCTATATATATATATATATATATATATGATCGTAGATTGAGTCATAGGGTCAATACCATGGCCTTTAACAAAAGCGTTGTGTCCAGATCAAGGACTAGAATAATTATTGGACCGGACTATAAGAATTCTACGACATATATAAAAGTGGTGTCAGCTTTAAGGGGTTACATTTTGGAGGAAGCGAACTGATATAGCCCTAATCTTGCCAACAAATAAGGAAGTCGAAATAAACTAACGTAAATTTTAATAATTAGAGTCTTTTCCCCGAAGGAATATAAATAATAACCATTAATAACCCTTTCCAGATAGCAAAAACAAAGCTAGGAAAATATTCGTTATTTTGGGGATTAGTTATTAGATTGTATCGGTTAGGAACAATCGCGGCTTCTAATTCTCTTACCAGGTGTGTGAGTTCTTTTGTGAGTCACCAGTTGCGTCAGCAAGAGCAGCAATGGCTTCACAATCGTTCGAAGTTTTCGTCCAGCAAGGACAAGCTCTCGTTCTCACAGGACAAGAACTAAATGAATTCGTCCAAAGCGAACAGCGAGAGGAATAAGCACGTGAAATGGAAGAAAGAAAAGAAAATTGGAAGAAACGAGAAGAAAAGAAGAATTGGAAGAAAGGAGAAGAAAAGAAGTGTTAGAAATGGAAGTAAGAAAAGAAGAATTTAACGAAAGAGAAAGGATTCGAAAACATGAAAGGGAATTAAGCAGAGACCAAGTTGAAGTCAGTTCTGTTGGATCTCGTGATCATCAACCCCAGGTCACTGCTATGAAACTTCCCCAATATAAAGACGCATAAGATTTGTGCTCGTATTAACACATTTTGAAAAGATCTTTGAGGTAAACGGATGGGCCATAGAATCCGAGGGAGTCCGTAGATTGCTCCCATTTCTCAGTCCGTACTTAAGAGAAATTTTCATCTCGTTACCACATGAAGCTACAATAGACTATAGCACCTTGAAGGCCGAATTGCTATCCGTCTTCAACTTGAACCCTCAGTTTTACCGCGCTAAGTTTAGATCGGCTAAAATCCAGCCCAGTCAAACTCAGCGACATTTTGGATATATCCTGAAGCGAAAACTCCAGTTTTGGCTAGAATCGTCCAAAGTCGAATCAGAGTATGAGGCCCTGATTGACTTCATGTTAAAAGACCAGCTATTGTCCACCTTCCCCTAGGAGATCCAAGCATTCGTGCAAGACCGCCGAGCGTCTACCTTTCAAGAATGCCTTGAGGAAGCTGATCTCCATGCGACAAATCATCGCCTATACCCACAGGATACCCGGAGGAATAGTCCCCCGTCCCCAAAGAATAAATTTAGTCAATGAAAGTCCCAACAGAGGAAACCCCCTCCATTGATAAAGACCACAGCCCCGTTCAGGCCAAAGAATAAGCCTTTTGTAGCCCACGAAGACAGAAAACCCCCAGTCTTCAATACCCCCTACAAAAACTAGCACCAGAATAAGCAATTTATATGCTACTCCTGCGGTTACCCCAGCCATTATAAGTCCCAATGTGTACAGAATTCCAGCCTACGTCCCACCCAGAGCCAACAAGTTCACCAAGCAACCGCTACCATTCCCCCGAAACAGTCAAAGCGCTTACGTCATCCCCCTCGTCTCCATCCGCACAGGAATTTCAAGTGAACTTCCTGTTTAACAAGAGTTCCCCCGGAGGACTAAATTTCGAAACCCGCTCGATCAATGGCTGTAAAGTGTCCACCTGCCTCAGAGACAAAGGGTGCACATGCATTGTGGTGTCAGACAAATTGCTCCCCCTTGTCGACCCCCAACATAAGAAGAAAGCAATTGTACACGACTTCGTGGGTCGAGAAAATAGATTCCCGGTAATCCGCTGCCATGTAAAGTGTAAATATTTCACTGGTTTGGCCGACGTAGTGGCAGCCCTCATCAAATTTTGCTCGGTACTCATTGGCCGGAGCGCACTACTCTCCCTGAGTGAAGTGACTCAAGCTGTTGTCACTCGTGTGCAAGCTAGCCGTGAGGCCTCTCGCCCAACGCGCATTTTCACCCCAGAGGCACCTTTAGAGGTTCCAACAAGTGATGCCTAATTCCTCAGAGCTCAGCAGAGCTGCCCTTTACTTCAATCCCTTTGGGAAAAAGCCCGAAAGAACGAAAAGGTGATCGTTCGAGGGAACCATCCCATAAGGTACATTATTAACGAATCCCTTCTGTTTCGCACCTCGCGAGATGAGTCCGATCCACCTGCCAAGGTCATGTGTATTCCACGCAAACATGTAGACCAAATCCTGCAAGTCGCACGTGAAAGTCCCATGGCCGGTTATTTCGGTCATAACAAGACTTTTCAGCGAGTATTTAAATACTTTGTTTGGCCCGGTGCAGCCAAAGATATTGGAGAATTCTGCAAAATGTGCGATTTGTGCCAGAAAACCACTGCAAAAGGTCGAATAGCCCCAGCTCCCCTGCAAAGACCCCCAGTCATTTCGGAGCCCTTCTCGAGAGTCACCATCCACCTCATTGGACCAATTCACCCCCTTTCCGCCGAAGGTCATACGCATGTACTAACATTGATAGACTGCGCTACCCGATTCCCAGACGCTTTCGCTTTAAAAAGGATCGATATTATCTCTTGCTTGGAAGCCCTTATTTCCATTTTTTTCTAGAGTAGGATTGCCCAAAGAAATCTTTTCAGATAGAGGCCGCCAGTTTACCTCTGAGCTCATGGAACACGTGAACACCTTGCTCCAAATTAAACCTATTTTTACCACCCCCTTCCATCCGAGCGCGAACGGCATGTGCGAAAAGTTTAATGCCAACTTGAAAAGCATCCTGAAGAAGCTTTGCATGGAACAACCCCAAGAATGGCACCGATATTTGCCAGTTGCGTTATTCGCATGCCGCGAAATTCCCAAAAGGATCATCGGATTTTTCCCATTCAAGCTTCTGTATGGGAGAAACGTGCGGAGGCCCCTCAGTATTTTGAATGAGCTATGGACAAATTCCCGTTTGTGTCCAAAATTAAGTAACACTTATTCCTTCGTCCTCGAACTAAGGGAAAGATTAAAATGGTGTTCTGACATAGCAGTCAAAAATTCCGAAATTAATATGGAAAAGTATCGGACATACTTTGATCCAAAGGCCAAACACAGAAAACTGAAGCCCAGAGATGAAGTTCTACTCTTACTCCCCTCGGATTGCCATAAACTTCTCTCCCAATGGAAATGCCCCTACGCCGTTCAAAAAACCCACGGATCGGTCGATTATGTTATACAGACAACCGCAGGTGATAAGTTGTATCACATAAACATGCTAAAAAAGTATCATAGACGGGCCTGTATAAACAATATAGTCGCCTTCGACGAAGAAAGGGTAATTGATGCCGTCCACCCAAACAACCCCCTAAATATTGTTAATTCGATTTGCGTAGAGTCAAGCGAAGATTGTCCTCTTCACGTCCTCCCGTCCAAGCTGCCCCCCATAAAAGAACCTTTCCCCGAGTTGGATGTAAACTTCGACCTCACCCCTGCCCAAAGGAACCAAATGATGGCGCTTTTGGAAGAATTTAGTGGAGTCATTTCCGAGTCACCAGGATGCTCGACTCAGTTCGAACATGATATCGCCCTCACTACGCTCAAACCTGTGCGATGTAAGCCCTATCCCGTACCGGTGCACCTAAGAGACGCTTTCAATGAGGAAGTCAACAATCTTTTGCAATTAGGGATTATCGAGCCATCTACGTCCGACTACGGTTCGCCAATAGTCATGCTCCGCAAGCCAGACCAGTCCTTTAGGATGTGCGTCAATTTTCGGGAGTTAAACACCGTCACCGTGTTCGACGCCGAGCCTCTCCCCCTAATTGACCAAAATTTACATCTCTTGGAAGTAGCCGCCTATATCACTGAGATAGACCTATGTAAGGCCTATTATCAGATCCCCCTAAAGGCCTCAGCAAGGAAACTAACAGCCTTTCCTACAGACAAAGGTTTAATGGAATTTACTCGTCTTCCTTTTGGCCTAGTCACTGCCTGCAGTAGTTACAACCGCATAATGCGCTGTGTAATAGGCGGTTTAATAAACGTTTCTTTTATTTTTATAACGTGTATGTGGCTACACGTTCATGGAACGACCATATCTTGTCCCTCCACCCGCTTTTAGAACGCTTAGAGCATTATGGCTTAACGATTAAACCCTCAAAATGCCATTTTTCTTATAAATCCATAGAATACCTTGGATTTAAAATAGGCGAAAGTCATCTGGCCCCACAGAAAGAGAAGGTAAAAGCTATTGTAAATATGCCCCTACCACGCACCAAGAAGCAATTACGGTCTTTCCTCGGTGCCGCTTCGTTTTACCGCCGCTTCGTACCCCAATTCGCTTCTGTAGCAGCTCCCCTAAACTATCTGCTAAAAAAGAAACTCCTGGACCCCCTCCAGTGGAACTCCGACGCCGAAGCGCACTTTGAAGAGCTCAAAGAGAAGCTAGTCTCCGCCCCAATCTTAAAACTGCCGAACCCTCAAAAGAAATTTGGCGCAAGGACAGATGCCTCCCAACTGGGTATTGGCTGCGTATTACTCCAATACGATGAGGACCAAGAACCCGCTCCTATAAGCTATGCGAGTCGCCGACTGACGGCTCGCGAACGGGCATACGCTACGGTAGAACTGGAAGCTCTAGCGATTGTTTTGGGGATTACAAAATTTAGAATGTATCTGGTAGGTCGTCCATTAATCATAGAGACTGATCATAGACCGTTAGCCTACTTAAAAACTTGTAAATTCCGAAACGGCAGGCTAATGCGCTGGTCACTATTGCTAGCGAAGTACCGTTATGAAATCAGGTATCTAAAAGGGGCTAACAATGTACTCGCAGATAGCCTTTCGAGAAACCCAATTTCAGATAGCGATTAGTAGTGAATTATTTATTTTTTGCGTGTATCTCTTTGTATGAATAATTATTTCTTGCCTGTACTCTGTATGTGTTTTATTTTGTTTTGTATATGTAAATTAGAGAAACTAACGTAGCAGTAGTATTTTGTAGCCATAAGATACTAAGGTAAATTCCTAACGGTTTTGATGAAATTACCGACTCAATTGTTGGAGTCGAGGAAGATGATTACAAATTTTCCCGGGAAAGTTGATTTTCACATTATTCCTTATTTTATGGCGGAATAATGTTCCTCGAAATAGGTAGGCGTGTGAGGGTATGGAACGTACATACTCGCATGCCGTCAGACAATCGTGGGAACGAAAGAAATTTTTCCTTTGATTTGACCTTTGTCTCCTCTCCCCCCCCCACCCTTCCCCCAACTGGCTACAGGAAGCCGGACGAAAGAAGGCCTATCTCACAGAGAAGCCTAAATTCTATTTGCCTTCTTTACGATACCATAGAGATTGTCCAGTAGGCGCTGCAATAAGCGAATTGTCTTTAATGGAATCTCTCTCTTGATTTCCCACAATCCGCGGTATAAATAACATCGTCGTTCATCCCTCTACAGCAGTGTCCCAAACATACTCGCGTAGCGCTTAACCCTCATGTTGAACAAGAGTCGTTGCCGTAACGTATCGACTGCCAACGCGCCACCGAGTCAACTTGGTCGCTGTCTCAAAGTGTTCCTGAGAAAAAATCCCGCCCCGCAGAGTCTGTGACTAGAAGAATACGCTCTGTTGCTCAACGTAACTTGAGAAAGAAAGGAACATCCAAATAGTTACTGAAAGTTACTATTTGTTAGTGTCGCATCCAGTTAGGAATGAACTAACCGAAACTGCACTCAGCAGCCCCTAACCCGTCGTCTTATCCCCCCTCTCCCCGAGAACTCGTTTTAACGCCACCCGAACCACCTCGTCTGGACCTGAGTAGTCGTCTCTCCAATCCATCACAATTAATGGTAATCTGTAAAACCAGTGTCCCTCTATTCTTAAATTACCTATTTAATTAACAGTGATTGATACTCCCATTGAGTTATTATAAATCTAGACGCTTAACGTCAGTGTTTAATATTTAATCCTTAATTTTGCCTGTTTACCTATTGCTAATTATTATATTTGTGTAAAGTAAAGTTTATTTTTTGTACATGTGTTTATTTGTGGCTCCTCCTTTTTGACGTACCCTTGGCAAGACTTTAATTAAAAATCCCTTCGGCTAATTTATTCAACCTGTATTATGCACTCTTAGAATTCAACAATCACAAACCTCCCCAAAGTAACAAGTGGGACTTTTATAGTGAGAATCCTGGCTACGGCACAACCCGCCTCTAACCAGCTTTCGCATGTTCAGTAGTAATTAAAGCCTGCCCATATATATATATATATATATATATATATATATATATATATATATATATATATATATATATATGATCGTAGATTGAGTCATAGGGTCAATAACATCGACTTAAACAAAAGTGGTGCGTCCAGATCAAGGACTAGAATAATTATTGGACCAGACTATGAGCAATTCTACGACAATCACCATTCATCTTCGTTTAACTAAATTACTATTTTGTGAAAGAGAACGAAGAATGACAAAGTCATGTTGTCTAAGATTTAAGGAACAGTGTTTGAATGATTTAATCTTGCACTAAAATCTATTGAAGATTTCTTATAAACGTACACGAAATTTATGAATTAAGGATAGCCCTCAAGCAAGATTCTCAAATGGCAGAAAAAAATGATGTGAATTTATGCTTAACTATAGGGAGGCGAAATTGTAAGTTTAAAAATGAAAGGAAATGTTCAAGGTTATTTAAATGGTAATCGAAAAGATTGCAAGCACACCGATGCTGCAATTTGCAATCTTTCTGATTACCTTTTAAATAACCGCGAGCAATTTCTTAGGCTTATAAATTTGTCCATAACCCTATATTTTAAGAACGAGATTTTTTGAAGGTTTGAATAAGATTTTTTCTCTTAGTTCGGATGTCACCTAAGTAGATTTAACTTTTTTATCAGTTATTTCTAATAATTCCTTTATAATATAAAAAAAAATAAAATGTTAAAGTTCAGAAATAAATATAAGTATCGAATTTTGGGGGAACTTCAGAAAATTTCATAAAATTTTGGCCTGGAAATTATTATAGCAAATTTAGATGGAGAAAAGAAAAAAGAATCATGATAGGCCGTAGGACACAGACCGAAGAAGAATAAGAAGAAGAAGAAGAAGAAGAAGAAGAAGAAGAAGAAGAAGAAGATCTAGATGAAGATGACGAAGAAGATGATGAGGAAGATGAAGATGAAGTTTAAGAAGAAGATGAAAATGAAATGAAGTTGAAGTTTAAGAAGAAGATGAAAATGAAGATGAAGACGAAGATGAAGATGAAAATGAAAAAGAAGAAGAAGATGAAGATGAAGAAGAAGATAAAGATGAAGAAGAAGATGAAGATGAAGATTAAGATGAAGATGATGAACTACAGAACTACAGAACTACAGAATCTAGGACCAACAAAGACCCTAAGGTCCGCTCGAGGCTAGTCCGCTACACTACATCCGAAACTACGATACACACTTATCTACGAGTGTATCTCTAACATGCTATATTTTTTATTTATTTTTTTTTTTTTAATATATAATCTACTGTACACACTTATCTACATGTGTACAATGTCAGGCATATTAACTACTTCAACCTAAGGGGGGGTGATAGAAAGTTTTTCTTCTCAACTTCCGCAGCCCTCGACTGCTAGTGGTGAAAATCTAGTTATAGGATAGGCGGAAAAGAAAATGGATATCTAAACTACACATGCAAGAGAAATCGCTGGCATCATTTTTAGTCATCATTTTTACTCTCGTTGTTCCTCCGCTCCAAACTCCTTTTGCAAAGACGTTATTATTTACTGTGCTCAGACTACGTTATATTTATACTATTTAAGTGCGCGTCGAGACGGTTTTTAAACATATTTACCGACCTACTATCCACTACGTGGGTGGGTAGCCTATTCCAAATTTGAGTAATTTTAAACGTAAAATAGTTTTGGGCTATACTAGTGTTAAATCGCTTGTTCACTAATTTTAATCCGTGTTGCCGAGTATTTCCCCTATGATCCAATTCGAACAAATTCCTATAATCAACGTTTGAAAATCCTTCCAATATTTTAAATACTTCAATTAGCTGGCCACGTAATCTTCTGCCTTCGAGAGATGGCAAATCTAATGCCCTGAGTCTTTCCTCATAGGGCCTGTTTCTCAGCTCGGGAATTAATTTTGTAGCCCTACGCTGCACTCTTTCTAATTGCGCGATATCTTTGTTTAAGTATGGAGCCCAAAATTGAACCGCATATTCGAGCAGTGGACGCACAAGTGATTTATACAATGGTAAAATTATCTCTTTGGATTTGAACGTGAAATTACGCGCGATATAACCCAGCACACGATTTGCTTTTTTACATGCATCCGCGCATTGTTTCGTGACTTTGAAGTCATCCGAGACTAAAACTCCCAGGTCTTTTTCCAATTTAACTACGTCGAGGACCTGGCCTTTCATGGTATACTCTACCCTCAAATTATGGCAACCCAAATGCATCACCTTACATTTACTTAAATTAAACTGCATTTGCCACTTATCCGCCCATCTGACAATCAAGTTTAGGTCCTTTTGTAATTTTTCTACATCCGATCTTACATAGGCACGGTTGCCCAGCTTCGTGTCGTCAGCAAATTTAGAAATCGTACTAAATACGCCATTATCCAAATCGTTTATATATATTAGAAACAATAATGGGCCAACAACGGAGCCTTGTGGCACTCCACTACTGACGTTGACCCAATCTGAACATTCACCATTTATAACTACTCGCTGCGAACGATCCTTCAGCCAATTTCTAATCCAATTTAATATCTTACCCTTCACACCGACTGCTTTAACTTTCATTAATAATCTCTCGTGCGGAACGGTGTCAAACGCCTTTTTAAAGTCTAGATAGATTACATCTACAGCTTTGCTTTCGTCGTAAACGCAAATCATTTTATGGAAGAATTCGAGCAAATTTGTCAAGCACGATCTCGCCCGCCTAAACCCATGTTGGGAATCTTTAATCAGATTATTTACCTCGAGGTGGCACACTATTCTATCTCTAATTACCGATTCTAAAAGCTTTCCAACTACCGAAGTTAGACTAATAGGACGAAAATTCGTTGCTTCGTATCTATTCCCATTCTTAAATATTGGTGTAACGTTTGCACGCTTGAAGTCTACAGGGACTACGCCATCTTCTAATGAGCGATTGAAAATTGCACGCAACGGCTTCGCAAGCTCATTCTTAAGTTCCTTTAAATGAGTGGGGTAAACGCCATCGGGCCCGGGTGATTTCGACTTTTTCATCAGGTTAATATATTTAAGAATTTCCACTTCATTAACCGTTATATCGGATATGCAAATATCACTATTATCTACTTCTTCAACTAACGATCCTAATTGGGACGAATCTTCAATAGTAAAGACGCTTGTGAAATGTTCATTTAAAATTTTAGACATTTCCGCCGGAATTTCCGTCAAACGACCATCTTTGTCTTTAATCGGCCCTATTAACCCTTTTAAGGGTTTCCTACTGTTTACATAGCCGGAAAACCGTTTCGGTTCCTTCTTTGAATCCTTCGCCAGTTTTATTTCATATTTCCGCTTCGCATCTCTAACCGCCCGTTTAACTTCTCTTCGAGAATCTATGTAATTTTGCCGACTTATAAATGACTCGTTGTTCTTATGTATTTGAAATTTTCTATTTCGGTCCTTAATTAAGCTTAATATGAGTGGGCTAACCCACGGCGCTCTCATCGACTTCCCGCTCTTACGGCGCACATACTTTACTAAGTCGAAATTTACACTAAGGAGTGTACGCCGAAGCTCAGTGTACATTTCTCCTACCGACCTATTCTCGAAGCGCATTCCCCAGTCTACATCCTTAATCCTTCCGCGAAAAGTATCAAAATCACAGCTACCAAAACGTGGAATGAGCTGTGTACTAATTTTTACATCTACACACGTGTTAACCACGAATCTAATCGCATAATGGTCAACCGAGGCTAAATGCTCTCCTACACAAACATTTTCTACCAGTGACTCGTCAGTCGCCATGATTAAATCGAGGATATTATTATCACGAGTTGGTTCCTCCACTTTTTGAACGAGGAAATTCTCCAGAATAAAGTTTAGTAGTCTCTCCCCAGCTTTATTTGACGTTAGGTTACTATAATTAACGTTTGGATAGTTAAAATCGCCGCAGACTAATGTGGTTCCTTTTCTAACCCAAGATGAAAGCATATCAAAGAGTGCAGCATCTTCTCTTTCTATTTGCGATGGAGGACGATATATGACGGCTAAATTAATTTTATATTTTGCATTACAACATAATTGGATTAATAAGGCCTCACTTCTCATATCTGCCGTAGACGAGTCGATCGTTATAGCGTTTAAGTCATCTTTTATATACACTAATACGCCCCCTCCTCTACCAGTTTGTCTATTTGTATAATGAATTTTATAACCTGGTATATCAAATTCACAAACACTGATCCCCGAATGTGTATCTATCCAAGTCTCGCTTAAGAATACGAGATCGTAGTCTCCCTCTAGAATTACGGCTTTTATTTCGGCAAGTTTATTTTTTAAGCTACGAACATTTGAATATATACATTTCAATTTGCGCTTTAGGTGGACTCCTCTATCACACGCGAATCTGTTCCGTTTCCCTGCTCCCCAATACTCATTGCCCCTTCAAGCGAGGAACGGTCTGGCGCATGGGCATCACGTGGCCCCGCAACTCTCCTACTTAATATGCTACGTACTGACTGGTCTAAAATCCTACCCAGCCGACTGTTTCCCACATCGCTTAAATGAATTCCGTCCGTTTGATAAAGTGAAGGTTGGTCTTGGAATTTATCCCAAACGTTAAAGAAGCTAACTCCAGTATCGCGACACAAGCGCTTAAGGCACTCGTTTGTATATATAGCACGGGACTGCAGACGCAACGTGGATTTTAGTCGGGGTAAAATGCCAATTATTCCTACGTTATCCGCTTTAACTTTCGCAGTATGAATCAGAGTCTTAGCGCGGTTTACTATTCCTTCTGGGGTGCTGTCGTATCTGTGCACATCATTCCCCCCTACGAGCGTGAGGATCGTACGCCCGTCACGTGTTTGGTCCAATTTTTCAATTTCACTAACTACTTTATCTATGCGGCCACCAGGAAAGCAAAATCGTTTTCGTTTTGACGGGTTTCGCGCTGTGAATTCCGGCTCTTGGTTTTTAATTAGAGAATCCCCAATTAGTACAGTTTCTTCTTCCCCTTCGATAGGAGTTAGCAGTGCGAAGGGGTTTGAGCATGGTAATGTGAAATGTTGTTCCCTCGATGGTCTAGCCCCATTTCTAACGGGCCTAAATTGCGAATCTTGGGGTCTATATTGTGAATCCTGGGGTCCAAACGAGTTCAAAATCCTTTGTTGCTGGTCAACAATTGTCTGATGATTCATACGAGTAGGCCGATTGTCGCGATTTCTATTTTCCCTCCCACGCATGTCATGAATGGTAGAATTTAGACTCGAATTTAATTCGTCGACTTTACGGTTGGTCGATATAACGTCCCTCGCGACGGAATTTAGTTCTAATTTAATTTCGCTAATCGCGTTAGCAAACTTACGCTCCAACGCATCGTTTAACATACAAAAACGGCAAATTCTAGTTTGTTCCATGTTAGAAGGAACGTAAATTTCCTTATTAAAGGAAGCCCCACAACTCGAACATTCAAACTTGATCACGGGCATTGTCGATTTCTAGAATACGTATGAAGATAAATAAAATTAACACAGCGAATAAGACGGCCAATCTTTTTAATACAGCGACTAATATTATATGAGCGCAGGAAGTATCTATAATTATTAAGTTACTCAGAAAACGAAATTTATGGGCACAGATGAATTAAGCAGGAGCACAGAGATGAAGATGAAGATGAAGATGAAGAAAATGAAGATGAAGATGAAGAACTACAGAACTACAGAATCTAGGACCAGCAAAGACCCTAAGGTCCGCTCGAGGCTAGTCTACACTACATCCATAACTACGATACATACTTATCTACGAGTGTATCTCTAACATGCTATATATTTATTTATTTTTTATTTCATTTTATTTTATTTTTATTTTAATATATAAACTACTGTACACACTTATCTACATGTGTAAATTGTCATACATATTAACTACTTCAACCTAGGCGTGGGAGGGTGATAGAAAGTTTTTCTTCTCAACTTCCGCAGCCCTCGACTGCTAGTGGTGAAAATCTAATTTTAGGATAGTAAGACTATTTATAGGATAGGCGGAAAAGAAAATGGATATCTAGACTACACATGCAAGAGAAATCACTGGCATCATTTTTAGTCATCATTTTTATCCTCGTTGTTCCTCCGCTCCAAACTCCTTTTGCAAGACGTTTTTATTTACTGGGCTCAGACTACGTTATATTTATACTATTTAAGTGCGCGTCGAGACGGTTTTTAAACATATTTACCGACGTACTATCTACTACGTGGGTTGGTAGCCTATTCCAAATTTGAGTAATTTTAAACGTAAAATAGTTTTGGGCTATACTAGTGTTAAATCGCTTGTTCACTAATTTTAATCCGTGTTGCCGAGTATTTCCCCTATGATCCAATTTGAACAAATTCCTATAATCAACGTTTGAAAATCCTTTCAATATTTTAAATACTTCTATTAGCTGGCCACGTAATCTTCTGCCCTCGAGAGATGGCAAATCTAATGCCCTGAGTCTTTCCTCGTAGGGCCTGTTTCTCGGCTCGGGAATTAATTTTGTAGCCCTAAGCTGCACTCTTTCTAATTGCGCGATATTTTTGTTTAAGTATGGAGCCCAAAATTGAACCGCATATTCGAGCAGTGGACGCACAAGTGATTTATATAACGGTAAAATTATATCTTTGGATTTGAACGTGAAATTACGCGCGATATAACCCAGCACACGATTTGCTTTTTTACATGCATCCGCGCATTGTTTCGTGACTTTGAAGTCATCCGAGACTAAAACTCCCAGGTCTTTTTCCAATTTAACCACGTCGAGGACCTGGCCTTTCATAGTATACTCTACCCTCAAATTATGGCAACCCAAATGCATCACCTTACATTAACTTAAATTAAACTGCATTTGCCACTTATCCACCCATCTGACAATCTAGTTTAGGTCGTTTTGTAATTTATCTACATCTGATCTTACATAGGCACGGTTGCCCAGCTTCGTGTCGTCAGCAAATTTAGAAATCGTACTAAATACGCCATTATCCAAATCGTTTATATATATTAGAAACAATAATGGGCTAAGAACTGAGCCTTGTAGCACTCCACTACTAACGTTGACCCAATCAGAACATTCACCATTTATAATTACTCGCTGCGAACGATCCTTCAGCCAATTTCTAATCCAATTTAATATCTTACACTTCACACCGATTGCTTTAACTTTCATTAATAATCTCTCGTGCGGAACGGTGTCAAACGCCTTTTTAAAGTCTAGATAGATTATATCTACAGCTTTGCTTTCGTCGTAAACGCAAATCATTTTATGAAAGAATTCGAGCAAATTTGTCAAGCACGATCTCACCCGCCTAAACCCATGTTGGGAATCTTTAATCAGATTATTTAGCTCGAGGTGGCTCACTATTCTATCTCTAATAACCGATTCTAAAAGCTTTCCAACTACCGAAGTTAGACTAATAGGACGAAAATTCGTTGCTTCGTATCTATTCCCATTCTTAAATATTGGTGTAACGTTTGCACGCTTAAAGTCTAAAGGGACTAGGCCATCTTCTAATGAGCGATTGAAAATTGCACGCAACGGCTTCGCAAGCTCATTCTTAAGTTCCTTTAAATGAGTGGGGTAAACGCCATCGGGCCTGGGTGATTTCGACTTTTTCATCAGGTTAATATATTTAAGAATTTCCACTTCATTAACTGTTATATCGGATATGCAAATATCACTATTATCTACTTCTTCAACTAACGATCATAATTCGGACGAATCTTCAACAGTAAAGACGCTTGTGAAATGTTCATTTAAAATTTTAGACATTTCCGCCGGAAATTCCGTCAAGCGACCATCTTTGTCTTTAATCGGCCCTATTAACCCTTTTAAGGGTTTCCTACTGTTTACATAGCCGTGAAACCGTTTCGGTTCCTTCTTCGAATCCTTCTCCAGTTTTATTTCATATTTCCGCTTCGCATCTCTAACCGCCCGTTTAACTTCTCTTCGAGAATCTATGTAATTTTGCAGACTTATAAATGACTCATTGTTCTTATGTATTTGAAATTTTCGATTTCGGTCCTTAATTAAGCTTAATATTAGTGGGCTAACCCACGACGCTCTCATCGACTTCCCGCTCTTACGGCACACATACTTTAATAAGTCGAAATTTACACTAAGGAGTGTATGCCGAAGCTCAGTGTACATTTCTCCTACCAACCTATTCTCGAAGCGCATTCCCCAGTCTACATCCTTAATCCTTTCGCGAAAAGTATCAAAATTACAGCTACCAAAACGTGGCATGAGCTGTGTACTAATTTTTACTTCTACACACGTGTTTACTACGAATCTAATCGCATTATGGTCACTCGAGGCTAAATGCTCTCCTACACAAACATTTTCTACCAATGACTCGTCAGTCGCCATGATTCAATCGAGGATATTATTATCACGAGTTGGTTCCTCCACTTTTTGAAAGAGAAAATTCTCCAGAATAAAGTTTAGTAGTCTCTCCCCAGCTTTATCTGACGTTAGGTTACTATAATTAACGTTTGGATAGTTAAAATCGCCGCAGACTAATGTGGTCCCTTTTCTAACCCAAGATGAAGATGAAGAAGGAGATGAAGATGAAGGTGAAGATGACGAAGAAAAAGAAGAAGAAGAAAAGAGTGTTCAGGGTGTTAAAATAAAGATTATAAAGGGGATTAAAAAGGGCGGTTAAGATTAGCAAATAAGGCCGTAGGCCACACCCCGCAGGGGTGCCTGTGTAACCAAGCTCTTCCTTTTAAGGAAGAGAACAGCGGCTTGTCTCCCTATAATTAGGATTAAATTTATTTCTTTTTTTCTCCCACTTGATAAGCTGGCCAACATGACGTCGATCATGGAGCCTGAAAAGTCTTTAATAAATTATTAGTATCGTATACATATATATTGTTGCTCTTGAGCAGTTCAATTTTAAATGTCACCATCACAAAATTTTGCGGTCGAAAAGGTCTTATGCAGCGATGATGGAGCTTCACATTTTAATGAATATTCCTGCCATTGAAATAATTAACATTTGTTCTCATCCCAACTAATAATAAAACTGACGCGTGGATTTAACAATAATCTCGTCAAAAGTTCAAGATTATTTTAGAATGTATTTTTAATGGAAATTATTTTCTAATCAATAACAAAGCTTACCAATAGATAAACGGAATAGGAATAGGATCCTCAATAGCACCAATAGTAGCTAACAATTTAATGAATCATCTTGAAAACAACCTTTTGAATTAATGTCCTTTATAATTTAACTATATTTTACCGTATGTGAGTGGAGGATTTTTTTGTTATTTTTAATATTTTGAATAGGGCCAACCATTTTTCAGTTTTATAAACTAACTCCATTCTAACATTAAATGTATTTTAATTTAGAGAGTAAAAATAAACTGAAATAAAAACCCCATAAAAAAACCTCCATATGCAAAAAGCCTACCTATTTCATGTCTAACAAACTGAGCGCAGTAAAATAACTAATATATAGAGGTTTCCTTCTCTTTTCTACTAATTCTTTAATTTCATAAAGAATTCCAACTTTAAAAGAGAGACAGACAGACAAACTAACATATGGCGCCGCGAGCACAATCCGCCTTATAGCATGATTTCTTTTATTATTTTATTGATACAATTCATACAAGTGTTTGAAGTTTCTGATATTTAAATAAGTTTTTATATAGTAAGATAATTTACGCTATTTTTATAACTCGTCCCCCATCTTCTACTAACTATTCTATATCATGTTTGTAAAAATCTTTTGACTTTGTTTTAAAGTTCTGTAGGTTTGTCGGATCTATTCTGTTGTCTATATCTTTAATCCGTTCAGGTAAATCAGAGGCTTTTGTTTACGCTGGACTATTGTTATATCCCCAGGACTATCCATTTTCTACAACGCAAGACGCTGATTGGCCATATGCCAAATCGAATATGATAGAACCCAACTAACGACGGAGCGAGCGGGAAACCGGTTAATTAAGAGACCCTATAATTTCTCACAAGATCAGACTCAAAGAGGCATTTTCTCTCTGCAGATGGGTCCCATCGTAAACCACCACCCGAAGAAATCAAAATCACGCTAGAGATAGGGCAAAAATGTTTAAATGTCGCGGAAGTGTTGAAGTTCCCCAACATGACACACGTCATTAAGGTGAAAATTGCTGAAATGGAAATTGCGAAAAAAGCTAGACAAAACTGACTCTTGCCATTAAACTTGGAGATCATTCCAACGCAAATTGAAAACGATAAATTGAAACTTATCAAAGTGATTATATTCATCAGATACTTTAAGCAAAGAGTTATAATACATGATTACCCCAATAAGAAAATGCCGACATGCTCTGAATGCAGGCAAAAAAGAGCACCAGTGGTCCAATTGAACCAATGAGGATAAAAGTTCTCAAACTGCGGAGGCCCTTAGCGAACTCCAGCAGAAGTGCTCAAAACCCAAGGAAGCAGCAATAAATAAAACCGACGATAACCTTAAGAGCAAAAACCGAACGAAACAACAAACCCTACGCAGAAATCACTACAGAACGCTCTCAGAATATAACAACCTACCTCAAAAGAACAGACTAAAGAAAACGTTATGGTTTCTAGAAAACCCAACTTAGCGAGATAGTGGGCATCGAAAGAATAAAATAAAATAACCACAATAAAGACCAAATAGAAGAGAGAAAATAAGAATATAACCAAATGCAATTAACATTTATTGTGAACCACGATTCATTCATTTTCTCACGTAAATAGGTAATATAAACCTAATTGAAATTTATCAAATTGAATAGCCTAGCAGACGTGACTAATCAGATACTTAAACTTCTCAGAATTAATAATAGAAACAAGAGTGTAAATTCGGTTGCCCTTACCACAAAGAGCAGCTTTTAGCAGAGAGAAAGGGAAGTATGGTCCTGAATTTATAATGTACAGTGAAAAATGGCGGTAGGCGTTTTGAACTCGGACACTATTACGACTATTTTGAGTTTTTCGGGCGTTTCTTGCAATTAAGGGGGATTAAGGTTGAATTTATATGATTTATGTCATATCGGCCGTGGTTTAGATTAAGAGAGTGAAAGGGATGGAGAGAAAGAGAGAGAGAGAGAGAGAGAGAGAGAGAGAGAGAGAGAGAGAGAGAGAGAGATTGAGTAACAAAGAGTAACAAGGGAAGTAAGTACCCTAGGAGACCTTACGGTCCATTCAAAGAGGGTCCATTCAAATTGAGCGAGATAGAGAGGAGAAAGAGATATATAGAAGAGTAGATACAGTTTATTACTATACATGTACGTGTGTGTTTTCTTTGGAAAACCTACAGAAAAAAAAAGCCTTCATTGGAAATACAAACTACCTCCCTTTTATTGTAGAAAATGACAAGGTGATATCAGCTATTACATTTCTTTTTTAGGCTACTTTTATTCTGCAAATCGTTATTGTCTAAGAGAAATTTATGTCTAAATTGCTTGCATACAATAAATAAGTTGGTTCCTTAAACTTTTACCTGTCAATCCTCAAAATAAAATTATTTACCAAAGATTTGTGAATAACTTGACTTAACCTGGTTAGGATCAAGGATTTGCACTATATTGACTACATTTTTGCATGAATCCTTAGTAAATTTAGAGAAAACTGAAGGAATAATATATAATTTATAAGATGGTAAAATAAATTTAAGAAAATGTTTATTTCAAGATACTTAATAGGAAAGAGACACTTTAATAAAATTCAACGCAGACATAAAGAAGAATAGTCCTTCATTACCTTAACCTTAGGAGCGAGAGCTAAAAACTCGTTATCATAATAGTGGTGAACAGAAAAGAAGTTAGTATAGTTTATAATAATGACATCTTTTTCATATCCCGCAATAATTCATTGATTTCTAGCTTTGCTATCTCTACTCTTTACTCTTCCTCGCTCCTCACGAGCCTCCTCAGTGTTCCTTAAAAGCAAGTGTAGGGCTCTGGTAGGAGCGAAGGAAGGCTGATGGAGGCCGGGTTTCCAGTTCCTTATCCCCTCTGGCCATTTTAGGATGACCAGAAGGGTAAGGGTGGGGTGAAAAACTCGGCAAAACTTTCACTGTCTCTCACCTCTAATATTTCTTTCCTTTCACGTTGCTTTCTACTGGGTCGGTGGGTTCATGCCAATCAAATGAACCGCAAAACATATAAAGACTTTTATGCAAAACTTTGATGGTTTGGCTCAAAGAAACTTTCTGAGATCTTGATTGTGAACAGAATTCTGTTAGAATTTTTGAAAGATAGTTTAAAAGGAAAAATAATAGTATTAGATATTGCTCTAGGGAGAAAATTTTAAATTCATTAGATTAAGCATATCAACATGTTTGTTTCAAAAAATTTCCTAACGGTAAAACAAAAAGGGAATTTGCCGATGTAATATATTTGTTTTAAGGGCCATGTGGAAGCTTGCGACTTAATCAGAGTCAACATGCTTGTATTGTATAAAAGTTCAGTTTTTTAAATCAATATCTTTTATTATTTAAATAAATAGTATTAACACATTGGCATTGAATGAAAATATTACACACAACACATGCAAATTAGAGAAACATAGAATGTTACTTTTCGAAGATAACACGATAAAATAAAAAAAAAAATACGCGTTTAAGAAACCAAACCAGAATCAAATTTAATAAAAAAATATTGAATCTTATATGCAAAAGGTTGTTACGAAAACTTTGAACTACGAAAGAGAATTTTAAGATGTCTTATCCATTACACTATATTTTACCTTAGCAATTTTGGGGGATTTTTTCGTTATAAAAAGAAATTTTATGTACAAATTGAGCAAGGCCAAATTTCCATAAATGGATATAGTCATAGCGAAATGTTTTGGCATTAGTTTATCGATAAGAGTATATTTTAACTTTGTAATTTATTAGAACAAAATGGTGAGGGTTCAGGATAAATAAATATGATTATCGAATGTTTTGAATTTTTTTCAAACAAAAATGGTAAATTTAAGATAATTTATTAAAATTTTGTCGTGGTAATTTTTTCGTATGATAGAAGGTTTTATCGAATTTATTTGTAAATTTGATTTTAAATTTTAATCTTTAGCAGGAATAAATAGCTAATGGCCTCTAAAAAGAAGTAAAACAAAAATAAAATTATTCTTCTTTTTCTCAGCCTTTCCCTTCCCGAGGTCGTCGTTCTTCATCAGTCATCCATTAAGGTTTTGGCACTGACTTTACCGACGGATGATCTTCCTCACTCCAACCCTTCATATTCATCCGGTCTTGGGTCAGGCACTGAGTTGGGCTGGTTTGCCTCCTCCCACCCTAGTGGCTAGGAAAATGTCCAAAATATATAAATACCTCAAAAGCTTAGAGAAATAAAGGAAGTGGAAATCGTAGACAGATTAGCTAAAGGAAAATTCAAGTGGGAGTATAATTCAGATTATGACCAAATTTAGACCTTAAACAGGGCCTCATCGAAATCTCAGCCAACGCATGCGTCAACTTCTCGGCCAAACAGTTCCAAAATAACAAGACCAAAACGGTGAAAAAATTTCAACAATAATAGACCAAGTCGTACGTAACTTGAACAACCTCAAGATCCTTAGCCTGAACGTAAACAGATGAAGAACAAAAAAACTAGAATTCTGCAATATAATCAGAAAAATAGACCCGGAAATAGTAATAATCACATAACACGGAGTAAATATACAGGAAGAACGAATAGAAATTCCCAATTACAACGTAATACGAGGGGCAGTCAATAAGTTTTGCGAATCGATAGGGCAAAACAGAGGAAAGCGGATGGCTGTTTGTTGGGGGTGTTAGGAAAAGTTATGACAAGTCAGGACCTGCAGCCGCACGCTCCTGCCTCCTCTATTTAATAAGCAGTAGCTGATCACAGATCGTCAGTCATAAATTTTTCAACAATGGAGAAGGATAAGCACCGCGCAGTGATCAAATTATTTACCAAGGAAGGCAAGAGATCCATGAACGCATGGTTGCAGTGTACACCGACACCGCCCCTTCCTCTGAAACCATTGCTCCCTGGAATAGGGAGTTCTGCCATGGTCGTGAGTCCCTTAAAGATGACCCCCATCCAGCACACATATCAGACATGACTAACGAGAACAATGTGGACCGTGTGGAGAGAATGATCCTCAAAAATCGACGGGTGAAGATCGAAGAAATCAACGAGAACTTGGAAGATCAAATGGAAGTGTAATCAACATCATCCCCGACAATTTTGCCATGCTCAAGGTCTGTGCCCGTTGGGTCCCTAGAAACGTCACGCCCCATGATCGACTTCAACGTCGTCAAAGTTCGGAGGCCAGGGTTGCACAAGCTGCCCTGCGCGAGTGCGGATTCGAAAAGCTAAACCATCCCCCCTATAGTCCAGATCCGGCCCCTTGCGACTACTTTTTATTCCGCCAGCTCAAGGTTGCACGGCATGGACGTTGGTTTGGGGACGATGAAGATGTCCAGCTCTCCGTCCAGGAGTGGATTGAATAGCAGTTGGGAGATTTCTGGTTGCAATGAATTCGACGCCTCAGGTACAAGTGGCACAAGTGCATTAAAGTCGAGGGTAGTTATATTGAAAAATAATAGAACACTTTTCTTCATTTCTCGTTTCCTTATATCCAAATTGCAAAACTTATTAACCGCTCCTCGTAACTGTGAACCCAACGCAAACACGCTACGATGGCACATCCATAGGGATCAGAAAAGAACTAGCGTACTCCGAGATAAACAATTAGAAGAATCATATTTAGCCATCAAATTAAAAATAACAACTAGAGACCTTGTCATCGCCGGGTCATATTAACACCCCCAGGGATCATATTTCCTGACCCCCACCTTCATTCGCATTTTCTGCCGCCCATCAATAGCGATACTTCTAGGAATCTTAAACGTAAGGTGCCTGTCGACAGGCTATACGAGTGGCAATAACTGCACTGGCAAGACCCTGACTCTCCGGTTAAGGAGAGGAATAGTGCAGGGGGAAGGTCCTGACTTCCCAACATTCCCAACAGAGAGGTATTCAACTACTCAGGACATCATTCCAATAAACCCGAACTTCGCATTAAATCTTCACACTATTCCTAGCCTGGCAATAACATAGGATTACATCGGGTTTGTCACAAGAATTTCAACTTCTTCTATTCAAATCCAAATACTTAAAAGAAAAGCACTGTCCAGGACCAACTGTAAAGCATAAAAAGCCTACCTTGCCGGATAATACATCGCCTCCCTTGATGAAGGCTTCCTAAAAGAAATAGACTCGCGCCTGAAAAATATCAACGAACTAATAACAGATGCCGATTCACTCCATATCCCTACAACAAGCTACAAAACAATCCCCTAACCAATATAGACAGAAGAAAGTTAACACAAAATGCAACAAATTAACACCATGTTGGAGGAAATTCGCCTACACAGAAACAACAAGGAAAGGTACGTACAACTGAAAAACCTACGTATATACTCGTAACTAAACGAACCCATCAGAAATAATGTACATACGAGTGGAATGGCCTCATTGAAAGGATTGACATAGATAGAGACCTCAGAAGTTTCTGAAACTAACTTAGAAAATTAAAAGTTTCCGAACCCAAAGAAAAGATGCATTTGTAGGAAGGAGGAGTTACAATACACGACGACAGAGAGATCGAAACCCGCTTCAAGAACTACTGTTCAAGAAGCTTCTCCATTACTTTGGAGGGGAACCAGAATTACGAGGTAACTTTCGAACAAAGGGTAAAACAACGAATAGACGAAAGGTAATCCGAACTCCGTCCTTACTCACGGGCACACGAAACCTGTGAACCAGAAAATAAGAAAAGACCCTCTACTCTAGAAAAACTTAAAACAGCCCTTTCATCATTCAAACAGAAAAGCCCAGAAATAAGTGATATCACCAAACACCACTTAACAAACGACCGAAACACATTTTGACATCATTACTCAAAATAATCACCGCATGACTAAACACAGGGCACTTTGCAGTAGCATTAAAAACAGCGAGAATGATATTTCTATCAGAGCTTGGCAAACCAAAAGGGCACATCGAAAGCTATCGACCGATCTCTCTGTTTGAATTTATTGGTAAACTGCTCGAGAAACTCCTCAACGATAGGCTCAGAAATTTCTTGGAAGATAACGAATTGCAGAATTGCATCCAACATGGATTCCGAAAATATCGAGGTACCAAGATAGTATGGGGAGGCCATATTTAAAACTTATTATTTTTTAGTACTTGACTGAAGTTGCTCCTTGAAACTTTATCTTAAATTTATCTGACTCTAGTATTCTTGTAGGCTGAGATTCCTTCTTCTTTAAGTTGGCTGGGTTAATTCTTGATCTTATTTTTCTTGATGTATCTTCCTTTTTAACGACGATGTGATGATTCCTTCCAATTCGGATGTCGTGATGACTTCTTGATGCTTCTTGACGATTTTGATGGGATGAGATGAATTGAGACGAGTTATACTTTGAAAGTCGTATTTCTTTGAATACCGTTTTCTTTGAGCGCGGTTTTCTCTTGAGTTGATTTCTTGGTCCTCCTGGATTAGTTAGTCCTTGAAGCATTCTCCGTTTTCTTTGAGAATTTTGTGGCCTTTATGGGATCTATCTTGGGTCTTTGTATCCCAAGGCAAGCACTCTACCGTTATGACACGGCTTAGTCCGTTCTGACTTGGTAATTTAATGGGCTATTTGTATTCTCGCTTTTTGGAAGGAAGTTTTTCTCTTATACATCTTCGCACCCCAACAATAGCACTGGTACTAATCACTGAAAATCTCGCCATAGAAATTGCAAGTAGCAACATAGTGGATTTAACGCTCAGCAATGTTGACAAAGCATTTGAAAAAGTATGGGTGCCAAAACTAAAGCTGAAAATAGATGACCCCGTATTGAATCCAAACACGCGAATCCTCTGCAGTTATCTTACAAAAAAGAAAGCAAGAATTTCTCTAAATTGTTTCACCAGGGAAGCTTTCACTTCAAAGGTAGGACCCCTTCAGGGGTTGTGTCTAAGCCCCACGCTCTACACCGTGTATACAAGAGACCTACCCTAACCAACGGATGACTGTGCAATGTATATTCAATTACACCACGATATCTCTAAAACCATTACCAGCGAACGACAGAACCCGCGAGATATCGCGCAAACTGCTCGACAAATACAAATATCAACGAGATTGAAAAAAGCCAATGAAATTAAAACAAACACAGAAAAGTTGCGCACGGTTCTAGTAAACAACTATAAAGTCCAACAAGTCACCGCAAACACCATTGTATATCCATACAATGCCGAAGAAAAAGTCCTCGGCTTAAAGATTACAATTATAGGATACAGCTCACAAATAAATGAAAAATAAACTATGCAAAGACCGTCCTACCATTCCTGTACAGGTTCTATAACCTATCAGCAAATAATAAAATAAAATTCTACTTACCACCAGTATGCCCAATTATGACCTATACGATTATTCCACTACACACCTTGACAAAGTCCAAGATTAGGCAAATGCAAAGGTTACACAACAAAGCGACCCGCTTCATTACGCGATCCAGAAAGATAGAAAGAAGCCATCAAGTGTTCTGCATCAAAGATCAAATCTTAAACCTATAAACATCTTTATGGACGAACGCGGCAAAAAAGATATGGCAAACAATACCTGAAAACCTTCAGGGCAAAATACTCGAAAAAATTCAGCTTATGGAAAGAGAATACCAAACATTGAACTTTAAGTAGCAATTCAAAAGCAGTAGAAAGAAGGTTTTAAACGAAATAGAACCAATTAACATCTAAGGCTCAAACGAGACAAAACATGAAAACGAATACAAAAATAAACAAAGGAAAAGTATGCATAAAACAAATAAGTATAAAAACTATCGAAGAAGGAAATAAAAGGACAACAAGCACATGAGTGGTCCAATAACCAGAACCATAAGTAAAAATAAAAAAAATATAAAACTTGCCAGAGAACATTATTAAAAAAAGGTTCGAATGCAAACTAAAAGAAACCTAATACAAATCAAAGAAGTATAACAAAGAAAAACCAAAAAACCGAGAACAAAGGCTCCTATGCTGTAATTACAAATAATATAACCAAAAACAAAATACAATGTAAAGCGAAAGCGTTAGCCAGGCAACCTGGCACATATCATCATCACCCTCATTTCTATCTTTTCAATCTTTTCTATCTCTCTCCCACACTTTCATTTTTTTTCTTTTATCTCTATCCCTAATAAAGAGAATTGCCAGAACTAGAGTCTGGGTGTGCGTTTCTTGCGTCAAAGATCCTCTCATCTCCGTTCCTGATATGTCCTGCCCCGAAATTAAAGGAGAGGGATCGAGTGATTGGATGGTAGTAAGTCCGAAGTAGTCGCTGGGACGATGTCCTCGTAATGAACTTTCAACTGATTTCGTATTTAAGTTGGCGACCAGTCTTCTATTTCCTGCTGTTTGAGAGGCTATCTCGTTTCTTACGACTTGTGCTCCACTTCTAAGTGATGTTTCTTGAGAATAAAACATTAATCCTTAAGGCATTTCTTACAATTAAATGATTAGAACAAGCTTAATTTTTCATATTTCAAAAGGACTCCAATAAAAGTTTTTGGTAAACCCCACGATCCGTTACCCGCTCGCGATTATTGATGTTTTCAGCCCAAATGTAGTGGGACTCGTGTTTTTTTTTATGTTTCGTTCAACACGCGCATGAATTTGAGTGTTAAACTCCAAGTTCAAATTTGATAGGGCCATTTTTATTTGTATTTAAAGAACACAAGAAATAGCCAAACACCCAAATAATAATAATAAAAAAAATTAAAACTGAATTTTACTTATATTAGTCGGCTGGATAGAGATGCTAAATAGCGAAGAGGATTGAAGTCATTTGCGATCTCCCTACAGAAACTAAACCAGTTTTTTTCCGAAAAATCAACCACATGTAAAATCCTCTCAAACGTATTTTAATGTACAATGGCGTTGTATATCGAGGGGCTTATCACAATGATTACAGGAAATTGAAAATTTTCTTAATTTGTGGGGTGCCTAAATATTGTAATACTTTTTTTGCGGTTGGTAATTTCAAGGGGCAGTCAATAAGTTTTGCAATTCGGATATAAGGAAACAAGATATAAGGAAAAGTGTTTTAATATTTTTCAATATAACAACCCTCGACTTCAATGCACTTGCGCCACTTGTCCCTGAGACTTCGAATTCCCGACAACCAGAAATCTCCCGACTGCTGTTCAAACCACTCCTGGACGGCTAGCTGGACATCTTCATCGTCCCTAAATCGGTGTCCACGCAGTGCAGCCTTGAGGTGGCGAAATGAAAAGTAGTCGCTAGGGGCCAGATCTGGGCTGTAGGAGGGAGGGTTAAGTTCCTCGAATCCGCACTCGTGCAGGGCACCTTGTGCAACTCTGGCCTTGTGAACATGGGCATTGTCGGGGAGGAGCAGGACACCGCGTGTCAACTTGCCACGCCGCTTCTGACGGATGAAATTCTTCAACCCAGCCAGTTCCTCGGCGTAATATTAGCCTGTGATGGTCTTTCCACGAGGCTCATAGTATACCATCAACACTCCCTCAGAATCCCAGAAGATTGTGGCCATGCTCTTCCCGGTTGAGGGTTGGGTCTGGGACTTGATGTGGGTCGGAGAGCCCCCATGCTTCTAGGCCATGCTTTCGAGCTTGGTCTCGGGATCCCAGTGATAGACGCACGTTTCATCACCTGTCACTATGCGTGACTCGAATCTCACGGGTCTTGGTTGTACAGGAGCAGCAGCTCCTCCGAACTTTGACGACGTTAAAGTCGATCATGGGGCGTGAGGTTTCTAGGAACCCAACGGGCACAGACCTTGGTCATGGCCAAATTGTCATGGATGATGTTGATAACATATTCATGTGATATTCCAAGTTCTCGCTCGATTTCTTCGACCTTCACCCGTCGATTTTCGAGGATCATCCTCTCCACATGGGCCACATTGTTCGTTGGGCACGTCTGAGGCCCGTTCTGGACGGAGGTCATCTTCAAGGGACTCACGACCATGGCGAACTCCCTATTCCAGCGAACAATGGTTGCGTAGAAAGAAAAGGTGTCGGTTTACACTGCAACCATGCCTTCATGGATATTTTTTACATTCTTGCCTTCCTTGGTCAAAGATTTGATCATAGCGCGGTGCTCAACCTTCTCCATTTTTGAAAATTTGTGACTGACGATGTGCGATCAGCTACTGCTTCTTAAATAGACAAGGCAGGAGCATGCAGCTGCAGGTCCTGACTTGTCATAACTTGTCCTAACACCCGCACAAACAGCCATCCCTCTTCCTCTGTTTTGCCCTACCGATTCGCAAAACTTATTGACCACCCCTCGTATGTAACGCGGAAAATGGGAAAGAAAATGCACAGTTCACATAATAAGGTCGAGATAAAAATTGACTCAACCGACTCAAGATTTGTATCTTGGGTATTTGGACGACAAAAACGAGCTCCCTCAAAATATATTTTTTTTTATTTTAAAATGTTAGGTAATTTCGTGAAAAATGCAGAAAATACACAATGATAATTTTTTTTAAATGCTCGAAAAACCCGAGTAAAAGAATAAATATAAA
The DNA here is from genome assembly GCA_963969495.1 of Ceratothoa steindachneri. Lineage (NCBI taxonomy): Eukaryota > Metazoa > Arthropoda > Malacostraca > Isopoda > Cymothoidae > Ceratothoa > Ceratothoa steindachneri. Next base: position 118,777,424 of record OZ018330.1, on the reverse strand, counting down.
GAAACCAAATAATCCTTATAAATAAACGATTTTACCTGAAAAAAACCTGCATCTCAGTATAAAAGAAAAATTTGCCAAAAATTAAAGAATAGAAAAAAAGAAAAGAGAAAATGATTAAATACTAAAGTATAAAAAAGAAAAAAACTAACTCCAAGGCAAAAAAAATTGATTTCAAATTCAACTAAATGGTTACATATCATCTCTTTGTATCATGACTGTAGGGATGACATAAACTAAAAAATATCTAATTATTTATTTTAAACTAGTAGATGATTCCATAAAATAATGCAAATTTAAAAAATGCTTAAAACTAAAAAGAATTATAGAAAAACATCTGTAAAAGAAAAATATACAGAACCTAATTAAACCTTAAAAAGATTCTATCGGAATTAAAAAGGCATTTAGGGAAACGAAAAATGGCTAGAATTCTAGAATATAAAATAAGAAAAACAAAAATGCTAAAAAACTAAAATAGGTTAAATAAAAACAATAAATTGCACCACCCAGTTGTCGCGGGAAGAGAGCTTGTGTGTACCTTTGACTTTTCGAGCTATTTCGGCAGGGGCACCTCTTCTGGGTACCCCTGGTATGGCTTCCCTTGTCGATTTGGTCGGAAACGAGGTTCCAGCCTAAGTGCGTCACTCTTTCCTTTTTCTACTATGTCCTTCTCTTTTTTTTACTTTTATCCTATCTCCCACTTATACAAAAAGAAAAAAACAAAAAAAGGCCTACTCCTCTCATGTCACTCTTACCATTTTTTTCCTCTATCTACATATAAGGACCTGGCAGCTACCTCATGCGTCAGAAGAGAGGCTTTGGAACCTCTATAAACAACGCCAATCAACGCTCACTGGTTGCGAGAGACGAGGACTAGAGGTGTCCTAGGTGTTGGGGTACGATGAATTGGATAAGGGTAGTGCCCCGTTAATCCCTTCCCTGGCAAGTAATTATTGACCGTTCTGGTAGCATTGGTCCGAGGTGACGGCCCTTTGTTCCCATGTTGGTTGCCAGCCTAATAAAAAGCCATGGGTCGAGTTCCTTGATGGGGCGAGATATCCATTGAACGCTACTCCGAGATCCTGGCCATTGTGAAGGGAACTAGTAGGAGTTTAGTAAGGGGCGTGCTTCGTTGTTGTTCACCTAGTGAGAAATTGATGGCCCCTTCGGGGACCGTCTGTGCTGCTTGTTTGGAAACCACGGCACGCCGAGGCTTGACGACTTAGTCGGACGAACAGCAGCACATGGAGCGTACCTTCTGGAAGACTCCGAAACGACTCCGATCAATAGGCGGGAGCAACTCACGCGGGGAGAACTCACCAAACCCCCTCTTTTTACATATTGATTGGTCACAAGCATAAGAAATATAGTGTGTTAAAAATGGCAGGCAAGAAAGGTCCGGCAGCGTTAAAATTTACGTGTGCCACATGTAAGAAGGACAAGTGGTGCGTTTACTTTCCGGAGGGCTGCTATGCAAAATGCCAACCAGGCAGTGTATCCACCACCTGCATATTAAAGAAGGAAGTGGAAGAAGTAGTGGCCTACTACAGGGAAAGGACGACAGACCTCGAAAAAAAAATCGAGAGGCTCAAAAAGGAGCACTCCCACCAGATCCGCAGGCTCAAAGAGAAGTTAAACGAGCTCTCGAGTCCTGTGGCAAACACCACCTCTACAGAAAGGCCGGCCCGAATGTGGTAGAAACGCCAAAAGGAAAAAATAAAAAGAAAAGAAAGACGAAAAAGGGAAAGAAGAAAGAGGAAGAGAGAGAAATAAAAGAACAAAAGGTAGAAGTTATTGAAAAGGATGACAAGTGAAAAAGATGATATAGAAGAAGAAGAAGAAGAGGAAGGAAAAAAAGACTGAAAAGACCATGATGGAGAAGAGAGAGGAATCGGAGAGCTTGCCTGCGAATATAAAGAATCCGAGTTCAGCAGGCAAATGTGCCAGGGTCAGCCTTGTGGGTGATTCCCAGGCACAGGGCCTGCAGCCCCTGCTAGCGGCCCACCTTCGCACAAGCGTTAAGGTGAGCTGCCTCCCAGGCTGTGGGAATAAGCAGATAAGAGCTGAGGCTGAGAAGTCTCAGATTTCTGAGACTCCAATCGTTGCCCTTATGGTAAGTGGCAATGACCTCTACCTCAGAGGAGGTAGAGGCGAGATTATGAAGACGGTTATGGGCGCTGTCGATGACTGTGGATTGAAAACCCACAAACGCGTCGTGGTGGGGATGCTCTTGAGGTGGGGTCCAAGCCGGACTGCCAACGTGAGGAAAATGTCGCTAAACCGGCGCCTTGCAGACCTCTGTACGGTGGAGGGTGTCTTTTTGGTGGACCCGTTAGTCGTATTCTATGGTAGAAAAGACCTCTACCAAAGGGATGGGGTGCCCCTTTCCTTTAAGGGCGAATCTCCCCTAGCCAACCTCATCCAGGATGTCGTGGAGCGCACCCAAAGGAGTGTCCAGCCCATTGGAAAGGCGGACGTACGCCAGTACGCCCGAGTCACTCCCCAAACAGCCTTCTCAGAGATTGTCAAAAATGGTGCCACCGCGACAACCAAGAAGCCGGGAAACGGAAGAGTATAGGGCGTCCTACATTAGGGGACTCCCTGAAAGTTCTTCTGTTTAATGCGAGGTCCATCAGGAACAGGTTTCCTGAGCTCCCTGGCCTCGTAGCCACGGAAGAACCCAAAATGGTAGCCATAACAGAATCGTATTTAAAAACATCAAACCGAGACTTTGAAGGTGAATTCACGGTTCCTGGCTACCAACTCTTCCACAAAGAGATGGCCAGACAGAGAGTGTGGCAGTGTAATGTTGTATGTCAAGGATGCAATCAATTCTACGAACTCCAACATTATATCCGATCACGAGCTTCTAGGCGTTGACCCAGAGATAGGTCCTGTCAGATACAGGACCCTGCTGCTTTACAGACCCCCTTCCCAACCCGTTGAGAAGGACAGGGAACTGTAGCAACTGGTGGAGGAGCTTGTTCAAGGCAGAGTGTGCATCGTTATGGGCGACTTCAACTAGACAAGTTGACTGGAAAACCAGAGCAGCCTGTGGCGAGAGCGCGCTACTCCTGGAGTTCGCCAACAACGAGTTCCTCACTCAATGGGTCAGAGAACCGACGAGAGGAGACAATATCCTGGACTTGGTCTTCACCTCTGAAGATGATATGGTTGAGGATCTCTCTGTAGGCGAAGAGCTCGGTGGCAGTTATCACCAGCTAATTAGATTTACCATCAAGATCCTGAAGGTAAGACCTGTTGCCAGTCAATCAAGGAAACTTGACTTGAGAAGAGCAGACTTTGCGAGCCTTCGTGCTGGGCTGACGGATGTAAGGCTAGCGGTATGCGAAGATGTTGAGGATTCGTGGAACAATTTCAAAAATAAGTTCATGAGTCTTTAATCAAGTTGCATCCCTCTGAAATGCCTCAGTCGGTCTTCTGTTCAATCAAAGTGGTTTAATCGAGAAATCGGCCAACTGCTTAGGGAGAAGAGAAATGCGTACCGGCGATCGAAGATCTCGGGTGCCTTTGACGAGTACCGGAGGCTAGCCAGAAGAGTGAAGTCCAGCATAAAAGCGGCTAAGCGGTCTGAGGAACTCCAAGTGGCGAGACTCTGCTAGGAGAATCCCAAGGAGATCTTCCGCTATGTAAATAGCCGTAAACCAATCCATTGTACGATTGGGCCCTTAGTGGACGAGGAGGGTGCATTAACTCAGTCAGATGCAGAAAATGCTAACCTGCTCAATGAATACTTTTCTTCAGTGTTTACTAAAGAGTGTGGTCCCATCCCACAGCCCACGGATTCCTACTCGGGGAAAAAGCTGGAGGTAATGGACTTCACCGAAGGTGAAATAAAGAAAAAGATCGCTAACTTAAAGACTAAAAAGTCCCCCGGAACCTACGGGTTTCTATCCAAGGTGTTAAAGGAAGTGTGCAATGAAGTATCACGACATCTGTGCACTGTCTTTAACATGTCAATCCGGACCAGATGCGTTCCCAGAGACTGGCGTGAGGTGGAGGTGACCCTGATCTTCAAGAAAAGAGACCCCAGCCATCCGTCAAACTACCGACCCATCAGTCTGACTTTGATAGTCGGTAAACTCATGGAAAGCATGATAGTGGACAAGATAACGTCTTATTTAGAGTCAAACCTGCGACTGAAGAGTTTCCAGCACGGCTTCCTAAGGCAACGGTCATGCCTGACGAACCTTATGGAATTCCTACACTTCGTGTTCAGTGAGCATGATCGAGACAAGGCGGTGGATGTTGTGTACCTTGACTTCCAAAATGCCTTTGACAAGGTACCACACCGCCACCTTCTCCAGAAAGTGCGTGCGCAGGGCAGAGGCGGCAAGGTAGCAGGTTGCATAGAGAGCTGGCTAAGTGACAGACGGCAACGCGTAGTGGTGAATGGTCGGGCCTCTGAATGGGCGCCCGTATCTAGCGGTGTCCCTCAAGGTTCCGTCCTGGGACCACTACTGTTTATTATCTATGTCAACAACATGGACGGAGACATGGGTGCCAAAATCTCCAAATTTGCCAACGACACCAAGCTTGGTATCAATGTGGCGAAGGAAGGGAACACTGCCAGCCTCCAAGAGGACCTTCAAAGGATTGGGGAGTGGTCGGACACGTGGCAAATGCCTTTCAACGTGAACAAATGCAAAGTAATGCATATCAGCCAACGAAGCCCCAAATCTCAGTACTTCCTTAAGGGAACTGCCCTTGAATCGAGTGACACTGAGAAGGAGTTGAGTGTTACTATCACTAGCGACCTCAAGTTCTCGAAACAGTGCATCGATGCAGAGAAGAAAGCCCAAAGGATGTTAGGCTACATGAAGCGCCAGTTTGGATACCGTAACAAGAAGAGAGTACTTTGTCTGTACAACTCCCTCGTTTGGCAGCACTTGGAGTATTCCGTACAATTTTGGAGTCCTTTGTTTCGAAAAGACAACGCAAGGTTGGAACGCGTACAAGCTAGGGCAACCACACTGATTCCCTCTATCCAACATAAAAGTTATGAGGATAGACTGAGGGAATTAGATCTGTTCTCGCTGGAAACCTGTAGACTGCGTGGTCAGCTCATCGAAGTTTTCAATATACTTCGAGGGTTACACAATGTTGAATACCGGGATATTTTCACACTGAGTGAGAACAGAACGCGCAATCACGGCTTCCAACTTGAACTGAAGCGTTACCACCGCAATCTGTGTGGAAATTTTTTCACGTACAGTATCTGCGGTAAGTGGAACACACTTCCAGTGGAAGTTGTCAACAGTGAATCTGTTGACCAGTTCAAATCAAGACTAGAAAAAGCCTTGAAAAGTGGCCGTTTAGGGACGAAAACAATTCAGCAGCCATGTGCCTACTCAATTGCTAGTCCAAAGGTACCCTCTTTGAATGGACCGTAGGGTCTCCTAGGGTACTTTCTTCCCTTGTAACTCCTTAACTTATTTGGTGTGATGAGCCCCCCCCCCCACACCCTCCCCGTTGAAACAGTTATGAAAAAATTGCCATTTGCGAGCTGGAAACGGATCGCTAGGGCGCATCGATGTGAATATATATATATATATATATATATATATATATATATATATATATATATATATATGTCGTAGAATGACTCCCGACGATACCATATATTACACTATTCGTTGAGGGAACTTCCTTAATTATCTTTAGAGTGCGTTTTACTGTCTGGCGGCCGGTATTATGTATCTTCAAAATGCTTAAGAAGTGGAACTGAGCTCAAGGATAATAATATTGCTATCATTAATAAAATAGAGTTTTATTAATAATAACTATCAGCAAACACAAAAACGGAAAATATTGACAAACAGAATGGAAAGGGTCGTGGAGACTCGGGCTAATCCAAGGATTTAAGGGATAAAAAAGGGTAAAACAAATATGGAGTTAAAGAGATGGGATGGTTCGATAAACCATTTAAAGCACAGGATAGAATTGACAAATAAGGGATCAATACTCAAAAGGTGACGCTTGGCTTACGTAACTTCATTAGGGTGCAGTGGAAGGTACTTGAAGGAATATTCGGTCCGCTGGCGAGTTCCAGCCGAAGGGGGGGGATAAAAGGATCCTGACGAGGCGTCTTGGAAAGGAGAACCGTTACTCGACGAACGGCTCGACGAACAATGGCTGTTCTACTTTGTTCTCTTCTGAACAAAGGGGGGATGAGAACCGTCTCTTGTCTACGGGCTCAAGAACAATGGCTGTTCTAATGTTGTTCTCCTTTGAACAACAGGGGGGGGATGAGAACCGTTTCTTGGCGAAGGGCTCAAAACGAACAATGGCTGTTCTAATGTTGTTCTCCCTTGAACAACAGGGGGGGGGGAGAGAACCGTTTCTTGGCGAAGGGCTCAAAACGAACAATGGCTGTTCTAATGTTGTTCTCCCTTGAACAACAGGGGGGATGAGAACCGTTTCTTGGCGAAGGGCTCAAAACGAACAATGGCTGTTCTAATGTTGTTCTCCTTGAACAACAGGGGGGGGATGCCTTGGGGAATTGGCGTCACTAAAGGCTCGGACCTTTGGCACTCAAGGAATATTGTCCTCCTTCTGGACAAGTGATGGTGAATCTCGAGGTCGAGGTCCCTTGGCGCACAAAGGGAGAGAGGGTGTGGTGATGTTTCGCGACGAAAACCTGGATCTCCAATCTGATCTTAGTGGTAAAGTTTCCATATAAATAGCCAGGACATCTCCTTGGCGTGGGGGAGAATGGGGTGGAAGCTTCGAGGGAACGCACAGCTGGGCCGGAGAAAAATGCCTTATCTGTCCATAAGCCTAACTCGATCTGGCGAGGTCGGCGTATGGGGGCGAACGGGGGGGACGATAACCTCCTTGTTTAAACATTGGCGTCCGGTAGCTGTTGATAATACTCCAAGCCTCGAATCGAAGATGCACGTGGGCCTCCTCGAGGTTTTAACTAATATGGGATAGGAGTTGAATTTAACACAGATTCAACTCGTTCTATCACAATATATATATATATATATATATATATATATATATATATATATATATATATATATATATATATATAAAAAGAGCAAATTAAAGTTCGGCAAGTGATACAACCACCACAGGGCTTTCGCCATATTTATTTCCTGCCTTTCAAAACAATTTTGAAGAGAGAAAGTAAGGTGCAGAAACCTTGTATTGCAGACTATATCACAATATAGTACAAGAAGAAAAATTGGACGAGAATGAGCAATGAGACAAGGAACATGAGTTTTTTAGAGGTAGGAGAAAGGGACATTAGAAGAAAACTAGAATCAAAGAGAGCAGAAGGCGACACAATGAAAGCAATCCTTTACCGAGAAGATAGAAATAAGGCCAGGCATCTCCCTCCCCCCCAAATCTCCTGTTTTTTGTCTCATTGCTCATTCGCGTTCAATTTCTCTTTACCTTGATACATATATATACATATACATATATATATATATATATATATATATATATATATATATATATATATATATATATATATATATATATATACTTAAACCCAATGAGACGCATACGATGGCTTTAGAAAAGAATCGATGGTTTTATGAATAATATTATTACTATTACAAACACGACTGATTGTTCATTATTAGTAGGCGCTTATCTCTATGTGCAATGCCCAAGCTCTGGAAGAACCAGTAAGGATGAAAAGGGAAATATAAGAATAAACCATTTAAGTAATATCATACTTATTTGAATCAACAAAATTTATATAAGATCGCTTACCATATAAGTTTGATGATCGGTTTATCTCCCCCACATCCCCCTCTTTTGGCAAGAAATGAATGTTTACTGTTCACAATATTACCTTTCCCAAAATTCGTGATCATTCAATATGAAATAATTCCTCAATAACCTTCGCATATCTTTTCCTGATCATGATTTTAGATCAAATAAGTTTACATAAAGCAAACCAGGGTTGCTACTTTTTCTTTAGAGAATTCAATAAAGAAACCCCATGTGTTGACAATGCAAGAAAATTGATGTTAGATTTGTTTGTTTTCACAAAATGTTTGACAAATTATGCATAAGTGAAATTATAACCTATCTTACAATATTTATATAAAAATATCTTTCTATGTTAAATAGCCATGAGTGTCCTTTTCTTTGGTTAAATTTACTTCTAGATATTTAGAATGCCTCATATCTGACTAGGCTTTGGAATTAACTATCTGGGCGGCTGAAATTCTATGAACGGTATATTGATATTTAACTTGAAGAAAGCTAAATACAGCACAACAGATTAAATACGAATATTTGTAACTAAAGAATGTTAGAATAAAAGACTTTAAATTTGCATGTAATATAGGGCGAGGAGAAAGAAAGCAGTAAATCTTTCTTTTCTCCATTTTGAAGATGCAATTTATTGGTGCCGTCATCCATGGGAAATGATATTAAATGGCTAGAAAGATTAGTGGTAAACCAAAATGGTGAAACTCAGTTTAAAGAGAAATTCCAATGAATATATCATACAAAAAATTAAGTTACAATTGTTACTCACAGGACGATTGTGGAGATATTCAATTCCAAGATATAATTTGGCAAAAATAGAAATGCACCTTCGAAATTTGAAACATTTCAAGAATTGATGCGGATATATTGAACGATTATTTGCATGAAAATGACGTTAATGTAGGGAAAGTATATAACTCTTTTAGTGATGGTCTGCGATTCTCTGACAGCCATGTGAACTACTTTGATCTATCACGTGAAGTGATTCTCCATCGATTGCAAATAATAATTACTTTGGCAACACTGAAGCGGGCCTACTATATTGAAGTGGATCTTCTTGAACCGTTCAGATGTTAGGGCACAGGTATGGACACGTGTGACAGTGTGTCGATCTAACTGAGCGTTTGATTTCTACTTGGGTACGAGATCAGTTGAGACGGTCTTTGTTAATCCCGGTCAAGTGAACATTTTTGCCCCTCCATTTTAGATGGGAAGAAACGTGCATAGCAGTATAAGAACCATCCTGCTAAGGTATAAAAAAGTATGCTCGTGGTTTCTCTGGATCCACGTCCCTGTAGATGTAAGAATGCCCTGACTCAAATCTGGCCTTCTAAAATTGGAAGGAACCTGGGCAATCAAGTAGGCTCGCGTGGCCAGGGTCTTCATTTGCACGTCCGAATTAACATGATAGTCGAAGTCGGCGGGAATGCCTTGATTTCGGTAAGGGACATAGAAAATCTGCTACGACATTGTCTTTCCAATTAAAAATACAAATGTTGCTATATAATTGCGAACTATAATCCAGCAGTTGAGATTTATGTGGGAAATTGCAATCTGAAGTGATCGAGATCATAAATAAGTGTGCTCGATTGTTTTTATATATAGTCAAAGTTTTCCTTACCTGGTGGCAAAAATGATTCGCTGCGAGCAATTGACCAAGCATTTCGCATACAAAGGAGCTTTAGCATTTCTTAGTAGACTTCCGCATCTTTATGAACATTGCTATGGTAATTCAAGCTCCTTACTTTCGTGGTTGTAATATACCTGCCACCCTGTCGCTCGATGCTTTCGTTTTGAAGGAAAGCTCAACTGAAGAATCCACATGGTTTACACACGTAAGAGATGCAAAATGCTCTTGGCATTAGTCAAAAATCTGTCTACCTAATCCATCCATACGAGTGAGGAGTTAATTACCTGTGTTCCTTCTTTAAGGATTGGATTTAAGTTATTTAAAAGTTGGATGAAACATCCGTAAATGATGACAATTCGAGGGAATTTTCTGTAGTTTGGGGAAGATGTACTAACTTGTTTATTGCTTCAAATTTTCGCCGGTAAAGAAGATACTAACCCTTTTGACATGATGATCTATAAATCCAACATGAATCTCCAAGTCGCCAGAGGTAAATTTTACGGAATTACTTGGAAGTTTGACCTCTGGTAGAAGATCAAATAGTGTTAGCTTATGGGAGATAAAAGTCTAATACTTTTGGCTTTTGTCTTTTTATCCCTTTCGCATCTTAACCCAATTCGAACTTAAAACTACAGTAGAGTACGAGCCCTACTACCCTCTCAATTTATTTGCTTGTATGCATTGACAAGATCGACCTTCAAAAATATGGATTATTGATGGAGAAAAACAGAATATACAACACATTTGGAGCGAAAAAGCGGTCAATCATTCTCTAATATGGGAATATTTGGGAATCATATGCAGAAGGGATGGCCATTTTCCCTTAAGAATTAGAAGGATCCCGGAGCGCATCATCTCCCTGAAACTCTTTTTCGGGAGCTTTAAATTTGCGTGGTAGAGGCATTCACCGTATAAAATTAGTAAAAAGGCCTTATGTTATATTATAGAGAGTTACTGATGCTTTACATTACCATCTTAATATGGAACAGCTTGGTTTAAAAAATTGACGAAGAGCTATGTGTAGGTAGGACTGTGTCGTAGAATGGACTCTCGACGATATACCATATATAACTATTCGTTGAGGGAACTTCTTTAATTATCTTTAGAGTGCGTGGATGTCTGGTTGGCCGAAATTATGTATCTTCGATATGCTTAAGAAGTGGAACTGAGTTCAAGGATATTAATATTGCTATCATTAATAAAATAGAGTTTTATTAATAATAACTATCAACAATACACAAAACGGAAAATATTGACATAAACAGAGAATGGGAAGGGTCGGGGGGGGGGGCTCAGGCTAATCCGAGGATTAAAAAGATTTAAAAAGGTAAAACAAATATAAAGTTAAAGAGATGGGATCGTTCGCTAAACCATTTAAAGCACAGGATAGAATTGGCAAAAAGGGTTAAATACTCAAAGGTAACGTTCGGCTTACGTAATTTTATACTAGTTGTGCAGTGAAAGGCGACGTGAAGGAATTTTCGGTCCGCTGGCGAGTTCCAGCCGAAAAGGGGGAGAATAAAATGATCATGACGTGGTGTGTTGGGAATGAGAACCGTTTCTCGACGAACGGCTTGAAGAACAATGGCTGTCCTACGTTGTTCTCTTCTGAACAACAGGGGGGGGGGCGAGAACCGTCTCTTGTCTACGGGCTTAACAACAATGGCTGTTCTAATGTTGTTCTCTTCTGAACAACAAAGGGGAAGGGTGAGAACCGTTTCTTTGCAAACGGGCTCAAACGAACAATGGCTGTTCTACGTTGTTCTCTTCTGAACAACAGGGGAAGGGTGAGAACCGTTTCTTGGCAACGGCCTCAAACGAACAATGGCTGTTCTACGTTGTTCTCTTGTCAACAACAGGGGGGGGGGTGAGAACCGTTTTTTGTCAACGGGCTCGAACGAACAATGGCTGTTCTAACGTTGTTCTCTTTCTGAACAACAAGGGGGAAGCCTTGTGGACTCGGCGTCACAAAGGCTCGAACCTTGGCACTCAAGGGATATTGTCCTCCTTCTGGACAAGTGATGGTGAATCTCGAGGTCGAGGTCCCTTGGCGCACAAAGTGAGAGAGGGTCGTGGTGATGTTTCGCAACGAAAATCTGGATCTCCAATCTGCTCTTAGTGGTAAAGTTTCCATCTAAATAGTCGAGACACTCTCTTGGCGTTGGGGACACTGGAGTGGGAGCTTCGAGGAAATGCACAGCCGAGCCTGGGAACAATGCCTTATCTGCCCATAAGCCTAACTCAATCTGGCGAGGTCGGCGTAAGGGGGCGAACAAGGGAAGATAAACCTTCTTGTTTAAACATTGACTCAGGTGGCTGCGATAAGGCGCCAAGCTTCAAGGCGAAGATGCACGTGAGAAGCATCGTGGTTTTAATAACATGTGACAGGGGTTAAAATTAACGCGGCCTCAACCCATTCAATCCCACCCCTCCATTCCGGGGGGAAGTTGTCACTTCAAAAAAAAGAGAGAAGGGACAACGATAGAGCTCCGTTGTGGGGAACTCGTTTTCTTGTACCAACCGTACCTCTCTGCACCTAACTAGTATTACCTCAATACATATGATTATTTTGATCTTTTGATTATAAGGGAAAATAACCTTTAATACAAACTTAATAAAAAAAAGGCATTGAACAATGAAATGATATAAAATTAGTACATACGGGACAAAATAATTTATACGTAAATTAATGGGTACAAATATATATACATACAAAAAAATAGACATTGAGCGTTACAAAATTCAGACATATACATTAACTAATTATATTACAAGAGAAACTAATTTAAGTCGTATATACATACATGGAGATCCTAATCCTACGAATACCATTACTCTACGCTATTCGGTAAAGCATTCCTACTGAGTGCGTCAGCGAACTGGTTATCGGAACCTTTTATATAATTTATTTTAAATTGATACTCTTGCAAGAGTAAACTCCAGCGCATGATTCAGCCGTTGGAGTTTCGCACATTCCTAATATAGGTTGACAAACTGTGGTCGGTTCCTATCTGAAATTCTTTGCCCATCAAGTACATTTTGAATTTGTCTATGACCCAGATAATTGATAGAGCTTCCTTTTCTTTTGTGGTATATCTCTTTTCGCGTGGTAATAATTGACGACTAGCATATGCAACTGGATGACTCGTTCCGTCTTCCTCGTATTGAAGGAGTACACCTCCAATGCCCTCGTTGGACGCGTCGGTCTTAATCCCAAAGGATTTTTCCTGGTTGGGCAACTTTAAAATGGGGTCAGAAACTAGCTTACTCTTGAGCTGATTAAAATGGGAAATAGCGACATCATTCCAACGTAGACGATCGGGTGAATTCTTTTTTAAAAGGGAGCTGAGGGGCGCCGAAATTTCAGCGAAATTCGGAACGAATCGCTGATAGTACGAAGCTGATCCTAGGAACGATCTTAATTGCTTCTTTGTAATCGGGAGGGGCATGTCGGCGATTGCCTTAATCTTGTCCTCTTGGGGACCCAACTGGCTTTGTCCTATTTTGAAACCCAAATATTTTATGGTTTCGTGGGCAAAATGGCATTTGCTTGGGCCAATGGTGAGGCAATTTTCGCGCAGTCGCTCGAAGAGAGCTAATAGGGTGGTTAAATGGTGACTCCATTCGCGAGTAGCGACGTAGACATTATCAAAGTAAAAGGATACGTTTGGAAGTCCATCTAACAACCTTCTCATGAGACGGTTATAGTTGCTACAAGCAGTGACGAGGCCAAAAGGAAGGCGCTTGAATTGCATAAGGCCTTTCTCCGTTGCAAAGGCGGTATATGCTTTCATCTCGGGCCGGAGGGGGATTTGATAATACGCCTTGCAAAAATCGAGTTCTGAGATGAATTTGGCGTTTTCGAAAAGGGGGAGGTTTTAGTCTACCAACGGGATGGGCTCGGCGTTGAACACAGTTACCGAATTTAACTTCCGGAAGTCGATGCACATCCGATAAGAGCCATCAGGTTTCTTGACCATGACGATTGGGGAACAATAACTAGAGGTGGAAGGTTCTATGATGTCTAAACTAATTAAATTATCAACTTCGGCGTTAAAGGCTTGGCGTAAATGAATCGGCATGGGATAGGGTTTTGAACGGATGGGTTCTAAGGTTGTTAATTTGATATCATAGTCGAAACTAGTAGCGCACCCAGGCTTCTCTGAAATAACGTCGTCGAACTGACATAATAGTTCTTGTAGCTGACTCTTTTGATGTGGTGTCAGCTGCGCATCGATATCCAGGTCAGAGGGTTCAAAAGGCTCGCCTGGTAGGAAAGGGAGAGGGTAATCGGCATTAGGTTGGATGCACACTGTCTGGATTACATTAAGGGACTCCGCGGGGTAATCCTTTTCCAGCGCCGATGTTTCGTCCAGTGCTACGAAGGTATCTCCATGGGCGCGCCGGTGGTACTTTTTCAATAAGTTGACGTGATAGAGCTTATCGCCTGCTGGGGTACCAATGAGGTAATCTACCGGTCCTCGTGCCTCGCAGACCGAGTACGGACCTTTCCATTGGCTCAGTAATTTATTACTGGCTGTGGGAAGGAGCAGGAGTACTTCATCACCGAGCTTAAATTTACGATCTTCGGACCTGACATCAAAATAGGTTTTGTATTTCTCCAAATTGACATCAGCATTTTTCTAGGCGATGTTTGCGCATTTCTCGAGCCTCTGGCGTAGGTCCAAGACATAGGCGTAAGATGACTGGAGTTCTTGATCCAGTTGGGGCTTGATTAACAACTCTTTTAAAATACTGAGTGGCCCGCGTACATTGCGTCCATAAAGGAGCTCGAACGGGGCGAAGCCTAATGTACGGTGGGGAATTTCCCGATAGGCGAATAGGGCGACCGGGAGATATCGGTGCGATTCGCGGGGCTGCTCAGCACAGATCTTCTTAATAATGGATTTTAAATTTCCATTTAATTTCTCGCACATCCCGTTTGTCTGTGGCCGGAAGGGGGTGGTAAAAAGGGGCTTTACCATGAGCAGCTTCCCTACGTACTCCATCAACTTAGAGGTGAATTGTCGGCCTCTATCGGAGAGTATTTCCTTGGGGACGCCTACCCTTCAAAAGATGGAAATGAAGGCCTCGGCGCAAGAAATACTGTCGATTTGGCGAAGGGGGACAGCCTCGGGAAAACGGGTAGCAAAGTCTACCAATGTGAAAATGTAGCTGTGTCCTTCGCTCGAAGGGGGGTGGATAGGGCCAACCAGGTGAATGGCCACTCTGGAGATGGGTTCAGTAATGACTGGTCCCCTTTGTAAGGGAGCAGGTTTGACCCACCCCTTAGCGGACGTTTTCTGGCACACATCAAGATGTCAGCTGCAGCACCCGGCCAATAAAAATATTTAAAAATGTGCTGGCCCGTTTTAGTGTGACTAAAATGACCGGAAAAAATGCTGTCATGAGCCACTTAGAGCACTATAGGGACATGGGATCGTGGGAGGCATAGGACAGTAGTAACAGCGTTATTACTGCCCTCGGCGGATCGGTAAAGTAAGCCACCTTCCTCCAGGTACCAGACGACTTTGAGGCCACAAAAAGTCTCCGTTTCCTGGTTTTGGGCCTTATCCCATAAGGGTGTTAGTGCTTCACACTGCTTTGGTGCCGTCCTAAAGTCCTGGTTAAGGATCTCCAAGAATTCGGACGGTATCGGGGTTCTGAGGGGGACGGACTCCTGGGCTTCCTTCTTAGCTCGACCTAGAGTAAGGGCGGCCTGGGACACAGGGTCGGAGCTTACTTGAGGGTTCTGTCCTATAAGTACAGAACAGAATTTTATGGGTGCTGAAATGACTTCAGCCCAGCCATCATAATATTGACACTGCAGGTAGCATCTAACGACGGGGAATCAGTTCGCCCGCCCAAGGTAGTCATGTACCACCGCAAATTTTTCGTGGTTAGGGTCCACTGGGGGGAGGAGTTCGTCGGACACGATGAAACACGTACATCCTGTGTCCCTGACGAGAGTCGATACTCGGCACCTGTTCACGCTGCCCTCCTCAAATTTCAAAGTTCCCGGTGAACTTTAAACAAAAATAAAATTTACCTGGTGGCCTGACGGAGGGGGAGAAGTTGCTGCTTGGGTCTGCACCACCAGGGCAGCCGGGGTGGCATTAATCTGGTGAACTTGGTGGGCTGGTCCGCTTTTAAGCCTAGAATTTTGGGGGCAATTCCAGCTCATGTGGTTTTCTACACCACAGGTGAAGCATATGATTGGTTGCTTCGGGAAGAGAGATGGAGAAGAAATCTTAACGGGAGGTTTGGAGTCCCGTTGTTGGTTTTAGCGAATAAAGTTTTTGGGTTTTACGGGGCCCGGAAACTTTGTCAGCTTTCCTGGGAAGGGACACAAATCCTCCCTTCTTTCCTAGGTTGGGGGTTGGTGAGAAGTTCGATTCTCCTTTGGGTATAAATTATGGCTTGCCGCATAGACATCCGCTTCTTCGGTACATTCTTTAAAGGTCTGGCACCGATGATCCCTGACGAACGCGCGGATCTCCGTCGGGAAAGACGCCAAAAATTGATCTCGCAACACGAAGTCTGTTAAGGACTCGTAGTCCGGATCAACCTTTAAGGATTCTAACTAAAATTTAAAATTCCTCTGAAGAATGTATCTGAATTGACGGTACGTCTGTCCGGGTTTAATACGACCTCCTCGAAATTCTTGGCGGTAGAAATCGGGAGTCATATTATGAGCAGCCAATAACTCAGCTTTTAAGGTGCTGTAGTTAATTGTACACTCAGATGGTAAAGATATAAAAATTTCGCGCAATTTGCAATTTAACAGGGGAAGTAATCTGGCTATACCTTCAGCCTCCAGATCCATGTTATTGATTTCGAGGATCCTTTCGAAGTGGGCAAAAAATACTCCGAAATCCTCTCCATCCTTGAAATTGGGGAGCTTTAGTGAGAGATTGGGGGGGGGCTTCGGAACGGGAACTGGCGGACTGTATCTCTGCTTCAAGACGAGCTGATTCAATCTGATGGTGGAGCTCAGCTTGTCTTATCCGCTCCTCTCTTTCTCTTTCTTCTCGTTGGATTTCTTTTTCCCTTTCTTTTTCTTCTCGTTGGATTTCTCTTTCTCGTTCTTCTCGTTGTATTTCTCTTTCTCGTTCTTTTTCTTCACGCTCTTTTCTTTGCTCCTCTTGAACGTACTCAATTAGTTCTTTTCCGGAAAGTCCCAAGGACTCTTCTTGCGATTTAAAGATTTCGAACTGAGTCATCTTTGCACTTGGGGGCGCAATAGTCAACCAACTAAATTCCTTGCCCCAAGAAATATGCCTTCTACAGAATTAGCCTACCTAAATTGTGGCACTGACCTATTCGTACTTGGTTTCTCGATCTAAATAACCACTGACTAAAATTACAAAAAAAAACACAAACAAATTATTATAACAGTTTCTTGAGCTACTCCAGCTTCTTAAGTTTTAAAAAAGGGGATAGCAATCGTTAAAACAAAAGGGAACTACTATACTCTATTATTATAACGAATAACACTATGCTTTACTCGACTGAGACCAGTGTTTGCAAAGTTATAGCGTTAAACCTTACACACCTGATACCAAATTTAAATAGTATATATATATATATGTCGTAGAATGGACTCTCGACGATATACCATATATAACTATTCGTTAAGGGAACTTCTTTAATTATCTTTAGAGTACGTGGATGTCTGGCGGGCCAATATTATTTATCTTCGATATGCTTAAGAAGTGGAACTGAGCTCTAGGATATTAATATTGCTATCATTAATAAAATAGAGTTTTATTAATAATAAATATCAACAATACACAAAACGGAAAATATTGACATAAACAGAGAATGGAAAGGGTCGTGGGGGCTCGACCTAATCTGAGGATTAAAAAGATTTAAAAAGGTAAAACAAATATAAAGTTAAAGAGATGGGATCGTTCGCTAAACCATTTAAAGCACAGGATAGAATTGGCAAAAAGGGTTAAATACTCAAAGGTAACGTCTGGCTTACGTAATTTTATACTAGTTGTGCAGTGGAAGGCGACGTGAACGAATTTTCGGTCCGCTGGCAAGTTCCAGCCGAAGAGGGGGAGAATATAATGATCATAACGTGGTGTTTTGGGAATGAGAACCGTTTCTCGACGAACGGCTTGAAGAACAATGGCTGTTCTACATTGTTCTCTTCTGAACAACAGGGGGGGGGGGGGGGTGAGAACCGTCTCTTGTCTACGGGCTCAAGCACAATGGCTGTTCTGATGTTGTTCTCTTCTGAACAACAAGGGGGAAGGGTGAGAACCGTTTCTTGGCAAACGGGCTCAAACGAACAATGGCTGTTCTACGTTGTTCTCTTCTGAACAACAGGGGAAGGGTGAGAACCGTTTCTTGGCGAACGAGCTCAAACGAACAATGGCTGTTCTACGTTGTTCTCTTGTCAACAACAGGGGGGGGGGGGTGAGAACCGTTTCTTGTCAATGGGCTTGAACGAACAATGGCTGTTCTAACGTTGTTCTCTTTCTGAACAACAAGGGGGAAGCCTTGTGGACTTGGCGTCACGAAGGCTCGAACCTTGGCACTCAAGGGATATTGTCCTCCTTCTGGACAAGTGATGGTAAATCTCAAAGTCGAGGTCCCTTGGCGCACAAAGTGAGAGAGGGTCGTGGGGATGTTTCGCAACGAAAACTGGATCTCCAATCTGCTCTTAGTGGAAAAGTTTCCATCTAAATACTCGAGACACTCCCTTGGCGTGGTGGAAACTGGAGTGGGAGCTTCGAGGGAATGCCCAGCCGAGCTTGGGAACAATGCCTTATCTGCCCATAAGCCTAACTCGATCTGGCGAGGTCGGCGTAGGGGCGAACGGGGGAAGATAAACCTTCTTGTTTAAACATTGACTCAGGTGGCTGCGATAAGGCGCCAAGCTTCAAGGCGAAGATGCACGTGGAAAGCATCGTGGTTTTAAATAACATGTTACAGGGGTTGAAATTAACGCAGCCTCAACCCTTTCTATCACAGACTGCAACTTGCTTTCTTGGAGAATAAAAGTTTGTGTGAGCGTCGAGTAGCCTACACCACTTGATGTTAGTTTGTAGATAATTATGGGTTAGAAAATCTGATCGGAGGATCACGTGTGAAATGTTTGCCACGATAATATTTCACGTTAAAGAGCGTCGTAGCCATAAGCTCTATCAGCCTGAATTGTCTTGGTGAATGTGCTAACCAGAAAAGGACTGAGCTATTTGTATTTGATTCCTTCTCCCGCCACTAAGCGATGAGAGGTTTTAAGTTTCCCAGGAATAAATAGAAAGAAAGGTGCTTTAGAGCTTATCTATAAATAGGTGATGGTACCATCAGTATTCGTCACACACCCTGTTAAGGAAAGAGGATCGACAATGACTGAATGAGCACCGTGAAGTTTGTTATCTTAAGTCGCACAAAGCTAAATCGAACACAGATTCAAACTACCTCTTACATATTTTCGAGGTGGATTTTAAGCTAACAGAAGGGGAGACAACTCGAGGTAAGAATCGCTCTCTTCTTGTCAAAAAATGGTTATTTGAAGAGGGACCAAAACCTGTTGCATTTTGGGCAGAATGCGCTGAAAATTAGCTCCCAAAGATCTTCGCTGATTGAAACGTTATGTGAATCGGCAAAGGGTCTCATTGCTCCTATCAGATCCATGGATCTCCCGCCACAAGCTCTACCATTGCTAGGAAACACCATAGACCTTGTGGCTTGTAGATAGCTGTGCACTTTGCTAACGCGTGAGTGAGTGCCACGTATCACGCCGTAGCTGAAGGAGAAGGAATGTCCCCTCTCACTGGGGCTGATAGAACCTCGGCCAGCACTTTCCCTAGGTTACATGAGAATGCCCTTTGAACTTACAAGTAGTGGTCGAAATGCCAGGGATTAGCCTCATCCACAGGGCTAAATAACAGTTGCTTGGGTGAATATTATTTATAAATTAAAACTTGACTAAGTCCATTTTATTAGATTTATTGAACTTTGGTGACATTCTCTTTCTATAGTCATTTGTATATATGTTGCACTTTGGATGTAAATACTTAGTGAAGTGATATGACCAATTCTACAACAATTGTAAGTAACCGAACAAAATTGCACCATCAATTAACCTTGCTCATTGGCGACTCAAATATTATACATTTCTATACAAGAGATAAGTATTAGTGTTTGGTTTAATCCAATAATGTTATCTGAGATGAAAACCATTGAAACCTCAAGGAAACCATAAATTTCGATTACAGAATGAGATATAAATATTCCCAGGAATAGAAATTATTCAATTACCCATTGTGAGGGAATCCCCACGTGGAAGCTCTTGAGCAGAACAGAACTTCCATGCACTGCAGAGGGCCCAGTTAGGCCTAAATTGGTAAGCCTAACACCCCACCATTTCCACACGCCGTAGCTTCGAATCGAGTCCCCCACGATTCACCTTTATGCGGGCTAGAATAGCTTCTGCAAGAAGATTCGAGGTCATTCGAGAGTAGAGTTGTTTCCCACTAACCCCCAACTCCATCCTCAGACATAAATAGCACTTGACTCCCCTGAAGAGACACAGAGTTGAGAAGTCTCGCGCAGACCTCAGAAGATTCCCCATGGCTCCAAGTCAAGTGTTAGCAACAAAGCAAAGTGGCAGCTGGACTATTTTGTGTATTTGGAATTAGCCCCAGCCAGGAGGTAATTCCACTGAACGATCGCTCCCGAGTGATTTTCCCGACTTTTCTCATCAACTCCTGTCGAAGCCCTCGTCATTTTGCGTAGCCGAAATACTCTCCCCTGGACCGGAAGTTACCTCCCCTCCTTTGTTTTTGGAGAACCGTCATCACTCTAACCTCCCGCTCAGAAGTTCTGAACGGCCGCACCTCACGTGCAGAAGACATCCGTAAGCCAACCCCTCTCCCCCTTCAGTAACCCAATTGAGTTAATTCCGCCCCCCCCATTTAAATAGTCTCCCCCTGTGATACATTAAGTTCTAGCTTCATAGTCTGATTTATAACTACAATTCCCCCCTTCATTTACTGATTTGATTTTGTCCGTTAATTCTCTGAGGTAATTTTACCCATCAATTCTCTCGTTATTTTTGTGTAAATAAAATTATATTTTCGTACATGCCTCTTTAAATAACCTTGAACTCTGCCATTGTCCATAATTTATCTGACCTCGTTGCACTCTCTTACGCTACTCATCCCGTCTAAATTAGTGGTGTTTCTTCCCTTCGTCGGTCCGCTTGCAAGGTATCGGTCCCTTCTCCATAGATATAATATGGTATTGATGTAATATAATGTCATAACACGACACCCATTTATAAATTCTGTCGAGTAATACGAAAGAGAAAAATAAATTATTCTTGTGGTACTAGTGGGGATAAGATTCATATACGCACATATACACACATTAGAGCCTAATATAAGATAATTGATCTGGTGACGGCGGCACCATTTCCACCCGGAGATTAAACGTCCTTCTAACTTTAGCAAAACAAATTTAATTAATTTGATAAATCTCATAATGTTTTATGCCATAAATTCCTTCACGGCGCTAAGAAAGTTGTTGCTCGTTAGATTTCTCAGTTATTTTTCGAAGAGTTGGTTTTCAAAAACAAAATGAATTATAGATGCCATTAATAGAAGAGCAGAATTTCTATCTCTAATGATAAAGAAGATCAACAAAATAAGGAAAAAAATGTCATTTGGCGTGTTAATATAAGATGGCAGAAAGAGAAAATGAAAGAAATCTGGAACAATAAGCAATTAATAATATTAAGCTATATCTATTTAAAGCAGCTCAAAATTATTGTCAACTTGAGCAAATCCAAATTATACGAGCTCTTATCATGCGACCTAGTGTTTCCTCCATTCAGGGTTCACCGCCAGCCAAATTAGCCACACACTATTCAAACACACTATCATCCATGTATTACATTTTCTGTTCTCATCCACTCACCACTCACTCGAATAATCTGTTTTATTTCTTCTACTAACCCTTTGCATGCCATAATACTCCCTCATTTTCTCTTCCTAAATGCCAATACAACTTTAGAACTTACTCTCTTACAACCTCGTTCACGTCTTTCTTACATAATAAAAATAGCATATCCAATCTAGCTACACTCCATTAATTTTTATTGCTCCAATTATCCCGCTAATTGTGCCTTTGCTCCCTCTATGAATTACTCCTGGTATTTCCTTCTCCTTCCTTTACATTGTCACTATCAGACACTAATGTGACCAGTCTACACTCAAGTCCTTAGTATCTATTAATGCACTAAATGCCGTGGAGATTTTCCCACTCGTAAATGAAGTTTTATTAATGTCAGCCTCAATTATGTTAATAGCATGCCAGCTATTCGATATCTTGTAGGTATAAAAAAATATTTCTTCTCCCTCGTATCAAATCTTTTTTATTTTAGTTTAAACAGGCTTAATTTTTTTAATACCTTTTGTATTTTTTAATAGTCTTTTTTAAGTTGTATATAAATTTTGTACGCTGCAATATGTGAAAAATTAGATGGAGAACTAAGAATAGGAATATGTTAGTTGCTCCACGTTGCACTCTCTCAAGAATTACACCTTCCCTTCCCTGCCTGGAAAAAATATCCCAATTATGTTCGTGCCATGGAGTTATAGAGATATAAATTTAAATAAATGTCTAACTTTACAAATAAATGATTTTTGCTTGGTTGTTTCGTAAATGAGAGCTTATTTGCATGAATTCATCATAATCGAGCAAAAATACGGTTGAAAAATTTTAGTAAATACTTAATAAAGGAATTCTTTCGGCCTAATTTGCGTGGTCTGGCGGTCATTTTATAAATAAAATGTCTGACTCAAAATATTCCATTGAGATCCCACTTCCTCCTTATATGTGGAGTGTTCACTGATTATTTTTAAGCCGAATCAATGCAACATATAAATTGAGTATGACATACTACAAAGAATCATTCTATAGTATGACTTCGGATCGTACGTTTCCTTCTTCGCAATTCTCGTCCTCTTTAATTCTTCCACAGATTCCGTTATCTTTTTGCTATATCGGAATCCCATCGTATTAATGTTGCCTTCTTTTTTTATCTTTATTCATGGTGAAGAAAGAAATAATCTATAGTCTCTTCAATTTTCCTTAGAACACTCAATGTTTGAGGCACAAAATATTCCGATGAGAAAATTGTAAATATCTAAAATATTTTTGTATTGAGGAATATATATTTTTATTGAGTATATTTGAATTTAAGGAAGAGTTTAATTTATAAACAAAGTACAAAAGGAAGAAACACTACTGGTAATAAGTCTCACAAAACCCTTATACCTTAATGTATAACTACTTAATTACATTGCACTTACAAAATTCAGAGGTCATCGTCTAATACTTATATTTATATATCCTACTTTAAAATGTATTGTGTTTACTTATTTAATCTTGCAAAATTCTCCTAAAACCTCCTTCTTCTTTTGTTTTTCCTTTTTGATATTTTGATGTTTTGTCTTATCTTAAAAATCCATTTAATTTTTATTGTATGATATTTTTTTGTTCATTGCTATGATTAGATTGTATTATAAATTATATGTTTTAATTCGTGAATGCTTTCTAGTCTGTCAGTACCACACAAATGGCCGTAAGTTAAAATAGAAAAAATCTGCCTTTAAAAGTGATTATTCCATCTTAGGTGACCAGTAATCAATCATCGATTACTTGTGGAATGCTGTTTATTAACATAGAAATTTATTCACTTGTTTTGACTTATCTGGAGAATAAACATAGTGAGGTTAATAAGAACAATTATTAAATGTGAACTATTTTAATTATTGATAGAAAAATATTATGATCGAATGAGAGCAGCCTTGATCAAATGTGGAATAAAAGGAAACACGGAAGAGGAAATATCTAATGAAGAGAATGAAGTGAATAGAGGTAAAGATCATGGATTGAATGGATTAACCTCTAAAACATTTAATCTAACCGTTTGCAACAGGTATTCGCGTACGTGATCAAGAGAGCCGTGCCTGACCCAATTCTTCCTCTTTCACAACCAGTTATTTGAAAACACACCTCTAGTGAGCTATAATTCCACAACCTCTAGCATCTCTTTCCATATTGCAAACATGGCAGTTTCAATATGAGGCAAGAAATAAATGTTACTCTACCTAGTAAACTTAACTAACAAACGTTGTGAATTCTAGATTGCCACCTGAATATACTTGGCCACGTTCTTCGTGCTCAAGGTCAGAATAGAGCTACCGTCTTCTTTGTGGGCGGTCTCATCCATAGCGAAGAAAAAATAATCTATTTCAGTGGTCATACGTCTTAAGAACGGCGGAGTTCTTCGAGGAGAACCAGTATGCCTGTGCAAGTTAAAGCTGATACTGTTATGTTATTAATTTTTGAATCGAAAAAGTGGGCTTGAGGAGGTATGTATGATTTTTTGTAAGACTCTGGTCCCTATAACACAGCCAAAGCTGAGAATTTCCATGAACATGTGGGCTCTTAGCGATACAGATTTAGACCCCTTGGACTACTACATCTGCGGCGTAGTTAAGAGAGAGAGAGACAAATTATTAGCTCCAGAGGACCACACACTCGCTGAAGCCTGACATCATATATGTAATCGCCAACATGTGTGAGAACCACCTGATTTAGCATGTGTCACTTTCGAGGCTGCATTGAGTCCACCACTGAAGTCCGTTTTATTCAATAACTTTTTGGTATGGTAAAAATATGCCAATTCTTTGGAAAATCCTTTTCTTATTAGATAATTTTGTTTTTCAATAAATTTTGTTAGTTTCCACTACATTTCGCACTCTATAGATGAAACAAACAGAACAAAAAATTGTAAAGAAATTACAGGTACTTAAAAACAAAACGAATTCCTTTTACCGAGCATGGCATTGTATCCTCAACGATCAATTACTTAGTTTAGAAAGATTAGAAATTACAAACGTTCTTAGGTGACACTTAAAATAACTTGATATTTAAATATATGAGAAGGCATCTGACCTGTGATCCACATAAAAGTTTACATTCGATCATGAATTTGATATGATTATTAATTATATCCAATAATTTCGCTAAATATTGGTAAATATGGCATTTAAGTTCGACATTAAATTTTTACTGGATTTATTATCTTGTTAATCTCTTAGTAAGGCTAGAGATTAAAAAATGAGTATTAGGCGAGCAGCCCTCATAAATTTCAAACTACATATTGAATGATTATGAGTAATTTAATCTCAACATGTTCATAAAAATATCACTATGAAAATGAATACTGATATGCATATATGGAATATCTACAATTTATTTTAACTGTAATTCCATATATTTTAAATGAGAAAAAGTGAAGTAAAAAAAAATTACAATGATGTTTCTTTATGCATTTTACCGACAAATATTCTTCCGACGTCGTTCAATTAGGTACGTTCTAGAATCTGTGGAGCTATGACATTTTTTCTTTGTTGACAGATCCTGCGATTATTTTTTACTGAATATAAATTGGATCATTAAACTGAGGAATAATTTCCAATCAAAGCATAGCGAGTGTTGGTAAAGAGAAGGATGAAGAGGAGAATAATACTAAAAAAATGGAAGGCTATAGTAAGATCTATTCAGGCAGAACCTGATTAAAATAGTCTACCCCATCCAAGGACTAACGAGATTGGTCAAGTTTTTAATTAAGTTATGTATATTTAATGGAGGAAAATAGTGTCCTTTTATCGATTAGACATTTTTATCGAAATATTAAGGTGTAAGGCACATGTAGCTAAAGCTAAGGAGCACGAGGTACACTTATTCTTTGGTACACTATAAGTTAGATTATAATTTGCATTGTTTTTTGACACTCAAAGGGGCCCGAATAAAATACCGTTAACTCTCTTGTTGTGAAGAAATTCAGATACTCATTTATTTTCATGGCTATAAAACTAAAATTGAGAGTTTTTATTAAATTTTTATTCCCAGTCTAAGTCTTAGCATAAACATTTATCTAAACGTGCCCTTATGATTTATGGACGCTGGGTCTAATGGAACTCAAATTCAGCTGCACTCCCCCGGATGTCCATTCGAGCACAGCACAGTGGGCCAGAAGGCTAAATTTTAGGAGAAAATTATTGGAATGAAAAATAATATTCTATTTGTATATTGATAAAAAAACTGAAACATAATGCTTCTGACAACAAAATATTGAACTTTTACAAAAAACGATATATAAAATTTGGAAAAAAAGAAAAGTCATATTATATTAATTGTGCAGGAGACCAACCTGAGGTCCCACCTTGCGAGCCTTCCCCCCATCTACCTCCCCACCCACCTCAGCGGGAGTAAGTTATGTATATAACAGGATGACCCGTGTAAACCAGGCTTTTTGGTTCGTTCTAACGGAAGAGACAAGTAAGTCAACGGTTGAGAGATTTTTCGAGTTCGTGAAAGAAACAGAAAAATCACCGGTAGAAAGTTTTCTGCCAGTTAAGGAGAACTTTGCAGTCCTTGTACGAAACCAGATCGTAATAAGGAAGCTCTGCGCCGCTCGAGCCCCCAAGAGATTTAGTATCAAGCTAGCAGGTTTGAGGACTCTAAATCTTACTCTATCTGAGTTGGAAAAACCCCAACTAGATAGAAAAAATAAAAAGAAGACAACGATTTCAGCTCGTCCAGAAGCAAAGTGGAAGTGCTAAGTTTTAGCCTGAAGTCGCCTCTACCCAGGATCCCTCGTGACGTCACCCGTCAACTCGCCAGGCCAGTCAACAAACGCCATCTAGCGAACAAACAACCAACACCGATCAAAAATCTCCGAAGATAGTCTAACTGGTCACGAGTATTTAATCTCGATTATCTTATGTGAGTAAAGAATAATCCTTTTGTTTAGGGCCCTGTGCATAATAATTAGTTTAGTGGATGTCTGGCCAAAGACAACGATATTGACTTAAAAATTGTTCCCCCCGTAAAATTTTATCTCGAAGCGAACTGCGAGAGCTCACCCAGTAATTCCATTTTATATTTTAAGTGTATTAGATCTGTATTTGTTGTATGTTATTTAGTGAGATGGGTTATGTTCATTAAAGTCTATTTTTCTTTAGCAAATGCACTGTTTTAATTATCCCCGAACGAGTTGAAATAGCAATATTCGATAAAGTCAAGCATTTATCTCCAGCAGTAGGAAGATTCTCATCTGCACACATTATGAACACTCATGATTTCATTCACCACCTCAACCACTTGCAATTACCGGATGGAAAACTTTTGAGCTTTGATGTAAACTCTTTGTTTATCAAAGTTCCGGTTGACCAAACCATGGGCCTTCTGCGGGAAATCATGCCTAGACTTAATTTTGATCTTCCCATTTCTAAGAGTAAATTTATCGATTTAGTTGAATTATGTCTCTCTGACAATGTGTTTCGAGTAAATAATGAGTTTTATAGACAAATATTCGGCCTTAGCATGGGAAATAGTTTATCTCCGATATTGGCATGTCTCTTCATGGAATATTTTGAGACTGAACTCCTTCCCACAATTTTTCCCCCTAACTTTATATGGTTAAGGTACATTGACGATGTATTTTCTGTATGGCCTCAAGGCCATGATTTTGATACATTTTTAATAATTTGAATAATTTGCATGTCGCCATCAAATTTAAATATGAATGGGAATATGATAATAGATTACCCTTTTTAGATGTCCTCATTAATAAAGATCACCATGAATTAAAACTTGACGTGTATAGGAAACCAACCCACTCGAATGCCTATATACAGTATTCTTCGTTTCACGATAATACTGTTAACAAATCGGTAGTTTGTAACCTTTTCCTTAGAGCATACAAAATATGTCATCCTTCTTATTTAGATGAAGAAATTGTCATTATCAGGACCATTTTTTCTAATTTGTATTACCCCGATTGGTTCATATCGTCTGCCCATTTGGCAGCTAGAAAAACATTCTATGGTAATAAGCCTTCCCGCACTAACGACTTCAACAAATGTATAACATTGCCATTTAATAATAAATTAAATAGTTTAAAGGACATATTTGGAAAAGCAGGTATTAATCTAGCCTTTAAATATAATAATTCCTTAAACCAATTGATGATAGCCAGGAAACCCAAAGAACATAATAACATAGGAGTATATGCAGTACCATGCAACGATTGCCATAAAGTTTATATAGGGAAAACGGGTAGAAATCTAGACAAAAGATTGTATGAACACAAAAGAGATATTAGAGTGGGCAGCGAAAGTAGTGGAATATTTTGCCATGTTAGAGACAAGAATCATACGATCGATTTCAATGAAAGTAAAATGTTATTTAAATCGGCTAACTATGTTAAGAGAAGATTCGTAGAATCGAGCTTGATATCGTCAGTTCCTAATTTAAATCTATCTGAGGGTCAATTTTCTTTTAATCCTGTAATATGATCGCAAATAAACAAAATAGTAAAATACCAGCCCTTCAATATGT
This sequence comes from Ceratothoa steindachneri, assembly GCA_963969495.1. Lineage (NCBI taxonomy): Eukaryota > Metazoa > Arthropoda > Malacostraca > Isopoda > Cymothoidae > Ceratothoa > Ceratothoa steindachneri. The sequence goes on along the minus strand of OZ018330.1, from coordinate 118,749,601 downwards.
TTAGGCCTACCTCCCCCCCATCCCAGATTAGCCACAAGTACGGGATTGGGGGAAAAAAGAGGGGATCTTGTGTTATGCTTATATGCATTTCTCTTATATTTTCTGCCCAGTGTCAATTGAAAAAGGGTGTGAGATACACCGAAACTGTTCTGAATTAAATTGTCTTCCGAGAATGTGGTTTAATTCCTCATCTTTTCTTGCGATATTGCATTAATTTTCATCATATATATATATATATATATATATATATATATATATATATATATATATATATATATATTATTTATATATATATATATATATATATATATATATATATATATATATATATATATATATATATATATATTAGCTCGGCTAAACTACGACAAATACTAAGGCATCATTAGCAGAATATATATGTTTTTTTTGACATGCTACCCTGCACCTGCCTTGAATGACTTGTAGATGGAGCTTTTAATGCTGAAAATCTTAGCCTGTCTAGTGTAACAACTCTTAACTCTGCAGTCTTTCTCATTTTTGTTTTGACTGAAGCCTCTTGAAATTCAACATAAGGGCCACCAGCTTTCAAGAGATTTGAAATAGGGAGTGAAATTATTTCATTTGAGAGCAATTCTTGATTTATTTAAAGGAACAAACCGTGTTCTATTCCGTTTTATTGATTGCCACTTCTGGCGAAGGTTCTTTAAAAAGTTTACGACTGGAATTTAATTGCTTTGCACTCAAATAATTAAGTCAATAGGATTTAAACTTAGTGTCTGAGAAGCCACACAAATGTTTCCCAACCATAGCTTCCGTCAACTCGTCAAAAGTATCTTGATTTTTCACACTCATTCTGCTAATTATAAATCTTGCAAATCAGGAAATAGATAGAATAATGTTAATATTCTCCCTGCTAGCAGTTAGTAGCAATTTATTTTACTTATAACAGGTTCCTAACATGTACATGAAATAAAAAATGCACGTAAGGTTTATAGCTTTCTATAGCAAAATTTTTGCCAGCTATTTATTTAAAAATTCAAATGGTAGATATTGTTAAAAAACTCTGCCTTTTTATTAACAGCATTACTTGTATTAAATATCATTACAAATGTGAATTAACTACGGCACTATAAAATTTTAAGTGTTATGAAATGATATCCTACCATATGTTGTGCCTACTTCTGATACAAAAGTAAGAATAAAAAAAGCAATATGTCTCATGACTGCAACTCGCTTCAGTAAATCAGGACTAATCATGTATCATCAAGTTTGACTTTCTGTTTGCCAACAGATTAAACTCAGGCAAGTTTATTCATAGAAAAGGATATTGTTAAACATTAGGAAAGAAATAAAAACCTCTAAAAATGCTATTTTATAAACTTCATTTCTTGACTTTTGTTCCACTTCTGGCCCACTGTGCACAGGTAAGAAAATATTTTCCTCTTCTCACGGCCTATTATTATTTTTTTAATTTGCATTTTTTCATCTACCAATCCACGCAGTCAAAGGTCTTCTAATAGGGTAATTGGAGTAGAATTACAAAATAATTCCTATGAAATATGGAAAACGCATTTATATACAAGTTTTTCACTGGTCTAATGTAGGCATCCGTTCTTGCGTTTTCTTTGTTTGTCTCTTTGCTCGTTAAATAGATATTTTCATATGTTCTTCTTATTAAACAATTTGTACACTTGAAAAACTATCATAAAGTCAGTTTTCAAACATAATACCGACGCATTTTTCATTACTTTGTGTGATTTTATAACTAAAATAATTTTAAGCTATTACTTGAGTTGAAGTGCTTTTTTAAATTTATATCCTTTTTAAAGAATGTCGTTCTTTTATACATCTCGAACAGTTGTCTGTAATTATTATTAAGTTAAACTTTTTATTATTTCGCTTTGATAGGGAGAAATCAATTATTAATACTAAGGCATCATTAGCAGAATATATATGTTTTTTTGACATGCTACCCTGCACCTGCCTTGAATGACTTGTATATGGAGCTTTTAATGCTGCAAATCTTAGCCTCTCTAGTGTAACAACTCTTAACTCTGCAGTCTTTCTCATTTTCGTTTTGACTGAAGCCTCTTGAAATTCAACATAAGGGCCACCAGCTTTCAAGAGATGTGAAATAGGGAGTAAAATTATTTCATATGAGAGCAATTCTTGATTTATCTGAAGGAACAAACAGTGTTCTATTCCGTTTTATTGATTGCCACTTCTAGCGAAGGTTCTTTAAAAACTATAACCTAGGTTGTAACAGATCCAGAGTCCCGCCATTCTCCGTATGGTTTATTCCTAGTTTTGTAGTGACTGTGGGATTGTGTATAATATAAAAGATGTAAATAATAGACACTTTCAATAATAATTTGAATCTTTTAGAAATTATCATAAATCTATTGATTTCGGTAATACAGTGAATTTCATTAAACGATTTACATACATTAATAAATTTTAAGTTTTTTATATTTATTTTATTTAGCGGAAATACATTTGGGATTGTTTCCGTATATTTACCTTGCTATTCTTTCGCTGTTTATTTTTTATGCACTTTTATATATTATCTAAGAGAAGAAAATAAATTCGGTGATTAAAAGAGCAAATATAAAAGGATAATGTTATAATTATATAAAGAAGGAAAATAAAATATTTTTGTAAATAGATAGTTCAATAACTTAAATAATTCCAACATTTTATCAAGGATATTTTTCGCACATTAAGTCACAGGTTTGTTCTATTGTTCTAGGAGTCCTGCAAGCTTCACCTTTTTAAATCCTATAATTTTATTGCAGGAAAAATGAATATCGTTTTCTAAAAATACTTTATATGAAAAAAAAATTAATAATGCGACGCTCTCTATGTTGCCGAACTGTCTTCAATCATTTTACTACAAAGTTATGCACTATAGAATCTCATCGAATCCTATCCTGTTTTTTCCTTAAGCTCATTTTCAGTGAATTTATCATTTTATTTGTTTCATTTAACAGAAATTATCTTTTTCTCTTATTTCCATAAGCTATTTTAAGTCATTTTATCCAATTATCTATATTCTTCAAGTTTATTTTCACTGAATTTTTCTTCTTCGTTTGAAGTTAATTTGTTTTATTAACTTCATTTTTTATTTAATTAAATACATTTTCGGTGTTTTATCTTTTTATTTGCCTTATTATGTTAATTTTTGATGAATTTATATTTTTCTTTATTTTATTAAGCTAAGTTTATTTTCGGTGAATTTATCTTAAATTTTGGCGATTATCTTCTGCCAAATAGAAAAGGCATAATTACCAATATCAGAGGAGCGTTCGAAATTGGGTAATGGAAATTTCAAGAATTCAAGACAAAATCTACCAGATTCACACGAAGAGTGATCAGGGTACATTAACGGCAATAACAGTACTCATCCTCCTCCATCTTTATGCCCTATTTGGCAAAAGGAGCACTCTTATTTTATCCATGCCGAAGGCTCTTTATAAAGATGGGCTACTATCTGTTAAAGGTTGTTATCCAGTCGGTGTTTATGAATGAGTAGTGTGCCCCCTCACAAAATCCCTCCACCCACATCTACACGGTAAACCCATTCTCTCTCATTCGCTCATTTATAATTATAATAAAATTAATTTTCACCCTACATCCCAACCCTACTTACCCCCTAAAACTCACTCTCATCTTCTCTCTTCACAAAACTATATCCCTCCATTCCTCTCACATGCCCATACTACCTCACAGCAAAGAGTTAAACCTCATTCAGACCCTTTTTCATATCCTCTCTTAACTAGCCGTGGGTCACTCTACACCAAGCATCTTTTAAAAGTTGTTCATTTCACTGCTCCCAGTCGAGATCTATCCTTCTATTTCCTTATCATAGTATCACTCCTATACAGACTAGTTGATACCAGATTACTCTCAATCAGCTTCCTGGCACATTCCACGTTTAAACCCTTACCATTCACCAATGTTCAGCATTTTCTTAGATTTCATTTTTATACTTTTGCCTTCGTTGAGTTTATTTTTTTTACTTTTACAATCGTGTCGTTTTGACTCAAAAAGAGAAATTAGGAGCTTTCTTTTCGAAGGTTTGGTCAGGTTTTTGACCAATGCTATTGACTTCTCTTTTTTTCTCTTGTGGTAAAAAGTTTTGGTAGTTGCACTTTTCTTCCGATAACTTTTAATATAAACAGAATATGTCACCACACTTTTCCATAAGACCAACTAATACACACGATCTATACACATTTTGGTTGCAATTTATGTGATTTCCACTATCAATAAGAGTTAGGGGTCATTGGTCAAAAGTGAAGTAAAACACAGAGAGTGAATAAGAAATTCCTAAGTCTTAATTCAAACAAAATACTGTGGATTATCTTCCCAAGGACGTGCTGTGAAGCGACATTGCCCAAACTTTGATAATTCACGAGTGTTATTAAGCGATGAATGAAAAAGCTTCGCTCACGATTTGCTCTAGAGTTTATAGTTTGCCAGAACGAGTTTCATAAGTTTTTCACCTTTAACTTTTTTGTGAGTGCAGTCATAAATTATAATAAACTTATAGATATAATTTAAATAGTTCAGTTAAATACTTCTTGAACATTTAAATGGCGTAGTTGAATAATCAGAAGCAATATAGCTTAGGATCTAAAAAATCTTCTTCCATTAATGTTTTTTGACGTAAAATAGAAAGAAAATACACAACAGTTTTCCCTACCTATTAGGAGATGGAATTGGGAAGTTTAACATTGCTTAAGGCCTTTAAATTAATGGCTGTATAGTTATTCTTTTGAATCGAGAAAGGTGTCTCGTATCAAATTGAAAATATATAAAAATGTAATCAAGAAAACGAAATTCAGATGATATTTGAGGAATAATGCAAATATCTGGAACGAATATATGAAATCTGGTGATATGTTAAAAAAATAGACAATCCAAAGGGAATATTCCCCAACGTTCGATTTCGGAGAATAATTTATCATCATCGCAGGAAAAGCCAATTCACGCAAACGACGAGGGGCAGAAAAATTGGTCATAGTAACTGTTAAAAGTGCCGATTTGGCAAACTGTCCTATTCTCATTGTCGATATTGCGATGTAATGTAGTAGAAAAGCCCAAGATGAAAAAAAGGATCAATAGGACTTTTTTTCTCTACCTTTAGAACTCATTTTAAACAGCCTTTCTCTTTGCCGACAAAATCGCCGTCTTTGCATGAATAATGCATTATTCTTCATAACATAACATCTCACTTGCTCATTTCTCGAAATATGGCCTTTCACCTTCATATATATATATATATATATATATATATATATATATATATATATATATATATATATATATATATATATATATATATATACATATTATATATATATATATATATATATATATAAATATATGTTATTTTGGGGTTTAAAGAATTTAATAAATAAAAGGGTCAGAAGACAAACCAGGATTCGTTTTAAAATTAATGATGGAACCTATGGAAGGAGTTCATTGATATTTTTAGAGATATAATTACTTTAATCCAAATGCTTAGGTACATTTCTACTTAATCAATTGATTATAAATAGACAAATGCATAAATAAAGCACTTTTTTGGCTCCAACCCAGGACATTAGATTGATTATATCTTATCTTTTCAATAAGTTCTTCGCTTATCTGTCTAATAGAACTTTCATGGCAATCCCTTCCTTTTATACCAGAAATACACTTTTGGGGGGTTTGGTGGGAGAGGGCTAGTTTTTTTACAAGTATTCTGTACAAAGGAGAATAATATTTAACAAACACATTAATATGAAATTGCCTAAGGAAAGCTCATAATGAGTGATTAAACTTTAATGATAAGATACTTTTGTGTACAAATTTCTGTATGATATTATTAATATACATAATACATTGGGTTCATTATTCCAAATATCTTAAATATGAAAACGGCTCACAATTTAATACCAATATTGAATGTAAGGGAATGGTCACTTCCCCCCCCCCCCCTCGTTCACTCTTGGTGCAGTTCCAAGGCGGTCACCGCAAAGACATCCGGCCGAAGGCATCGGCGGGTCCCGCGTGACCGCAGCACTGCCCCAGACCGTGCCATGAAAGAGGTCACCCCCCCCATCGTTCACTCGTGATGCAGTCCCAAGGCGGTGGTTACCGCAAGGACATCCGCCCCAGGCATCGGCGAGTCGAAAGTTTGACCAGAGGGTGGCATAACTAGGGGCCATGTAAGACCCTAAAGGTCAAAAAGGTAAAGATCTCCCCCCCAGGAGAGTGAGATCCAGTTTCACGTCGAACAAGAAATTGGAGACGGTTTTCTCCCAACCTCGATGGCTAACGAGGAGCAGATGTTTGACTTCGTGGGAAAGACCGTTTGGGAAGAGAACCCTCCTGGGGCCGTCCTCAAGCCCCTCTCCCCCTTACCACACCCCCAGTGGGGGTGCGAGGTATAAATGAGGAACTCTGAGGAAAATCGAGGTAGTATACGTCAGGCCAGGTGACGAAGTCCTCGGTTCCAAAACCGGGCTACCTTAGACTGGATAGGTAGTATACGTCAGGCCAGGTGACGAAGTCCTCGGATCCAAAACCGAGCTACCTAGACTGGATTGGTAGTATACGTCAGGCCAGGTGACGAAGTCCTCGGTTCCAAAACCGGGCTACCTTAGACTTGATAGGTAGTATACGTCAGGCCAGGTGACGAAGTCCTCGGTTCCAAAACCGGGCTACCTTAGACTGGATACGGTAGTATACGTCAGGCCAGGTGACGAAGTCCTCGGTTCCCAAAACCGGGCTACCTTAGACTGGATTGGTAGTATACGTCAGGCCAGGTGACGAAGTCCTCGGATCCCCAACCGGGCTACCTAGACTGGATTGGTAGTATACGTCAGGCCAGGTGACGAAGTCCTCGGTTCCCAAAACCGGGCTACCTTAGACTGGATTGGTAGTATACGTCAGTCTCTAGGTGACGAAGTCTTCGGATCAAACCGAACTACCGAGACTAGAGAGGTAGTTTACTTGTGTCGCCAGACCAAGAAGCACCCTGCAAGAGAGGCAGGGCTACCTACCTTAAGGGGCTAAGAAAAAGCTCATCCTTGAGCTAAGTCCCTGGTTGTCAAACCAAACAATAAGTGAACTTTGGTAAGTTCGACTTACTCTCGCCAGAGAGATTCCTCATATCCTGGTGTACCTTAAAAACCAGTGGTATTCCTCGTCCTTGAGGAATTAAGAAGAAGAAGGAAAAGGCTCCCCTTCGAGCCCGTTATTCGGTGGCCACACCAAACTGTAAGTAACTTATTTTCGCCAGAGAAACCCCCCTCCGTCATCCTCGCCCGTGAAGAAGACCCTCCCCGAGTTCAGTCCTCGTCCATAAGGAAATTAGTAACGAAGAAAAAGCTCCTCCTCGAGCTCGTTACTCGGTGATCACACCGCACTCCAAGTAAGCTTGATTCAAGAACCAAGTTCGACTCACTCTCGCCAGAGAGACCACGACTGCCTGGGTGTTACATAGAGCACCGTATTGGTTCTCGCCCTTGAAGAACCCTTCCCCCCCCCGGAAGAACGCGTGGACCCCCCAGCTGCTACCCTCGCCAAGACGACCGTGGAATTCCGCCCATCTACACGCGTCAAGTGTAAATATTTCTGAGGCCCTTTAAACTCCACGAGTCCGTAAGCCTAATTCTAATATTATTGTTTTGTCTAGAGAAAACGTGAACTTAATTTTGTGGGTCAACTAATTTAATTAATTCTTGTTTATAATAATATTTAGAGTATTGCTGTAGTTAAAGTATAAAGGTTGTGTATTCAATTGGTTAAAGATAAAAAATATAAGTTTATTTTGGGAATTAGTGGGCGTTTCTTTTATATCCTGACGTGTTTGGTAAAGGCTCAGTTCATTAAGATATTCTTATAATATCAATATATTAGACACTCTTAGCACTCTTAGAATAGAACAAAAAGGAGGGGCATTCTACGACACTAACTAAATAAAAGAGGTGTCAGAGGAGGTCAGTAGGGTTCTAGCAGAAAGAATTCTACGACATATAATTAAAGTGGTGTCAGGTGTGGGGTTGTTATTAGAAAGAACCCAGCAGTGTCTAATTAAGAAAGAGCCAACACGTAAAGGAATATCAGGAACAAGAGAATAATTGACGAGAGGAAAATTGGTAGAGTTAGGGGTGGTAACAATATAAAGGTAATTGGCAGGTCAAGTGGTAAATTTGTTGTCGGGAGTGATATTTCAATCAGCATAGTAGTGGGATTAAGGGTAAGTTATGCTGAGCGCTACCTGGTGAGTGGCGGCATAATTATCTGAAAATACAGAAAGGAAAAATCGACGGACCAACACGAAATGGATCCAGTCAAAAGATTTTACCAACAAGCCCAAAGTCTGGGACTTGAAGGCACAGAAATGCATGACTACGTCATGGCAGAATTAAGAATAGATTGTGTAGAAGAAGAAAGAATTTGGGATATAGAAAAGGAACAAGAATTAATAAAGTTTGAGAGAGAAAAAGAGGATATAATAAGAGAGGATACAAGAGAACGTGAATTAATGGAAATATGGATGAACCGGAATAGTGAAGAATCCCGAATACAGCGGAAAATAGAAACAGAGGAAAGAAGAATGCTGAGAGGAGGTAAAACAAGCGAAAGAATAATATTGTTGAAAAGAGAAGCACAAGAATTCAGAATAAGGATAGAAATGGAAGATGAAGAAAGAAGACTAAAGATAAAGCTGGAAGATGAAGAAAGAAGAACTCGACGGGAAAACGAAATAGCGAAAGCAGAACAAGAAGCCGAGGAAAGGAGAATGAAGATGGAAAAAGAGTCGAAAGAGAGGAGAATAAAGATTAAAAAAGAAATAGATGAAAGGAGAATGAAGAGGGAAAAAGAACGTGCTCAAGCTGAAAGAGAAGAGAGAGAAGAAAAGGAAAGATTGCTCGCACTCGAAAGAGCACCTATCGAGAATCTCCTAGAGGCCGAGGAAGTTGGAGCCCGGCCTGGACCTAAGAAAGGACCATCGAGGGAAACCCAGCCAAATGGGGTAACGATGGAAGAAGTAGGAAGTAGGAAGGAGGTACCAGCAGGAGTACCTAAGAAAGAACCTACGAGGAGAACCCAGCCAAATGGGGTTATCAGGGAAGAAGTTGAAGGTAGGGTAGAGGTACGAGCAGGTGTACCTGAGGAACTACCGGCGAAGAGAAGTGAGTCAAATGAGTTGACAAGGAAGGAGGAAAGAGGTGCTATGGCTATGCACTCGGGTAAGACTAAACAAATGGTAGACGCGGATGAGTATCCCCTACCCCTAGTAGTCTCCTCCCCAAACGGAACGTCCACGGAGTTACCGCTAAATCGCCAAGTCGTAGTGAGCGCCAAGCCCACTAACGACCTCGCAGGGAAAAGTTTTCTCGATCCCCAAAGATCGAACCCAGACCCGATCTTCCCGTGTACAGGGTTAAAGGAGAGCTATGGGACCTACGCTCCCATCAATTATGCCCCGCTACAACAGGCCGCTCAAGCCTTAATGTTTAATTTAAAGGTAGTCAAGTACCATAATATGAGTAAGTCGAGTAGGTTGAAATACCACTACCATTTAGTAACATACTTGGGTAGACTCAATAACCAGGACGGCCGACTCAGGCGCGGTAGAATAATGGTCACAGAGCACCATTTTAGTATTAGCTACCTCAAAGGAGCCGATAAAGGACAGCTGCTCTATAGGCGGAGACGAAATACCATTGAGGGTTATTTCAGCACCTAATGAGCGTGAAACCATGTTTTCATTTGTTGTTCGTGTAAATATTTATCGGTAGGATTTAAGTTCTCAAAAACTTAGAAATGTAAGGAAGTAGCTTGTTTTGTTGTTTTTTTTTATGGGTAATCGATGAATTAAGGTTTTGTTATGTTCATGTAAAATTGTAAATCGAGTGTCTAGCTCGACACATTGCCTGTGTAAACGCGCGCGTGGGCGCTCATATGTAAGGAAACTTAATGTAAGGGAGGGCTCAAAGAAATACAACTTTGCTAAGCTCGACTAGGTTGAGTAAGTTGTTTTGAGTTCCCGGGAGCATCCCCCGCCCCCCCCATTATTTTCTTCGGTGGGAGGTGTGTAAGGGAATGGTCACTTCCCCCCCCCCCTCGTTCACTCTTGGTGCAGTTCCAAGGCGGTCACCGCAAAGACATCCGGCCGAAGGCATCGGCGGGTCCCGCGTGACCGCAGCACTGCCCCAGACCGTGCCATGAAAGAGGTCACCCCCCCCATCGTTCACTCGTGATGCAGTCCCAAGGCGGTGGTTACCGCAAGGACATCCGCCCCAGGCATCGGCGAGTCGAAAGTTTGACCAGAGGGTGGCATAACTAGGGGCCATGTAAGACCCTAAAGGTCAAAAAGGTAAAGATCTCCCCCCCAGGAGAGTGAGATCCAGTTTCACGTCGAACAAGAAATTGGAGACGGTTTTCTCCCAACCTCGATGGCTAACGAGGAGCAGATGTTTGACTTCGTGGGAAAGACCGTTTGGGAAGAGAACCCTCCTGGGGCCGTCCTCAAGCCCCTCTCCCCCTTACCACACCCCCAGTGGGGGTGCGAGGTATAAATGAGGAACTCTGAGGAAAATCGAGGTAGTATACGTCAGGCCAGGTGACGAAGTCCTCGGTTCCAAAACCGGGCTACCTTAGACTGGATAGGTAGTATACGTCAGGCCAGGTGACGAAGTCCTCGGATCCAAAACCGAGCTACCTAGACTGGATTGGTAGTATACGTCAGGCCAGGTGACGAAGTCCTCGGTTCCAAAACCGGGCTACCTTAGACTGGATAGGTAGTATACGTCAGGCCAGGTGACGAAGTCCTCGGTTCCAAAACCGGGCTACCTTAGACTGGATACGGTAGTATACGTCAGGCCAGGTGACGAAGTCCTCGGTTCCCAAAACCGGGCTACCTTAGACTGGATTGGTAGTATACGTCAGGCCAGGTGACGAAGTCCTCGGATCCCCAACCGGGCTACCTAGACTGGATTGGTAGTATACGTCAGGCCAGGTGACGAAGTCCTCGGTTCCCAAAACCGGGCTACCTTAGACTGGATTGGTAGTATACGTCAGTCTCTAGGTGACGAAGTCTTCGGATCAAACCGAACTACCGAGACTAGAGAGGTAGTTTACTTGTGTCGCCAGACCAAGAAGCACCCTGCAAGAGAGGCAGGGCTACCTACCTTAAGGGGCTAAGAAAAAGCTCATCCTTGAGCTAAGTCCCTGGTTGTCAAACCAAACAATAAGTGAACTTTGGTAAGTTCGACTTACTCTCGCCAGAGAGATTCCTCATATCCTGGTGTACCTTAAAAACCAGTGGTATTCCTCGTCCTTGAGGAATTAAGAAGAAGAAGGAAAAGGCTCCCCTTCGAGCCCGTTATTCGGTGGCCACACCAAACTGTAAGTAACTTATTTTCGCCAGAGAAACCCCCCTCCGTCATCCTCGCCCGTGAAGAAGACCCTCCCCGAGTTCAGTCCTCGTCCATAAGGAAATTAGTAACGAAGAAAAAGCTCCTCCTCGAGCTCGTTACTCGGTGATCACACCGCACTCCAAGTAAGCTTGATTCAAGAACCAAGTTCGACTCACTCTCGCCAGAGAGACCACGACTGCCTGGGTGTTACATAGAGCACCGTATTGGTTCTCGCCCTTGAAGAACCCTTCCCCCCCCCGGAAGAACGCGTGGACCCCCCAGCTGCTACCCTCGCCAAGACGACCGTGGAATTCCGCCCATCTACACGCGTCAAGTGTAAATATTTCTGAGGCCCTTTAAACTCCACGAGTCCGTAAGCCTAATTCTAATATTATTGTTTTGTCTAGAGAAAACGTGAACTTAATTTTGTGGGTCAACTAATTTAATTAATTCTTGTTTATAATAATATTTAGAGTATTGCTGTAGTTAAAGTATAAAGGTTGTGTATTCAATTGGTTAAAGATAAAAAATATAAGTTTATTTTGGGAATTAGTGGGCGTTTCTTTTATATCCTGACGTGTTTGGTAAAGGCTCAGTTCATTAAGATATTCTTATAATATCAATATATTAGACACTCTTAGCACTCTTAGAATAGAACAAAAAGGAGGGGCATTCTACGACACTAACTAAATAAAAGAGGTGTCAGAGGAGGTCAGTAGGGTTCTAGCAGAAAGAATTCTACGACATTGAATATTAAATCATTTCGCACCAAAAATATTCCCACCGAGAAGCCAGCCAACTTGTAGAGCACGTAGGAAAGGGGACCCCTTCCCCCCCCAATGTTTTAATGATTTGATGGTGGATAGAATAATAATGAATAAATAAATTTAACACGAAGGATTGGGATAAAACTAAAAGATGTCTGTGAATAAATACGAGGGGTGGTCAATAAGTTTTGCAATTCGGATATAAGGAAACGAGATATGAGGAAAAGTGTTCTATTATTTTTCAATATAAAGACCCTCGACTTCAATGCACTTGCACCACTTGTCCCTGAGGCTTCGAATTCCTGAACAACCAAAAATCTCGCGACTGCTATTCAATCCACTCCTGGACGGCAAGCTGGACATCTTCATCGTCCCCAAAGCGGCGTTCACGCAGTGCAGCCTTGAGCTGGCGGAATAAAAAGTAGTCGCTAGGGGCCAGATCTGAACTGTAGCGGGGATGGTTGAGCTCCTCGAATCCACACTCGCGGAGGGCAGCTTGTGCAACTCTGGCCTTGTGAACTTTGACGACGTTGAAGTGGATCATGGGGTGTGACGTTTCTAGGGACCCAACGGGCAGATACCTTGGTCATGGCCAAATTGTTGTGGATGATGTGATAGCACTTCCAAGTTCCATATTCCAAGTTCTTACTCTATTTCTTCGACCTTCATCCGTCGATTTTCGAGGATCATCCTATCCACACGGGCCACATTGTCCTCGTTGGTCACGTCTGACGGGCGTCCTGGACAGGGGTAATCTTGAAGAGACTCACGACCATGGTGGAACTCCCTATTCCAGCGAGCAATGGTTGCAGAGGAAGGGGCAGTGTCGGTGTATACTGTAACCATGCGTTCATGGAACACTTTTGATTCTTGCCTTCCTTGGTCAAAAATTTGATCACTGCGTAGTGCTCAACCTTCTCTATTGTTGAAAAATTTGTGACTGACGATCTGCGATCAGCTACTGCTTCTTAAATAGACGAAGCAGGAGCGTGCGGCTGCAGGTCCTGACTTGTCATAACTTGTCCTAACACCCGCACAAACAGCCATCCCCCTTCCTCTGTTTTGCCCTACCGATGCGCCCAACTTATTGACCGCCCCTCATATATATATATATATATATATATATATATATATATATATACGTAGGTGAGTCAAAAAGTTCTCAGACAAATGGCATAAAATTTTTATTTGCAATAATACTGTAATCATTTTTCTACATAAGCTCCATTAACATCTATACACTTTCTTAATCTATGAATCCAACGGTAAAGACCATCTTTGTAGAATTCACGGGGTTGTCTCTGGCACCAAGTAATGACCTGCTTTTTTGCTTCATCTAATGATTGAAACCGGGTTCCTTTTAGGTGTCCCTTCAAATTTGGTTAGGTTAGGTTAGGTTAGGTTAGGTTAGGTTAGGTTAGGTTAGGTTAGGTTAGGTTACCTAACCTAACCAAATTTAAAGGGACACCTAAAAGGAACCCGGTTTCAATCATTAGATGAAGCAAAAAAGCAGGTCATTACTTGGTGTCAGAGACAACCCCGTGAATTCTACAAAGATGGTCTTTACCGTTGGATTCATAGATTAAGAAAGTGTATAGATGTTAATGGAGCTTATGTAGAAAAATGATTACAGTATTATTACAAATAAAAATTTTATGCCATTTGTCTGAGAACTTTTTGACTCCCCCTCGTATATATATATATATATATATATATATAAATATCAAAGATCGTCATATGGTCAGTCACAAATTTTTCAACAATGGAGGAGGTTTAGTACCGCGCAGTGATCCAATTTTTCACCAAGGAAGGCAAGAATGCAAACGAGATCCCTGAAGGCATGGTTGCAGTTTACACTGACACCGCCCCTTCCTATGCAACCATTGCTCGCTGGAATAAAGAGTTCTGCCATGGTCGTGAGTCCATTGAAGATGACCCCCGTCTAAGACGTCGTCAGACGTGACCAAGGAGGACAATGTGGCCCTTGTGGAGAGGATAATCCTCGAAAATCGACGGGTGAAGGTCGAAGAAATCGAGCGGGAACTTGGAATATCACATGGAAGTATTATCAACATTATCCACGACAATTTGGCTATGACCAAGGTCTCTGCCCGTTGGGTGCCTAGAAACCTCACGCCCCATGATTGACTTCAATGTTGTCAAAGTCCACAAGGCCAGAGTTGCACAAGCTGCCCTGCGCGAGTGTGGATTCAAGGAGCTCAACCATTCCTTCTACAGTCTAGATCTGGCCCCTAGCGAATACTTTTTATTTCGCCATCTCAAGGTGGCACTTCATGGACGCCAGTTTGGGGACGATGAAGATGTCCAGCTCGCCGTCAAGGAGTGGATTGAACAGCCGTCGGGATATTTCTGGTTGTCGGGAATTCGAAGCCTCAGGGACAAGTAACGCAAGTGCATTGAAGTCGAGGGTAGTTATATTGAAAAATAATAGAACACTTTTTCTCATATCTCGTTTCCTTATATCCAAATTGCAAAACTTATTGACCGCCCCTCGTATATATACATATGAATATATATATATATATATATATATATATATATATATATATGTCGAGGTTTATTGAGTGGGTAATCCCAGTCCCACTTCCTAGACATATATTTTATTACCGCACCGAGGTGAAGTGAAGGTGAAGCGTATCCAATACAGCTGCCCTTGCCACTTCCGGTGAATAAGATTAATCCTCGTGCGTACCATTTGTCTGATTAAGGAAAAGAGAATAATTTGTTTGTTGTATAAAAGTGCATTAGTTAACTGTGAATTTACAAAAATCGATTAAGCGATGGAGCATTTTTTTTATCTTTGGAAACGCGCCATCCCTCTCACTGAATGGAAAACTTATCCCTTTGTAAAGGCTCTTTCCTAATGTTTTACTAAAGAATAATGCTTTATTTAAATCCGAAATCACAAAAAACGTTTAAATATCTTTGTAAAATCATTTCTTTTACCTTTCGAAACCACCCCATTTCTCTCACTGAATAGCCAAATCATTCCCTCTAAAGGTTGCCTCCATTTCTTTATCTCGATGACGCCCACGTTGTAACAGTTAGGCAAGCTCTAATTCTATATTTGAGTACTATGATGTTCCTTGACATATTATCAAAAAGTAAAGTAACTCTAAGATGCAAGTTTTTCCCGTTAATTAATAAACTTTTAACACTGCTTAGTTCTGCTGAAAATTACTATTTCTGAAACCTACCTAGTTTATGTCAAATTTATTTTAAAAGCTCTAAAGTTTAATTGAATATTAGCTTGTACTGAGAGTTCGAAAAATGTTGATGCCCCTTAATCAATATTTAATATATTACTATTATAAGAGAGCCTTTCGTGACTAGACAATTTTTATAGACAAAAAGTAAAAATATAGAAAAATAATCTCATTTACTTCCGAGTCGCAAATCAGCAATAACTCAAGACTATACAGCTTTCATCCTTCATCAAATTGAAGGTAATCAGAGAAAAGTAAAGAGGGCACTTCTCTAGAACACTAACCAGTTGGGTTTCCGGCTCTCAAAAAGATGGTCCGTTTCGCCCTCAAATAGTGAGCCCCCTATCTAAATATTTAAACCTAACAGTACAAGCTGCGAGGAAATGGTCAGTCTTGCTCTGACAACATTCTGCCTAGTTTTAATCTGGTCACCTGGTAGACATTTTTACAATAGTGCACACACACATGTTAAGAAATGAAGTTAAATGCATGCATTCAGACGAAAATTAAAGTAAAACTAGTGATTTAAACAGAATTAATTTGCCACAGATAAAACATTTCACAAAAAATGAATGAAAATCCGGATGGGAACAAAAACTCATTTTGGAACTGATTGAGAAAGTGAAAAACCATGAGAAAAAGATTTTGAGAGCATAAATTAATAAAAATAAACAATACTTGTGGTTTATTCAAAATTAGATGGCGATAGTTCTTTGATATTTTATTGATATTTTATGTATCATTTTGGTGTGAATGCTGAAGCAAATGTGATTATGATTAGTGTCGAGTGTTAACCGGCTAGAGTTAAAGCGCATGGAAGATCTAAGTAGGCATGAGACTGTTAGTTCAGTAAGTGATTTAAAAAGGGCTAAGGCAGCTGGAGTAGATGATATAGTGGCTAAGATATTAAAATTGATAATGATCGTATTAATGAATGGGAGTAAGTGCTTGTAAGAATTTGAAATTGCATCATTAATTAAGTACTCGAAGAATTTGGTGATAGTATCGCAATATACTATCACCAATTATGAATTCAATAACTTCTTGAGGAATTAGCCTAGTGAGTGTTGAAGCCAAGGTAAATAGAATAATTTACAATGAGTGTGTAAAAAGGATAAATAAGGTATTGATGACAAATTATAAATTGGGCTGAAAGCTGAAGGGATGTGGGAATTAAATACTTGTTATGAGAGAGTTAGCTGCAACACAAATGTTGATAGTTATAAGGTGTATCCTGAGTTTTATGACCTATTGAAAGCTTAAGGTGTGTATATTGGGAAACCTTATGTTAGTGATAATGTATAGGATAGTTATTAAACAGTTCGAAGTTAGCAGCAAGGTAAAACAAGAAGCCATTGCTTGGCAATAGAGTACTAAGCGAAGGAAGAATGGAAATGAGGAAGAATAACGTAAGTTCGATGACAGATGCTAAAGAATGAGTTCTTTTTATATTGGTATTTGCTAATGACTGAGAGTTAGTGTCTGGAAGTTTGAGAGTTTTGAAAAGGATGAAGGAAGCTAACTTTTAGACAATTTAAATGTAGGATGGCTGTTTTGTTTTAAGAGTTTCTTTGACTGTGTTTTGAGGATCGGTTGGTTTCCCCTAAAAAAAGTCCGATTTTTTAAGTATTTTAAATGGGAAAAAAATTTGGGAGTTCGATCTTAGCGTTACTAAAGGCAAAGGTTTTTGTATTGAATGAGACAGGAAGTTGTATGCTGACAACAACTTTGGTTATGAGAGTGACACTAGGTTATGGAAAGAAAAGGGAAGATGTAGAGTGATAGCAATCCAGATGAACATTTAGAGAGGATGTTTTGGTTAAATAATGGCAATAGAGTGAGAAATGGTGATTAAAGAGTACTTATTCTTGTGATCAAAAGAATGTGATTTAGTTTATGAGTAAAAGTATTCCAGGGTTCTGTAGGCATAAACAAAATAAAATGAGAAAAAGAATATATGAGTTTCATCGTTGGCAAAGGTTCGAAAGATTTGCTAAAAGGTTAATTGATTATCTGAATTGTTGTTTGAAAGAGAAAGAGGGGACTTTGTAGCAATTGGATGAAATAGGTTATAGTATGTGTGCAAGAAAAGGGTTGCTGAGAAAGTCTGTTACAGGCTTTGTGCCCAATATTGGGCTCTGACTGGACAAAAGGGTAAAGCAAATTGCCCACCGGCAATTTGGCGTGAAAATTATAATGAGTGTCTTTCTGATTGAGAGGACATAAAAGGGTTGGTGGATTTAATATGTTTAGTTGCTTTCTGACGCCAATTCCAATTTATAGGAAATAGTTTGATAGATTTAATTTTACCGTTATTTTATTTCCTTATTAGTATGATTATTTCTTTTGTTATAGCTGCTTTGTATCGTATTTTATCTCTTAGTTTCTATATTTGGCAGATTTGATTACTAAAAAGATATAGGGAGCTATATTTGAGGAGTTGGAAACTTTTATTTTGATTACCCCTTTCGGAGCATTACGATCCATCCTTCCTGTGTACAGCGCATGACAAAATTTTACATAAGAAATTTCTAGGATAGAAAATGAGAGCGTGAGATGCAAAAACCACCTGAAGGAATATTTACAACAATGAACATACTCCTCCTAAGATTCTTATTTGAGAGTTTATAAACTGAAGTTCCCTTTTGATAGATTAAATTCGACAGCGAATCAATTAAAGCCGCTTCAAATACTTGATACCTGAGCAGGAAGGGATGGTATGGGTCCTATATTTAATAGCATAGGTAGTTTGTGTTTCTTGTACTGATGGAAGCAAATGAATGGGGAAAGGGGAAGGAGAATGTAAAGATTACAAAAAAAATTCACTCTCGCTACAGAACTTGGTTGTGTTGGTTGGCGACTAAAGGGTCACACCCCAACAAACGGGCCCCAAATTTCGAGAGGCCTCATTTCTTAATTTTATGCAAGAAATTAAATGAACCTTCGGTGATAACTAGTTTATTATGTTTCAAACATCACATCGAAACATGAGAGTCTTTGGACATTTCTTCTCTATTCTAGATCACTTGTTCGAGATGACCTCCATCTAGCTCTGTCCATTTCTTAAGGCGCAGCACAAAGTTGTCCATGATGTTCTTACAAACCGACAAACTAATGGCTCCTATCTACTCCCTGATTGCTTCCTTGATTTAGGGGATGGCCATGGGTATCCCTGCGTACACTCTGTCGTCAGGGGAGCCCCAGAGAAAGAAATCTTGGGGGTAAGGTCTGGGCTGTCAGGTTCCCACTCAAAATTAGTTTTGAGACTGATCACACGGCCACCAAAGTTTTCTTTCAGCCTATCTCGGGAAATGTTTGAGGTGTGAGAGCTTGCTCCATCTTGTTGGAATTAGAACCTCCCCATAAGCGGTAAGAAGAGGGTCTCCAGCTTCCTCTTGAAGGTTTTGAGACCCTCAACATAACACTCCTTGGTGACTGTCACTGTTGCACCAGATTCCTCGAAGAAGACTGGTCTGATGATGCCTCTAGCTGGGATTGCAGTCTATACTGTGCAATTAGGGGAGTCTAGGGGCTTAGTGGCTACCTCATTTGGTTTGTAGGTCCTCAAAAGACATTTGTCTTCGAGTTTTCTTTCCTTCAAGATGAAAGTGAGTTTCATCTGAGGTCCAAAGGAGGTTAAGGAAAGTTGGGGTCTCCTGAATCTTCTCCAGTATCTTGACTCCCATAGCCTTTCTCTACTCCTTGTCTGAGGCTGTGATGGTCTGCTTCGTTTGTCTGTATGGGTAGGCCATTACTAGCACTCTCCTGCAAGTCTCACAGGATATACCAAGGAACTGACTTTGCTTGCGCACAGAGCGTTCTGGACTCTGCTGAACTGGTTCTCTCACGCTCTCGACCAGCTCAGCTGTAGGCTTCCTGGGGCGTCTTGAATGGCTTGGACAGTTGTCACTGGCTGCATTGACGTTCTTTACTGTCCCTTAGTTCTCGAAATGGTCCATTCAGTCCTGAATTCTGCCTTTGGAGGGGGCTTTTTCACATTATAACTGATGTACGAAAGTGTCCTGCACTTTCTTGAACGATCCTGACTCGCAGTAATGTTTAAGTTGTGTTTACATGCGTTGCTTCTGTCATATCCTGCCAAGTAAGGATGAGTAGTGAATGAATGAAGGATATATCACAAAAAGAGTGTGGTAACCCTGTAGCCAGAAGGGCGTGCTATTCCTCCAGGTTATATTTGTAACGATAAACTTACATACCCTGTTACACCATTTACCCACTTTACCAGATCTTTTGCCAAAAAAGGTGTCATGTGCGCATGAAGGTGTTTACATGTATGTATTACTTACGGACGCTTACGTGAAAATATCTTTAGTGCTAATTTTAATTGATGGTCTGTGCATTTTCAAATTTAAAAAAAAATTCAGTTCATGTAAATTAATTTTGTTATTTGAAAAGGTTAATGAAATAAGCTTTTTTCAGTACATATAATGCAAGTTTAACATTATAAAACGTTTTCTGCTCAATTACACAAAACTCATAAATTTATTAATCAATCTGTCCTTAAATGTGAGTCCAAGGAATCTTGATTGAATTCTTCAAGTGGGTAAGGGGTTAAAATCGGGAAGACAGAGGTAAGATTCTTAATTTTAGCGAACAGGATAGAACACATAGCAGTGGGTTTAAGATGGACAAGTTTAGGTTTTGAAACGAGATTGGTAGAAATTTGTTCTCAAATCGAGTGGTAGAAGAATATAAAATGCTCACTTGTCATGTAATAGAATCGTCCTCCTCGCGGTTCAATTTATGGATTAGGATGGTAGTTGGGACTCGTATAGGCTCTTGATTAGCTTTTTCCATACTCCTTCTCCTCTTAATTTTTTATTTATAAGACATGGTTCCTACTCTTGTCCAATTTCAGTAATGTATAATATTTTGCCTCTTGTATAAGTATCCACTTTCTAGTAAGTGGAAAAAATTCTCTAATATTTTTCCGATGAGGTTCGTGACAAATGTACTAGATAATCCTGATAATATTGAGCCAGCTATTAATCTAATTTCCTAATCGGTTTTGAAAAATATTGATACATATATCTAATTTACTTATTCATTTGCCTGGAAAATACACATTCCATTTTCCAGCTGGTGTTTAAAAGGAAACCTATTTCCTTGGCCACTAAAAAATATCAGTACTTGGGAATGTTGAAGTAGAACTCGCCCAATTAACTCGGTTGATCTCCATCAACACGTAAATTAATTAGTTATATTAATTTTGAAACATATTCGTGATCAAAGAAAAGAGGTAAATTTAGCGAATGTATAAATAGTAAGGATATTGTAGATGCTTGTTGAATGTGAGATGAAGAAGAACTGGATCTACAAGTTTGTGAGGGTTCTAGCGGAGCTCATCTAGTCAATCCATTTGATCAGCATCAACAGGTATGTATTTATATTGGGTCTATTTATTGTAAATTTATTTTGGCTGGAAAAATGAACTGAGTATTAGTGAATGATTATATAGGAAGAAGATTGCAGATGTTTGTTTTATGTGAGATGAAAAGGAGGAAGAACGAAGAGTTTGTGAGTTAAAAGATTGAACCTAGTGTGATGCTATGTGAATCGCGCTGGGGATAGTGTTTGATCATGCTATTGAACGATATGTTGAATGATTAAATGTTTGCTCATGGAAATATGAACTCAAGAAATAAATGTGTGGATGTAGTATATTAGGACTCCAATTGTACAATTAAGGATGCAAAGGACTTTTTTTTAAGATTTGGGATGAAATTGAGAATGGGAATTGCTTTATATTTTTCGACATAGGAATGGGACAATAATTGATAGGAGTAGACCTTTGATAAATGGAATTTTAGCACATCTACAAAAAAAAACGGGAAAGAGCCGATCACCAAGACAAACATTATATGAGTATAATTGATGTGATGCTACTGAGAATCAATGAACTAGTAAGGTGCTTGATTTGAAAGCTTTGGGAGGTGTGAAAATGAGCTTGGTTAATAAAATGATTGAGGTGTGATCACCAAATGACATATTTATAATTGTAAAGGAGGTTAAAGATGACTGACGCCCCACTAAGTAGGAAATATGTGGTATGTTGCAGCTTGAGTTACTGTTTTAGAAACGACTGTCAGGTGATTATTACCTATTTAAAATGTTTCTCACTTCTATCCGGCTAGAAATGAGATCACTCTTCTTAAATTAACTCACGTTTCTGCAAAGTTGGCGTTTGCAAAGGAACACACTTACCGTGCTAAAAAATATTTGGAAGTAAGTAGAATTTAGTACAAAAATAAAAATAGAGCTATTTGACCAAATTTCAGAATTGAACGTTGGTGTAACGCTGATGAAGCCCTTCTTCTGAAAAACATCCCTCTAACATTAAAAAAAAAAACCCAAACTTTATACCACTTCTTAGAGTCGGTGAAACAAAAAAATAAACATCATTTTTATCCTATTAATATAAAAAAAAAATGCTACAATATAAAGTGAAGAAGCGTAAACTGTTTCATTTTCAACTACTATCGACCGGAAACATAAGGCTTTAGTAGTGAATAAGTGTTTGAAAAATATAAAAAATTATTTTTTTTGTCGAGGAATAAGTCACCCCCCCAGACAATATATATATATATATATATATATATATATATATATATATATATATATATATATATATATATATATATATATATATATATATTGGTTGGGAGGAAAGAGATAAAAGCAACGAAAATATGTATATATACAGTTATATATACATATATCCTCTAATGTACGTACGCGTCCTTCGCTACGTACAATTACGTTCACTTGGTAAGAGTAATCCATTGATTAAGAGGTATAAGAGTGCGATTTACTACAGGGGCCAATAGTTCAAGGATATATTTAAAGAGTGAAAATCAAAAATATAATTATAATAAATCACTAGTTAAAATATATATATATATATATGCATACGGGAAATATAGGTAGTGTAAATAAGGACAATTCTGACAGAATATAGATTAATTGGCAATCAGGTAACGTTAATTGCTTCTTAATCAGCTTTTAAATGGGATACTATAAATCAGTTGCACAGAGGGTATATTTATATGTCGGAAAGTGGGTCGATTCACGGGAGATACAATCAAGGGTCGTTTTACCTTAATTGGGTCCCCTCGGAAAAGGGGGATCCTTTAACGAGTCGGCGCTGGGAAATGGAGACGAAAAAGAGACGTAATTCTTGGCCAAATATCCTGATGGTGACGAGGATTAAGGCTGGGGGGGCTGAAGACGAGTTCACGATCCTTCGTGAAGATGGACGATAGCACCTCTGCTCCAGAGAAGTGCAACCACCAAAAATCGAGACTCTGACGCGGCTCAGCGCGAAGTCTCACACGGGAAACTTAAGATCGTTGAGGGGGGTTCCAGATGAGACGAGAGGAATCCCTGCCAATCATTCGAGGATGAAACGATTCGAGGCTTGCTCTGAACAGAGTAAGCCTTCACAAAAGAGATGGATCTGCCTATTAAGATCTAACCTCAATGGTATAAGCGAATACCAGAGACTTGAGAAAACAGACTCACGATCTGAACCGAAGGCGACGGGTTTAAAACTCAATTTGCCGATATTTGAATCCCAGGGTATTTATATGATGGCCATTTTGGGTGTTTCTCCTCGCTGTCAGACTCAGACGACTGGCTGACCACTTCCGGCGGCTAGCAGTTTCCCGACTACGGAGATTAGCGCTTCCTCGGTGAGGTAAAAGCTTTTAGCGCCCAACTTAATTAACTGCACCTGCGAAACGGCTGACGGATATTCAAATTCTTTCTTCTTTATATTTCTCTTTGGATTCAGAGATTACTCCACGTGGAGTTATGGTTAGGAGACATAGAGGGATAAAGAATTCATGAAACAAATGAAGGGGGTATTCTTTTTGGTGTAACTTTCCCATACAGTTTTGATACTGCTATTAAAAAAGTCTAAACCTATATTCCATATAAATTATAAAGCGATTCCACTAAAAGAGCCCAAAAGAATAAGACTGAGTTGTCGAGATGAATAAGGATATATTCTGAAAAATTTCTAACGAAGACTGATGTAAGTGAATTAACCATGACAAACATTTGACAGCTGTAAACTTTGGTTCGTTGTTAACTTTCTGCTCTAAACTAAATATAAATAAAGAAGCTTATTTTCAAATAGTATGAAAGTACGTAAATGTCGATTCAAAACTTTAAGTTGAGTTTCAGAGGAAAAGAGCAAAAGAGGCATAAGTGGATTTTAATGGCTCTGATAAGTATGCCTCGAGAGAATTTGTGGAGGTTATACATGTGGCCATTCGGCTCAGGAACGGAGACTGAGAGGATGTTATATTACACCACCTCGCTTCGTATCGATTTAAAGATCCAATGAATTTGCTGTGCGATCACTGCACTTGGTGTGAAAACGATCAATACCGATTTCGGTATAAGGTGCAATGGGAATTAATCAAGAGTATGAGATTATGTAATAATGAAAAGGATAAGACTAGTTGGTATAATTACAATCGATAAAAAGGATTAGATAACTCATACGACTATAAATAAACAAGAAATTATCGAAGCGAATAACGAATAGGATCCATTCGAAGCTCTGTAACTAAATATTAGTGAAATTTCTCCTTAAAATAATGTTAATGTAAACATTATTTTGGAAATACTCATTCGGAAAGATAAAGCCGATAAATTCATAATATTTTGAAAGGTAACAGAAACACATATTTCATTAAACTGAAATTTTGTTATTTCATACAATGTTAGTAGAAAAGAATTAAGACATTTATGATATGTTTGAAGATTATTAACAAAAAAGAATAAGAAGTTCCAGGTCTTCTGTGAAAAATACCAAGAAGAGTATTTTTTAAAATGACGACAGAAATGGGTGTTTTAAACAACGACGTATCGTTAGGTAAAAAAATAGTTATTACGGAGATTGTAGCTGAAAATGGAAAAGAATAAAAAGAAATTGTGATAATGAATTGTGAAATTGTAATGAAGAACCACGTCACTGCTAAATACTGTAGCGAGTATAAACCGAAATAGACGTAGGCAAGACTATTTGTAGAAGCTCGCAACCTGTTTATAGAGCTTCAAACTGAATTTGTAGAGATCTGCAAGCCTGTTTATTGAACTCCGAAAACCTATTTGTAGATCTGCGCAAGGCTCTTAAAAGAGCTCCGAAATTCTATTTGAAGAGCGTCGCAAACACGTTTGTAGAACTTCGAGAACCCATTTGAAGAGCACCCTAAACACGTTTGTAGAGCCCGGTAAACATATTTGGAGAGGTAGGCAAAGTCATTTGTAGAGCTACAAAAATAAATTTGCAGACCTCACAAGCACATCTTAGAGCTCCTAAAACCCATTTGCAATGCTCGGCAAGCACTTTTGTGGAGCTCCGAAAACCCATTTGCAGAGTTTCAAACAATTTTTAGAGCTCACAAAATCCTCTTTGTAGAGCCTGCAAGCAGGTTTTTAGACATCTTAAAAGAAATTGCTGAATTCGACAAACAGGTTTGTAGAGCTTAGAAAGCAGGAAAGTACGATTGTATAGCTCCAAACCCCCCTTGCAGAACTCCGCAAGCACGTTGAAATATCTCTGTTTATACAGGATGAGCCCCCCCAAAAGGACCCCAACTTTTGATAGGCCTTATTTCTTAATTTTTTGCGAAGATTGAATGAAACTTTAGTGATATCTAGTTTATTGTGTTGCAAACATCATATCAGAACATGAGAGTCTTTGGACCTTTCTTCTTTATTCTAGAGCACGTGTTCGAGATGACCTCCATTTAGCTCTATGCATTTCTTGAGGCGCAGCACTTTGTCTTTAAGGTAGCCCCAGTGAGAGAAACCCGGTGGGCTGAGGTCTAGGCTGTGAGGCACCCACTCAAAATCAGTCTTGAGACTGATCGCACGGCCACTAAAGTGCTCTTTCAGCCAATCTCAAGACAAGTTTGAGGTCTGAGAACTTGTTCATATTGCTGGAACCATAAATTCCCCATAACCGATAGGAACAGGGTCTGCAGCTCCCTCTTGAAGGTTTTGAGAACCTCAACATACCGCTCCTTGGTGGCCTTCACTGTCGCGCCAGATTCCAAAGGCATCTGATGATGCCTTTGGCTGAGATTGCAGTCCATACCTTGCAATTAAGGGAGTATAGGAGCTTGGTGGCTACCTCATTTAGTCTGTAGATCTCCCAGAAACATTTGACTTCGAGTTTACCTTTCTTTCAAGATGAAAGTGAGCTTCATTTCAGGTCCAAAGGAGGTTAAGGAAAGTTGGGGTCTCCTAAATCTTCTCCAGTATCTTAAATGACATAGCCTTTCTCTGCTCCTTGTCTAAGTCTGTAATGGTCTGCTTCAACTGTATCCCGTATGAGTAGGCCTCTACATCCTTTACTATCACTATCCTGAAAGTTTCACGGGATATACCGTGGTACTGACTTTGCTTGCGCACAAAGCGTTTTGAACTCTGCTAAACTGACTCTATCACGCTCTCGACCAGTTTAGCTATACGCTTTCTGGGGCGTGCTGAATTGCTTAGACGGTTGTCACTGGCTGCATTGAGGTTCTATAGTTTACCACAGATCTCGAAGCGGTCCACCCAGTCCTGAATTGTGTTCTTGGAGGGGGCTTTTTCACATTCGAACTGATGCAGGGAAGTGTTTTGCACTTTCTTGAACAAGCCTGTCTTGTAGTAATGTTTGACGCATTATATTCTTTGCTGGAGCTCCCATTGAGATCTATGTAGTTGTGTTAACCGGCGTTGCTTCTGTCATGCTCTGCCAAGTAAGGGTGAGTAGTGAATGAATAAAGGATATATCATAAAAAGTATGTGCAGGCCCGTCTTTTATGTGTCATCGGGTATAGGTTGTTCCTTTTTTGATTGAGAGGTGAAGAAAGAGCGAGATTTTTTTTTTTCGAACAACTAGCATGTAAGGAGCCGTTCCTGGGCTGAGTGAGTGCCGCCCTTTCTGCGTGGGAAAAGTGTTTTAATGAAAACATCTTTGGTAGTATTCGGGATTATAGAATGATATTTTGTATGATAGAAGAGACTAGGAGTAAAATGAGAGCGTTGGTGTATGTGGCTGCATGCGTGTATCGATATCTAGCAATTTTTCTCACGTATCTGCCTCATAAACGACGCAACGCTTTGAGTTACTGAGACTCATTGCGATTCACGAAATCTTTGTATATGATTACATAGAGATTTGAATCCAGGATCCAGGCATGGAATTCCAAGGCCTTTTCCATTATGTTAGTCCTCGTTTACATAATTGGAATCAATGTTATATGGCATTGATTAAATGCACTTAGCACTGTTTAAATATGATGTAACGCTAGTGTTTAAAAACAACGAGATCAATCTACGCCTCATATCTGAATTTGGATTTAGATTCTGGGCTGTAGTTTGGAATTATATTTGGGACTGTAATTTGTACTTATATTCTAAACTGTAATTTGGAATTAGAAACTGGACGGTAATTTGAACTTAGGTTCTGTAGTGTAATTTAAACTTGAATTCTGAACTTTAATTTGGAGTTAGATTCTATACAGTAATTTAAACTCGGAATCTTGAGTGGAATTTAACTTAGATTTTGGACTATAAATTCTACTCAGATTCTGGAATTAAATTCTGAACTTTAATTTTACTTAGATTCTGCAATGAAATTTGAACTTAGATTCTGCACTTTAATTCAAACTTAGATTCTGGACTTTAATTTCGATGTAGATTCTCTGCTGTAATTTTAGCTTAGATTCTCGAGTTAAATTTAGACATATATTGGAATGTAGTTAGGGACATAGATTCTTGACTGTAATTTGGACTTAGATTGTGGACTTTGATTTAGACTTAGAGTAAGAACTGGAGTTTGAACTTAGGTTTTGTACTGTAATTTGAACTCATACTCTGGAGTGTAATTTAGACTTAGATTTTGGAATGCAATTTGTATATCGATTTTTTAGTGTAATTTCGTCTTAAATTCTGGAGTACAATTTGGACTCAGATTATGGATGGTAAGTATCTGTTTATTATTTAAAGCTGCAAATACCAGAAGAAATTGCCTTGATTCGCGTTCAGAATCTAAGTACAAATTAAAGTGCAAAATCTAATTTCAAATTACAGTGAAAAATCTAATCACTCTCACGGGACAAGGTTCAGCGTATCTGCCAATGGACAACCAATTTTGACGTCACTGAAAGTTTTGCATTTGCTGTTGTGAGGATACAACCAGTGCCCCGAAGTTAGAAGTCAAGTGCCGTATCCACTTGGCTAGCAAGAGTTTCAGGAAACTAAATAATGAATCATAAAGATCCTCTAATTTTCATTTAGATTCGATCTCATTTCCTCCAAAATCATATCAAATGATTTATGCGTCTTCAAATTATTTTGGCGAACTACAGAAAAAGAAATGTCACTGATTTAATTAAATTAATTTCTTTTTTTTAAGATAAGAGTATGAAGTTAAAAATATTTAATATATCTTGGAATGAAACATCAGATTTCACAAATGGAACGAACTGCCACCGTCAGGCGTGATAGAGCAGTGATTTAGAAAACAATCCTTTTCTAAATGCTCTGCCGCTACACAAAGGAATCCCTATATTTTCCAAGTAAAATATAACAACAATTTTTTTAACTTTAAGGTTCTGGGAATGGTAATAAAGGTATTTAATATTGGGCGATTGCAGGAAGTTACACCACTTTAAGTATCAAATTATTAGCCATTGCGTCTTTTCTTCAATCTAAATAATATATACTCAGTGGAATCAAACGATCGTCTCCAGTGAATCAAGACACTAACTCTCTGCACATATAGTATGAAAATCGTTTTTTCTGGCGAAATATATGCAAATGGTTGCCATTTCCTTTTAGGAGCAAAGATTTACCGGTTACAAAAAGTGCGCAAATATGAGTTGCAGAGGTAAATCAATGATGAGAAATCCATCATTGTTACTGAATGGGTCGAAGGAAAGAAAATCCTAGAAATAAAATAACATATCTGGGAAAAATTGTTCGTTGGGCCTCTTGGCGGAGTCCTGTCGAGAGCTGAAAGAGGTGTGGTGAGTACAGTTTCTTCACGTACCTTACTTTGCATAAAGCTTGTAGCAGGGAAAAACGAGATTGATGTTGCGAACGATTGAAAGATGGTATCGTGGAATAGGTATCGAAAACTACCGGATGTTATATTGTGAGGAAGGTAGCCATCACTTCAAGCCTGTTACAGGGCCTTCTCTGAATGCAGTTCATGAATATTTATTTTTCCAAAGTACTTTTCACTGAGGAATGTCGCGCTACCCTTCGATGGACCAGATAGAATGGGTAAGGGTTGGGTATCAAAAGGCAAGAACTATTTACATCATATGAAAAGCGAACACGTGGGGAAGCGGTAAATCATGTTTTGGTTAGCAATGCTGAAAGATCGATGTTTGGCCTATGTAGACTTTCTGACGGTGTTATCTGATAATGCCTATATTTGTTTTTTGAAGAAAAATTTTGAACATTGGTTCAATAAGCACTGGTTTACATTCGAGAAAACTCTGGCATTCATGCATCCCAATTCATCTTTACACTTTTTTTGAAGAAGACTACGGAATATGTATAGCAATTAAAATTTTATCGCTCTTGAATAATGAAGTGACAAACATGTCTGAATGGATCTTAAACCAATAGACAAATTGGAGTCTCTTTGGAGAGACTTTATCGAGATAAACGGCAGTTTTGGGAGTCAAAGTTAAGCTTGGGAGGCTCTTGTGTTTGATGCTGATGCCATTCTATCCGATGAGTTCCCCTGCTTGAAGATTTAAATTGATAAGATAGTCAGAAATGTCCTTTAAAGTGGAAGATCTTATATCATTATTAAGCAATATGATGAGAGGATTTTGAGATTATTGCATTTATCATTTCTATATTTATGATAATTTCCTTCTTTCTACGTGGAGTAAGCAAATAAAACACTTTGAAATTCTTGTTTACTTGTTTTATTATACCTGGCTAATAAAAGATAATGTAAGAGGCTGCATTTCAGCGTTAACAGGTATATACTTTGCCATATCCACTCATGGACATAATTTCCTGAAATTTACACCGATAACGTAAATATTTATGAGGAAAGACTATTCAAGATAGTATATGGTTTGATTGTTCGGTTCTAAGAAAGTTTAAAATGTGCACAATGGCTAATAATTTCATATGAATTGTATATGAGACAAACATGAAAGGAAAAAATAGTTTGTGAGTGTGGGAGTGAATGGAGTAGTGCACAAAGGTGTGGTTCATGGTTCAGGGAAAGAGAAAGATGCATTTCTTCGGAGTGAGCAGTGACATGAAAACAATGGATAAGTATAAATATATGAGCACGCGAATTATGGGGTTGAATTTGAAAAGGTAAAACAGTATGAGTTTTTACTTTATGGTACTTATATAGATAGAAGAGAGGTTGAGAGTTCTTAAATGACCTGTCATGAGTGGTTGATGGAATTGGGAATCGCTTGTGTTTGAGTTATTCAAGTGATATGAATTAACAATTAAATGAGAGAATGAAATATCAGATAAATGGAGATTTTGGCACAACTGCCGAATATAAACACGTAAAGAGCGATCGAGAGAGGGAGAGAGAGAGAGCGGTAGAGGTTTCTGTGCAGAAACCATCCTGTACCCAAGGTCTCACTGGCCCTGTACTTGTATATAAATGAAGGACAATATATTTTGATCTAAACACCGAATGTCTACCCATCTATCACAGAACCCTGTTTGCCTTTTGTGGAGGTAAAGTTGATTGTTTTGAAAATTTGAAATCACTCAAGACTAAAAGACCTATGTACATTTCCATTTTAAGAGACACGCGACAAAAGTAGCGAAAAAGTCCCTATAGGCAATAAAGCCCTGGTTGTTTCAATCTAGTTTAAGATTGCTGAGGACAATATGAGCTGAGAGGGCCTTCTTTCATTCAGGGTGTGGGATGTAAGGTTCAGATCAGTTTCGCGAGTGAAGCTGGGAATGGAAACAAGAGTTCATGAGCTGTGAAAGATGTTTAAAAAAGTCAGGCTGCTTGCGTTATATAACGGGTTGGTGGTTACAGTGTAATGCAGTCGAAAGTGAAAGAGAGCCTGAAAACTTTAAGGAGGTTGTGATAGTACCGTTGTATAAGGCAGGGTAAATGTGATAAGGTTGATGGATTCCTATGTTGAGTCTATAAAATAATATTGAATGGGAAGGATTTCGGAGGAAAATTAGTGGAAGGAACTGGGGGGTTCAATGCCGATTCGAAGGCAGTGAATCAAGTGGATTTTTCCAAAATTATGATGATGAAAATAAAGCAAAAAAGTGTTTACAAAATTGAAACCTAAAATTTCGGCGACATGCAGTGCCAAAGCGGGTTTCTTTTTGCTAAATTTAATCTCTATTAGATTTTCACCAAAAACACAGAACATGTTCGCAAACACACCATTAGACTTAAAAACTGTTTTCGTCCTGTTTAAAACAGTAAATTCAATTATTTGAAATAAAATTCTGTAAAAGAACGAGGGCGATACGAGTTCTTAACACAATTCCAATCTTCAAACGAATGAAATTGGAGGTAACAAATATAAATTAATTCAGGGGACGACAAAGTGAAACGAAATAAAGACTCAAGTAAAATTTGGGGGGCCAATATCAATAGCGATATTTCTTTTCTTCTATAGATTAATTATGAACTTGCGCGGTAGAAGAAACCAGCTGCAATATTTCTACTGCGTATTTTATTTATCTTTATAAAAACGCGCCTATGATTGCAGAATACTTGTTACATTTATTTCCATTTCGTCTATTCTTATTCCCCGTATTACTCAACCTGTCTTTCTTTGGGGCTAACCCGGAGAGTGGTTAGCCTCGTCTCGTTGTATAGGCGTTTGACAATATGGATTTGAACCGCTATCTTTTTTCAACGGCTATTATCTATTTTTTTTATTACATGTTGCATTTATTTCAAATTCATCTATTATAATACCATTAGATTTCGTTAACCGTCATTCCTTTGGGGCGGATCCACAATGCTTGGCTGATTGGGAGATGCGGATGGTGGCCAAGTTGGTTTAAGCTTGATTCGATGAACATTTTACGGTACGAGGTAGGCAATTTAATCACCTATCAATGCATATAATAATAATAATTTATTTAATACTTATTATCATATAAATCAAGGAGCATTATGGTCAGTTCTAAGAATGTGGTAACCTATCGGCTTGTGTGAAAAGTAATTATGTTGAAAGTAAAGCGTTCGTGCAAGTAAAAGATTGCAGGAGTGGGGAATGAGGCCATGGTTATTTATGTCGCTATTGCTGCGTGATATATTTATCCATAATGCTGAGATAAGCTTGAATGGGAATAGGGAAAGTGATGTGAAATTGATGAGGGTTCGTGATAGATTGGTTGCATGTTAGTGTGGAGGAATAGAGGCCCACCTTTAATCCTTAGAGGAGCCACGTGGTCTTAACCCTGGATCAAAGAGCATGAAAATTGAGTAAGGAATCGGACGAACACGGCTTTATGACACCGTCTGTCTTTACGTTACGAGTCCTATCTCCCGAGCTCGGGGCAATTTCATCTCGTCTCATATACTCGTGACGCGAGAAAGAACCCGAAGGGCTATTCGGCTGGCTCCTTATCTCGGACCGCCCTCCCCACTTGAAAGCCCGCGACTTCAAATCCCACACCACGGTGCGAAGCAATTTCGCCGCCTCGCCGACCGCCTATATAACCGAAGGTTTTCCGCTGGATAAGTAGCACAGCATGTCGCGCACAAGGACACATTACGTTCTCGAGTCGGATCTTCCGTGGTTTATTCGGGTAACAACGGCTAGAATCTCCTCCTCCCCCGTGGACTTCGCCCCAGTCAATTGGCAACTGCTTGCAACGGCCGTTATTTTGTGAATTCGCGCCAGTACTCCCTCTTCGAGAACCCTGAGGTAAAACCATTCCTCCTTCATCAGCATCCTGAGGTAGAACCACCACCTTCCCCTATTGAGTACCCTGAAGTAAAACCAGGCCTCCTTCATTTGTATCCTGAGGTAGAACTAGTACCTTCATCCATTGAGAACTCTGAGTGATACACATTTCCTTGTTGCGTCCTCGCCTCCCTGAGTTACCTTCTCTTCGACGCTTACCCCGTGAAAGACGCGGACGCTGTGGATGGCGTTATAATCCGGTCTTCCCAAATCAATTGTTACTCTTTGTACAGTGGCGGCAACAAAAAAAGTGACATGTGACAATTCGGGGAAAATGAAACAGAAAAATGTAACTTACATATTTTATTATGAATATTTCATGAAAGTTAATACTTGGTCATGTTGCCCTTGCACTTGATGACCATCGTAAGTCGATTGGGCATTGATTCAACCAGGTTTGCGAAGTAGGTGGGGTCGATCGTAACCTAGATCTTCTTCAGTGATTCAATCAGGTCCTTGATGCTGCCGGGTGCTGTCTCTTGAACTTTGGTTTTCATGAGATTCCAAGAAATCTCAATAGGATTTAGGTCCGGGGAATTACCAGGCCACTCCAAAACACTAATATTATTATCATTAAAGAACTTTTTTACTAACTGGAACCTGTGAGCAGGGGCACGACCATGCATGAAAAATTCACACTGATGAATTTCCCAAAATGGCAGCATGTGCTGCCTCAAAACTTCGAGATAGTTAGCCCCCCTCATGGCTACATTCTTGGGAAGGAAGTACAGACCTCCTCTACCCTTGTTTCCACTAAAGGCACCCCACACCATCACACTATCATGGTGCTTCACAGTTTTCACGGTATATTTTGGGTCATACCGAGACACATTGCTGGGACGACGCACGATCTTTGACTCTCCTCTGACCAGTCTAAAGGTGTTCTCATCACTGAACATGACCTTCTTCCAATGGGCAGCTGCCCAATGTTTATAGGTCTTGCAAAAATTGAGCCTTTTCATCTTCATAGCCTTGGTAAGAAGTGGCTTCTTGGCAGCGCGGCGAGCCGGTAGGCCTAAGTCCTTCTGTAAGCGATGACGGATGGTCCTGAGGGCGACGTTCTGGAGGAGGTCTGGGTGTTTTTTCTTGATTGAAGCGGAGGTTACAGAAGGGTCTGACATCACTTCACGCCTTAGGATATTATCAGTCCTTGGAGATGTCTTCCTAGCTGCACCAGTGCCCTCATTCCTCTTTGGTATGGTACCTGGTGGCAATAACTCAGCTGCCCATTTTAGGCGATAAATCGTATTTCTTGAGGTTCCTAAATCTGCTGCTACATCAATAAAAGACTTTCGCTGCTCAAATAGGGTCAAGGCACAGCTTTCCTCTGTCATAGAAAGCTTTTACTGCCCCATTGTATCCATTTACACAGAAGTTATTGCAGGTCAAATGTAGCTACGAATGCAGGAAATCAGCACGCTGGAGCGCCGTACACTAAAACCTCACTGTACGAGCTCAAACGAGACACTTGAGTTGCAATAAAGCGCAGTTCTGTTGTCTTAGCTCAGGAGAGTCGTCCGTTCGCGGCATAAGCCCCGCCCCTTTTCATTGGCTTGTTGGCAAGTAAAATCGTGAAAGCGATTTTGTGTATCGATTTCTGTTGCCAATTTTCAATGTCACTTTTTTTGTTGCCGCCACTGTATTTCGTCTTAGTGTAGCCCCTTTTTAAGACTCCGATCCGAGTCAGGTAATTAACCACTTTAATCTCTTGGATTTGCCCCTTTGCTGAAACTGAGTTTGTTAATTACTTATTTGATCACGTATCTCACTTAAACCTCCTTATGTATATATTTCGTATTTATTTTTTTGGTTATTAAACTTTATTTTTGTATCATTCTTTAAATAACCTTGAATGACACTAGGCCATCATTCGACCCTTACAGCCAATCTGTACTCTCTTATTTTAATAGTTATTAGTTATTACCCACACAATAGATGAAGACATTCTCGCCCATTCTCATTATCTCCCTCCCACAATAGTCAGCCCAAGCCACCAGCGTATAAGTGCCCTTATATATATATATATATATATATATATATATATATATATATATATATATATATATATATATATATATGTATAATTGCTATGCCACGACCTTTAGTATATGCTGAAGAGCTGATGTTAGTGGTTGAGGGGAAAAGGGATTCGATAATGTTGATCGAAGCCTTTAATGTGATATCTCGGGTGGGGTGGGGGGGGAGGGAGCAAAAGGTAAACGTAGAAAAAGTAAGCTAATGGTTTTTGAAGCTAAGAAAGAAGAAGGAGCTGTCATATTAGAATCGTGGGTTTACCCTTGAACAAAGGCAATATTTTAATTATCTAGGCTGATATGCTTGCAGATTAGGTACATTGCTAAAACAAGGTTTGTAGTGGCAATACATTAATTGAGGCGATCAGGGCGTTATTGAAATGCAAAGAATGAGTTTAAAATGTCCATAAAGCTTCCTGAATCTATACTGGTGCCATGATTAGCATGCGAACGTGAGACTATGGCCTGAAAGGTTTAAGAAATTATCGCAAATGGGTAACGAGAGTGATGTTTGGTATGCGAAGGTTAGATAGATTAAAAAACCACTCGGTAGGAGAATTCTATGGTGTGAAAAGTGTGACAACCAGTTGTGAGTGAGTATTCTGGGTTGGTATGAGAATCTAAGAAAAATGGATTGATAGAGACAGTTGAAGAGGTTGAAGAAATTCTTTTCACAATTTTTCGTTGTTGACTTTTTTCATTATGTTCTCTTTATTTAGCCATTTTTCTTTCCAATCTATGTTTATATTTCTCTATTAACTATTATCATTTAACAGTGAGTCCGTTATATGGAAAGAGTTGATTACTAACACGATCTTTAGATAAAACTTTACTGCATAGCATTTATTTTATGCCCCGGTAGAAAGAAAGCCACATATCATAAAACTAAAGAAAGCATTTAGTGGAAAAACAAGAAACGCTGAATATTTAAAGTCTGTTTAAGCCATGAAACATTTGTTGTTTTTATCTAGAATCACATTTAATATATTTGGCTAATCAATGATAAGGTACAAAGAACAACAGAGGATAGAACTGTATGAGATCCTTACAAAGTGATAAGATACCTCGTGCTGAATAATGTTACAAATGAACAAAATGCAATTGTCAGTTTACCTGCAATATACTTATATATGATAGGAGTGTATGTAGCAATGGTAGCTAATATCACAGTAAATTGAGAACGGCTGAGATACAGTTCTCCTCGGCACTAAGCAAGCAAGGAACTGTATCCAAAAGACCCGACACTTTTGAACTACTAGAGATTGCAAAAGATTATGAGCAAAAAAGGAAAGGATTATACTATGAAAATAAACAAAGTGGAAATATAACAACCGAACACAGACCATTAAATAAATTAGGGGTCACTTTAAGTCAGCCTATGAAGAACGGATAAGGGAGAAAGGCCTATAAAACAAATTACATCAGAAAGCTGAAAAGATCAGTTATTTTATAATTAAAAGATGCCAGAAATAAGTGTTCAAAACTGTAACAATCTGAAAAAATATACTTGCGCGTAAAATGTATTAGTTTCTTTTTCCGGAAGTCCCACACATCAAGCTATCATAGCTGGATTGAGCCAATTTCCATTCCTTCCTCACAAATTTTCAAAACTGAATAATACGAGTACCTAACAATTTTTCCTGACATAAAACTCCAAAGCGAATGAATGTGCCCTGAACTTTTATCTATAGCTACATTTGCCTTCATGTGTGGTAAAATTGCTACAATTCTAATAAAGACCTGGTATGAAGAGGAAAGTTTAAATAAAATCTGATAATTTTCCAAAGAAGTTTCATAAGGTTATGCCGGTTCATCATTTTCTCCTTTTACAGGTGGAGGTGAGCGCCCTCTAAAAGGAAATTTAACTATACTTTAAATTATGCAACTAATTTTTAATTTGGCATTGGTCTGTAAAAATAAGTTTGTTCAATCGTCCTGTATTTTTAGTATTAATCTAAACTGCTATAACCACAATCCCATGGGGTTTAAAACCTTAACAAATCTTGACTCATCAGAAAAGAATTACAGCAATCTCCAAATGTTCCTTTCTTTCAACCGCTTATTCCACTTATCAAAAATAGATGTAGTCAAAATGAAAGTTGTTCTAGATATAATTGCTTAAAAAACTGTAGTAGGCAGTTTTCTACTACTCTTGTGTAATTATGACTTTTTCTATTCCTAATGATATGTTTTTGTTCCACCAAGGTCCGTAGCACAAATAACAGTTTTGTACTTTTATTTAAAATGTATTTTGTTAATCCTACCAGTTAGATTCTTATGGTTCAGGAGTGCGGACAAAACTAAATAAACATGCACTGGACAAGACGAGGGGAAGGTCCCATGCTTTAACATTAAAGAATAATCATCACGACTGAGAAAATTGTGAATTGTGAATTATATAAGTAGTTAGGTGTGTGTTTGAGACAAAGAAAGGGTGTGGGGACAGATAGCTGAAAAGAGACAAGTGGTTAAAAGAGAAACAAGTGTGGTAACGTGCAAAGAGATGCTAAGTGCCTTGTGATCAGGCCTATCGCATTTAAATATTTTCTTGTTATCTGGTTCCTTTGCTGTCTTGGGATAGTTTATTTTATTATGGCGTTCAAGCCACTTTCTTCTATAAAATTACTACAACATTTGCTGTTTTAGTAATAACTTACTTTAATCACTTTAGTATTATGATTAGTGTCTTTTTTTCTATATCTTGAAGTCAGTGTAAATCGAGTCTTTTGTTTTTTCTTTGATGTCCTCTTCGTTATAGTTAGGTCTTCATCGGTGAATTTGCTGTCGATATTCGGTGAATTCTTGTAGAAATTGGTGAAGTTTCGTAATTAGGTTTTCTTTTCATGATTGATTTTATTTGTCAATGGTTTGAGTAAAAAACATTCTGATTCTCATGTGTCATGGAATGGCCAGACACTCTCTTTCTGTCTGTCTGTCTGTCTGTCTCTCTCTCTCTCTCTCTCTCTCTCTCTCTCTCTCTCTCTATATATATATATATATATATATATATATATATATATATATATATACGTAGGTACTTTTGTGGCTTTGGGCCGAAGCTGGTTGACGATTATGAGTCAAGCGGGGATGGTTTATTATTAACTTTGCGGGGTCCTTTTGAAAACAAATATTTCAGAGTGTAAGTTGGCCAAAGATTGACAAGGTGCTGGGAAGCGTTAGGATTGCAAAAGAAATATAATGACGAAAATATATCTTTACTGTCAATAAAATAATATTTAAATATACACGAATATTGGGTTTGTAGGGAATGGTCGCACAAACGGATATAGAAGGAGGTCGGATTCAGGTTGGTGATTTAAAGGGGGGTTTTAAACCGGAGCGCACACACAAAGAATGGATGAATTGCGTAAGCCAGATTTTAGACCAATCTACAGGCGGGAACGGTTACAATTGCTTACGTGCTCTTTGCAGAAAAAGGGCCTGTTGGGATACGATGACTGCGAAGGGAGGAAGTCGGGTTACCTCTCGCTTCAGATGAGGAAGCACTCATAGATGGCCTTCGGAGATGTGAATCCCCATCAGATACTCGCCGATTGACTATAGCAGAGTTCAGGGATGTCTATTTAGCCTTCCTTCTTGAATCGAAATTGCCGATCGTGGGGGGAGACGAGCGTGCTTCAGTTCGTTCGCGTTGATAGGTGGGAACTCTATTAGTGCTCCTTACTAAACTGAGTCAAAAAATTATATAGACGCCAGGTGAAGTGGCTTTTAGTGGCCTGGCAGCCGTCTCCATACACACGTGCGTGGAGTGTTCAATGAACTTCGATCTTATGACGGAAAGCAAGAATGTTAGCTGATAGGCGGCCATCAGAGACGATGAAATCGGCCCCTAAGCAACTAAAGCTGGTGTGTGATAATGGCGTAGGCTGCTCCTTCACCCTGGTTCAGCCGTAATTTCAAAGCTCTATGCGGTGACTTCAGGAGCATGTGGGTAGAAAAGGGCACGTGGTCACTCTTCCACCTTATTCAGCTACATCATGCGTAGAACAGCACTTCTGATCCGCCAGCTAAAAGCCAAGCGGAGCTTGGAAATCTGGCGTGACTTATACCTCTTCTGTTATGGTTAATCATTTGGACGATATCATCGTTCAATTTTCGATTAACCAGTTCGTGCGTATTCCTTGGTCGATCTTCTATGGCAACGTCAATGGGACTTAACCCCGCCTCCCGATGGAGTTCTTCCTGGCGCCTTCTTTCTTGCCTGAGTGTAGCTGTAACTAGGTACACACATTTGTTCTGCCACTTGTAGTTTCCTCTTTTGTGTCTTCGAGACACACGAGAGGGCGGAAGCATGATATAGCAGCGTTGATTTTACAAGTGCATTATAGATATTTTTCTTATTGTTTTCACGGAGATTTCTGAACATGTATAGATTTTGACTGCAGCTGTGGCCTTGGTAATTATTTCTACGACGTGCTTCGTGTACCCTGTGAAGTAATCTTTATTCCGAATACATTGCACTTCGTGGTATAGAAAGAGCTTCTATCCCCCACCCTGACATTGTATAGTAGTCTACTGCCTATGGGAACTACTTTAAACTTTTCCTTGTTTGGGTGAATTTTCCGACAGGCCTCTTAGGTGTCAAGGTTCCTAATTTCTCCTGCTGTCATACGAGCTTGCCAAAGTGCATTCCTCCATGGCCAGGTGATTATCTGGGTGAAATCATAGGCGAATTAAATGATAAGGCAAGTGAGGCTCACAGGAGTTAGGACATCGGCGGTGTAAATCAAGTAAAGAGTGGGAGACAGGCACCCTTCTTGTAGGATGCCCGCAATGAGCGGAAACTTTGGTTCGTTCGTTCACCCTAAACTGATATACGCCGATCTCTCTATGACATAGTCACAGAAAGTTCTTTCTAAGTTTTCACTTAGGGCCAGTCGTAAGTTCTTTTACTGCATTCTACTTTGCCACACCTAATTAAACGCCTTTGATACATCCCGTCAAACAATGTCCACGTAACTTCTTTCCCATTTTGCTTGGGCTTGCTTTTTCGTGATGACATTAATCGCTATCTCCATACTTCGTTTTCTTCTAAACCCGAAATGATATGAGTTGAAAAGGGAGTTCTTCTCCATGTGAGACACCAGTCTCACATGGAGGGAAATTGGCCAATAGCTCTCTTTCAGCATTGGGTCCTTACCGTGCTTTGGCAAGAAAATCATCTTGGCCATTTTATAAGCATCTGAAAAGTATCAGGTGTTCAGACAGGCGTTAAATATCCTTCCCATCTCTTTTTTGATATTGGTTGGTGACTTTGCTTAGTTTAACTTTGTAAGCCCGATTGTCCTGGGGCTTTCTGATGGAATGAGAGTCTTTTTCGTCGTGCTGTCTATGTACCTGGTAGTGAGGGTGCCTCCTGTGTATTTAGTCGTCAAGCTCGTCTATGATGTTGCTTTTAAACTCTAGGTCATAGTCTTCGTTTTCCTCCTCAGTTATACTAAAGATTTTTTCCCAATAACTTCGGAATAGCTCTTCAATTCTTCCTTCTTCTGTTTTGATGTTTCCGTCCTCTGTTAGTAGTTCGATACAAGCCCTATCTGCGTTGATGAGATGGTTATTGAGGTCGTCTAGTGCCTTGTCAGTCTCCTCGAGAATTGCCTTGTCCAAGTTGAGCAGATTGTAGGCCTCAGGAAGGCGTGCGTACCGTGTCCAGTCTGCTCTTTTATACTTCTTTCTGACTACAGCTGGAACTTGTATAGGGTTCTGGTTGATAGTGAGTAGGATCCTTATATGTTCACTACATGTAGTAATTGAACGGTAGCTGACAATTCGCCAAACAGATGTCTCGTTTTGTGGCACTTCCTCCTCTGACAAAGGTGGCGAATTCGGGGCCAATTCGTTGGGCAATGTTCCTGTCCATCATTAGTTCCAGGCTTCTTCATATACCGTTGAAGGTCCTTTAACCGTATTCTTGGCATCTCAAGTTCAGATCCCCCATTAATATAGTGGGGGCTCTTCTGCAAAATAGGCCAGTGTGAGTGTGAATTGATAACATGTCTCACCTTGGCGGTTGATATCCGGTAGCAATGACCAAATGATCAACTTTCTTATATCGAGTTCGACCTCAATCGTGAGGTAGCATTCTTCTAGATTTCTTATTTGCTTGTATTTAATCACTTTCTTTATTGCAAAAGCGGAACCGTCGAACCACTCGTACGAATAATGCGTGATAAACACATCGTAGTTCCAGATTTTCATTTCTTTTTTACGCATATCGATCCTGTGTTCCGAAATTAAGATGATGTCTGCATTAATTTCTCTCAATATATTTCCGTAAAGAGTCCTTTTAGTCGTCCAACCGTTGGTATTTATTTCCAGTATCTTCGGTGCGTTCCGTAACATGGTGAATTGTTTTTACCGGTATTTTTCTTGTTTTTCGTTTTCTTTGGGGCTCTCTAGGCGTTTTTATCTGTGCCCAGAGTTTTAATTCTTTGGGGGGTGGGGGACTTGGTTTTTGGATCTGCTCTTTTTAGCTCGTGTAAGGGTGTAAGATCCCTCCTCATTTTCATTTTTTTCTTCTTCTTCTTCATCCTCTTCGGATTCCTCCGAAGAGGGAGCTTCGATGATCTTCTCCAGTCCAGATTGAAAAGTGTTATTTCTTATAACACATTCCTTGAATTCCTTGGAACATTCATGGTTCGCAGGTATGATAACTGAAGGAAGATTGTTTGCCTTTAAGGGTGCATTGGGGGCCGGTTAGTAACAGCTAGGCTTCACTAAGTTAGCCATATTTGCGTGAGTAATGCAGATCAGAATCTTTGCATTCAAATCTTCTTGGATTCTCATCTGTGCAGCTTTTGTCTTTACTTCCCCATTCTTCTGGGCGGTGCTCGCATATGCCATCTCCATAGCTTTTTCTCTTCTTCTCCCTTCCTTTTGGGCGGTTATCGAACTTTTTCAACCGATGTCCTACTGTGGCGCATTCACTGCACCACAGTTTGTTCTTGTCCGGGCAGGTCCTGGTTGTGTGTTGTTCTAGTTTATAGCATACAAAACACATCTCTATGCTATTAAAACTCTCCTGCTGAATGCTCTCTCCTGGGATTCTCATATTAAAGACTAAGATCACGTCCGTCGTCGCTTTCCTGGCCATGTCGGCAGTAAAGAAGGTTTGTTTGAAAACGTAGGTGTGTTCGCGGAATTTTATTATTTCCAGAGCTTTTGCCCATGGGTTGCTTCTCATTATCTCTTCTTTTAGTACTTCGGTGTGTTTTCTCCGACCCAACTTTCCACTTTGCGGCAAATGACACCGGTTCGCTGCCACTTGCGTGTGGGAGGGGTGTCTTTGCTTCTAGTCCGATGATCTTCAGTGTGGTAGCTCCTTTTTCAGACAGGACCCGGTCCACATTATTAATCTCTGTACAGATGGCAATAAACCTGATGAAACTTCAATCAATTTCACCAGGGCCACCTTGTGTTTGAGGTAGAGGGTTTCACACAGCTTCCTTTTTTCCGGGGCCTTTTCTCCTCGTATGGTCCTGAGGGCGACCCTCTTAGTGAGGATCTCGATGGTCTTCTCCGTTCCCTACTATGTCCTCTTCCTTTCTTCTTGTCCTCTGTAACCAATGTGTAATTATTTTTGTATTTTGGGAGTGAAAAAGAATGTGAGTAGGTGGTAAAGGCGGTAGTGGTTTGTGAAGTTCAGAAACGTCAGTAAGAGCGCTCCCGTCCATTTTCGAGTTTGAATTCCACTCGGTTGCTGCCAGGATGATGAGTGATGATGGATGGAATGGTTTTTGAATTGGAACCTCAAGAGGGATGATTTATGGTGGACTTGATGGCAGTAGCGGTCGAATCAACGGCCGCTAAACTTTGCCATCCCCTCTCGGGTAATTACGCCATAACCGCATCCAACTACATATAGAAGGGTGTTACTTCCCTCTATGATGCTGGCTGGGTCCCCCGGGTGATGAGGATCACTCCTCCGTCTGGGCCTCGCTGTTATGCTCCAGTTTCGAGAAAATTTCTGACCTATGCTTCTGATGTGGGCTAGTCTTTAAACCAGTTTTCAAATAAGCCCTTAATTCTGCCAGTCCAAGTGGCCGGCATAGTTAAGACAAAATCAATGAATGGCAGACATCCAATCAGGTTTGCACGCAGTACGATGGACGGGAGCAATGAGATGCTTAAGCCCTCATTGAATTATGAATCTTTGGTGAAAAATATTATTCTCTCTTTTTGAAGGGTAAAGTGAAATTCACCAAAAGACTCCCAGAATAGGCTCTTTTCTATGTAGGCGGTGCTCAAAGTCCGTTACTAAGCAATTAAAAATTAATTATCCGTAAGGTAGTCAGCAGTGCGTAGCAACCGAATATTCGGCCATCGAGAAAATTGAATAAAATGATTCTAGTTTTTATTTCTCTTCATTCTGCTAAAGAGCAAACATGATCTTCTTTACGGGATTTAAACGATTCTTATCATATATTTGAAAATTTTCTACGATCCTATGCTTCATAATAATGGCAAAATATGAGAACATTTCATACATTGGAATTCAGAGATAGAAGCGTCTCTATATATAAATATAATATTGAGCTTTTAATATAATATATTGGGCAATATTACTGAAAAGGCTGAAATTACCACTAAAGATAGAGATAATTAGCAGTAAAGGCCGAAAATACTGTATCCGGATGAAATTTATGAATAACTTTATGAATTTAATGGTAAGGGTAAAGTAGCCAAAACTACTCCAGATTTTATAACTTAGATCTTGCAAAGAACTAATGCTTATAATTATAAGCTGGAGTTATAGCAAGTATGGCAAGACATTTAAAGCTT
This sequence comes from Ceratothoa steindachneri, assembly GCA_963969495.1. Classification (NCBI taxonomy): domain Eukaryota; kingdom Metazoa; phylum Arthropoda; class Malacostraca; order Isopoda; family Cymothoidae; genus Ceratothoa; species Ceratothoa steindachneri. The sequence goes on along the minus strand of OZ018330.1, from coordinate 118,706,391 downwards.
TCAAGACCAAATATCTCTCAATTCCCTTTTCTTTTAGCGGTGCAGAACAGATTCATATTTTTTGCAGGAATCATCGCATCGCTATTAAAATCTTATTACGAATGATAACCCAATGTGGCAAAAGACGACGGCAATGCTTCAACTTTCTATTGGGGTATTTTAATTACTCAAATGCAATACTGAGGAATGGAAGGAAACGAGAGACTGGAAGGACAGCCTGAGGTCAAGGAAGTCAACAATGTTAGAAAAGGAAATTTAAACTAGACCCGTTTAAAGAAATGACATATTAAAGGTGTGGGATGAAAAATGAGAGAAAAAATAAATACCAATCAAGAAGAGACATAACAAAGGAGTTATGTTATTTATCACTTATGATAAACTATTCTAGTTTCTTTCTTGCTGTTGTCACTAATCAATGGTCTAGAACGCTACTTTGAGACTTGTGAAAAGTATTTAAAACTCTAGAGCCCTTTTACCATAAATAAATATTCGACTTTTATTTCATATGATTTATAATTAACTTATTAATATAACCTTATAGGTAATATTTATCCCATTCCTTTTAATTTTATCTCCGATTTTCACTCCTTTGTTATATAAATCATTTATCTCTAACTCCTTCGATATTTTCCCGAGTCAACAAAAGATCATGATAAAGATTCAAATCATAGCCCAGTGGAGAACCTCACTTTTCATAATATAGGAATAAATCATACATCATAGACAAGTTACGTATTAATTTTTGGCCTCATCTGAAACAGAACACATATGTTTATTTGGTTCCGGTAATCTTTTTTTTGTAAGAGATTAGTAATATTACTGATTTGATTTCTATTAATATATCATTTCTTGCGAGATAGAATGATGAATATTGATCAATTTATTCTGTTTTTATTCCTATTACGAGCGTTCAAGAAATGCTTAATAGGAAGCACCTCATAGTGTAGCAGCTTATTCATATTATACATTGCCACCGTTCCTATATATATTTATTAAGTTTCAGGTTGAAAACAACTAAGAGCAAAAATGTGTTATCCATTAGTATTAATGTATATGGACCAATGATTATATTGAAAGAAATTAACAAATTAAAACATGGTAGTTAGAATCCCTATGAAATGAACTTGGTGTGTAACAAAAGGCAATTAAAAAATAATTACAAATATCACATAGCTTTCGCTTTTCAATGTAGTCTATATACGCAACATATATTCCATTGAAATAAAGTGGAAATTGGCATGTTTGAAATAAGGCAACAAATAGGAATGACTGATATATTAAAATAAAATAAAAATCTAGAGTGGAAAATATATATATATATATATATATATATATATATATATATATATATATATATATATATATATATATATATATATAAATATATATAAATATATATATATATATATATATATATATATATATATATATATATATATATATATATATATATATATATATATTTGGTTTTAGTACATATGGAAAAAGAAAGATTGATCAGAGTTAGTACTTAGGTTATCTTAATAAAATTTTCGAACTCACAATGGTTTATGAAATAGAGACACTGTATTTGTACAAAGCAATGTTTTCCCTATAAAATCAGATGGTCAGATAAAGCTAAAAAAAATTTTTAGAAAATCGTACGGCATACTCCAGGTGCAGTCAGTCAAGTGAATTGTACAGACAGAGTACTGTTTCCATGTTCCGATATCTAAACTGGCGATTTATATAGCCTAACATCATTTGGGCCCTTTTCTCCGCCTCACTGCACTGTTTCGAGAACTTGAGGTCACTAGTGATTGTTACACTCAAGTCTTTCTTGGTATCAGTGCTTTCGAGAGCAGTTCCCTTAAGGATATTCCTGTGAGTGGACGTTACGGTGGCCGATATGCATCACTTTGCATTTGTTCACGTTAAAAGGTATTTGCCACGTGTCTGACCACTCCCCAATCTTCCGAAGATCATGTTGCAGGCGGGCAGTATTTCCATCATTTGCAACGTTCATACCAAGTTTGGTATCGTCGGAAAATTTAAAAATTTTCGCAACTACGTCATCATCCATATCATTAACATAGATGATGAAGAGTAGTGGTCCCAGGACAGAACCTTGGGGAACACCGCTAGTTATGGGCGCCAACTTAGAAACTTGTCCATTCAACACTACCCGTTGCCATCTGCCTCTTAGCCAGTTCTTTATCCAACCTGCTACATTTCCCTCTATGCCCAGCGCACGCACTTTACGGAGAAGGCGTCGGTGTGGTACCTTGTCATAGGCTTTTTGAAAGTCTAGGTAGCCAACATCCACGGCTTCATCAAAGTCATGCTCAGTAAAAACGAAGTGGTAGTATTCTACAAGGTTCTTTAGGCATGACCGGTGCCTTCGGAAGCCGTGCTGGGAAGTCTTCAATAGCAGGTTTGACTACAAATATAATGTTATATTGTCCATCCTGATACTTTCCATGAGTTTACCGACTATCGAAGTTAAACTGATAGGTCGGTAGTTGGACGGCTGGCTCTGGTCTCCTTTCTTGAAGATTGAAGTCACCTCCACCTCACACCAATCTCCAGGAACGCGTCCAGTCCGGATCGAAGTGTTGAAGATTGTGGTCAGATGTAGTGCCACCTCACAACGCACTTCCTTCAACACTTTAGGGAGAAACCCATCCAGACCAGGGGACTTATTCGTCTTTAGGTCGTAGATTTTTTTCTCTATTTCGGCTTGGGCGAAGTCCATTTCCTCCAGCTTCTTACCCAAGTGAGACTCAATGGGCTGGGGGATGGGACCAGGCACTTCAGTGAACACGGAAGAGAAGTAGTCGTTTAAGAGGTTTGCATTTTCTGCATCTGAGTGCTTTAATGCACCCTCCTCATTTACCAAAGGGCCAATCGTGCGGCAGATTGTTTTACAGCTGTTTACATAACCGAAGAACTCCTTAGAATTCTGTTTACACAGTCTCGCCACTCGGAGCTCCTCGGCACGTTTCGCCGTCCTTATAGTGGACTTCACTCTGCTTGCTAGCCTAAGGTAGTCGTCAAAGTCACCAGAAATCTTTGACTGGCTGTACACAAATCACTTCTCCCTCAGTAGTTGACCAATTTCTCGATTAAACCACCTTAGTTGAACGGAAGACCGACGAAAACTTTTCATAGGGATAAATTGTGATTGAAGACTAATAAACTTACTTTTGAAACTGTTCCACGAGTCTTCAACATTATCGCACCCATCCCATCTCACATCAGCCAGTCCTGCGCGGAGACCTACGAAACATGCCCTTCTCAAATCAAGTTGCCTCGATTCTCGCATCGTGGACTGTACCTTGGGGACTTTAACTACAAATCTAACTAGTTGGTAGTCAGTAACACCGATCTCTTTCGCCAAAAAAGAGCTCCTCAACGATTTCTTTCCCTGATGTGAAAACCAAGTCAAAAATATTGTTTCCTCTCGTTGGCTCTATCACCAATTGAGTCAGGAACTCGTTTTCAGCGAATTTCAGAATTAGCGCGTTATCGCTACATGGTTCTCTGGTTTCCCAGTCAACTTTTGTCTTGAAATCCCCCATGACGATACGCATTCTGTCTTCGACAAGTTCTCCTAGCAGCTGGTACAGATCTCTGTCCTTTTCAACGAGTTGGGCAGGAGTTATATAAAGTACCAGGGTCTTGCATTTGGCAGAACCTATTTCCAGGTCTACATCTAGCAGCTCGTGGTGGGATAAGATGTTGCATTTTGTCGAGTTGAATGTATCCTTGACATACAACATCACACCGCCACCCTCTCTGTCAGGCCTATCTTTTAGGAAGAGTCGGTAATCTGGAATCGTGAATTCGCCTTTAAAATCTTGGTTGGAAGTTTTTATCTATTACTCTGTAATGGCCACTCTCTCTGGTTCTTCCGTCACTACGAGGCCACGAAGTTCAAAAAACTTGTTTCAAATAGACCTCGCATTAAACAGAAAAACTTTGACGGAGTCTCCGACTGTAGGACTCCCTACGCTCTACCGTTTCCCGCTTTGTTTCTTTGTGGCGTGGTAACTCCCCTTTTTGAGACCTCAGAAAAGCTCGTTACTGGACTCACACGGGTGTATTGTGGTACATCCTCTTTTACTCGGGGCCAGACACTTATTTGCGTCCGCTCCACTACATCCTGGCTGATGTTTGCGAGTACAGCTTTTCTTTTAAAGGAAAGATGCACTCCGTCCCTTTTGTACAGATCGTTTTTCTCGTAAAAGGTGCGTGACTGGTCTACAAAAAAGTCTCCTTCTGCCGTACCAAAATCTCCCAGGCGTTGGTTTATGGAGATATTCCTCGCGCGAGCATTGCAAGATGGGCCTCGTCTTGGGTGTATCCCGAAGACAACACGTCTGCGGGTTTTCAACCCACAGTCATCAACTGCTCCCATAACCGTGGTCAGAATTTTCTCGCTGGTGCCTAATTTACCTCCTCGTAGGTAGAGATCATTTCCACTTGCCATCCATCAGGGCAATTACTGAACTCTCAGCGATTTGAGATTTCTCAGCCTCCACCCTTATTTCTCCGCTCCCCCTTCCTGGAAGGCAGCTTACCTTCACACTGGTGCCTAGGCGGGCCGCTAGTAAGGGTTGTAGATCCCGCGCTTGGTAGTCACCGAATACGATGACCCTAGTGCATTTGGGTTCAGAGAACAGAGGCTTCCCTTTTAGTAGAGGCTCTTACGATTCCTCTTTCTTCCCCACTTTTTAGTTTTTTCTTCTTCTTCTTCATCGTCGTTTTTCTTCCGTTTCTAAGTTCTCTTTTGTTTTATCTACTGTTTTTACTGTCTCTTTTTCTTTTCTTTCTTATTTTTTACGCCCTGAGTAACCCCAGCAGCAGCTGCTTCTAAGATGTCGGATAGGTAGCCTGTCTCTGTAGAGGTGGTGCTTGACGGTTCAACCGAGGAGCCGCCCGCGTTGTTGGGAGTTTTCTGTTGCTCTATCTTGGCTGTTATCTCTGCAATCCTGGCTTCGAGACGACGGATTTAACTCAAATGCTCAGATTCAAGGATCTTCACTTTTTCTTCCAGTCGTCGTGAATTTTCCTTAGAAAATTTGAACAGATCTTTAAGCTCCTGCAGTTCTGCCCTTAGGACGCAGTCCGTGCAGATACTTCCAGGGTGGCATTTTGAAAAACACCCCTCAGGGAAATCCACGCACCACTTGTCCTTTAGGCATGTGGAGCACGTATATTTCAGCGCACCAGGTCCTTTCTTGTCAGACATTCTGAACACTTAATACCTGTAAATTTCAGACCAATCAGTATGTAAAAAAGGGAGAGGGGGAGTAAGTTCTCCCCGCGTGAGTCGCTCTCGCCTATTGATCAGAGACGTTCCGAATCTTTCAGAGAGAATGAGCTGGGAAAAAGGAGAGAGATACTTTGAAAGAGCGAGAAGGAGATAAGCAGAGAACGAGAGATACAGAGATAGTAAGATAGATACAAAAAGACTTGAAAGAGAGAAAGAGGAGAAAGAGATACAATAAAGACAGAGAAAACGAGACCCACATAAAGAGACAGAGAGAGCGAGAAACAGAGAAAAAGACAAGGAAAATAGAAGACACAGAGAAAAAAGTGAGAGAAAAAAGAGACTGAGAGCAAGAGAGACAGAGAGCAAGGTTGAGAGGAAGAAGGAGAGCGAAAGAGAGAGAACAGCGGGATAGCGAGAGATAGAGAGAAGTTAAGAGAAAGTTAGAATGAGAGAGACAGATACTGAGACAGCGAAAGAGTATAGTTAGAGAATAATAGAAATAGCGAGGGGGGAGACAGACAAAGAAGGAAAGTGAGAGAGAGAGTAAGAGACCGAGAGAGTGAAAAGTTAAAAAGGAAGAAAGGCGAGATATATATGGAGAGTCTGAGATAGAGCGTACGAGAGAGAGATAGATACAGAACTAAAAGGCCATACTTCCATTCGCCTCTGAGCAAGTCACATGGATTTATGACCAATGAAGCCAAGTCAGCTTCAATGATTAATCTTGATCAATTTGTTCCCATACGATGACGACGTTTCTTCGTCACTGAGCAGGTGACGGATTGTCTGTTAATTGAACCAAAAGAGAATATAATTTGGCGAAGGAAATGCCAAGGTCTGGAGCCTGGGTTTGGTAGAAGTCACTGGCCTATGTACTTGTCCGCTTACGTAGCACAATGAATTAACAAGTGAACATGGAAATGATGCGAAATAATGCTTTACCCAGGCTCTGAGCCAGCAAAGCTTAACCTGCACCTTTCATGCAAGATGACACCCATTGCCACACAAGATAAGTCAGTGAAATCCTAGGTGCGCGTCGAGCACTTCACTTTTATGAACGGTCCTGTTCCGAGTAGGGATCTGCTTCCCTTTTAAAATGCTAGAAAGACAGTTGGAGTGAGGGCTAAATCGAGGAAGCAAAAAACAGTTTATATTATTTTGGGCACCTAAATTTTTCTATTAAATTTATTATCTGCTCATAACTAACTTTGTTTAAAACAAATAAATTTGCATAATATTACCATTTCATAGTTTATACCTTTAGGTATCTTACACCATTTTTTAAACCTTGTTTCCGGCAAAAGTAAACGAAGATCTGTGATAGTTTAGTCGTCCCCCCCCGCAGGGTGAGGAGGACCTTCCTTTAATTTGAAGAACAAAAGTGAAATTTGGAAAAATTTCGCAAACAAAAGAAACAATACATATATTATAAGTTACAAAAGAGGGCCTCAGAAAAGGCCTATTAACAATGGTCAAGGCTGGATATTAGCGCAAGAGTTAACCACGCAAAGATGTCAGCCAAGAAGAGAGAAGAAGTGAAGAGCCGAAGAAGATGAACAAAAACACTGGAGGAGCCAGGGGCGGAAGGCGGGAGCAGGTCACACCGGTAGCAAGGCTGATAAACGTCCGTCCCGTCTCGGGGAGTGTGGGACCCTATATAGTCCGAAGGAGGAGTGGGCCCACACATGCCTAGAGATTTCTTGCAAAGTGCCGAGACGGGACGTCAGCCGGATTGTGCCTGCTACGGATATAAGCGAGATTCCGTGATGAGATCCTGAAGGCGGCAGAATAGTCGAGGAGAGACGTAGTAGAGAGAGAGAGGAGGATCGACTCCGGAAGTTTCCCTCGTTTCGCGTTCCAAAGCGCGCCGATGTTGTCCCCATAGGTGAGGGCGCGAGGAGCGAAGAGGGTGGAGAGGATAAGACCCAAGGATTCCAATTCAAAGATCCTTAAGTCCCACTGGCGGCAGTCAAGGGCCATAGAGGCGCCCTGTGACCACCAACCAATCCCCCAGGGAGAGGCATCGACATAGAGTGCTGGGGCGACTCCTTTAGGTGGCCGAAAACGGGTCCACCGACCGTGGATGAGACGGCTCAGCTGAAGAAAGGGGGCCGGGTTCGGGTGGGTATCCTGCAGGTAGCATAGCTGCACCCAACAGAAAGGAAGACGGAGTGCAGGCAGGATGAAGTTAAGCAGGCCTGCGAGGCGTGACCATGCTTTACGGAAAACGGGTCGCGAGGACATGATGCGGAGGGCCGAGCGGGTCTTGTCCCGCATGGAAGTAGTAAGCCGAATACGCTTGAGCTTTAGATCGATGTGGAAGCCCAGGTAAGAGATATGCTTGACGGGCGTAGTTAATGATTTGCGCCAGTTTGCATTAATTGAGCTCCGCTCAATTGTCTTCATGAATGCCCGAAGGGCACGCTTTTGACCAATGCAGAGTACGTCGTCTAGGTACGTGTAGACCCTTATGCCGTGACCAGAAGCGAGCTGGTTCATCGTAGTCGAGGTGAGCTTCTGCATTAGGAAGGGGGCGCCGTTGAAGCCCATAGGAAGGCGGGTAAAGCGAAAGGATCGGTTGCCGCATCGGATTCCGAACCAGGGGCGGGCTTTGGGGTGGAGGCGGACGTGGTAAAAACCGTCCTTTAGGTCCAGCTTCATGGCCCAAAGGTGTTCAGTGGCCGAGCTCATGATTTTCTTGATACTCGGCAAGCTGAACTTCGGAGGGTGATAGGCCTCCGCGGCGGGAGACATATCGTAGATGAGACGGGCCGAGCCGTTGGGCTTGGCCACTCCGAAGATACGGTGGGCACAACGAATGCTGGCCTCCTCTAGAACCCCTCATATATGTCTTGATATATGATATATTTTCGATGAATAGGGCAGAAATATTACTGAGAATACAAATTGTTTGCACTTGACTCTGCATTTGGAACAGACCTTAAGAATATTGAACGTATATTATCAGATGACACACACCATGCTTTTTTTGCAATATTAGGATGTAAACTTGATAAAATAGATTTAGGGCAGACGCAAAAGTTTTATTAACTTAACAAGATGTGGAAGTCGCTAGATATCTCTTCTAGGTCTCTCCTCCAAAAATTATAATTATATATTCTAATTTTATCGTCACCTGAGCAAAAATTCTCCTGTCTTCCTTGTGTTGGCTGTATTGTATACCTTAAATTCTTGAAATAATTCTAATTGTTTATTTTCTTCTGCGTTCATCGCATCATTTTCCTGAGTGCTGCTCTATTTGGTATCAGTGGAATACCAGCTTGAGTCATGCTGCCTAAACACTTCGAGGTTTACAAGTTATTTCAGCTGTAACTCTAGCTTCAGATTTTGCCTTTTCCACTTCGATGAAAAAGGAACGATGCACGCTGCATATACTCATTGATTGCGCGTATGACTTCGTATTCTAAACTATGAATTCTAGCCTTGCAGGTAATTACATGGCATCGCCAACTTTACCCTATCTCGGACTTAAGGACCTTATCATACAGATAAACGTATCGCTTATGACCCTTTTTTTTTACTCTCTTACTGCTTACAAATTAGCAATGTTTTAGGGTTAAAATTTTTAAAAGGATTCACAAGCATAACCTTGGAGAAGAAATGCTGAAATATAGGAAGATAAGCCTTTTTATATATATATATATATATATATATATATATATATATATATATATATATATATATATATATATATATATATATAGAGAGAGAGAGAGAGAGAGAGAGAGAGAGAGAGAGAGAGAGAGAGAGAGAGAAAGAGAGAAAGAGAGAGAGAGAGAGAGAGTAACAAGAGTAACAAGGAAAGTAAGTACCTTAGGAGACCTTATGGTCCATTCAAAGAGGGTACCTTTGGACTAGCAATCGAGCGGGCACATGGCTGCTCAATTGTTTTGCGTCCCTAAACGGCCACTTTTCAAGACTTTGTCTAGTCAAGACTTGAACTGGTCAACAGATTCACTGTTGACAACTTCCAGTGGAAGTGCGTTCCACTTACCGCAGATACTGTAGGTGAAAATGTTTACACACAGATTGCGGTTGTAACGCTTCAGTTCAAGTTTGAAGCCGTGATTGCGCGTTCTGTTCTCACTCGGTGTGAAAATATCCCGGTAGTCAAAATTGTCGAACCGTCGAAGTATTTTGAAAACTTCGATGAGCTGACCACGCAGTCTACGGGTTTCCAGCGAGAACAGATTTAATTCCCTTAGTCTATCCTCATAACTTTTATGTCGGATAGAGGGAATCAGCTTGGTTGCCCTTTCTTGTACGTGCTCCAACCTTGCGATATCCTTTCGAAACGAAGGACTCTAAAATTGTACGGCATACTCCAGGTGCGGCCGAACCAGGGAGTTGTACAGACAAAGTACTATTTCCTTGTTACGGTATCCAAACTGGCGCTTTATGTAGCCTAACATCCTTTGGGCTTTCTACTCTGCCTCAATGCACTGTTTCGAGAACTTGAGGTCGCTAGTGATAGTTACACCCAAGTCCTTTTCAGTGTCACTCGATTCAAGAGCAGTGCCCTTAGGGATATACTGAGATTGGGGATTTCTGTGGCCGATATGCATTACGTTGCATTTGTTCACGTTAAAAGGCATTTGCCACGTTTCTGACCACTCCCCAATCTTCTCAAGATCTTCCTGCAGGCGGGCAGTATTTCCATCCTTTGCAACGTTCATACCAAGCTTGGTATCGTCGGCAAATTTGTGAATCTTGGCCACCATGTCACCGTCTATGTCGTTGACGTAGATGATGAATAGTAGTGGTCCCAGGACAGAATCTTGAGGCACCCCGCTAGTAACGGGCACTCACTTAGAAGCCTGTCCATTCACCACCACCCGTTGCCGTCTGCCACTTAGCCAGTTCTCGATCCATCCGGCTACTTTTCCGTTTATGCCCAGCGCTCGCACTTTCCGGAGAAGGCGGCAGTGTGGTACCTTATCAAAGGCTTTCTGAAAGTCTAAGTACACCACATCCACCGCCCTGTCCCGATTGTGCTCACTGAACACGAAGTTGAAGAATTCCACAAGGTTCGTCAGGCATGACCGTTGCCTTCGGAAGCCGTGCTGGGAACTCCTCAGTAGCAGGTTTGACTCTAAATACGACGTCATTTTGTCCACCATCACGCTTTCCATGAGTTTACCGACTATCGAAGTCAGACTGATAGGTCGGTAGTTCGATGGTTGGCTTCGGTTTCCTTTCTTGAAGATAGGAGTCACCTCCGCTTCACGCAGTCTCTAGGAACGCATTGGGTCCGGATTGACATGTTAAAGATTGCGCTCAGGTGTCGTGACACTTGATCCCGCACTTCTTCCAACACTTTAGGTAGAAACCCATCCGAGCCAGGTGACTTATTCGTCATTAGGTCAATGATCTTCTTTCTTATTTTCCCTTCGGTGAAGTCCATAACCTTCAGCTTTTCCCCCGAGTAGAAATCCATTGGCTAGGGGATGGGATCACACTCTTCAGTAAACACTAAAGAGAAGTAGTCGTTGAGGAGGTTAGCATTTTCTTGATCTAAGTGCTTAAATGTTCTCTCCTCATTTCTCAAAGGGCCAATCGTTCGACGGATTGGTTTACGGCTGTTCACATATCCAAATAACTCCTTGGGATTCTCTTTACAGAGTCTCGCCACTCGGGGTTCCTCAGAACGCTTAGCCACCCTTATGCTACATTTTACTCTTCTGGCTAGCCTCCGGTATTCGTCAAAATCACCCGAGATCTTCGATTGTCGGTACACAGTTCTCTTCTTCCTAAGCCGATTTCTCGATTAAACCACTTTGGTTGAACAGAAGACCGACGGGGACATTTCAGAGAGGGAGAGAGGAAAGGAGAGGGAGAGAGAGAGACAGAGTATAGTATTAGGTTGAGGAATAAGTTCTGCCGTTTTTTTTTAATGTTTTGTTAATTTAAGTTTTGTTGACGTGATTTGTGCACATAATAAGAAACAATAATGAATAATGAGAGCAAAATTTGCAAAGGTTAGGCTACGTCTCTTAACAGCGTAGACTATTAGGCTTTTTTATGCTACGTCTTGAAGTTGAGTAATAAGTCATTGCGGTTTATGTAGAAGTTGTGTTAATTTAATTTTTGTTCTGTACCCCAAAATAGAATTTCAAGTTGAAAGAAAGGCGCATTTTCGACATTTCTTGTTATTAATTTTCAATCTAGACGGGAACAATGCAAACGCAGCCAAAGCTCGTCACAATATTTGTGCTGTGTACGGAGAAAGTGCTTTATCAAAAACAACAGCTCAATGGTGGTTTTCACCTTTCAAAAACGGTAATTTTAATCTTAAAGACGAAGAACCTTCTGGTCGCCCCATTAAATTGGATGAAGATCGATTGAACGACCTTCTTAATGAAAATCCTCGTCATTCGACTAGAGAATTGGATGTAAAATTGGCGTCTGATCGTATCACCTTGATACGATGGGGAAAGTTCAAAAACTCGGTGTATGGATTCCGCACGCTTTGAGCGAAAGCAACAAACTTAAACCCTCCAGGATTGCCGCAGGTTTGCTTGCTCATCACAAAGCTACTCGTAGATATAAGGACAGCTTTCTTCCTCGCATCATCACTGGCTAATGTCAACATAAACCATCGAAAACAATCGTTTAGCCCTCCCAAAACCACTTCCGCGATTAAAGCAACGACTTCATCCACGAAAGACGATGCTGTGTGTGTGGTGGGATTGTGAAGGCATCATTCTTTATGATCTCCTTGCGAACAACGAGATTGTCAATGCAGAACTCTACGTTCAACAAATGTATCGACTCGCCGGAGCTATTCGTGACAAACAACCTCATCGACGTTATGGAGTCCTTCTGCAAGACGACAATGCTCGTCCTCACATTGCTACTATGACAAAAGACGCCATCCAAATGCTTAATCGGGAAATCCTTGCGCATCCTCCATATTCGCCAAACTTTGCTCCCTTGGATTTCCATCTGTTCCGATCACTCTCCAACAATTTGGGCATTGAAAAACTAGTTGAACTTTGGCAAGAAGTCGTAAATAACAACGGAGAATACATTATTGATTAAATTGCATATTGTTATCAATTAAAAATGATTTTTTTTTCCTAAAATTGTTAATGGTAATGAATAAATTTGATAAAACCGCAAGAACTTATTCCTCAACCCAATAGATAAAAATGAGCACAATATCAAAGTGAGCTTAAACTAGCCTTTTAAGTAATTCCTCAGAATTTTTATGGGATAAAACACAGCCGAGCCATCGAATCCATTCGCAAATTTATTCTTTAAATATCTCTTGCTAACATTTGCTCGTCCTGCCTTGGGTTAATCCGCTAGATTAGGAGCATTCCATGTGGTGCATTCATTAAAACCCCTTTTATTCCTGCTAAAATCATAATAACTTACGGCTCCGTTTTTGAGATGCAGGGGGTTCTTTTAGACCCGCCTTGAAAAATGATATCATATAAATGGCTATAGAATTACTAAAGATCAAGCATTCGAACTTATTTCACGAGCAAACGATGCACATATGACTTAGTTATCAGTTGAAATTAGTTTTCTTTAGTTACATGTAAATTTGTATTAATAGTGGACTAAGACATATATTTTTCGGCCATGTCAACTATAGGCTTGTTTTCAGTTGGAAAAGGTGGTGTTAGGTGAATTTTAGTGGTGTTGTGAATGATGCTAAAAATATAAGCCAGTTCTCAGGCACCGTTGTTTTTTTTTGCAAATATTTAAAATCGCATGGTATAGTTTTGCGTTTTGTTAACAAATCAACTTTAAAGATCTAAGGAGAATTTCCACGAATGTATAAAATTTTCCATTGTCATAATTCTGACAATATTCTAGTCATGTTGCTAAAACAAAATATACGCTATAAAAGGTACATAAAACTTGCAATAAATGATATAAAAATCAATGATGTAGTTTGGTTTTGTTCTTCACAAATTAATTTTAAATATCTAAGAAAGATTTTCCACGAATGTATACATTTTTGCATTATCTTAATTTTCACTATGTTCTATTCATGGTGTTAAAAAAATAATTATAACATTAGAAAGTGCATAAAATTTGGAATAAATTGATCTACAAAACCAAAAAATGCGAATTTTGAACGAAAGGATTTGAAAAGTGACTAATGAACAAATGTGCCCTTCCCTTAAGGGATGCCCACAATAGAGATGTTTGTTTCTTTTGTCATGGTTTTCCAAAGGAACGCTAGATGTCCTATTGCCCCTTTTATTAGATGATCCCCAAGGCATATTTAAGGAATCCGTTAGTCCAATGACTGTTCCATCATAAATAAACGACCTTACACTCCAGAGATTAACACTAAAGCCATAAATATTTTCGCACATGCGTGCTAAAAGCTCTCGCCTCAAGCTAATTATAATATGGAGATATAGGAAAAACTTTTCGCAAACAAATTGTTTCATTTATTTTTAATTTGTATATATTTTACAATTATTTAGCGCTAGAACACCTCCTGACTGGAACGACTAGGCCAGGGGTGACCAACTTTTATTTTGGCAGCCCTATTAGACATAGCTAAAAGCTTGTAAAACCCTATTTAACTAATTAAATTTAGTTTAGCCAAACTAACGCAGCAACACATAATGAAATTAAATTATATATATGACTAAATATGTGCTTTTTAAGATAGTGAATCACAATTCCCAAATGGACATTAAAAAATTAAGAACGAAAATTACGTGAAAAAATTTGCTCGATAATTTAAACTTTTTAATTTCTTTATTCCGGCCGCATTGATAGCCCTCGAGTACGCCCTGAAATGTTCTGACGCTGAAACGGCAAGGCGTTGAAAAGGCGACGCTGAACTAAAAGCGCTGAAACGGCAAGTCGCTGAAACAGTGGCGCTTAACTGGCGGCACTGAAATTTCCCATCCCCTTTAATAGTCTAATTAGAATACATTGCAGAACCTAATGTCCAAAAGACCTGTTATTGCTCAGCCCGTTGATACAAATTCACAGGAGAAAACATCTTTAAGCTACTTAACTTTTATTTCCAGGAAAATTAGGAATAAATTGCATTGGTCTTCACCGGGTGGAGTTAAGTCAATATCAGGTCGATAGAATGGTTTACCCGCTTTTGTTAAGAATTGTTGCTCCGTAGGCCATGGGGAAGCACTGCATGTATCATTGGCAAGCGTTTGACACCAAAGGCATAAGTGAAGCAGTGCATAATTATGCCATTATATGGTAAATGAATGTACCCAGTTTTTTTTACTACTGTGAAGCACGCTAGCTAGTACGTGTGGAAGCTATTAAAGGAATGTTTGTGACTAAACAAAAATCGAAGTAACAAATTCCTTCCAATTTGAAAATATTAAAATTATATTTGATTATACGGTTGGATATTCTTGAAATTAAATACCAATTTTGGAAATAAAATACATAGATGCAGGGTTTAATGAAATAAACAGGCAGATAAACTTACTGTATTTACGAAGGAACTCGAATTTTAGATCATATAGATAATTACTTTTATAGTCATAGTTATTTTCTTGCACTAATTTAGTTAGAACTTTTTCACGGCCTTTTTAATTTGACGTAGAGTACTTTATAGGCCTACTACAAGAGCAAGTAACATAAGATTTATTGATTATGATATATTCTCTCATGAAGAAAGTGATCCAGCTGATTTAATTAGTGAATATTCTTGATATTGAGTGTTTTCAATGTAAATATTGGGATTTAAAAATAGTATTCTATCATGAAATCAATGGTTTAACAAGGAACTGCATTGATAAATCTAGCCTATGTAGCATCAAACATTTCAATATTGGCAGAAAAGAATTCAATGTTCTCAAAAGATCACTCGACATCTGATTGGAAGATAATTAAAAGGAAAGAGAAACATACAGGGTAAATATTATTACATTATTTGTTTTTATTGTGGTATCATAAGATCTAATAATTTATTATAGAAAACTTAACGAATGTATTTAAATGAAAATATATACTAGTAAACATTGCGTAAGCTTACGTTTTAAAAATCTTGTTTACTTTATTTCAAGAAAAGGATCGGCTGGCTCGGAAAGAGTTAATAAAAAAAAGATGCACCCACCATTTTTAGTAAGGAAGAGTGGTTCTGTCTAATTTTGATAAAATCGAAGAGAATGGACATCTTAATGCAGCCCGTATGCTGCCTAATTTTCCCGAGGCTGATACGAGTTGGTCATTTTGTTCCTAGTCATAAGTGGTTTTGCGATAATAAAACAGAAAAAGATAGTATTTGAATAATAAGGGAAGGAACTTGTATCGGAATTTAGTGACAGGTTTGCGAATTTAACATAAAGGGATTCTCGCATTCTTCAAATATTTTAACCTTTCACGATATTTCTAAAAGAGAAATTTTTGCATAGGTGTTTGTGGGTAGGATATATTATAATAGATGAGTGCTATTGGTTAGAATTGGATTTATGTTTTTTTGCTAATGTAAGGATGTGAACAAATATGAGCTCTCACTACCTAGTTTATACACACAGTGTGGGTTCTCATTAAGCGAAGTGTGAAGTTCAATCCCAAAGCAAGAAGGGACATAAATGCTAGCACACGTTAAGTTATAGCCAACGATTGGTGGACTTACACAGGTGATGAAGCACTTAGCCAATCACAACATCACTGGCTTTCCTCTCCTGTTCTTACAGCACAAGACACACTATTCTCCTCTGTTCCAAGGCATCCAGCCGATGAGGTATTGTATCTCCCAAAAAGGTGACGTGGAAAAAAAACTCTATCCCGCGGAGAGATGAAAGTACCTGCTTGATTGAAGATTGGTATTACAAATAGAAATACTTCGGGGGACCTTCTCGCCCCAAAGACGACCAGCATCTAGAGTCGCCAGGCTTTCAAGGGATTGCCATTCTAAGCTTTATGTTGGTTTCCTAATCCAGCCAGGGGATCTGTTCTTACCAGGAGACAAATAGAGACCACGAATTTAGATCGTGGGCAAATTTTATAAATACATGATGGAAGGTTGGTGCAACGATCCCAATTTTGGTCAAACTAAATAAATAATTTATATTAATAACTCTATTTGTTACTATAACTAAAGATTTAGAGTCCTAATAACTTTGAATGTGACTAAAGATGAAGGACTGAATATCCTTTAGTAACTATTGTTACAGTGTGTTTATGATTTTTTGTAATTTGTCGTTGCTGTGTTTAATTCTGGAGAGTCGTACTCATCTCAAGAATGTCGTCTACGTAAGTATTTGTTTGGGTGTTTAGGGATTGTGGTTGCGGAATATCCTAAGTGGATATGTTAAAAAAGATGGGTGAGAGAATGATACCCAGGGAAATGCAATTATCGCCGGGTAGTATGGAAGAGTTATGTTTAGAACATGCCTTGCTTGCCAAATATATAGTTTGTTTATTATTTTTTTCCATTGTTATTTATACTCGACTCCTTAAATGTTTAAAAATCTGTGGTTCTCAAATATGGTTCAAACATTCATAGCTTATAAATTAAAAACAGGAAGGAAGTTCAAATCAATATAAATATAATATTAGACTATAAAATAATAATGCTTTCTACTTCCACATTTAAAAGATAATTACAATATTAATTGAAATTCCTCCCAACTAATTTTTCGCCGCATGAATATATAAAATAAATATTTTTTAATGTAACTTTATATCTACTAATTCCAATTTTAATATTAACCGCAGATTAATAAACTTAATACCCTAAAAACAGATTTCATAGAAACTCAAATATGTCGTTATTGTCTGTAATGAATCAAGAAATAGAAAAATGTCATAAAAATGAATTAATACATAACCCTCTTCCTGTGTGTAGGCGGGGATATACTTTTAAATTATTGAGCCGCTCCTGTAAACAGATCTCGAGGTATTAAGGCTATCAAACGGCTTAAAGAGATAGGTAGTTGTCTTCTAAGAGGGAGAAACTCACCACTCCGTTCACTGAGAAGCCGAACGCTCATCAAGGGCAAGATAAACAAGATCAGGTGTAATACAAGGAGTAGTGCCAGACAACGTGATTTCCAAGCTATGTGACCATGCAAATCTTGCTGAACGATGTTTTGAAAGTTCCTCCATTCCAAATAGATAAAGTACATCTTTCCAACTCCACCAAAGAGAATAGAGTCGAAAGAGCAATGCTTCTCCTCCAACGGTTCGTTGGTGGCTCGTCGCATCCAGTTTTTTTACTGTCTAGGCTACCCACAACCCACAGAAGGAGAGTGTTAGGGACAAAATAAAAATTACCGTCCGGTTGAACAGCAGTCATCACTCTTTAGACAGAAGCAAACTTTGGTGTTCTTGCGAGTGGGTGTAACATCAACGGGAAAAACAACACTTTTCATCTTCATCTAAAAAGAGGCAAAGATCACTCATGTTTATTTAGATATATTGAGGAGGAAGCCATCTCCTGAGTGGATGACACCGTAGGAAATGACATTGTGACCCTTCAAAAAGATGGTGGACCTAAATCCCAGTAAAACTTTCAAGCTTCGTTTCAGGCAAATTCTAAGCGGATTTGGTCGAATTAAAGTTAGCCTTCCAGTTCGCCCTATTTGAACTTTATGGATATTATAGTTAATTCGATGCTTCGGAAGAAGGTCGGTACCAAATCTCATCGAAGTTTCTAAATTCTGAAGTGCAAACTAAATAAAAACTAGATAGAAATATCAGCTGAAACTCTGCGCACAACATGCTCTCAGGTCATACCTAGAATTATTAAATATTAATTACATTATCTTTTGCATATAATTTAGATTTCTTTTTATTATAAGCATTATATTATATTGCATTGTATTCTTATAATAATAAAAGAAATATCAGTAGAACTTAGTGTTTTCACGCTGTATGTATATACATGGTAGAAAATATATTGCTCAGGAGGGATGGTGAAAGGCAATGAGCCTAATTAAATTTATTACTAGCCCCCGGACCTAACTTAAGGCCTTTCTTCAGAAATGTTCACCATGTGAGATCCAAATCGAGAATGGCTGTTGCAATGACACTGTTGCAATAAGAGGAAAAACAGAGAGATAACTGCAGTCAATCACATAGATCGAGAAGTGAGAGGTCAATAAAGTTAAGGGTTGGTTGCTAGACAACGATGCGACGTGTATTTTAGGTGTATTTTGTGCTATTGGATTTGAGCAGTAATGGGGCGGATGGAAAGTATGAGGGACGAGTATAGGAAACACGATACTTATGATGCTGTTATCTTATGTGGAGATGGGTGCTGGTTGTGGGTAATAGTGAGCTGCTGGGTTTCCTACACCCAACGAAGAGTGTATTTGGCGTGTAATTGGATGTATATGCGTTTCTTGCGAGGTTACATAACCATCTTTTTGTTTGACTATAGGTATAAACGTTTAATGGTGCGGGTTGGTTATTGTCGTGTATGTAGTAATGATGTTTTTTAAATAGGGAAAAGAGACATGCCCCTTTTTAACGCAGTTTTCATCCTCAGTACTCTCTTTTGATGTGATCGTGATGTGTAGGTGTAATTTTATTTTATGGTTTTTAGGATAAAACCTGCCAGGCGATTTGTTTGTGCGTTTATTTTTTGTTTGTGTAATGTTTTGAGATACACGGATTAGTATATCTAGCGACTGCCTACTAAGGCAAAATTTGATGTAATTCACGCTACTTTTTAATACTAGGCTAGATTAAAAACAAGTAAAAACATGTGATTAACAAATAATCAAGTTAAAAACATAAACAAAGGCTAAGAAATAAGCTAAAATAATACAAAAAATAAAAACAGAAAGATAAACCAAAAATATACAAGATGGAAGCGCGCTCCGGTGGCATTTTAGGCCACCTCCCCATGGCTTAGGAACAAGCGACCGAAAGCAAAGAAAGCCAAATAAAATAGAGGATCGTAGCCTCTTCCAAAAGGTACTTGAGTGCATAACTCTGCTTATACGAACCCGTGCCGAGTAAATGGGATAAGTAGCAGCGATCCTGCTTGTCCCGGTACCGGGACACGAAACATGTGCCTAAATCATCCAAACTGGGATATTGAACTGGAATGTGCCCAACAGTCTGGAGGACAACGCAGTCTTCGCAATAAGGTTCAAGCGAGAGCTCCATCAAATAAATGGCAGTGCATCCTGCTAGAGTAACCAATTCGGAAACGAAAGAAAGCACCCTGAAACCTAGGCAGCATTGGGGGTATGTCCATGCGCACAGTTGCAACCAGTAAATGATAGGCCTTCGTATTCCCATTCCTTCCCTTTCTCATCATAGTGTACGGTGTTTAACGCAGGTCGACCCACTTTGAGGCTTCATTTTTTGCCTAAACTTCTGTAACTTACCAGCCTAATTTGCGTAGGGGAAGCGATTGTGCCCCACTTCCCCTATCTCCCTTCGGACTGAAGAAAAAAAAATAGGGCCGTTGGAGCTTGTAATTTATTCTGTTGCGAGTATTCTGACTTGATGGCTCCACTAAATCATTTTCCGCCACTTACATTTGACGTTGTTCATTTTTGGAGACCCGTACTGGATTCCTTCTTGCGGCGAGGATTTGTTGCCATTGATTCCTGCCAGCGTTATCGCTGCCCCTCTGTCGGCTGCATCGAATAGTGCTCTTCCAATTACGTTTGTAAGTGTTCTCCTTTGGGAAGCCGTTCACACTCGCCATCAACTCTTTGGGGAATTCTATCACCTCAAATTCTTTCTCTCGGATTGTCGGGCCTTCGACTCATCGTTCCCCGTGATCTCGACGCCTTTCGCCCCGATATCGCCGTCTGTGGGTTTCGCCTCACCAAAGATCGTCATCGCATTCACCCCTGTGAACTTGGGTCGAATTCCTCTATCGTTGCCGAGCCTCTTTCGCCTGGGTTTCCAACGAGGGTTGTTGCTCCCCTGCTCTGGTATCAGATATTTTGGAGTATTTCTTTCTTCTTACGTCTCTTTTAAAATAATAGTTTTATTCATGTGACTTTGGGCCTTTGGGTAAGGGACGTAAGACAGGGAGGCTATTCCTGGAACACCTGTCACTAGACTAGCGTAGCCTATTTCATCTTCAACTGCGCGTGTCGTTTCGACTATAAGCAAATAATTTATAGAACCCATTTTTGTATGTGCGAATATCTATTTTGGTTAGAACGACTTGTGGTCATTAGATGGTGGAAAGCATTTGTAACTTTTCTTATTATTTAATGTACCCCCGTATAAGTTCTTAGCAGTCAATTTATTTCACTTTGATTTTGATGTTAATAATACTGTTAATACTTTTATGTGTGTATTCATTTAACTCCTTGCGGATACCTCGTAGTTTAGCACCGTCCTGATAAATTCTGGCGAATTTTTGGTAGGCCTTTAGATCCCTGATCTTCTATAAATTTCTTGTGTGTGTTTTATTTAGGCCATGTGAACCAGGTTCTGCGATAGCCTTCCCACGGCCCAATGGCATGTGACTATAGGTTCCCCTAGGCCGTCTTCCATCTCCTTTTACAAGCAGCCCGGATTGCTGCTGGGATGGTTGTCCAGTCCTCGCGAACTCCATGGTGCCTCCATTGGCGCACTCATTCCTCGCAATTCCCACATGTACTGGAACACAACAGAAAATAATTTAAAACTCCGCTCGCTCGCGTAGGGATGCAGACGATCTCGATGATAGGCATCTTGCCATCATCGACGAATATGCATTCAATGGGAGACGTACGGAAGGCTCCGATCGCCAGTGTGGCACCGATGTGGTGGATTGACTTTAAATTAGGCGACACACGTGCTGACGAGGATGCATAAATCTCGTATCTGTTTTCAAGCTTCGAACGAACAAAGGAATGTTCAGCACGACAAGTGCTGAACGCCATTAAACGAAGATTATCCATAGCGTTGGTACAAGAAACCCTAAGGCTTTGAATATGAGCCTCCCTGGTAAAGCATCGGTCAAAAACACTTTCAAAGAAACTGTGCAAATCCACTACTTCCAGGCAAACCACATTTAGAAACAATTACTTGTCATTGTGGAGCCCTGCATGGCACCAGAACTGAACCACTTTAGCCATGGCCAAGGAAAAACCGAAACCTTTATGCTTTGGAATAGCGAGAGACCTGGTTCAATGCTTGGTGCAGTTAACTCCCCGGAGTTGGCGTCTGGACTGCCCCAAATGGGATATAAAGGTCGTCCACGTATAGCGACGCGAGAACATCTTCCGGCAGCACAAAGGTGATTCAGTTGGTGCTGAGGAAATAAGTTTGATACTGAGGACATTTCCATAAGGGAACCCTCTTTTCTTGTTCCATTACGGCCGGAGAGGGCTTCCTCTACCCTTACTGAGAATCGATGATCTCGCAAAAATTCACAAATAAATAAGTGGAAGTTTAAGTACTTGTGAAAAGTAGCCCTGATTACTTTCGTGGGAGGTTTCTATGCTAGTCTTGTGTGGTTATATAAATAGTTTTGGTTTGGTGTGTGTGTGTGTATATTTATATGTTGTGCTTGTAGTGATGTCGCGCGCTGTTGTGTGTCGTCTGCGACTTCAAATGATTCCTGACTATGAACCACTTGTCCTCGTACTCTGTGTTTTTGTATAGCTAGTATTATCTTTTCTTGTTGCGCGATTATGTCTGGGCCTTGCCAGACACAAAAATGATCTCGTCGTAAGCGTAGATCAGTGCTTATTTTTGCCAACAATTTGCTGAAGACTATATAGTCTAGTCTTCAGCACGCTACCCCACTGTGATAGGCTGGCGCGTAGTGGGAATGCATGCGATGTATTATTTTATTTTATACGACAACGCCTGTCGGTAAGGTAGTGGAAAAAAAGCCTTCTAGTGGAGATGGGAACTCAGTATTGTTAGCCAGTTTTCAATGGCGTTCATTTTGCCACATTTTGTTGAATGCCTTATCCTTATCCTTTCTGAAGGAGAAAATGGAGATTGTCTTCTCTCTGGCTTTTCAGGCGTTTT
Source organism: Ceratothoa steindachneri (assembly GCA_963969495.1). Classification (NCBI taxonomy): domain Eukaryota; kingdom Metazoa; phylum Arthropoda; class Malacostraca; order Isopoda; family Cymothoidae; genus Ceratothoa; species Ceratothoa steindachneri. The sequence goes on along the minus strand of OZ018330.1, from coordinate 118,684,214 downwards.
TTTGTGGCATGAACGAGGATCAAAACCATTGAGGCGACTGGCCCTACCTAAAGCCATATTGGCAGAAGAGATTAAAAGTGACTCTCCTCCAGGAAATTCTGGAGCCCGGCGTTTGCCATGGGGATAAACCCGTGACCAACATCATCTTCACGTGCCGCCAGATAAAGGAAGAGTCAGCATAGCGCCATTAACAGTTATGAATAGGCTGCGACTCGGGTCTGTGAGTGGGATAAGTGACTAATCGAAGAGTAGGCTATCTAGTGTTTTGTATTAGTGTAGCTGTAGTTTAAGGCTCGCAGGTGGTATTATCTTATCTCTTTTATGGTTTTCTTAGGGATGAGTGGAGTGAGTATTTGTCAAATGTGACCCCACATCTACGTCTAAGGTTTGTATGTGAGTCTTGTGGGGGCTGTTTAATTTAGGACTGATTTATGTGTGTGGATTTGTAAAATGTGTGCATCACGTGTATCGCTGGTAGTAGAGTGCCATCTGTGTCATCATGGCATTCGTGGTTATGAACCATTATTCATTTTGACTTCTATTATCTGTACCAGATTCGCCCCTAGTGCTTGGGCACTGGCCAGAGACGAGAATGCTCTGGTCGTTAGTGTAGAATCATGTGTGTATGTGTGCCTGCTGTTTTCTGGAGAGAGTGAAGTGTTGTTTTTATGCAAAATAGTGTAGGCGACAGCTCGCTAACCTTGGTTACGTCGGTGCCTGTTGTAAATGTTAATTGTTTTATTTTATGTGACATTTCCTGCCTGAAAAAGAGTAGGAGAGAACCCATCTGATGCAGGTAGGGACCTCCATGTTTGTAAATAGTTTCCAACGAAGTGCCTTGTGTCGCACCTTGTTGAATTCATTTTCCATATTGATGGTGAAGGAGAGTGTTTATTGTCGTGCTTGTCGAGCTTTTGCATGATGTCATGAACGAGGACCACAACCATTTATGTGAACCAAACTATCCTGAAGCCATATTAGCAGTGGAATAACTAGTTACTCTCCTTTCGAAAACTATGTCTGGGAACGAGGACGGAGAAGGTTACCCGATGTGTTTGCAGCTACTAAATTTCCGCAAAGTACCGGTCATCTACCTACCCGCATCATTTATGGGGTTATAAATTAGTGTGGGATGGTGCGCAACTACGTACCCCCCAAAGAAGAATGGAAGATTTTAGATGGATAGAGACCGGAGTGAGACGTCTCTGTTTAGCTGTATTTATTGTAGAGTGTAGTGAGTGGCCAGTAAAATTGGGCCAGTGTCGGGATGTACTTTGCAGGCTGAAACATAGTCTTCTTGTGTGCCTCTAACTATGAATGGTAATATGACACCTAGTCACATAACTTCTCTAGCGATTAATACACAGGCAAAAGAGGCAATATTCGTTTTTTTAGCTATTCATGGTTCTTTGCCTTTTTACCCTCATATTGTTTAAGAAAGACAGTGTCTAACTGAATGCTACATTACTATCCATATCTAGGTTTCAAATGAGCACCATTCGCAACGAAATTAAAGCTTTCGTACCTCAACTTACTCTTAAAGCCCTGAACAAAGATATATAAAAAACAAACAAATACCGTAATGGGAATATAAGAGGGCGTTTGTGAGTCAAACCTTTACATTTATCACTCCATATGACATTTCTATATCACCCGTTCAGCATCTTCCACCTTTTAATCATTACTAACATTGTCCTAACGCTTCCGGATTTACACTTCCAATTTATTATTAACAACATAAGAAAAATCAAACTGCCAAAGTGGCAAAATCATTATCTTTGAAACTATGACTTTAAATTTATGAAGATAAGGTAGTTTTCCATTTCAGTGATTCCATTTAAAAAACAGATCAAAAGAAAACTTTGGCTTTAGGATTGGATCTTAAATTGCCTTGCCTTTAGATTAACCATATTAATTATCTTCATAAATTTGAATTCATAGTTTCACACATAATGAGTTTGCCACTTTGACAGTCTGGTTTTGCTTAATTTTTGAGAATTTTAATCCCGTTTTCAATTTTTCTGATATTAATATTTTAAAGAACTTAAAATGTCCGGATTTAGATATATATGTAAACCAGATGAAGGCAGAGGTGTGATATTGCTAAATAGGTCTGATTATGTAGATAAACTTAATTATATATTGAATAATTCTTCTAAATTTATTAAAGTTAATTGTGATCCATTTTAACGTGTCTTTAGGATAGAGGATAAAATTAAAAGATTTTTTCGTAAATGTAAAGGTAAGGGAAGCCAAAGAAGAATAACCCCTTAATTTCTTCCCTGAATTCATTCACTCTCTCTGTCTTCTAAGTATAACTCCACGTGGAGTAACCTCGGAACCCATAGAAAAAAAATAGACAGAATTTGAATACACGTCAGCTGCCTCACAAGCGTAGTTAATTAAGTTGAGCGTGCTAAAAACTGTTAGCCCAACCACAAAACGCTAATCTCCGTAGTTTAGAGGCTTCTAGCCGGAAGGTTCCAACCTACATTGTAAAAGCCATTAAGACTTGGGTCAGGTGCCAACGCTAATCCCTCTGGCCACCAGAAGTGTTCATCCAGGTGTTTGAGTCTGCCAACGAGGAGAAATAAAAAAAATGGCCGTTATATAAATACCCTGCGTTTTCGAATATCTCCAGATTGACTTTGGGAACCCGTCACCTTCGGTTTAGATCGTGTGTCTATTTCCCCAAGTCTCTGGTACTCACTTATACCATCAAGGTTGGATCTCACCAGGCAGACCCATGTCTTTTGTGAAGCCTTACTCTGTTGAGAGCAAGCCTCGAATCGTTTTCATCCCCGAAGGATTGGCTGGTATTTCCCTAGTCTCATCTGGAACCCCCCATCAAGGATCTTCAGGTTCCCCTGTGAGATTCGCGCCAATCCGCGTTAGAGTCTCGATTTTTAGAGAACTTTCACTTCTTTGGAGCAGAAGTGCCATCGTCCGTCTTTAAGGAGGATCGTAACCTCATCTTCTGGTTCCCCCCTTCACCCCCTCACATCTCGTCACGGTCAAGATTTTCGGCTGAGGGTCACATCCATTAGCATTCTCCATTTCCCCGCACTGACTCGCTAAAGAATTCCCCTTCCTCGAGCTGACCCCATTAAGGTAAAATGACCCTTGTTTGTATCTCCCGTTAATCGACCTACCCTTCGACCACTAAATATTCCTTCCCTCAAACTGATTTTGGTAATATTTCATTTAAAACCTTATTAACGAGCTATTAACGTTCCCAGAATGCCCATTAATCTGTATTCTGTCAGAGTTTTTCTTAATTTAAATTACCTGTATTTTCACGTATTTATATATATTAAGTAGTGACTTATTAAAATTATATTTTGGTTTTAACTCTTTAAATATACCCTGGAACTATAAAATTCTTCTCATCACCTACAAGACACTAAACCTCGAGGCTCCACTTTAAATCTCCTCTACCATCTCCCGTTTTCCAACTCCTCGGGCACTCCGGTCTAAACTCGCTTCCCTCCTGAACACTCCTGGTTCTGTCCTCTGCTTGATGGGTGATCGTTCCTTCTTAGTTTGTGCTCCTAGACTCTGGAATCTGGGATGCTCTTCCTGCAGAAGTCCGAGCCTCTCCCTCCCTTGCTACTTTTAAACTTCTCCTGAAGACTCATCTCTTCAGAATTGCCTTCCCCCCCCTGTAAACTTTCTCTACATTTGATACACAACCTGCGCTCTAGGAGGGCTAACAGCCCTAAACGGCGCATTATAAATACCTATTATTATTTTTATTATAATTATATTAAACGCTATCGGCCCCTGCAGTAAATCGCACTCTGTTACCTCGTAATCAACGGATTACTCTTACGAGGTGAACGTACTTGTACGTAGCGAAGGACGCGTACGTACATTATTAGATATATGTATATATAACGGTATATATGCATATTTTCTTGTCGTTTATCTATTTCCTACCAACCAATATATATATATATATATATATATATATATATATATATATATATATATATATATATATATATATATATATATATATGATAAATAAGACCCTCAAGGAAAATGAAAAAAAACATTCCGAGCGCTTTCGTCTTTATTCTCAAAGACTTCATGGAATAACGTTGCTCAGGACAGACAATGTCTTAAATAGTAAGGAGTGCGGGTGATAATACGGCTACCTGCATCAAAACCCTAACTAGGGTGTACCAATTCTTTAAACACTTTAATTTGTGATTTAATATAATTAAATATGATAGGATCTAGGCTAAACAATCTAGGGTTAATATTAAAATTTAAGAAAATATTAATAGAGATACAATCCAAATATATTTATTGAAATCCAGTTTGTACATTTATTAACAGGTTTAGCACTATTCCAATTAATAGTATGATCCTGACTATAGATATGTAAAAATAATGCAGATTGCTGACAAAAATTACGAACATTAGTTTGGTTCTGTTTAACTCGTACATTTAATTCTTTACCTGTCCGTCCATAATAGCATTTTTCACAATTATTGCAACTAATAAAATATACAATGCCTGGTTTAGGGGGTGAATTTTTTACGAGGAGGCGATGGATAGTGTTTTCATATTTAAAAATAACATTCATGTTGAAAGGTTTTAGTAATCTAGGTAATTGTACACTTTTTGGGCCTACATAGCGACTTTGGCAGGTCGCACAAGTGAATTGATAAATGATGGGGGAATTCAGGCCTAATGGGAGTCATTCTTTGTGTCGAAGGAAAGTATAGACACCAAGAGGATTAGAATTAATTAGGAGAAACTTGCATTAGGGAAAGTATCTACTAAGAGTCGAGAGTAAAGTTTTGTTGAATTTTGTGTTATCAAGCGGAAAATAAGGCAGTTTTAAGAATATTTTTTGTTTAGGGACAGTTATTAGAGGGGTTTTGCGAGAGAACTCTTTAGATGAGAAATTGGAAGTAAGTTTGTCAAAAAGGTGGTCTGGGAAGAAACTAAAATGAAAAAAGCTCCTAAGATATTCTATTTTGGAATGAAAGTGAAACCAATTTGAACTGATTTTGTAAGCTCTTTGTATACTGTTTATGATGGCGGAATGTTTGAAATTAGTAGGAGTACAACTAAAGAAGTATGTGCCAAGTTTGATGGTAGTGGGTTTCCTGTAAACTGATGTGTTAAATTACGAACCAATTTTTGAAACGGTGACATCCAGAAAGGAGATTTTATTGTATAATTCTCTCTCCATGGAAAATTTAATATTAGGGTGTTGTTGATTTAAATAATTTGAAAATAATGGAGCATGGTCTTTGTGTTTAAAAATAAGGAAGCAGTCATTGATAAATCTTTTAAACACTAGCGGTTTATATTCAACGGGACAGTCCCTTCCCCAGGTTTTTTAGTAGTATGATAAAAAAGCATCGTGTTGAATGTACAAAATCTTATTAAAAAAGAACACTGTATTTCCAACGGACAATACTAATAAAGTAGAAAAAAGAGACGTGGTTAGACCTAAAATGCTCTCATTTCATTGAAAAAGGGTATCGGGTATGATTATGCAAATTTCCATGACAGGTACATTTGTAAATGATGACTCTACATCGATTGAAGTCATAAACGAATGGTTTAAATCTAATTGAGAAACGTAGCTGACAAATTCGTTGCGAGTGAGAGGTTTAATTATGGGGACTAGAAACTTAGCTAAGTTAAAGCAAGGGGTTTTAATGGCAGATAAAATTGGACGAAGAGGTAATCCTACCTTGTGAGCTTTTGGTAAATCATAGATAATACCTGGCGATGTACCTAAGGCAAACAGTTGGTTGTAAAAATCACAGAGAATATTTTTCTTTTTTAGAAAACGTACAAAGTTGTTTATTTTGTCTTCAATTTGCAAGATGTGTTTAAATGGATCTTTATCCAGTTTAAGAAATTTACAGGAGTCCGAAAGAATTGTTTGCATTTTAGAAATATAATCTGCCCGATTCAAAATTACCACACCTTTCCCTTTATTCGATTTGGATATCACAATAGAATGATCTTTACGGAGGTTGGACATGAATATTGAATATTTAGATATTTTAGAGTATAAAAAAATATCTTCTAAGTATAGCTAAATGAAGATGAACCGTGAGCTCACTCAGTTACAATAAATTTTTATTTCTGTTGTTTCAGATTATGGCTGTAAGTACTCGTTCATCTGCGGCAGTCTGGCTTTTAGGACATCGTACTAGTGAGCTTTCATATGCAAGACTACCAGTATGTGGTGATGTGCTTTGTGTTGTTCAGTACCACCATCAAGTGGAGTCAATGACTTTGAGACAAAGTTACAACCTCGCTTGCAAAAAAGTCATAAAATTATTGGAAAGATCCCGAATTCCCACACAGCGAATAGACTGTTGCGTTAGGAAACTCTCAAGGTTCTATGAGGAATATCTTTCTTTGAAGAAAAACCACAAAACCAAACTGTACTCATGTAGGATGAATGAGCGTAGTTTCGAATCTACTTTTTCAAAACTTTTTGACATAGCCTCAAAAAATGCTTTAAATGTGGCAAAAAAGAAAGAAGACCACCAATTTCTGTTGATGCCGAGTGAGAACATTTTCTCCTGCCATATGTCGTGTCAGGATAAGATTACTTTAGCCAAGAAATCCCCAAAAAGATATCAACATGAGAAGGCTTTACAATACAAAAAAAAAATTATATACTTTTAAAAATCAAGCAGAGGCTGCTGCTCATGCAGATTTCGAGTCGTCATCATCTGAAGAAGAAAGTTTAATTGCGGCAGACATAGTGTTTTGTCCACCTTCTTCAACTAGAAAATAGAATGCACAATGTAGTCCTTCAAATTCAAAAAATATCCTTACAACTACAGGTGTGGCTGCTGTTCTTTATTTAGTAAATATTACAGATAGAAAAGCAACAATGGTTGCTGGATCAATAGCACAATCCGTGGGTTAGGATATTGCAGCTATGACAGTTTCCAGGAGATCTATACGACGGTCCAGAAAGCAAGCAAGAGAGGCAACATACCATGAAGACAAAGCTTCGTTGCCTTTTGAAGGACCGATTCTTCGTCACCGGGATGGAAAACTACTATCTGCTATTGATGGCACAAAGGAAACAGTAGAATGAATTGCAATAATAGTTTCTGTAAATGGAATGGAAAAACTTCTTGGTGTGCCAGAAAATAACACGAGCAACAGGAGAAGAACAGGATATGGCATACACTTCATCAATTAATGACTGGAATCTTTTTAACGAAGTTCAAGGCCTTGTATATGACACAACTGCATCAGAAACAGCTCTACAAAAAGGAGCCTGTATCCCAATTGCGAAAGTATTAGGAAGGGAGCTTGTTTGGATTGCATGCCGTCATCATATTTTCGAAATTATGTTGCCATGTGCTTGCAATATTTTACTTGGGTCTACAAGTGGTCCAAAGAGGAGTCTTTTTGAACGTTTTAAAGAACAATGGTCGTCACTTAAAAAGGATTCTTTTTTAGAGCGGGTAGCCATTTATTGGTCAATCCAGTAATGCATAATCTTCGAGGAGAAATGTTCCCATATTTTCAGGAAGCTTTGAAATCTCGTCAGTTGCGTGACGATTATGAAGAATTGCTGCGACTCAGTCTCATCTTTCTTGGGGGCATTGATAAGACAGAATTTACATTAAGGGCTCCATGAGCGTCTCATCATGCACGCTGGATGGCTAAGGCTATAAATCTCCTGAAAATATACTTGTTTAAGCATCAACTGGAAACTAACGGAACGTGAAAAGGCCAATATTACAGAGTGCTCTTTTTTTTTTGCTTTGATCTACTCGCGTTTTTGAATAAAGTTCATTTTGGAATTAATGCTCCTTTAAATGACATTCTGCTTCTTAAAACTTTGAAAAAGTACCAAAATCAGACAATATCTAAAGAAGCAACCACGGCCCTTCACAGACACCTTCGGTATCTTGGATAACATCTGGTTGGTCTTGCATTTTTCGATCATAGAATTAATGCTGAGGCCAAACAGAAGATGGTCTTCGATCTCCAACGTAATGAAAACATCAAAGTTGTTCGCCGATTGAATCTTACAAAAAACATCGAGGATTTGGACTTGCATGAACTGGTAACTCAAAAATCTAAGCTAATTTTCAGTCTCCTAATGAAAGATGGATACAAGTTTGCAGAGGATACATTCCTGAAGACTAACCCCAGTTTTGGGGAAGAGAATACATGCTTTCAAGAATTTCAACGCCAAGCGAATAACTTAATGGTTGTTAACGATCAAGCAGAAAGAGGTATTTCACTTATCAAATCGTATAATGCATCTCTAACAAAAGATGAAGAATAGAAACAGTTGCTTCTCAGAATTGTGGCAAAACATCACAAAAGTTTTCCCTCATGCTCATAAGGATCAATGTTTAATCAGCAATTTTAGTTATAATTTGTGTCAAAAATAAATCATTTGCCATTCAACTATTTTCTCTTTACTGTAATATAAATATTTTGAAAAAAATGTCTTTGAAGACCAAAATCTGTGTCAAATAAAATAGTATTTGTAAAGACTGTTCATTTCTATCCCAAAAATTAATTTACCAGCAGACTAATAAATTAAGATCCATATAGCGACCAGTAAATATTGTTCAATTTTGATGAAATTGAGTATGTGACTTACTGTTCAATGTGGTAATCTCATCTTCAGGTTCTAAAATCATAAAACAATAAAGTACAGTTAGATATGATTAAATTGATATTGTCAGAAAACTTATTATGAAGTCAAAAATTCTGTTAAAAGTAGAAGTCGAAATATTTTTATAGGCAAGGGGCGTTAAAAAAAAAAATTTAAAAGCTAAGTAATGGAATTTCATTAAACTAGAAAAATTAAGACGAGTAAAAATATAAAACTCCAAAATTATGAACAAAACTAACATAATAAAAAGACAATTAAGATCTTATTAAGAATATAATATGCTAAAGTAAAAGATCCATATGGTAAAAAATGACGATATAAAATAAAAAAAGTTAAGAAAACTAAAAAGGACTAGAACAAATTTAAACTTGCCATATTAAAAATCATCAAGTTAAGACGATGTAGATAAATCAAAAATTAAAAAATTAAAAAAAACTCAGGAATTTTAAAGGCAAGAGTATAAAAGTATCAATCTAATGTAACCACTAATGAAACGAAAAAAAAACTCAAACCACAAAAGTAACTAATTAAAGTATAATATTGCTTACCTATGAAGATCAGAAGAAATCACAAAGTGAAGAAATTATAATGGAAGTAGCTTGAAGAAGGTTAGGACTTTGATTGGTTGGTTATTGAATAAGAGAAGGTTGGTTGGTTGTTGAATGAGGTAATTATAATTAAGAAATAAGAAGGGAAACAGCGGTATTATCTATGTTGATTGTAGGAGATTTTCTCTGTATCAGTAGGAATTCCTAAATTGTTAGAATATATTCGTTGTTTTTGCGACTAATTATTTTAAAATTATCGATGGAACATTCTGTCTTGCATTGTATAATATGATTTCTAGTGACACAATCTTCCTTCTCAGACAAATTTTTCCAGTGCAAGGGCTTATTACCCTGTGAGAGAAAAACCTCTCTTTCAATGAGCAAACTGTACTACCAATTTAGGTTCCTTGCAAAGAACAAGGATAAGTAAAAAAAATTCCTATGGAAAGTGGGTTGACAAAAGTGATTTTGAAGTTGGTATGAAAGAAATACTTTTTGAGTAATTTGTTGCATTTTCTAGTAAATAATTTATTTTAAGGTCCCATTTCATGTACTACGAAAATTTTTTTAGCTTTAGGAAAATCATATGAGAGAAAGGATGGAGAGTAAATTTTGGTTAGAAAATTATTGATTAATTTGTCAACCAAAGATTGGGGGTGACAATTATTTTTAAAATAAGACTTTAGAGTCTGGAATTTATTGTGCATTAGGGAATAATTGAAGGAGAGATGGTAACCTCTATATATTAGAGATTTTATTGCATTGAGTTTATGTGGCAAGTCACCATGGCTGAAAAAATTGATCCCTAGTCCACTAAAGGTAGGCTTTCTGTATATTGAGCTAGTTAGTTTGTCGGTTTTTTCTATAATGATGTCTAGAAAAGGAAGTTAATTGTTTCTCTCTAATTTAATGGTATATTTAATGTTGAGATGATAAGAGTTGATAAAATTAAAAAAATTGTGGGCATGTTCTATATTATTGAAAATAGCAAAGGAGTCGTCCACATACCTACGATAAAAAGTGGGTTTGAAATCTAAAGGGCAATGTTTCATAAGCTTGTTTTAGGATAAATCATGAAAATATTAACTGCTATTGGAGCTATTGGTTGACCCATTCCTACTCAAACTATCTTTTGGTAAACTTTGCTATTAAATAAAACTAATTCTCATTAAAAATTATTTCTAAAATAGTCGTTAAGTTTTGACGAGAGAAATTGTGAAAGGTGTCTGATATGTTAAAAAAATTATGTTTAAAATAATATCAATTGTTTCATTAACAGGAAGATTTGTAAATAGTGATGATACATCGTAACTGACTAAGACTTTTGAGGGGGCAAAATTGTGTGACAAGAATTTATTAACAAAAGAATTGCTTTTTTATGGTGTATTGACCTATGGCTAATCCAGAAAAAAAATTAGCAACATATTTAGAAAGGTTAAAAGTTGCAAGAAAATAAAAGCCAAAATTGGTCGGAGAGAAGCATCAGTTTTGTGTAGCTTGGTGAGGCAGTATAATAAGCCTAGCTCAGAACCACTATAATGGAGAGCATCATAAGTTTGCTGCTCTTCAACTTTAGTGGATTTAAGATTTAACAGAACTCTGTTAACTTTATTTTCTAGGTTTAGATATAATTTTTGTAGGTTTTTCGGAGAGCAGTGTAAATTTTGTAGTGTCTTTAAGTCTGGATTTCATTTTGTGTACATAGTCAGTTCGATTTATTAGAACAACCTCATTGCCTTCATCAGGTTTGGTAATGACAATATCTGAATTATTTGATAGGGATCTTAGCGTTTTAATATCACTGTTTCTGAAAATTGTCTAGAGAGGTGACCTATTCCTTGATATATATATATATATATATATATATATATATATATATATATATATATATATATATATATATATATACATATATATAGATGGTGTATCACTTGTCCTGTATTCACCTCTCTTTTAAATGAATGTGCTTGGTAAAAACCACACTAAATTGCTGAGCTTTCGATCTTATTCGATCATCTTTGGAGGGTTGTATATGTTCTTGCCTCCTTTACCGATGTAATTAGTGGAGTGAGGATCTGACAGAATAAAAAAACCCAATTTTTAAGGGGTATTTATTCCGCCTATCATCTCTCAAGTCACGACACCTACGTAATGTTCAGCTAAATCCCTAAATGAAGTAATAAAATCGTACATCCCTTCGAAATATAGCATAAAATCTACGGAGGAATTCATCGATATACTCCACTCTACAAGACCGGCAGGACGAATATTATTCCTTAACGTGGAAAACCTGTTTTCGAACGTGCCTATCACTCAGATCATCGACACCATTATAAAAAACGTGTACCACCATCCTACAATGTCTCCCCCAAATCTTGACCCAAACATCTTAAGGAACATGTTACGTCCATGCACATCAGAGGCTCCGTTCAGTACACCGGACGGTAATCTATCCACGCAAGTGGATGGAGTGGCTATGGGGTCACCCTTAGGGCAGACGTTCGCCAACTATTATATGAGTCAACTTGAAGAGAGATTATTGGATATCATGGTAAATTAGTTACCCACACATTACTGATACGTAGATGACATCTACATCAACGTCTAAAACGAAGAACATCTGATAAATATCAAGCAGCAATTTGAGGAGAACTCCGTGTTAAAATCTACTTATGCATTGAGCACGGGCAATAGACTCCCTTTCTTGGACGCTGAGGTTACAAACATCAATGGTAGATACATCACTAAAGTACATAGAAAAAGTAAGGACATGGGGAGATCCCCCCCCAATGTGGAGATTAAATGCCCAGAAAGGTATAAAATAAGCATAATCGGCTCCTACATCTGCCGAACACATAAATGCTGCTCTACGTGGGAACTTTTCCACTAAGAGATAGCACGAGTAAAAAAACACTCGTGAACAACGGTTTCTCAAACAACATGATTGACCAACAACTCTAATCATTTCTAAATAATCATTGCAAAGATACGGGTAAAACTAAAAGTAATCAGGGAGAAGTCAATAAAATCAAAGTCTATTACAGAAATCAGATGTCCACGGCATATAAAATAGATGAAAAAAACATGAAGGGGATTATTAACCGTAACATAAAGGTAAAAATCAAATGGATAAATTCAACTCAATATTTATTATAAAAAAACAAATGCCAGCAATCACCTGATGAAAAACAACAATTGCCTAAACTCTTCGAATCTCAAGTCAACCAGCATAGTTTACGAGTTTATCTGCCACGATAAAAACTGTAAGCTTTATAACAATCAAAAATTTTGGGCATGACAACAACTACAATTTTGAGATGTTTACCCATGCATCTGCAAAGCGGAGGGCCTAAAAATGATATGGAGATTGTTCATAACATTAACCTAACGGGATATATGCTAGTTGACAACACCATTATTAAAGAAAAGGAGTTAATAAGGCTGGGCTGAACATCTTAGAAGCAATATTAATAAACGAAGATGAGCCAGCCATCAACAGTCAATCGACAAGCTGGAATCGAACATCAAAATTATTTTAAAATTCCACTCAGCCGACTAGCCCATTTCCTCTAACGTTACGTTCAACCTAGGCGGAATAAATACCCCTTAAATATTGTTTTCCTCACTCCCATCATTACATCGGTAAAGGAGGCAAGAACATAATAAAACGCACTGAAAATGATCGAATAAGATCGAAAGCTCAGCAATTTAGTATGGTTTTTACCAAACACATTCATTTAAAAAAAGAGATGAATACTGGACAAGTCATCCACCATCTACAAGATGAAATAAAATGATATTTAGAAGAAGAGAAAGTTGCCAAAGGAAATAATTAAGGCGAAATACACAATGGTTTTCAACCAAATTTGTATATATATATATATATATATATATATATATATATATATATATATATATATATATATATATATATATATATATATATATATATATATATATATATATATATATATATATATATATATATATATATATATATATATATATATATATATATATATATATATATATATATATATATATATATATATATATATATATATATATATATATATATATATATATATATATATATATATATATATATATATATATATATATATATATATATATATATATATATATAATAAATTCTAGTGTCAGGTTTAGTTGGGTTAATTGAGGACCCCTTTCATTTGTAAGTCCCTCAGTTGAATTAATAGAAAATTTACCAAGTTGGCTCAAGTTTATTTAAAGATAGGAAAATAATTTTTTTCTAATTTTTATTGGAGTAATCAGTCTTTTGTATTGCCTATGAGGCCATATTTATTAACAAGCCGTTTTTTGGGGAGGGGGGGGGAAAAACCTTTAAAACTTTCCTCCTTGTAAACCCCTGCCGGATTAAGAGGTCCTATATCAGGTACTGATATAGGAATTAGTATATTTATTATAATTCATTGCTTTTGACCGTGTGTATGATTACAAGGGTAAGATTTCATTTAGAATTTTGGGGAACTATTGCGAGAGCCCCATTTTCCTTGCCGTAAGATTCTTGATCGCGTCGAGTGGCTAAGGCTTGTGTAAGGAAACAAGGTTACGTCCTTCGAGAGATTTAGGCAACAGGGTGAGATGCTTTGTCTCTCCGGTAAAGAGCTAGTCGCTTAATTCAGAATGAAGAGAGAAACGAAAGAGCAGAGAAGAAAGAACTAAGAGAAACTGAGTAGAGAAGGTGAGAAGCTAAAGCTAAAGAGAGAGGAAGAAGAGAAGTTGAGGAAAGAGAAAGGGTGAGGAACCATGAGAGGGAGTTAAATAGGAATAACTTAGAAACCCTTTCAGTTAGTTTCAGGAATGAAGCCCCCTAGATCCCTGTTTTAAAGCTTCCAGTATTTAAGGGTGGTTAGGATTTTAGTGCTTACCTCACTCATTTCGAAAAGATTTTTGAGGTAAATCACTGGGATATCCAAACTAATGGAGTCGCCCGAATTTTGCCTCTTCTTAATACTCAGCTGGAGATATTTTCACTTCGCTACCTGCAGAGGCCACCCTCGACTATTCGACTCTTAAGTCCGAACTCTTGGCGGCGATCAACATGAATCCTGACTTCTACAGGGCAAAGTTATGTCAGGCAAGGTTGCTACCTGGCAAGACTTACCGCCAGTTCGGATACACCCTCAGAAGAAGTGTACAGTTTAGGTTGGACTCGGCCCAGGTAAACTGCGACTATAAGTTTCTGTTTGACTTCATTTTGCGGGATCAATTAATGTCTACGCTGCCCTCTAAAATCCGTGCATGCGTGAAGGACCGAAGAGTTGCTTCCTTCAAAGAATGCCTTGAAGAAGCAGATTTGCTCGCAGCCAGTCACAATCTTTACCACAAAGGTCCCAAGAAGACTCCTCTTCCCTCCTCCAAGAGTAAAGGTCACTTTCCTAAATTTCACCCAAAGAACGCTCCCAAAATCGTAAAGGTCCCAGGTCCCCCCAAACCGAAATATGCTCCCTCGTTTGAACCTACGAATGTTAAGTCAGCCGACTTTAACCCCCCTGCGTCGGATTACCCCACACGACCCATTGTCAGTTTTTCTTGCGGAACCCCCGGGCATGTGAAGACGAACTGTCCCCACAATTCTCAATTCCGTTTTATTCCCAGCTGCTATTAAATTTTGCGCCATATTAGTCGGCCAGAGCCCGCAGCTCTCCCCTAGGCCCGTTGTCAGACCACCATCACGAGGGCCCAAGCTATAAAGAACGAGGCACCCCCGTGACTTTAGGACTCCCTTTCCCCCTGAGTACGAGACTCTGAACAACGAGTCTTTTGTTAAGGCCTAGAATTATTGTCCTTCCCTACAGCCATTGTGGAAAAAGCCGAGGACCAACGAGCGCAAACCGTTCATGATCACAAGGAGGTCTCCTATCTCGTTGAGGGTTAACTGTTGTTCTGTTCCACCTACGTTCCTAACCACTCCCTTACGCGCTTGCTATGTATCCTCCACTCCTATGTTCCACAAGTTCTCAAAATTGCCCCCGATGGGTTGTTAGCTGGCCACTATATCCATAATAAGACGGCTTAGTAAATCTTTTGCTATTTCTTTTGGCCTAGCTCTGCCAAAGAAATCGCCAACTTCTGTAGGTCTAGTGACATATGTTAAAAGACTTCGGCGAAAGGCCGAATTCCTCCAGACCCCTACAGAAGACTCCAATTGGGTCAAAAACATTTTTTAGAGTGGTCAGAGGCCTAATTGGCCCAATACCCCCCCCCCCTTCCCCGTCGAGTGAAGGGCATTCTTATATCCTAACCCTAGTGGATTTTGCGACAATATTTCCAGACGCTGTCCCCTGTAAGAAGATCGACAGCGTGATTTGCGCGAAAGCCCCAATCTCCATCTTTTCCCACGTTTGCATCCCTAAGGAGATCTTATCAGATAGGGGTAGACAATGTACCTCCGAGCTTAAGGAGTTGTGAGAAAACTCCTATTAGTCAAGCCCCTTTTCACAACCCCGTTCTACGCCACCCCAAACGGCGTTTTGTAAAAAATTAAATGGAACTTCGGAAGGCTCTCCTTAAGAAACTGTGCCATGCCCAGCCTCTGAGTGGCATCGATAACTGTCGGTCGCCCTTTTCGCCTGCGGGGAAATTCTCCAGCAAATCCTGGGGTTCGCTCTCCTCGAACTCCTTTACGGCAAAAAATATTCGCGGCCCGATGAGCATTCTCAATGAATTTTGTTTTCCTATCCTCGGCTAGATGAGGTGGTCAAGTCCCCATACTCATACATATTGGACCTTCAACACCGTCTGGAGGAATGCGCGGACATTGCATAAAAATGCGGACTTGAACTTGAAAATTACAAGAGCTATTTTGACATTAATTCCAAAGAAACACGGTTCAAGCCGGTGAAGAGGTCCTGCTTCTCCTGCCCACGGAGACAAATAAGCTTTTTTCACAATGGAAAGGCTCCTTTTCAGTCTTCGAAACCTCTGGCCCCGTGGACTACCTCATCCAAACGCACTCCGGTAATAAATTGTTTCACGTGGAGATGTTCAAACGTTACCACCGCCGCGCCTGAATCAACAATATTAGTGCCCTGGACGAAGGGGCCGTGATGGAAACCTCTTATCCCCCCGAATCTCTTAACCTAATCCAGACAGTTTGCGTAGAATCTGACAATGACTACCTACTCGCGTTGCTCCTCGGAACATATAAAGACTTCCCCCAGTAGATCGATCTAAATCTACACCTGGAGCCGTCTCAGAACGGCCACTTATTCAGGTTGTTAAAGGCATACCCGGACGTCATTTACGAGAAGCCTGGTTGCTCGAACCAATTCGAGCATGACATAGTATTGACCACACAAGAGCCGATTCGATCCAAGCCCTAACCCTTGCATATTTATTTGCGATTAGCGTTCAATGCGGAGGTCGAAAATTTACTTAAATTAGAAATAATCGAACCCTCCTCGTCAGATTACTGTTCCCCCATTGTTATGGTTTGGAAGCCAGATCAGTCCTTTCAAATGTGTTTGGACTTTCAAAAAGTTAACTACGTGTCGTTTTCTTATGCCGAACCGATCCCGTTGATAGCTCTTTGATAGCTCGCCAAATTTACTTCAGAGATAGATTTATGGAAGGCGTACTATCAAATTCCCCTCAAAAATAGTTTTCGGAAATTCACTGCCTTCCCTACAGAAAAAGGGCCTATGCAATTTAAGCGTCTCCCATTCGGTTTAGTTAGTGCTTGTAGTAATTCCAACAGAATGAAGCGCCGCATCTTTGATGATCTGAACAATGTGTCATTCTATTTTGATAATGTGTACGTAGCTACACGCACATGGGATGAACATCGAATCTCCCTTCGTTCCCTTTTTAATAGGCTCTGGGAGCATGGTCTGACCATGGGTCCTTCCAAGTGTCACTTTGCTTACGAAACTATCAAGTACCTTGGATTTCACATTGGGGAAATTCAAATAAAGCCCCAGCAAGAAAAGGTTAGGGCCATTTCAGACATGCCCCTTCCCCGTACTAAGGAGCAGTTACGTTCCTTTTTGTGTTAAACCTCCTTCTACCGGCGCTTCGTCCCCGACTTTGCCGCCTTAGCGTCCCCCATAAACGCTCTCCTTTAGAAATAAGAAAAACTCCCCAGATTCCCTCGTGTGGAGTCCCAAGGCAATTTCCCACTCCCAGCATGTGAAGGATAAGTTAATATCTGCCACCATATTGCGACTACCAAACCTGAACAAATTGTTTAGAATTCGTACGGATGGCAGCAACGATGGCATCGGTTGAATGTTGCTGCAGTACGAAGAAGATGGGAATAGCTATCCTATCGCTTATGCAAGCCGGAAGCTGTTATCGCGCGAGAGAAATTATGCAGTAATAAAATTTGAGGCTCTGGTAATAGTTTTTGGTGTCTGGAAGTTTAGAATGTATCTCATAGGTCAAGAGTTCGTGATCGAATTGGATCACCATCCTTTGGCGTACTTAAGAAATTGTAAAAGCCAAAACGGAAGGCTTATGCACTGGAGTCGGCTATTTATAGAATATCAATTCCGAATTTTGTAATTAAAAGGTAGTGAAAACTGTATAGCAGACAGTCTTTGTAGGAATCCCTTAGAGGACCCTTCTTCCTCAATGTAGAACTCCATACATCCTATAATTTCATGTATATATTCAAGCTCGTTGGTCACCCATATAAAATTTATTTTTGTGCGAGTGTGCGTACGCCTGTATTTTAGTGTATTGCTTTGATATACCTGTTGTCATTATTGTTTTTTTTCATTATTTCCTGGATTGTCCCTCCGCCTGATTGATTCCTTATTCTAAATTGTGGTTTTGCTTTTACATGAAACTATATATATATTTGAATTATGTAATTAGTTACCCATTAAACGAAGCAAATCCTTTACCTTGACGGCCGCAGTGTCGGCTGAAATTTTAATAGCGACGAGTTTTGGTCGAGGTGCCCCTTTTTCCTTCCCCATCGTGTCTGAAAAAACGCCATCTTTGGAAAGGAGGCATGTAAGGCAAAAGGAAGCCAAAGAAGAATATCCCCTTAATTTGTTCCCTGAATTAATTCCCACTCTCTGGCTTCTAAGTAAAACGCTACGTAGAGTAACCTCGGAACCCGATGAAAAAAAAAGAAGAAAGAATTTGAATACCTGTCAGCTGCCTCAGAGTCGCAGTTAATTAAGTCAGGCGTAGTAAAAGCTTTTAAACCACCGAGAAAACGCTAATCTCCGTAGTCGGGAGGCTGCTAGCCTGAAGTTCCCCGCCCACATCATAAAAGCCATTAAGACTTGGGTCAGGTGACAAACACTAATCCTTCTGGCTGCCAGAAGTGTTCAGCCAGGCGTCTGAGTCTGTCAACGAGGAAAAACTAAAAAATGGTCGTCGTATAAATATCCTAGGTTTTCGAATATCTCCAGATTGAGTTTGAGAACCCCTCGCCTTTGGTTCAGATCGTTTGACTGGTTCCCCAAGTCCCTGGTATTCGCTTATACCATCGAGATTGGATCTCACCAGGCAGACCCATCATTTTTGTGAAGCCTTACTCTGTTCATAGCAAGCCTCGAATCGTTTTTGTCGTCGAAGGATTGGCTGGGATTCCTCTCGTCTCATCTGGAACCTTTCCCCCCTCCTCAACGGATCTCTAGTATATATATATATATATATATATATATATATATATATATATATATATATATATATATATATATATATATACGAGGGGGAGTCAAAAAGTTGTCAGATAAATGGCATAAAATTTTTATTTTTAATAATACTGTAATCATTTTTCTACATAAGCTCCATTAACATCTATACACTTTCTTAATCTATGAATCCAACAGTAAAGACCATCTTTGTAGAATTCACGGGGTTGTCTCTGGCACCAAGTAATGACCTGCTTTTTTGCTTCATCTAATGATTGAAACCGGGTTCCTTTTAGGTGTCCCTTTAAATTTGGTTAGGTTAGGTAACCTAACCTAACCTAACCTAACCTAACCTAACCTAACCTAACCTAACCTAACCTAACCTAACCAAATTTAAAGGGACACCTAAAAGGAACCCGGTTTCAATCATTAGATGAAGCAAAAAAGCAGGTCATTACTTGGTACCAGAGACAACCCCGTGAATTCTACAAAGATGGTCTTTACCGTTGGATTCATAGATTAAGAAAGTGTATAGATGTTAATGGAGCTTATGTAGAAAAATGATTACAGTATTATTACAAATAAAAATTTTATGCCATTTGTCTGAGAACTTTTTGACTCCCCTACGTATATATATATATATATATATATATATTTATATATATATATATGTATATATATATATATATATATATATTTATATATATATATATGTATATATATATATATATATATATATATATATATATATATATATATATATATATATATATATATATACGTATTGTCTAGGGAGTTGACCTATTCCTCGAGAGTAAACTTAAATCTATAGGATTGCTTGAAGAAAAATACCATACACTTTTCAGTTCAGGTTCAAATCCCGGTGTAATCTATGCCCCCCCCCCAAAAAAAAAAAACCATAGTGTCACATTAACAATTCGTTTGATCCTTTGCGCAATTGGTACACCTACTTATAATCGTTGTAAATTATTGGTACATATTATAGAGCCTATTACTAAAAATGCGAAAACTATTGACGGTTCCTTTGGATTCGTAGATTTAATTAATTCCTCTAGATTTGCCCAGTATTCCATGAGTAGTTTAAATGTTAAATCACTATTTACAAATATACCTGTTCATGAAACTCTTAAGATATTATGTGATTCATCTTTTAACACTAATTGCACAGTTCTTAGACTGAATAAATCTGATTTTCCAGGCTTGTTAATCTACCTGTTGAAGACACAAAATTGATATTTAATAAGAGCCTTTATAGAAAAGAGATAGAATGGCAATGGGTTCATCTTTAGGTCCATGGCTTGGAAATTTCTTTCTGTGTAAACTAACTAGAACATGACTGGATGTACAAATGCCCACAACATTTCAAACCTATACTCTATAAAAGATACATCGACGACTGTTTCTTTTTTTTAAATAAGAGTAATGCTTCCCAGTTTCAAAACTACATAAATCCCCAGCATCAAACAAACGAATTTATACTGAGGCATGAAACTAAAAACTCTCTTTAATGTCTAGACATTAAAATTCCCCAGCCAGATAACAAAATTTCTATTTCAGGATATAGAAAACCCACCACCTCTCTGCTTGGCACTAATTATTTCTTATGTTTACCAAAGTGCTTCAAAATATCATCTGTAAGCTGTAGAATAAATCATGCTTTTAGCATATGCTCTGACTGGAACTATTTTTATAAAGAGATGTCTAATCTCAAAAAAGTTGTCAATTTAATTAATTCACAGCATCATTACTTGACAAATTGATTAAAAAATTCATAACTAAAATACATTATTCCTTTCGTTAAATTTGATGTACCAAAACGAAAATGTATGTCAAAATACCCTACAAAGACTCGCTTACTTACAAACTCATCTTAGACTTACAACAATTATTATCTAAAGTTTTTCCGCAAATCAAATTTTAATGTATCCCGATTAATACTTTCTATCGCCTTGCCTCTCAGCACTATATAAGGACGACGCTTGGGCCAGAGGCGGCATGGACGTTTCACACCTCGTCGATGAAACATCTCTGCTTCACTCAAACGCTCTTGATTCTTCCGTTCTCTTCACTCTGGAACTCCTTGTGGACTACCCGGCATGAGCAGAGCCACGAGGTCTCGGGTCGTTTTCCTGATTTCAAACCACGATTTTTTCGACCAAAATTCATAAGGATTCTCCACAGTAAGACTTTCTTCCGCATCATCAAGTTTGGAAACCCGTTACGCCCTCCCGCTGTCGCTGACGCCTACGACCCAGGCAAGGGGTTCCTCGGTCAAGCGTCTGAACCCTAGCCAACCCCGGGAGCTGAAACTCCAGGTCCGGGAACTCGCATTCAAGGAGGCCCTCGAGAGACAGCGACTGCCCACCCACGAAAACGCCGTCACACCATTGTACCACACCATTGGGCAAGAAACCCCGAGGCCTTCGCGAAGGCCCAGATAATCAACTCCGAGATCTCGAAGCCATCATCTATGTACGCTGGGAAAGCGTTGTAGCTTTCTTGAAAACGAATCTAGGTTCTAGTAGCCTGAAGACAAGGGACGTAGAAGAAATCAACAACTTGATAACCGACTTCAGATTTTGCTCTCGCTTAGAACGGTCGAATTTATACGCCTACACAATCGCCTTAGACTCCTCCAAAATGTGATCAACCACGGTTGGGGACTAGCCTTGAGGGACGCTAGGGAGCAGGTCACAATAGACTCGGGCATAACATTGAGGGACTCAGCACTACACGGCATAAGGACCCATACGACGATCATCTAAACAGGATCCTTCAAATATGGATCCTACCGCCCACCGGCCTAGGTGGCTTGGAGAGGCCGAGAAACGACGCACGGAAGGCTTAAAGGTCGCCCAGAGGTTCATCGACGGCGGCGCTAAAGGACTCAACTGGCGATGGAGATTACAAGTCGAACGCCAACTAGAAGAATGGGCCTGAACGAAAGAGAGCGCTCGGACACTTCACAGCAATACGCCTTGCTGTCCCCCCGCTCCGTGGATCGCCGGTGGTCCGATTTTTCTGGCAGTCTCGACTCCGATTCCGTCCAGGTTTCAGACTACTGGGGCGCCGAATTCTTTCCACCCCACGTGGGCCACAACCTCTTTTCAGACTCCTACTCATCTGATCCACCGCCCCTCTACCTGTATTACCATGGGTGAATATATTGACGTGAACTTCGATGACCACGTGACCCTGGAGGTAGCACCCCATGCCTCCGCCACTGAGGAACCAGCGGACAATCGGGATTTCTTTGAAAATTCCACGGCAGACCTTTACACCCTTCATATAGCCACTCCTCCACCTTAGGAAACAGTGACCCCCCAATGTGAACATCATAACACACATCTCCCTCCCAGGCCTAGCGGTTCCTACAGTTCTCCAATTGGACGCTGCCTTCTCTACTTCGGACCACCCATTCGAGCATGAAGATGTCCTCAGGGACATTATGAGCTCCCCCGGACATCAGGGCACCTATCAACAACAAAGACAACAACTAAGAGCAACATAAGAACGACAACCGGGACAACGAAGAAGATGGAAACCAAGACAACGACGATAGAGATAGAGACGACGATTGGAAAGGTGTGAGCCCTGGTCTTGATCCTCTTCAAAAAGACAGAACCCTTCTCCCACCTGACGCCCGCCTTTACTCGAAAACCTTGGGTTCCTTTGACCATGGCTCCCACGCCACAAATCTTGTCCTCTCCCTTAAAAGAGAAGGTTTAAAAGTAATCATCGATCCCTCCTACCACTGCTAGCAATCTAGTGCCACCAGAATGATCCTCTTGATTAACCAGCTTGTCACCTTCGGAATCCTGGAAGAGTCCCCCGAAGTTACGCGTTGCCACAAACTCTTCGCAGTTCCAAAGCCCAACGGCTCGGTAGGGTGGTCTACGATATGAGCACCCTGAACGAGGACCATTATAATCCCCCGCCCTTCCAGCTTCTTAGTGTGCATAAGGTATTAACCAACGCCCCTCGACACGCACGCGTCATCAAGCTTAACCTTAAGGATGCTTTTCATCACCTGGCCATCCATCCTAAGGCTAGGCATTGGTTTGGGATTTTAATGGCCGGGCGAACTTGCCGGTTCACTAGTATCCCTACGGACTTCACGGGCAGCCCATACCTTATACAAATGTCCCTCGGTGCTGTAATCAATACCTATCCGAAAAAACACTCGTGCACCGCACATACTTACCTGGACGACATCCTTCTTATCGGAACCAGAAGAGCCATTAAGGCTTGCCTAAAGAATATCTTGGTTTCTTCCCTTAATATCAACATTAAGAAAAGTGTCACTACCCACTGTGTTAAGTTAGTCTATTTAGGTGTCCATATCTACCTGGCCAAACGAAAAGTAGCTCTTAGTAGTGAAATGTGTAACAAGTTACGTGGTACCCTCAAAGGCAGCCTCGAACAGGCTCTCCCATAAAACCTTCAACGCATTGCCGGCCTACTTAATTTTGTGAGACAATATATACGCATCCCCTTCTTCTGGGTACAACTCTGTTTTAAGCAACATTTGGATCTACGCCCCGAAGACTTTCTTCCCCTAATTTTCCTTATCACCAGTAAATGGTTCCTCATCTTGAGAAGCCGTGCTTCTTCCCCGTTTCTTTACTCCGATGCTAGCCCCTCCATCAAAACAGTGTCATCACGGGAGTACAGTATCGCTTAGCCCCTGGACTGCAACTCTGTGGGTTCAATCTTCTACAGCGAGACCATCGCGCTCTGGGTAAACCTAATCCTGCACCCGCACACCACACTCTTCTGTGACAAAATCCCGGCAATCTGGAACACGGTAAGGGGCAAAATGCCTTTGAACCTCCTCTTCTCTTGTTTCGATAGCCTAAGGAGTTCCCTCTCCGACATCTTCAGATATGCTGCCCTAAACATATCGTACGTCAGGAGCAGCAGTAACGTCGCCGATGCTGCCTCAAGAGCCTTCGTCCAAGTTTCTTTTGCATGGCTGGAAGAGGCGTCCCTCAGCACTATATAAGGACGCCGCCTGGGCCAGAGGTGACATGGTCGTTTCACACCTGGGGATTACAACATCTTCCCTTCACTCTGACGCCAACATCCTCCCTTTCTCCTCCTTTGCCTGCTGCAGACCCCTTAAATGAGGCTTGTGTCCTCCTGTTAAAGATTTTTCCTGAAATCCCTTTTTTAATTTTGTCCTGTTAATAGTTTTTTTCAAAGTTCTCTTTGCTACTCAGATCTTCGTTTGCTTATCTATTTATGTATGCAAGTTGCTAAACTAGTTACGTAGCTAAGTAGAAATTGGATTAAAAATACTATCGAATCTCTTCCTCCATCCTGAATACAAAGTCTCCAGCCTCTTTTCTCAATGCAGATATGCAATATTTTATATCGTCGTGAAATTTTTACATTTTCTCCGAGACTGACATCGGGAAACAATATAAAAGCAACATAAATAAGATCTCTTTTATGTACGTCTGCGTTCCATTTCTGGAAATATTTTTATCTTTGCTGTTTCAGAAAGTGCACTTAGTAATTTTTTCTAGATGTCGCTTCATTCCCTGCAACGGTATATGTTAAAATACCTCACCTCATTTTCACTTTAGCCTTCTTTTATTTGAGAGAACATCTAAGTATAATGATAAAGTAACTCCACACGCTTTCTTACATTACACCAAATCTCCCTAAAAATTTCTAGTATTATATAAACGTAAATACTCGTAATGGCAGTTTTCTCAATTATGTGAGTTTCTTTGTGTGCCACACATAAAAAACCTTTGTTGCCTACTCTTCTGAGGTTCGTCGATGCAATTCTAATAAGATTTTATTTAGTTTTGTACCTTTGGGAAACTATCCTTAGACACTTGCTGAGGCATGAAGATCATTTCATTTCTCTCCTCTCAACTCTTCCAGCGTATTGGTTCTTTCCGCTAAAAGATCAAGTCCGAAGTGTGTACCGTACCGGCACATCATGGATTTTTATGACGGCGACCAATAAAAGTACGTTTTTCTCGGAAATTTTAGTGCCATAGAAATATGTTAAGAGCTTAATGTAAGTATATTCGATAAACATTTTTTGATCACTATTGAGCACCGTTAAATATTGTTTGTGAATATTATTCGCCTTCGTGGTCCATAACTGCTAATAAAGAAGTCAATGAAGATAAAAGGCTAAAATTAATACATTATTTTAACCTATTAAGAAGGCTTTTGTCTAAGGCTATTAAGTAATGCGAGTTTGGGAGTCAAGGCCAATGTTCGAACAATTTCCAAATACAAATTTGTTTGCATTATTCTTCTTTTAGGGCGAAATTGACGCTAAGGAAAAGAAATTAAACCTTTTAAGAGAAATGCCGATTCCATGTTTCACTAAAATATAAGTTTAGAGAAAATATTTATTATATAAATTCTATTTTTGGCAGAGTTTTTGAAGGAATTAGGAATATTTAATAAAAGAGATACTATATATTTAGAGCTAAGTTACAATAAAGTGCTATATATATATATAACATAAATATATAGAGAGAGAGGGGTTAGGAGAGGGTGAAAAAGAGGAGGCAGGGAAGAGGAGAGGGAGAGGAGCGGGAGAGTAAGGTGGAGGGAGTGGGAGATGAGAGGGAAAGAGGGTGTTTAGGTGGTTGATATAGAGAGCGGCGAGATAAAGGAGAGAGATAAGACGAGAGAAAGCAGAAGAGAGAGAGAGCGAGTGAGAAAGGGATAGATAGAGGGATTGATAGAGAGAGAATGAGTGGTAGTGAGATATTTGTAGGGGAAGGGAAGAGAGTTGGGGAAAGTGAGTGTATATATGTTATAGACAGGAGATAGGAAAGAGACAGCAGATTGAGAGATTAAAGAGAGGACATGGGGGATAGAAAGGGACGAGAGATTAGGAGATGAGAGTTGGTGATAAGTTGGGAGGGATAGAGAATCGGAAAGAGACGGAAGAGAGGAGGAAGAAGTGAGAGAGTGGGGAAAGAAAGGGTGAGTGTAGGAGAGAGAAATGATTAAAGAAAGAGGGGAAAGATGGAGAGAAGGGGAAGATGGAAAAGGATATAGATGTAGGAGAGATAAGGGGATAGAACGGACGACTGATATTAGTAGAATGAAAGGGGGTGAGGAGAGACTGAGGCTGAAGGTAGAGTGGCAGAGAGAAGGAGAAAGAGCGTGAGGATAGAAAGGTGAGATAAAATAGGGGGACAAAGAAAATGGAGAGAGAGGGGGATAGAGAGAGGTTGAGATAAGAGGCAAAAGAGATGAGGGGAGAGAGGGAGAGAGATGAGGTAAATGAGAAAGAGTTGGAGAAAGCATCATCTCGGTTAGAGATGATCTGTCAGAAAGCGGTTTGAGACACGTTATGTAAATTGGCCATTTAACCGAAGTAACTTTTAATAGGGGCATACAGGTAATATTATTTATAATTGCTGTATACAGGATGTATACAGCACTTGGCTAATACCACTAAAGAATAAGACCACTTAATCAGCAGCTAAGTTAGGAAAAAGTGGAAAAGATTGGAAAGATATAGGCTTATCTAACGTTCGATAGAGGGGGAGAGTTCAGGTGGCAGAAATGAAAGAACTGGTAGGAGAAGAGTACAATATAGGATTATATAATGTACATTCAGTAGAACGCGTTCAAAGAAGAATAAAATAATAAATATTCCGATATTTCACTCATAGCAATACATAGAACCATTTCGATGTTTTACAAGATTTTTTACATGCATAATATAATTCTCATCATCGACTGGCTGGTCACTGCCTCAAAAATAATCAGTTAAAATTAGAAAAGAAAATCAAGTAGTGCCCCAAAAACCAAACTTGGTTATAAAATAGATTATATAAAAGTTTCAAGAACATTGAGAGTATTTAAAAAGGCAAACGAGTCAGATTGGAGTGAGGAATTCTATAATATATTACTTGTATTCATATTATATTTAGAATCTTAATGGTGACAAAATTAAGGGAGGCTTCTATCAAGTATTTCAATAATAATTTCATCTTAGTTTGGTTATGACTTATATTTTTTTATCAAAGTTATTTCTAATAATTGTTTTATAATATCAAAAAACAAAATGGTGAAGTTCAGAAATAAATATAAGTATCGAAATTTTGTGTATTTTTTAAAACCAAAATAATTACAAATGGTGAAGTTCAGAAAATTTATTTGGATATATCTTCTATTCTAGCAAATTTATATAATTCTATATTTTAGCAACGTGATATTTTGAAAGGGGGGAAATTTAGTTTAGAGTTCCTTTTTAAAATCATTATAATTGGCGAAGTTCAGAAAATTTATAAAAATTAAATGATGGCTGCTTTTTTTTAGATTTTAAATTTTCATCTTAGTAGTCAAACGCAAGCTTCCCCCGTAGGGGAAAGTGGCGAAGCCATTGACTTTTATTATAAAACAAAGCTGTAATCACCTCCTCTCCTGAAGTCTTTATTATATGAAGATGGGTGAAACGATTAAATGAACATTCGCAAAAATTGAGTTGGAAATTTTCTACATAACTTTAACCTTTATATTCTTCAATAGAAATATATCAACAAAACATTATATCTGACTGTGTAGTAAAAATATATAGACAAAGAAGTGGTTAGAGAGATTAAGTGTTATCCGTGCGGGGTAGATTGATCTTTTCCTTATTTGCGAAAAGCCATTCGTCAGCAGTCTAGGTGGTTACTCTCTGTCCAGATCGTGTTGAAGAGATTTATAATGAATGTCCTGCCTCGCTAACCTAGTTATCAAAGCATTGTTTACGAAATATCGTTTGAATCACGAGTGGTGTCTGAGCATGAAGTGAGGGCAGAAGGAAACTCACTCAACATAAACTTATCGTTGAAGGGTTATCCGTCTCGGGCGGTCTTCCAGTCGTTGGCCTTCACCGATATCACATATTATATTAAATGCTGTTGGAGCACCATTTCGCTGGAAAATGGGGAGTAGTCGCGAACGGCCCCACGGATGCGGGGTTCGTGATTGCGGTCCCTGTTCTCCTCGCGAAGAATTTACCCGTAATCATTACAATATTCTTCTACACTTCTGCAAAAGGGATCTTCCCGTTAGGGAAAGACACGTATAGCCGCCTTGAAGAGCGACATAGGTGCTTCGAAAGATACGGGAACAAAACCATAGCTGTAAAAAAATCACCGATGTTGAAATCGTTCGGACGGCACTTATAACACACGTAGGTCATCGCTTCGGCCTGAGGGCAGTATCAGCCTCGGCCTCTCCCCTCGGAAGCAGTGATGTACAAAAGGGCCAGATATTGTAGGAATAGTAGGTAGGCAGGGAGCGAAGAGGTCGCAGTAGCTGAGCTCAACAGCCCCACACACCGATCTGAACTGATCGAGCGGGACAAAGAACCACTGGGGCAGTACTTCAGATGGCAGTGTCTCATGAAATGATAGTTGGACTTAAAGTAGTCACTACTATGAAGGTTATTTAACACGTTCTACCCCAAACTAGGCTGTGCACCAAGAGAGCAAGGTGAAACATTGATGCATCCACATTTAGATCAGCTATTTCCAGCTCGTCGATCATGTACTCAAGGACATGAGCTATGGAAATAATCGTGTAGTCTCCCTGGAGGGGGTGTGCCTCAGGTTCAATTCCCTTAGTATTAAAAATAGCCTGTGCAACCGTACCACGGTGCCGCGTACTTACCTGGTATCTAAGTCAGCTAACGTTGGAATCTACGAAGCAATTACAGCATAACTCCGACCTAAGTGTGACTGAACTGTCATGCTTGCTAATTCGCCCCCCTTTCCTGAGAATACAAAGGGGCTTGTCAAGGAATAGGCCGAGGGGTGGTTGGAGTTTTCCCCGACTCTTATATATATATATATATATATATATATATATATATATATATATATATATATATATATATATATATATATCCTATTATCCCGAACTTTGCCAGCAAACGACCCAAAGTAAGTTAGATACCTAACAATATGAAAATATAGTTTTAATGAAACTAAACAAGAACATATATATATATATATATATATATATATATATATATATATATATATATATATATATAATATATATATATTAAATGTCGCCTGCGGAGTTCCAAAAATTATTGGTAGCCAAAAATGTAAGGACGGTAGGGGATAAGTTCTTAGCTGCCAAAATTCTGCTACATTACCTGGGGAGAGCAAACAAGGGACAGTCCTGAAGCATCAGACCTTCTCGCGTCTAGTTACGAGCCATGGGCTAACTCTAGAATGAGAATCTCTTATCTATTCGAACCAAATGTTTTGAGGGGGAGAATGGTTTTAGCTGAAGTAGGAGAGGAGGCTAATCTATTTCCATACTTGACACTGAGTCCTTTCAGCACGACACTGAGATAAACACATCTTCGTCCTCCTTACGGGATAACTTGAGCGAACAATGAGGAACGCTTGATGGCGGAGGCAGCAAAGACGCTGAATTGCCTCGCGATGATGGGCTTGGCATCGTAGAGGCTCCATTGATCACACCTACAGCTTTAATCTTTGTCATTATGTGTGTATCGCCGCCAGAAGGTGGCTTCTAGAAGGAAGAGCCAATAGTGGCCTTTTCTCCTGCAGAAACATAAGGGGGACCTGTTCTTTCCAAGCAACCCTCGGATGGAGAGGAACCCCTAGTCAACCTAGTCTCCTTGCTTTCTTCTTTTTTTTAAAGAGGAAGGCAGAGAGTAGGCTATCTGTTCTTAACACACGGAAGGGACCCCAAGGCCGCACAGACCATCAGCCATTTTCTTCTCCGAAATGTAGAAGGTCTTGGACGAAAAGGGTTACTAACCGGAGGAGTAAGTACTCTCCTCTCCTTTTGAGTCCTCTGAGGGCCCTCATGAAATCATTTTACACTAATTCTTTGTCCGCCTTCTCGAATGACCCTGCTTCATCGGGTAGGGTCTCCTTAGATATCATTTATACCTTAAGAAAGCCTCCAAGTGGCCATTCCCAAAAGTTTCATGGATCGCTACCAGAGATCTTCTAAAAACCTCAGCTGACGCTCGAGACTCCTCAAGTAGTTGTTTCTTCCGACCTGTAGGCGTTAAGGGACTTTATTTAGAGAAGTTTCAAAGTATCTCTTCAGACATAACATGAGCTACATAATCATTTCCTTAAGCCTAAACAAAGGGTTGAAGAGATAGGATTCCTCCTACGGCGAGAAAGATGAAGAGAGTTGGTACAAAATCGCAGAAATTAGATGCTCTCGGAAGAAGGAGCAGAGACTGAGCTGGTGCGCCGTCTCATCAGCACCGTGGCCGGAAAAACATATAGCCGTATCAATTACGGCTAACCAGTAAGCAAGTTCTCTTGATTTCAAGTAAGTATGTATACAAATACATGTCAAGTTGATTTGATAGCATCTGTTCCCGAGTTTTAATATGAATCCTGGTTTGTTTCCTTTTGACCAAATAGTATTAAATTTATTAACCTAAAATTGCAAAATCTTTCCCCACTCTATGATTTTTTGCATTCTATCTTATATTCTGTTCTGCATGATTACTGTATAATAAGGACGAAAGTACTAGGAATCATATTATTAATTTTCATATAAAATCTATCAATCTCTCTCTCTATTTATCTATCTATCTCTCTCTCTCTATATATATATAGATATATATGTATATAGGCAAGGGTGATTCCCCCAAAACGGGCCTAGACACCCTTTTGGGGATATATCCTTCATTTATTCATTAATCACACTTACTTTGCAAGACATGACAGACGCAACGCCTGTGAACACACCTTGATCTCAATGGAAGCTCCAGCAAAGAATATACTGCGTCAAACATTACTACAAGACAAGCTCGTTTAAGAATGTGAAGGACACTTTTGTGCATCAGTTTGAATGTGAAAAAGCGCTCTCCAAGAGCAAAAATCAGGACTGAGTGGACCATTTTGAGAAATATGGGACAGTGGAGAACCTTAATGTAGCCAGTGGCAACCGTCCAAGCCATTCATGACGCCCCATGAAGCGTACAGCTGAGCTGATCGAGAGCATGAGAGAGTCATTTCAGGAAAGTCCAAAACGATCTGTGCGCAAGCGACATCAGTCTCTCGGTATATCCCGTAGCACTTGCAGGAGAATGCTAGTAATGGATGTAAAGGCCTACCAATACAAAATTCAGAAGAAGCAGACCCATACTGCCTAAAATAAGAGCAGAGAAAGGATATAGCAGTCAAGATACTGGAGAAGATTTAGGAGCCCCTAACTTTCCTTAACCTACTTTGGACCTCAGATGAAGCTCACTTTCTTCTTGGAGGAAAAGGTAAACTCGATGACAAATGTCTTCTGGATGACTTCCAGACCAAATAAGTTAACGACCAAGCTCCTACGCTCCCCTTACGCAAGGTATGGACTGCAATCTCAGCCAGAGGCATCATCAGATTATTTTTCTTGATGGAATCTGGCGCGACAGTGACAGTCACCAAGGAGTGGTGTGTTAATCTCCTCAAAACCTTCAAGAGGAAGCTGCAGACCCTGTTCTCGTCGATATGGGGAAGTTCTGGTTCCATCAAGATAGAGCAATCTCTCACACCTCAAACCTGTCCCGAGATTGGCTGAAAAAGAACTTTGGTGGCTGTGTGATCAATCTCAAGATTGATTTTGTGTGGGCACCTCACAGCCCAGACCTTAGCCCCCAGATATCTTTCTCTTGGGCTACCTTAAAAACAACGTGTATGCAGGCAGACCATTGACCATCACGGAACTCAAGAAAGCCATCAGGTAGGAGATCAGAGCCATTATTCGGTCAGTTTGTAAGGACGTCATGGACAAGAAATACACAGAGCTAAATGGATGTCATCTCGAACAAGTCCAAAGAGTCTTTTGTTTGATATTGTGTTTTTAAACACAATAAACTATTTATCACCAAAGTTTCAGTCAATCCTTGCGGATAATTAAGAAATGATCCCTATCCAAATTTGGGGTTCGTTTTTTGGGGGTGACGCTGTTTATGATTTCAGGCATTTACCTCAACTGCACAAAGAATGCCAGCCTCATATATTTCAATTTCTGTCAGTTTTTTGCAATTTGTTTTCGCTCGTTTTTATTAATTGGAAGTCAATGAGTAATTTTTCTTTTCCATTATTCTTCTTCTAATCCCTTTACATTACCTTCCTACCTCCTTTTTCAGATTTCTTAAATCTTTTAAATTATCCTGAAGTTTTATTTATTCAGGTATCCAAATGTCTGATTCACTGGGTAAGATATTCTCACGAAATTGGGTTTCCCTTATTTCCTTTTAGTGTTTTCAATACAAAATTCTGCACTGATTTCAAATATAGCCTTACTTTTCTCTACCATTGACCGTTTGAAAGATATAACAAATTATACTAATATAAAGAAATGTATGTGGTACGGGTAGAGCACACTTGCATTTGGCGCTAATATATTTATTTTCTTTTTCAGGTTTATATGATAAATATTGACTTTCTTGATTATGGCTACAAGAGGATGGAGAAATTCACCAGATTTGTTCTGTTTTGTGTGTGGCTTCTATGTTGGACCTAAGCATGTATCACATAAAATTGTGAAAGGTGCAAAGTACTGGATTACTAATAGACTGTACCTTGGAATGAGTATGGGTGACCAAGAAAAACCATGGGTCCCTCATCTGATATGTAGAAGTAGTCGATCAAATTTACATGTATGGCTGAGAGGTGCAAGAAAAGCAATGCCATTTGCTGTGCCGAGAGTTTGGCAATAGCCCCCAAATCATCAAAATAATGATTATTTTTGCATTATTAACAGAAAAGTTAAGGGAAGAAAACCCTGCCCATATCCCAATATTTTATTCTTTATTGCACCAGTGCCACATGATGATAACTTATTAGTTCCACGACCACCAGAAAATGTAAGTAAATCCAATCAAATTGTAAGCTATATTCCTTTAAACAGAATAAATATTGAAATATTCAAAACATCTAGCTATCGTTGCTTCTAACGTGATTACACATGCAATCCATATTTATGCTCTAGCTATTAAATGCATATCTTTTTATATATATTTTCTCAGGTATAGGGTATGATAGAGGTCTCATTAGGAGAGTCGGAAGAAATGGATGAAACGTTTCAGCCAAGAATGGTACCCGCCCACTCTTTCCAAATCAACGCAAACTGGATGATCTCATCATAGACTTGGGTCTCACTAAGTCAGGAGCTGAGCTTTTGGCATCCAGACTTAAAGAATGGGATCTGTTGGGGGAGGACTGCAGATCAACAGTATATAGGAAGCGCCATGAGGAATTTGAAGTATACTTTGATATAAATGAGGATCTCTGCTTCTGTAAATATATTAATGACTTGTTTACAGCTATTGGAATTGATTTCAACCCTGAAGAATGGCGACTTTTCTTAGATAGTTCTACAAAAAGCCTCACAGTTGTTTTACTACATAATGGGAACTAGTATACATCCCTGCTCATAGCATACTCAGTACAGATGAATGAGGAAAATAACAATGTAAAAAGCCTTTCGGGAAGGTAAACTATATTAAGTTTTAGTGGAATGTTTGTGGTGATTTTAAAATGCTTGCCCTCTTACTCGGATTGCAGGGTGGGTACACCAAGTATTCATGTTTTCTTTGCCTATGGGGCAATAGGGCCGATTATGAACATTACCAGAAGGTTCAGTGACCCCCTCGAGATGACTTGCAGCCTGGAAGAGTAAATGTTATTAGACAGCCTCTTGTACAGCCTGCCAAAGTTTTGCTACCTCCACTTCATATAAAGATTGGTTTAGTCAAACAGTTTGTATAAGCGTTAGATTATGGTAAAGAAAGTTTTCAAGATATTCGTCTACTCTTTTCAAAACTACCAGAGAACAAAGTTAGGGTGGTATATTTACTGGACTGCAAGTAAGGAAAATGTTTAAGTCAGTACAGCTTGAGAATGCAATGAGTGATATCGAAAGTGAGGCGTGGTGTGCATTTCGAAATATAGTTAATGGATTCCAAACTACAAACAGCTGGTAGCAAACTTTTGCATTCACATTTGGAGTTTTTTCGCGAAAATTTGGGAAAAGTGAGTGAGGAGTATGGTGAGCGGTTCCATCAGGATATTGCTGTAATGGAGAAAAGATACTAAGGAAGATAGGAAACTGGTAAGATGGGGGACTATATATGGTTACTGTTGCGTAAAGATCAAGGAGTTCACAGTAAGAGAGCACGTTCTCTCAGTGCACCTTTAGTAGGCTATCTCTTATAATCACATTTTCTCATTAGTTAAAAAGGAATACAAGGACAAAATATTATCAGCTATTATTCATGAAAAATGTGAACATGCTAAATACAGTGAACTTGTCGCA
This sequence comes from Ceratothoa steindachneri, assembly GCA_963969495.1. NCBI lineage: Eukaryota > Metazoa > Arthropoda > Malacostraca > Isopoda > Cymothoidae > Ceratothoa > Ceratothoa steindachneri. The sequence goes on along the minus strand of OZ018330.1, from coordinate 118,650,060 downwards.
GCTATTTCGGATTAGTTTATATACAAAATTCCAATTATTTCAAAGAATATCGATGATATATAATTTTAAATGATATTTTTGGAATCAGGAGGTAAATCAATTTTAGAAACACTAAAAACCGTGAATTATTTTTATGTCAAGCCAATTTGTCCTCAACCTAATATGTTACTGGGCACTTTCTGTTGTTCTAAGTTTTATTGTCAACTTTTTGGTCAGGTTTCAAATTTATGCTTCATCGGTTATAATTGGGAATATGTATTAGTTGTATTCTTATCTTTTCAATATAATCTGTAAAACCCAAATTGATACAGTTGTCGACCATTTCAAATTGCTCGTTTTCAATTGTAATGAGTATCATGTCGACCTCTATGTTTGACCCTTAGTTTGAGAGGAGCTATTTTTCCATTTTAGACTCCTCAGTAATTTTTCTAGACAAGACGTTAATAATGCAGGATTTGCATTTTTGGTATATATTTTATATGATATTTATTTTAACCTGACCTGTAGCTTGATTCTTCAAGCCCGTTATGACCGCTAGTGTTTCGATTGAATTAAATGGTTTCTGTTATTCGAAAAAGTCCAAGAATAGAGTTTGAAAAATGACTCTTGGGGAGAGTTTATAGATGCACGAGTGGAGGCTGATTTGTCTTTAGGTTTTAAGTCTGTTTGACCACCTTTTGGGGGGTGAATTATTATTACGAATTTGGGCCTGTTCTGAAGAATCTTGTCTTGATTTAGACATTCAGTGAAGTGACAAAATAATTTATCTAAAATGAAATTTCTATTCTTTTAGCAAGTCCGCAGTGATGTTGTCCTGACATGGTGTTTTTTGTTTCTTCATTTGATTGATTGTATATTTATATATCCTTGTTTTGCACCTTTCTGTAACTTAAAGAAGGTGTAAGACAGGGTAATAAAATCTCTTCGAAATTATTCAGAGGTCTAATCTGGAAAAACAGACATTAAGAGGAATAAGGTTTACCTAAATTTACTGGAATTATCTGATACCCTAAAAAAGATTCAAACAATGCATTCAAGAACTTATCAATCAAAGCAAAGATGTGGAAATACAAACAATCTTTGAAAAATTAGTCATTCTTTAGTTAAAGCAATGAAGTATTTCTTTTAACTTTAGGAACCCGCTCTAGCGATCTCACTAAATCGAAAACTCTTCCCATTTTAATATTCGTTCTTTATTCTTTTGTATACCCTAATGCTCTACATATTTAATGTGAAATCACATGTAACGATCAAATATCTTTGAAAAATCAGGGGATCATTTCTTTATCTTTTGGAAATCGTTCCCTTTCTCTCACTGAGCTGCCGATTCGTTCCCTCTAAAGGTTCTGCCTCTATTCTTTATCTCGATGACGTCCACGCTTTCACAGTTTAGCAAATTTCAATCCTATATTTGAGTACTATGAGTTATGCATTGACATACTATCAAGGGGTAAAGTAACCCTATGATTCAAGCTTTTCCCGTTGATAAAAATATACTTTTGGCACTGCCTAGTTCTGCTGACAATTACTACTTCTGAAGCCCCACCTCCTTTTAGTCAAATTTATTTCAAAAGTTCTAAAATTTATTTGAATATTTTTACCTTGTGCTGAGAGCTCCAAAAATATTAAACCCTTGATCAATATCTAGTATATTTTATTGAACGAGGGCCTTTCGTGACTTGGCAATTTCTATGGAAAAAAGTAATAGTATAGAAAAATAATCTTATTTTAAGTTTCTAGTTGTAATGTTTCTAGTTGTACCACTTTCCCTCTTCATCACATCAAAGGTAAAGAGAGAAAACCAAAGAGTGCACTTTTCTACAATTTAAATATTTTCACAGGGGAGAACATTAACCAGTTGGATTCCCGGCTCTCAACAAGATCGTCCGTTGCGCCTGACAATAGTTAACCCTCGTACTCTAAATGTTTAATCCTAAATGAACGAGCTGTGAAAAAAAGGCCATTTTTCACTCATGACATTCTGCCTTGTTTTACTCTGGCCACTTTTTAGAGAGGTTTACATTAGTGCACATAAACATGTCAGGGGGTGCAGATGAATGACTGAATTAAGACGTAAATAAAAGTAATAAGAGTGATTTAGCAAAAGAAATTTACAGCAAATAAACTGTTCAACAAAGATGAATGAAAACCCGGATGGGAAAAAGAACTTATTTTGCAACGGATTAATTAAGTTAGAAATCGTGATAAGATTGGTTTAGAGTGCATAAAATATCAAAATTGAACAGTAGTAGTGGTTAATTTAAAATAAGATAGCGAGGCTACTTTGATATCTTTTATAGAATTTTGGTGCGAAAGCTGAAGCAAATGTGATTATGATAAGTATTGACAGTGCAAAGATCATGGAAGCGCTAAGTATGCAGAGGACTGTTAGCGCTGTAAGTGGTTTGACAAGGGCTATGACAGCTGAAGTAGATGGTATAGTGAATAAAATATTAAAATTTGTAATAATATATTACTGAATGGGTATAGTGGTTGCAAGCCATTGAAATTTGTGTAAGAAGAATAAATTAGGTATTGATAACAAATTAAAAATTAGGTTGGAACCAGAAGGGATGTGGGAATTAGATACTTGTATTGAAAAGAGTTAGCTGCGAAAACAAAGGATGTGATTTATAAGGGGGATCTTGATTTTATTGATCTATTGAAAGCTAGTAATGTGTAGATAGGGAAGCATTATGATAGTACTAATGTATAGGATAGTTAGTATACTGCTAGACATTGGCTGGAAAGAGAGTACTAAAAGAAATACGAATGGAAATAAAGAAAATAGTGTGAATTTCATTAGGAATGAAAAGGAATGTGTTTGATTTAAAATCGTATATGATAATGGCCGAGTGTTAGTGGATGAAAACATGTGAGATTGAAATTGATGAAGGAGGCTAAATTTAAGTGAAGGAAGTCGTAACATGACTATTCTCTTTTGAGAATGGGTTTGACTCTGTCATGAGGGTCCATGGTTTTTTCCTTGAGCAGCTAAGCTGTTTTAAGTATCGAGGATATGGCAGTTAAAACTGAAGTTCCCTTTTGAGAGATTAAAATTTGGCAATAAATCAATTAAAGCACTCTCAACTACTTGATGCCTGAGCAAGTAGGAAGATCAGCCTTGGGGTTAGGGAGACAGAAGCTCCGATCCATGATTCCCTCTCAGCGAGGACCTCGTCTTCTAGTACGAATACGATTTAATCTAGATATTTGGGTCCCCACTAAGGTTTGAGGGCCTCTATATGAAAATCCCATCAAAAGGTTGCGGTTCTCGTCTAAGAACTCTCGGGAAAAAATATCATAGAAGAGGGTAACAAGGGCTGTTTCAGAATGTCAAAAAAGATGACTGATTGCTATTTTCACTCTGGAGACGGAGCAGCTTGAAGGCACCTCCAAGAGGAAAAGGTGAAAAAAGGGAAACGGTGGCTGTGAAAACTTCTCCGTGAGTCATAGTAACATCAGGAGTAAGAAAGTTCTTACTGTCCCCTGAAATGCAGCCGGATTATAATTTACTAAATCATTATCTGCCATAGAGACTCATTATTTTTTATGTAGCAAAAGCTAACCGCCAATCCATTCAAGGCAGATGTGAAGAGGCCACATGGGTGCTTGTAGGACCAAATGTCTCCGCCAGAATGAGAACGAGCCTTCAAGGATAGATAAATGAAAATAAAGATGGGTGTAGTTTTATTTATAACGTTCCTGGCTATAGTCCCTTCTTTAGGCAGTAAGGATTGATGAATCCGCAGCCCAGACAGGGTCTCCAAGATATCCCATTTGCCGTATACCATAAGGTTTTTCTCAGTTGTGTTGAATATGTCATGAATAAGTGTTAAACTGTGGTTCTCAGTGAGAGTGTGAGCAGATAGATGTCTGTGTTGGTTAGGCTTGTGTAAATATTTGTATATGGTTATTTTTGGTTACTAACTCACAGAAACCTTACCATAGCGACCCATTTGTAGCATGTGATGGATCTTTTTCGGACTTCATGGGCGGTAGAAATAGCTTGGTTACGTATTTTGGTACTTTTATGGTTGACGGGGCCTGGTTTCGGATTTGGGAGATTTATTGGAGTGTTTCGATGTTATGGGTCCTCGAAGTATAGCCCGCCTAAAGGAAGGGATGGTATGGGTCTCACATGTAATGGCATTGGTGGCTTGTGTTTTTTGTACTAATGGTAGCCTGATAAGAGGGAAAAGGGGAGGGAGAATGTAGAGTGTTACAAAAAAATACCACTCTCCCTACAGATCTTGATTGTGATGGTTGGCGACTATAAATGGTAACCCTGGGGTCAGAAGGGAGGGCCATTCCTCCAGGCTACATTTGTAGCAAGAGGCTTACTTACCACTGATACACCACCCATCCACTTGCGGGATATTTTGCGAATAATAGGTTTTATGTGCGCATTCCAGTATGTACATGTATGCGTCCCTTACGGATGCTTACGTTAAAATATCATTAGTGGGAATATTCATTCATGGTCTGTGGATTCTGAAATTTAAAATCTTCCTTTTAATACTTGAAAATCTGTATTTAATTAAATATATTCTAAATGCAGTGGGGGGGTTGTTTGTGCCCTTGGAGAGTGAAGGGAAAGAACACTAAAATATAAAAGATTTTATATTATATAATTTTAAAATTATTTAGCCATATAGTACGTTAAGTGTAGGCGCTAATAGGATGTGATATGGTAGAACAGATAAAATAAATATTGCTATTATGAGAAATATTTTTATTCGAATGGATAAAAAATTTCAATTCGTATAAATTAATTGTTATTTAGAAAGATTAATAAAATTTACTCTGCACTTTTGTTTGACTAAAAATAATACAAGTTTAACAAAATTACATCAGATAAATTTACTAATCAACCTGTTCATGAACGAGAGTTCAAGGAAACTTGATTGAATTCTTTCTTCAAGTGGGTCAAAGGTTATAATAGAGGAGCGAGAGGTAAGGTTCTTAATTTTAGCGAACAGTATAGAACGCATAGCAATGGGTTTAAGCTGTTCATGTTTAGGTTCAGGAAAGAGATTGGTAGCCATTGTTTCTCAGGTCTAGTGATAGATGAATAGGCTCACTATGTATCTGATAGAATCGTTTTCCTGCGGAGATTTAAGACTAGATTGGATAGATTTATGGTAAGATGGTAGTTGGGACTCGTATAGGCTAGTGATTAGCCTTTCCATATTCCTTCTTTTCTTATTTTTTTATGTATAACACAAGGCTTCCATTGTTGCCTAAATTTCAGTAATGTATGCTATTTTGCCTCTTCTACAGGTATGTATCCACTTTGTGCTTAGTATTTGAAAAGCCTACCTTGGACAAAATCCTAGAATATTTTTTTGATGAGCTTACTAAGAAATGTTCTAGACAAACCTGATTATATTTAACTAGCAATTAATCTGATTTCCTAAACGGCTTTGCAAAATATGTAGACATATATCTAATTTAATTATTCCTACTTGGAAAGATGATGGTGATTAATACGCCAGTGCAATGCTACTCAGTCTGTAAAGACTATTTTGCAGCCAGGTACAGTGGGGGTTAAGAGTTTTCTTCATACACCACGCTCAGTCCAGCTGAAATCAATGCCATTGGCAGGTATGTAAAAATATCTAAAATTAAAAGATTAAAATAGGTGCGGATGGTATAAAAATAGACTATTAAAAATTAGTGGTACTCAAGACCACATTTGCGCCTTTTGCTAAACATTAAAAACGGTAAAAGGTGAAACAGGCGCTAATTAAAATTCTTTGATTACGCGTCGTTGCAGTAGATTTCTTTAAAGACATTAATGTCTTTTATGAACCTGAAGAGTGCTTGTTGATCAAAGTTTTTGGAATTGGAGATAAAACCGATTTCGGGGCTGAGTTTGCTGGATTATTGTTCAGGGAAGGAAATGCTCTTGTTCTCTGGGTAATGAGGGAGGAGCATTCTATAAGGATGTGAAGGATGGACACCGGCACATTGCAAGAGGCACAGATGGGTGTTGGGGCGCCACACATATAGTGCCCATGCGTGAGCCTTGTGTGCCCAATCCTCTCCTACTTGGGAAGGTTGAAATAGAGCTCGCCCAATTAACTTGGTTGATCTGCATCAACGCGTGAATTGATTAGTTATATGAAATTTGAAATGTATTTGTGATAGAAGAATAGAGGGAAAATTAGCGAATATATAAAAAGCAAGGATATTGTAGATGCCTGTTAAATGTGAGATGAAGAAAAAGGGGAATGGCGAGTTTGTGGGGGTTCTAGCGGAGCTACTCCCGTAAAATCATTTAATTCACGTCAACAGGTATGTAAATATATTGGGTCTATTTAATGTGAAATTATTTTGGCTGGCAAATTGAACTGAGTATTAGTGAATGATTATATCAGAGGGAGATTGCAAATGTTATTTTTATGTAAGATGAAAAAGAAGAAGAACGAAGAGTTTGTGAGGTAAAAGATTGAACCTAGCGTGATGCTATGTGAATCGCGCTGGTGATAGTGTTTGATCATGCTATAAAACGATATGTTGTATGATGAAATGTTTGCTCATGGAAATATGAACTCGAGAAATAGTTGTGTGGATGTAGTATATTAGGACTCTAAGTGTACAATTAAGGATGCAAAGGATCTTTTGGAAAGATTTGGGATGAAGTTGAGAATGGGAATTGCTTTATATTTTTTAACATATAAATGGGCAATAATTGAGAAATGGAATTTTGGCACATCTACAAAGAAAAACAAGAAAGAGTTGATGGCCAAGAGAAACATTATAGGAGTATACTTGATGTGATTCTACTTAGAACCAATGAACTAGTGAGGTGCTTGATTTGAAAGCGTTCGGAGGTGTGAGAATGTGCTTGGCTAATAAAATGATTGAGATGTGATCACCAAATGACATGTTTATAATTGTAAAGAAGGTTAAAGATGACTGACGCCCCACTTAGTGGGAAATAATGTGTAGTCTGTTTGCAGCTGTAGTTATTGTTTCAGAAACAAACTTCAAAGTATTATTACCTCATTAAGATGTCTTTCACTTCTATCCGGCTAGAAAGAAGACTTATCCTCTTAAAACTCACGTTTCTTCAAAACTGACGTTTACAAAGGAACACACCTACCGTCATAAAAACAATTTGGAAGAAACTAGTGTTTAGTAAAATAACTTCAGAAGTAAACGTTAGTGTAAACCTGATGAAGTCTTTATTCTGAAAAACATCACTCTAACAGAAAAACACAATAAACAATAATGTTATTACACTTCTTAGAATCGGTGCAACAAAACTGAAGCCTAATTTTTAAGTTATCATCATCATCACTTCATTAACTCTATAATTTAGGAAGGGGATTTTTTTGAGTATTTGAATAATAATTTCATCTTAGTTTGGTTACGACGTTTTTTATCAAAGTTATTACTAATAATTCTTTTATAATATCAAAAAATAAAATGGTAAAGTTCAGAAATAAATATAAGTATCGAAATTTTGTGAATTTTTTAAAACCCAAAGAATTATAAGTGATGAAGTTCCGAAAATTTATTTTTATATATCTCCTAGAAAATTATTGTAATTGGCGAAGTTTAGAAGATTTATAAAAAAACAAACGTGGCTGCTTTTTTTAGATTTTAAATTTTAACCTTAGTAGTGATGCGCAAGCTCTCCCCGTAGAGGGAAGTGGCGAAGCCATTGCCTGGTTTAAATAAAAAAAACTTCACCAAGAAAAGTAAAGATGAGTATGCTGTTTCACATTCAAATAGTATCGATTGAAAACCTAAGGATTCAATATTGAATAAGTGTTTTTAAAATTTAAAAATTAATGATTTGATATTTCTATTACAAAAGCCTGAACCTAAGTCCCATAGTAATGATTAAGTGCGTCCACCAAAGGAACCAATAAGAAAAAGGTTGAGTTGTTAATGAGCAAGGATATAGTCTGCAAAGTTTCTAGCTGAGACTGATGTAAGTGAATCGAAAATAATGACAAGCTATTGATAGCTGTAAACTTTGTTTCTCTGTTAAATATTTCCCAATAAAACGGCTGGCACCCTGAGAAAAATCGGCATAAATGACTGTGTTTGAAACAAAGGCAAGAAACAAATTTTTGAAACAGAAGACAAAACCCTAAACAGCACCAGAAGAACATTTGATAGACTCCATCGATCCCTTGGGTAAAGGTTTCCATGCCAATCATTGTTTAGAAATAGGCTACAGAAGAATGGGATTCCAAAATATCCCTCACAGGCTTTTTGGTAACGCACAAGAATATAAATATAGACAGGTAGCCTAAAAATTCTTTCCTGTGTTCTTAAGGACATCGTGCCCTTTAAGGCTTCTGCCTAAAAAGGGTGTACATTATGATCTCAAATGAATGTATAAATATAATCAAAATTATATCAAAAATATTCTACCGGTCTCATCCTTCGAAAAAATCGAGGGAAATAATGGCATCCTTTTTTATGTGATTTTCATCATTTTCCGGGTTTTTTTTTGGCAGCCTTGAATGATAAAGGAAAAAAGTCGATAACACAAAATTTACTCTGTCAAAAGATCCTGATCAAATGCGTGGCCTCGGTTTGTTTTACAATGTCGAGTCAGAATCCTCATATTCTCCCCAATCTTTTGCAACTCTCCCTCCCCTTCCCTCTCATAAAGCCTTTACGAAAAAAAGAATCATTTACCTGGATCAAATTTATTATTTTTCTTCTGTTACAGCCATTGTTACCGATTAAATTAATTCTTATTGTAATAAATTGGGTAGTCAAATGAGAAGGGCTAAGTGATGAAGGAGAGGAGGCAATGATTACATTTACAGACGAGGAGAAGGAGGAGAGGAAGAGGAGGAGGTGGCATGGAGAGGCGGTGGTGGTTGGTAGGGGGTAATTTTGATGGTGGTTAGGGGTGCTGGTGGTGGGTGGGTATGGATTATAATGGTGGGCAGGTGGGATAGTGCTTGTGGGAGGCAGCGGTGGTTGTGCTTGTGGTAGGTAGGGTTGGTGGTAGTGGTGGGAAGGGGTGATGGTAGGTAGGGGTGGTGGTGAGCAGTGGCAGTGGTACTGGTGGTGGGTAGGGGGGAGTGAGAGAGCTCGCGGGCAGGGGCATTGGTTTTATACCATTATATTTGGTATTAAATTCACTTTCAAACTATATATAGCAAACGTCCTATTTTTATAATTCATCCCTAAACTTGGCATAAATTTAATATTTGGAGGTTTAATTTAAAATGGGTCGATTTAAGTAGGTTTAAGCACAAAATAGCAGCGAAATTTTACCCTAACCGATTCTTTTCTTGAGATCAGTTCGGTGGATGGGAGTTTTATTTCTCTGGCAAAGGTTAGAAATGCGGCTATATACTAAAGATAATCTACATAGTGGATCTTTAATTATGGATTTCATTAATTTTTCGTTCATTTATCAAGTTCATCATTTGTATGATTAGTATATGTCCTAAACATAATTTATTTTCAATAGAAAAGACGTGTTCAAGTCTCTTCGTTTTACTGGTGTCGGAGTGAAAGTGCTGAGATTCATATTTATTTTTTAATGAATTTTTATTCAAAGTGAAAAAATTAAAAAGTCATTATTCTCTTCCAACTCTGAGCTTTGTAGGAAAGACTACGAGATTCTGAATCATACATTCAACTTGTTTCGAATTAAGAAATTCACAAAATACTTACTACTAAACTATTTAAGCTAAAGCCTTGTGTTTGGTCTCTGTAGAAGAATAAGTTCGAAGGGCGACCACGTGCCCTTCGGTACTCACGTGGTCTCGAGATTACACTATGGAACGTGGGAAGCGAGGCTGATCAACGGCGAGGATGCAGTCCATGCAGTTTTATTGCACCCCAGCTGCATTTACTTAGGGGCTCATTTTCCTCGTCTCGCATGCCCTTACAACTAACCTCCTGCCTTCCGGCATAGATCAAAGCTCTTCGGACATTCTAAGCCAACTTTATCTTGCAATCTCCGCCACCAGCAGAGCATCTATATAATCCCCCGACGGTGTTAAGTAGGTAGAACTGTAATAGTTTAGTAGGGTAGCACCTGAGCACAGCAGCCAGGCTCAGCAATGTTCCGCCTAACACCGCGTACGAGCAAAGGACACGCTCACCCGTCCCGATAAGAGACACCGGCGACTTAGAATCGAGGACAACGGCTAAATCTACATCCGTGAACTCTGTCATAGTCAATCGGCGAGTATCTAACGAGGAATTCCATCTCCGAAGGCCAAACTACATGTGCTTCCCCATCGCAGTCATCGTATCCCGACTGGCCATTCCCTTCAACGAACACGTAAGCAGTTGCAATCATTGAAGCCTACAGATTTTTCTATAATCTGGTCTACCCAAAATGTCCCATCCTTGGTGTGACTCCCGAAATAAAATCCCCTTTTAATCACTGACCTGAACTCGACCACTAATCCCATATTTATATGTACTGTGTCCCGTGCTGACATTTAATTTCACATGTACGATCATTCGCTTTAATCTTTGTATCTGTATATATTTCAAATCTATTTATTTGTTAGTAAATGTATATATTTGCTATCTTCTTTTTTTTGCAACTCTGAACGAGTACCAGATAACTGTTAATCTTTGGTCAACTTGCACTCTGAATTATTTGTTTTGAAAGGACCCCTCAATTAAAAAGTAAACTATTCCCACTGAATTCTTAACTATTTCCAGTTCAGAACCGGCTAGGTCGACTCTCAAACCGACTTCGACCAAACCCCCAAAATACATATATATCTATATATATATATATATATATATATATATATATATATATATATATATATATATATATATATATATATATATATATAGCGAGTCCGTCTATTCCACGACAAACATTTTGTCATATAAATAATAATATATATGAAAGGTTGCCAGATAAATAATAATATACATCACTTGATCAGGTAAACAATAATATATACTGTTCTTATAAAGGGCAAGAGGCAAAGCGAATTTTCATTCGCATGCGGGCTCACAAACTTACACACTCACACGCATGATATACACGTACACACCTCTTGCGATATCTCTCAAGGCCCTTATCACCAAGGTTCTTGGAATCGCGAAAGCTATACCAACAGACGTCAAAACAGGTGCAGTCATTGACACCGATCTAAAGACAAAAAAGATGCGGATCTTATTTACTGTCAAAAGAGCTTCGAAACACAATATCGCACTCCCGAAATTTGAGATATAGATTTTCTATAACCCTATGCACCCGCAAATAAACATCCACTAGAGTGAGCTCCGCCAAATCGTGTCATTGGATAACAGCGGGTCACGCCAACAGCTCTTGGTAGAGTTTAGAGGCAGTCAGGAGTCATAAAATAGTCAGTCAGTCATACAGTTAGGTAGTTAGAAGGATAGTTGGAGATAGAATTTAACATTAATATTCATGTCTCAAATACTCGACACAAGTTCAATCAAATTCATTGTGCATAAGCTTACAGAGTACTTTGCCCAATAAAGAATCCTTTAATCCGCCTTCAGAGATTCCTTTTCCTGAGAGTAATCACCGGTTCTCTTGCCCAGCCTAATTTACTAAAACCAAGAGAAAGGATGGTCTCATACAAAATTGGAGTCAGTCCAAGGTCAGCGCCCGTTAACTGAATACCCTACTAGCGCTACATTGAAGTTAAGCAGCACCGGGAAATATTAGTACTTGGATGGGAAAGAGCAGAGTCGAACTCCAGTGGTAAACTGGTAACCAATAACTTATAGAACAACTCCCAGCATATAACCAGCACACTTTGTACTCGCCTATAGCAGCCATAACCTGCCACAACTAGTGAACATGGACGTGATATACAGTGATCTTTACTAAAATTTCTGCTGAAATTAAATAAATTTAAAGAAGCTGATTTGCATACGATATCTATCAATCTCTCCCTCTCTCTATCTATCTATCTATCACTCTCTCTCTCTATATATATATATATATGTATATAGGTCAGGGTGATCCCCCCAAAATGGGCCTAGACACCCTTTTAGTAATATATCCTTTATTCATTCACTACTCACCCTTACTTTGCAGGACATGACAGAAGCACCACCTATGAACACAAGTAGATCTCAATGGGAGCTCCAGCAAAGAATATACTACGTCAAACATTACTACAAGACAGGCTCGTTCAAGAAAGTGCAGGACACTTGCATGCATCAGTTCGAATGTGAAAAAGCGCCCTCCAAGAGCAGAATTTAGAACTAAGTGGACCACTTCGAGAACTATGGGACAGTGGAGAACCTCAATGCAGCCAGTGACAACTGTCCAAGCTGTTCGAGAGCGTAAAAGAGTAAGTTCAACACAGTCTCAAACGCTCTGTGCGCAAGCCAAGTCAGTCCATCGGTATATTTTGTGAGACTTGCAGGAGAGTGCTAGTAATGGATGTAAAGGCCTACCCATAGAGAATGCAGACGAAGCAGAGCCTTACAGCCTTAGACAAGGGGCAGAGAAAGGCTATAGCATTCAAGATACTGGAGAAGATTTAGGAAATCCAAACTATCCTTAACTTCCTTTGGACCTCAGATGAAGCTCACTTTCATCTTAAAATAAAGGTAAACTCGAAGACAAATGTCTTCTCGGGACCTCCAGACCATACACTCCCCTAAGTGCACGGTATGGACTGAAATCTCAGCCATTCTTCTTTGAGCAATCTGGCACGACAGTGAGAGTCACCAAGGAGCAGTATGTTGAGGTTCTCAAAACCTTCAAGAGAGAGCTACGGACCCTGTTCCCGTTGCTGAGACGGCAAGTTCTGGTTCCAACAAGACGGAGCAAGCTCTCACACCTCAAATCTGTCCGGAGATTGGCTGAAAGAGAACTTTAGTGGCCGTGTTATCAGCCTCTAGACTGATTTTGAGTGGGCACCTAACAGTCCAGACCTTAGCCTCACAGATTTCTTTTTGGGGGGCTACCTTAAAGACAGAGTGGACGCAGGAAGACCCATGACCATCACGGAACTCAAAAAAGCCATCAGGGCGGAGATTAGAGCCATTAGTCGGTCGGTTTGTAAAGATGTCATCGAGAATAAATCCCAAGACTCTCATGTTTGATACAATGTTCTTAAACACAATAACTAGTAATCACCAAAGTTTCATTCTATCCTTGCCGAAAATTAAGAAATGAGGCCTATCGAAAGTTGGGACCTGTTTTTAGAGGGTGACCCTGTACTATGAAACTACGTAAATTTTGATTGAATTTTTGAAGTGAATTTGAGAGGAAAAGAGCAAAAGGTTGAATAGTGGATTTTACTGCCTATTATATGTATGCAGGGAGAGAACTTGCGGAGGTTATGCATGTCGCCTTTTGGCTTAAGCATAATATGAGAGGATGGTATATTACACTACCTCGTATCGTATCGATTTAAAGATCCAAGGCTTTCCTGCACGCTTACTACCCTTGGTGTGAAAACGATCAATGCAGAGTTTGCTAGTGTGCATGTTAAGGTGATATCAGAATTAAGAAACAGTATGAGCTCATGCAATAATGAAAAGGTTAAGACAAGTCGATATAACTACAATCGATTTAAAGGATTAGATAACTCATACAACTATAAATAAACAAGAAAATTTAGAATTGAATAAAGGACAAGAGTCATTCAAAGCTCTGTAACTTAATATTAGTGTTCTTTCTCTTATTCAAACAAGGGCTTGATGTTAATAAAAACATTATTTTGGAATACAAAGGAATAGACAAAGTAAGTATAAAGACACTGAAAGCGAGAGAGAGCAAGGTTAAGTGAAAGACAGAAGGAGAGCGAAAGAGAGAAAGCGGGGGATACAGAAAGATGAGGAGAGAGAAAGAGAAGTTGATATAGTGTTAGAAAAATAAAGACATACAAACAGAGAACCGAAAAAGTGTAGATGAAAAAGAGATTTCTAGAAAGAGCGAGAGAGAGAGAGAGAGAGATAGAGAGGTGGAAACTGATATAGGCAAAGCGAGAGAGACAGAGAGAGTAAGAGACCGGGAAAGATAGAGAGAAACTGAGAAAGGAAGATAGAGCATTTGCCCCTGAGCACGTTACATGGATTGATAAATCAAGTTCAGTTTGTTCCCGGCCGATGACTGGATTCTTCGTCACTGAGCAGATAACCAATTGTCTGTTGAATTGCACCAAAAGGACAATCAAGTTTGGCAAAGGAAATGTCAAGTTCTGGGGGATAGATTTGGTAGAATTCACTTGCCCACTTGTCCATTAACGGAGCACAGTGAATTAACAAGTGAACACTGAATTGCTGCAAAAGCATGCTTTACCCCGTTTCTGAACCAGCAAATCCTAACCAGCAATTTTCATGCAAGACATCACCCATTGCCACAAGGCGAAGTCGATGAAATCCTTCTTGGAGGGCGAGCACTTCAATGTTGTAAACTGTCATGCGCAGATTCGGGATCGGATTCCATTTTAATCGATTAACCCGAAAACAGTTCATATCATTTTGGGTATTTAAATTTTTCTATTAAATTTATTATCAGCTCATAACTAATTATATTTTATAAATCTAAATTTTCATAATATTACCGTTTCGTAGTTTATAACCATATAAAACTTGGAACTTGTAATATATTAGGTTGGCCAGAAAGTCCTGACTCACTTAGGAAGCGGAAAGGAAACAACAAGATTTTATTGAGCAACACAAACATTTATTCTTCAAAATAAATTCCAGCATTCTCTACGATCAGCTCAGATAGCGATAAGCTAGCATCAGAATGAATCCAGATACCTGGTTGATGGTCGTCTGAAACGTGGTTGCTCGTCAAGGGTAAAATCCTCGGTTTTAAAACGTTTGTACCAGCACGAGACCTTTGCCTGACTGACTGTGCCTTCTCCTTCAGTATCTTAAATTCACTTCACAGCAAAACTTGTAGAAAGTTTTTGCTTGTAACAATAGCAAATCCAAACACTAATTCCACTTTCTTCCAAACTCATTTCTGTCAGTCGGGGCTTACACAAATAGAAATAAACTGCTCAGGAGCAACAAACAACAGCAGCGTACGGAGGCTGGTAGTCGAATGATAAAGGCTAACCTAACCTAATGTAGTCGAATCAGTAAGGCTAACATAATATAGTCAAATGAGTAAAGCTAAACTAACCTAATGTTAATGTTGCTCCATAATTTCTTTTCGTTTTTATCCGCTTCTTAAATGAGTCAATACTTTCTGGCCAACCATATAAATAGCTAAAAAGAAAGTCAGAGACTAAATTATGGTAATTACGTGACATTTATTATGATTTAAACTCAGCTGTCCCATTCAAATTGCCTTTTATACAAAATATAAGAAACAAGCAAACAATCGAATAAATATTTAAAAATGAAAACAAGCATCGATGCAAGGAAAATAAGGAAGAAGTTTGATACTGAATGGGTAAGTCTGGTATGGTTACTGACATATTCCCACTTCAGTCGAATAAGTAGAGAATACTAACTCAATGGGCATTCATTAGGTTAAAGATTTGGTTACATGTAGTAACTAGTGTTGGTCATATAGTTGGGCCTTAATTTAACTTTTTTTTCCTTAAATATTCAAGAAATTTAAAATAGGAGATAAATTTTAACCTAAACAATTTACAAAGTACGAACACAAAGGCTCATTCTGCATGTGTGCTTGCAAGCCTTTCATTAAGTTAAAAAAACGTCACTTTCTTTTTGCATTAATCTTAAAAGAAAAAAATGATTGAAATGAAAGTTTAAGAGACTAAATGGTGAGAAATAAGCACGGAAGAAACTTTACCTCACTAAAAAAATCCTGAGATGTAAGAGAAAGGGTTATTATAAAAATTATGTTTGGGACAGGAATTGCGCGTTTGTGGCCAATTTTTGCCCCTATATGTTCCTAGTTCGAGGCTATATATTTATATCAGTAGTGGCCCTAGACTGCGCAAGTAATACCGATTTTTTTGTGCTTTTGTTTAGATTCACATTTGGCTCGGAGTGAATTTTTAAGGATTTATTGTTTATTCTGTTAAAATGGAATATTTCAATGAACGAGATTGGATTTTTTGCCTTATGATAGAAAAATATTTATTTAACTATATAAATTTTAATATGAGATACTTTATTAAAACTTAACAGATTACCTTCACTTCACTGAGAATTGTTATTGACAATTAAATAGCTTAAAAGTGATTGAATTCATTTGCTTCATTTTAACACTTGCAGTAAAATTATATGTGAATCGAGGATTATGCTTTTCACCGTATATTAAAGATTATAAACACACGTAATGAATTAAAAAAGCTGTAAATTAGGTAAATTTAATGGGGACGCGAGGATAAAATTTGAAAGGCAATTGGAGAAATTGGCTTAGATGCAGCGAGCTTAAAATGCAAGTGAGGAAGTGGTTAGCACAGGGGTCTGCAACCCTCGGCGAC
This sequence comes from Ceratothoa steindachneri, assembly GCA_963969495.1. NCBI lineage: Eukaryota > Metazoa > Arthropoda > Malacostraca > Isopoda > Cymothoidae > Ceratothoa > Ceratothoa steindachneri. Next base: position 118,633,687 of record OZ018330.1, on the reverse strand, counting down.
GGAGCCGCAAGCTGCTCTTTCGTCCGTTCGAAGGCTGATTACTGTGGTAGAGGAACGACGCTGAAGCACTAGATCTATCCTTGCGAACGACTCTGCTATCGAGCGTTTAACTAAAATTGTATTTTATTTGTTCGTTAGTGGGTTTTTTAAAAAATAGCGAAATTTTCAACCCCAGATAGGCAAATCATAGAAATAACTAAGAAGAGAAATGTTTCTGAAAAAACAGAAAGTTCAATGGCACCTGGGCAGATTCATTTGCTTCCACTCCTGAAGAGACTGTCTTACCAGTATACTTAATATCTTGAGAGAAGTTGGTAAACAACCGAAAGTCAAATGTTGCGAGATATTTCCAAAATAAGCACATAGCCTTTGCTGAAAAATATTGGGGTGGAGATGTGAGAAAAACGCCGTTTCGGAACTGAGCCAAAATAAATTCAAGAAGTGTATGAAGTCTGCAAACTGAACTTCATATGCTAGTTTTGTGGTCGCTCAGGAAATAATCAGGCACAGGAAACCGTTCACAGGTTGAGGAATATATAAGACAATCATTCATTAGGATTTGAGAACATCTATTCACTGACTTTAAAAACAAGATTAAAATTGTACAGAAAATCAGAGATATGCCTCTCTCTACAAAGAATCAAAGACAGAACCATCAAAATGGCAGAAAACGTAATCAAACATCAAATAAAAGACATCATTTCAGCTGTACTGTACCTAATCACCTGTGATGAGTCCAAAGACAATGGTGATATTGAACAAACAGCATTGTTATGCCGATATGTGAACTCTGCTGAACCACAGGAAAAAAGAATAGAGTTGAGACTAATAAAACCAAAACACGGGGGAGGACATCTTTGAGGCTGTCTTGGATTGTTTAAGAGCTAAAGAAATGAGCATCACCTACTTAATATCTGTGGCTACTGATGTGGGGCCAAGTATGAGGTGCTTGGAGAAGGGGTTTGTAGCTTTACTACAAAATTCGCTGAGTAGATCGCTGCGGCCATTTCACTGCATCCTGCATCAAGAGGCGTTGCGTTACCAAACCTTTCCTCCGGAATGTACAGAAGTAATTAATGTTATCTTTCTGATTGGAAATTACTCATTCTGATCTCCTGCTGCACAAAAAAGTACGGTGTCCGTCCAGAGGGTAGGTGCCGAATCGGTTTGAAGCGCGTTTAGAAGAAGTGAAAACTTTCCTGGGTAGCATCTGGTTCACCTTTCCTGAGATGGAAGAGCCAGAGTAGCTGGAAAAGCTACACTGAATAATAGATATGGCAGCGCACGTAAACCGTCTGAACACAACTCTTCAGGGAAAGGAGGCATTGCTCTGCAAATGCTAGTAGAGGTATTGGCATTAGAGCGTAAGTTGAATGCTTGCCACATATTTACAGTGAGGTACACAGTCTCACTCCCCCTCTTTAAGAGAGTTCAAAGAGGCTCACAAAATGATCAGTTCAGAGTAAGAGTATTTGCCTTCCGCAATCACCAGCATGCATAAATACCTTGTGGGGAAGGATTTTGTAGCTTCAGAGATCAAAGGAACACATTTTCCTTCCCTGTCACTCCACTGACCGTAGATCCATCCCTATTAAATGTGACTACATTTGCAAGTGTGAGTCAACCAGATCTGGAAATGGAACTAGCCGACATTGCTAACAAGATATGTGGGTGTCGAAGTTACAGCGATTGACAACTGATTTTGTAGATGCTGCCCGTCAAAAGACTATGCTTGTTCACAATCACAATGGAGCGAGATTGAAAACCTTCCGAAACCGCACCAACTTGTTTGCGAAATATGGAATGCCATTCCCGCCACTTACGCCAACAAGAAAAAAATATGCATTTGGAGTCAGGTCAATATTCGGATCTACATATGTATGTGAGCAGGTGTTCTGCACCATGAAATATATAAAAAACAAACAGTGTTCACGCCTCACAGAATTATGGCTTGAAATCTTGCGTGAAGATGCGGGTTATGTCTTACAGCCCTGATGTGCATAGAATGCGTTGATGTTCAGGATCAAAAGTTACATTACCAGGTAAAATAAATACTTTAATTGGCTATTATTTTACAAATATATATTTTACATTGTTCAGTGAGATAGTGATTTTGTTATTCAGGTTGACAGTGGACTGCATGATGATGGCATACACAATCAGACAGCAGTTTGGGTTTGCTGTAGGTGGATCATTTAATTTCGGCTTTTTATTATGTGACTACGAGAAAGACTCAAATAGACACAAGATATTTTATTTCTTAGTAGTGTTCAACCCGCCTTTTTTTCGGAGTTTCAATGTTTATGTATACAGAAATAAAATTTGGTGTTCTCTCTAGTAGTTCTTTGATTAAATAAATGTAACAGACTATTAGTTTTTCATATATAAAGCATTGAGGTAAAAATCGATATATGCAGTGTAATCTTCACATATATATTTAAAAAGGGTTTTGTGGCTACCAGTGCATTCTTTTCAATGGGAATCATGTCCAAATGGCTCGTTGAGTGTTGAATGTTGCCTACACATGGGTTAGCCGTACAACATTACCTTGGATATCAGCTGGAAATGAGAGCATCTCGTTTGGCCGGTTTTACTTGTAGTCCAATCTGAGGGCCGGGAATATTGGCACTAGCGTACCTTTTCTGAACTGATCTGGAGTAAATGATTCTCTCTCTTACGAAGTTGGTCATTTGTTGGGCAAATTGGAGGTCTGGCATGTTCTCTTTTTGCGGAACGAAGTCTGTTCCTAAGCATATCTACTATGGCGGAAAAGAGAAGATATTAGTGTTCTTATCTTGCGAGGCGCAGATAAGGGTTTTCCTACTCCCTCCACTCGCAATTTGTTCATCTTTGGGCGATGCAAGTCATGTGTGAATTCTTCTGCCACGGGTACTCCACAATTTATTGAAACTAAAATATATGTATTTTTTAAATTAAAAGGTCTGTAGTTTATATTTTCCTTATTGGTAATAATGTTCCTTAGAAGATATACGCAAACATACGTTCTTAAAATTGCGAAAAAAACGAATCATTTCTTTATCCGTAATCATTTAAAAATCGTAGGAATGTAGCAGGTTGGTTATCTTCACAAAAGAATTTTATGTGTTTGTAATTAGTTATGTCTAAAAAAATATCCTAAGTTTCGATTTAAAAGTCTTTAGGGTAAGTGATAAGATTTTGTTCAATCGTTTTCTTGTGTTGCAGTTTGGAGAATGTAAAAGGATCGCCTTAGCCTGTCTTTGTACTATGTTTTGACTTGATTTATTCCTCGCTAAACAATAACGATGAATAAAAAAGTTTAAAAACTTTGGTACAGGCAAAACGATTTGAATATATATATATATATATATATATATATATATATATATATATATATATATATATATATATATATATATATATATATATATATATGTACATTTTGAAAGATAGATATTTTGTATACATAAGATTTGTTTTAAAATAATTTTATCGGTAAACTTAATTATATTTTCTTCTCTCTTCTATTTTAATTAGCTTGTGATAATTTATTTCTTAATAAATGTGTTTATAGTTCGAATTAACAGGTATCTAAAATTAGATTTTGATCATATTTTTAAATGTGATTTCCAGACTGTGGATCGTAAGCTACAGTTGGATTAGGAGAACTACAGTATATATGGAGTTCGCGAGCAATTCAGTAAGATAGAGTACCGTCCAAAAAGATAAGAACATCTGTGACTATATTACATCATCTTTTATGGCTTTTGTCGGAAAGAATCCAAGATTTCAAAAACTACACCCTGTTGCAAAAAATTTTCGGATACTTCGAAAACTTTAAGTAATTAGATAAATTTAGGGGCAAAAAGTATTTTTGGGCATAAAAATAGGAATATAAGAGTGAAATAAGGAGGAATAAATAAAAATAAGTTATATTTGCCCTAAACAATTAACAAAAATTAACAAAATGTAAATCAGCAACACAACAGATTAGTAGGTGAAGCTTTGTGAAAACTAATGAATGACTAAACTGATACATGGAGTTTAGTAGCGTGTAGAGGAGTCACTTCGCATGCATTATTCTTATTTTGAGGCTTGCTCGCAACGAGGGTGCGATACATGATTGGCGTGATGATAGGTCACTCTACGGCAATGGCTGCCTTGAGTTGCTTAATGAAGGCTTGCTAATGACCTCTTACGGCCACTGTCAGGTTATTTTAGAGATTTCCAGTGGATTAAGATCTGGCGAGTGAAATAACCACTCCATCACTGTGTTATTGATATCCTAGAACTACTGTGTGGTGGACACAGATATGTGACATTGAGCATTGTTGTTCTAGAAAATCACATTCCGAGCATTTAATTAGAGGTCGTAGCTGAAGATAAATTGTACCTCTTAGGGCTGTTTGATACTTCACTAATTTCATGGGGCCATTACCTACGCTAAGACGACACCCCTCCCTGAACTTAATATGCAGCCGTATACAATTACAGAGCAGGCTCCATATTTTACTCTTGGTACTATACAAACTCAATTCCACTACTCTCCTGGCCTCATGCAGATTCTAACCTTGTATGGGTGTGAGAACAACTGAAACGTTGATGCTTCGAACCATAACACACGTCCTCACTGAGGCATTGAAAGTAGCTAAGGTTGATCAGCAGTTTTTGGCGGAATTTCCATGGCTTCAGGCTTCACGCAGGCAATTTGCTGCAGTCTGTTATGACGGATGCATTCACCTGGCCGCCCTCTGTCCAATCATTTTGGAGCTGGAGTGCGGTTTTATTACGATCCCAAAGGCTGATGAGACCCAGAGACTTCTAATCACTTTGCTGAGTTCCCTGAGTCGTTGAGAAGGAGGTTGGTCTTGGATGTTAGTACATTCTTGGATTTTGTTCAACACTTCTACAACACAGGATTGCGAGACGTCGAGCTTCAAAGCGATTTGTTGATTACTAAGACCCTTCTCGTGCAACTTGAGTCAGACTTCTTTCTTACACGGTATTGCCACGTCTTTTCGCGATTATCATATCATTATCAGCTCCTCTCTGCATGGAATATCATGTTAATCAACAAATATAATGTGTTACATAAGGATATTTTGTCTGTAACATTGCGCATACTGATACTAATATTTTCATGCATTTCAATATCATCTCCATTTTGTATATATTAAAAAGGTTTCAAGGATGCTTCTACTTTTCGTTTGCTTTCCAGAAATATTGGACACATATAAGTAAACCTACATAACAAAGATTATACAAATTTCGATGCATTTGGACGAAAGTTATTACCTAATAAGAAAAGGTCATCAGTGGAAAACATTGTTATTCTCGATGATTCTTTGACATCTGCCACAGAAATAAACTAACAGTTAACCCTCTTGCGCAGCAATCTTGCTTCATTCATCTTGAGAATTTCCAACAATTCTTGACCTCTTTTCGGATTCCTCGATTTGGATCTCTCTCCAAGTGTTTTTCAACCATTTTTAATGCGATTTAGGCTTATGTAGACCCTGTGTTGGGTCAATTTACCCCAAAGAAGGTCTTCACCTAATTTTTTGTGAGGTAAGGCGTTATCCTGGATGAAAATTTTAGCTTGAGCATCTGAGACTCGACGATGGGTCAAGGCATACCACCACAGCAATTTATTCTGTACCTAAGAACTCACTCTGCCACAATGGTCTCTACCTAAATTATAACCTAGACACCACATTTCCTCCGACAAACTTCAAACTCTTTTTGATGTTATTGACATACAATCATTTCTCTTTTCTGTAACAAACGATCCTGTTGCCATCAGATCCAAATACATTCAACTTAGACTGGTGCTTGAAGTGGACTTGGATCCATTGTGTATCCGTCCATGTAACGTGATCAGTTGCAAAAACAAGAAAAAATTTCTTGATCTCTGGTCTTATTAATGGCTCAACCAACGGCGTGCGAGTGTTAAATTGTCCTAGAGACATTAATCACTAAAGTCTTACTACAAATTTGGAACGATTGACAGTCTCTGCAATGGCTTCAATTGAAAGACCATCTTGGTGGCTGCGCCACCAAGAGAATGCCTAATGTAGACTCAGTTGAATTAAGGTTAGTTACAATGCAAACAATGCCAGGTTTTTTATAACAAAACTAAGAGTTCAGATAATTTTGGAAAGTTTAAGTGTTGTATTAAATTGATTATCTGCTGAAATCTTTCATTTTCTTCATCTAAATTCACATAACATTTAGCCATAAGTAATATATCCCTGTAGGTTATCCTATAGCGCTTTTGAAAACATTTTTTTTCTCTGCCAAACTCTATAAAGGTTTTTTGGTTAGAAATAGAGACGTTGATATATTTGAAGGGTACTAAACATATATTCATTTGAAATATGATAAAAATGTCAGAACCTGTACTGCCACATTTTCCTGAGCAAGCATACAATAATATGCATTGTCGTAGAGTCGAGTGTCAATGCTAGCCGAGGATTGACTCTGTGTTGACGTTCGGTTGGCCTAAATAATCAATTCTTAGGGGTTCTAGGTTTTAGAGAGACTGATTGTAGAAAAAAACTTTACTATATACCCAAAAATATTATTAGCAAAAGTAAATAAATGACAATAAATAATATGAGAACCGAGGTACCAAACGCCGAAGGGGGAGAACCAATGAATCGACGAGCACGAGAGTCCTAGAAAAGATGTACGGTGATTGCTTCCAGGAAAAGAGGGGGGGGGGAGTGCAAATGACGAGGAGACTCAAGTAAAGCCTAATTGACTGGAAGCTTTGGATACGATGAAGAAGCGGGGACCTTCAAAATTTATTTTTCTTCAACCTCGCTGAGAAATGAACGAGGGAGTACTCCAAACGAGAACGAAGTCGATACCCAAGTGATAGATGCCTGTTCGTGTCTATCGCCTGTGGGCGGGAACTCTGGCTTTAGGTACGAGCGAAGCCTGGTAGAGATGACGCATCGTTTTCGTAGTTGGGAGCCGTTGGGAGGTGGGGCCGGGCGTACGGGACTGTACGTGGCTGGTAACCAGGAGGGGGCTGTAGGTTACTAATTTTTCAAAGCTTTTCCCGAAATATTTATACTGCCTTGGCGAAAGCGGTTCGCCGAAGGCTCCAAAAGTGGGACGGGGATCTAATTAGACTTGGCGCGCGCCAAGGGGGGGGGAGGTATTCTCGGTGGGCATCACAGCATCGCGCGAAGGTCTTCGACGCCGTAGGTCTGGCGTCGATCAGTCGATGAGACGGGGAAGAAAGAGAATCCAACCCAGGTCATCCGATCGCGCGAAATTCTCGCTGCTTCCTTGGTGCCGTTTGGGTGTGTAGATGCATCTTTGTCAGGCTCTATGTGTAGACATTGGGTTCTATGGGGGGAACCTTCTCTCTCTGACAGCGATCATAGCAATTATGTGCGTTATATACTGTATTTAACAGGTAACATCCTCAAATTTTGAAAGCTTCTGAACCTTATGAACTTAAATTTTATTTTAGAAAAGTAGCAAAAGTGGTAACTCTGGTGTGACTATCAAAGTGTATGAGCAGGTTTTTGGCTAACACGTGAGATGCCAGAGTTTAATTTTTTCCATTTAAGTATAATTTATTAATCAAGTAGAGATAAGTTAACTCAATAATGGCTAGTAACTTTGAAAATTTTAGTGTTTACAGAATTTTTTTTATATTTGTTTATTTATTTTCCATTTGTTTTATTCCATGCTATATCTTGTAACATAATAGTTTCATATATGTATTTATATAAGCAGCCTATATTTTTTATAAAGATTTATATATTCAATTATAAAACTATAACAGCAAGAACATTATAATGATAGGAAACCTACATAATTTAGAGAAATTTATAGTTATAAGATTCTAAAAAGCGTTTCAAATTGTCAAGTAGTTGCATGTCTAACCTGTACTTTAAATAATTCAAGAATTTATATCTACTATAATAATAAAAATTTTTATTATTAATTTAGTTTATTTTAAAAATTATTATGGTGACTTAAACTGAATAACTCAGTAAAATATAATTGGATAGAAATAAATAATAGTAAATCATAACTCATATGTATTTTCTATAAAACATAAAAATTACAATAATACATCTATAATAGTCTTGCTAGAATTGTGCGTGGAAATAACAAGTCTGCATGCCTTGAATATACGGCTATAATGAGCCACTTTATAGCCTTAATTTAAACTTTAAAATTATAAGTTGTGTTATTATACCCCCTATAACAATGGTGTTAAGTTTCCAGATGGAAATTGGACTAGTAGAAGAAGTGTTTATAAATTAATTAAAAGGATAAATCCACTGGTTCGATAGCTAAAAGGAAAGTATGTGACAGCCATAATAGAAATAGTACGACAAGGAATAAATTGATTAAAGAAGAACTCATTTTATCTCAGGAGGAAAAACCTACAACTCATCCATCCCAAAGGAAGATCTCCACTGAATTAGGCAGTTTCCCTTCTTTTGTGCAACGGATATTAAAACTCCCAAAATTAAAAGCTTATAAAAAAAATGCGCAATTTCCGTAGTGATATTAATGTAAGAGAACGTAGAAAGACTCGCTGTATGTAAATTACACTACGATCATTATTCATCCGAAAATACAAAATATCTTGTGTTTACTACGATCATTATTCATCCCAAAATACAAAATATCTTGTGTTTACCGACGAAAAGGATTTCACTTTGGCAGTGTCAACAAATATTCAAAGTAACAAAGTTCAACATTTAGCAAAAAAACAACGCCTTATGCGTAAGTTTCATGGAATGGTAAAACGAGGATCCATTTTATCGATACAAAAAATCCAAACTTAATTCAGAAAATTCCATCAAACTAATTTATCGGCCTGCTTTCTGATTACCATCAGCTCTAACCAAAAGGAGACTTCATTATCCAGCAAGATGGTGCGCCCTCTCATACTACCAAAACAACACAAACATTTTTAGAATAAAATTGTACTCATTATTTCAAAAAGGATGAAGAGCCTCCGCAATCGACTGATTGTAACTATATGGACTATTCCATATGGAATTTATTTCAAGAAAACGCTTACAGCACTAGAAATAATAAATTTAGCGAATATGAACTTAAGGGGAAAAAAATATAGTATGGGATAACATAACGCTATCTGATACCAGAAATGTATTTCATCCATTAGAACACGATTAACGGCTTTATGTAACCAAAAAGGTGGATATATTGAACATTTATTTCAATAAACGTATATTGATTTTGTTTTATTAGTCATTGCCCTTTATCGGGGGCAATTGGGTAGCAAATCTTTAAGTAAGTATTATATTTTTTAACTTTAGAAATAATATTATAGTGATATTTTTTAGATTTTTAGAGATAATAAAGAATTCATATCAGTTGTAGTATACGAATTTTCATTCATATCGAATTAAATATGCTGAGTTATTCAAGTTTGAATTAAGTGAATTTTTGCTGGGCACCACGTATAAATACGAACATGGTTTAAAAATTACCAAAAATTAAACTAAGGCCTAATCATTAATATATATGTAGTTCTAATTCAATTGTTCGATTAGAAACAGAAAATAAAAGCTATAAAGTAAAAAAAGAAAGTAATTTGAAACCTACTTGTCTCTAGGATTTCCCAGTCTTATTTTTGGTGTAGAGTAACTAAAAGCACAACATTTTAGTTTTGGATAGTTTTTGAGCTGAAAATGCATGAGACGTCGGAATTTTTTCAAAGAAAATTAAATAATTCCAATAAACAAAATGGAAAACTTTTCAAAAGTTTCATCTTTTTAGTTAATGTAAAAGGATAATTTAATTGGATGAATTTTAATAATGCTTGGCTTCATTAATTTGATTGAAACGTGTTTTGGACATCATATGTACAACTTTAAAAAGTTTCCATTGTCGATAATACTCTACGGCAGATAATCTCACACATTGAAGAGGGATCCATTAAAATAGTAGTATTTTCCCACCTCTTAAGATATTACTTCGGGAGAGAAAGTGAGCCATTACTCTTCCCCCCCCCCCCCTCTGACTTCACCCTTTTTGGACTTGCCACCAGGTCGCTGAGAAATTCACACCAAGGCATGACGCTGAAATTGAAGGCTACTCCCTGCCGTATTAATCTCCCCTCTCCCCCGGGTAGGGAGATTACTCATCTATTTTATAGGTTTGCCTCGAACAACTTTTATGGCTCCAGCTGCTTGTCGTTCCGTCAGAGCCGCTGATCCCGGGCTCTTACACTTTCTCGTAAGGACACGCTGGGTTGTCCCTGCCGATAATGAGGGTTCGAGAAGGCTCCTCTCTCTCTCCCAGTTTTTGAGAAATCCAGATATATATGCACCCTCCCAAGGATTACCCCCAGATTCGGTTAGACGACGCTTTCCCCAACGGAGTTCGATTTAACGACGCACTCTCTCGAAAAATGTTTAGTGACGGTCGCAAGCCACGGAAGAGCTAGATATCATCCTCGTATCTTCAGGTCAGGGAGAAGAGTCTCTTGAGGCAAAGTCAGCCTTACTCAACCACCTTCGGATCAAGGATTGGAGAAGCCATCCTTCGAAGTTTTTCTAGGGACCTCTTGAGGACAAGAGGTCCGATAGCTCGCTCAATCCGAGTTTGGAGAAGTCATCTTCTCACCCCGTCCTTTGAAGTTCGACCGGTGACCTCTTGAGGAAAAGAGTCCCGATAGCTCGCTCAATCCGAGTTTGGAGAAGTCACCTCCTCCCTTCGAAGTTCCTCCAGTGACCTCTTGAGAATAAGAGGCCCGCATCTCATTAAATCAGAGTTTGGAGAAAGTAGCATCACCCTCTTCTGATTCTCGGCTACACCCATGAGTATTCAAGGTCACCAAGACCTCCATCCAAGTTCGCCTCGCTTTACTCTCGATGTTCAAAGGAACTAAATCACTCACTACCCTAAATCTCCCATTATAACCACGTAATAACCCTGGTTATCTAATTAGTATTCGAAACCTAATCCCGTCTTATTCATGTACCTATATATATATATATATATATATATATATATATATATATATATATATATATATATATATATATATATTCCTATTTATTGTGTACCTTTTATTTAGTGTGTATTAAAATCTCTTTTTGTCGTTGTGTTTGGAATATTCCTTGGTTACGCAGCTATTCAAATCTCACTCTTAGAACAATAACAAAGGTTGCCTTGCTTAGACTACCTTAGAGGCTGTGTGCTCTTCAAAGTAATGAATTAACCTGTGTAGCTAAAGATAGTCATTTAATTGTTGGTTAGGGACAGTTTCGTGCCACCAGTTCAGCGCAGCTGTTTCATCTTCTTGCCGTTTCGGTGCCAGCAGCTCAGCGCCAAATCATTTCAACGCCTGATTTTATCATCACGAATATCTCACTGTAACATTTTTGCGCAAATATATGAGTATTTATTTAGTTTTATATCATAATGAATGCTGGAATTGAAAAATACAACCCTTATTTAACCTCGTTTATTTTTTTTATAAAGTACAAATTAGACACTTTTATCTTATATTATTAGGTAAGTAACACACTTGAGAGTTACTAACAAAAGAAATACTATCCTAAAATGCATATTTAAAAAAGATTTGGAAAAGGAATAATATTTAGCAAAAAATTAATTTTAATTAATAAAGAAAATATGATAAACAAAATATTAAAAAACTTTAAATACCATTTACATATAGTTCAATCTATTTATTCTTGAATGTTAATACACTTTAAAAACTGGGTAAGAATTAAAACAGTTCGAAGAAAGTTTTGTATAGGTTAAGGTGAATAACCCCTCTAAGTGACTAAAGTTTTAAAAAATTATAAAACCATCAACATATTCAATTGTATATGCAGGGAAATTAAAAGGCACTGAATTTTGCCTTGTATACTTCATCAAATTAGGAAAAGGATCGCCAGATGGCATTTTGACTCTATTTTTAGATCGTGCGCAGACCATATTCGAGGAGTCCGTCAGTCCAATGTATGTTCCATCATGAATGAGCTACCATACACTCCAGAGATTAACACTAAGGACATAAATATTCTCGCACATGCAAGCTAAACGATCTCGTTTCTAGGTACTTATAATACGGAAATATAGGGAAAATTTTGGCCAACAAATTTTTCCATCCATTTTTAATTTTTGAATATTTTAGAATAATATAACGCTGGAACACTTTAGGACTGAAAGGGCTAGGCCAGGGATGACCAACTTTGATTTTTACGGCTGCATTAGACATTGCTAAAAGCTTGTCAAGCCGCATTGAAGTAATTAAATTTAGTTTAACCAAACTAACGCAAAAAAAAATACTTAAAATATAATTATATATATATATATATATATATATATATATATATATATATATATATATATATATATATATATATATATATATATATATATATATATATATATATATATATATATATATATATATATATATATATATATATATATATATATATATATATATATATATATATATATATATATATATATATATATATATATATATATATATATATATATATATATATATATATATATATATATATATATATATATATATATATATATATATATATATAAACATATATATATATATATATATATATATATATATATATATATATATATATATATATATATATATATATATATAAAGCAGGAATATGAAGACATATGCGATGGTTTTGAACATTTGAATTTCCGGACGTTTCGGTCATTGACGATGACCATCATCAGCGAATTCTAAATACAAAAAATTGTTTTTATAAGAATAACTAAACACAGGAATAAAAACATCACAGGAGTCAAAAAATGATAACCGAAAGCAAGAAGTTAAAATGAAATATATAATCTTAAACAGTTGAAAGCAAATTGGTGAAAATCTATTAATAAGAAATTGATGTAATATCTTAAAAAATAACTTAATTAAATAATAAACCCACGAGTTTAAAATATGCATAATAAACATGACTTAAATGACTATCGAAATACAAAAATTATAAACTATAGCAATAAAGTCGACAGCAAGGCATGAAGAAATCGATTAATAAGAGAGAATTATATGGGCAGGGCGAATAATCGAAAATAAGTTAGATCAGGGGGTATGTAATCGAAGCGGATATTAATAAATGGAGCGAAGCAAGTAGTTCAATTAAGTTTATCTTCCACTTGACACAAAATTCAACAAAGCTTTACTCTCGACTCTTAATAAATACTTTCCTCAATGCAAGTTTCTCCTAATTAATTCTAATCCTCTTGCTGTCTATACTTTCCTTTGGCACAAAGAATCACTCCCATTATGCCTACGTTCCTCCATCATTTATCAATTCACGTGTGCGACCTGCCAAAGTCGCTAGGTAGGCCAAACAAGTCTACAATTAAGATGCAGGATCGCTAAGCATATCAGAGCATCATATAGAACCAATATTCATATCTCCAAACCCGAACACTCCTCTATACGAGAACATTCACTACAACTTAACCACCCGCTTGACCCTGATTCCTTTAGTATACTCTCTTCTGCCTCCTCTTCTCTAAGTTTAAAAATTCTTGAATCTCTTTACATCAATCAAATTAACCCGGAACTCAATAATTATTCATCATCCCTTAAAATATTTACTATATAGACAAATGTACAACCAACCACATCTCCATTAATAGTTTTCTTTTTGCCTAATTTTGTCCCGACTATCAGTTGTTACTCCCAGCTTAACCGTTATAAGGTCAGTACTCGTGCAGAGAAATTTTTATTTCTATTTTAGTTTGTCCCATTATTATCTAAACGATCTGGTTTATTATTGACTTTTCATTAATTTAATGTTTTAGTCGTCCTTTTGACCCCTCCATTATTAATTATTTACTATTTAAGCTTTCATGCCTTAGTCTACTCATATTATTTTACGTTCAATCACTTAAAATTTAACTTAATTGAACTACTTGCTTCGCTCCATTTATTAATATCCGCTTCGATTACATACCACTTGATCTAACTTTTTTTCGATTGTTCGCCCTGCCCATATAATTCTCTCTTTCTGTGTTTTATAGTGAATTTTTTTGTATTCCGCTTGATTCATGTTTATTGTTCATATTTGCTGCTCATAGGATTATTTAATCTTCTTCTTTTTTTCTGTCTTATTAATCGATTTCTTCATGCCTTGCTGTCGACTTTATTGCTATAGTTTATAATTTTTGTATTTCGATAGTCATTTAAGTCATGTTTATTATGCATATTTTAAACTCGTGGGATTATTATTTAATTTAGTTATTTTTTAAGATATTACATCAATTTCTTATTAATAGATTTTCACCAATTTGCATTCAACTGTTTAAGATTATATATTTCATTTTAACTTCTTGCTTTCGGTTATCATTTTTTGACTCCTGTGATGTTTTTATTCCTGTGTTTAGTTATTCTTATAAAAACAATTTTTTGTATTTAGAATTCGCTGATGATGGTCATCGTTAATGACCGAAACGTCCGGAAATTCAATGTTCAAAACCATCGCATATGTCTTCATATTCCTGCTACGAATAAGGTTCCCAAGGAACCACTCCATCACTAATATATATATATATATATATATATATATATATATATATATATATATATATATATATTTATATATTTATATATATATTTATATATATATTTATATATATATTTATATATATATATATATATTTATATATATATTTATATATATATATATTTATATATATATATATATATATATTTATATATATATATATATATATATATTTATATATATATATATATATATATATATATTTATATATATATATATATATATATATATATATCTATATATATATATATATATATCAAGGCAGGGAATATTTCCTTTTTAAATGAGTAAATCTCAATTCCAAAATGGACTTTAAAAATTAGGTAAGACAATTACATGAAATAATTTGGCTTGATAATTTAAACCTTTTAATTTCCTTGATAAACCCCTCGAGTACGCTCTGAAATGTCTTGGTGCTTAAACATCCCGGCGCTGAAACGTCCCATACCCTTTAATAATCTAAGTAGTATACATTGCGGTACTTGAAGTTCAGAAGGCGTTATTTTCCAGGCGTTGATCGAAATTCACAGCCCAACAAATCTTTAAGTTGTGGTGGAGCGAATGTGAGTATGTATGAAGGGCCATTCTCCCACCCCTTTTCCCAATACCTTTTCCCTCCCTCTGTGAGAATGTGTGTGTGAGTGGGAATGGGTTTTTTATTATATTTTCTTTTGTACATATGTATTCGATTTCATGTTGTATGAAAAAGGTTATTTAGCATCTCATGTTTTTTGTTTACAGATTTTTCTGAGACAGCACTCAAGTAAAGGAATAAATAAACATTGCCTGCATTTTGTAAGAGCAACTGAAATAAAAACATTTTGAAGAAATTTAAATAAAATTTAAGAAGTCTTCTAATTGTAGTTGATTGCGGAGGGCTTTAATAGCCTAAAGAAGTGACTGGATCTTGACGAAAATTGAGTTCGGAGGCGTCATGCCCCATAAGATGCGCACACCCAATTTTTGTTACAAGAGTGACTGCCGGCAAATCGTAAACCGTGGTAACACGTAAGATAACTCCTCTTTTTTTGTCTCGTGTCCTTTTGTTGTCCCTTCTTTTTGCATTTGCTGTCTCTTTAGTATTAGTATATATAATTTCGATTGATAGGGTTCCAAGATAGGTTTGTTTTAGTTATATAGATATATATAATATAGGCTCATTGTGTGCATATTTATCCATATTTTTGTAAATATTATTGTTTTTTTTTTGTTATTAAAGGATTGTACATACAATTCGTTTCATTCTCCTTCGATTTCTTACGTCCGGATTAGTGTAGGAAGCGGGTTGGATCGATTAGGGTTAGTATAGATTTTTGGCTGGCTACATTTGGCGCCCGAATAGGGACGTGTGACCTCAAAACCAAGAGCGAGACGGGATTGGATTGCAGTCCATACCCAATTAGAGTGACAGGTAGTTTGGTTGTTTTTCCCCTTTGTCTATCACTGTTACTAACCTGGAAGGATTGTTTCCGTGGAACAGGGCCTCCATGATGAGATCGTGAGACTGAGTCTGGAATTGAGGCAGAAAGAGGAGGAATGTATTATGTTGAGGAACGTGATTGATGGATTGAAGAGTGATGTGATGAGTATGGATGAGGTGACAGACAGGATGAGGAAAGAAATGGACAAGAGACAGAAGCAGGTCGACCAACGGATAAAAGACTTATATGACATGATGAAGGAGTCAGCACCGGCCCCAGGACCCTCGAACTTGACCCCTGCACCGACTGAAGGGGTTAAGACTAATGGGATCATTGGGAGTGTGTACTAGTCCAGAGAGGATAGGGTGATTATGAGTAATAGGAAGGACGGAGAATGGAAGAGAGTTGAACGCAAGAGAAGAAGGAAGACTGGTTCAAAGGCAAAGGATAGGAAGGTAAGAGCGAATAGTGTGGGCTCATTGTGCTCGGATGAAGGAGAGAGTGATGGTATGATTGGTATGAGTGAGAGTGTGGCAATTTAATTAAGAATGAAGTGAATGTGGGAAAAGGTATTTTGATAAGGTAAGTGCCAAAGATAGATAGGTTTAGGTTACATAGTGGGAAAAGTGTGGAAGAATTCTTCAGGGAATTTGAGCGATATTGTAAGCTCAAGTATCCGGAGAATAAGGGATACTGGATGAATGTTTTGGGGGAATGTTTGGAGTGAAAAGTATTGGAGTTTTTCCGCGTGATTACAAGTGTGGGGGAACCAAGATATGATGTGGTGAAGGAGAGATTGATTAGGCAGGTGAAAAGAATGAAAGAGAGTGTGAAGTATAAAAGGGTGAATGAATTTGAGAAGGCTCGAATGAGGAAGAGTGAAAGTGTGAACCTGTATGCACATAGGCTTGAGAGTATGGCGAGAAAGAGTTATGGTGATGATGATGTAAATGAATGTAAACTACTGATAAGGAAGTTTGTGGACACGATCCCGCGAAAGGTGAGTGGAAAGAGAAAGGAGAGAATGAGCCTGACAGGTGAACGGTTGATTTAGGAGGATGTGTTGGAGCTGTTAGAAGATGGACGATTTGATGATGTAAGCGATCTAGAAGAGGATGGATGGTACAGTGTGAATGCTGGGGGTAAGAAGCCCAGGAGCTTTCATCCACCCCAGAAGTTTGTCAGCTACAGGGATAGCCTGAAGGCTGCACCAGCTGGAGTGATGTCGAACTACCTGGGCCGGCAGAATGGATGGGTAAATGGAGGGTGGTCGAATGGAAGGGGACAGATGAATTTCAAGCGTGGGAACGAATATATGAGAGAAATCGAGGTATGTCCTAGCAAATGAGAGAGCGAATGGTGTGAGAAAGATTGTGAAATGTCGTCGGTGTGGAAGGAAAGGTCATATGTTGGCAGAATGTAGGTGGACGTCTAGTGCATTTTTTGGGTGAGGTAAGAAAGGGAATTTGATAAAGGATTGCCAGGAAAGTGTGAAAGAGTGCTAAGAGTGTAAAGAAATAGGCCATTTGAAGAAAGATTCTCCGAGGTTGAACGGTGGAGCAACTGCTGTGGGAAGTATGAAGTATGCTTGTGGTAATTGTCGAAAGGTTGTTCATTATGCGAGGATGTGTCGTGACCAGAGGAATGTATGTAGCTATTGTGCGATGGAAGGACATTCGAGTTAAAAGTGTTGGATTAGACTGAGAGCGCAAGGTGTGAATGAAAAGTCTGAAGCTGGAAACTGATTTGTAAGAGGGTACCTAGTCAAGTATCCTCTAGGTTCATGAGTGTGACTAATGTGTTGGTAAGTCTGTCTAGTGTGAAATTGCTGTCTGGTAGGAAGTATAAGTGTCTGTGTGTGAAGGTGAAATTGAATGGAATTGAGTGTTTGGCTTTAATAGATTCTGGATGCAAGACGAGCTTGGTGTATAAAGATGTATATGACAAGGTGAGCGAGAAAGCCCTCCTGTCTGCCTGTAAGGGTAATTTGGTAGGTATTGGTAATAGGAGAGTACCTGTGAGTTGAATGACAAGGTCAGCTGTTCGAATGCATGGTATGTTGATGAATAAATGTGAATTATCTGTGATTGATAAGGTGAGTAGTGAGTATGGTGTGATTTGGGGGTATGATTTTATAAAAATGAATCGTATGGTTGTGCATCCTGCGAGTGATCAGATTGAAAGAAAGATTGGTAAAAATGGAGTGTATAAGTTGTATGTAGGGAAAGATGATAGCATTTTGAAGAGTGTGTTTACTGGTATTAAGGTGACTGCTATGGAGAATGTAAAGCTTGTGAAGGGTGAAAGGGTGTCTGTTAGAGTGAGTTGAAGTAAGGATGTCAATTTGAATGTGGGTGAGAATGAGAATGAATGATCCTTTTGTATGTGTTCAGGCGGACCCCAGGGTGAAAGAACAGGTGAGGAGTATCCAAGTCGGAGATGTACTGGGTCACCTCTCCACTGTCAATGAGGTAGGTATGGATGATAGCACGGATGTCAGGGTAAATGTTGCAGGTGAAAAGACGTGTGAATGGAAGTTGAATGAAGTTAAGAGCATGGTAGAATTTGAGGGATGTTTGACTGAGTATGAAGAGGAGGATTTGTATCGAATGATATTTGAACGAAGGGGAGCCCTCAGTAAGGGTTATCTGGATTTCGGGGATGCAAAGCTCCTAGAATTCAAGAGTGTCCTGAAGGAGGACTCCCCAATCTATCAGCGGCCTAGGCATTTCCCCTGTCCGGTTGCTGATGAGATTGAGGAGCAGTGTTTGGAATTAGAGCAATTGGGGGTGATTGAAGAGAGCGAGAGTTCTTGGAATAGTTCAATTGTGCCTGTACGTAAACCGGATGGAAGATTGCGTCTGTGTGTGGATTATTAAAAGGTGAATGAAAGGACTGTGAAAGAAAGGTTTCCCATGTGTGTGGTATCTGAGTGTGTGTATAGTATGCATGAGATGCATTGGTTTACGAAGCTGGATCTGGTACGGGAGTATTACCAGATGCCCATTGCTGAGGAGAGCCGGCTTATAACTGCCTTCTCTTCCACAAAGAAGCATTAACAGTTCCGCAACTTCAGCTTTGGGTTGGCTAATGCTCCCGGAGCATTCCAGCGGGCAATAAATGTTGTGTTGAGTAAGTTTGCAAGTAAGAATGTAATTGCGTTTATAGATGATATTTTGATTATGACAGAGACTTTTGAGGAGCATATAAGATTGGTTTATGATGTGTTGGGAACGTTGGAGAGTGTTGGTATGAAAGTGAAAGCGGCTAAGTGTGAATGGTTTGCGAAGAAGTTGAATTCCTTGGGCATATGGTGAGTGAGAATGGGTTACGAAAGTCGCCGAAGTATGTTGAGAAGGTGCGAATGTTTCCGAAACCGGTGACTGTGAAGCAACTGAAGTCGTTTTGGGGTATGATTGAGTTCCAGCCAAAGTTTATATGTGATTGTTTTGGTGTGAGTAAGCCTCTACTGAGTGGATGGGCAAGAAAGGTAGTACGGTTGTCAGGTGGAATGATAAGAAGAATGAAGCGTATGAGAAACTGTAAGAGGCAGCGGCTGAAGATGTTGAATTGGCGTATCCAGATTATAGTGTGAATGCTAAAAGGCTTTAATTTTATACATATGCGAGTGGGTATTGTATGGGAGGTTTTCTGATGCAAGAGCAGCCTTTGAATAGAGAGAATATCAGGCGAATAATTGGTTATGTATCCAGGGCTATGAATGTTGCAGAACGAAAGTATTCGACTGTGGAGTGAGAGTTGGCTGCGATAAGGTATTGTTTGAAAGTGTTGTATCCGTTTTTGTATGGTGTGAGGTTTGTGATTAAGACTGACTACTAACCTCTTGTGTATCTGCAGCGTATGAAGTGGACTTACAGTAGGATTGCGAGGACTTTGGAAGATTTAATTGACTTTGACTATGTGATTGAGTACGTGTCAAGTGAACGAAATGGAGTGGCTGATTTGATGTCAAGGTATCCTGGTACAAATGATGAAAATGTGTGTGGAGTGAGTGATCCTCAGTATTTGCCGAAAGAGATTATAAATGGAAAGGAGAGTAGGTGTGGTGGTTATTCTTTGTTTGAGAGTGTATGGAATGGTTTGCAAGATTTAAAGAGTGATGGAGTAGATGTGAGAGTACCCGATAGTGTGGATGACTTGAGGAAGGAGGTAATGAGTGAAGTATGTAGGAAGCCTGAAAGCATTGGTATGGCAAGGGTGTGGAACTTCATAAAAGAATTGAGACCGATGTGTATGCAAGGGGTCCAGCCATTTCAGGAAATGTTGAGTGTAGTGAGTCGTTTGTATGGAGTAATTGTTAGGGTGCACTTTGGTGGTGAGAGGCCGATTGTGTACAAAGATGAGAAGATGAAGGGTTTGAATGCTAGTGTGGTGCATCTGCAGTATTTGGGCGGTCTGCACTACAATTGGGTGATTGAAAAGTGTTCATATATGAGAGAGAAGAATGATTGTCTGGATGAAGATGAGTGTGTGGTGAGTAATGATGTGGGAGTTAATGACAGTGTGGATATCAGTGCTGATGTTGGTGTGCTTATTCCTTCTGTGTATTGCGAACATGGTGGACCTGATATGATGGAAGAGAGAGTGAAAGTTGGTGAAAGGTTATTCTGTAGTTTGATTGATACTGGAGCGCAAGTGTCTTTAGTGAATGAGAGGATTCTGAGTAAGTATGATAAGTTTAGATGTTGCGAGCATAAACCTGTAAAGTTACGGATAAGTGGATTAGGGAATGGCATGATAGTGGCATTGGAACAGGTTAGTCTGAAAGTGAGTTTGGGTAATGGTGTGAATGTGAAGCATGACTTTGTGATTATGAAAGATGAGCAAATGCCTTATTATTTCTTGCTTGGTGTAGACTTAATGAGATTGAATGATTTGTGTTTGGACGCTGATATGGATTGTCTTATGAAAGGCGAAAGTGAGGTAAGGTTGAATGAGTGTGCGAAGAATATTGTCAAATTTTGCGGTATGATTGAATTGGTCATGGATGATGAGAATGAGATTTTAAGTCATGATGATATTCTAGAGATGCAAAATATGTGTCCTTTTTTTAGTGAGTTGAAGAGGTGTGTAATGACGCGTGTTGATTTTAATGAATGGCCTGAGAGTTTAAGTGATTTTAAAAGGTATGCTAAGGATTTGGTTGTTTGTATGGATGTTGTATATTTTGGTTGGTATGATTGGTCTAAGGAAGGTTGTGCATTATAATTATGGGCATATGGGTAAGTTTAAGCTGTGGGAGTGTATGAAGGAGCGTGTGTTCCATCCGTTTCTGAGAACTCTTGTGAATGATGCTGCAACTACGTGTAAAAGGTGTCAGAAGCGAAAGGTGCATGGGTTGCAAGTGAAACCACCGAGTGTTTAAGTGATTTTAAAAGGTATGCTAAGGATTTGGTTGTTTGTATGGATGTTGTATATTTTGGTTGGTATGATTGGTCTGGTGAAGGTTGTGCATGATAATTATGGGCATATGGGTAAGTTTAAGCTGTGGAAGTGTATGAAGGAGCGTGTGTTCCATCCGTTTCTGCGAACTCTTGTGAATGATGCTGCAACTACGTGTGAAAGGTGTCAGAAGCGAAAGGTGCATAGTGTGCTAGTGGAACCACCGATGTTGAAAGTTAATGCGAAAGAACCGTTTGAATTGGTAGTGATTTATTGTGTGTCTTTGCCGCGTATGAGTGCTGGGAATGTTGGTATGGTTGTTATGGTTGATCATAAAAGTAAGTTTGTGTATGCAGCGCCTGTGAGAGATAAAAGGAGTGTGACTGTTGCGTCGTGTGGTTGAGCAGTTGTTTTTTCCTGTGTGTGTATGGAAGCCTAGAAGATGTCTGAGTGATAATGGGCCTGAATTTGTAGGAGAAGTGTTTGAGCAAATGTTGAGAGAGAATGGTGTGGATCATGTGAGAACGACTTCGTATGTACCGTCTTCAAATGGGTTGGCTGAACGTACGATAAGAAACTTGTGTGAGATGTTGAGAATGATGGGTACGACAGTGAATGACTGGAATGTATGACTGGGAAGTGTTGTGGGCGTATAATTCAACTGTGCATAGTGCAACTGGAATGTTCCCGGTTGAGTTTGTGATGAATTTTGAAAGGCGAGCGAAAGATAGGTTTCGTTTGAGTGTAAGTGAGCAGAGTGTATGACGTGAGGCACATGAAAAGTTCCGTTTATTTCTATTAGTTGCGAAAGTATTGAAAGTGAAAGAAGTGAAGGGTAGGTTGAATGTGTCAAAGATGAGTGAGAAGTTTGATGGACTTTATAGAGTTGTGAGAGTTTGGGAAAATGGGGTGACGTATGTTTTAGAGAGTTTGAATGACTGTATGACTAAGAGAGTGCGGGCTCATCAGAGTCAGTTAAGGAGATGGAGAAAACCTCCTGACTACCTGGTAAGTCATCCAGTGTATGAACTGTACAAAGAGAGAGGTAAAGTGCATGATGATGGAATTGAATGTGATAGTATGCATCTGTCTGGGAAAGAGCTCGTTTTAGTCTCGAGGAGTAGAAAGCGTACAAAGAAGAGTGAAAGGAAGAATGCAAGTACGAATGAAAGTAAGGCTGAGCAGAGTCTTCCTGATATGGGGAGCTTGAAAGATTGAGGGTTTGCACAAAGAGGTGAGTGATTTGGCTGGTATAAATAGACGAGTGAGTGCCTGTGCCTGTTTTTTCTGGTTTTGGGAAGAGTATGAATGATAGTGTGTTTAGGCAGAAGGAACCTAGTGTGGCTGATTTTTCGGGTTTTATGAATGGTAATAGTAGGGGAAAGTTTGATGTAGCGAATGATGAAGTAGCTGATTTTTCAGGTTTCTGGTGGGATACAGTCGGAGGGGTACCTGGTATGCCTGTTGAGAATACAGGGGATGTGAGTGACCTGTCTGTTTCGCTAGAGTGTGCTTGGATTTTGATGAGGACTGTGAGTGAGAAGCTGATGAATGGGGGTATGAAGAGTGAAGGTTCTGAACGGAAGAGTATGAAAGAGTTCTATCGTGAGATGGGAGAACTGGTAATGAGGGCTAAAAGTATGATGGACGATATGATCAAAAGTTACGATGAGACTGACAGGACGACTGATGAACAAACCAGACTGATTGCTACGCGTACCCAGGAACCAGTAGACGAGTGTGAATGGGTGCATAAGGGTGCGATTGAGTATAAAAGCTACTGTGAGTAAGGATTTAGAGTGTATTGTGAGTGACTGTGATCGAATAGCTTAAGGAAGGAGGGGTGTGATGGAGCGAATCTGAGTGTGTATGAAGGGCCATTCTCCCACCCCTTTTCCCAATACCTTTTCCCTTCCTCTGTAAGAATGTGTGAGTGAGTGGGAATAGGTTTATTATTATATTTTCTTATGTACATATGTATTTGATTTCATGTTGTATAAAAAAGGTTATTTAACATCTCATGTTTTTTGTTTAAAGATTTTTCTGAGACAGCACTCAAGTAAAGGAATAAATAAACATTGCCTGCATTTTGTAAGAGCAACTGAAATAAAAACATTTTGAAGAAATTTAAATAAAATTTAAGAAGTCTTCTAATAGTAGTTGGTTTCGGAGGGCTTTAATAGCCTAAAGAAGTAACTGGATCTTGACGAAAATTGAGCTCGGAGGCGCCAGGCCCCATAAGACGCGCACACCCAATTTTTGTCACAAGAGTGACTGCCGGCAAATGGTAAACCGTGGCAACACGTAAGATAACTCCTCTTTTTGTTGTCCCTTCTTTTTGTATTTGCTGTATCTTTAGTAGTAATATATATATTTTCGATTGATAGGGTTCCAAGATAGGATTGTTTTAGTTATATGTAAATAGGCTCATTGTGTGCATATTTACCCATATTTTTGTAAATATTATGGTAATTTTTTGTTAGTAAAGGATTGTACATACAATCCGTTTTATTCCCCTTCGATTTCTCACGCCCGGATTAGTGTAGGAAGCGGGTTGGATCGATTGGGGTTAGTCTAGATTTGTGGCCCGCTACAAAGTTACTTAAACATTTCCTTCTAGGGAAATTAACTAATTGGCATTAATTGCATTTGTCTTCACCGTGCAGAGCTCAGTGAATATCACGTTGATAGAAGTATTTATCGGCTTTTTTAAATATTGTTGTTCTGTAGACTGCGAAGCACGCTGGCTGTTACTTGTCAAAATGATTAAAGGAATGTTTGTGATTGAACAAAAATGGAATTTCTTTGATAGGGAAGTAACAAATTCCTTCAAAGTGGATAATATTATCATTATATTTTATTATACGGTTGATATTCATCAAAAACTGAACAATTTAAATACCTAGATGCAAGGTTTAACTGTTCATTGAATCAATCAGGGATATGAACTTACTGCATTTATGAAGATAGTCAAATTTTGGATTATATATATATATATATATATATATATATATATATATATATATATATATATATGATGAAAATTAATGCAATATCGTAAGAAAAGATGAGGAATTAAACCACATTCTCCGAAGACAATTTATTTCAGAACAGTTTCAGTGTATCTCACACCCTTTTTCAACTGATACTGGGCAGAAAATATAAGAGAAATGCATATAAGCATAACACAAGATCCCCTCTTTTTCCCCCAATCCCCTACTTGTGGCTAATCTGGGGAGGGGGATGCTAAACATATTGCAGGGCTGGCATTTTACTATTTTGTTTATTTGCGATCTTATTACAGGATTAAAAGAAAATTGACCCTCAGATAGATTTGAATTAGGAACTGACGATATCAAGCTCGATTCTACGATTCTTCTCTTAAAATACATAGGTAGCTGATTTAAATAACATTTTACTTCCATTGAAATCGATCGTATGATTCTTGTCTCTAGCATGGCAAAATATTCCACTACTTTCGCTGCCCACTCTAATATCTCTTTTGTGTTTGTACAATCTCTTGTCTAGATTTCTCTCCGTTTCCCCTATATAAACTTTATGGCAATCGTTGCATGGTACTGCATATACTCCTATGTTATGATGTTCTTTGGGTTTCCTGGCCATCATCAATTGATTTAAGAAATTATTATATTTAAAGGCTAGATTAATACCCGCTTTTCCAAATATGTCCTTTAAACTATTTAATTTATTATTAAATAGCAATGTTATACATTTGTTGAAGTCGTTAGTGCGGGAAGGCTTATTACCATAGAATGTTTTCCTAGCTGCAAAATGGGCAGACGATATGAACCAATCGGGGTAATACAAATTAGAAAAAATGGTCCTGATAATGACAATTTCTTCATCTAAATAGGAAGGATGACATATTTTGTATGCTTTAAGGAAAAGGTTAGAAATTACCGATTTTTTAACAGTATTATCGTGAAACGAAAAATAATGTATATAGGCATTCGAGTGGGTTGGTTTCCTATACACGTCAAGTTTTAATTCATGGTGATCTTTATTAATGAGGACATCTAAAAAGGGTAATCTATTATCATATTCCCAACAATATTTAAATTTGATGGAGACGTGCAAATTATTTAAATTATTAAAAAAAGTATAAAAATCATGGCCATTAGGCCATACAGAAAATACATCGTCAATGTACCTTAACCATATAAAGTTAGGGGGAGAAATTGTGGGAAGGAGTTTAGTCTCAAAATATTCCTTGAAGAGACATGCCAATATCGGAGATAAACTATTTCCCATGCTAAGGCCAAATATTTGTCTATAAAATTATTTAAATTATTAAAAAAAGTTACAAAATCATGGCCATTAGGCCATACAGAAAATACATCGTCAATGTACCTTAACCATATAAAGTTAGGGGGAGAAATTGTGGGAAGGAGTTCAGTCTCAAAATATTCCATGAAGAACATGCCAATATCGGAGATAAACTATTTCCCATGCTAAGGCCAAATATTTGTCTATAAAATTATTTAAATTATTAAAAAAAGTATCAAAATCATGGCCATTAGGCCATACAGAAAATACATCGTCAATGTACCTTAACCATATAAAGTTAGGGGGAGAAATTGTGGGAAGGAGTTCAGTCTCAAAATATTCCATGAAGAGACATGCCAATATCGGAGATAAACTATTTCCCATGCTAAGGCCAAATATTTGTCTATAAAACTCATTGTTTACTCGAAACACATTGTCAGAGAGACATAATTCAACTAAATCGATAAATTTACTCGTAGAAATGGGAAAATTCAAATTAAGTCTAGGCATGATTTCCCGCAGAAGGCCCATGGTTCGGTCAACCGGAACTTTGGTAAACAAAGAGTTTACATCAAAGCTCAAAAGTTTTCCATCCGGTAATTGCAAGTGGTTGAGGCGGTCAACGAAATCTTGAGTGTTCATAATGTGTGCAGATGAGATTCTTCCTACTGCTGGATTTTTATGCTTGGCGAGCCATTTGAAGAGCTTATAAGTGGGAGAATTAATATTGGAAATGATTTGGCGTAAGGGACATCCCTCTTTGTTGGGCTTTAGGAGCCCATACATATAGGGAAGTGAAGGGTTCATACTCCTGAATTGATTAACTAAATCTGCGCTTTTCAATATTCTCTTCAATTTGTTGTTGAAATTTCTTGTTTTGTTATTGAGCGGGTCACTTTGTAGCTTTTCATATGTGCTCACATCATTAAGAAGTTCATTTAGTTTATCATTATAACTATGTTTGTCCAAAATGACTAACTGATTCGTTTTATCGGATTTGGTTATAACAATGTTGTTATTAAATTTAAGTTCATTTAACGCAATCTGAAATCTTTTAGGAAAACCAATTTGGTCAGATTTTTCAGAATATAGGGCACTAAGCATACAGCCACTAAGAAATTCACCACTTATTTGCTCATGTGAGGATTTGGCTATGGATACTAAATGGTCTAGTGAGAACTCATCGCATGACTTAATTGAAAAGCTTAAACCGTATCCTAACGCAAATTTTTCATCATCAGTAAGTACATGGGATGATAAATTCAGATTATTTTTAATGGGGTTTGAACCTTTAATCCAAAGACTGTTCATAAAAATTCGGTTAAGCTTCCACTTCAAATAATTGCTATGATGAAAGATTTTATTCTGAACACTTAATTCAATCACAGAAACTGCATGATGCCCTAAAAGTTCACCGCACTTATCAAACAGATTTCTTCTTCACCGTCTGAATTTGAATAGGAAAGTGTTCACTTCTCGCTTGGCGTTTTCTACACGTTCTTTTAATTGCGATATTGCATTAATTTTCATCATGAATACCACAAGAAGACACAACCAACTCAGGAATCTTTTCCATCTCCATCCTGAGCATATTCCTCTGTTTAGAAAATATGAGAGAAACTTGCTGCGTACTAAGAAGACCAAACTTCAATGGGACTTTTTAAATAACTGCTTACAAGAAAAAATCGTTCCAACAACCCTACTTACAACATCTTTAAGAAAGTCCAGTGATGTTCCGTTTAACATTATACACAGCTGTATATTATGAAATTTCTAAAAGTATACTGAATATTCTTTTAGTTATATGGGTCCAAATTCGTTGTAACTCTTACGTGAGGCTTGATAATTTTGTAACTTACCATAGATACTTCCTATTTTTACTTTTTATTTAATATATATATATTGCTGTTACTATTTATATTATTTTTCACATACTACAGGGTTTTTTCTTTACAGGAGAAAGAGCTAAAAGGCTTAGAGAATGCAAATATTTCCCAGAAAATTTCTGTTATAATTTATATGTGAATCAGTTACATTAAGACAATACAAGAGACATTTGACTAGGACGAGCGCTGGGCACATGTCTGAAATAATGGAAACTGTTGGATGTTCATGATCGAATTACAGTATGTAGGAATCATTCTGCAGATCTACGGCAATTCTCCACTTTTGAAAACAAATTGACTTATTGTAATGATATGAGAGACCTATTCAATGCTCTTGAACTAAACTATGAACCGAATCAGTGGAGTTTATTCATATATACATCCATTTACGGCATAAAAGCGGTCCTGTGGCACATTGGGAACATCCTGCCTTCAGTTCCAGTTGCTCATGCAGTCATTTTAAGAGTGACATACTCGCATGAAAATCTTGATTTTATTCTACACTGTATAAGTTACAAATAACGCGAGTGGCTAATTAAAGAGTGTGTATTTGACCTATGAAATGGGCTAAAAATTGGGTACACCAAAATTATGTGCTTCCTTTGCAAGTGGGGCAGTAGGACCTGATGAGAATATAATATCCGCTTAGAATGGTCGCCTTGGGAAACTATGGCACCTGGATGCCATAATGTA
Organism: Ceratothoa steindachneri; assembly: GCA_963969495.1. Lineage (NCBI taxonomy): Eukaryota > Metazoa > Arthropoda > Malacostraca > Isopoda > Cymothoidae > Ceratothoa > Ceratothoa steindachneri. Next base: position 118,605,424 of record OZ018330.1, on the reverse strand, counting down.
ATTCATGAGCCACTAGTTAAGAAGGCGGAAACCATTTTGCCCCCCCTTATATAAAACTAAGCCTAATGAAGCAATTTACTAAAGCACTGCAACATAACAAGCCATGTTTGCAGTACCTCAAAGCGATCTTTCCTAAAATAGGTGATGTCAAGATTAAAGAAGGCATATTCGTTCGTAGGCCCTTAGATTCGTCTACCTATATCTGATAAGGACTTCGAGGTGGTAATAGATAAAACTAAGCTAGCGGTCTGGCATACATTCAAAGATGTGTGCAAAGGAATTCTAGGGTAGCACCAAGGGGCACCGCGGAAGTGTATAGTAGAGAGCCTAATCAAGTGTTACCAAGATCTCGGATGCAATATGTCACTAAACATACACTTTTTTCATTCTCCTCTGTCCTTCTTCCAGAGAATGCAGAAAATGTGAGTGATGAAAATGTAGATAGGTTGCATCAAAATATCGCGTCAATAGAAAACAAGTATAAGGGAAAATGGAGCCCTGCCATGCTGGCCGACATCTGCTGGAACCTGCAGCTTGACACACCTAACACGTCTTACAAACGAAGTAAATACTAAAATGTAGGTTAATACATTATATAATGCTAACAAACATGCTGATTTATAATATATTGATGAATTAATTACAATGTACACATTTAATCTGAATTTATGAGCGAAATACATTTATGGTATCATGAAAATCGGTATTAATTTCATAATTATTAAATCGGCAATTTACAAGAAAGTGTTACGTGATTGGAAATTTTGATCGAATTTGAATTCAGCGCACTCAACTCCATAATAACATAAACATTAGATCTATGTTTCTATTCCCACTGAAATTTGTTGTACAGTGTTATCATTTACCACTTGCTTACAAAGTGACTGTTGTATGTCCATCTGTGTTCCTGTCCAGTCCTACAGTTCATGGTGATTGACCTCCTCGCAGGTTGTAATTTCGTCCTATATCTGGATGCCTCTGATTTCAGTTTCCGCATTGGGCTAGACAAGATACCTCGCTTTCCTGAAGCCTCCAATTATGACATTTCAAAAGAATGGCATAGTTGAAATGAATGTTATGTGTGGTCTTTATTCTGGGGACAAAATCCAGACGGGGATAAGGAATGATCAGGGAATTAAGCTGTCATATTTGCTTTCACAATAGCCTAGAAAGAAGTATTGCTTCTCGTCGGGAAAGGGGTGGAGAATGGACGACAGCGTCAAAGATAGCCTCTTTTTAAACAAAATTCCTTGATCCAGCCGGATTTGGTGGCGTTTTCGACGAACCTCCTTCTGTCTTCTCCTTTCGAAAATCAAGAGTTGAGCCAGCCATTGTGAGTCCAGTGGAATAATTAATATTCAAAAACAGTGAGTACGTTTCGTGAATAGAAATAAAAGCATAGGTAAGACAGTGGTTATATACGGATATAGGATAATGAGAAAGGAAGGTATTCAGGAAAGAAATTGAAAGGTGATAGGAAGAGTTAAAGGTCAGTGGCTAGACACCACTATAACGTGCTTCTGTGTGTGTGATCATGGTCGTATTTTCTGGGCCTGTAGGAGTGAGCAGGTGGAAGGACGAGGTATTAGTAAAGTAACGCGATAATTATGATGTTGCTAGCATATGTTTGGATAGATGTTGGTTGTAGGGAAATTAGTGTTTTGTATCAGTGTAGTTGTAGATTAATGTAAGAGCAACAAAGTATGGCGCCCATTTTGAAGTTATTTTCTCGTCGCTAGCCCTGTCCGTTGATCAACGCCCCACGCGCGTGCTCGATAATTATTCCAGAAAAGTGGCGCGTGCATGAGGCTATTACGTCACAGCACCCGTATAAAAGGACGCTTCCTTACTGACGGCGAATACAGGAAAAAACGGACAGGAAAAACTATCACGCCTCCTACCACTCCACAAGGACCTAAGCTCGTACAAGAATAAGTCCTAGAAACATCATATTACACTCAAAAACCCTTAAGTGAACTATACAATGACGACTCTAAAAATATTACACTTGAACTCTGACGGATGGACAAATAAACAGAGAGTGTATGGCAATGTATTAAGACAATGCGACCCAGACCTTATATTTATTTCCGAAGATGGAATAAATGACGCAAACCCACTAAAAATCTTTCCCTACGAAGTCTGGACCAAAAATCACAGCGGAGAACGTTATGACGGATGCGCTATAGCTGTGACACGAGGTCTTGACTTTAGATCAATAAGTGGACTCGACGAATCTTACCTTGCTGTGGAGGTCCGTACGGCAGTGGTACCCCTGGTCTTGGCAACGGGGTACCAACCCCCAAGAAGAGGGTATTTGCCCCTTCCCCACTTCTTGCAGCTATGTGGTCACTGCAGAACCGTTCTCTTTGCCGGTGACCTCAATGCAAGAATTAGTGCCTCCGGTTATACGTCGACCAACCCAGCAGGCAGGAATCTCGAGACACTTATCCATAGAGACATTATGACTAAAATTGGACCAGACTTTCCCACATACATCACTCACAGGTCAGCCACCAAACCGTACATTGTTCTAACAAGCAATATGTTCCCATATAATTACTTCATTGAGCCAGGCCTCCCAATTCCAAGCGACCACCAGGCTATCCTTATTAGAGTCTTCAACCTCCCTTATTCAAATCCCTATCCCGGAGCAAAAGATCTACGCTCAAGACAACTGGGATAAGTATAAACAACTCCTCGAAAGTTATAACCCAGAACCCTTAAATAATGCCTCCCTAGAAGAAATTGACGAGGAGTTGGATAAATTGAATGAAAATTTATTAAAAGCCGACAAGGAAGCCGTCCCCCGAGTTAAGTTTAAAACTCTCCCTGCCCCCTCATAGACCCCTAGAATGAAATCCCTCGTGAGGGAGTATAGGGAACGGATCAATGAAGTAAACCTCACTGCCCCCAACATCAACACACACCGACAAACACGACTCATACGTGACGAACTAATGACTCTTATAAGGGACCAACAGAATGTACTCTGTAATAATTTAATTGACGGACTGAACGTAGAAACCGACTCACGTACATTCTGGCAGACAGTTAAACGACTAAAAGGCGCACAACCAGCAAAGACTATCAAGCTTAGATGTGATGAAACTGAAATTTCTGACGTGGAAAGAATCGAAGAGGAATTCAGACTCTTTTGAGCATCTATATTTAAGATATCCCCAGAAGAGAATAATGACTTCGATTTAGACTTCGAAGACGGAATTATTAACGACCTGAATGATCAAATACACAGAACCCACCCTCACCATTGCGTATCACAGGATAGGAAAATGGAAGGACTCGGCGGTAGAATTACCGCCAAGGGACTCTCAATGACCTTAAAATCCTTTCGACAGCGAGCACCGGGGCATACAGGACTGACGAAGGAGAATTTTATTCGAGCCCCGCCCAATATCTTATTGGGGCTCATGAATATCATGAACGCGTGCCTAAATGTGGGTTACTTCCCTGACCACTGGAAGGTAGCGAAAATGATATTCATTCCAAAAGCCGGTAAACCACCGGACAGTCCAGCTAACTTCAGGCCTATATCTCTCCTAGAATTTTCAGGGAAAGTCTTGGAGAAGATATTGGCCAATAGGGTAAATACGTTCCTTGAGAATAATAATTCTCATAATAATCAACAACATGGCTTCCGAGCGAAGCGAGGAACAGACACGGCGCTAGCCGTAATTACCGAAAAGTTGGCATAAGTAAAATCAGAAAAACGCCACGCAAAACTGGTGCTACGCGATGTCGAAAAGGCCTTTGACAAAGTATGGAGGAGAGGCATACAATACAAGATCTTACAACTAGGCCTCAATCCCATACTCGAGAGGATCCTTTGTGACTACGTGATGGAAAGGAGGGCGTTTTTGAGTATCAAAGGTTATAGCGGCCCCGAGTTCGAACTCGAGGCTGGGGTGCCGCAAGGCGGGTGCATCAGTCACCTGCTCTATAACATATACACCATAGACCTTCCCCAACCTTTGACTGAGGGTTACTTGTACGTTCAATTTTCGGAAGACATAACAATGATATGTACGGGGTCTTATCGGAATGCGAATTTCATGGCACGGAGTACGGCAGTGGAAATCAAAAAAATCAACTCTTTCGAGAGAAGATGACAGATATCCACCAATGCCCAAAAGTTCCGTGTAATTCCACTATTCCGAAGGACACTGACAGACATCCTTGTGGGGGGTGCACGCATCCCATACCGCACGGAGGGCACGGTTCTGGGACTACATATTACAACTGTTTGGTATAGGAATCATGTAGCAAAAACTACACAGAATGCACGAGGGACTTGGGTGATTTTTTCAAATTCGTAAACCTGAGCACCTCCAACAAACTTAAGATCTATAATGCGTGCATTCGCTCAAAACTCCTGTACCCCCCGCTCCCTATAAACGTAGTTTCCAAGACCTAAGTCCTTAAACTGCAAAGGGTCCAGAATAAGGCAGTATACATCATTACGAAAGGCCGAAGGAGAGAAGGGAGAAGGCAGAGTGAACTCAATGGTGAACTGGGGATGACTCCCATAAACGTGGAGCTTCACCTCAGAGCAACCAAAATCTGGGACAAGGTGCACCGGCACCTCCCTCTCAAGTTTGTGCTCGAGCACATTGACTTCGACAATTTACGCAACATAAGACGACCAATTTCGTTTAAAAGCAGCAGACTACCGAATGACATTGACGTCGACCCCAAGTTCACTTAAAGCTAGAAAACCCCTATTCACAACACAAATCATGAACAAAGCCAAGCGAATTTAGCCACTGAATTAGCATTTGCTGAATTTCGTTCTAATAAACACTTCCCCAAATTTTTGTGCGAAATATCACCATAAAACAATAACAAACTAATCAACACATAACAAAAATCAAATCTGGGTGTGAAATACCCAGAAATAAAGATGAAAATCTTCTACAAAGCCACGTAGAGATAACATCTACAACTACAAAGGCTTGAATGCCCAGTGCATTACCAGATGATATATTTATATATTATAAAAAAAAAAAAAAAAAACGCAAAGAAAGCCACAGATACCCTTTCACCAGGGATCTGTCTATCATACTACCTTTCATTTTTACTTACCTATAATTTTGCCCTATTTCCCCACTATTTCGCCTACTAAAACCCTCTTCTACTATATTCCTAACTTTTCATGTCCAATGTCCAATGAAATGAGAAGAACCCGTTCAAGTCCGTACAGCGAGGACCCTTACTCTATCTCCTGCCAGTTTGACGCTGACCTGCTATATGAGTGCTACTAATCTTGGATGTTGATTGTTATCCATTCGGGAAGTCTGAAAACCGTGGTCTCGTTTTGGCTCCACCCCCCACCCTCACCTACTTTTTGCGTCACTCAAGATTATCCCCGTGTGGTACACCGGTCCCTCGGCCACACCAATCCTGTAATCCCTTGTCACCGGGATCTATCACCACCTCCGCCGTCGCCATCCGTGGATTCTTCCTGCGTTGGATTACCCTTATCCGAGGTGTTCCTCCACTGCTCCAGTATCAGGTATTTTGAAATAGTTCTTTCAACTTGCGCCATTATTAGGCCTCCGAGAAAGTATCGAGTATCCCTCCGCATCGTGGGAAAGGGCGTAAGACGGAGGGGTTATTCCGTGTGTACCTCGTACTCGAGGAGTACAGCCTATTGTTTTCCACTTAATTAATATAACGTGAATTCTCCGTAATCGTGCACCCCTTTTATATAACGACTTGGGTCATTTGTGGCCAAGGTGATTTTAAGTTAATATAAATCTTATTTTTGTGTTTACCAAATATATATTTTGTATTTATGGTCAAGAAGTTCTTCTTATCAAATTACAAGATTAGAATTTTTCTTGCGTTTCTCTTTCCCTCGCTGATACTCAAGACCCCACCTGGTAACAAACCGTAACCTACATAGTGTAGCCTAGTGGCGCGATCTTTTGTCCTTCTCGAAGCGAACTTAGCTTTCCTTCTTAATAAATATTCTGGCGACCTTGTTAGTTTGTTAAAGTTATAAAGGGCCGCGTGAAGTGAGTTTCGGGTTTGCCTTTACAATTAATATTTGTCAAATATGGCGCAGAGAATCGTCGTGTGAAGGATGTATCTGAGTTTTGTGGCGGCTGTTTAATTTAGGTCTGGTGTATTGGTGTAAAGACCATTTACTTTCAATTTATTCTACATATACAGGGTGACCCCCAATAAAACCTAAACACACTATTCGTGATATATCAGTCATTCATTCAGGAGCAACGCCTATGAAAACAACTAGATCTCAAAGGGAGCTCGAGCAAAAAAGTGCAGGACACTTTCGTGCATCAGTTAGAATGAGAAAAAGCGCCCACCAAGAGCAGAATTCAGGACTCGGCGGACCAGTTTAAGAACTAAGGGACAGTGGAGAATCTCAATGTAGCCAGTAACAATCATCCAAGCTATTCAACACGCCCCAGGAAGCCTATAGCTGAGCTGGCTGAGAGCATGAGAGAGTCAGTTCATCAGACTCCAAAAGGCTCTATGTGCAAGCGAAGTCAGTCCCTCGATATATCTTGCGAGACTTGCAGGAGAGTGCTAGTAATGGAAGTAAAGGCCTACCTATCCCGAATACAGAAGAAGCAGACCCTTACAGCCTCATACAAGGAGTAGAAAAGGCTATGGCAGTCAAGATATTGGAGAAGATTCAGGAGATCCCAACTTTTCTTAACCTCCTTTGGACTTCAGATAAAGCTCACTTCCATCTTGAAGGAAAGGTAACCTCGAAAACAAATATCTTATGGGGGACCTCCAGGCCAAATGAGATAGCTACCAAGCCCCTACACTCCGCTAAGTGCACGGTATGGACTGTAATCTGAGCCAGAGGCATCATCAGACCATTCTCTTTCAAAGAATCTGGCGTGACAGTGACAGCCACTAAGGATCGGTATGTTGAGGTCCGCAAAACATTCAAGATGGAGCTGCAGGCCCTGTTCCAATCCCTTATAGGGAATTCCTGGTTCCAACAAGGTGGAGAAAGCTCTCACACCTCACACTGTCCCAAGATTGGCTGAAAAAGAACTTTGGTGGCCATGTGATTAGTCTCAAGACTGATTTTGAGTGGGCAACTCACATCCCAGACCTTAGCCCCAAAATTTCTTTCTCTGGGTCAATCTTAAAGACAGACTGTACGCAGGGAGACCGAGGACCATCATACACCTAAAGAAAGCCATCAGGGAGGAGATCAGAACCATTAGTCAGTCGGTTTGTAAGTACGTCATGGACAACTTTATGCTGCGTCTCAAGAAATGCACAGAGCTAAAAGATGTAGGTCATCTCTAACACGTGCTCTAGAATAAAGAAGAAAAGTCAAGACTCTGATGTTTTAATATGATGTTTTTAAACACAATAAACTAGTTATCACTAAAGTTTTATTCAATCCATGCAGAAAATTAAGTTGTCGTGGAATGGCTAGACTATATATTTATAGTTACGTAGTGCTTAGGGCCGAAGTTGGTTGAAGACCGTTAGTACAAGGGGAAATGGTTTATTATTAACTTTGCGGGGTCCTTTTAAACAAATATTTCAGAGTGCAAGTTAGCCAAAGATTATCAGGTAGTTGGTACGTGCTAGTGTTGCAAAAGAAAAACAATGACGAAAATATAACTTTACTAACAACAAAAGGATATATATATATTTAAATAGAAATTGGGTTTAAATGTAATAATGGTCGCCCAGACGGAGTTAAAGATCTACACGCGATCAGGCAGGTTTATTAAGGGATTAAAGAAATCAGATACAGTTGGTGATTTAAAGGTGGATTTTAAACTGGTGCGTTTACACAAATAATGGAGCAATTGGATAAGCCAGATTTAAAATCAATCTGCAGGCGGCAACAGTTACGATTACCTTATGCGCTCTTTCCTTGAAAGGGGCCAGTTAGGTTACAGTGAGTGCCACGGAAGAAATCGGTTTACCTCTGGCTTCATATGAGTGAGCACTTGCCGCCTTCGGAGTTGGGAATCCTTGTCAAGTCCTTGCCGATTGGCTATGGCAGAGTTCACTGATGTCGAAGCTTGCCGATTGACTAAGGAAGAGTTGACGGATCGATTTAGCCTTCAACTTGAATCGAAATCAACGCTGGGGGCAGGAGCATCCTTCACTTTGTTCTTCGGAGTAGGTGGAAGTCTAACAGTACTGCTCTCTCAACTTATTGAAAGCGTTATATAGGCGCTTGGTGAGGAGGCTCCAAGCACGCCCGCGATCTTGGGGAAAAGTCGGCGACTCCTCCGAGAGAAGGGGGAATCATGATAACTATCGTTGGAATGTCCAACAGATTCTAATCTTCGAGCGGAAACCCGAATGCTCACGAAGATGTGGCCATGTGTGTGTGTGGGGGGGGGCGATTACATCAGTCCCTATGCAAATACATACAGCTGGGACGATTGATAATAGCGTCGGCCGCCTCCTTGCCTAGGTTCAGTCATGCTTTCACCGGCTCCATGTGGTGATCTCCGGATCCACGTGGGTAGAGAAAGGCACGTAGCCGCCATTTGACCTCATTCTGCTACATAAGTAATGAGGCCTATCGAAAGTTGGGGCCCATTTTTGGGGGGTAACCCTGTACGAGTTTGTTTGTGAGCCAAACTCTATATCTATCACTCCATACGCCTTTTCTATATTCACCCATTTACTCATCTTTCTCCTTTTTATCACTCTTAACATTGTCCTAAACTTTCCGCACTTCTACTTAAGCCACCAAACAGAATTAACTCCACAAATCAATCTGACTACCTGAGCATTAAAACTACAATATCCATGTACTCACCTACATACCATCAAAATTTCGTAAATGATGGCTCTCAGCAAAACAGCCAGGAATCAATATAAGGATACCTAAAAAGAGAAGAGATAAAACACTTATAAATGATACAAACATAACAATAACAGAATTTCCCAACCTCTACATGCATATAATGGAATATAGATTACGTTTCATATCTCGAGAAATAAATCGTAAAATGAAAACACTCCAACTATTAACGATAGAGATAATATAATTAAAAAAACGATGAGCAAAAAGCAATAGTTATATATATTCCAAACAATCAACAGGAATTATTTTATCAAAATATCCAATTTGTCACGCCATTTAACAATAGCAACATAAAACAGATAAACAGATGAAATTCTGTGAAAATAAGGGCGACACCATACTGATACAGGAATCTCAGTAGTATGCCAAGAGATCCTTGATGGTGATAGGTGAATTTATTCTTCGACGCATGCTCTCCACAATGGTGCAATACTGGAATGGTATGTACCGATCTTCCAGTCGATTTGTTTACATTTTAGGTCCTCCTGGTAAAGGGTTCGTTTTGGAATTTTTTCCTGCAAGGTATACTTACGTGCTTTCTCGTTTATTATATCATCATCAGGTCCTGTCAACAGAGAATATTATATTAATCAATAAATATGAGGATATGTGAAGAGATATTGAATGTTACATCCCTCATACTGATAACAGGATTTCATACATTTCAATAGCATTACCATTTAACCCTTTAAGCCTCACTGCCACGCCTGTGTTCCATGAATTTAACTCGCTGTTTAAAATATTCTTATATATTTATTTTAAAATTAATAATATTTTATATATAATTTTAGGTTTATATTATACGTATTTAAAGACTAACTGGCAACTCAATTTTTTTTTTTACCTTATACGGAAGAACGATCAGTTGAGTCTTAAAGCTAATTGGAAGTGGGTTTTTTTATATATCTTTCGGTAAGTTTTGGAAAATAATTTGGGATCTACAATTTTTAAATGAAATAGCATAACATCTATAATTTGATTGTAAATCAACTCCCCCAAAATAAAGTAAATAATTACTCGAAAATTTTTAATAATATGTATACAGCACACATACGTGTCATTGTTCTTTACGGGAAATTTTCTATATCGGAATTTTTAGTTCTCTAGATTATATTCCCCATAACCTCAGAATGCCATATTTACCATTTCAAATATTCAGTTTTGTTTGCCACCTAGTTAATACTACAATACATAATTTATTAATTATTTTCAAATAATTTTGGTAAATTACTAGATTATGGTGGCCTTGGTAATAGGCTACGCACACCCAACATATATATATATATATAAATATATATATATATAAATATATATATATATATATATATATATATATATATATATATATATATATATATATATATATATATATATATATATATATGTTTATATATATGTTGGGTGTGCGTTTACATTATTTAATGAGACAATGCGCATTATATATCAGATACAGGATGTTACATACGAAGTAAACACTTTGTTCTTCGAGAAAATGAAGTCCAGCAATTATTATCATGTGATCACAGTGATACTGAAGATGTAGCCGTATTAGATGAGGAAGATATGAGTTTTATAGAACAAGATTTAGAAGCTACTCAAAATGACCAGCTGAATAAAGGTATTGCAATCCGCCCATGATTATACAACCAATCCCTGAGTCCAGTAGTAGCTACTTGATGCTACTTTACATCAAACTTCAAGTGAGATTGCAACTTTCAGATGGAAGAGTGTATCAAATGAAGAAACAATAACATCTCTTGAGAGCCCTGATAATTTGGAAGCCTATGATTATGGAAAAGTGGTGATCAATCTGAGTGATGATCCAAATCCTTATGAAATATTTAACAGCGTAATTAGTTTTGATGTTTTTCTAAATGAAATTGTAATTCCTCAAACCACCTTTTAGAGTCAGCAAAAAGGTCATGTCTTTACAACTAACCTAGAAGAATCGAGAGCGTTTTGGGGAATGAATATAGTAATGGGATATCATCATCTTCCATCAATTAGGAGTTAATGATCAAGTGAACCAGATCTTGGTGTTCCATTTATATCTAGCGTAATACCTTTGACGAGGTTCGAAGAAATTAGATCTTTATTATACTTTAACAACAATGATCAAATGAAAGCACGAGCTGATCCATTACACGATAGAGCTTATAAAGTCAGAACTGTATTAGATCATTTCAATAAAACATTTCTATCTGCTATGAATCTTAGTAAATGCCAATCAATTGACGAGCACATGATTAAATTTAAGGGTCATAATATCATAAAACAGTAGGTGAAAGGAAAACTAATCAAATGGGGCTTCAAAAGTGGTTCAGATGTGATTCTAAATCAGGACATTTGTTCGAATTTGACCTCTATACTGAAACAAAAATGAAAAATACACATATGGATTGGACGAAGGAGTTGCTTTAAAACTTACAGGAAAAATTCAAAGTATTGGTTGTAACATTTTTTAACATAACTTTTTCAATTCGCCTTCGCTCCAATCCATGTTATCCAAGAAAAAAATAAATAGTGCAGGAACCGTACGAATGAACAGAGACAGTATTCCAAGATCACAGGTACCTTCTGATAAAGACCTGTAAAGAGGGGATATATCTTGTATTGAATCAAATGACTTTTTTATGTAAAATAAATGGAAAATAAAGCAGTGCACATGCTGTCGAATTTTATATCGGCATTTCATGTTTTGTAAGTGCACTGTAGGGAAAAAGGGAACTAGTGCTAAAGAGAAGATTGAATGCCCTGCTGTTGTTAAGCACTACAATACTCATATGGGTGGGATCGATACAATGGGCCCCCCAAAAGTAACATCAGTTTGACCCTAGGTCAAACGTTAAAAATTATATCACAGTATTTCTGTTCTGGTTTAGAAAGCAATAAATAATGCCTTCATCGTGTTTTGCAAATTAGAAAGAACGTCAAATATTTAAAAAGTTAATGCAAAAGCATTTAGAAGAGTTGTGGCTGATAGGTTGATTGGAAACTACTCTAACAGAAAATAGCCCCACCATCAACTTCTATTGCTGTCAACCCCCCAAAAAAACAAGATACAATTTACAATCACCCACGCCAACACATTCAATACGAAAATCTTTTGCAGACAAGTTGTAACGTGTGCACTAAAAATAACATTTATAACAGAACCAATAATATGTGTCTAAATGGTAGAAATTGCTTGGAAAATATCACAAATAATTGTAAAGTGATATTTACGTGTTTAATGTTGTATATATATTATTTTTAGTTGAAAATATACGCATTCAATAATGATTTTTCCTGCATTATCCATATTTTTATACAAATAATTGAAAATGGAAATAAGTGATACATATTTGGGCAAATCATATACATAAATATGTTTTTAAATGTTTAATAAATTCAATTACAATATAATATTGTTTGCATCTTTATAATATTAATAGAAAATGTTATTATAGGCAGCAAAGGTAAAAATTATTGTAAAGCATACCTAAATAATTGCCCCTGAGTCTCAATGGAACACATATATGTGCCATGCAATATTTTTATAATGTACTAAATATTTAATATTTTTTAAGTAAAATATTAAATACCACTCCTAAACGGCCAATATATAACATTTTTATAATAAAAAATTAATGCTCTTTTTCTTGTTCTTTAAAGGGTTAAGATATTTCAAAAACGGTTATCAGGAAGCTTGTACTTTTATTTTGATTTTCAAGTATATGCGACACATCTATAGCAGCCTCGATGGTATTGCAAGTCTTGAAGTCACCAGTTTATAAGAGTAAGGTGAGTGTTTGATGGAGTCTGACTGAGCGTAGCGTGGCAAGAATCGAAGGCTTGTAGGTAGTGGGCCTATTTTGTCTTCCAATGAATGTGTTCTGACTCCCAAAGTTTCTCACAGGAAATGCGCTTTTAGGTTGGGTTCCAAAAGGTGCCTCGGTAATCACCGGTTAAAGTAAAAGGACTCGAGAGGAAATCGGCGATAAGTAGGTTTTATTCTTAGGTAGGGCCTACTAAAAAAGGAGCAAGCGGAACAATTCGAGTCTTGCGTGGGAATGTGTAGGTTTTCTGTTCATGCTCTATAGCTGAGTTTGGCAGGATTCGGGGATAAGGGAACGGATTTGTGACGCTAATGATAGCAATAAGCTGCTGATAGACGACTTAACTGATTCCCTCTCTTTAGTTTTGTCTCTTTTCCTCTATGTGAGTTCAATATTTATATGCCTCTCGTTTCCAAGAGGCGTGACCTTTTTCACTTTATCTGGGCACGGGGCGGAGCCAAAGATCAGAAATATGTTCGTCAGTTTCTTCTTTAGGTAGAGTTACAAGAGTTACGTGCATCTAATTAACCTACATATTTTTCCACGTTTGGGCCTATCCTATATCAGCAAGATCGTTTGCCTTTCACAGTTTCTCGGAACTTTAGCCGGTCAAGGCAAACATTACTTGGTATTCGTTCAGCTTTTCCCTGCTTTCTATCATTGAGATCGTTTCCGTCTGGCAACTGTTTCCTAGCGTACATATGTTTGTTTGTGACCGCGTGAGAACTCTGGCAATCCGCCTGCTCGATTCATACTTTCTTAATAAATATACAACTGTGTTGTAGTATTTCTCTCTATTTTACATTGACTCACTAGTTATTACATGGCATATTATTTCATTAATTCATGCGTGTCCCAATTGTCAGGATTTCATAAGTTTATCGACCATCCATTTGTTGAGGTTTCTAGCTGGGCCTACCTCTCCTGCAATTTGGGCGCCACAGGCCCACTTTTCTTGCATTTCAAGTGCCACAAAGACTGCCCCTTGAGTTATGGATTAACATATACAAAAACCTAATAAGCATCGACTTGGGGTAAATAATTTGTTGCATTAATCCTGCTACACTCTAAAATGGCTTTGGTGTCAAATATAAAGATCCATTTAGTCTACAATTCGGAGTATTTTACTAAACCTCTGATTACACTATATGGCCAAATATAATATATGCTATATATACTCTTTGGTTTGCAAGAGAGTTAATATGTGCGAAATATCGAGGCGTCCGAACAAATTGCTTCTTTACTTTAATATCATACATCGAATATGATATTAAACTATGCGGATCCTATATTGCGAACAAAACCTTTCTCTTTATATTTAAATTAATTTGTGTACGCACGGAACTAAGAATACGGGGATAACTTTCAAATTAATATTTACATTGCCCTCATACACTTGATTTGTTCTAATAAAATTCATATCATTCCTCATACCACCGGACACTGAATTTATTTCTGATTACACATTTTAGACTTAAGTAAGCACTAAGTTTACGCATTTTTATCTAGATATGTACTTAATTTGCACTTTAACCTGATATTAAATGGTATTTTGAAACTCTATTATTGTCTTTATTAATATTTGAACTTTTTGCTCGAACGAATGACGTGCGTTCTTATGTTGATTTACACCTGGTTCAGTGTTGGCCCATATGAGCGGCAATGATGATGGGCGCTGTGTCCTTATGTGGGGACTGGGAAATCTTTTGCATGGTTAGGTCTTAACCTAAGTCTACCTGTCGCGGTTCATCTTAGCTCATTCAGCTGCTTACATTGGTCCGGTGAGCAGAAAAAGAGTTGACCCTATTACCATCCTAATGTTCGCTTCGACAATGTCGACGGTGAGGGAGTTTACCGGGTATACTTCTTCTTGAGTTGAGACTAGGCTTGGGGTTGGCGAAAGATTAGCCAGTCATTCGCTGTGTGAATCCATTGTTCTTCTCGATTCCTCTTCTTTCCCGAACAAAAGGAGTCACCACATATGGAGTTAACAGTAAAGAAGGTGACCGGTGCTAAGGTTGACTTTTTATTTTTTTGTAGAGGAAATTCGCCAGGCGTACTCCTTTTCTGTCTTTGAGTGGTTACTGGTCACGGAGTCTACCTCCTTGGGCGAGGATAGCCCATAACCGGTGACAAGGCCTTCTTCTTCGGGCCTATCTGAGGTCTAGGCTAAAGGCTAAGAAAGGATGGACGAGAGGACGGACTTGGGAGGCTAACAAAGGCAAAAAGTTATACGGGTAGACGAGTTAACTGATTGTGATTCTATCTTTGTCTTTTTTACTATGTCTGTGTTCACTATATACGAGGAGCTGTCAATTAGTTTTGCAATTCGGATATAAGGAAACAAGATATGAGGGAAAGTGTTTTATTCTTTTTCAATATAACTACCCTCGACTTCAATGCAATTCTGCCACTT
This sequence comes from Ceratothoa steindachneri, assembly GCA_963969495.1. NCBI lineage: Eukaryota > Metazoa > Arthropoda > Malacostraca > Isopoda > Cymothoidae > Ceratothoa > Ceratothoa steindachneri. The sequence continues at coordinate 118,590,339 of OZ018330.1, read as the reverse complement.
GTCCCTGAGGCTCCGAATTCCCGACAACCAGAAATCTTCCGACTGCTGTTCAATCCACTCCTGGACAGCGAGCTGGACATATTCATCGTCCCCAAACCAGCGTCTACGCAGTGCATCCTTGAGCTGGCGGAATAAAAAGTAGTCGCTAGGGGAACCCAGTGGTGGACCCACATTTCATCACCTGTCACTATGCGTGACTCGAATCTCGCCGGGTCCTAGTTGTACAGGATCAGCAGCTACTCCGAACTTTAATGACGTTGAAGTCGATCATGGGGCATGAGGTTTCTAGGGACTCAACAGGCAGAGACCTTGGGCATGGCCAAATTGTCGTGGATGATGTTGATAACACTTCCTTGTGATATTCCAAGTTCTCGCTTGATTTCTTCGACCTTTACCCGTCAATTTTCGAGGATCATCCTATCCACACGGGCCACATTGTCCTCGTTGGTCACGACTGAAGGGCGTCCTAGACGGGGTTCATCTTCAAGGGACTCATGAACATGGCAAAACTCCCTATTCCAGCGAGCAATAGTTGCATAGGAAAGGGCGGTGTTGGTGTACACTGCAATCATGCATTCATGGATCTGTTTTGCATTCTTGCCTTCTTTGGTTAAAAATTTGATCACTGCACGGTGCTCAACCTTCTCCATTGTAAAAAAAAATTGTGACTCACGATCTGCGATCAGCTACTGCTTCTTAAATAGCCGAGGTAGGAGCGTGCGGCTGCAGGTCCTGACTTGCCATAATCTGTCCTAATACCCCCACAAACAGCCATCCCCCTTCCTCTGTTTTGCCCTACCGATTCGCAAAGATTATTGACCGACCTTCGTATGTATATATGCCTCTCGTTTCCAAAGGCACTGGTCGGAGCCAACATCAGAAATATGTTTGTCAGTTCTTCGTTAAGGCGGAGTTACAAGTGTCATGTACATCAAAGGAACCTACATATTTTTTCATCTTTAGGCCTATCCTGTATCAGGTAGACCGTTTACCTTTCACAGTTCCTTGGAAATTTTAGCCGTTCAAGGCAAATATTACTTTCTATTTGTTTAGCTTCTCCCAGCTATCTATCATTGAGATCGTTTCCGCCTGGTAGCTTTTTTCTAGGGTGAGTATGATTGTGTGACCCCGTGTGAACTCTTGCTATCTGCTTTGCTTGATTCATACTTTCTTAATAAATATACAAATGTGATATAGTATTTCTCTTTATTTTACATTGGTTCACTATCTATTACATGACATATTATTTCTTTAATTCACGCGTGTACCCATTTTCAGGATTTCATAGATCCAACTGTTGCCCATTTGTGGTGGTTCCTTGCTGGGCCCACCTCTCCTGCAATTTGGGTACCACATGGCTTCTTTCCTTGCATTTTGGGTGCCAAACATGCATGCAAATATACCCAAATACATTCCTAGAAATACCAGAGAAAGAAAAAAATATCTAGGTTGCCGAATGTATTTGGCCGTGGCTATACCTAAAGGAAACAATCCAAATATTAGAAGAACAACAGGCGAACATTTTAGGTTACTTACATGTTGACGAAGAGGGTCGCACTACGCAAAGGGAAGAGAGGCGCATAACAAATCATGAATAATTCGCGGTTCTACAAACAGTGAAGCAAAAAGCATCAGGTAAAAGCGTGGTAACAGAATAATACCTAACGAATTCACTGAACAACATCCATGACACCAAACTAAATATCTTTAAAGATGCGCGAGCATGGAATACTCTCGTAGCACTTAATACTGCAAAGATGATCTCCCTCCATTAACTAGGATAACCTAAGCACTAAATAGAACGGTACTGTTTCATTTCACTACTAGATTTCCAGGAAAACTCCTCGAAAATCTCCTAAGCAAAAGTCTGAAGAACTATTTAGTAAAAAAATAATATGTTAAACACCCAATAACAAGGATTTAGCAGACGGCACTGACAATAATTACAAAAGAGATCGCAATAGAAATAGCAAAAAGGCAGCAGACTTGACGTAATAATCTGGGATATTTTCAAAGCTTTTGACAAGGTGTTGGTGTATAACAGCCTTTACATACTTCACGCCTATCACAGCATTAAATCACCTTTCTATTTTCATTTTGCTAGGATTGGTTGCAAAACATAGATTTTAAAGTGGCAGGAATCCAGCGATTCTTTGTTTAAAACTTGTAATGCCAAGCTTATTAACATTTAGGGTTTCGGATGTCAGAGCTGCATATCCTAATCTGCAAGCATTAATCGACATGCATTAATTTGTTTACGCTCCACACTATTATTCTTTTAACCAGACGCAATTAAGTATAGGGTTAACTCTAAATTAATATCTACACGGACTTTTTACAGTTATTATGATGTTAACTTTAAATTAATAATTTGATAGACTTTGTACACTTAATATTGGGTTATTAATAATTTTACAGACTATACACACTCGATTATTTTTTATTAAAATTACTACCGGACACTAGATTTTTTTATTGTTTATTCAGAATACTTTAAAACATGGGTGGTAATGAAGTTTGCTAGGCATACTTATTCTTGAGCTGAAAGTAGGCTTGAGGTTGGGAATTTTTAATTTCTGAGAGTTCGTTGCTTGTTGTGTGAATCTATTGTTCTTCTCGATCCCTCTTCTTGTTCGAGTGAAAATATCACCACTAATCGGGTGTAGGTATTTTGTCGGGGTTTGGTCCCCGGGTTACCTTCCTCAAATTGCTTAACCTTGACGCAATGCTATTGGGGTATTCAGATTACGGGCGGTGATCTTGGGCTGACTCCCCTTGTGGGGAAATACTCCTTTTGCTTTGGTTTTAGTGAAGTAGGCTGCATAAAAAGTACTGACGGAAAGCGGAATCAAAACTCTTTATTCGGTGGAGGACTCGGTAGGCTTGAGTAGAGTGAATTTGATAGAATTTATGGCAGGCCTAATAATATATAAGCCTATTTTTTATTAGCCTATAGCACTGTCAGCCCCCACCGACTCGCTTGGCGCTCGTGACACTCTGATTAACTAAATGAATAAATGAATAATGATGATGAAAATATTTTAGCCCGTGTATTTATAGCACCGTCCATTAAGGGGGCATGACTTGTCTTCTCTTAATCTGAATGCGGGGTGAAGCATATCAGTTCAACGTGTTTTCGTTTGTTCTTTGCTAAGACTGCTAGGCGGAGTCTAAGGGTGTGTACGTGTGCAGTGTGGATATGAGTGCATTACGAGTGTATTTGCATTTGGTCGCCTTTGATCTTTATCAGACCGGCATTCATGGCAAGATTGAATCCGCCGTTTAATAGGTTCACTTAAAATCTAGCTGGTCAGATCAGATACCTCCCTAAGTTTGCCCAGCTGTCTTCGTTATCTGTTTCCATACTATTGAGCTCACATATGTTTCCTCATGTGTGTATTTTTGTGAATCCGCGTGGGAACTCCAACGATTGCTCTTGCATCCTTACAAAGTTCTCTGTTTTTTTCTTAATACATATTAACATTTGGTTTAACATTATTTCCAAATATTTGTTTTGTCTTAAATTAATTCACTATTACAGGATGGTATGTTATTTCAATGTTCGATTTATGTGCCTGTTACAAGCCTTTGTAGGAAACATATGATACACATTAGTGAGGTTTCATTATTGAACCTATTCCGCTTTGCAATGCACTTTTCTCTTATTATTTACATGGACGAAAGCTATAAATGATCATTTTACCAAGATGTTATATATTATTTACAAAAAGAGAGATTCTTATTGATGTAAACTGCTATAGACTTTTAGATTAGTTGTATGTGCATAATTATTTGCGTGCCTATCTCAAGGCTTCAAAGGATTTATATGACATTCATTTATGAGGCTTCATTGTTGATCCTAATCCACCTTGTAATGGACGCTATAGGTGCAATATTCTGAAAGTAAATATAACCACTCAAAACATGGAACACAGTATGATAAAATTTCTACACAATTACTTAGATGAAAATATAGTCAAATTGCATAAAAATTGGCTATACGTATCGAGATTTCGACCTAGAAGCGGGGTTTCCTCAAGGTAGGTTTCTCAGCCTAACTCTCTATACCATATTTGTACACCAGCGTTCTACCTTACTTGACAGAGGAGACTGTGATTTCTATAAAACTAGCAGACGATGTCACACAGATTATCACAAGTGACTGGAACAACTGTCGAGATATTATTCAGAGGTCAAATAGAGGAAGATAAAGATAACGATTATAATAAGATAAACAAAATAAAACAAATTAAAAATAATAGCTAAAAAACGGAGCATAACAGCAGGAAATCAAAGGGATAGTTCTAGAGGTCAAATTCAACGAATGAAAACAATTGTCTTTTGACCCCCCAAAAAACAAACAAACAAAAGCAAAAGCGAAAACTACCATAAAGAATTTGCATACTGTAGATTCAGAAAAATATTAATTTGAAACAAACTCAAACTCTACATGGCTCTTTTCGCCCCAAAATGAAATACACAATAATCCCTATACACATTTTAAGCACACAAATCACAAATTCTCAGATGATCCAATATTGGGCTAGCAAATTTATAAGAAACGCAACCAAGAATGCCAAAGAAACGTCGGTGGGACTAATACAGAGAAAAAACATAAAACCAATAAACCAGATACTGCATGGATGTGCAATGGAATAAATGGAGAAACATTAACAAAATACGAACCGAAAATGAAATCAATCAGAAATACATATGTAGCTGACGATGAAAACCATCAAATGCGTTAGAAACAAGGACTCGACGGAAGCAAGAAAAGAAATTGCGGAATAATAACCCAATATTCGGCAAAAAAAACGAAAAGAAACCACTAGGCTGTATATTGAGAATAAGATCAGAAGAAATGAAGAAATTATTTTCACGATTATTAACAAGCAATGAGTAGTGATGATAGAACTCCAAAACTTATGGTAAATACAAAGCAAAATAACTACCAGAGCAAAAAGTTTTAGAAATAGCATTAAAAAATATGTCGAATAAAATGTGAAACAGAGAATGTTATGACTCAAATGAGCAAATGATAACTTAAAACAAAGCACGGTTACAAACCAAAAGGAAACTAAACTAAATGAAACAAAATCGAAAGCGTTTATCAGGAAGTAGGCACATCTAATTAATATTCGACCTCATTCAGATCATTTTCATATTCACTTTCTTCCTCATCCTCATAATTATTATCATTCGCATCTACTTACTACCGATTATTTAAAAAAAATATTTCACCAGCCAATACAATTTAAACACCTTTACTGACCTCACAGCGATAAAATCTCAGAGGTAGAGTCTTAGCTTAGGTCCAAAAGCATAGTAATAATGTTCGTTAAGCGCAGTTCAGTTGTGTTTTATATATATATATATATATATATATATATATATATATATATATATATATATATATATATATATATATATATATATATATATATATATAATATATATATATATATATATATATATATATATATATATATATATATATATATATATATATATATATATATATATATATATATATATATATATATATTAGGACTTGGCTACTACCCATTTCTCTAAATGAACAAACTTGAAGAAGTCTTTTGTACGGGTTGGCGTTCGAAATTTTAACTGGCCTTAGCTTAGGTCTGAAAGCTTAGTATTAAATTGGGTTAAGCACAGTTCAGTTGTGTTTGCTTTATATATATATATATATATATATATATATATATATATATATATATATATATATATATATATATATATATATATATATATATATATATAAATATATATATATATGTATATATCACGAGATTCACGAAGAAGAATGGTCCGATGATGCCTCTGGCTGAGATTGCATTCCATAGCGTGAACTTAGAGAAGTGTAGGGGCTTGATGGCTCCTTCATTTGGTCTGGAGGTGGCCCCCGAAAACATTTTTCTTCGAGTTTACCTGTACGCTTCCTGGGGCATCCTGAATGGCTTGAAAGGTTCTCACTGGCTGCATTGAGATTCTCCACTCTCCCTTAGTTCTCGAACTGGTCCGTCCAGTCCTGAATTGTGCACTTGGAGGTGGCTTTTTCACATTCGAACGGATGCACGAAAGTGTCCTGCACTTTCTTAAACTATCCTGTGTAGTAGTAATGTTTTGACGCAGTATATTCTTTGCTGGAGCTCTCATTGAGATCTAGTTGTGTTCACAGGCGTTGCTTCTGTCATGTCCCGCAAAGTGAGGGTGATTAGTAAATGAATGATGTATATATCACAAAAAGTGTGTGCAGGCCCGTTTTGGGGGGAGTCACCCTGTATATGTAAAATAAATTGAAATTAAATGGTTTTCGAAAACAGTGAAGTCATCAACTGTAGAACTACCATATTAGTTTATAAAGAACTGTTTATTTACATATTCTTGTAGTTTGAAACATTTGCACTAACACAATAAGGTTTGAACATATAATCTCAAAATGAGCCTAATACATAAGTTGAAGTTGAAGTTGAAGTTGAAGTTGATGTAAGAAGAATGAAATGTGTAGTAGGTATATAAAGATAAAAAGAGGTTTTAGAATTGCCCTGGTGTAGAGGGCTCCTCACAGGTTTGTTTATTATTTTTACAATTTATTTCTTCTCTTTATTTGTTGCTATTATTTGTCTTTATCATTTTATATATTTAATTATATGTATTTGTTTTTATTATATTTATTCTTTTTCATTTATTTATTTTTATTTTGTATTTTTTGTTAAGTTTTTTTTTTTTTTTTTTTTTTTTTTTAAACTATAACTAGGTAAATAAATAAATATTTTTTCTATTTCCTCCGTCGTGGCTTTCAAGCCTTTCAAGTTTATTGTTTGCTTTTGGTTTCTTGTTATATAATGTAATTTAAGGTTTAATAAATGTCTTGCCGGGGTTATTTGATTTGTATAGTAGGTTGTCATGGTTGGGTTCTATGGGCACTACGCCTTTTTTACTCTTCGCTTTCTTCTCTTGTTCTTATGATTTATGATGTTTTAATATCATACAGTTAAGTATAGAGACCAACTTGTTGATCTCGGGAGCAGTTTCTTCCAATTGGGAAGAGGGATCTTCTTTTCACGCGATCTCTGAATGCTCTGGGTATGTCCAGGTTTTGGTTTATATTCGGGAGTATTTCTTCTTCGATTTTGTCCCAGGTCTTTCTCCCTAGCCTTTGAAGTTCTACATTCAGAGGGGTTAGCCCTGCTCTTGCGTGCAGTACCGTCTTCTGAATGTAGTCCGACCTTTTTGCTCCAGCTATAAGCAGGGCTGCTTTGTTCTGCACTCTCTGCATCTGCCTGAGAGAGGTGAAACTCACAGCCTGCATGACCACTGCCGGGTACACTAATGTTGAGCGCACCAGAGCAGTGTATAGCTTTTTAAGGTTCTTGGAGCTGAGGTTTTTAAACCTATACAGTTTGCCAAGCTGTATTTTGGCTAGGGAGATTCTCTCAGTAATGTGACCTTTATACCTTTTGTAGGTAAATTGTAGACCCAGGACTTTTCCTCTGTTACCATATGGGTAAACATCACCATTCACTCTGACATCCACATGTTTGCGGCGGTTAACTGGTAGGATTTGGAACTTTTGGCGGTTGGTCTTGATCTTCCACTTTCGTTCATATCGATTGATGTTGTCGATTTCGATGGCTGTCTGCCTTGCTTGGTATCCGGCGTGCTTGTAATAGCTGGGGACGATTTGCGTGATGTCATCTGCAAACTGCAGGTACATCACTTCCTCCCCTACCGGATCAGGTAAGTCCAGTGTGTACAGAAGGTACAGCAGCGGACTCAGACAGCCACCCTGTGGAACACCCGCCTCAAGTTGAAACTCGGGTCCTCTGTAGCCCTCGATCGAAATTCGGGCTTTTCTACGCATGATGTAGTCGCAGAGGACCCTTTCCAGGGTAGGGTTCAGCTGGAGGCTTAGGATCTTGTATTGTAAGCCTCGAAGCCAAACCTTATCGAAGGCCTTTTGCACATCTCGCATCACCACGTCTACGTATTTCTTCTCAGCTTTACATCGGGCAAGCTTTTCAGTGAGAAGGGCAAGGGCAGTATCCGTCCCCCTTCTCTTGCGAAACCCGTGTGGCTGAGAGCTGTGGGCTTCTAGCTCGGTTAGTTGATCTTGTAACCTGTTAGCCAGAAGCTTTTCGTAGACTTTACCTATAATCTCCATGAGGGATATTGGCCTGTAGTCCACCAGTTGATCAGGCTTCCTCCCTTTGGGTATAAAGATGATTTTAGCTATCTTTAGCCCGTCTGGGAAGTAGCCCGTATTCAGGGAAGCTTGAAGATGTTGGTGATTTCCTGAATGATCTGCCGGGGGGCATGTACCAAATTATTTCTGGTGATGCCCGTCCAGCCTGGTGCCTTCTGTTTGAAGGTTTTAATGACTGCCATGACCTCTTCTGGTGTAGTTGGCCGGCCATGGTCTACCAAATTCCTCCCTTCATCGACATAGGCATGTGGTAGTGTTCGATGCACATTCTGATTCAGTTCTTCCATCAGTTGGCCTTCGAATTCCTGGTCGAATTCCGCATTTTCCTTTGGTGTTATCCTGAAGATATTTTGCCAGAAGATGCGGAATCTTTCCTCCAAATCCGCCGGGTCTTCCAAGTAGTCATCACTCTCCTTAATGCGGGTCTTTTCTCTACTTGTTAGACCTTTCAGCTTGTTAACAAGCCGCCAGAACACATCGGGTCGAAGCTCGCTGTCAACTTTTTCAATCAGACTGTCCCAGACTTCAGCCTGTTGTTGGTTGATAGCCTGCTTAAGCTCTTCACTCAGGCGTCTTAGCAGCGTTGTTCTTTCCCGATTAACACCCTCTCTCCTCGTTTCCTCATACACCTCCCTGTGCACTCTAGCGATCTCTCTCATTTCCTCGGACCATCTGGGTTGGGGGAGAGTTTTGTACCTTTTCATCGGTACACTCTCGCGATCTGCTTCGATGATGCGGGCAGTATTCGCTTCCAACTCCTCGTCGATCTTCTCCAGACTCGCCCCGTTGAGGCCCACTGGTACATAGCTGGCAAGGGTTTCCTTGTAGCGTTCCCAGTTGGCCGAAGCATAGCTTTTTCGAAGCGGTATTGGGAGCTGAATTGGTGCAAGAGAAATGGTCGTCAAGATTAGTATGTGATCGCTGGGTACTGTTGGGCCCGGCTCACTACGGTAATTGAAAGGGAAACCATCACTTGTCATGATTATGTCAGGTTTCGTAGCGGACCTTACGGTGAAATAGGTCGGAAAATCCGGTCCTATACGCTGAATGTTTTTCCTTCTCATAATCATTTCCAAGTTATGGCCTCTTTCGTTTGTGTTCCCGTAGCCAGCCGTTCGGCATCCGGCGTTGAGGTCTCCCCCAAGGAAAACCATTCTGCCGTGGCCAAACAGGGTGTAGAAGTTCGTCAGAGGGAGGTATCTGCGTCGAGGTGGTTGGTATGCCGCCGCTATTATGAGCTTGCCTACTAATGTATGCAGCTCTACCGCCACGAAGGATTCGTCCATGTCTGGAAGACGTTTGAACGACAGGTTCCTTCTGACGGCAATGGCAACACCGTCATACCTCTCTTGAGAATGGTTCTTAGATATCACTCTGTAGCCTGGTATCTTCAACTGCTTACTGGTCGTATCGATACCATGCTCAGTAATCAGTATGATGTCGGGATCTAGCACACGGAATATGTTGCCGTACGCCGTGGCTTTCCCCTCCCATCCATTACTGTTGAGCGTTAATATCTTTAACCTGTTGTTTTGGTTTTCCATTCTCTGTTCTGGCTTGTGTGGATGTCTTTAGTGTTTACATGGTGGGTGCTTTCCTTTTCCCGTTTCTCTTTTTCTTGAATTCTGCCTGGGATAATTCAACGAAGGTTTCGCGATGGAAGGCAATACATTGACTATGTAAGGCTTCTTCCACCGTTTCTTCTTCGCATTGAGCATCATAGTCCCATTTGTAGAACTTCTTCTTAATTCCTACATTGATTTTATTTGAATCCCCATCCTTCGGGAATGGGAATTGCTCCGAGGCGTATAGATATAGGTTTATCCTATCCGCATCTATCTTCTTGTTCTTTCCCTTTTTTGTTTTTGTGGCTTTAGCTTCGCAGACAGAACCCTCTGAGTCCGAGGAGTCCGTGGTGTCGAGTGTCTCCTCCTCTTTCTGGTTCTCTGCGCTTTGTGCCTTTGACTGGACTGTCTTGGTGGCAGCCACTCTCTCCTTCTTGGCCTCGATCCTGGGATCTGGCCTTCTTGCCTCTTTGTTGCTCCGTTTCACTGTCTCTTCTTTCCTGTTGTCTGACTCTTTTAGGACCATTTGTAGCTGGAGAACGTCCCCCGATGGTGGGTTCTCGGGGAACCACATCTCACTCATGCCATTTTTCGCCAGCATCTGATTTAATTCTTTGGCAAAAGTCCCGGGATTAGTCAGGTTTCTGACATGCGCATATAGTATGCATGTCAGTATTTTTGTCGAATTCTCATTTTCCAGTCTAAGGTATGTCTTTCTCGCCTCAGTTTCAGTGAGGACTGCCTTCGCTGCCTGAGCATACGTAGTGTTCTGCCTCCTGTTTTGTTCTTCTTTCTTTTTCTGTACCTTGGTCTTGATGATTTCCTTTTTAAGAGGGCAGGCCATAGCTATGGAACGATGTCCCAGGCCGCAATTGGCACACTTTTCCCTCAGGCTACTGCAACTTTTCCAGTGGTGCCCCGCCTCGCCGCACCTCGAACATAGTTCTTGTGGTTCTGGACAGTCTTTTGTGGCGTGGTTCTGCATCTTATAACAACGGAAGCAGAACTGAACGGGAGTAAATTCTTCCCTTTCTATCTGCTCTCCGCTGATTTTTGCGTTGAAGAGCAGAAGCCCGTTCTCCTTTGCTTTTTGGGCCATTGCAGTGTCGGTGAAGATAATTTTGAATACATGTGTGTATTCCACATTATCTTTTTTGTTCCAGAATTTAATGATCTCTGAAACCTTAGCCCATGGTTGGTTTCTCGCTATCTCCTCTTTAATTTCTTCTTTGGAATGCTGGCCAATCCACGGGTCCAGCTTCCTACACACCACGCTCCTGTGGGTTTGTATTTGTGGAGGAATTGCAGGTTGAAGGCCTATTTCACGCAGTGTTTCCACTGCCTCCTCCTTCGTAATTCCCTACACGTCCTTCTCTTTCTCGCAGACCGCCACATAACCTGTGGGGACTTCGAGCAGGCGAAGCATGGCGATCTTCAGTTTCCCGAAGACCACCTCAAATACCTTCTCCCGTGTTGGCCTAACGCTACCACTAATGATGCGAAGCGGGATTTTAGTTGTCCCATTAGGCTCCATTTTCCCCTCGGGGGGGGGCCCCCTGGGCCGCTTTTCCTCTTGTTATCTGTTCTTTTTTGATATTCCTTAGAGTCTTCTATTATGATCCTTATTCTTGGCGAATTTGTCGATTTTCTGATTGGATTTGTTTATTGCGGGCAGCCCCCTGCCCCCATTGCAAGAGAACATCAGCGAACATGAACTGTGTGATGGAGTGGGTGAATGGTGGATGAATGTACCCGGGGAGGCCCCTCAGACGGATGATATGTGGCGGACTTAATGATGGGTGGTGATTGAATCAACTACCACCACCCGGGGGTGCCGCCCCGTCTGGGGTTTGGTTATCGATGCTGCTTCCAACTTGCACAGGGACAGTTGTATGTCCCCCTGTGATCTTGGCCGGAAACTACCCTCAGAGATTAGAGCGAACTCTTCACCAAAGCTTTCAGCATCGCCTCGTAACCGGGCGTTCTCTTCCGTAGAGTTCTACAGTGGGCTAATCCTCAAACCTGCTTCCCTTTACGTCCCCAATTATGTCTATCAAAGTGGACGGACATAGTTGGGGCGAGAATACTGAGTGTCAGTTCAGTTCGCCTCAGTCCCCCTGTTCCGGGGGGGGGGACTGCAAGGGGACTTAGACAGACATTTGTCGTCTGCGCGTCGCTCTTATCAAAGTTGATATTCTGCTCCCCGTGGGGAGTTGGCAAAGCTTATTGGCGTTTTGGAAATTTTCCCTTGACTTTACCGCCTTTGCCGGCTGCGACTTCTTGCTAAGCGTAAAAATTTCACAATTTTCTTCTTCCAAGTCTAATACATAATATTTTTCATAATAGTCTGAGTTCAAACCTTTATTATATATTTTTCTATTAATTCATTTGTATACTTAACACAACTACCTTGTCCATTAAATGTTATTGTTAGTATTAAATTATATAAATTTTTTAGTGAAGAGAGTGACTTAAATTTTGTAAAAAATGAAACTCTTTCCACTTACTTCTAATAAAATCTTCAATTCTTTTTCTTGAACTATGAATAAACAACCTAATTATTACACATGTATACCAGGCAATGGCTTTGCCACTGCGGGAGCTCTCGCTTCTCTACTAAGATTAAAATTTTTAAATCTAAAAAAAGTAGCCACAGTTAAATTTTTAAAAGTTTTCTGAACTTCACCAATTATAATAATTTTAAAAAGGAAATCTAAACTAAATTTCCGCCCTTTTAAAATATCACGTTGCTAAAATATAGACTTATATAAGAAATATGAAAATAAATTTTCTGAATTCACCATTTGTAATTCTTTGGGGTTTAAAATTTTTGTTTTTGATATTATACAAGAATTATTAGGAATAACTTTGATAAAAAAAAATAAGTCATAACCTAACTAAGATGAAATTATTACTTAAATAGCCCCCTCAAAATTCCCTTTTTAAATTATTGAGTTAGTGATGATAGAAGATATAATCAAAAAACAGCCTTGCATAAATTTTAATAAATTTTCTGAACTTCGCCAATAAAAATATGCAGTAAATGAGCAAAAAGAGAAAAAGACTTGTGATCTGAATGTTGGCATAGACCTGCAAGGCGAACTTAGGTGTCTAAATAAATAAATAAATAAATTAATTAATTGATTAAAAAATGCTTTATCCTTATAGTGCTGAGCTTAATTTTTAATGCCCCTCCCCCGTCTTCCTCAATGCTTGATAGAGATGTTTGTCCTCGGTACTGGACTGTCGTAGAATTCAGGTAGTCCTTCTGAACCCTTTTTTGTCTTCCTCGCCCAATACTGCAGGGGAGGGAGAGTACGATTTGGGATTTTAAATGGTGAGAATAAATTTATAGTGGCCTGTATTGCTAATATTTACTAAAGCTTTGATGGTCAGAGGATTTAAAAAGGAGAACAAAATCTTTTAATCTTATACAAACAACAATAAATATTTGCATAATAATATGCAAGTGATTTAGTTAACACCATTATTAATTGTATGAAAAGGAAATGACAAGTAGGATTCGTCTCAGCCGTACTAGGCTCAATAATTACATTAATTAGCCGAGGGACAACAGGGGGAGACTACTAGGTGTGTCTTAGCCGTACGAGGCTCAATAATTTCATTAATTACCCAAGGGAAAGCGGGAGACGTCTATGAGGTAAGTCTTGGACGTACGAAACTCAATAATTACTACAATAATTACTCAAGAGGAACCAGGAGGAGATGGCAGGGTGAATCATTTCGTCCGAGACTGTTACGCCTCTTCAACGATGAAGGAAAATGTAAGTCTTACGATTTTATGAAGAAGACCACGAGTATGGGTACTCGTTGGAAGATATTCTTCGAGGAAGAGGGTTGAGCGCTACATTCAAGGCTTAGTTTTCGTCGTTCCGAATATGGATTCGTGCTGCGAGACCGAATAACACCAGGGTTTGTCGCTCAAGGATTGCGCGTCGTCAATGAATGATTTCAAAGACCTCTTATGATGTCACGTGAATACTTTCTGTATTGCGTGTGCTTGCTTACTGGATGGCAACGGGGAGATAGCTCATGGCCAGAAAGCACAAATAATATTTTCAACTAAAAGTTGCGGAAGGGCGTGAAGTTTTGTGTTTGCCAGTGAGTTCCTTTCGAGATCAACCTTAACAATGCTACAGTAAACCAGCTCGAGGGAGGCGCTCGAATATTACTATATAAAACCCCATAGCATTAATCGACTAAACTAGTCTTCTTCTTTCCATAGTTGAATTTGCACCTCATTGGCAGGAGCTACGCAGCCTTCCTAATGAGTTGAGCTTTTAGCAATTAAGAGTAAAATGACCACTCCAGCTAAGCCTTCACATATCTCGTGCTGGTTCATGACGAATAACCTAAACAAATATGAAGGCGCCCTCACTACGACACTTTGTATTGCTCGAAAGCTCAAAAGCAATAGATCTTTACCTCATCAAAATCAAAAAACTCCCCTTCACCTCCACAATTCCTCGTTTCTAGCCGAGCTATAAGCATTACCTTGTGAAATGCTTTCAGGAAACAGTAAAGCACTTATGATCAGAATTTGAACAAACAAGCCACTATATGCGTCCCGGCTATAAATTTCACATCTTCACACGCCCGGTCAGAGCAGTGTAGAGTTTGAACCTGGGGATTTCGTTTTCACCTAAACTTTCTGCTATTCAGCAGCTCGACGCTTTCAATTAATTCTACCCCGTTCAGAAGAGAGTAATTTAATCTAAATCTCCCTATAATTTGACTTTAGTAAGGAGCAATTGAATTAAAAATACTATCGAATCTCTTCCTCCATCCTAGATACAAATTCTCCAGCTTGTTTTCTTAAAGCAGATATGCGATATATTATATCGGCGGGAAAGTTTACATTTTCTCCGAAACTGACATCGGGAAACAATATAAAAGCAACATAAATAAGATCTCTTTTATGTACGTCTGCGTTCCATTTCTTGAAATATTTTTATCTTTACTGTTTTATATAGTGGACTAAGCAATTATGTATAGATGTTGCTCCATTCCATACTACGGTATATATTGAAATACTCCTCTTAATTCTTATTCTAGCCTTCTTTTATATGAGAGAACATTTGAGTATAATAAAAAAGTAACTCCACACCCTTTCTTGCATTACGCCAAATCTCCCTAAAAATATCCATTATTCCATAAACGTAAATAATGGCAGTCTTCATATTATTCTGAGGTTCGTTGACGTAATTCTAATAAGATTTTATTTAGTTTTGTCCCTTTGGGAAGATATCCTCAAGACACTTTCTGAGGCATGGAGATCATTTCCCTCCTCCCAACTCTTCCAGCGTATTGGTTCTTTCCGCTTAAAGATCAAGTCCGAAGTGTGTACCGTACCGGCACATCATGGATTTTTATGACGGCGACCAATAAAAGTAAGTTTTTCTCGGAAATTTTAGTGCCATAGAAATATATTAAGAGCTTAATGTAAGTATATTTGATAAACATTTTTTGATCACTGTTGAGCACCGTTAAATATTGTTTGTGAATATTATTCGCCTTCGTGGTCCATAACTGCTAATAAAGAAGTCAATGAAGATAAAAGGCTATAATTAATACGAATACATTATTTTAACCTATTAGGAAGGCTTTCTTCTACGGCGTTAAGTAATGCGAGTTTGGGAGTCAAGGCCATTGTTAGAAAAATTCTAAATACAAATTTGTTTGCCTTATTCTTCATTTTGACGAAATTGAGGCTCACTAAGGAACAGAAAATATACTTTTTTGGAGAGAATATTTATTATATGAATTCTATTATCACTGCGAGCTATTAGACGAAATGTAGATATTTAGATAAAGAGATGCTAGATATTTAAAGCTAAGTTAAAATAAAGAGCTACATAAATATATATATATATATATATATATATATATATATATACAACAAAAACCTTTACTGTTTTACCACATCAATATTAAAATAAAAGCCAAGTATGGCAACATATTTTAGGAAAAGAAATTAATTTTCCTTTTGCAACGAATCAGCTGAAATTTTAGATTAGAGCCGGAGAAGAGGGTGAGGGCTTTAGGGAGGATGGGGAAGGTGGGAAGAATAGGTTGTGGTTGAGGGAGATCAGAAGGAATGGGAGAAGGAAAAGGGGAAGAATTTGTAGTGAGGAGAAATGGGAGGGAGAGAGCGATGAAAAAAATTAGTGGAATGGGAGAGGGAAGAGAGAGAAAAGGAGAGATGAAAAATAGAGGCAAGGAAAAATGAGAGTTAGAGAGAGGCGAGAGAGGAGGGAACATGGGGGATAGTGGGAAGGAAGAGAGAGAAGGGGAGAGAAGGGGGCATAGAGGGTAAATAGAAGGGGCGAGAGAGTGATATATATATATATATATATATATATATATATATATATATATATATATATATATATATATATATATATATATATATATATAGGGTGACCTAACCAAAACCAACCTACACACAATTTTGGTGATATATCCTTCATTTATTCACTAATTACCATTACTTGGCAGGACATAACAGAAACGACGCTTGTGAACAAATTTAGATCTCAGGGGGAGCTCCAACAAATAACATACTGCGTAAAGCATTACTACAAGACAGGCTCGTTCAAGAAAGTGCAGGACACTTTCGTCCATCAGTTCGAATGTGAAAAAGCACCCGCCAAGAGCAGAATTCAGGACTGGGTGGACTACTTCGAGAATTATAGGACAGTGAAGAACCTCAATGTAGCCAGTGACCACCGTTCAAACCATTCAGAAAGCCCCAGGAAGCGTACAGTTGAGCTGGTTGAGAGCGTGCGCATGCGAAGTCAGTCCCTCGGTATATCCCGTGAAACTTCTAGGAGAGTGATAGTAATGGATTTAAAGGCCTACCCATAAGGAATACAGACGAAGCAGACCTTTACAGCCTCAGGCAAGAAGCAGAAATTTGCTATTGCTTCAGATGAATCTCAATTCTACCTTGAAGGAAAGGTAAACTTGATGACAAATATCTTATGGGCCACCTCCAGTCAAATGAGGTAGGCACCAAGCCCCTACACTCCCCTAAGTGCACCGTATAGACTGCAATCTCATCGACAAGCATCATCGGCCTATTCTTCTTCGAGCAATCTGACGCGACAGTGACAGTCACCAAAGAGCGGTATGTTGAGGTCCTTAAATCCTTTAAGAGGGAGCTGCAGATCCTGTTCCCGTCGCTTATGGGGGAGTTCTGGTCTCGGCAAGAAGGAGCAATCTCTCACAAGTCAAACCTCTCCTGGGATTAGCTAAAAGAGAACTTTGTTGGCTGTGTGATCAGTCTCAAGACTGATTTTGAGTGGGCACCTCACAGCCCAGATCTTAGCCAACCAGCTTTCTTTCTCTGGAGCGACCTTAAAGACAGAGTGTACGTAGGGAGACTCGGGACCATAACTGAACTCAAGGAAGCCATTAGTCGGTCGGTTTGTAAGGACGTCATTGACAACTTTGTGCTGCGCCTCAAGAAATGCACAGAGCTAAATGGAGGTCATCTGAACCACGTGTTCTATAATAAAGAAGAAAATTCCTAAGACTCTCACGTTTTGATATGTTGTTTTTGAAAACAATAGACTAATTATCACCAAAGTTCCATCCAATCCTTTCAGAAAATTAAGAAATGAGACTTATGGAAATTTGGGGCCCGTTTTTTGGCGTGTCCCTCTTTCTCTCTTTCTCTTCATATATATATATATATATATATATATATATATATATATATATATATATATATATTTAAAGAGAGATCGAGGAATACGCTGTGGGTAGGTAGAAAGGGAGTAGAGAGGTTAGAAGTTGAGGAGAAAGAGGGGGCAGGGAAGGGGAGTGGAAGGCGGTCCGTGGCGGATAGTGAGTGTGCATAAGATAAAGAGAGGAGATAGAGGTGGCAGAGATGGGAGACAAATGGAGATATTGGAGAGAGATGGTGGATAGAAATGGACTAGAGATTTGGAGATGTGAGTTGGTGATAGGTATGGGGAGACAGAGAGAAGGAAAGAGAGCTGGACAGAGGAGGAAGAAGTGCGAAGAGAATGCGTGAACGAAGGAAATAGAAATTGATGGATGAAAGAGGGGTTTATGGAAGAAGGTGGGTTAGGCTCAATGGAAGATATGGAGGAAAAGAGAAGTGGAAAGATAGGACGAGATGGAGGAGGATATATAGGTGGGAGAGATAGGGGTATAAAAGAGACCACTGATATTGGGGAGAACGAAAGGAGAAGAGACAGAGGTGGACAAGAGAGGATGGAAGAGATAGGGAGAAAGAGATTCGGGATAAAGAAGTGTGCAGAAATGAGAGAGAGGTGGTTATAGACCGAGGTTTAGATATATGGGTAAAGAAATGGGAAGAGCGACGGAGAGAGATAAGGTGAATGAGAGAGAGTGGGAGAAAGAAGGGTGGATTTGGGTATATAACGGAATACAAAGGAAATAGCATGTAAGAAATAGCCAATTAATCCTTAAGAATTTGCATGCAGACAAATTTAAGCTATTTTCTAATCCTGGCTCATTGATCTTTTATGTTCTCTTATCTGATAGAGGGCGAAAGAAAGAAATTTTACTCGATACTATCTTAATCAGTCAAAAAATAAAACAACAATAAATAAATTAGTAAGTGAAAGAAAGCTAATAATTATTTAGATGCACTTAGAAAGAATACATTTAATGGATTAAAACAACTTGTCAATCTTTGAAGAGAGCGAATTACGACCCCAAACCAGAAACCAGAGTTGAAAGGGTTCACTTACTAAGTTAAGCCAGCCATTACTTAGAAACTTACGACATACGTTATGCATGAGTTATCAGAACAATTATAAAATCCTCAAGGACAACTGTATATGATCGTGAAATTCGTTATCTTCAACGAATATTTCATGTAGTATTTGGTGATGTTTTAGGAAAAAAATCGAAAAATAATTCATCCTCACACAGATAAAGAATATATATAACCACTTTCTAAGATTTTTAGTGTTTATTTACGAGTAACATGAGAGGTGTCATCATAGATCTCGTAAGAATCATTGATTTAAGAGATTTGCTTAAAAATATTACGATATCCTTACAGATATACTTCATATATCCTGAAGACATCTGTTCAATTAATAATTAAATAGCTTAGTAAATGTATTTAGAGTAACATTATTCTATTACATAAAATAATCATTGAAGTTACCTACTTTGATATTACATTTAAAGAGTATATTTACCCATTCATCAACCATTGAAAGAGAAATATCATATTTAATTTTATTCTATATCATTTTAATTAGGGATCTTACTCCCTAGTAGTCTTGAAAAGTGGCCGTTTAGAGACGCAAAACAATTGAGCAGCCTTTTTCCCGCTCGATTGCTAGTCCAAAGGTACCCTCTTTGAATGGACCGTAAGGTCTCCTAGGGTACTCTCTTTCTTTGTAACTCCTTGTAATAGCCATTTAACGATGAACCGATGAATAACTAAATTGTATACAACACCTTGTTCCCCCCTCCACTCTCCCCTTCGGATGAGCGAATGGCTTATTTAATGCAGTCACGAAAGAGTTTAAAAGATCTGACATTAAATGATCATCTTAGTTTGAGATTATAATTAGTTTCATAAATCTGTCAGAAAGCGGTTTGAGACAAGCTCTGTTGTCGCTAAACCTAGGAATGATAGTTGACAATTCGACCTAGGTAAGTTTTAATAGGGTCATATGGTTTATATTATTTAAAATTGATGTATACAGGATGTATTTATGGCTAATGCCACTGTAGAATAAGAACACTTTATCGCAGCTAAGCTAGGAAAAAATGAAAAAGATTGGAAAGATATATGCTTATTTATCTAATGTTTGATGAAGGAGGAGAATTCTGGAGACAGAAAAGAAAGAACTAGTAGGAGAGTGCACTATAGGGTTATATAATGTACATTCAGTAGAACGCGTTCAAAGAACAATAAAAGAAAAGATTATTCCTCTGTTTCACTCATACATGGAGCTATTTCGCTGTTTTACAAGATTTTGTACAGGCATATAATAATTCTTATTATCGACTCACTGGTAGCTCTCCTCAAAAATAATCAAGTAAAATTAGATGATAGAACCAAGAAGTACCCTTAAACCAGAATTGGCTATAAAATAGATAATGTAAGAGTTTCAAGAACATCGAGAGTATTTAAAAATGGGTACGAGTTAGGTTGGAGTGAGGAAGTCTACTAGATAGATAACATCTCTATTATATTTAGAATCTCAATGATGAGAAAATGGAAGGTATCTTTTATCATGAAGAATTGCCCCCCAAAAATCTTTTTTCAAGTAAAAAGCGTCATTAGATTAAGGAAATAATGGGTTTTAAAGTCGTGGTAAGAATAAATAATATTTATTAAAATGGAGACGATATCCCGAACCATATAAGTCATTCGTGAAAATCAGATAAATTTTCAATTAAAAAAAAGACAATGCTCTTATCGCCTCCTCTCTGTAAGTCTATATTATATAAAAATTGGTGAAATTATTCGATGATCTTTCTCAAAGATTAAGTCAGTTTTTTTTAGATCACTTTACCTTCATCTTCCTCAATGGAAATCTATGAACAAAACATATTCGACTGTGTAGTAGATATTCATATAACATATCCTGATAGATTGTTAACTGTGTGAATTTACCTATTCGAGTTTCAGTTGACGGGACACCTTTTCTTAAACGTCAATGAAGAGGGTTGTTATCAAAGATTAATGGTATCTGTATGTAAGTAATGAAATCTGGTTTAATGCAGGGTTCTATATCAATGCCGAGGACCTTATCAAGTAAATAAATTATAAGATGGAGCGAAAATATGCCTCGCAGGATTTAGTGTTTAAATTTCCCCTGACTCATTAGAGTGACATATGAAGAAATGTGTTTTACAATACATCTCGCAGTCACGTGGTAATGTTAAGAATCAAGAAAATATATTTATTTATTCGTCAGTATGGTTATCTAAAATCTTCACGAGAGATCCCTTAAGGATAATACTCTGTAACCGGAATTTTGTCTTTGAGTAGCAACTGTTATTTTCTATTTGCTTGCGTCCATTCGTCAGTTTGGTTATCTAAAAATTTGGGATTTCTTTTTAACATTTTAGATAATCAAACTGACAAATAAATTAATATATTTTCTTTACTCTACACATTACCACGTGACTGCGAGATGAATTGTAAATCACCGTTTAGTTGGCGCTATGCAGAGACGTTTCTTGCGTATTTTACAAATTCTTATGAATATTAGATTAGGTTAGTAAATGTTTCAATGCCACACTGTAAGAACCGCAGTCAGTAGAATTAAGATAAACATATCTGTATATAAAGAGAGCTGAAGGAAATAAATATCCATTTTCATTCGCATAACTGGTCATAGTAGCAACCCTTAGAAGGCATATTTCGAATCATTATTACACTTTGCAGAGGAAGAAAAATCAACACTTATATCGACTGCCGGGTATTAAGCGCATTCAAAACCTGTGAAAGATAAATATAGCAAATTTGAAAAAGTTGATTGACCTATACTATAAAATATGTACATGCTGATTTGTTCTCGCCCAAAAAGTTATTGTTGAGTGGGTCATCATTAAAAATAAAGTTAAACCGTTCGTCTCATCCTTTTAACATCTTTCGAACAACATCCGAACTAGAAGCTAAAATTCAAATAATGGTGAGCTTTCATTTAAGCAAGAAAGGTGCGTTTCTCACCGTCCATCCGCACAAATGGAAATTGGAAAAGTTTGCTAAAAACAACAACAAAGTATCCATTTACTTGTATACAAATTAAAACCTTCACTATTGTGAACAGAATAAACACATAGTCAATTAAAATATTTTTATTTAAAATCTACTGACACGTATGCTTCTTTTTTAGCATAAGTCTTTCTATGATAGCTAACTATGACAGTTTCCCCTGTGATTTTTCAAATATTAAATGAAATGAAATCGAAAGATCAATTGAGCTTGAGCTTCCATATGAAATACACCCCGTTGCTGGTCCGCCATTCTACATCCTCTATGTACCTGATGGATTTTGTGTAGGTGGGAATGTATGGGAATTAGTTAAGAAGAATTTATTAAAGAATGAATATATTTATTGCATTAATTAAATCAAGGCCACAGTGATACGTATATTGGCGTCTACTAATCCAATTCAGCAAAGAATGCTTTCCCTCCAATCAGAGTTGGACACGATATTGATGTTGAAGTTCAGATCGTAATCTTGAAAATCAAGATCGTGATCAGATCTTAAACTTGAAGATCACTTTTATTATGGTAATCTTGATATTGATCTAAAATCACTATATTTCTTGTGATCTTTAATCTTAGGCTAACACTCTAGACCTCAAAGTCACTTTTAATTTGAGATTCCTAAATATGCCATTATGTGAATTCCATTTGCTTTTTGTCAAGGCGACATCTGGAGGCAAGTTTGTTCAACACCAACTGTTTAAGTTTTCTGTAAAGCGTCTGCATAAGGTTCCTATTTAAACAAGTGTGGATGTCTTATCCGGAGACGTAGACTTTTCATTCACCAAAATGGTAAATATTGTATATAAACATGTGCATATTTCCAAAATATTGCTGTTATTTGTTAAATTAATTATTCCTAAAATTTAAAATTATCAACATTTACTGTGCGTTAATTAATATTATACGTAGTTAACGTTATTAACGAAAGAATGAGCTAAAATTTAAAACATTTATTATTTTTCATATACATATTAGATAAATAAAGTATGTTCACGTATAATATAAAATATGGATTAAATTTCATAATAATTAATTCTAAACATATTTTATTTACATTTTTATCTTATTGCGATAAGAGAGTAATAACTTAATTTTTCAGGATGGTTATAATATGTTTCATAGAGATAGGAACAGGAAAAGAGGAGAGTGGTTGGTTATTTATATTAAAGATAATCTCTAGTGTTGTAAAAACAACAATTAATACAAATGCTAACACCGAGTCATTAGGGTTAGACACTAAGGAAGGGAAAGATACAATTTTAATAGGATTATTTTATAGGCCTGCAACTTTAGCAAGTAAGCTTCGTGTCATTTGTGACAGGTGATAGACGAGGCATGTAGAAGAAATTCTGTGTGTATAATGCGTAGTTTATCAGGAAGCTGAAGATTTTTTATATGGGTCAGGAGTGGTTTAGTTATAAAGCAAACCACTCTGGGTGATAATACATTGGATTTAGTTCTAACAAATACGGAAAAAGGGCATTATCGATACGTAGATTGGAGGGAATTTGAGAAATAGCGACGATTGTAAATTAGTTTTAAGTTAAAAAGAAATGGGATCCTCAGTAGAATAAATGAGGTTAAAATCTCAGACTTTAGCAAAGCGGATTATAGTTGTCTGATGAGGCACTTGGAAACTTGTTTGAGAATTAACGAGTAAGTTCAGGCCAGGAAGTGTGAGGTCAATGGGAGTAGTCGAGGGGAAAGTTAACCCCCAGGTAGAGAGGAATCTAGTATATCAGAACTATGAAACATTGATTAAGTACTTAATTGCTGTGAAAAATATGACTATGCCATTTAGGGAAATTAGAACCAATGCTGTCTACCCTAAATGGATGGCAGATAAAATCAAACATTTTATCAGCATTAAAAGGCTCATATATAGGAATATACAAAAAAAGGGAGGGGTCAATTAAGAGAGGAACACCATGACATAACACGGGTTATTGAAAAACGAATTAGGCGCTAACAGAAAGAAATTATGAAATTAAAGTGGAAAATAAATCATAGGAATCTCCCAACAGTTTTTTTTACAATCATACAGGACTAAGACTAGGGATAAACTAGGCTTCTTTAAAACTGTAGACGAAGAGTTAGTGAGTAGTAGAGATACAATGGAAATGATGTCAAATGAGAATTTTCTTTCAGTATTTGCACTAGAAGGTAATCTAATTGCGCCTTAGGGTGCATTAAACTTTAGGGTAATGAGTAGGAGAAATTAGAGGATAGTTTAATCCCCAAAGTGATAGACTCAAAAGAAAAAAATATAATTTAATTTAGTAAGGAACATGAATATTTAGAGATTTTGTTTTGATCTTCGCGTTGTACCAACGGCATGAAAAAAAAGCTAATGTGATATCTATGTCTAAGTAGAGTGATAAAACGATAAAGTTTAATTACTGGCCAGAGAGTTTGACATCAGTGGTTGGGATAATAAGGGAATCTGTAAAAGCCAATTCTATTAGGGATCACTTAGATAAACGCAAGTTTATTAAGGAATCTCAACACAGCTTGACTAACGCAAATTGTGCTGACTAATTTAATTTTTTTATAAAAAGTTGCACGATGCTGATGATAGAGCTGAATTGCTTTTTGTGATTTTTGTAAGGCTTCGACAGGATGGTCTCTTATGGCTTTGGAATAAAATTAAAGCGCATGCGATTAAGGGAAGGATTCTCGGCTGGATTAGGTCTGGACTTAGGAACAGTCAGCAAACAGTTAGTAGAGCTGGGATAAACCTGAGTGGGGAAATGTTACCAATCGATCTCCTTAGAGGTCGATGATGCTCGCGTTGTTGTTGACTTAGGTATATTAATGATCTTAACATAGGTACAAGTAGCGACCTGAGCAAGTTTTCCGATGATGCTAAGCTAGGTAGGAATTATAAGGTCTGGCTCCTATGCTGAGGTATTACAAGATGAATTGACCAATGGGCGGAGAAATGGAAAATCTAATTTAACATAAATAAGTCTACAGTACTTAGTATAGGTAGGAGTTATCCACCGAATAATTCTAAATTGTATGGGAGAATTTTAGGAGGGTCAGAATGTCAAATAAACATAAGTTTCCTTTTACTTTCTTATCCCTGGCCTAGAAAGTAGTGCCTAATTGCTTGGAATAGAGCTAATTGAGGATTAGGCTTTATTGAGAGAACTATAAAAAATTAGATGCTCATATCATTCTGAAACTGCAATTGACAATAGTTAGGCCTAATCTTGATTTTGTGGGGCAATTTTGACAACCGTTTTATTGGATGAATATTGGTTTCCTTCAGTGTGGACAAAGATTAATGACTAAGATGATTCATGAGTTAAAAAGCTTACCTTATGGTGGAAGGCTTAGAAGGCTAAATTTACATACTTTAGAAGGAGACAAAGTTGAGGGAACCTGATAGAGCTCATTCTGTGGGTATAACGATATGATACGGGCCAAATAGATTATGTTCTTATTTTAAATGAGCAGGATGGGACACGTTAGAATGGGTTTACGCTGAACAAGTTTAGGTTAAGGAAAGAGATAGGCAGAAATTGGTTTATAAATCCACTGGTAGATGAATGGGATAGGCTCAGTAGTCAGCTGATAGAATCGTCCTCCCTACATTCCGTGACCTTTTTCTCATTCGTCAAAGGGGTTGTAAAAATCAATCGAATTTCAATAGCCATATCATAATTAATTTCTAAATAACTTTCTGCATATTCAGTTGGGACAGATATCTATTCAAATCATATATTTAGATTTTTTGTAATTGTTGATATTTAAGGTTGTCCATTCATGAACAAGTAAAGAAATCTAGTATCATCCATTGATGGCACACGGAATGAATGAGTGTATTTGTGAAAACCCCTTTACTTGTGTGATTTATGTGTGTTAAGTCGGGGTTTGTCAGAGATTTTCGAAGGTTGTGCCCGCGAGACAGAGGGTGTGCGTAGCTCCGGAGCGTAGAGTGACTTAAAGTAAAGAACCGCTTTTATTTCTTTTATTCATAATGAAATGTTTTACAAATTTATCACCCTCCTTTCACTTTAAATATCCTAATTTTATTTCTCCCGCAATTATCAGTGTTAGAAACTGTTTGCTATTAATGATGGATCGTAAAAAACGTAAAAGTGTGTAACTCGTTGAGGATTATAAAATTATTAAAGGTTCCAAATTCCTCTCCGACAAACAGGTTTTAGCTTTCTTTCTTAATAATCCTAACAAGATAAAAGAAACTGTCTATACTTCTACTACTCACACATGTTGAAAAGTTTGCAAAGTTTGGGGATCTGACTAGGGTACCCCCAAAAGTAACTCGATTCGTTGAGAAGTGGAAATATATAAAGGAGAACACATTACGACAAACAGCAACTTGAAAAGGCAAGGAAGCTGCTTTCAAAAGCACGTCTCAAGATTTATTTGATATTGCCAACGCCAATGCACTGGATCTGATTTCAATCGAGGAAAACTGACAATTTATAATTGCCCAACACAAACCTAGACGTCGTGGAGTGATGGTATCAGTAGAAGTCAGCTTGAAGAAGAAGGAACACAGAAAAGAGAAAAGAGAAGAACAGATTAGAAAGCGGCGGGGTAGAGCTACTGAGGATGTCCACTTTCTGTAGTCACTAGCAGTGATAGAAAGAAACAGAAGTGACAGTACAACCAAAGAGGATAAACATCCAGTTGCAGGCCCAATTGCTAGCTGCACGACACCAAGCCCTTTTAAACTCGGGCGCCAACAAGTGCTATAACCAAACCTTGTGGCAACTTTAGACCAAAATAAGGTGCCAGACAGAGCTGCTGTGATGGTAGTTGGTGAAACTCTCCGCAGTTTGGGACAAGAAATCCAGCCACTAGCCTGGAACTGATCCAACATCAGACGACAATTTCAGCAGCATCGTTAAAACACCTCGGAAATAATCAAAGATAAGTTTGATCCACAGTTCCCACTCACTGTGCAATGGGGTGGGAAGCTTATTCCAGATCTTTTTAGCCCTGGAACTATGGACAGATTGGCTGTGCTACTGACAGGTAATGATCAATCACAGCTTCTTGCATTCCAAAAGTTACCATCGCAGAGAGAAGAAGCGCAATACAAGGCCATCTTTAATTTCCTGAAAGATTGGAATTTAGAAGAAAAGGTCGAGGAGATATGCTTTCACGCAACCAGTTCTGATTCTTGTCGGCACAAAGAAGCGTGCATAATTTTGGAGCAGCTTCTTAAACGTAAACTTCTGCACATTGGTTGTCGCCATCATTTTTGGAAGCTTATTGCTGGAACAACCTTTCCTGAAGCCATGGGAAGAAACTAATCTAGTGAACTGACTGTGTTCTATACCTCACCTGAGCGAACAACGGATCCATTGAGACACCTCAAAATGTTAATACATATCGAAAAAACTGTGCACGGGTGTTTTGAAACCAAAAGGAACACTTTGGCTGGGTCAAAACAACAGTTTTTAAAATTTTATATATTTGTGTACAAATAAAGACCACCCTAGTACCCCATTAAACAGAAGTTTACCTTATTTATAACTATGACAAAGACAGGTTTAGAAAGATTTTGCCGCACCTTTTAAATTTACCTTACCATTCATTTTTCCTCATTCTTTTTGGTTCGATTAGCTTTGATGAGAATTCGCAAGGAGTTAATGGCGTGAAAATGATCATTAGAATCATGTGAAATAGCATACAGAGAGGTTAGAGACTTTCTATTCAAAAATCCCTCAGAAACTAGAAAACGAGTGGGACAGGTCTCGTGATATGGCGGAACCAATCTTTCACTTGAGATTTGCACATATTTTCCGTTAAATAAATAGTTTTACCTCATAACTTCCGTTTTAATGTCATCTAAAAATTAAGTGATATCTTAAAAAAATATATGCATTTTCGTAGTATTCCTTCTACACCCTCAAGCAGGAGCCCAGGCGAATGGGTATCGCGGAAGCTCGTTACAATCCGAATATTCGTTTCGCTAAGGGAGCCGTCATCCAGGCATTTTGAATTCATCCCCTGCTAGAGCAGGTCAAGATTAGAAACTAGACAGGATTTTGTGGTGGAATATCGTATTAGCATAGAAAAAAGAACCAAAAATAGTTGTTTTGATAAAGAATCAAGTGTGGACATCAAAAGCCTTCTCAAACCAACCAAATATTGAGTTTAAGTTAGAACAAGTCTACCATCAAATTAAATGATATAGGAGATTACACCTACCGGGTTTTGCAAAGGTTCTGTTACACTCGTTTTTTACCTGCGGCAAAGCATGAGGTCAAGGCGTCGCTTTTATGTAGAGGATAAAAATTTAATTGTATCCATTTATAGCCATGAAATGACCCCTATGACCATGGAACATATGGTTATTCACCCTACTGATTTTAAATTCGCCATCGGATTTGGCGCTGGGTGGCAAATTCTAATAGCAGAAGCCTCATTTAGCCATTTAGCCATTCAAGGGCACTTGTGAGTGATTTGAACCATGGGAAATCATCAATGCAATAACCATTTATCATCTTATCACAAAACTCCACAGGTCATTGAAGGGATTTTCCTTGTTGCTTTATCTTTCGAGGGGTTTACGTGTGTGATTTAAAAAGTTCGATCAAACAAACTTAGAGTTCTACTATTTTAGCATCTGTTCTTTAAACGTCTTTTCAATTTTGAGCAGGCGTATAAAGATTAAATTTAAAAGAACCGAGATCTCTGCTCTCCTTCACGCCGGCCACAACAAGTCCGACATCATTTAGCGGTCCACAACAAGTCCAACATCATTTAGCGGCCCACCTGAGCCAGAATACCATTGACAGGGTCGCAGAGATGCTCAGGAACGGGGAAGCCTTCAAAGATCAACCTCTTTCAGTGAGGCCTCAAGTTGTCAACGTTAGGCTTTGAGAAAGGCCTTCAAAGTTGCTACGAAGCTCAAAATGACTGCTTTTCCGTGGTAAGCTTCGACCAGGACGTTTTCATATTAGCTAGGTGTCCACGACCAAGAACCGACCCTTCATGATGATGCTTGGTGTGGCGGCTTCCAATGTCAAGAAGATGCCACCGGTATGGTTTGCGGACGGTTACAGGCTAACCGCGGCTGATTACAGAGACATATTGGCCACGAAAATCGTGCCCTCGGTGAGATAAATTACGAAAAAGGCGGAGTACCTCTTTCAGTAGGACGGTGCTCCGGCACACAAGGCCAAGAATATGCGACAGTGATTTCGTTTGAATATGAAATTCAGGTGGAAGGATTTTGGCTTTCGCAGTCGGCCGACCTCAATCACCTCTACTATAGCATATGTGCATATTTCAAGTGCAAAGATGGCAAGGTCCGCCATAGTAACCTCGCTGAGCTGAAGTCCTACATCAACCATGTGTGGACCAGCATGACGAATAACTTCGTACGCAACGTGGGCGCGGCCTTCAGGTTTAGTCTGGTGCGCCTGCTCGCCTACGATGGCGTTTACTTTGCTTAAAGATGTTTGTTTGTTCAAACAATGAAACGTGTCTAACTGTATCACAACAATCATTGTGTCCTTTGTTAAGAGGGTTGTAACTAGTGTAAAAGGACACTTGCAACCCCTAGTCTATCGCTCAACCTTAACATGAAATCTAAACCAACATTATTCTAGACTGCCATAAACTTGGAAGAGCATCGCACTCTTGAAATGTCAAATTCCAATTTAAAAATTATATTATTGCAATGCATCCATCAATTTAAATGTATGGAACAGAAACTTGTGACCTGATGATAGGCCCACGACAAACACAGGATGACATGGTGTAAAGAAAAACTGTTACTTGGATGCGTGATGGGAATACACTTTAAGATATAATAGTAAAAAACAAACAAGAATCTACAGTGCAAATGGGGATGGAATATATTATGGCAAGGTTTCAAAACAAAAGATCTAAAAATATTCACATTTTATTACTTAGCTTTATAAAAGATTCACCTTGCTACAATTTTGCATATTTTCATTACTGTCACCATAACAAGTACAAGATCAAGGCAGAACCTTGAGAAATATACAACTCAACTGAAGTGAATACATATCGTCGGCAAAATAAGGGCTTCTTAAGGTGGAAAGTATGTGCCTGAAAATGATGAATCTCATACATTTTTATACTCATTCACTTCACCTCATACCTAAAAAAATTATTTTCTTATAATGGCTTATTAGATTTGCGGCATAATTTATAATGTAAAAACTTGGTGGAATATATTCAAAGCAAGTAATTCTGGATTAGTTTCAGGAAGAATTTGATGTTTGATATTGAGGATGAAATATGAGTATAACGAATGTGGCAATTCAAATAATTCCTTGGTATTTTCCAACGAATGCTGCAATTCCTTGGTATTTCCCGTCTCAATTGGTCAATAACACATTTCTCATGGAAATACAATTTTACGCTAACTATAATAGTCTTAATAAACTCAAATCTATCTTATTAACATTTGGATAAAAACCTTTTTCAATCCACTAGATTTTTTCAATTGTTATAAGAAAATTTAGAAATCAAAGGAACTCTCCCCTGAAGGAAGAATTTTTCATAGAAAAAATTGGTAGTTTTAAGTATATTGATGTTGAAAGGAAAGTAAAGCAACCAAGTTCCCCAATGACGTGCCATTTTTCTCAACTAGCATCCAAATCCTTTTACAGGCCATATACGGTATAGATCACTGGTTCTTAACCTTTTGATGCTCGCGATACCCTTGCCAAGCTTTTCAGATTTGCCAGCACTCCTATTAGAAAATCTCTTTGGCCAATATTGTTTTCAACCACATTACAATGCTCTTCCTAATATGGCAGTGGTTCTCAAACTTTTCCATATGGTGTTTTATTCAAGCTGTCAACCTTTCCAAGTTAATTTGGATCAATTTTAATGCTCCCATAAGTATATGAAAAAACACCTAAATATATACTGAGATAATGCTTTACTACTAATAAAAAGAACAGCATACCATACAAATATGTGATTATCAGTAGCAAGATAGCGAAATATACCACAATATGAGCCATGCATTTATCAATGCGAAACCTGAGATGGCTTCTTGGAACAAAAACTCTTAATATTAGGTCTAATTGCTGATAATGCTACTCGCACATCGTCCTTAAGAGATAAAAGTTTATTTCTGGATTTAGATTTAATTCCACCATGGCAGAGAATTCCTGCTCGCACAAATACGATGTGAAGAAAGGTTAAAGTAGAAATGTAGCCTTTTTAGCTAATTTTCGATACTTCTTCACTATTCCATGCCAAAACATAGCCAATGATTCCTCACCCCTCTCTTGAATTTGACTTTTAGGATGGAATCAGCAGATAGATCAATAAATTCGCCACGTTCTATTGCCGTAAAGTTCAATTCCTTAGCTCTGTCAGCAAATTCGAAGGGTGATACAATCCAGTCGAGATTCTCTGTATAAAGGGAAGGGAAATAAAAATCAACTGCTTCTCTCAGCCGGAACAAGTGATGTAGAATGAGATCTTTGAGACGT
Source organism: Ceratothoa steindachneri (assembly GCA_963969495.1). Lineage (NCBI taxonomy): Eukaryota > Metazoa > Arthropoda > Malacostraca > Isopoda > Cymothoidae > Ceratothoa > Ceratothoa steindachneri. The sequence continues at coordinate 118,559,313 of OZ018330.1, read as the reverse complement.
CCAATAGTATTATTTCCAGCTTGCTTAGGAAGAGAAGGAAAGTTTGAACAGATGACTTCCATGCATCCAACTTTCTCTGGAAAAATTTCATTTTATTACTTGATGTAACTATTGTCTCCAGTCTCCCCTGCATTGAGAGATTTAATTCATTAAACTTCATGAAAATATCCGCCAAGAATGGCAGCTTCAAACACCAAGTATGATTTTGAAGCAGACTGAGGAATGCATCTTGTATCTCCTGTTCAAAAAATACTTCCAATTCATCTTTGAGTTCGAGAACCGGTTCATCACACGACCTCGGGATGGCCACCTTACATAAATATACTACAACACAAGTGAGATATTAGCTGTAGCCATATCCTGGCCTAAATTTGACAAAACTGTACTTTAAAGACCGGAATTTTATGAAATTCACCATCTTGACAGTCTGGTTCAAAACTTCATTTAGCTCTTCACTACATGTTTTTGCAACCAATGGCTCTTTGTACAGAAAACAGTTTGGTTGTAATAATAGATAGACTTTCTTTCATTGCTATGGTAATGAACCTCTTGTACTTCCTTATCATCGATGGCGCACTATTAGTACATATGCTACAACAGTCTTTCCATGAAAGTCCATGGTCATTAAGATACGATGTTACGGTTGCAAAACTGGATGTGGTCTGTAATTCTTTGCACAACATAAACTGATCTACAACTCATTCATCAATGAATCTGCAGCACTAGTTAATTGACATTTACCAGCTATGTCCGTACTCTCATCTACCTGCAAAGCGAATTTTGCATTTCATACAATCCGCTGCACAACTTGTTTCTTGATATGAGCTGGAAGTTCAGATATCCTAAGACTGATTGTGCTATTGGACAGAGGTACATTAGAAATCTAAACCTGAAATTCTTTGCCAAGCATTGTTTTCATAACTATGTTACATGTAGGGATAATAATATCTTCATCAATTGTATGAGGCTTCATTTTCATTGCTATCAGTTCCAGTAGTTTAAATGAGGCTTCAAGAGCATTCATTGTCAGTTATGGTTACTTTTTGACTGTTTTACTAGGTGCTATGCTCTGCCCTTCTAACAAAAGATAACAACTACAAAAGCAAAAAACATCCATTATTATCCCTTCCTCAACTCAGGGCTCAACGAACATTGTGTGTACGCACATAAGATCATCCATTATTCTGGGGGGGGGGAAACTGAGGGTGGTGTGTGTATGTGTATTCGTGTTGTGTACGTGAGAGGCGATACACAGCCAGCTCGTCATAACCTGCACGTGAGGAAGGTTAAGATCGTCTGAGTACTGATAAAGGAAATATATGATATTATTATGACAATGAGTTTTGAACGTTTTGAGGCTGTGTGTATGTGTGGGATGCCAAGTGTATTCTGCCATCACGTGACTGTGATATCTTCTATATCACTTATTAGTTGTAAATTTGGGTTTAAAGCATTCTCAAATGGCTAAATATTGATTTATCACGATTTATGTATGCATTTAGCAGTATAATATTTGGTTTATATTCAATTTTTCCCCAAAATCTCGAGGACCATTTGCTAATCTCGCATCACCCCTAGGTGCCGTAGCACACTAGTTGAGAACCTCTGGTCTAGATTCAATTTACCATTTAAACCTTCTCTATTACTATTGTTGTTATGGGCATTAAGTACTTTCAAACCAGGTATACTCGGTCAGTGCCCAATTCAGTCCTATTTATAGATGGGTAAGGACATCCTTATCCCCTTCTCCAGCCTTCTCACAACTTTCATCCTATACTCTTGAGGTAAAGTAACATAATAGTAAGTTTTAGAAAAATTAATGAGGCTTTTAAAAGGAAAGTAAAAAAGATTTTAATATACAAAAAATATACATTTATTCCAATAAGTAGGTTCCATCATTATTAGCCATGCTCTCCCATCATTTACCTAATCAGTGGATATCTTCCTGGAAGAACTCATTCAGTTTTAAGAAAATATATGATTTGACTTCCTTTTTCTACCTCAATATCTGATTAACTTTGCTATTTAGTGATATTATAATTACATAAATTAATGTTACACGATCCAAGTAAAGTCTGGTGAATATGAAGGATGACAAAGAATTTTCTTTCTCTACACACTAATTTGTTCATGGGTCAAACGTGCTACTTGTGGGCTTGTATTGAAGAAACTGTTTAGGTTGGACAGTAAAGGACTTGTTAACAAAACCTTAAATTTAAATCTTGCAATAGTTGAAGATAAAGGTCTGCAGTAACGGTTTGGTAATTATTGATGAAATTGCAATGATTAACTATTACATCCTACCAAATGCAAAGCATAGCTTCCTACCGTTAGAAATCGGAACTAGGAAGAGGAATGTGTGTATTGCAGCAGAAAAACACTTCATCTCTCGTAATAATTTGGTCTATAAATGTACACTGAAATTTTGAGCTAATTTAAATAAAGCTATATTCACACGTAAAATAATCTATATACTGCTCATGTGGCACCCCAAAACATTTGGAGGGTGGCTTACAAAAATGCCTAGCCACAATAGTTTAAAAATGGATCTAGGTATTGCTAGCTTACAAAAACTCAACCCTGACGACAGCTTAAAAATTCCCTAGGCATTACACATCTATCTATAAACAGCAAATTTGGAACAATTTATAGCATTTTTAAAAGTCGTCTATAAACGACATTAATTCCTGGTCAACCTAATTATTAAATCCACGTATCTTGTAGCTTGTCTTACCTTGGTGTGGTGGTTTCATACTATCCCAGACTACACGGACATAAATGACGCATTTAACCTGAAAGTAGGAATAATTTCGATGCTACGGAGTCTCAGATTTACAATCTTGCGTACGAATATGCGAGACTGGAGATTCCTAATAACCCTCAAACTCCTTGTACGATTTTTGCCTCAATCTTGCCAACTACCAAATGCCTCAAGTCTCTCTCTCATGCCATTGCTATATCTTAATCTCTATAGCTTAAGGCCCATCCCCCATCGCCCCTTCAACCTTCTCAGAAAAATAGCGCATTTAAGCACCCTCCCTCAAAAACTGACACTTCTTGGGTCCGGCTTCCTTTACTCCATCTTGTCATCAGTTTCAGTACACTCAATTCACATCACCAAACACAAGAATTTCCTTCTAATTCATCGACTACCAAGCTTGATGTGCGTTCATTCTTTGACGGGTGTTGCTTTTAAAGCCGGTGGTACCATCTTAGAATACCTTTTTGCCAGTGTAACATAATAGTTGCCTTCTTTCAACTAAGTAACCCAACGATAACCGGTGTTGATTTAAAATATCTTCAGTGTGAACGTTGAAAACGTTCACGCTGAGATGAGTTCCATATCCAAGGTATTCCTAGGGCCATCCGATTACTAATATAATTTGATAAACTGGTATTTCTACACCTATACATTAACTGTTTAATGTTCATTCATTTTACTTCGTTCCGTTCGAAATTGCCCCATCCCCTTAATGTTTCAATTGCATCCAGTTAGGGAATGTCAACGTCTTTTAAGGCCAGTCGACATCTCTGTGTCTTAATGAAAGCCTTCTTCTAAGTTTACGTGCCCATTCTGGAAAAAACTTAGGGCTCCCACGGCTCTTCAGGGCGGATGGACAGTCTACAAAGTTGAGACGGAGAGTAAGTTCCTCCCGTGTTCACTATTCCTCAGGTACTGACAGCCAGAGTCAAAATTGGCTCGTGCTATGGCTCCTCAAGCAACTCACCCGACAGCGTTCTCTGCTGTTAAGCTTTTCACTAGGTGTATATATAGGTAATCCTCTCCTACAGTGACTTTTCCGTACTCTAAGATCTAACTGATTTCATTGGCTATTCTACCTAACAAACCCAAAACAATTTCTCAAAGCTCACCAATAAAGTTGTTTCTACTCAAGAACCAATAGATACTGCAGCTTTTTTGTTCCAATTAATCAAATTAAAGCACCAATTTTATCCCCCTTTCAACGAAATCCATATACTTTCTTTCCAGATATGGTGGCCCTCCTACCAGCCTCCGGATTAACCTTTCGTTGTTATGAAGATTGTCGTGGCACGTGCTCTCTCGTTGGTTCTTCAAAGTCACCTATCTCCAAACAACTCTCACCTTTTCTCTCTCTTTAGACCTCAAAAATGTGACCAAATTGCTTGCATAACCAGCGCCTAACTTTTGATTCGTTAGTTGTTAAAGGCAAGAAAAGCTTAGGTTGGCTCTTTGGGGTAATTTCTTTTTACACTCCCGCAACCTCTTGCCTCCTTGCCTTAATCCCTCATTAATAAACTTTCTCTAATCTCCCTTATAACAGCCCTCTCCCATTTCTTTTTTTTTTATTGTATCACTCCGCTTATCCCCATCCCTGCTTTTTTTTCGAAGCAATTCTTGCTTTGCACCATCGTATTTAACTACGGTTGCTTCTTTCAATTCCTAGCATCTGCTAACTCTGTAACAATCCTCCCGGGACAATGCAACTATGGGCTCGTTAAGGCTTCCTTGTCCCATGACTCCTATTTGAGCAGTTATCTCTGTGATCAAGCCTAGAAGATAATCTTTCTCTTTTAATTCTTACTATCCCCCTTTGCCACAGATACAGTAGTCAGGTAGGACTGCATTGACTGGCTGGCCGACCAGGATAGTATTACTTTCCCTCTCCAAGTACTTATCTGCCATAATTTACTTTACTCTGTGAATTAATCTCAAATTTTCATTTGGGCTATACATCAACGTTTATCTTTCTTTGATTTACTCCTTCTTTGGTCCATTCGTCCATCGTCGATTTATTACACTGTACAACAATTTTTAAAAAACGGAAATAAGGATAACCTTTTCTAGGGGATTTTTTTGCGTAAATCACGAATATAAAATCTGTTTCTTTTATGCCCCTCCAGTTTCTCGCAAATTACCACCTTACTTACGTTAAATACATTGAATGTTCCGTAGGTATTGGATGCAAACAAGATTGATCCGAAAGTGACACTCTAAAAGTTATAAACTTATTTTGATATAAATTTAAAAGGGTGATCCTGGTATATTTGTCAATCTAACCTATGAAATATATAAAAATATACTCAATATTATTTTAGTTCTGGGGTCCAAATCCGTGGTAACTCTTATGTAACGCTGGATAATTTTGTAACTTACTATAAATGCTTCCTATTTTTAATTTTTATTTAATATTTATTGCTGTTATAATTTATATTATTTTTAATATACTACAGTGTTTTTCTTTACAGGAGACAGAGCTAAAATGCCTAGAGAATGCAAAAGTTGCCCAGACACTTTCTGTTATATATGTTGATCAGTTACATTAAGACAATACACGAGACAGTTGACTAAACATGTGAAGAAAGTTTATGAGCTGTACTTTGGATGCAAAGTGGGTGACCAGGACAAACGCTTGCAAACCCACATATGTTTTCTCAGGTGTACAAGTTCTTTTTCTGCCTAGGTGAAAGGCAAAGGGCCTGACCTCATGTTTAGCGTACCAATAGACTGGAGGGAGCCAAAGGACCATTCAACGGATTGCTACTTCCGCTTAACAGATATTAAAGGTGAGTATTCATTGTGATTTTTTTTAATGGTCCTTAATATATTTCCAGGAGATGTATCAATTAAAATGATCAAATTACCTACTATGTTGTACTTCTACTATTTCTGCAAGTGATCACAGCCAGTAATATCCCTTTTAAGTCTGCTTTTATTTTACTTCACTGCAGGTGGAAATAGAAAACGCAAGAAATCTATTGTGTATCCAAATCTCCAGTCTACTATTCGCCCAGTTGGAGATTCAAGTGCCATTGCTGTACCATAACCGCCCTCTGAACTACCAAGGAAATGACATGAACAAATCAGACGATTAAGAATCTTCAGATACACCATATGTGGCACAGTTGAATCTGACAAGAAACCACACTTCATTACCTCACCGTAACTCAATAATCTAGTTCGTGATGTAACACCCACTAAGCAACAGAATGAACTCCTTGCCTCATGTCTGCAACAATGGAACCTGTTGGATGAACATGCTCGAATTACAGTATTTAGGAAGCGTTCTGCATATCTACAGCAATTCCACACCTTAGAAAACATCTTGACTTATTGTAATGATATCAAAGGCGTATTAATTACCCTTGAACTGACCTATGAACCAAATGAGTGGACGTTATTCATATATTTACCCATTTACAGCATAAAAGCGGTTTGGATGCACATTGGGAAAACCATGCCTTCAGTTCTATTTGCTCACTCAGTCATTTTAAGAGAGAAATATGTGAACCTTGCTTTTATTCTACACCACAAAAGTTACAATGAGCTTGAGTGACTAATTTGTGCTGACTTGAAAGTAATAGCCCTATTTAATGGGCTAAAACTGGCTACCTAAAGTTTATGTGCTTCTTTTGCAAGTGGGATATTAAGGCCAGATCAGGACATTATCTACGCTCAGAATGGTCACCTCGGGAAACTATGGCGCCTGGATGCCATAATGAAATTCATGAACCAGTAGTTACGAGTGAGAATGAGAAAATCATTTTGCATCCCCTCCTATAAAACTAGGCCTAATGAAGCAATTTAACAAAGCATTGCAACATAACAAGCCATGTTTCCAGTACCTCAAAGCGATCTTCCCTAAAATAAGTGATGCCATGATTAAAGAAGGCATATTCCTAGGCCCTCAGATTCGTCAACTTATATGTAGCTGATAAGGACGTCGAGGCAATAATGGATGAAACTGCGCTAGCAGCCTGGCATGCATTCAAAGATGTATACAAAGGACTTCTGGAAAACCACCAAGGGGGTAGCATGAGCATATATTGGGAAGCCTAATCAGGTGCCTCCAAGATCTCGGATGCAATATGCCACTGATGATTATTCTCATATGTCCTTCTTTCCCGAGAATGCAGAAGATGTGAGTGATGAATATGGAGAGAGGTTTCATCAAATTATAGCTTCAATGGAAAACAGGTATAAGGGAAATGGAGCCCTGCGCTGCTGGCTGACTTCTGCTGGAATATGAAATTTACACTCATGAAACGTCTTACAAACGAAGAACTAAATACTATAATGTAGGATAATACATTATATAATACTAACACACGCTGATTCATTATATATTGATGAATTAATTATAATGGACTCATTTAATCTGACTTTGGGAGTGAAATACATTTATGGTACGTGGGAATCAGTATCAATTGCATAATTCGGCAATTTACAAGAAAATGTTTTTTGATTGCAATCTTTTGTTAGCTAATTCGAAATCAGCACACTCAACTTCATAATAAAATGCACATGTAATCTATTCTTTTTTTCTTGACATGATATTTTGTTGTACAGTTTTATTATCGCCCACTCTCTTACTATTCCTCTCTTGACTAACCTTATTCTGTTGGCTGTTCCACTTTTGTTGGGATGGCAGGAATGTTCTTCTTTTAGTATCCTTGCATTTGACGAAATTTTCAAGTTATTTGTTCCTTTACCTAACAGAGGATTCAAATGTATGTAACACTATTTGGAAACATTCTCTTTGACATTCCATGTACCCATTTCCATGTTCTCACAGAGAAATATTTCTTTATCCTTTTTAAACTCTAGCTCATCACTTTATCACGAATCTTCTATCGATTAGTAGAAGGCAGAAGGTAGTTCACTCCTGCCTCCATCGACTGCTCTACCATGAGCAGGACTTGGTTCTAAAAAGGATTCTCTTGGAAGTTTGTATTTCCATCGTTTCTTTGCTTTTTTTCGAACGACAACTCACTTTGGATGCCAAAATTCGCAAACTTAATGTCTCTTGTACACGCGCCATGGATATTCTTCGATCTGTGATGCTCAGCTTTTAAGGGGCAGATATGCTTATTGCTTTGCTTTTATACTCTTCCTTTTTATTTGAAGCTTGAATACGGATGCGAGGTTTACTCATCTATATCCGAGCGTGCATTGCTGATGGTGGACTAGATCTATCAACCTGTTCTCCTTCTATTGGCTGGTGACTTCCACTGCGCCAATTGAGAACCTACCTGTCGATGGTAGAGAGATAGTACTTGTACTGTGTCATAAACAGTGCATTTTAAGCCTATCTTCGCGGGTTCGGGATCGCACTCAGTCGCCAACGGCTCTTACGGTATCTGCATCAGATCTCGATGTTGCTAATGCCGCTGAAAAACGTTAGTCCTTCCCAAAGCCCTTTAGCTTTGGTGGGAGGTATTGTGTTAGATCTTTTTGGTGCACACTCCGTGTCACGCTGAATGCGTGGCAGTGAACATGAATGGCTCTAATTCCCAGATTAGTTTCAGTTTCGACGCAAAATCCCTCAAATTTGAAGGCAGCAAAACTCAAACAGACGCTGCATCTGACTTCACTGCTAAATAGTTACAATGCACCTCTAGGTACAAAATATAATGCATCATTCATAACTTGGATACCAGCTCGGTATAATTAGCTACTTAGAAGGCGCCTTGAGAGCCTTCGGAGCATTTGGATATTCTCACACCCCTAGTTTGTGGTATCCGTGACTCTAAGGTTGCTGCGAACCGAGGGAAAGCCAGGAATATATTTTGTTAAGTTCCTGGACATGTAGGGATTGCGGAAAACAAGGCACCATTTTAGGCACGAAAACCTCTGCCATGACTAAGCGATCAGACTAGTGTTTCACTCTTACTCACACTGTTAGGAATCAGATCAGATCTTAGGTTGCGTGTCAAAGGAGATGGGAAGCGGGAATCAACCGATGGGAACTTAATGCTGCGTGCTATTGTGCCACCATTATTCCCTTGAACCTACTCCCACAATTTTGCTGCGGCTTCAAATCGCTTCTTCTCGTCACCCAATTCAGCACACTTGCGGATATACTGAATTTGGGTGGAGTGGTCCCTTGGTAAAACCTTCCCTACAAGTACATGCTATTTCTGCATTAACTTTGTTTTTATTAGAAATACGAATGTTTATCTGCGGATCGGATAATGCTTTCTTGATTCATTGCAAGTGGTATAAATATATTCGAGAATGTGGAGTTGCCCTTTCTGCATATGGAGAGCACTCGTATAAAGAGACTAATGAAATATCCAGCCATGATTTCTGCAACCACGTACAATCTAAACATCTAAGCTGAAAATAATTTATTTCCTGCTAATACCACTTCTAAGAGCTCGAACGCGTTAGTCTCTACTTCTCTTTACTATCAGTTAACACCTTGTACAAAACAAAGCTACTATCTCATTTTAGGTGTCACAAAAAAGAGCATGATCCCTGTTTCAACCTCGCTAATACCTCTATTAAATCGGTTTATACGGAAGAGAAAAAACAGAGGAATGTGCCAGTTGGTTCAAGAATTAGCAGTGAAAAGTTAGTAACAATAGAGCTGATTTGGCTCATTTACCCAAGTCAAAGTTGCTCGAGGTGCTATAATAGGTTGATCCTCACCAAAACACGAAGGAACGTCCACTTAATGCACCGTGCCAACGCCGCAATCCTCCGACAGCAAACTCATTGAGGGGTTTTCTTCGAATAAGCCCCCAAAAGCTTCGAATGAGTAGATTTTGCTGACTTTACTTTCAATTGAATCGCTCTGCTTTAGAAGCTAATTGAAATTTATTAAGGAGAATCAAATCCGACAGTTGCCGTCTAGGTTTCCTTCCTTTAGGATTTGATGTTGTATACGTTCCCATAAAGGAATTGAGAGCGGATTTGCAAGAAAGCATTTCATCCCTGATGTGATGTATTCGTTTTTCATGGCATCTTGATACCTTTTCTTAGGCGAAAACCTCCAGCTTCACATGCTTATGAGGTGTTTTCTATGTACCATATATCGTCAAAAGACTTCGATGATGTGTAGTTCCAGTAATATCTCAAAGAACTTGTGGCAACCTTTTTTTAGTCGTGGAACCTTGAGCATTAGACCCCCATCTGGGTGTAGTACAGAATTAAATCGATGGGCCGAATCCTAGTGAAAATGTTCATGGTTCTGTAGATCGGTCTATTTATTGATGAAGAAGTTACGCTGAGTTAACATGTCTTGATGTGTACTCTGATTTGATGATCTCGATGGGAGCAATTACTTTCCTTTTTTAATTTTTCTCCAAGTCACGTGGCTGGTACTTGGATCAAGCTCGGAGGTATTAATTCGAGTTTATGTCGATTTTTGAGTTAATTGATTTATTCTTTGGTATCCTCACGCACTCACCGCTCTTCATGGTAGGCAAGCATGTTTTCATTCAATCGGAGGTCCACACTTACAGAGGTTTATAACCGTGTTAAAACGATCAGTGGTAAGTTTAGCTAGGATCCTCCTCACGTTCTCCAATAAGACTTACATCATTATTAAATACTGCATCGCCACCGGATTCCTTTTTGACCGTTTTCTCACAATTATACACCCTCGATGATGTTCCGTCTGCATCACAATTACATCGCATGGCTACCGAGAGCCACGAACTAAAATTCACATCCAGGTTCAGTGAAAAATAGAATGCCCTATTTAAAATGAACGAGGATCTTTCTGCTCTCTTTCCTTGAAGGAAATTGCAATTGCACAGGAAGTTATCCTGTATGCCAGCTTCGACACTTACATAGTTGAGCGTGGCGTGGCCTTAATGATAACTGTCCTCACAGTTTCTTATCGGAGGAAATATTATTAACTTGCTAACAAATTGCTACTTTTTTATTTAGCTTTTTAAAAAAGCTAGGGAAAAATCATTCCATTTTGACTGGTTTTGTTCTAATTTATATATAATCCTGCGTGGTAACGTTGATGGGAAAATTGGTCAATGGTATTTTATTTTATTTTTTGACAGTGGATGTCGCTTGTCTCTTGTAGATTGTTGCTTTCGTTTGTTGCACTCCATGTCGGATGCTCTGATTCGATCAAATGAAATTTTCAAAGATATTGAATTTCAAATTCTTCGAATTTGAAGATGTTTTCGAAAATTAAGTCTATGTTGCTCGACTTTGTTTTCTCTGCACCTAAATAAACAAAACATGCAGGCTATGAATAGTGTCTTTTTATATGCCTAAATGCACAAATTTCGGTTCTCTTAGGTAAAAATCAACACTTTTCTCCGCCTCTTTTTGGCATCATCCTCACCACATAATTCCACCAAGGAATCTCGCCGAAAAGAGTTGACCTAACGCCGATTTTTCGGTCTCTTGCTTGACTTAAGCCTCAGATGAAAGGCGTTTATCCATATCCACAGAGACTCTTGCTATAAGGCTAATCTATTATTTTATTGCCTCTTTGTGCGTACAAAACATGATTATGGATGAGAGATTTAAATTTCTGCGCCCGGAGGTCTATAACAGATCATTATGTGTTCTTTCCACTGCACTCTTCTCTTTTGGACGACTATTGCCTTTCGAACGTCACTTGTTGAGAGCATTTTGTCGACACAAGGGGATGTCACTTACTATTAGAGGTACACAAGATATGATGCGCATATATGCCCGAAATCATCATCTCCCTCAGTTATTAATGGTTTTCGATTCGTTCAGGGGCAATTACGACGTTGGTTTTGCCAAAAGGAGACACCAATCATGCCCCAAACTCTTGTTTCCAGAGGTTAGAAACTCATTTGAGACTTTGGTAGAATACTCGCTCCAGTAGAACCGATGTTTTTGCCAAAGCGTCACTATACAGGTGATCCGGTTTGAACGTTTGTCGTCACAAAACTATTTTAATAGCTTCTACGGTACTAGAACTATTATGAACACATTTCTTTGGGTATATATCATGTCACGCTTGCTCTGTACCAGTGTACATAAATGACTCATTTTTGAAATGAGTAGTTGAATTTAATGCAAACTCTCCCTTATTTTAAACACGGCTGACTCTTGCTGGGTTCTGCCTCTTTCATTCTACCCATGTTAGATACATTGTGGAGCTCAGTACGAGATATTACATGCTGAGCTACGTTGAGAAAAGGGTTTTAATCCATAGGGTTTCATCGATCGCGTTAGTTGCCATTAAGGCAAAATAATCTCCAAATTGCCTTGATCATAATATCCGTAAGGCCAAGGCAACAACGAGTTAGAAAAATGTCGTGATAATATTTTACTGGTTTCCTAGATAGGTTAGGGTTGCTGGAAACAAGAACTCTAAAGAAACTATCTGCTTCTATTCGCTGACTGAACAAGACTACTAATCCACTTTTTCCACTCTGACTATATGGCAGGGATCTGGTCAGCATTTCAGGCTGCATTAGCACAAAAGATAGGAGACTGCGCTATGCATTTTGCGTGTCCTAACACACTCCTAGATTTCCAGTGAACCTATCTCTTATTACCTCGAGAGTTTCAAGACACTTTCTGTCACCTTCAAATCGCATTTACCTGCACGAAAAAGCGGCATCGAATGGTGTGCTCTGATGAATTTTTCAGCAAAGATTGCGCTGCTCACCAGACTGTGCACTACCCTATATTTGAATGTCCTTGTCCGCACAAGCTTTTTGTGTAGTACCTCAGCCGAGTTCATGATGAGCGGTGTAGATACCACTTTCCCCTATTTAAAGGAAAAAGGGTTTGAAGGAAATGAAGAATCTACATACGATTTTAGTGTTTGCATTGCAATTTGGGGTGTATGCTTGGGCCCATAATGGAGGCGGTCCTCCCCAAGCACGTTCAGTTAGCCCTATTAATTTTACTGTGTTTAATTTTTTTTTTTATTATACAGTTTTTTACATTGTTTTTTTATTTTAAAGGAACCCAAAGATAGGCTTTTCTTTGCATTGTCGACGGCTTTAACCTAGTAGGAGTAGGTCGCAACAAGAAATCGCGTAATTACAGCTTCTGTGAATTTATACTGTCTGGATGAAGAGTAAAATTATTAAATTAATAAGACTAAGCTAGATTTTTATTACTTATTCACTTAATATCACCTTTTTCTTTTAGGTATTGCAACTCCGAAGCAATTGCTCTTTTTGGACCTCCTCTACAATATACTTTTTCGCATCACACTGTGGATATCTTTTCGGAAATTTTATTTTCATTAACAGCATTTTTTTATAAATTATGGAGGAGAAGGAGGAACCCTCTCAATCAAATATGCAAAAAGGCTCCTCTTTATGATCAGAGATAGCATTAAAGAGACCACTTTCTTCAACCTGTTTTGACTGTCTAGTCAAAACAGGTATCGATAAGTCACCTTGGTTCAATAACATAAACATCAACATGCGTTTAAATTTTGGGTCATTAAACCCCTTTGTAATATTGTCAGAGAGAGAAAGTTATCCCCCACCCCCTAGAACCCAACATCTACAAGTGGGGCCTAAAAGATGCACCTACACTACACGAGAGCCCTAAGCGAGCATTGAGACTTCGCGCGATAGGTTGACCCGGATTGGCTTCTCTTTATCTTCTGATCTCATCGTCTGATCGACGCCCGGTTCATGCCACAAGAACCTTTGCGCAAGGCTGTAAGAGCGCATAAACTATTTCTAATGAGATCTCCGTCCATCTTTTTGGGTCCCCGGCAACCGGTTTCCTCCGAGGCAGTATAAATACTTCGAGAAAAGCTTTAAGAAAGCACTACCATACAGGCCCGTCTTGGTTAGCAGTCACGTTCATTCTCATACGCCCTGCTCCACCTCCCAACGGCTTTCAGCTACGAATGCGATACGTCACTTATTTACTCGCCCTCGCTCATACCCAAGGCCAGAGTTCTCGCCGACAGACGATAGACACGGGCAGGCATCTATCTTTGTATATATTAAAGTTTTACATTTTTCTACCATTAGTTTCTCTAATCTCAAAACCTCTAGGAATTGATTATTTAGGCCAACCGCACTCGACTTTTTTTTTATTTTACCCACACACTGAGATCTGCACCCTGTTTCCATGGCGTGCCCTCTTCATGGTCCCCTTACGACAAATATATATTACGAACTTCTCTTTGGAGGGAATAAAAACCTTAGCATCTAACCTTTCATTAACGATTTTTTTAGTTTTTGTATAATTTCTTTACGTTTTTTAGTAATAAAGAGATTTATAATATTAACTTCAGAGAACAATAACCAAGCTATGACTAAATTCTTTCCTATCAACGATGATATTTTTAGTGATTTATTTTAGACTCAAATAAGACATGATAGAATTTATACATATGAGATGCCTAGCAAAATTTGCCTTGGTAAAACGCAGCAAAGGCTTTACTTTTAATAAGTGCTTCTTTACTTTTAGCATGAACTCAAGAATTTTGGGGGAGATACGGAGTTTATTAGGCATAAATAATCCTCTTGTTAGGCAGCGAAAATCACTGTTGCCGTATTCTCATTTTCTTTGATAATGTATTTTATAGCAAGCATAAGTGAGGGTATTTTATTTTAAGTGTAAACTAATTTGCAAAGTTAAGTTAAAATTATAATTTGCTTTAACTTAATCTTAGGAATGCTTTTAGTTTAAATAAGTGCCACTACCCTTTTAGCAAAGGCAAAAGAAAACCTTTTTCTGGATACGGGTTTTATTTTTTGATCTTAGGAGCCGATCTGGCGACTGCCCATTTGGGTATTTCTGGATAAGGAATATATTAAATATCCATTAGGCTATTGTGAATCAAAACAACACTCTACCAGATCATTTTCATCCTGGCTGGTTATTCATTGTAAATATAGCAAACGGAAATGATTCATTTTATTTTAAGTTTAGAGCCAATTTGCACCACTTTTGCTTGAATTCTTTTGTAAAATAGCTCATTCCAAGCAGTTTTGCTTTTCATACACTCCCTTACCAATATTTTATCTTTATCAGTAATAAAAGACAATATTCTCACAAGAGCAAAGATAGAAAATAACTTAAAGAATTTTTTTTATTTTATTATTTGCATTTTGATTCTTCTATACTCTAGAAAACGAAAGTTATCTTATAGAAAGTTATCTTATCTTATCCCATTTTTCTGTTTCTTGCAGTTTGCTGGATTTCTTTCATCATTTTTTCGCGTTCATGAAAGATTTATACATTGTATATTCACCGCGTGTTTACGTCAACTCTCCTTTCTCCTTTGAATTCACGATTGATTTATCTCTGTTTCATAGTCCCGATCGACCTTGAGAAGCGTGCCTTAAAAGCTTGTTTATTTCGGAAGATTTCTGTGTTCTGTGCAGCCAAGTAGTCTAGTTGGCGGTTTAATTGAGATCAAAGCGCTTACTTGATCCCTCAGTTTGCTTGGTTCTAATCACACTCCTGTACGGAGTTTTTGCGAATTAGGAAATAACTTTTTCCGAAGAAAAATTATCCTGTTTTTCTGTTTCTTGCAGTCTGCTAGATATAATAATAATAATAATGATAATAATAATAATAATAATAATAATAATAATAATAATAATAATAATAATAGTAATAATAATAATAATAATAAAATTCTTATAATGTACTATTCAAGGCCAGATGCCTTCACAGAGCGCAGGTTCGGCTGTAGGCTAAGATCAGGTGGGTGAGTAGGCAATCCTGAACAGATGCGTTTGCAGGAATCGCTCGAAAGTGGTGAGTGTAGCAGCAGATCTAATTTCGGCTGGAAGAGCATTCCAAAGCTTGGGGGCTCAGACTGAGAAGGAGCGGTCGCCCATTGAGCGTAGGGACAACTGAGGAGTATTCAGGAGAGAAGTATGAGATGACCCAAGGGCCCGAGAGACGAGACGTTGGGAAAGGGCAGAGGAAATGTGTTTTGTTTATTTGAATACTGGATTTTTAAATATTTTTGAACATTTCTTTTAACACTAAGTGAAAAGTATTTGTATACTTAAACTTATGTTTTGATTTTGTTTTTTTACAAGATGGTACATACAGAGAAGTAAAGAGCTATGAATTTCGTACGAATTTAGAGGGAACCAACTGACCACTCAAACAATTGTTTCTTCTGCATGGTGAACCCATCCAAACATCGAGCAGGCAAAAATGCGTTAGTGCCACACGTCACTCAGTTCTAAACTCCTTGTACCCACTCCTCCAAAAAGAGAGCAGCAGATTTAGAAAGGAAAAGCAGTTCAGAAGAGGATGAGTCATTATTGATCCAGATTACAGAGGTGCAACTGAGGAGAGAAACCCAAACTACTCCAACCAAAAAGATCTCAACGAACTTGTCAGAGATCTTGTTCTCACAAATTCCAATGCCGAGCTTTTAACTTCGAGACTAAAGCAGTGCGATATGTTAGATGAGTGTGTGCAAATATCAGGTCAGAGAAAGGGTCACTAGTGTTTTTCAAGCTTTTTACACCTCAAGATGAGCTTTGCTTTTGTCACAATATTACCAGTCTGTTTGAGTCAATCGAATTCAACTGTAACCCCCAACGAGTTCCACCTCTTCATTGACAGCTCGTCCAGGAGCCTCAAAGCAGTGCTGCTTCATAACGGGAACCTATCTCCATTCCTTCTTCTTGATCACTCGGTCCAGCTCAAAGAGCAATACAGCAGTATCAAGATCTTGCTAGATGCATTGAAATATGAAGAGTACGGTTGGGAAGTTATCGGAGACTTCAAAATAGGGGCCTTCTTTATGGGTTTCCAAGACGGCTTTATCAAGTTTCCTTGTTATCTTTGCCAATGGGACAGGAGGGACACCGTGGGACACTACAATCAGCGTGATTGACCACAACGGACAAAGTTTAGTGTGAAGAGAAACAACGTCAATGGGAGCCTTTGTTTTATGATGGAAACCGAAGTGTCCGTATCATTATGGCCACTAGTTTATATTCTTTAGACTAGCAAAAATCCGCCATACGGCCGTTTTTCGCTATGCCTGCGGCGCTTATTCGTTTCGCTCTCGAAATTATGAAAGTGTTGGAGAGTAAAATGTTTTTTTATTTTACAACAATTTCAAAATTGGTGTGCAAGAAAAAAACATTTCATAATTTTGTTTTTAAAATACATGCTAGGATCATTATAATAAAAAATTTACAAACCAGCATAATTTAGGCAAAGCTCCAAAATTTAGATCTCCATTGTATATTTGATATTTCTAAAGTCCTTAATCTCACAAATTTAAAACAATTAATTTTAGCTATAATTAAAACTTCAGGTAAGAAATAGAAGTTGGTCAATAATATGGAGAACGCCTAACAACATTATCTTGCCAAAACTTACGCCATCAACTGACTAATTTCCACAAGTTAGAGGAAAGAGTTTTAAACATAAAGTTTTACATTTCATTTGGTATATTTTTAAAAGCTTAGGCCTAGGATATGTTATTATTATTATTCATGAAAATTCTAAATTACTTGATATTTATATGTAGGCATTATTTTCGCAATATTCATAGTAGAAGTTCCCTTTTCTTCACAATTTTGTTAACCTCATAAGATCTCCCTTTATAAATGAAGCAGACGGAATGCGACTCTATCTGATTTATTAGTTTTTTTTTTCCAAAATAAAAAAATCCTTTATGCCAGGATGTTTTTGTTTGCTTAGGAAGGAAGTTTAAAAAAAGCATGTTTGATCGATTCGGAAATCATTGATGGTACACTCTTGCTGGAATTTAGTCGCGTGTAAGTCTAATCGCAAGCGACTCTATGTCGAGGTATGCCAGTGTAGACTAGTTCGGCGGTCAGAACCGTACACATGCACGGGCAGACACCTGACCAAAAGCCGCTTGAGATTTGAGGCGATTAATAAAGAGTGCGATTTACGGTTGACCGGGTTTAGACTATTGGCCCCCCAAGTTGCAGTTCGAAAGATATATAAAAACAATATCCCAAAATAGAATTTTAATATATATATATATATATATATATATATATATATATATATATATTTATATATACAAAAGGAAGGAACAAGTTTCTAATTCGAGTTAAAGAGTTAAGTGAAGATTAACGAGGAAATCTGGGGATGACCATACAAGATTGCCTTTCCTTCAAGCGCGGGAGAAATGGATTGGAGGGGGGGCAAGGGCACAGGTCTCCAAGAAGATACTTCAGCGAGTCCTGGCCAGGAGGACTCGAAGATTAGGTTGGATTACTTCGTGAAGAATCAGTTTTTCTCTGCTCCAGAGAGACGTAATCTCAACTCGAGACGATTAGGCAGATCAACAGGAAGTCTCAGTCTCGAAAGAACGAGAATTTTGAAGGGGTAGTGAAGATGAGAGGGCCACACAACCCTCCAAGAAGAAGGTGGCTCGATAGCTTTCCTTTGAACAGGGGTCAAAGCTTAACGAAGAGCTGAGGAGATCTTCGACGACGTACGACGAAGTATTACGGGGGTTCACGGGAAACAGACGGCATTCTGAAATGAGTGGATGACGGGCTTTTAATCTCCTCGATACATGGTGAGCTACAAGTTAAATAACCGGTTGGCTGATCCGATAGACGCCCCAGTACCTTGCCGTCGCCAGGGGATCCTTGGCGCCAGTCTAAGCAAACACATTTCATGATAACGCGTCGTTCCATTCGATGAAACTTGCCTCGAGATACGAGGAGTAAGGTAATGTGGCTCCGCATGGCGTTATTGCAGGAGAGAGGCGGCACGTGTGGTGTCCGAAAGCAAAGCAAACACAGCTGTAATGGGTGATTAAGCGAGGAACTGATTCTTTTTCGAACTTTATGAAATTCTCAGGCTGGCGCACGTGATCTTGGAAGAATAGAGGGGTATTTCCAAGGAGCTTCCTCTCACGGTTGTCCTTTGAGGGCATTCCCTCACACGCCTGCCTTTCCGAAGATGACATTTTCCTGATGCAAACAGGAGGGAAAAGAGCTTCCCCAAACATGGGAGGAATCCACCCATTAAGGGAGGACATTTAACTTTAAGTCAACACAGCGGTCATTAAATGAATGAATTACTTCCGTTTAATCCCTGGCACAGGGAATATTTTAAAATGGTATGGTCGTTAACTAGCGCAAAAACAAACAAACAAAGTAAATAAATGAGAGTTACAAAAAAAAATCAAAAAAGGATTCATTCAGAAAATGAGAGTTGAACCATATATCAATAAAAATAAAGAAAAATACCAGTAAAAAAAAAACTTCAAAACCAAAGAAAACACACTCAAAGGACAAATATGTACAAAAAGAAAAACAAAATTTTACTTGAAAACCAAGGAACATAAAGATACACGGTTAAGACGGAGTTCTAGAATTAAAAAAAACAAAACGATTAGACAGATTCAATTATGTGTACGGGAGTACAATGCTTAACACATTTTAGTTAGCATTGGGAGGATCCTCGACCGGATTCCTACTTAGACAGTCTGAAACACAGTTTTCTGTCCCTTTAATGTACTTTATTCGGAACTGGTATTCCATTAGAATTAAACTCCAACGCATAAGCCTTCCGTTCTAGCTTTTACAATTCTTTAAGTAAGCCAATGGGTGGTGATTGGTTTCGATCACGAACTCCTTGCCTAACAAATATGTTTGGAATTTCTCTACACTCCATACGATCAGTAGAGCTTCATGTTCTATCACCGCATAGTTCTTTTAGCGTGACGAGTGCTTCCGGCTAGCGTACGCAATGGGGTAACTGTTGCCGTCTTCTTTATACTGGAGCAAGACGTAACCGATGCCTTCATTACAAGCATCCGTTCATATCTCAAAAGGTTTGTTCGTTTTCGGGAGTCTTACTATGGAAGCTGATATTAGTTTTTCCTTCAGCTGATGTAAGTGGACGGTCGCTTTGGGGTTCCATGCGAGGGAGTGCGGGGAACTTTCTTTAGTAAGGAGCTAAGGGAGGACGCTAAGGCGGTAAAATTCAGGACAAAAGGTCGGTAAAAGGATGTCGACCCCAGAAAAGAGTGTCATTGCTTTTTAGTACGCGGGAGAGGCATCTCAGCGATGGCCTTTACCTTTTCTTTCTGAAGGGCCATTTGATTTTCACCAATGTTGTAACCAAGTTATTTAATAGTGCTTTAGGCGAAATGGCACTTGCTATGACCTATAGTGAGGCCGTGATCACGAAACCTATTGAAGAGCGAGTAGAGGGAGATAAGATGCCGGTCCCATGTAGGGTGAGGAGGGCGAATAGCGACCGAGGGAGGACACTGACTGAATGCTCTGGTACGATAACAATTTCAAATTGCCCGCTGCCACTCACCACCCACACAACACGCGAGCAAAAGATTTCCGCCATCATGACGTCTGTGTTTACTAGGTAAGAAAATTGATTTTTCGGATGTCTGTTGTTATTTTTCATGGTTCTCATATAGTGTCTCACGTCGGTGAATATGGCGTGATTGTTTTGAGTTAAGTTTCATTAAGATATTTAGCCATATTGACATGCTATCGAGTGAAATCAAGTGCGTCTGTTCGAAGTGGCCAGCATGACATTGTTGTGAAAAAAATGGTGGTGCGGAGGAACATCGACAACCAACATGGGGGAGAACACCAATGCATGAACTTTTTAAAATTCGATATACTTTGAAATACTTGTAAAAACATAACAAAAAGGGACTGATTATGTATATTAGCATGAAAATAAATGGTGGTGGTGAACTAGGGCATTTAAATGAAGTAGAACAGTGCTTTTTGTGTAAAGCTGAATGTGATTTTTAGTGAATTATGATGCGATATCAGTGACATTATGCTATAAGCACATGAAATAACTATTATATAAGTGACTTAGGTTATTAGAATGACTATATGATTAATATTCAATTTGCAAAAAAGATTTTTACCACCGGATGTATTCGAGGCATGGCGGTCGGTGTACCCCCACATCACTGCGATTTAAAAAAAAATTATTTAGAATACTAATAAGGGTTTAAATACTTTAAGCAATACTGTACTATATAGCTAATATGAGATACACAAGACTAATAATTCTTAAACTAAAAGAGGAAATTTGTTTTTTGGGGGGTTCAACTTTACCTATTCATATGTCTAATGTCATTAACTCTTTCAGATC
The DNA here is from genome assembly GCA_963969495.1 of Ceratothoa steindachneri. Lineage (NCBI taxonomy): Eukaryota > Metazoa > Arthropoda > Malacostraca > Isopoda > Cymothoidae > Ceratothoa > Ceratothoa steindachneri. The sequence goes on along the minus strand of OZ018330.1, from coordinate 118,538,507 downwards.
TAGCCTACTGCCTTCGTGGAAGCCTGATCATCATGCCTCGCAAGTCTATCAGGAAAAGTGACAAGCAGCTCGACCACATCAACCTGGAGGCTGCATTCAAGTACCGGGTTGCAACCAATTTCAGCATCAAAGCGGCCGCTGAGTAATTCGGTGTCAAGAAAACAACTCATGTGGTAAGTTTAAAAATTCATTCATCCCATTTAGGCTGCATTAAAGGTCTTGAATTCATTTACTCATTATGTTTTCAGACTTGTTTAACATTTCCTCTTTTAAGAGGCAAGTCTGCCAGCACATTTCGGAACCATATTTCTTTTTTTTACTTTATTTTGTAGCCTAGATTTATATATTTAATTTTTAATTTTTTTTTAGCAAGGGCTTTCTAAGTCCTAATTCATTTCTTTTGTTACATGGTGCCGTCAATCGGTCCAATAAGTTGTCTGATGAGGTCAATTTGCCCTGTGTAGCCCCATACTAATAGTGTTTTTACCCCACAACAGGAGCTGTACATAGTGGAATAAGCCATACAAGCTGCCAAAATGTTCTATGGCCTTTTCATGAACAAGGCGCGAAGGATGGTATACCAATATGCCAAAGTTCATGGGAGCCAGACCCCTCTTGATGCCTGGAAGAAGGACAAAATGGAAACGCGAGACTGGTACTACTCGTTCATGAAGCGTCATCCAAACCTTGTGTGGAAGGCTTAGTAAGGCGTGTTAATTGCCAGGATTGTAGCCTTCAACAAAGTTAATGTGGAAACCTTCTTAAAGGCTTACACATTAGCTATCGAGAAATACGAATTCACTGAGGGCTGGATATACAATTTGAATGAGAGTTCTTTGCCCCCAGTTATGATGTTAAGGTTGTGTGTGCGAGGGGTCAGCCTGTAGCCACGAAGGTTACTCGGGAAAAAGGCGACAGCATGACGTTTGTGGGTATTATAAATTCTGTGGGGCAGTCCATCCCTACAGTGTTTATATCTCCCAGGCGCTAGCACTGCTGACCCTGCCATGCCAGGCCCTAGCACTGCTGACCCTGCAAACCCAGGCCCTAGCAGTTCAAACCTTGCTTTGTCAGAGAGTGTCAGGCCGTTTTCCAAGACTGCTCCTCATCTTTATGGAAAAGGACATAAGAGGGTACGGGCCTGCATTCTGACTGAGAATGAGGAGGCCATCACAGATCTGAGGATGGCGACAGAGAATAGGAAGAAGGCAGCGGCTAAAAAGAGGGCATTAGGAGAGAAGAAAAAGTGTGCAAGGCGCAGGAAGTCGGTCCCTGTAGAGCAAAATAGTCAGGTGGAAGACGTTGATGATGTTTCTATGCAGCTCGATGACACCTCAGAGTACTCAGATGAGGTGGGGGACAGGGATGATTGTATAGAATTGTCATACCCTTTTGCTAAGAAGGCACCACAGGTGAGGGACTTTATATTTTTCCAGCCAAAATTTATCATAATTCATTATGAGGACTAGCCTAATCTGGCATATATATTTATTTTTTGTTTTGTTTTATTTCAGTTTTCTCCAAGGTAACCTTTACCTTCCCTACCATTTTGGACGAAGCGTCTTTCGAGCCAGGAAAGTGTACGGGTGTCCTGTACGCCACCAATGGAGCCACCAAGAGGCAGGCCAATCTGGTTAAAGTGTACATCCACCTCTGATTAATTTTGTTTTGTCAAATAAATGTTAATTTTTTATGTGCTTATCTTTCATTTCATCACTTAATAATGATAAGGGGTGGCTAAGCTTATCATATACGTTGATTTCAGGCAAAATAAAACAATGGGTTTTTTATGAGCTTAAAAAATAAGGGTCGATATTCCCTGACACCCCGGTCGGTGTTTCCATGCGGTAGTGGAACACCGACCAAGGTCCCCCCAAATTTTGAAGTGCCAAAAATGACAATTATTTTCTGAGTTGACGATTTATGAGTATACCATAGGTGGGCCATGTTGTGAAGTTTGTTTTGGGCACAGTTTGCTCTCGCTCAGGTACAAAATGGAATTTTTATGCGGGTTTTTCTACTAATAGGTCGGTGATCTCCCACCTCACCCAATTGGTGGCCACGTAAACGTTATCGAAGTAAAAGGAAATGTTACCCAGCTCATCCAGTATCCTGCGCATCATTTGATTATAGTTACTACAAGAAGAAACTAAACCAAAAAGTAGGCGCTTAAACTGCATAAGGTGCATTTCTGTGGGAAATGCGGTGTATTTCCTGGCACTATCCTTAAGCGTGATTTGATAGTAGGCCTTACATATGTTTATCTCTAAAATAATTTGGCCTATTCAAATATAAGTAGGCTCTGGTCGATAAAGGGATAGGTAAAGCGTCGAAAACTGTTACGGCGTTCAGCTTTCTAAAGTCTACGCACATGCGAAAAGTCTGATCCGGCTTTCTGACCATAACAATGGGAGAGCAATAATTCGACGTGGAATGTTCAATTGTTCCTAACTATAGAAAGTTTTCCACTTCGGCCTTAAAAGTAGGGCGCAAGTGAACGAGTAAAGGGTAGGGCTTATATCTACTAGGCTCCTGGGTGGTTAGGGCTATATCATGCTCAAAATACAAAGAGCAACCAGGCTTCTCAGAAATTACATCGGGGAATTCAGTTAACAAAAGAGCCAATTGCGTCTTATGAGGGGGGTTCCAACTTGGGGTTTAAATAGAGTTCCAGGATGGAGTTTACACAGGAACCGGGGAGGAAAGGGAGAGGGTAGTTTTCGTTTGCTTCGACACATACGGTTTGGACTAAATTAAGAGGTTAAGATGGATAAGAGGATTCCACTACTGCCTCTTCGTCAAGGGCAATTATATTATTAATGGAGGCGTAGCGGTGATATCACTTAAGCGTATTTGCATGAAACAATTTGTTCACTGAGAGGGTCAGTATTACGTAAACTACGGGACCGTGGGCTTCTAGAATAGGGAAAGGGCCTTTCCATTGGATTAAAAGTTTGCTTGCCTCCGTGAGTAGGAGGAGCAACACCTCTTCACCGGGCTTGAATCACCTTTCTTTGGACATAAGGTCAAAATATGTCCTATATTTTTCTAAATGTAGGTCCGAGTTTTGGTACGCTATATCGACGCATTCTTCCAAGCGGTTACGAAGATCTCGTACGTAAGAATACGAGGACTTGTTCTCCTCATCCAGGCGGTGATGAGAAAAAAGTTCACTCAAAATACTCATTGGTCCCCGTATATTTCGGTCATAAAAGGGTTCGAAAGCGACAAATCCCAAAGTTCTGTGGGGGATTTCTCTGCAGACAAACAGGACAACCGGCAGGTATCGATGCCATTCTTGAGGCTGAGCATGGCATAACTTTTTCATAATGGTCTTCATAGTGCCATTCAACTTTTCACAGACGCCGTTAGCGGCAGAATGAAAAGGCAAGGTGAACAAGGACTTGATCGTAAGGAGCTTACCCACGTGTTCCATTAGCTCAGAAGTGAACTGTATCCCTCTGTCAGCAAGATCTCCTTCAAGACAAGATCTCCGCCGGAAAAGATAGAAATTAGGGCCTCCGAACAAGGCACGCTATCTATTTTCTTAACGGGGACTGCTTCGGGGAATCTCGTTACAAAGTCAACAAGAGTGAGGACGTACGAGTGTCCTTCGCTAGACGGGGTTGAAATGGGCCAAATAGATCTATGGACAGTCTAAAAAAAGGCTCTGAGACAATTGGTGTCTTCTGGAGGGGGGCAAGTGGTATTCATCCTTTTGCTGTAGTCGTCTGTTAAATGTCACACGATCTGCAAAACTCGCAATTTCTTTGGCAGCACCGGGCCGGGAGAAATAACGGAAGATTCTCTGAGCTGTTTTATTGTGACTGTAGTGACCAGCCATTAATCCATCGTGTGCTAGTTGGAGAACTTGAGGAACATGGGAACGGGGATTACACAACAACCAAGTGGGTTTCTTTTTGCTCAGCCGAACTAGAATGATAAGGGAGTCCCTCGTTAATGAGGTAGGCGACTTCCCTTTGACCACGGGCAAATCTACGTTCATCCCTTCTTGCGTTTTCCCACAATTACTGGAGAGTTGGGCATTCCTTTTGAGCGCTTGCAAAAGTCCCGTTTTGAAGGACTGCAAACTCTGGGGCATAAGTGGGTTATAATAACACGGAGGGGGGGGGCAGTGTCCTTTGGCGCTTGGCCCCTGCTGATGACGGGCTGTACGACGGGCTGAATGGAGGGCTGCGAGCTCTGGCCGATCAACACGGCGCATAACTTAATGGGATTTGCTATCACTTGGGTCCAACCAGTGAAGTATCTGCATTCGAGGTAGCAGCGGACCAAAGGGAAACGATTTGCACGTCCCAAGTAGTCATGGACTACTGCGAATTTATTGTAGTCGGGGCCGACTGGACGGAGCAACTTTTTAGATATGTCGACGCTTGTACATCCGGTGTCTCTTACGAGGGTTGACACTCTGCAACCATTAACTCTTCCATTTTCAAACTTAAGCCCACCTAGCGAGCTTTTATTAAACAGGAAATTAACTTAATATCCCAGGGGACTGGTTGTTGGAGAAGGATCTGGCGTTTCAGGGCAAGCGGGCGATGAGAGAGATAAGCACTTATTTGGTGGATTTGTTAATTAGGATCAGAACGAAATTGGGAGTTTTGGGGACAGTGTGTTCTCACGTGACCGGAAGCACCGCAGGAAAAAAATTATGGGCCTATGAGGGTAATCCGACGCTGGTGGAATATTTATGAGGGGCTTGATATCCCTAGATTCTGGCGGGGGATGGCACTTGGGTTTAAATGGACCAGGTACATTCACGAACATAAGTAAATTCTTCGGGGAAAATTTGGAAAAGTAAATTTTCCTTTTGGAGGATGGGTCCCTAGACTTCTTGGGGTTTTCGGGTATATATGGTGGCTTGATGCGTGCACATCCGCTTCTTCTATATATTCCTTGAGAGAAGACACGTGTCTGTCCTTCATGAATGCGCGGATTTCGTAGGGTAGTGCAGCCATCAACTGACCCAGTAAAACGAAATCAATTAGGGACTCATAGTCATGGTAGACTTGGGCTGAGTCCAACCAGAACTGGTAAGTTTTCTGGAGGGTGAATCCAAATTCATGGTAGGTCTGGCCGGGAATTTTTCTTGCATGGCGGAACTTTGACCTATAGTAATCAGGATTCATATAAACAGCCGAAAATAATTTCCAATTGAGGGAGGAGTAGTTAAAAGGAAAATTTCTCGGAGGCTAGTATTAAGGAGAGGAAAGGTCGAGCGACTCCTTCGGCTTCAATATCCCAGTGGTTCACATCGAAAATTTCTCAAAGTGAGTTAATTGTCGCTAAAAACCTTGCCGTCCTTAAACACTAGCAACTTTACCGCAAGGGTTTGGGATGGGATTCATTTATCGAGCTAACAGAAATGGTTTCCAAATGATTCATGTTAAGCTCATGCTCATTGTCGTAGAATGCTTCCCCTTTTTGTTCTATTCTAAAAGTGCTAAGAGTGTCTAATATATATTGATATCTGAATATCTTAAAGAACAAAGCCGTTCCGAAACACGTGAGGATATAAAAGAAACAACACTCATTCCCCAAATAAACTTATATTTTAACTTTAACCATTTAATACACAACATCTAAACATTAACTACAGCAATACTCTGAATATTATCATAAACAAGAATTAATTCAATTAGTTTGACCCTCAAAAATTGGTTAATTTCTCTACACACAAGCATAATATAAGAATTAGGATTACGGACTCATCTGGAGTTTAAAGGTCCTCAGAAATGTTATTGACTCACGACGCGTGCCATCTTGCCAGATGTAGCTGGGCGAAATCACACGGTTGTTTTGGCGAGGGTGGCAGCTGGGGAATCCACACGTTCTTCCGGGGGGGTAGGGTTCTTCCAGGACGAGAACATATACGGTGCTTTATGCAACACCTAGGCAGTCGTGGTCTCTCTGGAGAGAGTGAGTTGAACTTGGTTCTTAAATCAAGTTAACTTGGAGTGCGGTGTGACCACCGAGTAACGAGCTCGAGGAGGAGCTTTTCTCCTTCGTTACTTATTTCCTCATGGATGAGGACTGAACTCGGGGAGGGTCTTCTTCAAGGGCGAGGATCGATGAGACGGAGTTTCTCGGATGAGAATAAGTTACTTAGGGTTCGGTTTGGTAACCGGGAACTAGCTCGAGGATGAGCTTATTCTTAGTTCCAGTCTTCCTCAAGGGCGAGTATAACGGAGGGGGGTTTCACTGACGAGAATAAGTTGAACTTGGTTTCTTACCAAGTTAACTTAGGAGTTCGGTGTGGCCACCGAGTAACGGGCTCGAGGGGGGAGCCTTTTCCTTCTTCTTTTCTTAATTCCTCAAGGACGAGGAATACCCCTGGTGTTTAAGGTGCGCCAGGATATGAGGAGTCTCTCTGGCGAGAGTAAGTTGAACTTACCAAAGTTAACTTAGCCCCTTAAGGTAGGTAGCCCTGCCTCTCTTGCAGGGTACTTCTTGGTCTGGCGAGCCAAGTACTCTACCTCTCCAGTCTCGGTAGTTTGGTTTGATCCGAAGACTTCGTCACCTAGAGACTGACGTATACTACCTCGATTTTCCTCAGAGTTCCTCATTTATACCTCGTCACCCCACTGGGGGAGTGGTAAGGGGGGAAGGGGCTTGAGGACGGCCCCAGGAGAGTTCTTTTGGCCAACGGTTTTTCACACGTAGTCAAACATCGGCTCCTCGTTAGCCTTCGAGATTGGGAGAAACACGTCTCCAATTTCTTACTTGACGTGAAACTGGATCTCACTCTCCTGGAGGATATCTTACATTTTGACCTTTAGGGTCTTTCATGGCACTGAGTTGTGCCACGCTGCGGTTACGCTTTCGACTCGCCGATGCCTGGGTCGGATGTCTTTGCGGTAACCGCCTTGTGACTCCACCAAGAGTGAACGGAGTGGATGGGGGGGGGGGAAGTGACGATTCCCCTACACTCAGGCTAACGAATTCTTTCTCTTTCTCTCTCTGCAGCTTTTCTTATTTCTTTTTGAGCTTCTCTTTGTTCTTTTTCTCTTCTCTCTTCAGCTTCTCTTTGTTCTCGTTTTACTGCCCTTTCATTTCTTTCTTCTTCCTGGAAATATGCAACTAGATCCTTGCTAACAACCCAAGAATCTCTCCTTGTTGACAGAAGCGCTCAAATGAGGGCAATCTTGGTGGTGTAAATGTGCGTCTGGCCACTCAGCGCGTCCAAGGAACTTACGAAAAAGATTATGTAGCTCTGACGATCGTATCAAAATCCTAAGGGATATTTTGTTACACCAAGATTGTGCGCAATAAAGAAAATAAAAAAATAATAAGTCCAAACTTGATCTCTATGTGACCTATGATTTTAGGCCTTTAATCCTGCACGGAGATTAGTAAAGGGTTTTTAGGGGAGATCGTCTCCCCCCCAAAAAAAACACACAACAAAAATAAAATTTGGAGAACACGCTCATCACAAGAAAATGCTGAATTAAAAAAAAGAAGAATTTGTTCCACTTTCTTTGTATATCCTTCAACGAACCTGGCAAACTGGTTACTGAACAACATAACTTGGGGGGGGGGAGGGTAACTTGAAAAGAAAAAGAATTCTTTCAAACAAAAAATAACCTAACTTCACCTACGACCAGATAAAGATAAGGATGATGGTTGAAGATCTGGGTTTTTTTTCAATACAAAAAGTACCCAACTATAACTGACACCAGATATATATGTATAATACCAAAAAAAGGTGGAGTATATTCTATAGAATGATCTATTTGCAATTTAACTTACTTCGGGCAAACTAGTAAATCTTTATCTACTAGAATTTACCAACATAAGTATAACATTAGAAGAGGTGAAATAAACGGCGCTTTATTTTTACATTTATCAGAAAATAAATACCCCATTACCTGGAACTCTGCAAGATTACTTTATCATTCGACTGATTTCACAAAAAGAAATATTGTCGAGTGTTCATTAATTGGCATCTTACCTAATATAAATATTTTCCCTATCTTATTTAAACTCGACCCTGTCTAAAAAAAACCCCCAAAACAACTTGTACTAAATGGAATAACTTAATGCAACCTGTTTTCACTCTTTAATAGTGTAATATCATTCGCATTGTCTCTTTCATTACGTGTCTCTGCTGTGATTGTGGATTAACTCTTCGCGATAAAGGTTTTCATTTTAATGATAATCCTTTAAAATGTTTTTTTTCACCCACCATATTCCATTTATATACACGGCGTTGTTGTATGTATATCGTTTTAGTGATGCATATGTCTGTTATTAGTTGCCTATTATTCCTTTTATTGGTATTTTTATGCGTGTTTTGGTTTTTTTTCCTTGGTTTGTAGTATGTGATGGGCGTTCCCTTGGTATCTTTGTAACCTATATAAGGTTGTCTTCTCCATTTCCATGCTATTCCTTGAAAATGAACTTGCAAATATAGTTCGAAAGTGCTTATATATATATATATATATATATATATATATATATATATATATATATATATATATATATATATGGTTAGGTATGATTATGTAGACTAGCTCGGCGATCAGAGTCGTACCCAAGTACGGGCAGACAGCTGACCAAAGGCCAGCCAAGTTGCAGTTCAAAGGATATATAAACACAATAACCCCAAATAGAATTTTAATAAATATTACAAAAGGAGGCAATATATATATATATATATATATATATATATATATATATATATATATATATATATATATATATATATATATATATATATATATATATATATATATTTATATATATATCAAAGGGGTGAGCAAATTAGTTATAGTCTTTAAATGAGTTAAGTGAAGATTAACGAGGGAATCTGGGGATGACCATACAAGATTGCCTTTCCTTCAAGCGCTGTCGAAATGAGTTGGGGGAGAGCGCAAGGGTACAGGTCTCTAATAAGGTACTTCGGGGAGTCCTGGCAAGGAGGACTCGAAGATTGGGTTGGATTACTTCGTGAAGAATCAGTTTTCCTCTGCTCCAGAGAGACGTAATCTCAACTCGAGACGATTCTACAGATCGGCTGGGAGTCTCAGTTTCGAAAGAACGGGAATCTTGTAAGAGGGGCTGAAGATGAGAGGGCCGCTTAACTCTCCGGGTAGAAGGGAGTTCGATAGCTTTCCTCTGAACAGGGGCCAAAGCTTAATAAAGGTAGATCTGCTGACGAGATCCTCGACGACGTACGACGACGGGTTACTGTAGTTCACGGGAAACAGACGGCAATCTGAACGGAGTTCCCGGAGAGATGGTGAACTTCGGGTTAAATACCCGGGTGGCTGATCTGATAGACGCCTCAGGGCCTTGCGATCTCTATAGGACGCTTTACGCCAGTCTAAGCAAATACATTTCATGATAACGCGTTGTTCCAGACGATGAAACCTGCCTAACGATATGGGGGTATTGTTAATGTGCCTGCGCACGCCGTTACCGCAGGGAAGGGGAGGTACGTGTGGCGTCCGAAAGCAAACACAGCGGTGGCGGGCGATTAAGCGAGGGACCGATTCTTTCTCTAACGTTCTAAAATCTTCACGCTGGCGCACGTAGTCTTGAAAGAATATAGGGGTATTTCTGAGCGGGCTTCCTCTCACAGTGTTCATTCGAGGGCATTTCCTCACACTATATGTACATCATCTCACTAATCGGTCAATCCCCGTTTTGCCTTTTTTTGTAATAACATCATAACTGTTCAGCTGTTTATAACGAAATTTGTAAACCTTATGTTGTTTTACACTCTCCTTCGAATGCCATAAGTGCCAAATTCTTCCTAAGGTTAGCCGAGTAATTATTTTGTTTTGACAATAACTTCATATCTATTCGGCCGATTTTAACAAAATTGGGAACCCTTACGTGGTTTTATATTCTATTTCGCAAGATATAATTGCAAAAGTCATCCCAATGTTAGCCCGGGAATTATTTTGTTTTGGCTATAACATCATATCTATTCGGAAGATACTCTGCTAGACTAGACTAGACTTGACTAGGCTATAATATGCTATACTATGCTAGGCAAGCCTAGAATAGGCTATACTTTGCTATGCTATTATAGGCTCGGCTCTACTATGCTAAGCTATACTGAGATATAATGTACAAGGGTAAAATATACTATGCTAATTTAGGTTATAAAATGCTATGCTAAGATATCATATAGTATGTTAGGCTAGACAATACTAAGCTATGCTTGACTAGGGTATAATAAAATAGTATAGGCTATCCTTGTCTATGATAGTTAATGCTAGGCTAGGTTATACTATTCTAGGCTAGGCTAAGCTATACTAGGCTAGATAGGGCTATACTATGCTATGCTAGGGTAGGCTAAATTATAATAGGCTAGGGAGGGCTTTGCTCTGCTATGCTAGGCTATGCTAGGTATTACTATGTTTGGTCAATTTGGATTCATCCTCCATAGAACTTACCTGTTCTGGTTGGACTCAGCCCAAGTCCACCATGACTATGAGTCCCTAATTGATTTCGTTTTACCGGGTCAGTTGATGGCAGCACTACCCTACGAAATGCGTGCTAGCTAGCCAAGGCTACGATAGCCTAAGCTATGCAAGTTTATTCTAGTCTAGGTTATACTAGGCATGTCTATAATATGATATGCTTGCCTATATTATGTTAGGTGTGGTTTTGCTAGGATTGGTTATGCCCTGATAGCTTATATTATGCTAATCTAGACTAAGATATCGTATGCAAGGATATATTAGCTAGGCTATAGTAGCCTATTCTAGCTTGACTATACTAGGCTACGCTACTCTATGCGATGCGAGGCTAGGCTCTGGCATGCAATGCTAACCATACCTGGTTAGCTTAGGCTAGGCTATAGTAAGCTAGGCTACACTAGGCAATGCTGCGCTAAGCAAGGCTATACTAGGCCAGGCTGCGCTAGGCTATACTACGAGTATAATATGCTAAGTTAGACTAGGGTTTACTAAGCTAGGCCTGGCTATACTAGGATAAGATAGGCTAGGCTATACTAAGCGAAGGTAGGATGAAGTAGGCCATACATTCTAGGTTACAATAGGCTAGCTAGATTATAATAAGTTAGGCTAAGTTAGGCCTGGCGCAGTATTTTAGGCTAGGTTATCCTATGTTTATGTAGGCTTGGCTATATATACTACGTTAAAACAGGGTAGATTATACTATGATATTCTTGGCTATGATATGCTATGCTATACTAGGCAAGTTTAGGCTAGGATTTTTTAGGCTATGCTATGCTAGACAATACTACGCTATATTCGGCTGGGCAGTTCTCTAATATGCTATGCTGAGGTATGTGGCTATATCAAAGTCCTTCTATAGTTACTCCGGAAATTATTTTAAAGTTTTAAAGGTTGTAAGGTCATAAATCAGAATAATTGAGGGCACGCGACTTTTTGCTCAGCAGACCTTGTTTTATTACAAAACCCCTTGACGGCAAAATAGAGCGAGACAGAGTTTTTGATATATTTTTTTAATAACGGAGTGGCGTTTAGTTGCAAAGAATTTCTTAGCGAGCTGGATGGATTGGAAGAAGGTACTAGTTACACCATCACAATGCAATATATTTTCATAAGAGGGGAGTTCAGTTTAAATGAGGTTTGTATTCCCTAGGAGAGAAGGACATGAGTTTGCGAGAAATTGTCTGAAAAATACGAGTTGTTGCAAAGGGATGGGGGTCACTCCTATGACTTGTTCCGAAATTTGGCTGAATATATTTTACACAATGGTTTTACGGGTTGAATTCCTCTGGTTTCTTAATTAAGGTGAATTATGCATATATACTTATACACATGTATACTTATACCACATATACAGTGTTATGTATACAACCATCGAAGTATATATATATAGTATTATTTGTAGGTCGTAATACAATGCTGGAAGGGGTCTGTCTTAAAATTAGTTACCTTTTATTTGATTTACTTTACTCTTTCCTTTCACTTGCTTTGTTTCATTAATAATATTGTTCCTTAGATTTTATTAATGTTTCCTATGTAAATGGGACACGAGCACATATACATAACTTCCCTTCTAGAATGAAAATACTCCTTCGAAATGAGAAGCTAAAAGAAACTATCTAATATCAGAAATATACAAATATTGTATTCACATATTAATTTCTAGCACCCGTGATCGTGGAATAGATTTCGTGCGCACATAGATATTCTCTACTGAAGGGGGATCCGGTAGTATAGAGGTACCGCTAAATTAATTTATAGTTTGCTAGATGGGGGTAACTAGTGTAAAACAGGTCGAAAAATTAATAGAGTTGGCGTGGTTCTCATAATGGCGTTTAAATGCTGTGAAGGTACGCATATCATGGTGCAGTAAAGTGGCAGATAATTATGTTGAGTTGGGAAGGATTTCAAACGGTTTCAGAGTCTGGTTTACTGCACTTGCCTTGATACCAGCGAGGGCGGAGGATGGTGAATAATTTGAATTAAAGTTACAAATGTTTTGCCTCAAGTTATGTCAAGTATCGATTTTGTACCCAGAATTGTGGTAGGTTTATTAATATGAAAATAGTGGTAGTTGTGCTGGTGGGACAGTTTAGTGACCTAGGGTTTGTTTTAACGAATAATATTCTGGCATAACGACCGATCTTTAAAGTTGCTGAGAGTAAGGTAATGAGTGGGAAAGGAAGGAAGTCTGTAGATGTATTGATTGTGTCATTAAGGGGGATCATGAGAGATGGTACGTCTAAGGACTTAATTCGTGTATTGTCCATGTGTAATCCATAAACAGAGAGCTTGCTTAAGCTGAATAATGGAGTAAATTTAAGTTCCTTAGCTATAGGCTCATTAATTATATTTAGGGTCTGCAGGAAAATAAGTGTATTAAAAGAGGTACATATGGAAGTTGGCTAAATTATCTACTTGAATCGAGTTAGTTTAAAATTATTTTAGGTGTTGCACATAAACCTTAATGGTGGTAAGCTTATTACTGACCATTGCAACGCCCTCAAAATGCCCAAAATCTTCCCGAGAATCATCCAACCCCTGATGAATTTTGAAATGTTGATTCGCGATGATATTTAATGAGGTTTCTTCCTCCGTTGCGTGTCAAAAAAAGTCCTTTTAGGAACTTCGCATCGAGATTGATCAAACCTCGTATCCTTTGTGGTTGGTTAGATGAGTTACTCAGCCACGGGTTGATTAAGAGGCCAGTCATAGACCTAAAGATTATCTGCACGTGTTCTTTGAGATGTTTCCTATATTCTAGTCACATATAATCCTTATTGTACCTAGCATTATCTGATTTCAAGCGCACCACTAGAGCATTTAATGTGAGAACAAAATTCACCAAGTAATTTTTCACTTCAAGTAGGGCAGGTAGATCACTCGAAAGTTAGCAAAGCCTAGTAGATACTAGTAGAAATCTGTATAGAGTCAAAAAGAGGTATGAAGTTATAGAGAAATATATCATATAAAATGAACAGAATGGACGCGTTAATTTCCGTTGTCGGAGCAAATAGATTTTGGGACAGACTTGGAGGAGGGGGAATCACATTCACGACTTACCAAAGGTTGTCAATAGTTTTCGTTTCCACGTAATGTTTGGGCGATAGCATGGGTCTCGGTGTCGATTGTCTAGGGATGAGAGAGGAGAAATGGGTGTGGCCGAAGTACTGTGGTTGGTCATCCCGGTTCCATGCGCTCCAAAAGTGAGGACAGAAGGGAGGAAATGGAGTAGCAGAATTAGAGAGATACGATTGGGAGGGAAGACTTCCTGGGGGTAATGTGGCGAATGCGAGGAACAGTTCGAACATTATTTTCTGAACTCTCGTTGCACTTCATCTTATGGAGTAATAGGGCATTATCATTTTGGATATATGGCCGTAATGTATGCAGCTGGTACTTATGAAAGCAGGGTTCTGTGACAGTTTTAATGCTACGCGCATGCACGATATTATAGCCAAAATTGTCAGGGAGGTAAGAATCTCATAATAAGATAGGGTCCATCCCACTTCGGATAAAACTTTAGGCGCGATATGGTGATTTTACGCTTTTAAAATAGCATCACATCTTAACAGTCACAGTCCGGGTGTCCGCTACACGATGCTGTTATGCCTACATTTCTTTTTGTTGCGAGTTGAAATATAAAAATATTTTGAAGCTAGTTCAACGATATTGTAGTTGGGATCAATCATATTTTCTTGCGGCATTATGCCTCCGAAATTCGTGTCCGGAATGTCGACTGCAAAAGGTAGCCTAAGTATAACAGGGAATATTGTAGGTTGTTTCCCGTTTCTAACTTGAATTTAAAGTTCGCCTATCACAACCGAGAAAGAAGTTTGTGCATGTCGGTTAATTTGTTCTAGTATTGTGACATTGAAAATAACCAAGTCATCCAGATAAACGAGGACATCGACTCCAATGAGATTAGATAACACAATATTTATGAAGCTTTGAAAATTTGTGGTCAACTTTTGGCTCCAAATGGTAAAAATTTCACGCGTAATAGCAACGATTTGTGGAGGAAACAGTGTAGGGACGTGAGTATAGAGATAGCTCCGTCTGCTAGTATCTGCTTGCCAAGTTGCCAGGATGAGAAATATTTTTCCCTTCCATCCTTCAGGATCGTTTCCTGCATGATCAAGATCAGAAATCTGTCTAGGACGGTGATGAAATTATTTCCTATAGTCGATGCATGGGCGACTATTAGCATCTTCCTTCTTAACTAAAATCATAGGGGTAGACCTGGGGCAGGCTTTGCGTTCTATAATCTCTTGATAGAATATTTCTTGTCTATGTCTTTTCATTACTTCAATTTGGGAAACCAGGTAGGAAGGCGTGAAAATAAGATTTGAATTGGGTTTTAATTGAAAACCGAAAGGCATAAAGTTCGTTCGCTCTAGAGTATCTCCTTTCAAGGTAATTGCAACTTCATTTTCTATTAGAAACTTTAGCAGTTCTTTTAAAATTGCAGGGTTCTGTAATGGTTTTGGATCTTTTGTATAATTTTCAAAACATTCTTTGTTTTTTTTATAAGTACTCTTCTTACAAAGCTAAGGGTGTGGTTACTTTCCTATTTACCTTTATTGAAGTAACTAAAGTGGGATACTAAAAAGTTATGACCAACAGTCTATCCGACGTTATATCTATTAGCATCCTTAATTTTCAATCAAAAACTCTACTTTATCAATGAAACCAATTATTTTATAGAGTAGCACAGTTACAGATGTGCAGTATTGACAGGTATCGAAATATTCTCTACACGGATATCTATGAAAATTGAACGAATGGGATTTAATACTGAATCATTTTGTGGTAAATAGCTGTGGTTGCAATCAGCCAAACCACTGTTTACACTATCAGTCAGAGAAAACTTATCATCGATATTGAGTCATATTGTCTTAAGACAAGACAGTTCTCTGGTTGTCACAGGCTTAGAGAGCAAAAAACCTTTGGGAGAGGCACAGCTTTCGCGGGTCCCTAACATATCTGAATTTCTTGCATCAGCATTCTTTTGGCTATTCTCTTTTAAACTACGAATCTTTGGAGCAACCGTTTCTGTGTTCTACATCCCTGAACTGAGGTTATTTGGCTCTCTTACTTTTAACTAAGTATCATTGTAGCACCCTTTCTTGGTTCTCCCTCCTTGCTGGTCTTCTTAAGGGTGCCAGCTCTTGGATCCTTCTTTGAATTATTTTGGGCTTCCTTACTACATATCTCCATGTTTGCAATATTTGCACCTTGCCTAACCTGCTCCCATCTTCTTACAGAGGAATTCATATTCCCAATAACCGGACCAGGTTGTGAATCATTCACTAGGTCGACAAAAGTATGTAAGTTTCCTCAAGAGTGAGCTGTGTTTCCTGCTGAATCGATTACTCATGCGTTTCTTTCCCCAAAATCGAAACCTATTATCAGACCTGTCTAGACATTCATATAATCTTCGACAATACAAAACTACGGGATATACCAAAAATTACTAAAATTCCAAATACATTTCAATCTCTCTAAAAACTTAAACTTTTGGCGGCATAACGCTATAAAACTGATTCGTGAGGCGCTGCAATTCCTTCACGAATTCTCACTTTATCCAGGTACTGCAAGCTCTAGTGACTATTAAAGTTAGAAAAGCAACATTACTTACTTTATCACTAATTATTAAATCATTTGGAATACTTTGTCTTAAATTAATATTTTAAGTGGTCGATGAGGTTAATAAAATTCCTCAGTGTACGAGGGTAAAACTTGCCCCTTCGGCCCGTACGTTTCTCTTAAAAAAATAACATGGGGCAGTTTTCCAACGGCACCTCATCATAAGCGTGAAGTGGAGCCATATACTCAATCTGTATATCTTGAGATTCCTGATATAACATTAGAGAGGCGTTAATATCTCTCGATGAAGTTGCCAAATAAATGAGTGATGTTTCTTGTCTGGTACTTTGCATTTGCACGTCACAAGTCTTTAAATTCCCTTTTGGGAGAAGAGGGGGAGTTGCTTAGCTTTGGATGGAGGAGGTGCTTCCATGTTTATATTGGCTAAACTTTCGCACGGCTCTACTCATGCTCACGGCAGATTGAGAAATACGGAAGGTATGTAAATTTTCGTCTATAATGGCCACGATTATTGCATTTGTAACAAACTGGATTAGCCTTGAATTTGCTTTTGGGGGAAATGCTTCATATCGGGCTGATTGAGGGGCTATATTCTTTGAAATATAAGTTCTTTGGCGTTGAAGCTGTTGCGGGAATAATAAGTTACACGTCAAGGTTTGTTTCACACCGGGGTCTTTAGACTCTGATTTAATTTGGAACACCTTTAACTTTGTTAATTTTAACGTTAGGATTAACGTCTAGCGAAACATTTTCCTGTAATATCCTTTGGGCCTGTGGAAAGATGTTTACATACATGACCGTATTTATCAACCAATTAATAACGTGTTTCCTGGTGTACTGCCGGTCAAAATTTCCTCTATGGCCTGAAGGTCTGTACATACCAACTGACAAGAGCGATAATAGAAATCATGGAAATCCTCCCTTTCCTCTCTGTTTAGTTTCGTATGAAATGCAGTTATGATCGACAGTAGAGGCTGAGCCAATTTTACATCCTTGTACACTACTTTTAACAATTTCTTAAACTTATCTCAAGTGGCGACTGACAGTAAGACATAATTAGTATTAATTTGGAGTTGAGCGTTTATCTGAGATGTCTTTAGGAAGCTTTTTGCTTCTCTATTCTTTTCCTCACTAAACACAATATTCAACCCAAAGAAATACTGTCTTAGACTACTCAGCCAATTTTTCATGCGTAGGTATCTTTAAATGGAACGACCGAATGGGGCAATTTTACTACTAATCAAGTAACTTAATGTAAATTAGGTTATTAGCTTTGATTGGCATGTGTGAGGTAAATTTGATTAGTGATTTGGTAGATGTTCAGGGGGAGGGGGGTTTGATTCGGATGGCCTAGGCGGAAAGGGGAAAATCAAAATCTCTATCAAAAGGAAAAGTAAAATCTATTGTTTGTGAATGACCTCTTATTCGTTTACTGGATCCCCCCAAAAGTGACACTGCAAACTAATTTGTTAACTTCAGTTATTTTAATCCTGATAAATTAAAAAAAAATTATGTCGCTCAACATAAAAAGTTAATTACATAGATTATGCAAAATTCACCCAAAAATGAGGTTTTAAAATTTTCCACCAAATATGAAGCTGGGCATCCTAAAATTTTAACAAAATATATTAATTTACCCTTAAAATGAATTTAAAACTGCCTTTGAGAAATATTTGCAGACTTGTATATAATAAGATGTTAATATCTGTTGAACCTTGAAACTAAACATTTCTCCGAGTAAAACTCTAAAAGAAATCTTAAATTTACTTCACTTTTCAAATAACAGGAAATCTTTGATACCGTGATTTTGTTACATCTTTGACTTTGAGTTGAGTGCTTCCAGTTGGCTTCCTGTTGTCTTTTCTTGGGACTTCGGATATTATCTAGTGCTTGGGTTACTTGAAGAAGCTCCAACGTCTCATAGGGGATGGGTCGGCGGAGGGGAAAAGCGGTACGATCTATATTATCTTCGCTGGAAAAAGAGATCAAATCCCGCAACAAAAAACGATAGAAGGATTATAATTGATGGTGGGAATAAAAAATATCGTGGCGAGTTTATCATTGGATGAGCCTGTAATTTCTAGCTAAATTTTGGAAGTGCGAGTGTTTTAGCACTGGTTGGTTCAGTGGTTGTTGTAGATACAAATTCTAGCCTTATTTTAGGGTGCAGTGGGAATTCTAAATTCACTGAGGAGATTCTAACCAATGGATACGGATCAAACAGGAGTAGGTTCTTTTATAATTTCAATATTTCTTTATTCTAACTTTTTTCACAAATTTTTTAATGCATTATAAGGGCCGATATCAACAAAATTAAATTAAACCAATAGGAGTTAGATTAAATTTACCATTCTAGTACAAAGGGTGAGTTTGTGGCGCCCAAATTGCAAAGTAGAATAGACCCAACGAGGAGCTTCACTAATAAGCACTCTGTTGGCCCCATAGAATCTTGAATTTGGGCACAATATTGAGCAATGAAATAATATGTATTAAAAAAACAAATATTATAAGAACTTAGGTGTTCTGATTAGCAGCGATTTCAAATTCTCGAAGCAGTGCATGCAGGTGGAGAAGAGGGCTCAGCGCCTGTTGGGTTACATCAGGAGGCAATTCAGCTTTCAAAACAAGGAGGTTGTTTTGCCTTTTTACGACTCATTGGTGCGGCCTCACTTAGAGTGCGTGGTTCATTTCTGGTTTCCCCACTATAGAAAGAGATGGATCGTTTGATAAAGGTGCAAGCCATGTCCATGAAACTGATACCATTGCTAAGGAGCAAGCGATACACAGAAAGACTGCAAGAGCTCGGTCTCTTTTCGTTTGAGATTCGAAGACTGCGTGGTTGTTTCATAGAGACTTTCAAAATTATGAAGGGTTTTGAAAATGTCGACTATAAGAAGTTCTTTACTCTTAACGGGTATGCGACTCAAAATAATGGGTGCAAGGTAAAGATGCCCAGATTTAATTTACTTCCGGTGCTAAGTCCTTCAGATACGACATCTGCAATAGGTGGAATAGACTACTAGCGGTAGTTATCAACAGTAGTAGTTAGACTAATGCAAGAGTTGACTCGATAAAATATGTGAAAGAGAGAGGGAGACAGAGGAGGGAGAGAGAGAAGAAGATACTGGCCGCCTAGCCTTTCAATAGAGGTAGCGATAACAGACACCTGGGCGACCTTTTTTGTCTCCGCTAATGTAGGTGCGACTTCCTGAGACGCCGTGAGACGCCACGATGCAATGAAATGCGGCAATCACAGAAAGCTACGACAAGTGTTAGAGCCCAGAAGGTCCCATCTAAAGTCAGACAGAGTTCGCCTCGCCGGCTTAAGAACCTTTTTCGCATTCGCTGCCGATGCGTCTGACTCTATAACCCTCCTCTTCGGACGGAAGGGGGACAACCCATTTGACCTCTATAAATTATACGGTGACAGAGTTGGAAGGCAGTATCCGCCGTCCTCCCTGCCCGTCACTATCTTCTGACCGCCCCCGTCGATATTCGCTATTCGCCCACCGTGGGACTCTGCACAATTCTCGCAGAATCCCTCAAGCTTCCGGTATTCTTGTTAATACACGTGAATATACCTCAACCTGTTTGCACCGCTCCTCGTACGCAGCGGACTCAATCTCGATTCGTGTTACTCGAAAGCACATTTAAGTTCACTCCTGTAATGGTCATTATCCAGAGACTATTGTTTGAACTTTGCGCCAAGGAGAGGATTACTTCCTCGAACCAAATCTTCTAAGTAACAGCAACGAGCACTTTGCTGTAAAAATGCTAACGCTGACCCATCCTCCCCCCAGTGTAAGCATCATCATCGTCTTTGTTAAGCTCAACATCGTCAAGCGTCCCTCGGTCAATATTGTCCGTTTGTTTATACGGTTACCGTCCTCACACAAAGTCTCCCCCCCTCTTAACTGCAGACCCGTGTAAATCTAGTATGTGTATAGCTCATTCTAAAACTCCTTTTAACCTTGTAAAATAATATTGATTTGCATTTTAGTAAAGTTATTTTCGTACCATTTTTCTCTTATCCCAGAGCTCCAAAATAGTCGACTATTGGCCAACCTAATTTCAGTTAATTTTCACTCTGTTTATATTTTAAACATCCCACGGACATCTCTAGCAAAGGCCATAGTTATTTTAACGCTGGTGGACTTTGTCACTCAATTTCAAGAGGTCGTACCACTTAAGAAAACCGATAGCATCTCCTGCACCGAAGCACTTATTTCCATCTTTTACCGTGTGGGCCTGCCTAAAGAAATACTCTCGGATCGTGGTCGTCAATTCCCCTGCAAATTAATGAAGTACGTTGGTAAAATATTGATGATTAAGTGCCTATTTACCAGTCCTTTTCACCTCATATTGGGAATGGAATGTGCGAAAGGCCAAATGGAATCCTCAAGGCCATTTTCATGAGGTTGTGTGCAGATCAGCCCATTTAATGGTACCGCTTCCTTCCGGTAGCGCTTTTTGCCTACCGTGAAATTCCCCATCGTACTTTAGGTTTCGCCCCCTTTGAACTTTTATATGGTAGAAACGTCAGAAGCCCCCTGAGTATCCTAAAGGAACTTTATTCCAATCAGAATTGCATCAAATCATCCAGACTTCTTATTCGTACTTAGTGCATTTAAGAAAGCGGCTGGAATTTGGCGCTGAAATTGCGTTACAGAGCGCCGACGTCAATTTTGACAAGTATAAGACACACTTTGATTGCAAGTCCAAAGAAATGAAATTCAATCCCGGAGAAGTTTTGCTCCTCCTCCCCACTGACAACAACAAATTTTTGAGCCAGTAGAAGAGTCCCTACCTCATAGTCGAGAAGCGTGGCCCCGTCGATTACCTTATTGAAACCCCCTATGGAAGAAAGCTCTTCTATATTAATATGCTCAAGCGATACCACCAGCGCGCGAGCATCAACCAGATAGTTGCAATAGACGAAGAATTTCCCATAGAATATGACTGTCCCTTGGACATCTTTTGCGTAATTCAAGTCGCCTGCCTGGAGCAAGACAAGGAATACCCTTTGAGTGGTTTGCTCGACTTTAATAATTTCCCGCCTGCGGAAATTAAGATATGCGACCAGTTATTATCTTGTTAAAAGGATCTTTTGCAAGCGCTCCCTAGTCGTTTTAATGACGTAATGCCTGAGATTCCCGGTTGTGCTACACACTTTGAGCACAATATACAGCTAACCACTCAGGAACCCATCCGTTCCAAACTCTATCCCCTGCCTATACACCTCCGTGAAGCATTTAATAATGAAGTGGATAAACTTGTAAGGTTGCTCTGATCATCAAACCTTCGGAGTCGAGCTACTCTTCCCCGGTTGGCATGGTAAAGAAGGCCGATGGTTCTTATCGAATGTGCATCGATTTTAGAAAGCTAAATTCGGTTATCGTATTCGATGCCCAACCCATCTCCAACATAGATCAGAATCTCCACCTCTTTTAGAAGGCCAAGTTCATCTCTGAGTTGGATTTATGCAATGCCTATTATAAGATCCCCTTGATGAAGGAAGTGAAGAAATTTACTACTTTGCTTACCGAGAAGGGCCTTATGCAGTTCCGGATGCTCCCTTTCGGTCTGGTAACGGCTTGCAGCAATTATAACCAGATGATAATGATGATTTTAGAAGGCTTACACAACGTTACCTTTTATTTAGATAATGTTTATGTGGCCTGGCCAACGAAGATTGGGATCAACACTTAACCACCCTTCAAGCCTTTCTAATCAACTCTGGGAACACAATTTGACAATTGGCCCCGGCAAGTGCCACTTTGCTTTTGGCACTATCGATTACCTCGGCTTCCATATCAGGAATAATCGATTATCCCCTCAGCAAGAAAAGATCCGGGTCATTGACGACATGTCGTTGCCCACTAATAAAAAGCTGCTGCGATCCTTCATAGGCTCTGCATCTTTCTATCGTCGCTTCATACCCAACTTTCCGACTGTTTTCGCCCACCTCTGCGAACTATTAAAGAAGCAGGCCACCGAACGCCTCGAGTGGACGCCACTTTCAACTCACAGCTTCAATACACTCAAAGAGAAGTTGGCATCTGCCTCCATATTCTGCTTCCCTAACTCAGACTAACTGTTTGGCATTCGCACCGACGGGAGTAATGATGGTATTAGATGTGTCCTCCTCCAATATGAGGATAACGGCGAAAGCTTCCCAATCGCTTACGCCAGCAGAAAATAACTCGCGCGTGAGAAAAATTACGCGGTAATTGAGAAATGGCACTCGCTATCGTTTCTAAATTTAGGAATGTATTTATTAGGCAAAGAATTTCTAGTGGAAACGGACCACAAACCCCTATCATACCTATGTAACCTCAAGAACAATAACAGTCGCTTGATGCGTTGGAGTTTGTTCTTCCAGGAATTCAAATTCCGCATTTTGTACTTAAAAGGCACCGATAACAGTATGCTGCTAGTTTAAGTAGGAACCCGTTTGATCCTTCTCCAAACTAATTACGGGCCATTTCCTTTATTAATCTATGTATTAATTTTGTTTATGAAATAAATTTGTATATTTAACCATATAGTAAGCGAATGCGTATCTTTTCTGTATATTTTTTGTGTGTTTGTTTGTTTCTATGTGTAGAATGAATTCATTTTCTATCCTTAACTTATTTTTGTGTGATTTGTTTTGTATAATCGTAGGATGACTTACCCTTGGGCCAGTGAGCCACAGTTAATGGTATCATAGAGAAAATATCGTTCAGCAACCATGACGTGGCATTGTATAACATTGTGTATGTGTATGTTACCCTCCCCCACTAGCTCCACTACTTTGTATTTTGGCTCCATTTTGAAAATGTGTTCTAGGTACTCTCAACTTTATCCGCTATTGTCATGCGACTTTAACTTCTATTTCTTCCCACTAATCATTCTCCGATGTCACTTTTTCCCCTGAAGTTTCATATGGGAATGGAGGAGTGTCAGAGATCAGAGAGATAGAGAGAGAGGAAGATACGCTCCGCCTCGCCCTTCAATAGAGAGAGAGAGACAACAGACACCTGGGCGACCGTTTTTGTATGCGCTAATGGAGGTGCGCAATTATAAGACGTCGTGAGACGCCGCGGTGACCAGAAATGCGCCATCACAGAAAGCTGCGACAAGTTTGATAGCCCAAAAGGTCCCATCTGAAGTCGGACGAAGTTTCGCCTCGCCGGCTTAGGAACCTTCCCGCGATGGCGCAAAAAGAGCGAGACTATTCTCGTCTGCTTCTGCGTTTGACCATAGAACCCTCCCATTCGGACGGAGGGGGGGACAACCCATTCGCCCCCTATAAATTATACGGCGCCAGAGTTGGAAGGCAGTATCCGCCGTCCTCCCTGACCCGTCAGTATACGCTGTCCTCCCTGCCCCGTCAGTATCAGCCGTCCTCCCTGACACTCAGTATCCTCTGGCCACCCCCATCGGTACCCACTATTCGTGTCCCGTTGAAATCTGTAAAATTCTCGCAGAATCCCTCAAGCTCTCGGTATTCTACTTAATTCACATGAGTCTACCTCGACCCGCTTTCCCCGCTCCTCGAACGCAGCGCTCTCAATCTCGATTCGTGTTGCTCGAAAGCAAGATTTAAGTTCACCCCCGTAATAGCCATTATCCAGAGACTATTGTTTGAACTTTGCGCCAAGGCAAGGATTACTCCCTCGCCTTAATTTTTTGAGGTAACAGCAATACGTAACTCTCTTGTAGAAGTGCTCTCTCTGCATCCCCCCCCCCCATAGTGTAATCCTTATCTTCTGCTTAGTTACGCTCTAGGTCGTTCGAGAGTCCCTCGGTCAATATTGTCCGTTTGTTTGTACAGTGACCGTCCTCACCACGTTTCACCCACTCCCTTAGCTGCTGAAGACCTGTGTAAATCTAGTATGTGTATATGTGTATAGCTCATTCTAAAACTCTTTTTAACCTCTTAAAATAATATTGATTTGCGTTTTAGTAAAGTTATTTTTGTACCATTTTTCTCTTATCCCGGAGCTTCAAGATAGTCGGCTATTGGCTAACCTAGTTTCAGTTAATTTGCACTCTACTTATATCTTAAACTTCCCACGTACTTGTAAAACAGATTGCGTGAACTTGACCATATTCTACGACATCTATCTTAAACTGGTGTAAGGTTTGGAGGGTTAACCTACGATAATATGGATAGTTGAATTGAGATTAGTTTAGAATAGCTAAGTTTCCTCTTCTAAAGAGTGCCTCCTCAGCATGCGCTGCATGTCCTTTGAGGTACTTCTTTTCCTTGTAACTCCTTGTAACTCTCTATTCTCCCCTCCTCTCTCTCTCTCTCTCTCTCTCTCTCTCTCTCTCTCTCTCTTTATATATATATATATATATATATATATATATATATATATATATATATATATATATATATATATATATATATATATATATATATATATATATATATATATATATATATATATATATATATATATATATATATATATATATATATATATATATATATATATATATATATATATATATATATATATAAATATATATATGTCCAGGTGGTACAGCGATGGATTCGTTACCTTTTAGTGACGCGCAGCTGACTCTATAAATTACTGTCGGTTAGTCGGTTGGAAGGTAACCATTTTACTTCTCAATGTTTTTTTAATTTTTTAAGGTCGTAAGTTCAGATGATATGTTTGCTAATTGATAATAACAAACGCTTTCTGAGTGATAATACCTTTGTTAATTAAATTATTTTTTCAAAATTATTGATTAATTGAGAGCACGCGACTCAGGACTTTAGACCTTGATTATAGTGAACATTTCCCATAAGCCTCTCATACCACTTTTATTTTACTAGTTGTTTACAATATAGACTTAATTTGATATAGGCCTACATTAAGAGAAATTTTACTTTTACTCCTTCCTTTTGTTCTGAAGCTTCTTTCGATAATTTGATATAACTTGCAGCAAATATTGTTTCTGCTTTGCATCGTCGGTGATTATTTTGTTGTAATCATTTAGCAATTTCAAGACTCTTCCAGCAATGTCATTGACCACTTTCATGTGGTTAGCAGTCACAAAATCTTCAACTGCTTCTGGTCCTAAGCTTCAATGTCTATTTGTCTCTTCTTTGGCGGACTTCGATCTAATGGTATTGTAAGAGCCTCTTCTATTTTCTGTTTAGTCTCACGACTTATTTCATTATCAAAAAACCCAAAGGAATCAACTATTCTGGAACATAACAAAATAATACCTGAATTTCTTTAAAACTGTGTTTGCTAGTTTTATTTTGGTAAGTATGAGTCATTATCTGGACCACTTGCAGCACTTGGAGCTGAGAACCAATGTTTGATTCGGGTGTAAGTTAAAAGAGTAAACTACCAAATTTCTGTCAGACCTCTCGCTCCTTCTGCAGTTATTTTAAATTGGTCTTTTAACATAAAGATTTTCTTTTAATATATACGTTTCGCTATCCAGCGTGTTCTGTGATATGCTCCAAGTTTCTTGATTTTTATTTTAGTTGAAGAAGTACTTCCTAACAAGATTATTTTTAGTTCTAATAGCTCTTTATAATCGACGCGAGGCTATTATTCTTTCATTTGTCGTGATTCTAAGGCAAGGATTTCCTCCTTTTCCTCACGTGGCCAATTTTATAATTGATAAAATATTGTTAAATTAAGCAATTTCTAGTTTTTTTTAATCTCTTTAATAATTGAATGTCTCGACATGTTGACACGGAAACCATAACCTTTCTTCTTTATTTTGTCTTCAATATGGATTCAGGCTTGATTTTTACGACATGTATATGATGCCGTTGTATAAAACATATTCGCTTAACTTTATTTCTTACATTCCTTAAATATACGTCTTGATAGAGAGCATTTAAAGATTCTTTGCCTGTTCTATGGTATACCTTTGACACCCCAACGAGTTGATTTTCTCCAATCCTAGAGATTAAAACTGGAAAACGGTGAACAAGTTCATTTCGAGTATTCTTCAAGAATTTTGTCATCCCAATGAACGATCAAGGGTTTGTTAGTTTTATATATTTTTTTTATAGTTTATCAATTATATTTTACTTTTCTTTTTGTATTGCTCTAAGTTATTTCAACATTTCAAGAGCCAATCTGGCGACTGCCTACTAGAGAAAAAGTCGCCGTCATTCATCAATTCCTAATATTAGGCTAGATCTAAACTAGGAAAATAACAAATAACAAAAATAAAAAGAGAAACAAAGGCAAGACACAAGATAAAATTAACAACAACAAATAAAACAAAAAAAATAGATAAGCAAAAAAGCAAATAGAAGGAAGCACTCTACGATCCACAACAAATAGTCAAATAAAATCGAGGAGCGTAGCCGCCTCTAAAAGTAACGTGTGCGGAGATCATGCAGACTTAGGGATTTAACAAAAATGTGACAAACAGTCTAGGAGACAACGTAGTCCTCGCAGTAAGGTACCGACGAGTGCTCAATCAAATGGCGGTGCATCCCGAGAGTGTCCAATTGGGAAAGACAGAAAGCAACTTGAAGCCGTCGCAGCATTGGGTGGGTGGTCCATTGGAACAGTCACGCTGCAATAACACAGAACTTTATGTTCCTCTCGCCCGTCTCCCATCTTATTTGCCAAGCTGCTCTGACGGCTGCCGTGGCTCCTGCCATGTAATCAGGGTGAGGAAGAGTGAAACGCTTGTCCGAACGCCCAGACCTTGCGGACTCTTTTGCGTCCTCATCGGCGTGCTAATTCCTCAAAATTCCCATATGTTCAGGAACACAACAGAAGATAATCTCGACACTCCGCTGACTCGACGAAAACGTAGCTTTACAGATACAACGAAACAGGGGATGTGGAGATACCAATGTGCCGAGAGCACTCAAGGCACTTTGTGAGTCACTATAGATCACAATATTGTCTCCGAACCAGTCACGATACGTTATCTCCTGTACAATACGTCCGTGAAGACAAAACCAGCTCCTGTAAGAGCCCCGCTGACTTAAAACAAAGGGGATACGGCGTGGAAACTGACCCCCTCTTGTGAGTTGTTACACGAAGTGTGCTCCAAAAAGGCCGAACTAAATAATTCCGGTCCTGTAGAAACTTCAAGAGCAGAAGCGTGGCGACAAATAGTCAATGGTGGTGGTACTCTCCAGGGTGGCGTTCTGGGCAGAACCAGAGGCACCACCGTCTAAAGAGCTACACCGAACACGTAAAAGAGTTTTCTAGGCCTAAAAAAAAGGGTTTTATGTATAAACGACGTCTATAATTCACAGAGGAACCGTCGAGATCAGCTGCAGATGCAGTGATAGCTTTTGGCGACTGAGGGAGGCGACGGGATCGCGCAAACAAGAAAATAATGCACTGTGCACTGTGCAAAGCGATTGTCATACCCGAGCATCGACAAGTAGGTTCTCATTAGGAAAGGGGCAAAAAGACCCATTGGCCAGGCAAATTTTGTTTTGGTGGATAGAGTCCACGTCTTCTGCAATACACGCTCGACTGCGGACACATAAAACTCGCATCTGTATTCAAGCTTCGACTGAACAAAAGATCTATAGAAAAGTAAGGCAGTATCCTTTTAAGCACCCCAGATGCCGAAAGATAAAGAACGAACACTGGCCATGGCGTGGATACAGGAGACCACAAGGCTGCTAATATAAGTCTCACAATTAAAGCGGCATATAAAAAACAAGGAAACTGTGAGAAACGACTACTACCAGGCGAACCCCATTTAGAAAGAAGTCCGGGTCGGGGTGTAGCCATATATGGCGACTAAAGTGCATCAACTTAGTCTTGGCCAAGCAAAACAGAAACCTGTGGGCTTTGGCATAGAGAGAGATGTGGTGCAATGCCAGTTAGAGCCAACGATCCAGAGTTGGTATCTGAGCGGCACCGAAAGAAGTCGAAAGATGAACTACGATCTCAAATCGAAGATCTCTAAAAATGTCACAAAATGGGATTGGGAGGCGTCCAATCGCCCCTATACTGTAGACAGTTTCAATGAGAACCTATCGCCATGCAGTATCATAATCCTTCTTCAGATCAAGAAATAACGTGGCGTAGTGCTTTCTACTAAGGAAGGCCTCGCAGTCAGCATTCTGCAGTCACGGGCAGGGCATTGGATGTGAAGTGGAACTTGTGGAGGACAGGTGGCCTCTTCTGTGGAGAAAAAAAGGCTAATATAACATTGACCAATTTCTCCATCAAATTTCACACGCAGAAGATTAGGAGGGAACCGGCTGGGGTAGAGTGATCTCTCCCCAGTTTACCAAAACCGAGTACAGTAACGATTCGCCTGGAGCCTGGGGATACCCTCTATCCAGATCCTGTTGACCAAATCTAACAAAAAGGCCACGCCTTGCTACCTGAGGTATCGAAGCATGGCACACCGTACATCGTCCGGACCAGGTGCGGTGTCCGCGCACGAAGGGAGAGCGGAGCGCAACTCAATCCCTGTGAACCTCTTATTACAGGGTTCTCGTCTCTGGGCGATGTCGTCTTCCGTGACAGCAGCCCATTTGGCGACTGTCTACTAGGACAAAAGTCTCCATACTCACCACAGCCTACTTCTAGGATATATTAAAAATCAAATAACAATATGTCAATAACAAATAAAAAAGATAAAAAGCCAACTGCTCAAAAAACAGCAACAAACTAAGAAAACAAAGCAAAAAGGCAACAAGAAGGAAGCACGACCGGTGATGAGGGTAGACAATGGGGATAGTCTTCTTACAAGAGAGTAATTAGGACGTTACCTTGTGTAGATAGCTAACTCTACTCTGTGTAAAATATATTTGAAGTTGGAAAGTCAAGTTATATAAGCTTGATAATCCACTCCATTATTCTATTCTAGATTTTACGGAAACGCAATAACGGCAAGTATTATAAAAAGTAAATTTATTTATCACTAACAAAAGAAAAACAAAAGGGAATATTCAATAATAATAATAGTTCTACCAAAATAAGGGTTATTGAACAAAATATATGTGAATATATATATGGTATAGGATAGGCTATATATTTAGTAATAGATATAAGGAATCACGATAGTTTAGGGGACTGCAAGTGTAAAGAAAAGAAAATTAGTTACAAATAAAATATTTGGGTAAACAGTTCTAATTTTGACAAACCTTTCTCGATGAAGTTTTAACACACTATAGATCTCTGTTAGCGCATCGCTCACCCCAACCGTTACAAGAGACAGCACATGTGTCCTTAGAATACTGAGATGCTCTTGGCTAATAGGCATACGCGATGTGGCGTCTATAGTTTAGGAACAACGTTTGAATTTATGTCATTACATTAGCCTTATTTGATTTATTAGTAAGACATTAATTATTATTAGCTACTATATAATTTAAGAGTAGTTACATATTTACATACTAACTTTTGTAGAAATTTACATGCGGCAGTTGCTACTGCCACATGTCTGTAGGCATGAACCAGTCCTGAGTACAGGAGACAAGCGGGAGTGATCCCGCTCGCACCGGTACCAGGACAGGTAACGTGCACGACGATCACCTAGACATCGACATTCAACAAGAATGTGCGGAATATTCTGGAGTACAACGCAGTCGTCGCAATAAGGCGCATGCGAGTGTTCATCAAATGGCGGTAAGTCCCTGAAGCCCTCTCGGCAATGAGGGTTAGGGCCACGGGAACAGTAGCGTCGCAATGGCACACAACTTTAAGTTCCTCTCGAGCGTCTCCCATCTACTTTACCACCATCTCGGAGAGCTGCCCGTGTTCCTCCTATGGAATCAAGGTGATGCCATTGATGCTCAGGGCAAAGAGTGTGACACTAAAGACACTTCCCTGTAAGACACCCTCTTCTACTAGGGCGGGTCATATTTTGGGGCAGCCATATATTTTCACTAAATCCTTTAATCAGAAGTGCTTGAATGATAGATATTCCGGTGTAGATTTTGAAAAAGAACTATAATTTGTTATACATTTGCTCCTACCTACATCAATTTTCATTTGAATAAAAATAAATTTTTCCCTTTTGTCACGAGCTTATGTAACCTATTTTTACTTAATCCAAGTACACACAAACAGAAATTAACCTCAAATTTACGTTTATTGAGTAAGAAAAGTGTATGCAAAACTCCACATACAGCTGCATGGGTCACTTTGGGTCATATTCAGAAGTTAAACTTCACCAAAACTTTATACAAAAGGGGAGAAAATTTCTCTATAAAGATAGTTAATTGGATCTTGACAATTTACAATAGGATAGAACTAGGCAGGAGGTAAAAAGTTATCGTTAATTCGACCAATGGATATTATGTAAGCTTGAGCATAAGAGGATGCAGGTCACGATTGAATAGGGGTCTGATCAGGAGATTAAAACAAAAAATCGCTTTATATTGAAGCTTATAAGTATTTGGAGGGGAAAGACCAGCGGCAAAGGTCTTCGAGGAAATACTTATGTGGCCCTTGACCAGGAGGAATCGTAGATGGGGGTTTTGGGTACTTCTTGTTGAAGAACGAGATTTTCTCTGCTCCAGAGATATGGAATCTCAAACACGAGACGGTTCTGCCACACGGGAAACGGGAGTCTTGAAGGAGGGGGTGCAAGATGACGGGGGCCTTACAGTTCTCCGGGAAGAAGGTGGCTCGATGAGCTTTCCTCTGAATGAGGGCGAAAGCGCCTCACGACGGGCGATCTGCTAGCGAGATCTTAACGACGAGGTACGACTCGAACAGGGCTTTCGTGACTTCCCGCGGGAACAAACAAAACCGTCTGAACTGAGGGACGTCAGACTTTCAATCTCCTCGAGGAATGGCAGACGCAGGGTTAATTAGCCAGGTGACTTCTCTCATAGATACCTCCAGGGCATGGTCGTCCATAGAGGATCTCGACATTAGTCTATGAAACTTCGAGATAACGAGTTGAATCGTACCACGAAGTTTACCTTAGGATATGGGGTGAGTTTGTACGGCCACGCTCGCGGGAGAAGGTCATGCCTGTGAGGTAGGGGGGCGAGAATTTGGCATTATCGAGGGGAGGGAGAGCTAGGTTCGTCCCGCATAATCAAATACAGCCAGGTCGAGCGATCCTTGCGTGGGACTGCTTCCTTCTCTATGATTCTAACAATCCTGTGCCAAGGAGCACGTGGTTTGGGGAGAAGGGGCTGAAAGCGGTATTCCGGAAAGCTTCCTCTCACTCCGGTCCTTCGAGTAGTATCCCCTCATACAGCAGTTTCGCCCACAGTGATGAGGTTGCCGGAGAAGAAATCAACTTCTCTTCCATCAACCTAACCTCCTCGACTGAGAAAGAGAAATCAGTCATTTCCTAAAATGCGGACCACCACGACGGTGCCAAAGCGCTGAAGCCCTCGAAGAATTATTCGGGGAAGAATGGGATCGCCATGCGACTCCTTTCCTCCCTCCTCCTCGAAATCTTATGCAGGCGGGGGTCCCTCCTTTAAAGATCCACCTTCTTTGAGTCACCCAGCTGAGGACTCAGTGTGAACGTAAGAGCCGAAGGTCCTTTAATGCTGTCCTGATTTCGGGGGCACCGTTAAGAACCCAGGACTAATCTTGGTATCATGACCACCTTCCTAATTATTACCTTCTGTGGGTCTGACGAATTGGTAGAGACTTTGTTCTCGTCTGGAATACCCCTCCTTCATTTCTCAGTGAGCTTAAAGATGGAATTTTGCAAGTGGAACTTTGCAGCACCCATCTTACTTGTCGTATCCAAAGCCTCCAGTCACTCAGGCTTTACGTGAGTCTCCCCGTCATTCTCACTCTCCTCCTTTCCATGGAAGCAATCACCGTATATCCTACCTCTCACTCTCATCTCCATCGAGTCATTTGTAGCCCCCCCACCTTTGGTACCCCGGGTCTCATCTCATTTATTGTCATTTATTTACTTTTGCTAATAATATTTTCTTTGTATATGGTAAAGTTATTTTTATATAATCAGTCCCTAAACGCAGAACCTCTAAAAATTGATTATTTAGGCCACCAGCACTCAGTGTTGATTATTCAACCCTCACACTGAGATCCATATCCTAATTTCTGGCGTGGTCCATTTCCGCGTCACCGCAGAGTCAATCTTTGGCTAGTATCGAAGTTCGACTCTACGGCAGCAAGTTACTTCACCTAATCACGCTCATTAAAAGTTTAGCTTTCATGCAAGTAACAACATATATAGCTTATTATGAGAATCTCAACTGATATCGAAAAATATTACGCTATAATCGTGGCATCCGCAACCGTAAAAGCGTAAAGGATATTTTGATTTTTTTAACAAGCCAAAGAACCATGTTAACAAAGTCAAATCGGAAGTATGACGAGGCTGAAAGTAAGCACGAAATTACTGCTGAATGAGAATGTCACAAACGTCGCTCTGGTACTACCAGGAATGAGAGATTTGACTCGTGTTAGGCAGAAAATGTCCGAGGACCCAGGTCAGTCCATTGGTACACTTGCCAAGGAATAGGTGTTAGCAAAGCAACCATCCAAATAGCAGTGCACCAGGATCTGCACTACCACTCGTACCTCCTGAACCGGACCATCTTCTCACGCTGACTAGCAAAGAAAGCCATAAAGTGAAGGCACAAACACTTATCAATTAACTCGTGCACAATAGCACTGGAATTCTTCCTTTTAATTCCGACGAGAAAATTCCTTTGTAACACGGGATATGGAACCGTTAGAATGATATCAGGCTGTGCGTTAATCAATCGTAACTCCCTAAGGTCATTTACACCTAATTATCCGTCCCTTTGATGGTTCTGGGCGTTGGCAGTATTAAGAGCCTCCATATGTATCCACACATCTGCCCACAGGGCTGCGAGTTAAATAATGAAGTTTGCAATGCAGGATACTGAAGTAAAGCCATAGATAGACCACGTTACTGTGGAATGGCTTTACGTTTTCATCCAAAACCTCTGCTCCCGTAAACAAGGAAAGGAAAACACAGGTGTAGTTAGGCAATAACGTCCCGAATCACTGATCTGCAAGTTATGGATACCCAGTCTTTCAACTGCAATTTCAAAGATTATTTTGTGTAGGGATTTGTTAAGCAGGATATCATCAAGGCTGCTCACAACACTTTAGGATCTCTGAGGGCAGCTATTGTGCAAGTAATATCATCCATTGACAAGGACTCTCTAACCAGGGCATACAACCAGTTCAGGTCCCTCATGGAGAAAGTCAAGATGGCAGATGATGTCCATCTCGAATGATTCAATAATATATATATATATATATATATATATATATATATATATATATATATATATATATATATATATATATATATATCGATGAGGGAGTTGTTCCTTGGGAACCGAATTCGTAGGAGGAATATGAACCCATGTGATCGTTCTAAACATTTATTTGCCAGACGTTTCGGTCTTTAGTAATGACCCTCTTAAGCGGATTGAACTTTAATACGAATACAAGAAAATTAATGAATTAGATGACAAAATTACAAAAATAGCACACACAATTCAATATTAGTTACAATATGAAAAATAGGTAAAACTCAACAAGAGAGGTAACAGAAATGAAACCAGAATGATAAGCAAGTAGTTAAATATAAGTTAATTTACGGATATATGATATTGAAAAATATGTTAAAAACAGTTGAGTGCAAGGGATAAAGCAATCGATAAATACGAGAACAGAAAATTTAAAATTTGAAACTAAATTAAACAATGACTATGAATAATGAATATGAATCAAACTCAATAAGATTAAAAGAAATTAGTTTTTAAAGCAATACCCGAAAAAATTGTAAGGGCAGGGAGAACAATGAAAAATGAAAGGCAAGTAAAATCAAATAGCCAATAAACAGTTGAATACAGGGGGTATAGGTAATTGAAACGATCAATAAATGCGAGTAAACTAGGAAACGAAAGTTTAAAACTTAATAAAGCAATAGTGAAGCAAAAAAATAAGAAGGAAAAACATGAAACCAAGG
Organism: Ceratothoa steindachneri; assembly: GCA_963969495.1. Taxonomy (NCBI): domain Eukaryota; kingdom Metazoa; phylum Arthropoda; class Malacostraca; order Isopoda; family Cymothoidae; genus Ceratothoa; species Ceratothoa steindachneri. Next base: position 118,504,527 of record OZ018330.1, on the reverse strand, counting down.
GAAAAATTTAATGTATAAGATCATTTAGATACCTCAGAGAAAAATATTTAAAATAAACACAAAACCAAAAATAAAACTGAGAATTTTTAGACAGAAACTAACCTTCTTTTGTTGGAGCTGATGATATCGACTGATTACTATGAACAGGACAAGCTAGGATTAAGGCTATGTAAAGGGGGGGGGGGGATTTGGTTGGTTGTATGTTTCCTTATCTGACTATATAGTAAACCATTTGAGGGAGGAGGAATAATCATTAAGTTCTGGGTTTATTTGTTTAAGGAAAAGTGATTCTATACATTTTTAATCCAGAGAAGAGGAAGCGGAAGATAATAAACTAAAAGAATCAGGGTCAAGCGGATGGTTAAGATTTTGAGAGTGTTCTCTTATTGAAGAGTGTTCATGTTTAGAGATAGGAATGTCAGTTCTATATGACACTCCTATATGCTTAACAATCCTACATTTTAAATGTAGACTAGTTTAGCTTACATAGCGACTCTGGCAGGTCGCACACGTAAATTTATAAATAATGGAGGATCGCAAGCATAATGGGAGTGATTCCTTGTGACGAAAGAAAAAATTGATAGAAAGAGGATTAGAATTAATAAGAAAGAACTGGCATTGAGGAAAGTGCTTATTAAGAATCGAGAGTAAATTTTTATTGATCTTCCTTGAAGACGGACGATGGCACCTCTTCTCCAGAGAAGTGCAACCTCCAAAAATCGAGACTGGCGTGGCTCGGCTTTTGTGATAAAAAATTTATAATGAACAGTTTTTATATTTTGATTCAAAGAGCAATACGGCTTTGCTCTTCCTACGCTTTAATGCACCTTGAATTTGACGTTCTAAGAAGTTTTTTTCGTGTCTAACTCATTTTCCCTAGATTTTGTTAACAAAGTCATAGGCAAAATAAAAATGACTCCTTCCATCCAAAGGTTGCAAAGATAGATGTCCCTAAGGACTTGCGATATTTTCTCCTACCTGATCTTGGTCCTCAGAATCAAGAGGCTTCAAGACGGTACCGATAAGTTCTTCATATTTTTTTTCCACAAATACATTTCCGAATAACCTTCATTAACAATTTAAAAATAGGTAATTTCTTCCGCACCAAGGTTTAACCCCGGTTTATTTGCGCAATAGTATTGTATACAAATTTCCTTGCCATGGATGTTCCCAGGGAACATATATTGGTAGTACTATTCGCTCGTTACACTCGAGGATTTGCGCACACCTCGGCATTAGTTGCCCAACAGGAAAGTCTCTCGCTAGTAAGGTATTCTCACCAATCAGAGATCATATTATAAAGTGTAAGATTGATGCAAACATCAATAATTTTGAGATTCTAGGCTCTAATCCTAATATCACCTAGCTCAGAATTCTGGAATCGCTCTTCATAAAAACACATTTGCCCACGTTAAATTCAGACTTGACCTGCCACCCATTATCGGCAATAGCCACAACCAAACAGCTTCAGACCTGTTAATATTTTACCAACAACAAACTAACCTTTGCTTTGACCTTATCTGTATATGTACTTGTAATTATAAATACTTTTAATTTTATATGTTCACTATCTAAATTATTTGCTTTTGATTTGTATTTAGTTTATGTTAACATTTGTTCGCCTCACAAATTGTGTTCATCCCTTTAGCCTGATGATCGATTTCGCAATCCGAAACGTTGATTGGAATAAATAAGAATGTCACTAATGGTCGTATCCTTCCTACTGCAATTAAAATTACGCCTTCTTAGAAGCAACCTTTTTGAATATATATACACACACAAATGGAAAAGCTCGACATCCGTTCTTTGAGCGACCAGTAGGATCTCTTCTCTTTGTTTTTTTGTATAAGAACATAAGAAAAGTAGGAGACTGCAAAAGACCATTCATGGCCCACACTTCTCTCTCTCTCTTTCTTTCTGTCTCTCTCTCCCTCTCTCTCTCTTCTTCTCTTTATATATATATATATATATATATATATATATATATATATATATATATATATATATATATATATTACGTCATAATTAAGCCAAATGTTCCTAAACGAATTACCTCACACTCCTCTAAATTACTTCCGTTAACTTATTCCAACGGATCAACGTGATCAACTCTATTGCCTTATTTCCAGTATCCCAATCCTTCTCTCCTCTTCATGCATATTATTCAGCACATTATCGCCAAAAAGAAAATTCCCTCCTCTTTATTCTTTTCTGCCTCGCTTATTGTAATTATCTTTCGGAAGCTCAGCCCGAAGCGCAGGCTTTACATCCATGTTATCTTTCCTGATTATGTGACGTTTATGTGGAATCTGATGGTCGAAATCTGACCGACTTCCACCGTCAGCGCCACATAAACGTTTGCATGATAACACTATCAAAGAAACGTCGTTTTGTTTAGAAGAACAAATTGGTTACTGCAGATTAGAATTGTTGTTTACATTTGAGCATGCCACGCAAAAGAAGCTTGATAGACAAATTTAGGCAAAGCCGCGTGACACCAAAAGAAGCTTATGGTTTATGACTGGTGGGATGTGAAATGATTGATTTACAGTGATATGTTGGAACACAATCAGTCTATTGATGCTCAATTATAGAGTCAACAACTGTAACAGGTAGCAGTTGAATTATGCAGAAACGACCAGATTTGACTGATGTTATGTTTCTTCATGATAACACCCGACCACACATTCCAAATCATACCCGTGAAAGGGTCCTCGAGATGGGGTGGAATGTTCTTCCTCACCCACTATAATTGCCAGCCCTGGCGTCAATAGAGTATCATCTATTCCGGTCACTGCAAAACTACTTGGATGGCCAAATTTTCGCAAATGATGAGGAACTAAAAACTGCAGTTAGGGACTTCTTTGATAGCAACCAAGTTGAATCTTACAACAAAAGCAAATAAGGTGCTCTAAAATAACGGATATTACAACAAAAAAAAGATGTTACTTTTGATTCATTGTTTTGTTGCAAATCATTGTCAATAAGAAGTTGTACGAGAACTTTGTTTCTAACCTAATATTTTCATCAATTCCCGAGAAACCTCTTCATTATCAAGGATTTAATTTACTTGTTTTTTATATTTGTATCAAAATTATGTATCAGTTTCTTTGTTCAGTTAATTTCTTCGAGCGCCGTCTATAGAAAAAAGCGCACATCTTTGACCAAATAGAAACTTTGTTCCATGTTTGTTGTTTATGTCTATTTTATATACACATTTATTACTTAGCCTTTTGACGTTCAGTCTAAAAGATCAAAGGATCCTTTGAACTCTTTTGTACCTTTTTTTATGTTTTGCTTTCTGTAAATAGAAAAATGTATGTAAGTGAACACTTCCAAAAGATTTTATGTAAATTTTGCTTTTTATCTCCCCTAAAATAGTAAGCAAATTTGGATTCATATTTACTCGTAATGTCCATTTGTAATTGAGGCAAACTACATTGAAATTTTTTCAATTTATATCTTAATCTATTTCACTTATTATGTAATTGTATATTACTTTTTCAAGCAATAAGTGGTTGTATTTGGTTGAATAATTTGCTACATACATTGCAAGAGATGGTCGTATTTATTTACAAGTTTTCTTCCATTTAGGTAAAGGCAAATTTTCAGCTTACTTTTTCCATCTATACTATATTCTATGGATTGAAAACTTGTTGTATATATATATATATATATATATATATATATATATATATATATATATATATATATATATATATATATATATATATATATATATATAAACGTAATGGCCAAAAGTCTTGAGAACTAGTATATAGTTTTATATACTATAGTTAAGCAATTTAGTTATCATTTCATTGATTTTCTCTTTTACTCACTTTTATAGGGTCGTTTACCCTGGCAGTCTTGATAGTTGTTTATATTACTGTTTGTGTTTCTTGTTTGTCTCGTTCGGGTGAGCAACATAGGAGCTGGTTTACTTGATCAGCTGTCTTTCTTCGTTATGTGTACAATGGTAAATCAACTATTACATGTTGGTGTCTTCCACTAGAGAATCTGTAGTTGAAAGGAGTGTTTGCTCTGCTGATTGTGTCTTTTGCAAGTTTGGAGAAATGTTGCCAATTTTCTTCCAGATATTTTCGTTCTGATTTGATTTTTACAACGACTTTAAGAGTTTCAATATTAGCCTCTCTATATAGGGCTCTCTGAGTCCTCATATCTTTCTTTCTGTTGTTCCTAATCAGTGGAAGGTCTTGTTTTCAACTTTTGGGAACTCTTTTTTCTTTGTCAGTTGTGATATTGTGCTAGAGATCAATGTAAAATTCTTCAGTTTCCTCTGCGCTTATGTCGAAAATCCTCTTCTAATGTTCACTGAATATCTGTTCAATCCTGTCCTTGTCTTCTATTTTATTTCCTTCATTTTCCTTTATTTTCATTTTTTTTTGTGTTTGGCTTTCCGTTAGTTTGATTAATTTTCTCTAAAATTCCTTTACAGGTGAATCATTATTAATCCTTCGTATTGTTTAATTCCAATCTTCACTTTGTCTTTCCTTTATTTTCCTAGTTAGTTCGCGTTTTTTTTTCTTTTTCACTTCGGTGTTTAGCTCTCTGGTTGTGCCGTTCCTTCTTATTTCTTCCAATATCTCACCTAATCTTCCTGCTCTTAGAACCATGTCGGACGTCCAGTCAATGTTCTTAATCGTCTTGTAGCCGCTTTGTGGTATAGCAATTTTGTCTGCAGCTTGCTTCGAGCTTCTTATTTTTTCCAATTTTGTATCTATATCTCCTAAAGTTGCTCCTTGTAGTGGTTTTGTTATATAATTATTAATTCTCTTCTGTATATCGTCCAGTCAACTCTGTAGTATGCACGGAGATTTGCATTGCTCTCTAGTAGATAGTGAGCAGAGTTGCTATGGGATATGTGCACGGTATATTTTGCGGCTAAATGTAATATTTATAAGGCCGATAGTTATTGGCTAGGCAGATGTCAGGGTTTCGAGGCAGTGTTCCCGGTTACATAAGTTATGTAATCAGGTCCTTGTTGATAGCAGATCCCTCTTCCTGGCTTTGCTTCCAGGTGCCTTCCTGCTCTATTTATATTTTATTTCCGCTCGTTTCACAACAGGAAATTATATCGCTTATGGATATCACCGAGATTATATTATTGAAGATATTTATAATGTTATTAATCGGCAAATCATTTCTGCTCTAAGGTTGATATCCTCTGGCTATTATGATGTTATATATATTCATTTATATTTGTACAGCGATATACGTGGGGTGGTTAATAAGTTTTGCAATTCGGATATAAGGAAAAGTGTTTTATTTTTTTTTCAATATATCTGCTCTCGACTTCAATGCACTTGCGCCACTTGTCCCTGAGGCTTCGAATTCCCGAAAACCAGAAATCTTCGGACTACTGTTCAATCCACTCTTGGACGACATCCACGCATTGCAACCTTGAGCTGGCGGAATAAAAAGTAGTCGCTAGGGGACAGATCTGGACTGTAGGGGGGATGATTGAGCTCCTCGAATCCGCACTCGCGCAGGACAGCTTGTGCAACTCTGGCCTTGTGGACTTTGACGACGTTGAAGTCAATCATAAGGCGTGAGGTTTCTAGGGACCCAACGGGCAGAGACCTTGGGCATGGCTAAATTGTCGAGGATGATGTTGATAACACTTCCATGTGATATTCCAAGTTCCGCTTGATTTCTTCGACCTTCACCCGTCGATTTTCGTGGATCATCCTCTCCACACGGGCCAAATTGTCCTCGTTGGTCACGTCTGACGGGCGTGCTGGACGGGGTTCATCTTCAAAGGACTCACGACCATGGCGGAACTCCCTATTCCAGCGAGCAATGGTTGCATAGGAAGGGGCGGTGTCGGTGTACACTGCAACCATGCATTCATGGATCTCTTTTGCATTCTTGCCTTCCTTGGTCAAATATTTGATCACTGCCCGGTGCTCAACCTTCTCCATTGTTAAAATATTTGTGACTGACGATCGGCGATCAGCTACTGCTTCTTAAATAGAGGAGGCAGGAGCATGCAGCTGCGGTCCTGACTTGTCATAACTTTTCCTAACACCCACACAAAGAGCTATCCCCCTTCCTCTATTTTGCCCTACTGATTAGCAAAACTTTTTGCCTGCTCCTCATATTACTCGTCTTGTTCCTTAGAAGTTCTGTCGTCGATACCATTCTTGATCGCGATAACAACTCCGTCTTGTAGTTTCCCTGTAGGGAACTACAAGAGGGGAGTGGGGAGAGTGAAAGGAGGGGTGGAGGCAATGGAAGGATGGTGGAGAGAGTAGAAGGAGAGTTTGGGAGAGTGGAAGTCTGACAGATATTGGGCCACTTATATCGAAATAACTAAACACAAAACAAAGAAAATTACCAATTAGGGAGGATTATACATAGCTTTGTGGTAATTTACAAAATATTTTGCTTGTTTGGGAATATTGTGACTACTATAGACTTTAGCATTCGCATTGGCTCACTTTCAATAGGCAAGATGGTGTTCTCATTGCGCATAATCTTTGTAAGCTCAATGCCTTCGGCTGACTAGGTATGGCGCTTGATGAGGCCACTATGTAGATGTGCATTTAAATGTCTGGACAACGTAGTGACAATCATTCCAATTTACCGTGAATTGTGATGCTCACCGGCACCAACGCTGCAGGTCTCTTGGTAATGACATTTGCTTTCTGAAGTTATAAATTCGGGGTAGGTAACTATTTTTTTATAAGAAGGCTGGATGTTTTTCTATTTTTGTGGTAGATAACAAGATTGAAGTTGGATCGAGGTGACATGCTGGTGACGTTCTTGTTATTTATTAACATTATTATTTTATCATCATTTTTTTAGATAGTATTGATAGTAGCTTTGTAGTGGAGGGGGAGGGTGTCTTGTTTGCCATTGACCTGACGAGCAGACAAGAATATGTACATTCTTTTTATAGTAATACCGTCAATCTCTGCCTGATGGTAAGTGTTGTGTATCAAAAAACGGTTGGAAATCCGTAGAAGCTCATCGTGCACCACGGGCCATGTGGCTGAGTGGAAGAGCGCCCTGTTAACATGGACAGTAATCACGCTTGCCATGCAATTGTGGGATTACAATGTGTTTCCAATAAAGCAAAAACCAAGCTACCTAAACTTAGCATAGGCATTGTTGGTGAATTTTGGCTTGTGGTCCGCAAGAAGACATCGAAAAGGGAACAATACAGTTACTTTCGACTTCATGAGTTAAGTTCAGAGAGGAGTCGTTCCTAAGCTCATGCATGAGGTTACTTATGCACTGTTCATTTTCATCACTAACAAAAGTGTCATCCATAAATCGAGCATAATAGGTGGCTTCATAGTTTGGGAAGTCGTGAAAGTCTTGTCTTCGAGAATACCTATATAGAAGTTGGAAAAACAAGCCAAATGGTTAGCCCATTGCAACCCCGTCCACCTAAACATACATTTTACCATCGGGGACCCTGAAAGCTGCTGGCTTCATTATTTCTTTAGTTATTGACTTCATCTTCTCATTTCTTTAGCCAAAGTATGCTTGGCAATAGGGAATGACTTCTTTACTCTTCCCCTTGTAATATCTGCTTGGCTAAATCAATGTCTATTTCCTCTTTTCTTTCATAGTTCTATATGCAATTATTGCGTTAAGTGGTTTATTTTTGCCTTCGTGTGAACGACTTTTTGTCTTTTATTTCAGATCATCTTTTATTTTAATGATGTTGGATAAATATTTTAGATTGAAGTATTGCTTGGTAGATATTCCTATTGTTTTTTAATGCTTATATACATCAGTTCATATGTGTCCACTACTCAGTATTCAGGGAGGTAACCGCAAGCACGTCATGGCAAATATTCTTTTTTACTCCCTACTTTCCAAGCTCAACAGAAGGCTCGTTTTGGGAAGTAAACATTTTAATTGAGAAAAGAATAATAGAAAGGAAATTGATCTAATTTGACTTTTTTTTCTAATAGAAACAACTACATTGAGTATCACTAACTATTTTATCGCGGATTCTAAATAATGCCTCCCTCTATTCCTCAGTTCTTTTCATCCTTTCTGACTCTTTTGTTCCGCTTTTACATTTTGAACTTCAGACATATAGCGAGAGAACCGCTTAATCGCTTTTAACTTTTGAAGGTTCTCTTCTATGCATGTGTTTATCGTGGCATTCATACCATTATGTGTTTATGTGTTTTTGTTGATTTTCTTGATGTTGTATATGTTGCGGTATTTTATTTGTTAATATTTATGTATTATTTTATTTTTGTACTTTCCACTTAGATTATTTCATCTTTAAGTGTATTTTCCACTTTCCGCTTAGTTTATTTCATCTTTAAGTTTAGTATTATGCTTTTTATTAACTTTTTTTCTTTTTGATTTTTACTTTCCACTTTACATTTAACTTTATTATAACTAGAACTTAATTTTAACTATAAGGATCAACTCAGAGATATTTTAACTGATACCTCTGAGCCGCACTCTTGGTGGTCTGCTCTTAAACAATCCCTGTTTGGAGTTGACTCAAGCCTCCCTCCCTTGTCGTGTGCTGGCGGCTCTGTATGCTATAAATCTAAGGACGAAACTCATTTTCCTGCTTCAATTTTACTATAAACCAAAGCAGTGAGATAGTAGACTACCTTCTTCTTGCTTTCCTCCGATTAAACCCAACTCTTTGGCGTTTAAGTCATCGGAACTTCTTTTATATTTGAATGACCTTGAATCATTTGACCGATCTGATCCTTTGCGTTTTTTGCCCCTTTTTTTATCTAAGAATTGCTCCATCATTTGGCCAAAAATTGGCGGGCATTTTTCCATAACTTATTCGTCCGAGTTCTTTGCCTGAATGGTGGCTTTATGCAAATGTCCTTCTGATCCTAAAAATCTCTTCACCATGAATTCATCCAGATGAATATTGACCCATTTCCATTACGCCAGTTCTGTCTAATTTATTTGAGCGTTTGCTGGCCAAATGCATGATTCATTTTAGGAATAAAAATAAAATTCTGCCGGTAAAACAGTTTCGATTTTCGGAAGGGTCTTAGTACTTCTGATGCGCTCCTTTTTATCACCAATGACCTTCAAATTTCTCTTGATGCTGGTCATGAATCTCCTCTTGTATCACTTGATTTTAGCTCAGCCTTTGCTTGTGTTAATCCCAAACTCTTTTATTTACAATTGGTTTGCATTTCCTCGGCATATGTTCGAGTTTTTGACTAATAGGAAGCAGCGTGTGTCAGTTGGAGGTATTTTTAGTTGCTATAGCTTTGTGAAATCTTGTGTTCCTCAGGTAATGTCCTGGGCCCGCTTCTCTTCATTATTTTTACTACAGACATGTTTTCTACGATTGAGTCGAATATAGTTGCTTATGCTCAGGATATAATTTTGTATGCGGCAATTCCTTCCCATTTGGAGATACAAAGAGTCGCTGAATTCTTAGTCTGTAAATCGAGAGAATTTTATCCTGGTGTGATGTTTGGTGTATGAAATTTAATCCAAATAAATCACATAAACTTGTTATCGGTCGTTCAAAGAACTTACAACCGCATCACCCTGACATCATTAATTATCAACCACGTTGCGCTCCCTAATTGTTCTTCACTGAAATTGCGTGGTGTTACTTTCGATGCCTAGCTGATTTTTGAGCTGCACATGTGCACTTTTGCGTCCCTATTTTCTTAAAAACATGGTTGGTTGCGTAAGTGGTTATGAATTGTTTATATTCCTTCCTTCCGCCTATTTTGCATATTGTAATTATGTCTTCCTCTCTGCATCTTAGGCCAACTTGATGCTCCTTGACGGAGCTTTCAAACAGATTAGTTTTCTGCTACCCATTGTACAGTTGAACCTTAGACACCGTCGACTCTGATCCTAATCATCCACTTTATCACTTTTAGCAGCCCTCCAACACCCACCCCGTTCTCCAACATACATCAAATCCACATAAAATCAAGAACAGAAATAACTTGCCCAAAATAATTTTATTCGACAAATTTTGGGAGCTTAAGAATATATGTATATATATATATATATATATATATATATATATATATATATATATATATATATATATGCGGTTAAGGTAATGGCATAATTAGACAACGGCTCTGCTTCAGGTCCAGCAGGTGATCCTATCCTCCTTGAACTGGAAGACAACACTTAGGGATGACCCATCCTTCAGCCCAAAAAAGCTGATTTCAAAGACACGCCTTTATGTCGTCTCGTTTACCGTCACAGAAAACTGTTATTATTAATATATTAACAGCGTTGACTGAGCCAAAACGCTCGAAAGATGGAAAAATATCCAAGACAAATTGGTGCGGTTAAGGTAATGGCATAATTAGACAACGGCTCTGCTTCAGGTCCAGCAGGTGATCCTATCCTCCTTGAACTGGAAGACAACACTTAGGGATGACCCATCCTTCAGCCCCAAAAAGCTGATTTCAAAGACACGCCTTTATGTCGTCTCGTTTACCGTCACAGAAAACTGTTATTATTAATATATTAACAGCGTTGACTGAGCCAAAACGCTCGAAAGATGGAAAAATATCCAAGACAAATTGGTGCGGTTAAGGTAATGGCATAATTAGACAACGGCTCTGCTTCAGGTCCAGCAGGTGATCCTATCCTCCTTGAACTGGAAGACAACACTTAGGGATGACCCATCCTTCAGCCCCAAAAAGCTGATTTCAAAGACACGCCTTTATGTCGTCTCGTTTACCGTCACAGAAAACTGTTATTATTAATATATTAACAGCGTTGACTGAGCCAAAACGCTCGAAAGATGGAAAAATATCCAAGACAAATTGGTGCGGTTAAGGTAATGGCATAATTAGACAACGGCTCTGCTTCAGGTCCAGCAGGTGATCCTATCCTCCTTGAACTGGAAGACAACACTTAGGGATGACCCATCCTTCAGCCCAAAAAAGCTGATTTCAAAGACACGCCTTTATGTCGTCTCGTTTACCGTCACAGAAAACTGTTATTATTAATATATTAACAGCGTTGACTGAGCCAAAACGCTCGAAAGATGGAAAAATATCCAAGACAAATTGGTGCGGTTAAGGTAATGGCATAATTAGACAACGGCTCTGCTTCAGGTCCATTACCTTAACCGCACCAATTTGTCTTGGATATTTTTCCATCTTTCGAGCGTTTTGGCTCAGTCAACGCTGTTAATATATTAATAATAACAGTTTTCTGTGACGGTAAACGAGACGACATAAAGGCGTGTCTTTGAAATCAGCTTTTTTGGGCTGAAGGATGGGTCATCCCTAAGTGTTGTCTTCCAGTTCAAGGAGGATAGGATCACCTGCTGGACCTGTATGTTTTGTTTGAATAAAAATACTAAAGAAAAGGCCTTTTAACTATTTATACAACAAATATTTTTGCCATTTTTACCAATTCCTCTCATTGTTGTGAAAATATCAGCACAATTAAACCCTACATTGAACAATCTATTAATGGTACATCTGTAAGTATAAATTCGTTTTTATTTATTTATTTTATTTTTTATATTTTATTATATTATTATACTATAATATTATTTTATATATTATCTATTTTTTGTAGTAGATTTATATGACTCAAAAAGCTATATCACAAAATAGCAGTATAAATAATAATGAAAAGTAGTTGGCATAACTTCGTCCTTTGCTCGTTTCTCCTCTTCTTTCTAAATTAATCAATTAATAGCTTTGATCTTTTCTTATACATTTGCGGTTATTTGTCAGATCCTGATGGAAGATTCGTTTCTAATATATTTATATACTTAACTATTTAACCAAACCTATAAAAATAGCATTCCATATGTTAAATTATTATGTATAAGTCTTTATTCCCAATTAAATACTAATCTGGAAAGATTGGAGAACAAATAAGCCTACTAAGAAATTTTGCATTGTGCAGGTCTTATAGGAGAAGTTTTCTGGCAGGGATGGCACTAATTAAATCACTTGATTTTTTTAGAAAATAAATCAATGATTTTTTTCGATTTTCTTTATTCCTTCCCCCAAAATCCAATTGTTAAAAAATTCAGTTCTCTATTATAAGATTTTTAAACTATTATAAGGAAAAAGTGAATTCCAAACAGCTGATTTTCCAGTTTTGTTGTTCGGTGGTAACAAATTATTTTTGTGAAACGTCACAGATGTTATTGTATATTAATAAAAAAAATATATACATATATTTATTTTTTATCATTTATTCAATTTCAATTTATATCTTTATCCTTATTTTTATAGTTTTGGGGCTTATACCACCCCTTAAGAAGTGCCGCCTAGGCGGCTGTCCATATTGCCCATTGGCAGAACCGCCACTGCACTTCCCTGTCTGATGCCACTCTCTCACGGCCGGTTCGTGTTACGCGCTACTCGTTAAGGCAGAAAGACCGTTCTTTTTCGGTCGCTCGAGTGAATACGACGCAGTTCTCTCGTCTTTCTTTCCTAGAGCCGTCGGTCTGTGGAGCACTCTGCCTAATTATGTTGTTAATTCGGATAATTGTGATGTATTTATTTAAAAGGCGAGTGATTGCTTTTCTTCCCTCTTGATTTTATGTTTTCTACTGTTATCGATGTTGCGCCGTTCGTTGGGCACTGTTGGCTTTTTCGGTTTAGCTGTTTTGGATGTTGCCTTCAAAAGGGTCGGCATTATTGACTTTGATAATAATAATAATAATTTGGTATCCTTCCACTTAATACTGTTATCAATTATCCCTTGTTCAATTTGATTTAGTTTTGTTAATTTCGGGATTATTTTTGTCTCGTTAACTTGGTCAGTTATGGTGTTATTGGTATGGATATATGGTCTTATTGTTTTTCTTTTTCTTTAATGATTTCACATAAGTAAACTTAAGTGCTTACTCAACTCTCATATGATGTCTTACGTAGGAAAATCGCATGCTATAAGTTTTCTTTTCTCTGATGGTTTATTACTCTGCAGATATTGGAGGTCATGTTTCAACTTTCCTCCATATTTTCTTCACTCTTTTCTCGATGGTAATATTGAGTGGTTATATTCGTACCACTTGATGCAGAATTTGCTGAATCCTTTGCTGGGTTTTTCGCGTGTCAGTAATTATGTAGAGAGCTTTGTTCTAGATCTTCTGGAGATTTTTTTATATATTAATGGCAATGTTGATTGGAATGAGAAGGTATAAAAGAACCTTCCTTTCTAGGGTATATAGATTTTATTTTTGTTCTTAATCCTTAAATCACTTAACTGTATATAGGACTTAGCATCGGTGTTGCTTTGCTCTTCTCTCTGATGTAATCTTAAACAGCCTCTTGATGTTATTTTTAATCCCACAACTTTACCCTCTGTATTTCTCGTCTTCAACTTCGATATCTGCTACCTTGCTCCTAGAGTTTGACACTATAGTAAATTTCCTCCTATTAGTTCTTATCTTCCAGTTCGCTTAGAAATTATTGAAAATACTGATTTTTAATGATGTAGACCTAAAATTAAGTCGTACGTTCCTGTATGTTGTGACGACGAGTTGGCTTGTATCATCCGCGAGCTGTATATTTAAACATTAAGGCATTTATAGTGGTGACAGTTCCGCTGTATATATTGAATACAGCATAAGCAGCGCCCTGTGGAGTCCAGTTTCCAGTTCGAATTTTGGTCATTTAGAATCCTCAATCACCATGTTCGCTTTCATGACTCTAATGTAATCGCAGAGAATTCTCTTTAGATTGCTGTTCATCTGTAGACTTAAAATCATATCTCCTACGCAGACTTTATAAAATGCTTTCTCTACATCATTTAGGACCGTATCGTTATAATTTTTCTCTAATTTCTTATGATTATTTTTCCCTGAGTATTCATTCCAAGTGCCACCGGGATGAATCCGAAATAGTAATCATTATTTAGTTTATTTTATTCGAAATATTCTTTCAATCTTCGATTGAAGATTTCGAAAATATCGCTCGGGAAATTCAATAGCGATACAGACGCATAACACTTGAGGTTACTCGGTTGTTTTCCTGGTTCTGAAACGAAAATCAATTTAGCTAGTTTAGAGATACCTAGGAAGTAAACGACGTTTATACACGCACTATAGATGTTTTTTAATGTTTATAGGATGTTGCCTGGTGCTTTGGTACGATTTACTCTCGTTACTCCTGTTGTTATATTGGCTCATGCATCCAAACCTTCTTCCCTCTCTTGCGTTACTGTTAGGGCTAGGATATATTGTTGATGTTGTCACTCAAGTAAGTATACACCATTTTGTGTATCTTTGGATTAGAGTTTTTGTCTGCTGTTATTAAGAACATAAAAATCTCTAAGCGAAATAGTTCTTCTGCGGGCATATCTTCTTATTTTTTCCCTGTTCACATTTAATTGTTATTTTCTTTATCGATAGATCACTTTTGAGTTTGTCTATTAGTCTTCGATTTTCATAAGGTCTTCACTCTACAGTTATTTCTTTTATATTAAGCTATCCTACAAGTATATGTGACTTTGCTGGTCTTCTATGAAATGCCAAAATTCTTAAAATTCTTCTTTCCTTCTCCTACGCCCATTAAATTCTAATTGGTCCCAGAAGCTTCATTCGATTGTTTATTCCGTTTATCTTTATTTTTGCCTCACCATTTTCTCCATCGAATGAAGGGGGGGGGGTGAAGTGGACGGAATTTCGTCTTACGGATATTTCTTTCGTCCTCCACATTGATCTTTCTTGTTAATCTTGAGGTTTCCTCATCGATTTTTTTGCAGTTCTACTTCTGAGAGACCCTTTGGGACGAAGTAATGTAGTTCTTCTTTGTAACCTTCCAAGTTGGCTGTTATGTAGTATTTCCTCTCTGTCTCTGGCAAATGTATCGGATATTATTTCCTAAACAGTAAGGTTCCATCATAGTCACCTTATGAAAGCGTTATTAGCTGCATATGATGTTAAATGGCATATTGTAACTGCTTTGTTGTTGCTTATGTGATAGCCCTTTGCTCTGCATCTGGCAGTGAGGTTCCCAATAAATATTTTAAGAAGAGCTGGGCCAAAGATTGTTAAGAGGTTGTGCAGAGGTAGATAGATTTTTAGTCGATTTTTGCATTTGGCAACTACATAAATATAATATTTAGATCTGTCTCTGAATATGTTTCCGAGTGTGGTAATTTTGACGAGCTTGCCTTCTGTATTTCTTGGAGTTATGCAGTGATTTCTACTAATTATAGCTTTCATTGTTAATTTATGACGTTCTAATTTACCCATAGTGTTCTGACTGTTTGATCGTTAATTGACTTTGGTTTCTTTTCAGAATTTGTCACACTTCATTTGCTGGAAGTTTCCTTGGCTGAGAGTGACACAGTTTTCATGCTATATTTCCATCCTCTTATGGAGTACAATTTTCTCAATTTCATTTTCTTTACCCGTTTTGCCTAAATACCAAATTACATTTGCCATCCTTTAGTGTTATGACAACTTATTCATGCCTTTGACCAATTGGGAGAGGAAAAGCTTCTTAGACGTATACTTTAAGGTTGATGTCCGTTACTTCTATGAGTTTTCGCTTATCTTACCATCTTTTCTTGTTTTTTCGAGTGTTTTTTAATTATTTCCAGTTCTCTTTTCTTCATCTGTGCCATCCTGCGTAGTCTCTGCTGTTGCTACGCTGAACCATAAGATTTATGAAAAAGGAAGGTTCTCTGGGAAACATATTTTCTCCATTCCGTTCTTTGTTTTTAATATGTTTATTACGTGTGTCTATAGTATGTACGTACGTTAGTAATTCAATTGATATCCTTGGTGAACTGTCAGATGAGTTTGTTCTTCGTTCATTTGTCTGCTCGTGGCTTTTGCCTCTCCTACATTAGTTGCGTCTCATTTGCTTTAATCTTCTTCTTTTCTTTCCTTTTCCTTACTTTCCTTTATTTCCCTCCGTTTGGAGCAGGAGAATGTCCATGACACTGTTTGTCCCCTTGATGTTGTTACCCTGGTTATATGTTTCCATGCAGTCTCTCCATTCTTGGTCTCTTTGTCCTGATTTTGAGCGTATTCTCTTTTCTGTACAATTTTGTGTTAGGGGGTCTTCCATTAAATATGTTTTTCGCTTTCCATATTTTAGGTTTTGTCCAAATCTGATGACTTCATTTACAATGATTCCCACGTGGCTCTTTTCTATCTCTTTCTTGATCTTATCTTTGTCCTGCGATCCTATTTAGATGTCCACTATACCGCAGATCACACTTTTATTTGATAGGATTTTTAAGAGAAGGGGGGGTCGGAACTAATCCTATTTTTAAAAGAGCTTCGATTCTTTCGTTCAACACAACTTCTAGACGTCTTTTTCTGCATTGCAAAATATAATATAGTTACATAAGATATCAATTTTTTAACTAGAACCACTTTTATATTTCCTTAAAGTGTCAGACATATCGTTCCTTTGTCGAGCTTCTTGTCCTGTTGGATGGTACGCACTGATACTCTAGGATATTATCGGTGCGTTTTTTGTTTAGTGGTGGTGGTAGGCGGTCATCCTGAGTTCAAAAAGTCTAGACGCTCTTTTTTTTCTTTGTTCCGGAGCTGATGTTATTTCGAGTCTCCACGTAGAAAAAATTACCTGAAATGAGAGCAAAAACAAGTGTTCTCCAAGTGGCTCTGGTTCTCTATTTGCCTAACAATGTTAGGCATTTCATGAACACAGCCTATACAGAAATAATATATTAGGCTCCTCAACAGAGTCTAGGGCTCGTGTTCTTAAGAAACCCTCTTTTTTGCACTCCCTAGAGGGATTCATTTCGCGGTTCACTATATCCTAATCTTTAGTAGGTCAGGGCGCTGTGGAAGGTATAACATGGAAATGAAAGGAAATTAAAGGCATGATCCCATTAAAAGTGTATATATTACTCGTCCACTAAAAACAGCTAAAAATAGAAGAACTATATAAGCAATCTTGTAAATGCATAAATTTTTTATTTCTCTTGAAAATCTTCGCCTTTACTGGTCGCCCTCTTTACCTCGTTTCCTACTTCGAAGCTCCTCGTAAGGAATAAGTTTCAAGGCGAGTGACTGTGTGCTACAGTTTGATTCTGTGTCTTAGTGGCGTTCTTATGCAGGCAAGAGCGACTATTATTATTTGAATAGGTAGAGAATTTTATCCGAGATTTACGTTCAGTTGAACTGAGGTTTCATTTCGTTGATGATTAGGGATTCGAGAATTATATTAAGCGAAGGGTGTCAGAGCTTCCCCAGAAGATGTTAGTATTTTCAGCAAGGATTTATCTTTCTTGTTATTTGCTATCCGTGCTCTCTGTCGTAGTGAGTTTTAATGGCACTTTCTTGCAGGTGCAGGAACATTCTTCAGCTGAGGTTTGTTGACAAGTCATTGATAAAAATGCCAGTATGAGGCTTAGCTCTCATAGGGGCATACAAAATTGGAAAACCACATTCGTTGTCTTCAACTTAGTTTAATAGTCTATGATGTTCTTCATTAATAAGTTGATAGAATTTAGGTTTTTGTAGTATATGTTATGTGATTAATTTTTCCTTGCTTTGTGTTACATTGTTTCATGGTACACCACTCTATAACATACACTACTCCTATATTATGTGGAGGTGACTTAATCATCTACTGCAACGCGAACCGTTTAAGAACTGTTCTCAGGGATTAACGACCGGCTAGGAGGTCAAACTTGAGGCGCTGGGTTTCATATCCTTAATAATAATAGAGAGTGCATAAATGGTTGGTGAGATTTACTTGAATAGGCCGAGAGTATTGTTCAAGGTTAGTTAAAGATTAATTAAAAAAAATATAATTTTATTTACAAACATCAAAATAAAAATTTAAAAATGGAAAATAGGCATTCTTTAAATTGAAATAGTCTCTAGATAATTATTTTGAGGAGGGATTCTCAAATAGAATTAATTAATTAACGTTACTAGGCTCAGATCAAAAGGGGAAGCTTGACAATAGCAATAATGGAGGGGGTTTCATTCTTACGGGTCGGTGACTTCGAGGAAGGTCGTTTTGTGATGACGCAAGTGAGCAACGATCCGATGAAACAAGTGGGGCACGGTCCGAATAAGGCAATTAAGGCACGATCCGAACCAACCTACCAATGAAGATAGCCAATCTTCAAAGATCACGTTCGACAAAAAATGTGGGAATTCTCGTAATTCCATTGGAAGAAGAAACTTCTTTTTTTTTCAAAGGTAATCGATGGAGATTTTCTTTCGTTCAATTAAACGAAGGGAGATTGTTGAGCAAATTCAATGGCTGGCCGATCAGAAAAGCTACCAATTGCCCGGGGTAAAATCACGGCGGAGAAAGTCTGGTGTCTGATGAACGATCACGGGGCGTGAGACAAGACAATGAGGACGACCTTAGGGTGCGTGCAAGACTCCTCGATTTTCAGTCATAACCAAATATTTGTATGGGCAAGTCTAAAGGAGAAGGGGGAACTTGGAGAAAAGACTCACAAGTTCCAGAGATCTCAATCTGGAAGCAAGGCGCGAAACATAGCGGCGCTTTCTCGGATATTTTCCCAATGCGCTCAGGAGTCGAAACTTTTCGAATGTTCCCGAACAGAAGGTGACGTGATTCATAGCGGGATACAATCGCACGTGGTCTCCAATAAAGTGGGGAGAGGGGGTGCAGAGGTTGTTCTTTTACACCTCTCCCTTCCATAAGATGGGACTTTTCTGAGAGAGAGGGAATAACAAGGGACATTGCAAATTTGTATTGGAGGAATTATTATTAAAGCGTCAGCCTGATAAAAAAAAAATGGGGCACCTGACCTGTATTCGACAGGCTAACACAAAGCCTATGATATTGATCTGACCCCCAAAATTAATGTAAATTGGTCGACAAAAAATCGCATTTAAATTAAGGAACCAAATTAGAATTTTGTCTAAAAGAGTAGTAGAAAAACAACAAAAAACCCCACTATATTAAATAAGTTACTTCAAGGACCATAGATGTTTGTACAATTTAAAAAAGGAAAAATCATATATACATGATTAGCTTACGGGTTTACTGGCGACCTATAAATTAGTGGTTTAGGCGGCATTGTCGGCCATTGGATTCTGGCTAAGATTGTCAGCAATACATTTCTCGGTGCCGCATATATACCAAACTTTAAACTGATATTGTTGGAGTATCAAAAACCATCGCATTATACGTCCGTTCTGGCTCTTAGTATTTCGGAGATACGATAAAAGACGATCGTCAGTTTCGCCAATAAACTCTTTCCTGATTAAATACATGCTAAATTTGCTAATACTCCATACTATAGCTAAAGCTTCCCGTTCTATTACCGAGTAATTATGTTTAAGGGGCAGTAGCTTTCAGCTCGCGTAAACCACCGGGTGGCTTTCACCTTCGTCGGAGTATTTGAGCTGCATGCATCCAATAATTCATTCGTCACTCGAATCCGTCCGGATGTTGAAGGGTTTAGAGCGATTAGGTAGCTTCAAAATGGGGACGGACGCTCGCTTGTTCTTGAGCTGTTGAAACCTTGGCAGTAACTTCAGGATTCCATGAAAGGGGATCTGGGGATCTTTTCTGAAACAGGGCACTTAAAGGGCCGGAAATATACCCGAAGTTTGGGATAAATCTACGGTTAAAGGATCCCGATCCAATGAATGACGTCAGCTGTTTCTTCGTGCAGATAATGGACATCTCGACAATGGCTCTGACCTTTTCGTCCTGGGGGCACATCTGATTTTCCCAACATTGAAGCCCAGATACACTTAACAGTATTGTACGTAAAGTGGCAATTACTAGGGCCAAGGATGAGTCCGTGCTTACGAAGTTAAATAAGTAGGGCACGAAGAGCTATCACGTGTTGGTCCCACGTAGAGATAGCAACATTAAGGTTCTCAAAGTAGAAGGAAACGTGCGCCCAGTCATCCACAATCCTTCGCATCTCCTGATAAAGTTGCTACATGCAGCGACTAACCCGAAATGGAGTCTTTTAAATTGCCTAAGACCCTTGTAGATGGGAAAAGCACTATACTTGCCGCACTTTTACTGAGGTGAATTTGGTAGTAGGATTTGCAGAGGTCGAACTCAGAAATAAATTTAGCTTTCTCAAAAAGGTGGAGATTTTTGTGTATAAGGGATAGAGGCTCTGCATCAAACACCGTGATTAAAGTTAATTTTTAAAAATCGACGCACATGCGGAAGGTTTGGTCGGGCTTGTGAACAATAACTATTGGGGAGCAGTAACTTGAGTTCAAGGGCTCGATCATATTTAAGGCTAAAAGATTGTCCACTTATTTGTTAAATGCTTTCTTAAGGTGGATAGTAAGAGGATAGGGCTTCGATGAAACAGGTTCTTGAGTGGTGAGGACGATGTCATGCTCAAATTGATTAGAGCAACCGGGGGTCTCGGAGAGGACAAATTCAAATCGATTTAGAAACTGCCGCTGCTGACTATTTTGAAGAGGGGTTAGACTTAGAGAAACATCCAGCACCGGGGATGATGATTCTAGGGCTGCAGGTAAAGATGGAATAGATTAATCACCATCTTGTTCAATGCATACTCCTTCTATGACATTGACGGCGTCAGCGGGATATTTCGCTTCAAAGAGGACTCTTCATCGAGGGCCACAATATTGTTGAAACATGCACGGCGGTGATATTTATTCAACATATTGATGTGGAAAAATTTATCTCCTGAAGGAGTTTAAATCGGGTAATCCACTGGCTCAGGAGCTTGTTACTCTCCGTGGGAAGTAGCAACAGAACCTCCCTGGCCAGGCTTAAAAGTTCTTTCCTTACCTTTAAATCGAAATAAGTTCGATATTTCTTCTAAGGTGCCTCGAACATGACGGTCATACAGTAATTCGAAGGAGGCGAATCCTAGGATCCTATGGGGAATTTCACGACACGCAAACAGTGCCATGGGTAAAACGCGGTGTCATTCTCGGGGCTGGTCTATACACAAATTTCTGAGGATTGTTTTCAATGTACCATTTAGCTTTTTGCAAACTCCGTTTGCGTCTGAGGGGTATGGGAGTGGTAAACAGAGACTTTATCCTAAGGAGCTGGCCGACATACTACATAAGCATGGAGGTAAATTGTCTTTCTCGACCGACAATACCTCTTTCGGAATTCTTACCAGAGAAAAAATGTTAATGAAGGCTTCGGCGCAAGAAACGCTATCAATGCGCTTAAGGAGAACTGCCCTAGGAAAAAGGGTAGCGGAGTCTACTAAAATGAGGACGTAACTGTGTCCTTCACTAGACGTGGGATGAATAGGGCTAATAAGATCAATGGCCACACGAGCAAAAGGTTTTCGAGATGATTGCGCTTTTCTGAAGGGTGGCTTGCCTTGACGCATCATTATGTTGATGTTCTTTGGCAGGCATCGCATGATTTGCAGTAATCTGAAATTTCTCTGGCTGCACCCGGCGAAAAAAAATACTTAAATACCCTCTGAGCGGGTTTAGATATGACTAAAATTTTTGGATAATAAACTATCGTGAGAAATCTGGAGGACTCAGGAGACGTGAGAGCGGGAAAAACACAGTATACCATACACTGCTCCTATATTATCTGGAGAATGACTTAATAACCTACTGAAACGCAAACCGTTTAAGGACTGTTCGCAGGGATTAACGACTGACTAGGAGGTCACAATCGAGGCGTTTTGTTTTAAATCCTTAATAATCAGACAGAGTGCAGAAATGGTTGGCGAGATATACTTAAATAGGCCAAGAGTATCGCTCAAGATTAGTTAAAGATGAATTAAAAAAAATATAATTTTATTTACAAACATCAAAATAAGAATTGAAAAAATGGCAAAAGAGGATTATTTAAATTGAAATATTCTCTAGATAATTATTTTGAGGAGGGATTCTAAAATAGAATTAATTGATTAGCGTTACAAAGCTCAGATCAAAAGGGGGAACTTGACAATACTAATAATATTGGGGGTTTCAGTCTTACGGGTCGGTAACTTCGAGAAAGGTCCTTCTTGTGATGATGCGAATGGGAAACGATCCGATGAGTCAAGTGGGGCATGGTCCGAGTGAGGCAATTCAGGCACGATTTAAACCAACCTACAGGGGGAGGGACGATTTAGCTGGATTGGGAGATATTTCCCCAATGCGCTCAGGAGTCGAAACCTCTCGAATGTTCCTGAACAGAAAGTGACTTTGTCCATGGCGGTATACAATCGCATGTCGTCTCGAATAAAGTGTGTGGGCGGGGGGCGGGGGTCAGAGGTTGTTCTTTTACACCTTGTTTCCCATGATTTCGCTAAATACCTTTCTAACGGTTATGTATGCTCCTGTCATCTGTTATATTAGAGGTGTTTCTCTGTTGACTAGAATATAATAAATTTCATTGTATATCTCATAGTTTGGGTTTCTCAAAGTCTATCTTTGCTGCTGCTCCTTTTTAGGTATACTGTTAGCAATTTTGAGTTTAGGCGCCAGTGTAAAATTAACCAGATTTTGTTCTCTTTCATTTCGTTCTATAATTCAGAACTTCACCATGCAGGACTCATTGCTTTGCTCCATTTTTGTGTTAAAGTGTCCCCTGATGATGTAATATAGGCTTTGGTTTTGTTTAGTCTTGTATTAATGTTGACATAGGGTCTATGTATTCATTTTAGCGTACTAAAAGATGTCGGTTTGTCCACCTTGACGATTTTAAGCTTCTACCTCTTAGAGACTCTAAGGGTAACGTAAGCTACTCTTTCAAATATGCCGTGAAACTCTATTATCATATCTTTGAGCTCTCTATGTATCGTGAATTAACTCCATGCTGCCTTTGATCTTCTTCTTTATTTCTCGTACAGTAGTTGATGGTTACTTATTTCAGTTATAGCTACTCATATCGTCAGATTTAACAAAAATAATTACATTCTATTTAATATCATTGATTTCAGTGAGAACTTCTGTAAAATATACCTCAGATAGTGTTCTCCTGTAATAGGTTACAATGTACAAGTAATCATATAGGTTTTTGATGTCAGTATTGTGATTGAAGTTGTTATAGGTAGTCGCAATTTGAATCACAGTATCCCTGCTTACAAAAGCTCCGTGGTTATAGGTCAGTCGCAATCTGGTTCACAACATTCCTGTTACATCTGCACTTTGGTTTTACCTTATTTTAAATTCGCTAATCCATCAGGGATGGACGAATGTCCCTAGTATTTGTTTTATCATGAGAAGTGTTGGGCCATAAGTTACCATGGTGTCCCAATGCAGTTTCTCCGGCTGACATCTGCAACCTCTCATAGTCGATGTTTTTCCTGATTAACTCTTGTTACCATCAATTCTGTGTGAGGCTAAGCTGTGGGAATAGGGCCAGCCCAAGCCCTTTTCCACATTAATCCACTCATTGCGCAAGCACAGCTTCACTCATCTTTCATCTTTTTCTTTTTCTCGTCTCTCATCTCTCTCACTCTCTCTATCATTCAATCATCCCCTACACACACTCATCCTTTCTTTAACCCTTTATCATCATACCCATAAATTCATCTCCATTTTCATCGAGTGAAGCTTGAGTCGTCTTCGTATCCGAAGGACAACTATAACAACAACAATGCAAGTTCGTAGCTAGGAGCCTTCAGCGAAAGTGGTCGATACTGAAATATTTTTCGCATCTGATTTCGAACCAGGACCTTTTGTTTTAAACTCCAGTACGCTTTATCTATGCTACTGAGCCGTTTCGGGGTGACTAATAATAAAAGTAATAGTTACACTTGTGTTTATTGGCTATACGTTTAAAGATAGAGTACAGTGTCACTACAGGTAAAAACAGGCACATTCATGCGTATTGTAAACCACTCACATCATTTAAGTATTGTTTCAGCTGCAAAGGTAGTAAGATGTGTTTTGCAATATTCTTTATGGCTAGCGGTAAAATAAAAACATCAATATATTTTGATTTAAATTTGAGTTACTCTAAAGTAAATATTTGTCCATAAGATCAAATTGTTAATAAGTCAAATATATGTCTTTTGTATTTCGTCCGTATAATACATAAACTAATATTTTACATTGAGCTTCACATTGATGTATCAAATTTTTGTGAATCAATAATTTTTAATTACTAACTTTATATATCTATTCTTTCTTATACATCATAGTTGTGTAAACGATGCAGAGAACTTATGCTACATTTGTGACAAAGAGACTTTTATATCGTTGGAGCGTAGCAAAACTGCCATGCTATAAATAACCTATTACCTATCAATTTGATGCTATAGTGGATATTAGAAGAAGTGTGCTCTTCACAAATATGGCAAAAATTGTGCCTCTAATCTATTCCAGCTTTTGAACAGAAAATATAATATATGCCACTGATCTGGAGAGAGCCAACAGATCATAGCAAAAAATCTACTATTTCATGATGCCTCAAATTTAGAAAGATTCATTAAAGAAGAAAAATCAGACTGTCCAATATTTAAACATTCCATCATATATTCGCCTTTTCTCTCACGGAGAATAACTACCTGTTTCTGGTACACCAGGATAGTTCTCATCTGATTCAGGTGAGGAAGACCTTGAATGAGAATTGTAGTCAAGACCCTTCTTGTCAAATGACTCAGATATGAGAAAGAATTTATTTTGAAACTCATTTTCATACTCAAGCTAAACTACTTGTCCTTATCAATGATTTGGAGCTCAATTTCGAGTAACGCAGAGCTGTTAAGTTCTAGAATACAGTGAAGAACCTTCTCGCATCTAAGTTAAATTTTCAAATTTCGTGACCAACTTCAGCAGTTCAGTATATTCTTCTTTAGGAACGGTGATCTAGCGCCTGCAAAAGTATGAATGGTCTGAAAGGCGAACTCATCATTGGTCATAATTCATATAACTTGAGGCCTTTTAAAGAAGCCTACAAGATATGTCATATAGATGTTTTGATGCATAATGATAATATTATAGCATCAATTCAAATGGGTAATGCAGCAGATGAGAAAGGTTTGACCAAATAAAGCGGTTGTTTAGGTGTATAAACTATGATAAACATAGATCGCAAGTCTATGGAGATTTCAAAATTGTTCCTTTTGCGATGGGTTTCAAGGTTGATTTTCAAAGTACTGATGATATTTCTGTGAATGGAACAGGGGTGTAAAAGATTTCCCCTATGCCAAGAAAGACTAGCCAAACCTTTCATCGTTGGTGACTGAAAACAAAAACATTTAATATCCACCAGTTGTTGAACAAGCAAGGATTTGTTACCTACCTTACACCCAAATTGATCTTTTTCAAAGCCTCAGACAAAACATAATGCTTTCAATTAGCCAACTTTAAAATTTCCCATATTAATTGATGCCCAAATAGAGGCTTTCGTTTTATTAATCATCAGGTTCGTAAACTTCTTAGAGAGAGATTGGGCATTCAAGCTATGATCAACAAGATTTCTTTGGAACAGAAGAGTAAAGAACTATAGGGATTTAGCAGCAAAGCTCACCTAAATTTATTTCCATTAAACTGTGGAACAGCAAGTGAACAGCACGGTGAGAGGTTTCAACAAGACATTTCATCCAAGGAAAAATGGTACCAAAGCAAATGGAACTTAGTAATGTTAGCAGACTATTTCTAAACAGTGACACTAGGTGTTCCCATTGGAAAGTTCAGGCAACAAGCTAAAAAAGAGTAAAGAGGACGTGAATTAAGAAGTAACTTATAAGGTAATTCTTAGAAATTGTTATATAAAGCCGTGAAAATAACCCAACAGTGAAATAACGAAGAATGCATAATATAACCATAATTTTCCAATCCATGAATTAAAAGACTCTCTGTAGACGATATAAATACGTTGCATGTAATAATAAAATAATTAACACATTATACTCCTTGTCTCTTTGAAGCAAAAGCTAAATATCAATTTTGATTGTTATATTTTAATTTAGCACAGCAAAATGCATGAAACTTGCCACAATTTCAACTCAGAAGCAGACAATTAAAAAAATCATCATTTTTGATTGCATTATTAGAGTACGTAACTCATCATCCCTCGTGCTATCAATTTCCCGGAAAGAGAACAATAGGGGCATAAATAACCATAAAGCAAACAAGATGAGAACCATCAGAGACTGCTTATTCCTTTTTCATTTGCTTTACTCTTCGTTAGCAATACTTATATGGCCCCCTCAACCCATAACTTATCTTTCTTATTCGATGGTTAATTTCGATGAGGTCGTTCTAGTATTCATAGTCATTTCATCTTTCCTTAATACCCTGTTGATTGTCATTTCCTCCTCGAACACTTTGGTATTTATTTCACCGTCTTTAACCAACAAATTTCGGCTGCCAGTTATCTACTGAGGTTATTTAGGGTCTGTCGAATTCATTCGTACGGCACAATCTCACCGTTGCATCGTTTACGAACACTATTGTGTAAAAGTACCAGAAGGTTTTTTCCTGGCGACGCTTACGGATCCAACGCAACTTACTGTTATAGGATTAACTGCCATTTTCAAAGCATTGATCTGAAGTCGAATTATTTTATGACAAAAATGTATTAGATCATCCTATATTTAGAGTTTAGTTTTTCATGTTTATCATTATTTTATGGAAAGAAATCAAAGGGTTATTGGAAGTTATTCATATTAAATTAAATATTTATATTTAATAAGTAATTTAATTTCTATTAATTTACACCAGTAGTCTTTATCTTTCTAATAACTTCTCAATGATTTTTTTTTAAAAATCGATTAATTTTGATTTTAAAACTTCTGTTATTGTCATCTTTCTTTTATTTAAATGATTCACTAAACTTCATAATTCACCTTCTTATAGCAGTTAAAATAGTTTTCCCTATTTTCGTCGTTTATAAATCTCCCATTTTCTTTTTTAAGCGTCTAATTGTTCACGTAATATATTCCACAGCGTTTTACCGGGTTGCAATAGCAGTATTTACTTTCTTTGGGCTGTTAAATACATCATTGTATATCACGTGTCATGTGATTTTCACTTATTATATAAACAAAAACGCCCGTGCCCCCTCCTACTAGAAAAACATTTGTCTTATCTTTCACTGGATAAAAACTTGCACTTCGTTATTCAAAAGGCCTCTTGAATCAACCTTTTATGGTAAAGGATGGTTTCGTTCAGTCGATTAGCGTCGTAGTTCTGATAGCGATTAGCGCTTGACGACACAGGTTCGAATACAACTCCCTTATTCACCTTCTTAAAACGGTCAAAATAGTTTCTCTATTTTCTCCGTTTCTAAATCTCTTATTTTCTTTCTTACGCTTTTATTGATTAACGTAATATACAGGGTGTCCCATAAGTCCTTACCCATCCATATATCTTATTGTATCCAGGGTGTCACCAGTATTGTCGCGCTAATGCACCCAAATACTTGTCACAAGACGCCATATTTTCTAGGAAAAAGAGGAAAAAAAATATTAATACCTGCATAACTAACTAGAACATAATAATATATGAATATGTAGGGACTTCTGAGCCACCCTGTATATTCCTCATCGTTTTAAAGGGTTGTGATACAAGTGTTTTCTTTCTTTGGGCTGTTAACTACATCAGTGTCTATCTCGTGTCATGTGATATAACCTATTATTTAGATATCATATATATTATCCAATTAATTTCGGTGCAGTGGCCTAGACTTTCTTACTTATGAACCCTTAAACCTATTGGGTCCTCGATCTCTAGGTGGACCCTAATGGTAGTCTCAGTCAAAGTAACTAGGGTACTCCATTCACCTTTTTTTTTCGTCAAAGTGACAATTATAGTTATTAATTAATAACTTCTTATTTAATAAGATCAAATGAGTTATAAGTGGGTAACTCAGAAAGATTAAAGAACGTAAGACAGAATAATGAAAATATAAAATTAGTGTTACCATATTTTGCAAAGCATTTGGGAAATTTTCATCAAAATTGATTAACAGAACCTGAGAAATCCTAGCTTGTCCTACCAAGCTATTAGCGTGGTTCAGAGTGTATAGAGGATGTTTGAACTAAATTTTACGTTTTGCCTAACATAAAACCCGCCGCAATACCTGAGCCCCTAAAATTTTTTTTCAAAATTAAAAATATATCAACTAGATTATGACTGGTAGATAACCGCTTTCAGCTTCCACCGCGGCCTCAATACAGCTCGGAATCTTGTCACATACGCTCCTGATTATGTCTTTGATCTTAGCCCCAACTCGTTAATGATGTTGCAAGACACATATGTTTGTCTCTTTCTCAACCACGCCCTACACATAGTAATCCATGTCAGTAAAAACGGGGAATCTAAGATGTCAGAATGTGAGCCTGGTGAAGTCGTAGAAACTCTCCAACAACAACTTCTGTCTATCTCTGGAGGTATGTCCTTCCAACAGTAACCCTTTCCGTTAAGGCTTGACCACAATCTCCAGCTGCTCCAAATAGCCATCTAAACTTAGCCGATGACCATGATCAAATAATCGGCCATGCATAGCGTCACCTACACTGGAGACACACCCACAGACCATCACATTTGGCAGAACTTGGTCATCATGATACGAGGAACTTGGCATGGATTATAGGCAAGCCTTCTGTTGTTTTAGGTATTGTGTAACTGGTGCTGGCAGAAGTTCTTTTTATCAGAGAAGAACCATATTACCCTGGCTTAACTGGACGATTCAGCTTGTTGAGGAGCTTTTTTGCCTTCGTCAAGAGTACCCAATTGGCCTTGGCTATCAAAGGTTGTCCCTTGCGGCTCCTCTATGTATGGTAGCAAAGGTTAATTCAGAGCCCGCTTTATGGTGGTGACTTTAAGTGTTGCATATGTGGGAGTGATCTGAGTAGTTTAGTTTTGGGCTAGCAGGATAGAACTTGCGCAGCTTTTTTAGGTTTTAGGCTCTTGTTTGTGTGATGTTTTGTTATGTGTAGAATTTAAGGAGCTTGGCAAATATTCTCGTTTGGGCTCTAAACGCATTTGAGAAAGGTTCCGTCCTGGGAAGACGATAGTGTGAAAGTATACCCACCCTACCTGAGTCCGCATAGGGCGTCGTTGGTGAAAATTATCTGTTGTGGGGGCCAGAACGCTACCCTGAGGTACGCCTGCACGTAGTGTGAATTGGCGTGATTTTGTTTTATTATAATTTATGTGACAGCTCCGGTCGGCAAGATTATGAGGGTGAAGCCTTGTGGTGCACATAGTAAGAGATGAAGTCCCCCAAGCAAAATCTTATCCTAAGTCATAGACCTCTTCAACCCTATACTAGCCACTACGCTATGTTTTGAACGTCGCCTTTGCATAAGGCTCCAGTGAATTACAACGCACCGCCGGCCGCAAGGAAAGCCAGTTTGAGTTCATTAGTGAGTACAGCTACAAGTCATGCACGCCTCTCTCCGAAAGCTATGGTAAGTTTACATTTTTTTGTACATATATTGGTCCTCTAAACTGCATTCTTTTTGCTCTAATGTTGAAAGAAGTTTTAAGTTCTCTGCCTTGTTTCTTTTCTTTTTCTGGCAAAATTGTCTTGAAACTTTTTGATTCCCCACCACAACAATGTGTGTGTGTGTGGTGGTGGTGGGGGTGCTGGTGGGGAGGGGGGGGGGCGGTGAACTACTATCGTAGCTATTAGTAGTCGTAGTGATAGCTAGTAGAATATTATATATATTTTAGCACTCTTCAATAATAATAATATAATTATTGTTATTTTTATAGTAATTATTATTATTATTATTTTCAGTATTATTATGTTCATTGTTGCTATGACTTATAACGATTACGAGATATTTTTTTGGTATTTTACTACCCTTATGTTCGCGCAGATATGGTCAACTCAGCATGCTTAAGTGTGCCGCCGTCAATTGCGATCTGGGTACAGACCTATGAATGCTGAAAAGGATGCTATTGCAGCGGGTGGCCAAGCACCCTGTAAACACTCAGTGTTTGCCTTCCCCAAGTCTTATAGGCAAGAGATCCGTAAAAAGTAGATCTCTGAGTTAAAACCCAGTGATATTGGCTGGAACCCAGCCTAAATCATTGGCCTAGTGTCCGTCAGCTCATGGAGAAGGAGGCAATGGTAAGAGCACGAAAGCTAGTTTGGCTGTCTGTTTACAGTTCAAGAGCAGTGGCCTGCGAAGTGGAGGAAGCGAGGCCGCAACGACACCTTGACAATGCCAGAGTCACCCAGGAGCTGGTGGATTCAGCTATACATGCCGAGCATGATGACCGGGGTGAAGGAACGGAACAGGCAATTGTCCATCTGGCTAGTTATATGGCACACAAGATTCTGCGTACTCGCAGGTGCTGGTCTTGTCAAGACAATCTCATCGACAGTAATGTCTCAGACAAACTTACCCGTGTCACCGAGCAAGTGGACAAGAACATAGAGGTATCCCGACAGGGCAAACTCAAATCATTTACAGACTTGCTATCGCAGGGTAGGCTAGTATGCCCTTCTCACAAGACTCTCTGACTCACCAGGAATGTATGCCACATATAGGGTGTATATGTGGAGCGAAAAACATTTTTTCTGAAATTTATTTCCCACCGCGAATTTTTTATGTGGCTATTTGTCAAATTAAACCTCCTAAAAGGATTTTTTGATATAATAATTTTTAAAGGTTCTTCAACGACATTGAAAATTGAAAATAATGCGATTTTCAACTAAATTTTGACTTAGGTGGATTATATCTAAAAATTAAATTCTAATTTTGAATTGATACTTCTAAAAAAATAATTATTGTATTTTAAAGAACAAGTAAACGAAATTTGAAAGTAATTGATTAATAGATAAAGGCTCCTCAATGACATATTATAGCGGCGTACGTGAAAATTATGTTTCAGTAGCGCGAAAGATCTCGTTTTGAGGGGATGTGTGTGTGTATGATGGTTCTGTCTAGTGTCTATTGTTTTTATCACAATCTTCCCTTTGTATTTAAGAACAGTTATTTATAGTGTACAATAAATATTTATACACTTTTTATTATATTTCAGAACTAAATAGTATGTAAGAAAATAATTATTACAATATTTAATTATGGCATTTAAACCTAGAACTTGTGATTAAATTGAAAGCCATTGGTTTGGCGCACCCTGCGCCATTAGTGAACGAGTGGTTCCAACTTATAAAGATGTTATAAAATATGTTTTGTTTGAGCGACAAAAGGATACTAACCGCAATAGAAAATACCCACCAATTAAACAAATTATCACATTAGTAGTAGAGAAGTTAATTTCTATTTGAAAAACAGCATAAATCCCTTGTATGTCAATAAAGGTAGTGAGAAAAAGAATTTTCAATTATTATTCAAAATATCAGGATTTAATAAGAAATATTAGCAAGAAAAATGGGACATCATTCAAACATAAATGTGACGATTTTACAAAGAACGCAGGACAATTGCTTAATATTTCGAGTTCTAAATGCGATAACTTTGAAAACAGTCCTTGTTGCAAAGAAAAGAAGGTGCGACCATTGGAGCAAACGTTTCTGGATGACCAAGGAACAACTAGGAAAATGGCAATAGGTAATATCGATCAAATTCAATCAAAGGAGAATATTCAAAGTGCAGTTAGAAAGAATCGTGAGTATTGTCTTTTAAATCAACCATCTACTTCGACAGATAATATCAAAGTGATTCTTCCCTTATCCAGGACAAAAACAGAATCTGCTGACGAAGGTAGCGACTATGAGCTTCTTTCATCCGAGAAGAACAAGAAGTAAACAAAAAGTTTGCAGCCAAGACTCCATCTAAACGAATAAAATTGTTAGTATTTGCGTTTGCATATGACCGCACTGGTGTGTCTGATAGAGCTGCAGCTTTAATAACAAATTCAATCCTTAAGGACTTGTCGTCAAGTTAAGGTTAAAAAAACCTCTGTAGTAGTTCACACGTTAAAAGTTAGAAGATAGAGTGTCAAAGAACGTAGTACATTACATCAAGAAATTAGATCGGATAAGCCATTATATTCTATTTATTTTGATGGTAGAAAAGATAACACATTTGTTGTTGAGACGATGGAGAGAACTCATCACAAGAAGATAATGGAAAAGAACATCTCTATGATAGAAGAACCTATTTCAGAATACTTTGGACACCTGATAATGAAGACAGGTTCTGCAAAAGCTATATGCGACGCAATATTATCGTATCTAGAAGCAAATAACATCGCAACTGACGAACTCGTTGCGGTGGGATGTGATGGAACGGCAGTGAATACAATAACAAAAGAGGGTGTGATCAGAATGGTAGAATAAATACTTAATAGACCACTGCATCAGTTTATTTGCCAGCTCCATGCAAATGAGCTCCCATGGCGCCATCTCATCAACAATTTGGATGGAAAAACAACGGGGCCTCGTGGATTTTTCGGACCTATCGGGAAACGATGGGGAAATGTGAAACTATAATTGTTGTTGAATTTGAGCCAATTCTGATTAACTTGCCGTCTGCTGACAGAGGAAATCTGAGCATCGATCAAAAATATCTGTTTGATATCCTTTAATCGATCTCACAAGGTAAATGTTCTGTACAAATGGCTTGTAAGAGTCGTAGAAAAATGTCACATGCACGATCTCTTACAACGGAAAATCAGATACTTCGATTATATGTTTCGACTTCTGACCCTTTCTGACACGCTGAAATCCATTGTCTTGTTCATCATGAAACTGTATGTACCATGCTGGTTTAAAATAAAAGTTAACTCTTCTTCGCAAGATGGAGCACTCGAGCTCTTCAAGATACAGTTGCCCAGGTGATTCAAAGGAATGCTTATTTTGCACATGCGGAAAACATCCACCTAATTAATTGGCAACATACCGTTGTGACCGAACCTCCGCTGACGAGTACCCTCTCTGATGATCAACTTGAAGAATTTATCCGTCAAGAACCTAAATTGGACATTCCGAAGTTTCCTTGTCACACACAAGCGGTTGAGAGATGCATCAAACTGGTTACAGAAGCGTCCATGGCAGTTTGTGGAGAAGACAAACGAGACGGCTATATAAGGAGTAGAATTGAGTCCAGGAGAAAAATACCCTCATTTAATAACAAGAAGAACCATGTAATGAAAGGTAATAACATTACAAAAATCTAACTGCATTGAATAAATGGATAGAATAATAGCGAAAATTTAAATATTTGACTGTTAATTGTTCAATTTCTTCTATTTCAGAGTGATGATAATAAAAATCTACATGTTACATGGAAATAAACGGAAGAAAAGGAAGGAAAACTTATCGAGTAGTTAGTAGATTATTTTTATTCAATAAAATGGAGGTAAAAGTATTGATTATAAAGTTTTATGGAAATAGATTTTTTTAAAAGTTTTATGGAAATAATATACCCCGTATAGGACATAAATGTTGATGTAACAACTTGAAGTTTAAAAACAAATAGTTTTCCGACATTTTTGCTTTTTTTTTTAAAATTCATTTGCGTTAATGAACCTGAAAATATTAAGTTAGAAGTCTGAAATTTCAACTAAAGAAGGTTTTGTTTGATGTTGGGTCCATAAAAATAGGGTGCGAAAATGAATTTCAAAATTTTTGCAAAACCTCCCTTTTTCGATCCATCCTGGCTCACGAAGGAGGAAAGAACACGGTACTCCCTGTTTAGGGGTAACAACACTGAGAAGGCCTTCGACAAAGTCGTTGTGATAGTTCTCACAGTTTCTTGAAAATATTGTGCCCCAAAATGGCTCGCAACAAGAGCACTGATAAGAAACTAAAACTGAATGGCTTCAAGAAATAGATACATTTTGTGGAACGTTAAAATTCCTTTTGAAAATATTAGTATTAATCTTGTGCTCATTTGGGCAATGTAAAATTACAGAAGTGCCAGGAAGATTCTATACGTCAGTACGTAAAGAGAAAAGTGAATTTGTTTCTCGTGACCAGAACTTTGACAAAATAACACGGATTAGTGTAGGAAGTCAGAATTTTTTGTATTGTTCATTGTACTGATATATATTGTTCATTTATGATCTGAGAATCTATGGAAGCCAATGAGAAGTTAAAAGCTAATAATATATTGATGGCTTTTTCTCATTCAGTAGCAATATAGCAAAAATTGATAAATTAGATACAGTTAACTTTTTTTTTATTCTACCAATTACCACCAATAAATTAGGTCAATACATTGTCATGACTCAATATATATATATATTAAAAATGCAAAACCTACAGCATAAAGTTATTACCCTTCGTTTTCGAGTAATCTCAAATAATGTTGAAAATGGTCTTGGGGCTTGTATGCAATTGGCCAATATTCTGAACTCAGTCCAGTTTTTAAGAGGTCTGTGCTTAAGCCTTTTCCAAGTCTTGACTGATGGAGAGTGTTATAGTTGTAATCATCGTGCTTTTTTGTATGTTTGTATGAACTATGGTCATAACCAATCCAGCGGATCTGCCTCTATTGAAGCAATATAGGCAGAAGGAGAAATTTTTCCTCTACTGCATATTATTTGCCTAGGTGCTCTAACAGAGCACTAGACATCCGTTTAGTTGATTATTTGTTTTTTGTTTTTTTCTAAGAATATGTTGTGTGAAATTTAAAACGTTTGAATAAGTGGGCGACTGTATGGAAGACAGTTTCTTGCTTATGAATTATTGTGGCTGGAAGACTGGAGAGGCCAGGGACCACGTTTTGATGTTAATTTAATTTAGTGCTTTTGTTTCTCAACGATGATAGCATTGGTTAGTCTGATAGTCTTGTCAGGTAACTCTATCTGTATCAAAGGGGCTGGCCGAAGCTCATCAGCGTTAGGTTTGGGTGGGTTAAGTGTGTGCCCCGTGTCCCAGTGGGATTTAAATGTGCGACAAATGAGTGGTCGTTATGTTGAATGGTGACCAATTTAGTTGGATATGTGCCTTACATCGTCGTCACGCGTCGCCAGGAAAAGGAAAGGTCAGTAGAGCGAACGTCATCTGCAATGCGGGTCAAAACCCGCAACTAGCGGTTCCGATTTCGCTGCAGGCATTGTAGGGGCATGATTTTTTATGGGGAATCTCTCTTGTATTGGCTGTTGTATAGTGTAATCAATCTATATGTGTGTCTAGCGAATGCAAAGGGTTTTATACATGTGTATGTAATGCGTGGTCTATGCATGTTTTGTGGGGGTGTTTGCGGTGCCCATGAGTGTACTCCAGTGGTCGTCTATATGTATAGGGTTAGTGAACTTGAGGTCGAGGGTGTGTGGGGGTGTTCGTGGTTATGTGACTTTTTATTTTTTTCCAGTTTGTGTTAGTTTAGTCTTAGAGGGGAGATGTGGGTACTAGAATGAGTGAAAACAATAGTAAAAGGCATATAGGGAAGTGGTGGTATAGTAACTGGGGACTGGGGACTATGTGGGTGTGGGCGCGTATGGCATGCTCATTGCACAAGACTATGCCCAGGTATGTATTTCCTCTGCGATGCCAGAAGAATGTAGAGAAGGTTGGAGTGAAGTTCTCACAACGAAATCGCTGCAATCCACCGGTCAGCTTCCTACTCGCATCATCAGTTTTGTTTGAAAGTAATTCAAAATGGTGCACGTTGAAGTATCACACAAAGATAAATTATATCTAGTTATTTAGCCAAGTTTCTGAGGAGACTACTGAAAGCATTTAAAATGATAAAGGTGAAAATGCAATGCTTAAAACTGTTATGGTAGCTGGAAGTAAAATGAACAGTCAGGGCCAAAGGTTTTGACGATAATATATATATTTCTTTTCATTTGTTTTTAAAATTTATTTGATATGAATAATTATTCTAATATCTAAATTATAAAGGTTTATTGAAAAAGTCAGCATTTCAAAAATGATAAGAAAAACTGCATTTCTTCGCTGAATCCAAAATCGGGTTCTGGTCTTGTTCCTGCAGAAGGTGAGTGAGTTTCAATATATGGAACTTTGCTAGTCGATCAAACCGGTGAAAGGATGAGAAATATGGGTTGAATGAATGATGTGTAATTATAATCTATTTTGTAATATTTTTTGGTAAAAATTTTTTTTTTTTAATCTTTTTAAATTCCAGAAATGGTTCTTATCAAAGAAAAACCTGCAACCATTATTGCTCCGCACAAAGTTGCCTGAACTGCAAGGAAATAGTTGCAAAGGGTTTTGCATCAAGGAGCAAAATATAACAACTTTAAAAAGACAACTTACACTCCCATGTTGAAGTTTTTTGGACGCACAAGAGCTTCAATTGAACGTCAAAGTCGCCTCTTGGAAAGGGTCCGCTGAAGAATCGGGTTGCCTCCAGTGCCAAGCTTGCATTGATTGCAAGGAGGCAGGTCTAAGCGTTTCAGCACTCACAGTGAGGCGGAGACTTTTGGACTAAAGCATCAATAAACTGGAATTGGTACCTAAAATGTTTTTAATAAACACCTTTCCCCAGCAGTTCAAGACTAATTTTGCTAAAATAACTCTATTTTTTAGCATGATGGAGCATCTCCTTACAAAGCAGAAGCAATAAACAAATTTTTAGTACCTTAACCTGGGAATTCTCCAGATTTGAACCAAATAGAGAATTTGTGGGTGATTATAATCAAACTTGTGGTGGATAAACAAGAGCTAACTAATTTAGCAATCATGGGTGCTTATTGAACAAAATGAAACAATATAATTGTAAATATATCACAAATTTGATCTTCTACATGCCAAAAGGAAGTGAAGCAGTCCTGAAGGATTTGGATATTGTGAATATTGACTACACCCATCCATTGAGTGTATATACAGTACTAACATAATTATTATGGATTTTTCCCAAAAAGGAAATCTTTCTACAAAAATGCTAATAAGACATTTTATCGATTTAAAATAGATTTATTTTTACATATTGGCAGAGTAAGTCTTCTAGTTTCCTGGATTCGCTTAGATCGGAACCAAACTTCAATGAGACTGCATATGAGTGGCTGTTTGGTCTTTCAACACACACAATAAACTCTCAATCGCATTCAGGTTCGGCGAATTTCCAAGCCATGGGAGCAGCTAGGTCCATTTTGTGCACACCATGCCTTCACTGATTTTGTTATATGACATGTGGCCGAGTCTCGTTAGAATATCAAGGTCTGTCGCCATACCATTCCCTTATTTAAGGCAGTAAACGACCTTTAACAACTTCTATCTATATACCTTTCCTGGTTCATAGTTTTCTCAACCATGTGCAAACGACTTGTTCCATGCCCTGAAATGGCTCCCCACACAAAGATTTTTGTTGGAAATTTTACTGTTTTCCTCAGTAATTCAGCGATAAATTCTTCTCCCTGCCACCTTCTTACACTCTGCACGCGGTCATCTAGTACTGCAATGGTTGATTCGTCAGAGAAAACTAACTCCAATAGTTGAAAATACAACATAATTAGTTGAAAAGCCATAAAAATATTGGAAAATCCATTGAAGTAATGAATCATCAAATAAACTTTCTGGTTTGAAAAGATTGGAGCCATTACAAAAATGCGGCACAGTTAAAGTTAGTAGATATTAATGCTTAGATGTGTTATTCTTATCTTTCACTATTGTTCTGAAGGTGACTCAAGGTGATTCTTTGCCCAGGAATAGCGCGCCTTCATCATTGTTTCCATGAGTTGAGGCTTCTTTCTCAGGTGATATGATTTCAATCCATCTTCCCAAAAGCTTGTCATTCACTGTTCTTCAGGCTAGGCTAACACCGCCTGTTGCCTGCTCAATAGAAATCTTCCTGCACTATGTTCTTCTGTTCTTAAGAGCCTATTATCTTAATTTCCCATCTGTTCTTGGAGTTGTTTTTCGTTTTACACTACATTTTCCAACCCTTTTTGAGTTTAAATCTTGATCGTTATAATTTTTCAATAACATTGATTGTTTGAATTGAAACACATGTATTTTTGCTATTTCTTTCTGTATTAATTTATTTTATATAAGTAAAACTTTTATTCGTTTATCTTTCGATGACTGAAATCACTCTGTTTACACATTTTGGTTTAATTAATTAAAAACTAAAATCTACGTAAAACACACAAAGTCAAACTATTAAAATAATTAATAAACTATATGGAAAACACAAAAACACTATTTTTAACAACTACATATTAATGTAATAACAGAAAATATCATATTTACAACCAAAAGCAAGATACCAAATGACTCGCACAACTGGCTGACTTCATTGAAATGGTCCAATACAGTGTT
The DNA here is from genome assembly GCA_963969495.1 of Ceratothoa steindachneri. Classification (NCBI taxonomy): domain Eukaryota; kingdom Metazoa; phylum Arthropoda; class Malacostraca; order Isopoda; family Cymothoidae; genus Ceratothoa; species Ceratothoa steindachneri. Next base: position 118,466,542 of record OZ018330.1, on the reverse strand, counting down.
GTTTCTTCAGTGTTACCAATTATACTTACAAAGTAACCTATGACTCTTGAACATAAAAGTTAAATAGTTGTTCGGTGTTGATACATAAAATAAATTAATTTGCATTCAAAGAAGTTGGTTTCACATGGATTTTTGTAGAAAAAAGTCAAATTTTGGAAAAATCCATAATACTGTATTAATAAAATTATAATTAACCTTCATATTATGATACAAACATAGTCAAGCAAATTGGAACTTTTGATAAGTTGTATTACGCTTATGAAAAACAATATATTAGCTTCTAAACCCTTTAGCATATCTTAAGATATAAATATGTACAGGACCCAGCTGGTTGCAATACACCTCTCAATTTGGGGAATTTTTTCGTTATCTAAACAGATTGAGCAAACAGAACGGAATTTTTATATATCCCACTCTAACTACATGGTAGGAGGATTAATAGTAGCCCGTCAGATTAGATGTCAAAGAAAATTTGGGTTTGCACTCGAAAATTTAAAGAGTGATTGGTGTTTTCTAGTGCAAGAATATTTTGGTTCCATATCATCTTCAGGGATGGGGCTTTCTAGGCATTAATTTTACTAATATCACGTTAGTTGGATCGCTACCACCTGTTCAGAGTTTGTAGATGCAACTACACACTGGACTGTGTTGTTTCGTTTGCTGTCACTCGTCAGCTGAGAAAGCCATTTCTCTGTTTATTCATGGATGTCTATCAAAGACAGCCACCTTGGGACGCATAGCTTATGACAATAATGGTTGTTATGAAATTCTAATGGTTAGGTGACGGGTTAACACCATTCTGTTAAGCAAACCCTTAGCTGGCAGCAAGCAACATGGCAGTTTAAATAAACTTCCTCTTTTCATACATGCTTTGAAATCACCTAACAACTTTAATAGTAATATCTGATTAACTTTAATGCGCTTAACCTTTTAACCGATAACGAATTCGAAGCAAAAATTGATTTTTATATCAGTAAATAAAATCCAGTAAACCTACAGGTCCTAATTTAATTGATCCAGCGGGTTCAAAAGAAATTAAAAACATGCTAGTGGGACGGCTAACGAAATTGTTTAACAAATGCTTAGAAGAAGGCGCCATACCATTAGATTTTAAGCAAGCGAATATAACTGTTATTTTTAAGAAGGGCAAAAATAGAACTTTTGACCAATTATAGACTTATAAGTTTAACATCCATCGTAGGTAAATTTATGGAATCTGTCTTTCGCGATTGCATGATCAATCATTTCGAAGCTTATAATCTCATAAATGATAGTCAACACGGTTTTAGACATAAAAATTCATGTTTAACTTATCTTTTAGAATTTTATGATTAATAGCTATGACGAAGGTAGATCTTTGCACATAATTTACTTAGACTTTACTAAGGCATTCGACACCGTTCCTTAGAGGAGATTACTAACTAAAATATTTGATCATGGAATTAGGAGAAACCTCCTATACTGGATAGAGTCGTCGCTAAGTAATCGTAAGCAAAGATTAGTTTTAAAAGGTAAATTTTCGGAGCGGAAAAATATAACTAGTGGCATGCCCCAGCATCTGTGTTGGGACCATTATTGTTCTTTAAGTATGTAAATGATATGGACACTGGCTTACTTGGTAGATTATTCAAATTTGCGGAAGACACAAACATTAGGGGTAAAGTTTTAAATAAGAACGATAGAAAATTAATTCAGCAGGATCTAGATAAAACCTTCAAATAGTCTAGTAAATGGAACATGAAATTCAATTTAGACAAGTGCAGAGTTTGCACGTAGGTCAAAATAGCTCAAGCTTTATCTATGTAATGGATGGTAAAAATCTTATCTCCGTGGACGAAAAAAAGATTAAGACGTGCGGGGTTCAAAGGATCTTAATTTAACAAAGATTATGACGAAGCGTTTAAGAAGGTGAACCGAATACTTGTATCTATTGCAAGAAGTTTTCCTTACAAACACTAAAATATAATCATGCCTCTATATAAAAGTTTAGTAAGGCAACACTTAGAATACGCGATACACTCACGGTTACCTTTTACACATGTAAGCAACGGGCAACTAAACAAATTGCCTCGATTAGAAATAAGTGGTATATCGAAAGATTAAATATATTAAAACTATAGACTCTTGAAACTGTTCAAAATTTGAAATAAATTTAAAAACGTAAATTATGATTTTTTTTAAGTATGACCATGGATGGTATCATACGTAAGAAGGGTTTTAAACTGAAAGGACGGAGGTTTCAAACGAAAATATCTAAAAATTATTTATCCTTTAAAATCATCGATAAATCAAGCGCACTCCCCGCGGAGGTAGTAAATACTAGTAGTGTGAATAGTTTTAAAAACAAAATTGACATTAATTCTATGAATAAATGATATTGTTTAAATACAGAGCCCTGTTGTAAATTGAATCTCGCGTGAGTGAGCCTCGTGGTCAAAATGTCCAAAGGAGGACTACTAGCATATTAATATAGAATGGGACCAGGTTTTGAGTTGACTAAGTAGTCCTTGCTGGCTCCCTGTCCCTATGTAACTATTTAAAGGTACGAACCAAATTTTCAAAGAAACTGTCAGGATAACCTACTACGTAGCTTACGACGCACTAGTAAATTACGTCATAGCTGGTGGGAAGGACAGGTCTACGAGTTAAAGCCGGCGTGAATTAAGTCACGGACACACTTACAGTAAAGGTTATAAAGGGACTTCCTGACCTGAAGAAGAAAGAGCATATCAGAATTTGGTATATCGAGGAGATGCTGTTACCGGCACCTCCTTACCAGACCCATGTCAGTCCTTGTTTCCATTTCTTCTGCTGCTGCACCTGTAAAGAGTTTACGATTTACTAGTCTCTCTTGCTCTCGCCGGAAAGTTGAGAAATGAATTTATTTATTTAATATATTTGAGGAACCATTTCTTGTATTTTTTGTATATCGGGCACCTTCCTGTTGGATCTCACCTAATTTTTGTTTTAGCCGAGAGAACTTAGTTCCTCGTTTTGCCTTTACAGCGGCGACCTTGCCAGGATTGGGCCCGTTATCTTCTTGGGCGTGTAAGTCACCTAGAGCGCGCACTCACTGTCTGTGGCTCTTAAGGGAGTTCTTAATTTTCTAACGATTATTAACCTTTTGTGCATTTGAGGCTGCGCTTTTTCCTGTGTTTGTTGGATACTAGTTCCGTTTGTGACACTTTGCAGGGTGTGTTATTTATTCAACTTTGCTCATTTTATTTACCTCTCCTGCAGAGTTAACTTTCTATGTATCAATTATTTAACTTTGATTGTGTCCTTTATTTAACACTCTGTTTGTGTCATTTTATTTACTTGTAAAGTTAAATTTCTATTTATTCGTAATATAATGATGTTGGCTTTGTAGCTTGTGGTCATTATTATAGTTTCGCTCTTTGTTGTTACCCTTATATAATATATTTTATTTCTGTGTGTTGTTTGTCTCTTTTTTGGCCATGATGTCTTCTATTCAAGATCTTAGGGAACAAGCTCTGGACTTGGGCCTAACAGGGAAAGAGATCTACCACTATGTGCTGCAAACGCAAGCATTAGAAAAATGCTTGCTGAGCTTCAAGCTGAGAAGAATCAAGTAGACAAAAGGATCCAGTTAGTACAAATTCAAGCAAAGAATGAGGAAGAAGAGGCAAATGTCCAACTGGCTATGAATGAAGCAGAGAATGAGATCGAGTTGGCGCGCATCGCTTCATCTAAACAGCCTACTTCTGCTAAGTTTTAATGATCCGTTGAGTCGCCCTAAGCTCCATTTATTGCAGAATTAAGAAGACATTACCTCCTACCTCAACCGCCTCGAACGAGTTGCTGAGTTACTCGAAGTAGACCCTGAGAGTTATGCAATGAGGCTAGGAAGCTTACTTACGAGTAAGGCTACTGAAGTGTACACTCTCTCTCTCTCTGCTAATATCACCAAGAATTACGGCCTGTTGAAGAAAGCCTTACTGACCGAATTTAACAAGACTCCTGTTAGTTACCGTGTTGAGTTCCAAAGTGCTAACCTTTCAACAGGGGAATATTCTAACAGTTTTCTTTCCATTTGACCAGACTATTTCAGGCGTGGTTGTAAAATTCTAGAATAGCTAACATCTTTGAGAAATTAAAGGAGTTTATGATCCTTGACCAGTACATGTATTGCCTTTATCCAGATTTATGTGCTTCCAGCAAGGAGCGGTGAATCACTGTTTTGAAGGGAGCTATTCAACTATCTGATAATTGGACCTCAGATCACCCTACGCTTCTCCGAACTTTCAGTCCCAGCTCTAAAAAGTTTTCTTGACCATCCAATCCGTCTCCTAAAGTCATAACAGTTGCTCCTAACTATGCTAACAGCTAAACGGACCCTTCTTCGTCTGTGACGTGCCATGTCTGTGGAAATGTTGGGCACATTTAACCTCGTTGCCGAAGGAATCCTCACGCTTTCGAATATGGCACGTCTGCTGCGCAGCCATATATGTTAGGTGGGATTTTGCCTATCCGATCGAAGTGTCCCACACTTCCAAGCCTCTGGTACCATCAATAAAGCTTGGGTGTCCACCGTAATTAGAGACACCGGTTGCTCATGTGTGGTTGTTTCGGAAGATTTGTTATCCGATGTTGATATCTCCAACTGCCGAAAAGTCATCGTTGCCGACTAGTTGGGACCAGTGGATGAATTTCCTCTTGTGTCTTGTTACTTTCGATGCCCTTATCACGAAGGCAGTCGGACGTTATCAGAGCTGCAACCAAATTTACCAATATCTTAGTTAGTAATATTACGAGAGTTAGAGATCCTAATCTTGGTCAATGCTTGCCTTTCTCAGATGATGACAAAGATGCCTCCTTCTACCTGGACTCTGCCATTCAACTTCCGGCATGGAATGTTTTGACCTTACCAACGGCCTACTTTACTCTGCTGAGAGATTCCTCTGCTTCCAGTATCGACAGATCTCTGAAGCCGGAACCACATCAAGTATGTGCAGTCCGGACCAGAGCGGAACAAATGAAGCGTGTGCACCTCATAGCTCTGCCTGCTCTCCAGCGCGTCTCTCTGATACCTGATGACTTCAGTTTCCATTAGATTTCTTGTGGAATGCTCTCTGACGCAAGAGCAAATGCCGCCTGGTGAAAAATTGACCAAGTCACGACGGGTATAGCTACCAATTGGTCATAGTTGACGCCCTCCTCTACTGGAAATGTTTGACGTCTGATCGTGCCCATGAGGTAAGCAAATCAACCTTGGTTGCTCCCCGTGATTGCCGCCCTATTATCCTCTCTGTTGCTCACTAGAGCCACTTGACTGGCCATTTCTCACACAGGAAGACTGAACTGAAGGTCGAAGATCAATTTTATTGGCCTGGCATGGGAACAAATATCAGAGCCTTTTGTCGCTCATGCGAAAAGTGTCAACGCTTTTAGGCGAAAGGGTGAGTACGAACAGTCCTACTACAGCCCATGCCCATCATCGCTGAACCATTTGCCCGCATTGCCATCGACTTAGTTTGACCACTTTCTTCACCATCTTCCGATGGACATAGGTAAATCCTCACAATCGTTGATTTGGCTACGGGTTTTCCAAAGGGTGTACCCCTAAAGGACATAGACTCTTTATGCGTCGTTTAAGCATTGCTAACAGTTTTATCCAGAGTTGGGATTCCGCTAAAAATACTGTCGGACTGTGGGACCCAATTTACGTCCAACTTGATGAATGAAATTGATAATCTGCCAGGTGTGAAACCGACCTTTACCACTCCTTTTTAACTTATTGAGAATGATTGGATCGAGAAAGTATACGCACATCTGAAAGCTATATTCCGTAAGTTATATGCCCAGAAGCCTTAAGAATGGCATAGGTCTTTCATTCCAACCTTGTTTCCCCTCAAAGATCTTCCGAACAGCGATCAGATGGATTTTGGCCTTTAAACTACTGTATGGTCGTTCTGTCAGAGGTCCACTCTCCGTTCTGAGAGATCTTTGGGAATATTGCACCCTCAAGGAAGATAAAAGAATCAGCTTCGGGTACGGCATTCAAACTGCAGGAGAAGCTGGCCGAATGTTTCAAGATTGCTGTCTAACTTGCTGAGATTAGTAGTCCCGGTACAAGACTTACTTTGATATCAAGTCTCAAGACCATCAATTCAATCCAGGTGATGAAGTATTGTTACTTCTGCCTAGGGATACCAGTAAACTGCTCGTTACATGGAACGAACCTTATTAGGTAATGGAGAGGTGTAGTATGGTAGACAATCTTGTTGAAGTTCCTCGGGGACCTAGGACTTATCATGCTAATCTGTTAAAAAGTTATCACCGCAGGGCCCCTGTGCAGCAGGTAAAAGTACTGAACGAAACTTCTCCTCTGGAAGAACTTACCGCTCTTGCAGAAGAGAAAATGACTGTCATTGAGGACGTAGGCATAGTGTTTGCAGCTGCCTTTGACACCAGATTGTATGTTTAACTCTCCCTCAATTTACAGCCTTGAGGTTGTAATACTCAAATGGGACCAACAATCCCAGTGACAGGAACTTATGAGTAGGCACTAGGATGTACTCTCTAATGAACCCGGATGTACCTCCACCCTTATTCATAACATTATTTTTGCAACTACAAGCAGGGTAAAAGCCAATGTGTATCGGTGCTTATCAACGTTAAACCTGGTTCATACAGAATGGCCATTGACTATCGCCAACTGAATTCTGTCACCATGCTCCATGCCGAACCTCCTTGCAACATGGAAGAATATTTTTACAAGTTCTCTGGCGCCAAGTACCTCAGTTAACTAGACCTCTTCAAGGCTTACTACCAGGTACCTCTTTCTGACAAGGCTAAATTTCACTGCTTTTTCTAATCATCTGGGTTTGATGGAGTTCTGCTGTATAACTTTCGGATTGGTTACTGCTTATGCCACCTACATCCGCTTGATGAGACTTGTGTTAGATTGACTACCTTACGTATGTTTCTACTTTAATAACATCTTCTTGTTCTCTGCACGCTGGGATGAACATCTTGAAGCTCCTAACGGCGTCCTTTAACGACTACGGGATCACCATCTAACCTTTAAACCATGTTCCAAGTGTTGGTTCGGAGTTAATTCCATCCAATATCTCGGCTTCGTTCTGGACGAAACATCTTTACGACCCCAGCATAGCAAAATTGAGGCTATACCCAGCATACTTCTACTCAGGAGTAAGGAATTGCTAAGAACATTCCTTGGCCTGTTCTGCTTTTGCAAAATATTTATCCCATGAGCTTCTGAATACACGGGCCTCTTGGTCCGACCTGCTAAAAAAAAATAGCCTGGAACTGCTCCCCTGGAACGAAAATCTTTTGGAGCGCTTCTGTCATCTTAAAGTTGCCATTTCCTCACAGCCTGTCTTACAGATGCCTAATCCTAATGTGAACTTCATCTTGAGGACTGTTGCTTCTCATCTTGGACTGGGAGTTGTTCTCATACCATATCGTGGGGAATATCCGCATCCTCTAGCCTATGCAAGTAGGAAACATCTTGACCGGGAGAAGAGGTACGCTACCATCAAGAGGGAATGCCTTGCATTTGTTCTCCAAACCCTAGGTTTTATTTCTCACTTTGTGATAAGGAATTTATTCTGAAAGTTGACCACAAGCCTCTTATATATATAAGAATTTTTAAAGGTTAATATTCAGATTACTTCGTTGTGTTTTAGATCTTCAGACCTACAAGTTTAGAGTTGTCTACATTGCTGAAAAATACAAAGTAGGTGCCGACTTCTAGAGCTGGTTCCCTTGCTAATTATTCTTGCTAGTTTCCATTCTTTCTCTTTCGTTTTTTTTGTATTAATGTGTTAATCTACTCCTAGTATATTCTTCTTCCGAGGGTGGTGTAAGGATAACCTACTACGTGGTTTACGACGTACTAGTAAATTAAGTCGTAGTGGTTGGGAAGCGCGGGTCAGTGAGTTGAAAACCGGAGTGAATTTAGTCACGTACAAGCTTATGGTGAAGGTTATAAAGGGATCCCCTGACCTGGAGAAGGGAGAGCCTATCAGATGTTGGTACATGAAGTATCTGCTGTTACCTGCACAGCATTACCAGACCCAAGCTATTCCTTGTCACGACTACTTTTACCGCTGCACCTGTCGGAAACTACCGATTTACTTGTCTCTCTCGCTTTCCCCTGGAATTCGGGAAGTGCATTATATTTAATTGATATATTTGAGGAAGCATTCCTTGTATTATTTTACACTGGCAGATATCAAGCACCTTCCTTTTGGACCGCACTTTATCTCTGTTTGGGCCGAGAGAACATAGTTCCTCGTTTTGCCTGTACAGAAATAAACAGACATAGATCTACATTACACAACAGCGATGTATTGCTCTCGTTTACTACATACAATCACATCTTCGTTTACAGATGCATTTCATTTCTTGGTAAAACTTCTCCTTCATATGATTCAAAGGCCTCATTTTCCTATAAAGCAAAATTGTATTGCCCTTTATCGACTGTCTATCAATGGGGTTTTTGATTTATTGCACTGGTCTGCGTTGTTTTCAAGGTCAAATATATAATGCCTCATTTTAGTTCAGTTTTTAGCACTGAATCTGAAAATCATGCTCATTTTACCCAATCAGATCAGGTTTTTGAAATATGAGCACATACCAAAAACTCCTATATTTCCAAATATTTGTTGTGAATGAAACACATAATAGCAAATATTAGACCGATTTACTCGCGGAAGGTTTACAGAATATTAATAATAGATAGCATGAATAGTACAATGCACAAAATAAGCTACTCATGGATGAATAGTCTCTTCAGTTACCTCTGATTGTGCCAAGCAGACACCACATTCCTCTTAAGGCACCAACAGTAGTCGGCCAGAAAGTTCAGATCCCATTGGCCTTGATAGCGTTCCTCCATGACACGGATGTCTTAGTAAAAGCGCTCACCCTATTCTTCACTGAATTCTTCACAATTTTCTGGAAAATAGTCCAGATGGAACCAAGGAAAGTTCATTTTCACTGACATACGCGCACCAAGTTTGCGGAAATTCAACATTAAGACATCAACCATCTTCTGGTACTGAGGACTTCTGTGGTTACCAAGGAAGTTTGCAATGACTAACTTAAGGGACAGCCAGGCAAAGAGTTTAGTAGGATTTAATGAATCATCAAAACTAGAGTCTTTTATGAGTTCCCTTATCTGAGGACCATCAAATATACCTACCTTAAGCTTCTCCATGCTGATGCGTTTGAACTTATAGTGGAGGAAGGCAAATCTTCCACCTTTCCTGCCCAGTGCTTTTACAAAGTTCTTCATTAGGTCGAGTTTGATGTGTAGGTGTAAGAGTAACACCTTGCTCGGTTCAACCAAAAGGTGGGACAGAACATTGTGTGATCTGGGTTCTAATCCTTGTCTTGATGGCCACTCTTGTCTGACATAATGCTGGTCGTCAGCCCGACTATCCCACAAGCAGAAGAAGCATGGATACTTTGTGTACCCACCTTTAAGTTCTAGCATAAGTCCAACAACTTGAAGATCTCCACAAATCAACCATTTATGTCCCTGGTAATTGAGAGCAGACAACACATGTTCCTCGATGTTGTGGGATTCTTTCATTTCAGTTGAGTGTCCAACAGGGATTGATGAAACTTTATTTCCGTTATTCAGAATAACTGCCTTGAGACTTCTGTTAGACAAGTCAATAAAAAGTCTCCATTCAATGGCAACAAACTTAATACCCATTAATTTCATCAGTCCAGCAATATTGTTACAGTAGATCAGTGAAGACACTTCATCGAACATAAATAATTTTTTGAATTCGCTCTCGCGTTCCCGATACCAAGAGAATGTTGTTCCTGGAGCAAGTATATGTTTCTCTTGAATACGAGAACCCAGCAGCTGGGCAGACTCCATAGATAGGTTCAGGTCAGGGGGTTGAGTTTGGTTTGGGCTAATGACACAGATCGCTCGTCCTCTTCTGACTCGTATGCACCACCCTTACCTCTATCAGTAATGTCAGTAGATTCGGAATCAGAACTAGATTCCATGATGACATCCGGCTTAGGAACAGGAACATCTGATCCTTAGGGGATTGGCTTTATGGCAGAAGGAACATCAGGGTATTGAACATGGTGCTTGTTGTTGCGATTGATGCCTTTTAAATTTTTCATGCAGAAGTAACAGTCAGTAACATGATCTTTTCCTTCCCTCCACACCATTAAGACACTAATTGGCACACTCTTTCTTTTCCTATTCTTCTAATCCCGTAAGTTTTCCACACATGTTTTGCAGCAGATATGGGGAGCAAATGCCTTATCCTGGTCCCGAAGTTTGACTCCAAATAAGCGTAATAAGCCTTCTTCACAATATGTGATTTTCAGTTTACGGTGTGGAAGTACCACGTGTCCGCAGATGAAACAAAATTTGTTAGGATGGTTCTTACACTTCCAATCTGACGTACTGCACAAAGAGACCAGAAAAAAGAAAGAATAACTAGTTATTTAAGGTAATCCATGACCAGCTGTGGCAAAAACGAAGCCCATATACGCTTGGATTATAGCGCCATTTGGGAAAAATATGCTGTAATAAAAATCGAGTGTATCTTAGAAACCAGACCTGACCAAAGAAAATGAATGATATTTTTGAATTCAGCAAAAAGGATCCTAAATCAGTTGGAAAACCCTTGACCTTTGAAAAAAAGTTTTGAAACGCAGGCCAGTGTTATTATTCTTACTGTTTGTATTGCATTTGTATTTTGGTTTTATGTTCAATGCATCTTTATTTGAAGATCGTTTACTCAAACACTCACTGTAAAATTTTACTCACATTATTCTAAATGTGGTAGAGCCTCAAACGGGCTATATAAAAGATTATAAGAGTATTATAGAACAGAGCCACCAAAAGTCCCTGGGTTGTATTTTTAGGCAGGCTCTTCTAGAATATTTATTCTTTTGCACTTAAAGTGGGAGTCCAAGAAATTTTAAAATATGTATGCTTATAGATGATGATTCGACGATATTAATTGCAAAACTTCTAGAAATTAACCAATTTATGCGTAAAGTAATTCATAGCTATGCAATGGGCCGCAAAAGCTTACCAAACACTGTTAGAAATGAAAATTTGCATACTTCTAGTGTGTGGTATAGCAATTATATATATAAGAACAATTACGCCCTAATGGGTTTGTTCGACCAATTGGGGAGTTGATAATGAGAATGGGGGAGAAATTCTTCCCCTAGTGTGTAGGTAATAATTATCAAAATAAGAGAGGGCAGATTGGCTTAAAAGTTGAATTATGGACGAGAGTCGTTCAAGGTTATTTAAAGAATTGTACAAAAATAAAGTTTAGTAAAAAAAATGAGGAATATTAAATATATACAAAAGAGGTTTTAAATGAAATACGTGATCAAATAAATAACGGATACACTCGGTGTTAGCAAAAGGGCAAATCCAAGGGATTATAGCGGTTAATTACCTGGCCCGGATCGGAGTCTTAAAAACGGGCTAAACTTATCCGAAATATAAATAATAACAATTAATTTAGAAAGACCGGATTATAACGAGGTCCGCAGCGTCGACATCTTGCACAGGGTGGGCATCGAATGGAAGGTAACTCAGGGAGGCGAAGATGCAACAATGGAATGTATTTTACTTTAGAGTTCTTGATTAATGGGGTGAAGGTACTGGTTCTACCTTAGGATCTGATGAAGGATGGCTGGTTTCACCTCAAGTTCTCGATTAGAGTGTAATGGGTCGAATTCAAGAAAGAACGGCCGTTTTAAGGAGCAGCAAATTGACTGGAGCGACGTCCATGGTGCAGAGATTCTAGCCGTCGGTACACGAATAAGCCACGGAGGATCCGACTCGAGATCGTAATGTGTCTTCGTGTGCGAGCGTGCTCTACTGCTTATCCAGCGGGAAACCTCCTCCGTTTATATAGGGGTGGTGGTCTGGCAGCGAAATTGCCTCGGGTCACGGCGTGCTCTAATGGGATTTGAAGTCGCCTGCTTCGGCTGGTAGTGGTGGGAAATTCCGAGATAAGGAGCCAGTCGTATAGCACTACAGGTTCTTTCTCGCGTCACGAGTTCCGGAGGCAAGCTTAAATCGCCCCGGGCGCGGGAAATAGGCCTCGTAAGATAAACGCAGTTGGTCTGATAAAGCCATGTTCACCCGATTCCTGCCTTTCTTCTCACGCTTTTTGTTCCAGAGTGAAGGCCACGTGGCTTTTTTTAGGGTTCAAAGTGGACCTCCAGATTCTATTGGACTCTATTCCTCCATATCTCTTCTCTTCCAAGAGATGGCACTTTTGTCAGATTAAAGGGAAGAAAAGGGGCATCAGGAAAAAGGAAAGGTGTTTACCCGCACGTGAACGGTCAAGAGGGAGGATGGGGCAATTTAAAGGGACATCCAGACCCGTGTCGACCAGGTGTACACGACTAAAAATAGACTGATCCGAGCTTAGCCATACATCCGAGGAAAAAAAAACAAAAATATAATTTTCAAGAGGCAATGGAAATATCATACATACAAATAAAAGTAGTTAACAATGACACATACAATTAAATGGAAATAGACTGAATGAAAAAAGAAAATAAATATACACATGGCAACCTTTGGCGTGAGAAGACTACAGGAAAAAATATACAGGCAGTGTTTATATTACAAAGACAGGTTTTTTTGTTTTTTGCTTTCTTTTCTTAGCCTACAAATTGAATGTTTCCCTAAAATTATACATATATGCAATAATCAATAGGGCTGTTTCCTAATGAGCTGTTTAGCTGGGGTTAGTAGCCAAGAGGTTACTGCTGAGGCTATCTGCTACACAATTATCAGACTTCTTAATGTACCAAATTTTAAACTAATATCCCTCAAGGTGTAGGCTATAGCGCATAAGGTACACGTTATTATTTTTTATATTACGAAGATATGTAAGAGAGCAGTGGTCTGTCTCGATTATGAACTCCTCCCTTATCAGATACATTCGAAACTTTTGAAAACTCCATACTATAGCCAAACTTCCCGTTCAATAACGACATAATTCTTTTCGCGCGGTAATAACTTGTAGCTCGCGTAAACTACACGATAGCTTTCGCCGTTGTCATCATACTGTAGGAGCACACAACCAATGACCTCGTTACTCGCGTCCGTCCTGATTTCAAACGGATTATTACGGTTCGGCAATCTCAGGGTGGGGGCGGACACTAATTTGCCTTTTAACTGGTGCAAGTGGGAAGTAGCCTTCGAATTCCACACAATGCGATACGGAGACTTTTTCTGGAGGAGCGTACATAGAGGGGCTGCAAGTGTTGCGTAATTACGGACGAATCGCCTGTAAAACGAGGTGAGCACAAGAAGGATCTAAGTTGTTTTTTAGTACACGTGAGAGGCATCTCGATTATGGCCCTGACCTTATCCTCTTGGGGCTCAATCGGGTTCTTTCCGATATTAAATCCCAGATACTTAATCGTGTCATAGGCAAAGTAGCACTTTTTGGGGCCAATTGTGAGGTCATGCTCGCTTTACCTACTCAACAGTGCTTGGAGGGAAGCTAAATGCTGGCCCAAATTGCTGATGGGAACGTATATGTTGTCGAAATAAACGGAGACGTTTGACAACTCACCTAGGATTCTACGCATTATCCTATTATAGTTACTGCAGGCCGGTACTAAACCAAAAGTGACTCGAGGGATCTGCATAAGGTCTTTAACGGTCGGGAATGCCGTATTTTTGCGTATTCTCTTCCCAAGGGAAATTTGGTAATATGCCTTGCAAAGGTCTAGCTCAGAGATAAATTTTGCTTCTTCAAAGACATGGAGGTTTTTGTTGATTAGGTGAATAGGTTCAGCATCAAAGAAGTTGACGGTATTTAGCTTGCGAAAATCGACGCACATACGGTACGTACGATCAAGCTCCGTACGATTACGATATTGGAGCAGTAACTGGAATTGGAGGGCTCGATGATATTAAGCTTCAGCAAATTTTCGACATCTGAATTAAACGCTTGCCTCAAGTGAATAGGAAGAAGATACGGCTTAGAACGGATTTGCTCTTGACGGGTAAGAGTGATCTCATGCTCAAATTAGGTAGCACAAGCGGAGACTTCAGATATTACGTCCCCAAAGTTATTAAAAAAGCTACTGCAGCTGACTATTTTGCAAGTGAATTATCCGTGTGTCAATGTTGAATCCAATGGGTGGTAATTCGGGAGCGCCAGGCAAGGCTGGGAGAGGATAATCCTTATCCTGCTCCAGCACACGAGGGATGGCACGTTCAGTGAATCCATGGGGTAATCAGTCTCCATAGCTGATTCCTCATTGAATAACTTCTTTGAAATCAGATTTAGAGTCCCATTTAATTATGTGCGAATACTGTTTGCGACGGAGAGAAACGGGGTAGTAAAGGAGTTTTTACCATCCGTATTTGTCCAAAATTGTGGCCAAAATGGCCAGGGAACAAATGTCTTGGGTAGTTTCACGAACGGGAGAGACGTGAAGACGTGAAAAGCTCAGAGAATGAGCCTTGGTGTTATTTCCATCTGAGCAAGCGCGGTACAACAGGCTTTCTTCCACGGGACAAGAGGCAGTTTTGTGGCCGTGGACAGAAACATTTTTGTGGCTGCGAGCTTTTCCCCACAGGGAAAAGAGGGTTTCGCACTCCTTCTGGCCCCGAGCGAATTCTTCGCTCCTGACGCTGCTAAACTCATCGTCGTAAAAAGCTTCAAGGGGAGCTTGTGTCTGTGATTCCATCTTTGCCTGGGTTCGCTTAACAACGGACTGAACCACAGGGTTGGGGGACATTTAGGTACACTGTCCTAGACTGAGCAAAACTTAATAGGGGCTAAAACTACTTCAGCCCAGCCGGTGAAGTATTGGCACTCAAGGTAGAACTTCACAATGGGAAAGCAGTTCGCGCGACCCAGGGAATCCTGGACTACTGCAAAATTTTTGTGGTTAGGGGCCACTGGGAAAGTAATTCATTTGACACTACGATACAGGTGCACACTGTATCGCGAACGAGAGTAGTTACTCGGCATCTGTTTACGACTCGGTTTTCAAATTTGAAGCCTCCGGGTGAGCTTTTATTAATAAGAAATTTGACCTGATGTCCTTGGGGCTGGACGACGAGAGAGGAGTGGAGGTTTCATGGCGAGCGGAGCTATTCCGGAGCTCGGAATGCTGGGGTCAGTTTAGACGCACATGCCCGTCCACTTCACACGTAAAATGAACTATTGGTCTCCTGGGGAATGACGACGCAGGGCAATAGGGAATAAGAGGTTTAATATCTTTGGGTTCCGATGGGGAAAAACCTATGGGTTTAGAGGCGCCCAATACCTTAACGAGTTAGTGGCGTTAAAGGAGGGAATCGTGAGTTATTAATCTTGGATTTATGAGACTAAGGGGTAGTCTGCTTATTGTTCTTTGGATGGAGATTATGGCTTGCTGCGAAAATATCGTCCTCTTCAATGCACTCCTTGAAGGTGTAGCACCAACGCTTCTTCACAAATGCGCGGATTTCTGTGTGCAGTGCAGTCAATAACTGATCAAAGTCAACTAAAGACACATAATAGTAGACGATCTTAGAATTGTCTAGCCAAAAATTAAAATTTCGCTGTAGGTTGTAACCAAATGGACGGATTGTCTGACCTGGTTTGATTCGGGCATGTCGAAATTTTTAATAGCAAAACTCGGGAGTCATGTTGTAAGCCGCCAACAGCTCAGACTTGAGGGTGGAATAGTCGATGGTGGCTGCCGAGGGAAGGAAAATTAAAATGTCCCGGAGCTGGGAGCTTAGAAGGAGAAGTAATTTGGCGACACCATCTGCCTCGATATCCTAATGATTGACTTTAAATATTTTCTCAAAGTGGGTGAGATAAGATCCATAAAAACAAACCTTCTTTTAACGTGGAAAGCTTGACTGACATAGGCTGGGGGGCTCTTCCTTACGCAAATTAATAGATAGGGTTTCAGTCTGGGTGCCATTTAGATCCAGTTCATTCTGTGGACTCTCTATCTCTCTCTCTCTCTCTTCACGCTCTCGAATTTCTCTACTGTCCGCTCTTTCATGCTCTCCTCGTTGTCTTTTTTCTGCTCCTTCGTGCTCTTCTTGTTCTCCTTTTTTTACTTTTACATTCCTTTCCTCGTCCTCAACATATGGCATGTCTTTGCCGGTTAATCCGAAGGCTTTGCCTTGCAATTTGAATTTGTCGAAAGAGGATATTTTGCGCGGAAGTTCAATTGACCGCAGGCACGTAACAGGGTTAATGACTTGGATGAACGAAAATACGCACACAAAAAGAATATGCCCTAATAGACGCGGGGAGGATGGGGGTTACTGGTTCTCCCTCAGGATGATGATGAAGGAGGACTAGTTTTACTTTAGGGTTTTCCGTGAGGGAGTACAAGCGCGGATTCATGGAAGAACGGCTGTTGTAATGAGTTGCTAATTAACTAGGGCGACGTCCACCGCGGAGAGATTCTAGCCGTCGGTACTCGCAAAATAGGGCAGATCGTTTTTCCTCTTTTTTTAGGTTTTGCATTGCGGATAGTGCGGAAAAGTTGCGAATGCACATAAAAATATACTATACAAAGTTGCAGCCAGAAAAAAATAACATTTAGAACCAGCGCCGGCATTTTGAAATTTCGAATAATATGCCAAAAATGTAATTTTTAGGTCATATTAACATAATTTTAATATATATCAACATTTATCGAATTACTTTGAGATAGTGATAAAACACCGGCATGTTGAAATTCCTTAAAATCAACTATTCTCTACTAAAATTATTTTCGATGAAAAGAGTATTGCTTCTCTTTACTATGTAGTATATATATATATTTATAATGTAGAGAAAAGTGTTAATAATATATATATATATTATATATATATATATATATATATATATATATATATATATATATATATATATATATATATATATATATATATATATATCAAGTAATGTACTTGAGAATGGTATATAAAATGCTAAATATAAGATGCTGTCAATGTCAGTATATTTTGTAAATTATTGTTATATGCAACTTTTAGCGTTACGAAGACGTTACCAAGATCTCACCACGAGGAAGTGGCTGCATTGCAAGTTTCTTCCTACCTATTACACAACCATTACGAAATATACATATATTTATATCAACTTGAATTATATCAATACAATACAGTCAATACACTATTTGCATTACCAAGTCTTTGTTTGGTTCAAGTTTAGGATTTTATTCTAGACACAATAAGCCCGTGCCTAGCTTCTGGTCCAACAACCAGAGACGAAGCTTCAGTCACCAGCTTAATATGCCGTTCTACGGCCAGTGTTTGACTGGAAAAGTTGGTGCCTATTTCTGTGGTGTTTCTAGTGGCAATCTATTCAAATACATCATAATCAGTGGAGGTTTTCTCAGCTCACAATCACGCCATTTTATCATGTTATAGTACTTCGCAGCTGCAAAGTTTAATTGGTTCACCTGAAAATGTCTCGTGACTTTAATATTCCTCTCCACCCAAGTTGCCTTATATGTTTCCTTTCATCATGGATCATACTGAGAAGAATATTTTCAGGATGTTCAAAGAAAGAATTCCGTTCAATTACGGTGTCAATTATATTGAAAATATTAGGTTCAAATATTCTCGATCTTTCAATCATTCCATGAAGATGTTGAGCTCCATCAGTTCTTGAAGATTTTCTCTTCGTATAAGGCCATGTTGGAACATACACTTTCATGACGTATAGTACAATAATCCAAAGATTGTGAGAAGGATCTTCTGAAGACACATGTAGGTGGAGAATTCTATTAGCTGTAGTCAGCCATCTTGAATGAGCCATTTTGCCAGGGCTTCTATTAGCTAAAGTTTCGGTGCATTCACCACTTGAGACTGCTTTGAATATATCGGCCAGGTATTTTTTATTTGTACGTAGGTCATCACTGTTAACTTCAATCTCCTCTGCTTCACCAGGTTCATAAGCAACAACAGGGTGTTTGTCACAATTAACAAGTTCTTTTCCTATTGTCCCTGTGAAGCCTCGCGAACCACTTGTTTCGCCACCAAGCTCAGTGAAGAGATGTCTTAACGGAAGCTCATTTGCGTGTAGAACACATATTTACCACTGCAAGGGCTTCTTTAGGTGTGCTTCAATCAGTTTAATAGATCCTCCTTTTCTACCTCTACTTACGGCTGCCCTAATCAGATCCAATTATAGCAAAGTATTTTGTATCCATTCCGTTTTTATCAAGAAAATCCAACATTGACTTTACAATATCTCGGGCAAAGCTGGAATCAGGCGCAACATGCCCTATGAACTGAGATCCAGGCTCCTTAATCATAACTATGTGTTCTTCTAAACAAATTTCTTGTAATTTTTATTATTAATGTTTTTCTGGTATAGTTTTTTATCTTCGCGACTATCAAAGTATATACTTTCTAAGAAAGTGCTGGTGTTTTGTTCTTTAACAATATTCAACTTTATTCCTATTTATTATTGCAGAAGACTCTCCCTCCTCTATGATGCCTGCGTCGTATAATACTGACGTAGCAACAATTGAAGCTGCTCTATCAGATATGCCTGTTCTTTCATAAGCGATAGCTAGAGAAGGCAATGTCTTTTGCATAGGATTTCTCAGTTTTTTCATTGGAGGTTAATATTCAGATTCAGAGGTGCTTCATCTGCTGCTTTTGGGATTAACTTCACTCGACGATGATGACGTGATACTAACTCTTATTCCATCTTTACTAGTAGATGAAAATGGCTCAGATATGTTAATTGGTGAAGAGTTTTATTTTAAGGCAGGCCTCATTCTTTAAAGTTGCTCTTGTATCAAGGCTCCCTATCACCATTTTTCTCTCGGCTCGTTGATCTTCAAGAAATTCGCGCTCTATTGGAGGAATCTTGCCTACTTTCCTGCAGGAACATTGCTGAATTCAAGTGCACTTGCAAAAGCTTATGTCGAACAGTTTGCTTTTGGCTGTCTTCTTGAAAGTTTCTAATTTTTCATTAAATGAAGCTCGCTGTTGTTTTTCTTTAAGAGATTTATGTTTGCTTTTGTATGGGCTATGTCAATTTTTCAACATTTCACAAACGCGTCTGAGTGATACTATAGGAATTGAAGCTTTTGCCCACAAACCTCGTAAACTATCACTCATCGTTTTCAGGGTTTCAGAAACGGGAGTGTTGACTTGAGTCATCTGTAAATTATTTCTTACGGAAAGAAAATGTTTAATTACGTCTTCATTAGTCGAGAAGCGCGTGTAACATAGTTCCGTGACAGGCCCAAAGATGGGGCAGGGGGAGGTAGTAGACACACTTCTCGCAGATCTTCTAGAAGACATCTTGGCCTGCAAATTAGACACAAAACATATTTATTCTAATTAGTATCTAAGTAACATACTTCACTTACAGGAAGAGCAAAACATATTACAATATTGACATTCATATTTAATACATGAAATGATAAACATAACACGCAAGACTGCATGGCACGGCAGTCGACACTCGGAAGCAGCAGAGTAACACATCCTACCTAAATGACAGCTCACAACACACTGAATTAGGGATAGGAAACTGCTGCGCTTGAGATATAGGAAGAGGGAGTAAGCGTTAAAGTAGAGGGAAAGGAAGGGGTATGGGAGATAGTAGAGCACAGCATGAAGCACTACAACTGATTTTTGTGACTGCTTACAAGTGCATTAAAAATCAAAGAAGTTCTACTAGTATGTGATACATAATGTAATTTATTTCATTAGTGCAGGTATTTAATTATGGTATATATATATATATATATATATATATATATATATATATATATATATATATATATATATATATATATATTGTCGATAAGTATATATAATATATTAAGAAATATATGTTAATAACCAATACATCATATTTCTAATCTGTTATGCATACTACTGAGCTGGGGTAAGTTTCTAATAGAACGTCATAATAATACAAAATATTTGATTTTTAAGGAAGTTCAACATGCCGCCGACGAGTGAAGATATTAGTACCGAGCTCTGAGATTTTTCTACATGATATACACATATTATGGAGTGTTTCTATCACTATCCTAAAGTAATACAGTAAATTTTGGTATATATTAAAATTATGTAAATATGACCTAAAAATTACGTTTTTGGCCTATTATTCGGAATTTCAAAGTGCCGGCGCCGGGTCTAAATGTTATTTTTTCTTGCTGCAACTTTGTATAGTATATTTTTATGTGCATTCGCAACTTTTCCGCACTATCCGCAATGAAAAACCTAAAAAAAGTGGAAAAACGATCCGCCTTACCGAATAAGCCACAGAGGATGCGACTCGAGAACGTAATGTGTCTTCGTGCGTGGGCGAGCTGTACTGCTTATCCAGCTGGAAACCTTCTGTTATATAAGTGGTCAGCGTGCGGCGAAATTGCTTCGGGCTACGGGGTGCTCTCCTAAGATTTGAAGTCACCGGTTTCGTCTGTGTGTGCGTGTGAGGAGGAGGGATTCGAGATAAGGAGCCGGTCGAATAGCACTTCGGGTTCTTTCTCGCGTGACGAGTTTCGGAGGCGAGCTTAAAATGCCCCGGACGCGGGAAATAGAACTCGTAGGATAAACACGGATGGTTTGATAAAGCCATGTTCACCCGATTCATTCCTTTCTTATCACGCTTTTTGTTTCACAGTTAAGGCTATGTCACTCTTCTAAGAGTTCAAGGTGGACCTCCAGATCATATTAGACTCTATTTCTCCACATTTAGTTAACAGAGGCTAATAAAATTTAGTCAAAACGCGGAACTTTATGCATTAAATAGAATGTGACAATTCCAGAAATTAACCACTTTATGCATTAAGTAATTCATCCCCATGCAATGAGCCACAAAAGTTTAAAAACACTGTTAAAAAATAAACTGTATATGATTTTATTAAAAGCAGGCTAATAAAATTTACAAAGCACGTAGCAATTTAAGTATTAAATACAATGTAACCATCAGAAAAGTAAAATGCTCACGAGAAAAAGACTTCATAAGGACAATAGCGAAATTGGGCACTTTTGTCAAGGCCTACAATGCCCTCACGAACATGTAACTTATCTATTTGTTTTCATCTCATGAGAAAGATGTTGACAGTACGATTATCTTGTAGCAAAGGTCGTAGCAGCCTTTCACGATGACAAAATAAACCTCGCAGAGTTTAGATTATTCTAGACTAGTTAAGATACCCGGTCTTGTTCGGCCTCAAAAACTATCTTGAACAAATTAAATGATTTACTTGAGTTGAATTATGCAAGTAAAAGGTTGTAGATATAATATATAACGTTTATTTTAATTTTGAGTAATGGAGTAGTATATCATGAAAGGCGAATTCAGAATGACTTTCACATTACAGTAGTGCGGTGGGGCGAACAAGCGTGTGGGCGGACAGGCAAACGTGAGTTTGCGTGTGGCAGCCACAGACTTTAAAGCGCGACTCAAGCAGATGAGCGAGAGTTTTAACAAAATATCTAAATTATTCGAGTCTTGGGCATGCTGATAATAGGTATTATCGCGTTTTTTAAACATTGCAGTGGCATATTTGGTCTGGCAAACCTTAATTTTTTCATGGGCCATGTTGATGTTTTAATTGCAAATATCAGCCTCGATTACATGTCCAAAAAACAAGATGAGGTAAAAATTCCGAACCTAACTTGACCTAACCAAATAACCAGGTGGTGCTATAGTTGCCAAATCTGAGTAGCCTATGTTACTACTCCCTGGGTCAAGTTACCACCAATGGTGACCTTTGTTGGCCTTCAAGGTCGCTCTAAGTGGTATTCTATAGAGATTATATTATATATATATATATAATATATATATATATATATATATATATATATATATATATATATGTATAAATATATATATATATATATATATATATATATATATATATATATATATATATATATATATATATATATATATATATATATATATTATATATATATATATATATATATATATATATATATATATATATATATATATATATATATATATATATATATACATATATATATATATATATATATATATATATATATATATATATATATATATATATATATATATATATATATATATATATATATATATATATATATATATATATACATATATATATATATATATATATATATATATATATATATATATATATATATATATATATATATATATATATATATATATATATATATATATATATATATATATATATATATATATTAGATATTCGGGAACAAATGATGGTTATTTTTTAATGAGATATTTTGTATAAGTAATCTATATATATGTATTTATATGAATGTGTTGCAAACTTTTGAATTGTCACAGCTCACTATTGTCATGATGATAATTTCCAGTTACCAATTTTGCGTTTCTTATCCATGCATTATATTTATTACATAGAGTTCAACATTCGTTAAAAGTATCATTAACCTGGGTAAACAAAATGTATATAAATTGTCCTTTGTAACAGATCACTTCTTCAAGTTATAACCGTGATTCTGGTTCTTTCACAAACGTCCAATACGAAAAAGGAATCCACTTTCATGTTATGAAAACCATGCTGTATCTAATAGAATTGGATAATTTCTTTCCTAATCTTCTCCTATCAGCTACCTGACCACGGGAGGCGGAAGCAATTTGCTGACTGGGATGTGGAGAGGCTTGCAGCCGATGAAACTTTTGCAAAGAAAATCTTCTTCAGTGACGATGCTCACTTCAAGTTGAGTGGATTTGTCAATAAACAGAACTGTCTGATTTGGGGAGACGAAAATCCCTGAATAAGGCAAGAGCGTGAAATGGCTCCACTGAAAGTGACTGTGTGGTGTGATTTTGGGGCAGGTGAAGTCCTTGGACCGTTCTTCTTTGAAAATGATGAGAGAAATGCGGTTATCATTAATGCAGAACGTTACCACTTGATATCCACTTAGTTTTGGCCGAACTTGGAAGATACCAAGATTGACAACCTCTGGTTTTAACGTTTGGTGCCACACTTCGCACAAAACACTTGCATTACTCCACGAAAATTTTCGCAAGTAATGATATTCTTGCATGGTGACTAGAAATGGCCACCAAGGTCCTGCGATCTTACGCTTGTGATTCCTTCTAATGGAGGTATGTGAAATCACAGGTATACGCCAACAAACTACGCACAATTCCTGAAATCAGTGCTGAAATTAGTCGTGTGAATGAAGGCATCGATCCGCACATTTGTGAGAGTTATCGGAAACTTCGAGAAGCGCATAAATGTATGCAGACCCATTGCAGGTGACCATATGGTAGACATTGTGTTCCATACTTAAACGGGAGACATAACTCATTAGAAATATGCCGAATATAACCATGTTTATAAAAATTCGTTTTAATTATTCACCTTTCAAATTCGGCTCTCTAATACGTTAGTCAGACACTACTTGTTTTTCCTAAAACCATTTTCTGTTTCAAGGAAAGAGTTATAGCTATTGAAATGTTCGACTGCTATGTCGTTCACGATATTCTCAGGCACTTTTCCAACTAAAAATGTTAAGCTGTAGTTTGTAAGTGATTGCTGATTGCTCTTTTTAAAGATGGTTGTGATTTTCTTAACTTTGAGATCCTTAGGAACGAATCCTTCTTCAAGAGACTTATTAAATATAGTTGCAAGTGGCTCTGCCATAATTTTCTTTAGCTATTTTAATTGAGGAGGATAAATCATATCAGGACCTAGAGATTTACTTACTTTTAGCTTATCAATGGAGCCACTTACATCTTCCTTCTTCATCTATAACGTGCTTAGAATTGTGCTTTCTTCCATGCATGCCAATGAGGAGAAATATTAGGTTGAGGAATAAGTTCTTGCGTTTTTTTTAATATTGTGTTGATTTAAGCTTTTTTGACGTGATTTGTGCACATATTAAAAAAAAATAATAAATAATGAGAGCAAAATTTGCAAAGGTTAGGCTACGTCTCTTAACAGCGTAGACTATTAAGGTGCATACACACTGCGCTGATGACACGTGTTAACACGCCATATGACGTGTTAACACGTGTTAGCAAAAAATCTGGAACATGCGTTCTCATAATGAAGTTCACACTGGTCTGATATGTCGCGTAACACGTCAGCTGACGTGTTACGCGACATATCACGTGTTAACACGCATCAGATGAAAATCAAAACTCCCAGATATTCGTCAGAAGGAAATCTGCGTCAGATAGGTGTAGTAGGCACATATTATTGTATAGTGTTTTAATATTATTGTATGTTTTGAAGTATTCTATAGTGTTTCGATATTATTGTATATTTTGAAATTATTCTAGTGTTTCGATTTTATTCAACGGGTACTATTGTATGGTGACAAATTGATAAAATAAAGTAAAAGTGTTTTCGTTATGCAGGAACAGTTAATAGAATATGTTAGAGGATACGATCACTTATTTAATCCACAAAACAAGGATTATAGGGACCTGAAGGCCAGAAGAGAAGCTTGGGAGGAAATCAGCGAACGAATTGGTATTTCAGGTAAATTAACATTATATTTATTTTATTTATTGAATACAATATATAAAGAATACAGTTCGGTAGCAGTTTCAAATAGCTTTTTAAGCAGTAGTATACTAATTTCATTTGCTCGCTTGTTTGTTGAGAATTTTCTATTTTTAAAGGTCACAATAATTCACCGTTGAATTCCTTTCTGGTTAATGTGTATTCCTGCCTTTACGAATAGCGTCCCACTGCCATAGGCATTTTAAAGCTCCTTCTTGTGTGACAAAATGCTTCTTGAAACTTTCTCTTACTGCAGCAGCTTCTCGCACATGATTTCTTCTGACTGATTGTAGATCTCCTAATGCCTGAATTTCTGTCTCGGATGCCTGAATACCTTCTTCGAAATTCGTATTCCTGGAAACACGAAGCATGCTGTGAAGGCAGCAGGAAGCCAGTACAATTGAATCAACTGTTTCTGGTTAAACTTCAAGCGGTTTCAGGAAAACCCTCCACCGCCCAGCAAGAATGCCAAAGGCGTTTTCCACAACTCGCCTTGCTCTCGACCACCTATAATTAAAAATCTTTTCTTCATCTCCATTGATTGAATTTTTAGCGATAGGTCGCATAATGTACGTTTTAAGAGGAAACGCTTCATCTGCTAGCATGACAAAGTCACATGGATCACCAGAAGCGTCAAGTTTTTCAGCTTTAGGAAAATTAAGCAGATTTTTGGCACATTTTTTACCAAAATTAGACCTTTCAAATGTTCCACCATCACTATTCCTTCCAAAAGCTCCTATATCAATCATAATAAATTTATAATTGGCATCTACCAACGCCAGCAAGACAATGGAATGATTTCCTTTATAGTTGTGGTAAGAGGATCCCCCATTGTAAGGGTATCGCATTTGAATGTGTTTACCATCCATTGCTCCTAAGCAATGTGGAAACCCCCATATCTCTTCAAAATCTTCCGCAATTTCTTTCCACTTTATTTGTTCTGGCTCTGGAATATGAATAGATTTAAGTGATTCCCAAATAGCTTGGCAACATTCTTTCACTATTTGTCCAGCCGTACTGAAGCCCATTCGAAAGGAGAATCCAAGTGATCTGTATGAATTTCCTGTCGCCAAATACCTGAAAAAGATAAAATAAAAAAATGAAGCTTCCTTTCTTATAACAATAATTATCATAATAATAAAATATGAATATTTTTAATTTCGTTATTAATCATAAAGTTATCTTTTGCAGCTGACGCATGCAAAGACACATGGACAAAACTTCGGAATGCTTATACAAATGCAAGAAAGAGAAGGAACAAAAAATCTGGTCAAGCAGCTAAGAATGTTCCTAAGTGGAAATATGAAGACCAAATGTCATTTTTGATCCCAACATTGGAACCACGAAGGTATGTATGATAAATCATTTAAACACACTAATTTCACGTGAAATTTAATCATTCTTTTAATGTCCTTTGCTGCAGCGGTTGGAGGAAAGCCCCAAAGTTGAAAACAATTTGTGCTTTTACATACTTTTATTAATTGTTTTTTTATTTTTCTATTGTTTCAGTACCCATGGCAATGTGGAACCACTTTGTCCAAGTGTTGATGATGTGTCTAATGCGGTCATCAATGAAACTACTGAAGAGGACTTAAACAGAAGCCGAGTAGACAAAAATGCAGCATAAGAGAAGGGTGCCGATGACAATGGTAATCAAGAAACTACAATTGAAGATCGTACATCAACTCCCAAACCAAAGTATAGGAAAAGGCAGACGGTGGATTCATCCATGAGTGAAATAGTAAACATCATGAAGAATAACAGCCGTATGCGGGCCCAAACTCTTCAACTTTCAGAAGGCCACAAAACGGATAGAGACGAAACGGAAATGTTCTTTTCAAGTATTGCCAGCTCTGTTAAAAAACTTAGTGCCATTGAACAAGCCAGAATAAAGATGGAAATAAGCAATATGGTGTTCAAGGCCCAGATTCGGGAGATGGAGCAGCAAAACCCTTATCAAAACACTGCATCTGGCCCCTTTCATCCACCCGTAGTACCAATCCCATCACCCTCTCCCACATCCTCCATTACATCCTTTGGTGAATCAAATCCCAATTGCTATTCTACCTCGAGTACAGCACCTTCTACCCCTTTACCCGAAATGGAACATTCTACATGTCCTACAGGAATGGCCACACCATATTTTTCTATGTAATATCTTACATATTTATGTGGTTCATGTACCTAATTAGCTGAAAATAAAATTAAGACATCATTGTGCAAGTTTTACTCACCTCAAGCATACAGCAAGTCTCTCTTCTACTGGTATACATTTCCTTAGTTGAGTGTTGGATTTTGTAATTGCTGGTTTTATAATGTGTAAAAGGTTGTAGAACTCTTCTTTTGTCATCCTAAAGTACATAACAAAACGATCTTCCTCTGACAGTAGTTGAGGAAATAGGTGATGAAACTCACCTAAACTTTCCCTTTTGGCGTTTATAAAATTTGTTTGAGTTTTTTTCCAGAAGTAACAAGCGCTATAGCTATTGCTACTAACTGCTCCTCTTCTTCATCGAGTTCATTTAACATATTATGATTCATTTTCAATATCTGCAACACAAAATTAGAGGATAAAAAAGAAAGAACGTGCTCACTCCACAAAAAATCAAATCTTTCTGACGTAACATGCATCAGATAAATGAAAACGTTGTTGTGTTATATGATGCAATCTGTTGCTTTGTGTTAACACGTCATATGGCGTGTTAACACGTGTTATCAGCACAGTGTGTATGCACCTTTAGGCTTTTGCTTAGGCTACGTCTTGAAGTTGACTAATAAGTCATTGCGGTTCATTTAAAAGTTATGTTAATTTAATTTTTGTTCTGTACTCTCAAAATGGAATGTCAAGTTGAAAGAAAGGCGCACTTTCGACACTTGTTGTTATTCATTTTCAATCGAGACGGGAACAATGCAAACGTCGCCAAAGCTCGTCGCGATATTTCTGCTGTGTACGGAGAAAATGCTTTATCAGAAAGGACAGCACAATGGTGTTTTTCACGTTTCAAAAAGGGTCATTTCAATCTTAATGACGAAGAAACTCCTGGTCGCCCGATTAAGTTGGATGAAGATCAATTGAAAGACCTTCTTCATGAAAATCCTCGTCAATCGACTAGAGAATTGGATGTACAATTGGCGTCTGATCAGAAAACTGTAGTGAATCATCTTCATTCGATGGGGAAAGTTCAATAACTCGGTGCATGGGTTCCACACGCTTTGAGCGAAAGCAACAATTTTAACGCTCCACGATTGCCGCAGGTTTGCTTGATCGTCACAATGCTACTCGTGGATATAAGGACAGATTTCATCACCGCATCGTCACTGGCGACGAAAACTAGTCTGTTTATGTCTACATGAACCATCGAAAACAATGGCTTAGCCCTAATATAAAACCACTTTCGCGATTAAAGCAGGGACTTCATCCACGAAGACGATGCTGTGTGTGTGGTGGAATTGTAAAGGCATCATTTTTTATGAACTTCTTGCGAACAATGAGATTGTCAATGCAGAATTCTACGTTCAACAAATGTATCGACTTGCCGAAGTGATTCTTAAAAAGCGACCTCATCGACGTTATGAAGTCCTTCTGCAACACGACATTGCTCGTCCTCACATTGCCAATATGACAAAATACGCCATCCAAACGCTTAGTTGGGAAATACTGCCGCATCCTCCATATTCGCTAGACTTGGCTCCATCGGATTTCCATCTGTTACGATCGCTTTCCAACAATTTACGCGGTGTTTCGTTCAATACTGATGTGGAATTAAGAACCTGGTTAGACGAATTCTTCGAGTCAAAACCCAGAGATTTCTATTGCACAGGCATCGAAAAACTAGTTGAAGGTTGGGAAGAAGTCGTAAATAACAACGGAGAATATATTATTGATTAAATTGCATATTGTTATCATTTAAAAATGAAGTATTTCTAAAATTGTTAATGGTAATGAATAAATTTGATAAAACCGCAGGAACCTATTCCTCAACCCAATAGGAGATAGCTTCGGAATCTCATTAGTAAATACTAATGCAAGGTGGTTATTCAGTTTCTCTCTCAATCTTTGGATCAGAAGACAATTCTCCTCTGTCATCTATCAAGAGACTAAGTGATTCTTTTGTTGGATTTCAATTTTTAACGTACTGGTAGAAAATCTTTTGGTTTTCTTTGCTCTTTAAGGCAAGCTAAATTTCACAGTTTTTCTTCTCCTTGCCACTTAATCTTAAATGCTTTAAATACTCACTTGATCTTATTTCCACTTCTTGTTCGCAAAATTCCTTCTTCTAATTAGCTGTTTGATTTCATGAGCCACTTCTGGTGCTTGGTAGGTTGGAGCTTTTGACTTGATGGCACGCATTGCAGATCAACCTTTTTTTAAAGTGATTTTTAAATATTTTCCATATTAGGGTTATACTAATTTATGATGTGTTATTGTAGGAAGGACACTTGATAGTATCCGCTTGATTTCTCAAAAAAATCACCCTCTTGATGTCAGGTACCATCATACAGTTTGGGTCAGTAAAAATTAACTATGGTTTTCGTATAGAACTGGGGTAAATATCGCCGAGAGCTTCACAAACTTTAACGCTTCTAACAAATTCTTCATTACTGGTGTGGAAAACCAGTATATTACTGCTACGAAAAGGTTTTTCTCCATGAAGTTTAAAAGTCTCGATCTATCTGTTTCTCCAGTAGCATCTGCAAAATTTACATTTCGAAAATTTAACTTACCGACTATGGCTGGATCTCTTGTGAGCGTTTAGTCGTGAAATGACGTAAACATTTGTTTATCCAAATTTCCTGAATACAAGGAAACCATATACACAACGGCGATTTTACAATTGGTACGGCAATGGTTTTTTAAAGCAATTACTAACCGCGTCGTTTCTGTTGTTTGTTGTTTAACATAAATTCACAATTTCTTTTCCCTTTTCTTTCTTTATAAAACAATTTATACTCGCTAATTTCGAATTCACTATGTGGCGGTTTCTGATGTCAGTACAGTTCTGGAATACTGCCATTATATCGTACTTGTATACTTCGACCAAAATTTACAACTCATTGATTCTGTTTCTTATACCCCTAGCATTTTGGTAGTACACTTTTTGCTAAGATGCGGCTCTGGATTTCGATTGTACGGTCCTTTCTTCTACGCGGGAACTGAACTCGGAATTATAGATTTTAAAAAATATGTAGCATTTTGATCACATGACCAAGTTTAGCTACAACTACGGAGGTGATGTGCAGTCGATCTCACTTGAACATGTCTCTAGGTCCGTAAAATTTGTTACACACATCAATGAATTAAGCTTCTTCCTTCTGACAAGTGATTTCCAGTGAACTTTTAATATAAGTTATCCTTCTATAACAAGTGTTAATTGCTCCAATTCTCGGGAGGGAACAAGAAAAGAATACATTCCTATTCGTTTTCTTCAGGATCTTCATATGTTGTTAACGTGTCAGTAGTTCCTTGAACCTAGTGGACAAAATATTATTAAGGACTACGTGTACAACTAAAGCAATCTCTACGCTAGCGTCCTTTGTGTATTCTCCCAAAGATTCTGCTAATTTCCCCACTCGCGCCCTTGGGTAGCAAGTACCTTATTTAGTTCTCAGACTGCTACCGAAAGATTCATCCAGCTGACCACTCAGGATGGAGTCACCTACTAGGAGGAATTTTTGTCCGTCATCTTCGTGAGCTAAGTCTAAAACAGAGAACATGTTAGTGGTGCATAATGGAAGGCTTATCATCAGTGTTCTGGGAAAAATGTTTTGGTGGACAGGTAGGAAGCTCTCACTAGCAGAAGTCTCGGTTGAGCAGCTCTCCTAGTGTGGAATCTATTCCACCAACACCGCTGAGCCTATTCCACTGTTTAGAGAATATGAGAGAACACTACTCCGTGGTAAGAAGACAAAACTTCAGTGGACATTTTAACTAGCTGTTTACAAGAAAAAATCATACCTAGAAGCCTCCTTACCAAATCCTTGAAAGAGTCTAGTGATGTTACGTTTAACAGTGTAGATAACTGCATATTAAAAGAAAATGTGGAGAAAGCAAAACAAGAAGTAAACACATTATTAAATAAAGTGAGACAGGCAAGAAGAAATTTACATGAAAACTGCTATGATATCGTAATACAACATGCAGTGTCTGTGATTAAAAGGGGTGTCCAATACAAAACCTTCCATTATAGTCAATATCTGAAGAGGAAACTTAACCGAAATTTTATGAACAGTCTCTTGATTAAAGGTTCAGATCTCAATAAGAACATTCTGAATATGTCGTCATATGAACTACCTGAACATGAGAAATTTGCTCAGGGATATGGTCTGAGCTTTTCAACTAAGACATGAGATGAGTTCTCCCTTGATCATTTAGTTACCATAGCGAAATCAGAATATGACAACAATATAAGCGGTGAATTTCTTAGTGCTTGCATTTCTAGTGCCCTAAATTCAGAAAAATCAGACAGCAGTGGTTTTTCTAAGAGGTTCCTGATTGCGTTAATAAACCTCAAACAAAACAGCAGTATTATTCTAACCCAATTATACAAAACCAATCAAGTAGTCATTCTGGATCAACTAAGTTATAATGATAAACTTAGTGAACTTCTTAATGATGTGAACACGTTTGAAAGGCTAAGGAGTGACCCTCTTAGTAACACACTAAGTAATATCAATACCAAATTGAAGGGAACTTTAATAAACCCAGAATTAATTCAGCAGTTCAAGACTATGAACTCTTCACTCTCCTACATGTACGAGCTTCCCAAGACCTATAAAGTGGGATGTCTTTTGCGTCCAACTATACATATATAACATTAATTTTTCCACATATATGCTCTCAAAATGGCTTGCCAAACATTTATCTCAAGCAGTTGGAAGAATTTCAGCAGCACACATTTAGAATACTCAAGACTTCATGGATCGCCTTAATCTTTAAACATAGTCGTGGGGAAAAATATACCCCAAGCCCGTTGTTTCATGTGGGCACTGCGTGGTGCTTGAAGGCAACATCATAGGTCTATCTGAAGCTTCAGTCGGCTGTGAGCTCTTATGGTGGAAAGTAGTGTCTGTGCGGTCATGAGGTCACGTGTGAGTTTGGTCGGGTATATTTTACCCCAGTGCCGTGATAACGTACAAACCTGTGTGGGTATTATACACCCCACAACCGTGTGAATGTACAAATGTATTTAGGTACAGTTTACCCAGAACAGTGTTACTGTACTAATATACTTTAGTAAATTTTACCCCATAACCGTAATAACCTATAAACATACATTGCTGTTTATGTCCCATAAAATACTGTATATACTAATATAATACCTTATAAGATATAATATATATAATATAGTATAATATATGTATATATACATATATATATATATATATATGTATATATCTCTCAAAGTAGCACGAAAGAATGATGAAAATGAATCCATTAAACCACATTGTCAGAGAAAACGGAATAATTTTTTGCTTGCAGTAATATTTTTATTACCATTTTTAGAATTAAAATATTACTGCAAGGAAAAAAGTATTCCGTTTTCTCTTTCAATGTGGTTTAATGGATTTATATATATATATATATATATATATATATATATATATATAATATATATAATATCAGATGATGATTTGATTTTCTTTGCTTTTTCATGTATCTTTTTCTTTACATTCTTTGAAATTTGCCTTTTCATTGTAATAATATGTCCAGTGAAGAATCTGTGAAGTCTTATTCTTACAGACAACTACAGGATTTGCTTACTGCGGCCCTCCCGCATGCTGGGTGCCTGTTCTCCACTCTCTACTTGATTTACACCGCTGATGTCCCAGCCCCTGTAAGCCCCACTTGACTAAACATTCAATTAGCTGATGATTTCGCCCATATAATCACTTGTCCATGGAGGAATTCGCCTTTGCAAGCTCGTATGACAGCAGCAGAAATGGAAAATCTTAACACCTACGAGGCTCGGTAGAAGATCCGCACCAGCCAGGAAAAGTTCAAAGTAGTCCCTATAGGCAGGGGGATAGACGTTGTTCCTAAACCAAGAGAGGATCACCAATGCCACTGCTGCAGTTAAAAGTCTATACGTGCTCAGAAATCTTTGTGAATGCAATAAGAAAAAGATCTACAGTGCACTTTTAAGATCGACGCTGCTAAACTCCGCTTCCGCCCTCTCATGTGGATCAAAGAAAAAAAAGAGGAAACTACAAGTGGTACAGATTAAATGTATCTACCTAATTTCAGGTACATACAGGCGAGAGAGAAGACGCAAGAAAGAGTTGCACTGGGAGGCAGGGATAAGTCCCATTAATGTTATCATAGAAGAACGGACAAAGAATATGCAGGAAATAGTTGTACGAGTTGTTCTTGAATGTTTCAATTGCACAGAAATCGTATCTGTAAGTCTTCCATCGGTTTCCTTCGCAACTTTTCACGTGTTCAATCCCATTTTGATCGACGAAGCCGTGAGACTGCTATTCATGCCTTCGTCACTTGACGCTTAGACTACCTGCAATTCTCTTCTAGTGAATCTCCCTTCTTCGTCACTTCGCCCCCTACAACTAGTTCAAAACTATGCTGGCCGGATCCTCCTTCGCCGCCCCAGGTTAGCTCATTCGATTGCTCTGTTACAGGAGCTACACTGTTACCTACTTGCTTCCGTACCCACTATAAAATTCTTCTCATCACCTACAAGGCCCTAAAACTCGAGGCTCCACCTTATCTCTCGTCTGTCCTCTCCCGGCTTCAAACTCCTTGGGAACTCCGGTCTAACCTCGCTCCCACCCTGAACACTCCTCGTTCTGTACTCTGCTCGATGGGTGACCGTTCCTTCTCAGTTTGTGCTCCTAGACTCTGGAATGCTCTTCCTGCCGAAGTCCGATCCTCTCCCTCCCTTGCTACTTTTAAACGTCTCCTGAAGACTCATCTCTTCAGAATGGCCTTCTCTTTCCTGTAAACTTCCTCTACACTCGCTCCACAATCTGCGCTCTGTGAGGGCTAACAGCCTTAAAGGGCGAATTATAAATACTTATTATTATTATTTTATTATTATTATTATTATTATTATAGGCCGTTCACTTGTGTGGTGATCTGAACTTCATGTAACTTATATGTATAATTGTTTACTTATATTGTTTCTCTTTTATTTTCAGACTGTATTGATGTTTTATCATTTGAATCAAACCTAAAGAAAGGTATTGACGCTTTATTATGATTACCACAATTTATTCAACTAACAATCCCGCCAGTGCCGATTTAAAGGTTATACTGGTGCTTTAAATAAATAGTGAGAGCCCTATCATAGCTTCATAAAAATAAAAAAAGCAAGCTGCGTCTGATCTACAGATGAATAAATTCCTGAGACCTGAAGGCCTGAATGCATCCTCCAACTCGCCTACTGCTTCACGAGAATGGAATCACTGGAATCATACTTTCTCTGCCTTCCTGGAATCTATTGCAAGCTTTAATCCTAACAAGCTGGATAATTTAATCGATTTTGTCTCTCCAACCAAATATGGTTACATTGCAGAGTGTACTACGTATGATTCAGCTATAGATCTTCTCAAAGACCTATGTCAATCCAAAAAAATGAAGTGTTCACGAGACATTTATTGGATACTCGTAGGAAGCATGAAGGGTAAACAATAGATGAGTATCTACAAGAGCTTCAAGTGCTCAGCAAGGATTGTAACTGTAAGGCTGCTACTGCTTCACACAATCGGAAGGACTACATACAAAATTCTTT
The DNA here is from genome assembly GCA_963969495.1 of Ceratothoa steindachneri. Lineage (NCBI taxonomy): Eukaryota > Metazoa > Arthropoda > Malacostraca > Isopoda > Cymothoidae > Ceratothoa > Ceratothoa steindachneri. The sequence goes on along the minus strand of OZ018330.1, from coordinate 118,432,271 downwards.
CATCAATGGCTTGCTCTCTCATACAATCAGGCACCAATTACTTGAGAAAAATATTTGGCCCTAAGTACGGCTGTAAATCAAGCCAGGGCACTTGATGTTGCTCAGAAGACCTCAGAGTCTTATTCTCGTTATACTGTCTCTGGTTTAAGTGCTGCTGCGACATTCGAGCCTGCGCGCACCGATGATGGACATCTGCTGCTGCAACATCTTAAACTGCCTATTCAGCTGAAAGGACCTATGCTACTGCCAATTTAAAGTCCCGATGCTACTTTTGTGGTTGACCCCGTCACAATCGTTGACACTGCCCTGCAAAAAACGTCACTTGTCAAAAGTGTAATAAGCAGGAACACTTTGTTAAGGTGTGCCGGTCTACTACATTTCCTACTTCTGCATCTACTTAGTCAGCGACACTGGCCGTAATCTCTGCTTCTTCCCTTGGACTGCTACGGCGAGCTAGCGTGTATGTTTTGGTTGGTAATAATGAAGCGACCGCTCTTATCGATACAAGGAGCTCTGAATCTTTCATCTCACATAGCTATGCCAAGAAACACAATTTGAAGGCTGTTCCAGCAACTGGAAGCGTATCTATGGCCTCTGCATCACTCATGTCTCCCGTGAAGGGACGCTGCACAGTTGAAATCAATTTGAATAGTGAGTGCTACTACAATACAAGGCTTTCTGTGCTGCCAGACTCGTGCTGTGATGTCATTCCTGGTCAAGACTTTATGAGCCAGCACTCTACTATTACTGTTGACTTTGGCGGATCCAAGAAAGATCGAAATATCTCTAACCCTGCCACTTGCAGTGTACTGTTGACTTTGGCGCATCCAAGAAAGATCTAAATATATCTAACCCTGCCACTTGTAGTGTACTGTCTGCTTTGGCGGATACACCTCGTCTCGTTTAAAGTCTTGTTCCTCATTGAAAATCCGATGCAACAAAATCTCGGAGGTTTGTGGATGATTATAAGAAGTTCATAAGGTCTGAAATTAACAAGATGCTACATGATGGTGTTATTAAGGAGAGCACAAATCCATGGAGGGCGCAAGTTCTCGTTGTTTTGCATGAGCGGCACCGAAAGAGATTAGTTGTTGACTATGAACAGACCATTAATAAATTCACTCGTTTGTATGCATAGCCTCTTCCAAGAATAGACGACCTTGTCATGGAACTCTCTCATTACAAGTACTATAGTTCCCTGGACCTGAAAAGTGCTTATCACCAGATCCCTATAGAACAAGCCAGATACTGCTTTTGAAGCGAATGGCGAGCTATATCAATTTCACAGAGTGCCATTCGGGGTTACGAAAGGCGTTGCTTGCTTCCAAAGGACTATTAAAAACATCATCAAACAACACGATCTGCATAGAACTTATGCTTATGTGAACAATATTGTCGTGACAGGGAAAACCCAGCTAGAGCACGATGAGAACGTGGCGAAATTCCAAGAGGCTGCCCGGTTCCACAACCTTACCTTCAATGAGACTAAGTTTGTCATTTTAAAAAAATCAATAGATTTTCTTGGTTAAACAATAACCCACGGCTCTCTCAAACCAGATTCTGAATGTTTACGTCCATTAAAGGAATTACCGATCCCTAAAGACCGTACTTCCTTACACCATGTTATTGGTATGTTTTCGTATTATTCGAAGTGGGTTTCCTGATCCTCTGACAAGATCATAACTCTTGTTACCACTTACACTTTTCCCCTGAGTCCAGAGGCCCTAAAAGCTATCGATGATCTCAAAGAAGAGATTGGGAAGGCTGTTGTGCACTCGATTGATGAAAGTATTCTTTTGGTAGTTGAGACTGATGCCTCTGATACAGCCATTGTTGCTTCTCTAAAGCAGGCCTCCAGTTGCCTTTTTCTCTCTTCCCCTCACACCTACTGAATGCAAACAATCTGCAGTAGAAAAGGAGGCATGTGCAATTGTGGAATCTGTATAAAGGTGGTCTCATACTTAACAGGACGATGTTCTACTTTAGTTATGGACCAACAGGCTGTCAGCTTTATGTTCCGTACGAATCGGCTTGGAAAATTCAACGATGAAGGATCGAGTTGGGGTGCTACAATTATAAGATCGTGTACCGTCATGGTAAATACAACATTCCTGCAGACACTCTATCACGTGCTCAC